>OW387140.1:51712302-53158474 GCA_936440205.1 Lepidonotus clava | reverse complement strand
AGTAGCATGCATCATCGTCCATTATTAACCCTTGCCTATTGGCCCACATTCTATGCTTGCTTTAAGGATAGACAACAGGGGATAAGGGTGTTTTGGTATGGTCGCAGTAATCTTATTACTTTTTCTTTATTCTTAATATCTTACAGTTATGTTATATGACGCCAAAATGCCAATTAAACATGCTATCTGTTGATATAAAGCATAAAAATGTAGCCTGAGGGACATATGTGTACCAGTGCCGAAAACTTGAATTTCTTTATTTTTACAACAATTTTTTGAACATGAATATCTCACTAAATATTTAATCAAAAGACTTGAAATTTCAAACACATGTACATCATAACCATTCGGAGGGAAGCGTGTCTCAGTTTTTAGATTTAGGTCCTAGATTTTGTTTTATGAAATCTAGAAAATTAAGTTTTAAAAAATGACAAAAAGTTTCCCGTTTTTTGCAATAAAATGGAAACTAGGACCTAAATAAAAAATCTGAGACACGCTTCCCTTCAAGAGAATCTTATAAGGGAGCATACAAAGTTTGAACTCTTTAACTTTTATATCAAAGGAGATATCCTTGTTCAAAAAATAAAAGTCAAATAATTGTTTTTTTATTCATGATGCCGGAAATATTGATTTAACCAAACTTTTACTTATTCCATTAGATAGATAAAATTATTACCTTTTATTTGGTATATGGAACGTTATTGTATCTGAATAATTAAGCAAATGAGAGGAGAAAGAGTGAATAACGCCCTGCCAACTGTTGTCTATCCTTAACATACATGTCCATAGCCATAGCCATAGCATTATGTTCTTGTACAAAGTGAATATGAAACGGGGGCTGCTCCCCCCCCCCCCCCCCCCAAGCCTGTCTTTCCTTAATCGTTCTGTTTTTTTAGGTATTCAAAGCTTATTCCAATAGGAAATTGACTTATTCTTAAATTTCTATCAATAATTGGGCCCTAGTTCCCCCTACTTCGTTGACCATTGAGAAGAAGCCCTGTCCCCTATCAGTATGTACATGTATCCATCAGTCTTATAATTGAAATGGGTCGGAGGGTCTGATCAGACGAAATGGGGCCTTTTTAAATTCCTGGATCTGCTGCCACACCCTTAATGCATTAGTGCTCCTATTACACTTTAGAAAAATACCAATATTAATAATATTTACTATATTTGTTTCCCTCATGTCACAAAACTCGTCCTGGGTGTTGGTTTTACAAGAAAAAGCCATGGCACCCTTTCTATTTCAAGGGTCACTTCCTTTGACCCCGACCTGGTCCTCGGTGATGACGACATGGGGTTAGGAAATAGTGCCCTGACACATGCAAATCCTGAGAGCACTTTGGAGTGACACAAACAAGTAACTTTGTCATTGTAAAAAGTTGACATCCGACTTCAGGACTATTAAGAATTTTCCTCCATCAAGCAGGCTGATAATAGAATAAGCCCATCCCAGTTTTTACCAACAATAAAGTTTACCATGAAATATTATCAAAATTGCTTCCATCCTTATTCTCTGAAGAGAGTTGCACAATACAAAAGTAACTAAGGCAATTCAGTTGATAGGTTTCTCTTAAAATTTCTAAAATTGTGACCTTACATTTTGGACTTTTCCCCATATAGGAACCAATGATAAAGCCTATCAGTTAAACCTATAATGTCGAACCCTATTTTGCCCTGAAATACAGTCTTTTGATTGGCTTGCAAACCAGCAAATCTGTCAATTGCATGATGCTATTTAAGAAATGATAATGTATTAGCATGCAGTTCTTGGGGATATAGAAAACATAATTCTTGCTTATTTAAGCGATCCCAAGTCTTAGAGACAAAGAAGGCATGTTCATTTTGTCCAACCCTTGTCCAACCCCAGGATATAACCAAAGTGCATGGGATGGGCTTATTGGTTTATTACTATGTTACTAATCATAACATAGACCCCCGTCTGTTAAATAACCTTATATTGACATTGAATGATTCTCCCGACGTTATATTAATATTCACGAAATGATTAACAGAATAACACATCGCCCCAACTGATACACTTTAATCCCTTGTCCGTCTTTTAAAAATATTTGTTTATTTTCAATTCTTTGTTGGGGGGTCTAAATGGTGGGGGTCCCAATGTCGGGATTTAAGGAATGCGTTTGTCCCTACTTATGTTTCATGTCATGTAATTATGTCATGCATATATATATTGGGTAAAAGTTAGATACTATTGGGTATAAATTTCATCTATCTAATTATATATACAAGAAATGACCAAGCTGCTGTACAATAAGCTATGCCGTGTTTCGCCGACGAAAATCCCCCTTTGGTTTAATCAGATTAATTAAAGTCATTTTGATGTTTTACCTGCATATAGATGTATCGCACTCACTCAGTCATACGTTATTTTCAAATCAAAATACTTGCGAGTCGTTGGCAAGTCTACGCTCTTCACTCGGCGATTGGCGTCTTTTACGTGAGGGCACTAGGCGGCGCGGAGGTAGACTTGCCAAAGGCTCCCCTCCATCGCGTATATGTACGACGAATGGACTTCGTTGTCCACTCAAGCCTTAAATGCATCGGGCCAACTGTTACAGTGGCGGATTCCCCCGCCCTAGATCGCGGACGAATTCCCTGTTGATTCATCCCCCCCCCCCCTAGACCGGACGATTCCCCCCCCCCCCCAATAATGTTTGTTGATTCATCCAGATCTGGCTTTTTTATTTTCACTTTTTTATAGGCGGGTGGTGGTGGTGGTGGTGGGGGGGGGGGGGGTTTAATTGTACTTTATCAAAGTTGAATTCCACAGCGTAAAAAAAGGATGTTTCTTAAATTAAACACTGTACTTAAACGACGCGACAGGAGGCCTAAGATATAACTGTGACATCTGGCATGCGTATTAAATCGACGGACAGCATTATAAAAAAACTGAGCAACAAAAACGTGCGAAACGTTTTCCCCCCTGAATTTGACATGCAATATGGTGTACCCTATATCCAGAGCCCTGTATATATACACAGACTAAATTCATCATCATTTTAGCAGTAGCTATGATTTATTATATCTGTCATGATGAACAGATTTACAAAGTCAAATGTCAAATGTCAAATATTGAAACATTCCCTCCCTTGAAGGGGCATACCAAAATATGTTCATTAACGCCCCCCCCCCCCCCCCTCCCCTTGGTATGAAGCAGGGACGGACTTGTGGGGTATGTGCGGGGGGCGGGGGCAGCGCCTTCAATCCCACCCCTCTTCATAAATATATGCTCTTGGATCTCCCCGTCTCTACATTATGACAGAGACAGTATTGTCTCAAGTGATATGGATACATTATGGGTCCGGACAGGGGGGGGGGCATCCTACATTACATAACGTATACCCTATAATGCTTCCCCTTTATTCTGTAGTTTAGATCCCCATCATAGTGGTATAAAGGGACGGGGGGGGGGTGAGTGGAGCCCCTTCCCCACTCCCTCCCCCCTATCCACCCCTACATCATTATGAAAACTAGCAGAAGTGAATTTCGGATTTCGGGTAAGTGCATGCACTTACCCCCTCCCCACTATAATTAATATTCGCCCAATTTTATTTCTATAATTGTGTCCCCGAATATTTTGTATTACCCTCCACCACTCCCCCCCGCCACATGCACACCCACACCCAAACCCCAGGGGCGAATCAAGGAATTCAAGAAAGGGGTGGGGGGGCTATATCAAAAAAGTCCCTGCGGTCCCTCTGGGGGCAAGAGTTTTACATCTAAAAAAATCTTAATTTGGCCAAAAATAGGGGGGGGCGGTGCGCCCCCCCCCCCCCTAAATCCGTCCCTGCACCCACCACCCTTAATTCCTTTCCAGAATAGGGGGGTGGCACTGGGGTGGTCTAATGGTTAGCAAGTTGACATTGCACGTTGCCAGGCTGGGTTCGATTCCCAGTGCTGCCTGTTAGACCACCTTACCTTGGTGTCCTTCTCACCCCCATAGATTCGGTCATTTGACTGGTTAAAGTGAAAAAAACGTGAGTGGTCCTGATACAGCTGAAAAGTTGCTGGACTCCGACAATCAGCATCGTTATCCTTTCCAAAATGTGTGAAACCATACCAGAACTAGCCAGTGGCGGATCCAGGGGGGGAGGGCGGGGGGGGGGGGGGGGGGCAAAAGGGGCAATTGCGACCCCTAGATCGAAAATGAAATCTCGTAGTTTTGAAAAATCCGAGGAGAAAGTTTTGCAAGGTAAATCATGAATCATGGGGGGGGGGGGGGCAGATATCCCTCCCCCCCCCCCCCTAGAAGACAGACCGTGCATGGATCCGCCCCTGCTAGCATCTGTGCTGTATGGTGGCACGGTTCGGTTGTTATGGTTACCGGTGTACCAGTAACTGGGATATCACCCCCCACTCCTCCCCCCCCCCCCATCCCCCACCCACCCCCACCCCCACCCCCGCACATATTACCCCCATGCCCCCATCTCTCCCCCCATTACCAGCCGTCCTTCCACCCCCAGGTACAAGATACAGCATGCCCCAGCATGCTTCACGGTTAAACTGTTATAGGGGTATTAGGCCCTAGGACAGTGTATATAGGGGTCGACTCTCCTTCCCCAAACAGGAAAGGTAGCAGCTTGGGAGTGGAGGGGAGGGATGCCTGGGAGGGATGAGACAGGGGCATTTCTTCAATTCTAGGAAGCCCTGAAGCTGAGACTGTCATGCATTGGCTTTGTAAAAATAGTGATACCAGTTGGTTTTCTTAATTCAATTATAACGATGTCACATGCAGAGAAGTCGTGCATATCTGCACATACTCCTGTAATATCAGTATATTGCACTGATATCGCAGCCCAAATTGGGTAATGTAATACCACCTTTCATTCTACCTTAGGATTCTAGCCCCTGTACCTTCAACATTGTCCTGCCCTCAAGAAATCAGTGAACAAAAGATCTGTTATTGCTCTGGAGGGCAATAATGCCTGTCTGTGAATGCTAATGCCATTTTTTTTAAGGTCGGAAAAAATTTCAATGTTTTCTGTATAATTGATGCACTCAGCAATTATTATTGCCCCAGTTTGCACACACCTACGTTTCGGGCTAAAGCCCTGAACAGTAGTTGCATGCAAACTAGGACAATAACAATTGCTTCACACCCCTATGTATTTCAAAATTTGACCAGGCGACATGGGTTTCAGTGCGGCAGACCTGAGTATATATGTAGACTGCATGCCACGCATTGGCCTTTTAAAGATAGTGATACTAAATCCTAAATTCAGCAAGTGACATTGAAAATAATAAGCAACAGCGTGCAGCAGTGGCAGTCTTTATTTCAGCATGTGACATCAGGACCTCTAAAGAAAAATGATTTAAGGTATACAGATGCTTCAAGGGGTAATCCTTTGTAAAGATTTAGTAAAGCTATGTCTTTATCAGTGTTTCTGCTATAATCTGAGTTGTGTCATGCAGGCATGTTGCTCAGATCATGATGTCTAGTTCATGTGCATGCCCATCCAGGACACATTTACACCGAAATTACATGATGTCATACAGATATGTATTTTTCTATACCTGGTCGCAAGTATGGGTAATTTTGGGTTGACCATTAAGAGTTAATGGCCCTTTTAATTCCGAGAACAGGAAAGGGGGTGCATGCAGATGGGGGGTCCCTTTGTCTCCTGTCGATTTTTAAAAACGCCAATGTCCCCTGTCCTTGTTGCTAGGTATTGTCCCCTCTAGAATTAAATAAATGCTCATGTCATCTTTCGATTTCAAGAATAGCCCATGTCCCCTCTTATTGTCGCCCTGTCCAATGTTGAATTTAAGAAATGCCCGTGTCCCCCTGTCGATTTTAAGGGTCCACACCCTTGAGAAATTAACTTTCCTCAGACACAACACTTCACTAGTTTTCTTCACATTTCATAATTCCAATTGATCATATAACACAGTGTAGAAAGTCTGGGTGTACATTGTATATCAAATAATCTGTTTATCCAGAATCCTTATATATTTAATTATATTCTCCAGACAAATGGTAATCGGCGTGACAATGAACAAGGCCTTTGGTGGCATGCATTTACCATGGGGTCGCTAATCAAGACCTCATTCAAAGCAAGAGACGCCTGACCCATTTAGATAGTACGGGAGATTATAAAACAAACACCTCTCAATGTTGTGCAATGAATTGTGACTAATGACCTATAGGCCTTATAAGGTCAATCCGTGTTTTCCTCTTTGTATAGGCCTATAATTATGTCGGCATTTACTATAGGCTAAAAACATTAGGTGCCTTCCATTTAGTATACGTACACTGTAAAAAGTTAATGTTTTATTACAGCAAATTGCACAGTTCATTAACAGCATCTTTTGCTGTCAGAAAATAAACAGTTAAATGTGCTGTAGGATTACTTAGGCCCAATATTTCGAAGCACCTAAACCTGAAACTTTTGGCACATTTAAGGTGGTTGCTAGGGAGTTTAAGGTCCGTCCTTAAAAGTCAGTGAAACTTTAAGGTTAGTGATATTTCGAAGCACCTTACCTTAAAAAAACACAAGTTTGAGGTGAATTCTTTAAGGTAGGTCGGGAGGTACCTTAGAATTTAAGGAGACAATATAATCCATGTATTAGGATGAATTCTATCATTCTGCCTGGTCTATGTGATCATATGTACGAAAAATAAACATTTTATTTGATAAGTATAATGTTTACTTTTGTGTAAGTAATGTTAGAACCTAGAACTATTTTCTGAGATATGTCCGTGGATGATTACATGAGTGATTCGGCAACACCGTCGTCATGGTGACGAAGGTGTAGCAACCTCGTCGTCAATGGTGTCAACAACATCGGCAATCTAAACTTTTACATATCTCAGTGAGTTCTGGATGGATTTTCACAATTCTTTTTTTGTTTTGAAGAGAATATTGTAATTCATTACGTAAATAATGGTTGAAATAGTGGTAATTATGCTTTAGATGCAAGAAATAGGCCAAATAATACCATATCATAAGATTGTAAACAAACCTGAAACTTTTAAGGTTGCAAGGTGTTTCGAAATATCCATGGCGTCCTTAAAGTTTAAGGAAAATGTATTTAAGGTGAGCTACACCCAGATGTTTAAGGTCGCCTTAAATCAGGAAAAAGTTTAAGGTAAGGTGTTTCGAAATATTGGGCCTTAATTTGTATTGTAAATTTGAAATTACAAGATGAGCACGTAAGTTTACAGTACATTTTACTGTAAAAAAACAATGACCACCAGGAGAGCAAGAGTATAAAGAAAAAAACGTTTTTATCATATTACTTGAAACCTTTTCACTTTATGTGGTGAGTAGGCCCATGTACGAAATAAATAATCAAATTAATGAAGAACAAACATTAGGGGCAATTGTCCTTAATTAATTTATCCATAGACGGCTTTTGTTCAGATTCAATGAGATTATCATTAGGGCCTATCAAGATGCGTCAGGTTTTGAGGGGTATTTTGGGTTCTACCTCGAATTCCCACTTGCTCACTTATCCAGATATTGTCCATGTAAAAAGATTTCATACCACCCACCCCCTTGTGCGTGACATCATTTATGGACGGCCCCAAACCTTTGTTTCAGTCCACTTAGGACCTCCACGACCTTCCATCAGGACGTCGGACCTCTCCTACCAGCCCTCAGGGTTCAAATCCGGGCCCTTCCCCTCCCCGGACGCCCAGCGTCCCCCAACAGGTGCCCGGACAGGTGCCCCGACAGGTGCGCGTCTCGTCCGTCTGCAACGTCCAGACGCTACTCCAACATGGCCGGCGGAAGTAGCGCTCCCAACGGCCAAATCTTCCCAATTCTGGGGTCATCTTTGGGAATATGGACATCTGAGTATCTTATACATCATCTCCATCCCTGTCCCTCATGAAAAAGGTCCCTAAGGTCCTATGGAAGCAGACCACGTGGCCCTTTTACAGTTTTGGACCATCATGGCCGACTGCCATTAGAAAGACCTTGAAAGGGCAAATAGGGAAAGCAATGGGTGTGGGAAATCATGCTATAGGAGTTATGCAACTGTGCTGCAAGTTTTGCCAAAGTAAAAGTTGCATAAAGTTTGATGTTTTAAACTTTATTTCAGTCAGCCATGTTGGTGTAGGTTGACCTACTTTTTTCTGGTCTGAGTTCTTGGCAACCTGCCAAGAGCACAGAATCACAATGGCGTCGGTGGAGAACCACCATTTTCCCTAATTAGCATATCGGGCTCTGATTGGTCCAACGGTTGAGTGACGTCGTACATATTCATGAAGCTACGTCAGCAAGCGTCTGGTCACGTGACCAGAGACGGCCATCTTGGTTTTGTCCCTGGCGCTCCCGACGGCGGGCGGAGGAGAGAAATCCGCGTTATTTAGACCCGA
The DNA here is from genome assembly GCA_936440205.1 of Lepidonotus clava. Taxonomy (NCBI): domain Eukaryota; kingdom Metazoa; phylum Annelida; class Polychaeta; order Phyllodocida; family Polynoidae; genus Lepidonotus; species Lepidonotus clava. Next base: position 53,150,127 of record OW387140.1, on the reverse strand, counting down.
TTTACGACCAAACACTACGAATTTATAACCACCGGTAGGTAACATATTCCCAATAATACACAAGCAATACTTAACGGCGACTGGTGATTATTACGTGAGATATAGAGCGAGATTTGTGGGCAACAGGAAGGGAATCACCGGGAAAGAGAAGTGGGAAAAATCAGCGGTTTGTCGGTAGGTAGGCAAGGGGGAAAGCGGCGCCATTTGATTCGCAATTTTCTCATTCATTTGGGGAAAATCCGCCTCTCCATCCTATTCCACACGTTCACGGTACATTTAGACATCATAGGAACGATTCTTGGCGGGCATGATCGGGTAATATCGCTAAATTTTGAGATAAACAATGGAGATTTGGGCGCGAGCGACCGGACTCGATCTCAGCACAAGTCGCTGTGGCGGCGGGGGTCGCCTCAAAAGAGAGTGCTGCCGCTCTCACACTCACCATACACTCACAATATCCCCCAAAACTCGCCCCAAAAACTCCCATTTCCCCACTTAAATCCACCCAGATCTGTTCTTTATGAGTTCCAGCCACTGTCAGTGTTGTGTTTGTGAACTGTGTGTTGTGACAGTGGTCAGTGAGTGGTCAGTCCATGACTCCATGTGAGTTGACAGTGGCTTCTTGACACATGTGACAGTGTCTTTTCCAAGTTTTGTGAGTTTGGAAACGGCCCCCAGCCACAGGATGGGTGCAGTCTAGGCAGCAGGCTAGGGCGGGAAAATATTTGCAGAAATTGACATTGCATAATTTTAAATTTTATTGACTTTTAATTGAATATTATTGTGTTTTTTTTTGTGGCTGTGTGATTAATTGCATTGTCTACTAATGTTTACATGTTAATTTACAGAGTTGACAGCCAATGCACCCATGCAGTTATTGTCTAATTGAATAAGCTAAAAAAAAAAAAAAAAATCAATTTTCCATAGAATAAGTTGATTGGTTCTTGATGTAACTCCACATATAAAATGATCTAATCATCCCATGTAACAAATGTAAAGAATTGCATTTGAATCAATAGGAATGATTTTCAGGATCATCACTCTGAATACACAAATAAATGCATACATTATTTTATATGTGCATAGATATTAACTTATAGTTCATCTTGTGCTCCCAACAGGGTCATCAAAGGGCAGATATGTGATGGCCTTTCTATGGGATATTGCACTTAATAGATCCCTTGCAACTCTTTGAAAAGAGTAGGGTGGTGATCCTGGTTAGAGCCCCCCGTGGGGGTACCGGGGTGGAGCTTCTGCTCTTGGGAAGAATATAGGCCCCCAGTAGCCCCTGCTGATCGTAAAAGGGTGACAATAGGGAGGACCCAGCACTGACCAAGTGATTCATTCGGTTGACTCCCGGTTCATTGGGTTTGATTCCAGGTTAGTATCTGGGTTCATTTAGGGATGAGGTACAACAAAACTGATTTCCAAGTTTTGATCTGCTGTTTGCCTGCCCTGTCACTTTCATCTCATAGATACAATCACCGAAGACTGACATAGTCAAAACACATGTCTGAAAAGTTATCATTCGTCCCAACTTGTTTTGGCCAAGTCTTGGAACAACTGAAATGAATTGTGGGTTTAAATACCCCGCCCTCCCATCCTGTCACCCTGTCCCCCGAACACGGTTGTTATCCGGTGGGGATCTTGGGGAGGGGAAAGTGTTTGTGAAAACCCGTTGGACACCAGACACAGGGGCAGATCTGGGGGGGGAGGGGATGGGCATTAGCTCAATTGGTAGAGTGCTCTTCTTCGAGTCTGGGAGGTCTTGTGATTTATCCCTCGCCAAGCCACACCAAAGACTTTAACAATTGCAGTGGTCACTGCTTGACTGGCACTTGGTATAAAGTAAGAACCACGAAGCATAACTGATCAGCCTGGTGTCGGTATAATGTGACTAGGTGGGGTATTGTGTGGGCCTATGACATGATTTCTCAGTGTGGTACAGTCTATGTGAAAATTACTTTGAAACGTCGGACATTATGTCCGACGTTTTTCAGCTTCCTGTCGGACATTAAGTTTCACTGTCAGACATTCATGACCATACATAAATGTCTTATGTATCTCTATGCCCAAAACTATTCCAATCAACCCTGAAATTGTGCTGGACAAAATGTCCGACGTTTCAGGCTCAAACGTCGGACATACAGGGTAAAACGTCGGACATGTCCGAAATTTTAGGGCTTTTCACAAACACTGGTGGTAGCACTATAAAGAGGGCATTGGGTCCCACTGCTACAAATAGGTACCTCATCTCATAGATTCGGTAACTGCCCATGCGGCGTAAAACTAGCTGAAATTTCAAAAGCTTTACCTTGTGCAGTCTTGTAAAAGAAAGCTAAAGGGTTGGCTGGATGTTAAACTAACCCAACAAACAACACGTTAGATAAAACTGATAGCCCTGATCATTGTCCATAATGCTGGTTACTTTCTACAAAGGAGTCTCCCGTTCATTACATAATTATGGGTGCAGGGGCGGATCTAGAGCCAGTGCTATAAGGGGGGGTCGCAAACCCTGGCCATATATACAAATGAAAAACCAGATTTACACAGATCTTCCAATTTGATTATCCCATTTTTAAAGTGTTCGAAATAGCACAGGCCCAGGGGCCCGAGGCCCCTAAAGAATGTGTGGGGACCCTAGATTTAAAGTCCAAGGGGCCCGACTGGCCCCCAAGAAATCTGAAATTTTAGATTTGTGATTATGGGAGGGGACATTAAAACTTAATTTGAGCCCCTAAATGCAATAGGATGTGGGCCCGACTGGCCCCTGAGTTCTTGGACGTTATTTCGACCCCTGCAATTTCCCCCCCATTGCATCTAGGGGGTTAGAATAATATCTCGGAGATATTGGAGACTCCAATAGTGTCCGACATTAAGGGTGCACCCTGCATCTGGTGTGCATGATTTTGCAGCAGGGTGCAATATTATTAAGTTTTTCAATCTTTTAAATAGGTTCTTATAGCAATGTGCACAAAGAAATGTACCCGGATGCACAATTTTCGAATCTACCCACCCCGCGTGTGCATGAAATAAAACCTAAGGTCCTTAATTTCGGACACTGTCCAAAACTATAGACAGGATCCTAACATGTAATACATCAGTTGAAAGTTTCTTGGTTGGGCTAGTGAAATCTAAGGAAACCCCCTGAAAACAGCATACCCAATTTATTTAGATTTATTAATGGATGGCCCAAAATTGTAAAAAGAAAAAGGAAGAGAATAAAACTTGGAGTATGTTACAACTCAACCACGTGGTTTCTCAGTGGTTATGGTTGACAGTAGGTCAACCACACAGCAAAAATCCCTGACAGGGAAAACACAGGGAATTCGTCAAGTTTGCCCAAACACAGGGAATTTCATTTGGCCAGGTTCCTGATTCTCAGGATAATAGAGATTAGAATTTTTGTTGGTGGGTTATCCAATTTCTTCTACATGGGGAGGATTTTAAATTTGAACAACTTGCTAGATATGACACAGGGAAACAGGGTTCGAAATTCAGGCTGTCAGCCTTGACATTCTGAAGTCTTATTACAAGTGTGAAAAATCCGGATTGATTTCATTATTATTTTCACAAAATTTGTCAGCCCTGATTCAAAACAATCAGCCTGGGGCTGACGGACTGACATTAATTCGAACCCTGGGGACAGGGAAAACAAAGGGAATTTGAAAATGGCTTTTCGGTTGGTGACCTGTGCTGGTTGTTTCCATAAAAAAACATGATGGAATTTGACAGTTTCTTTTAAATTTTCTGGCTGCTCAGGGCCCATCCTGTCCATGAATCTGAAATATTAATTTCGGGCAATTTTGTCCTGATGTTCGTTGGCCCAAAAATGTTAGTTTGAAGCACTGACAAGCTTATGTAGGAAAAGATTAAAATGGAATTATTGAAGGTAGGGTGATTATGAACAACAATAATGAGCCACACCTAGTGCATCTTCTTAAGAATTTACAACTCAAATACTAAAATGGGAAACAGAGTTTTAGGTTGAGTCAGATCAGTTTTAGTCAGCAGTTCTTCATTCAAAAAGCACAGGATATAAAAGAGTACTGTCTTAATTTCAGTGTCATAGGACGAATACCGATTTTGAAATATAGAATCCATGGAAATGAATCGTTCAACGTCCAGGCTTTGTACTTGTAGTGCAGAAATACTAAGGCGCTGCGAAGGTTTTAACTTAATGCCAAATGGGGACAGAATTACAGAAGTTATCGTTTTCTGGATTTCTGTAACACATCTGCAAGATCATGAACCTTTGTGCCGGGAGGGGGATGGACATTTTTGTGAAATTATCTTGAAAATGCCAGAGATAAATTAAATTAATTTGTACTTATATTCCAAGAGAAGCCCTTCTATAATGTCAGCCGCTGTCTAACCGAAGTGTTTTATGGTAGAACTACAGGTGGTATACCTAACAGAAAAAGATTTCACTCTTAAAAAATGAAATTTTAAAAACGCCATGACATCCTTCCCATAATTTATTTGGATGTGAATTAACTGAGCACAAGTTTCTGCCCTTAATTAAACGAGAGCCTCTTCTTTTCTTGAAAACGTTAATTATTTTCTAGAACTTATATTATGCCAGAGAGTACATATACGTATATGTACACTTTTAACAAAAATCTGAATTCTATGAGGTTATGGTCATGTTATCCCAAAGGAAAATTCTTCCTTTTTCAGAAAGGTTGTAATTTTGATCGAAGTTTTGATTCATTCTAAATCTCAGACATTCTTTGATTCATTCATTTAGAACGTACCTTCCTGATTATAAAAAATAAATATGAAAGTTTTAAAGCTTACCTGTTTTCTTTTTGCTTTTGTAGGTGAGCGCCTGTTAGGATGAACTAAGCTGAGGCGGGGTGAGCACCGAGTGAAGGTTGAGTCGAGCAGAACCTGTGACCCCGCGACCCTACGCCGCCTCCCTGCCGGGACATGGAGGTGGACGACAGCACGAGTAACAGCGGAGACGGGGCCAGCAGCCCCAGCCCCGCCCAACAACTAAAGACGAGACTTAGCGCCGGCGGAGACTCTGAAAGCCCGTTGTGTAACGGGGACGCCAAGAAGGTGAACGGGCAGAACGGGAACCACGGAGACGACGAGGAACCCATGGATACGACGGAAGACGTTAACGGTGGGAGTAAGAGTAAGGATAACGGGGAAGATGAAACAGACTCTAAAGACAATGGGGATAAGGAGTCCAAGGCGGAGAGCGAGGAAAGTGATGGGGAGGGGTCGGAAGCCAAGACGAATGGTGACTCCGAAACCACCGCCAAAACAAAAGACAAAAGTGACCAAAAGGATGACGTTAGTAATGGTGGTGAGGATGAGGACAGTAAGGACAGTGCCAGTGACAATAAGGAAAACACGAGTGTTAAATCAGACAGTGTGAAAAGTAAAGTTGGGGAAGACGACTCTTCCCAAGACGTTAAATCAGTCGAGCCGGGAAAATCTGAGGAGGACTCCAAAGATGGCAGTAGCAAGCCGGAAAGTCCGTCTGAGGACAAAAAGGAGTCGTCTCCGAGTGGGAATGAGTCTGAGAAATCAGCGAGTGTGACGCCGACACCATCAGAGGAAGATCTCAAACGGGCTGCAGATGTTGACCAACGTGAGAAAAAGCTGAAGCGTATTGAAGATGCCGCTAAGGACAATGATGATTTACGACCCGTTGCCAAACTACTGTACGGCATCGGGATGGATCTTGGAGCACAGCATATCTACAAAGATCTCGTCCGGGCCCAGAGTAAGAAACTCTCCCAGAAAAAGCTCGATGGTCGTGGGCAGACCCAGCTGTCCAAGTTGAAGGACACCTACAAGAAACTGTGTAACCGGAATGAGGCTTACCAACTGAAAATCCGCTCTTGCGAAAAGTGTGGATTTAAGACGGAAAGTAAGAATGTCATTCAGTGGCATCTGGAGTTTGCTCACGGCCAGGATCTAGGGAAGTACGAGTGTTCCTTCTGTGATTTTGAGACGCGACTCCCCGCACCGTTCTTCTTCCACATGGAGGCGGAGCACAATCGCAAGGGTCGCGTCTTCATGAAAAAGGCATTTTTCTCCTGTCCGCAGTGTCCGTATGAGAACAACTCGAAGACGGCGGTGACGAGACACAGGCTCAAATGTGATAAACAGTTCAGTCTCAAGCGTAACCAAGAACCCTTACCCACCGACTGCGACATCCCTCTGAAGAAACCCAAGAGTATAATGACAAAGCGCATCCAGCCCACCCCCAAGCCCATCACCCCTACCGCCAACGCCCAGCTAAAGAACTATCTCGACTCTCGGGGCAACCAGCAGAGCCCGTCGGTGCGCCCCATCACCTCGGTGGTCCGGGTGAGCCACCCCAGCCCCACAGTCCAGACAATCTTGTCCCAACAGAACCGGCAGCAGTATGTGAACCCGCGCTTGGCACCCAACCCGCAGGCTCGCCTCTTGGCCCAGCAGCGGCCCCAGATCCAGGGCCCTGGTGGCCAAATGTACACGCTCGTCAACTCGCTAATGGTCCAACAGCTCCCGCAAGCTGCCTACACAACCATATTGCCGCAGGTCCGGCCCCAAATGCAACAACAGGCTGCCAGAGGCAACCCAGTCCAGTACGCCCCTCCCGCTCAGAATATCTCGCAGATCGCGCAGCAGGTGGTGGCCCAGGTCACCCAGCAGCACAACGCGGCCCAGCAGCAGAAGGCGATCCAAGACATCCTAAAGCAGGCCCAGCACGTCCCACCGGCCAACACCAGCGCCGCGGGCACGTCCCGAGGAGGCAACATGCCGATGACCGACGCGCAGGCTCAAGCTGCTGCAGCCAGCAACCCCAAGTTCGAGATCTGTGAGATCTGCGGTGGGTTTGTCAAGGACCGGGAGTCGCTGCGTATCCACTTCTACTGGGCGCACAAGGTGGACATCCAGAAGGACGTGTTCGCCCGCCTCAACCCCCACCTCAAGTGTGAGAACTGCCCGCAGTGTTTCTGGACGTACCAGGGGCTGGCCCGCCATCGGCAGATCTCTCACGTCAAGCCTCGAGAGCGGAGCTATCGCTGCTACCTCTGCGGGGCTAAGAACATCGAGAACATCATCACCCATCTGAGCGCCGCCCACAACGTGAAGCTCAATACCATGTACAAGACGGGCAAGTGCTTGGTGTGTGGGCTGGGCTTCGCGGGGGAGAAGGGTCTCAAGCGGCACATCCACACGGCTCATCTGGAGCTGCTGAAGGGTCAGACCGATGTGTCGTCCCCGGGGCGACCCCCGCACCCCATCTCTGGGCCCGTCCCCATCAAACCCATGACCACGATGAAGTCCAACACCGGGTCCAAGTCGGTCAACCCAGTCCCCACCGGCCTCTTTGAGAACGCCGCCAAGAAAAAGAAATTCGAGCCAGTGTGCTCGCTGTGCAACATAGTGTTCCCAAGTGTGGAATCCTTCACACTGCATTGCAACAAGCTCCACGTGTTCAAGTGCTGGCGCTGCAGCGATAAGTGGGCCTCGTCCGAACTCCTCCACAAACACTGGCAAGAGAAGCATCGCCACGATGTCGACCAATGCAACCTGTGCACGGAGAAGGTGACGATCGGCCGCCCCTTCATACGCCACATGAAGCGCTCCCACCTCAAGGAATGCTCTGTCGTCCTCGTCCGCATGAGTCCCAAAAAGGTGAAGTTCTACCAGGACCGCCTCGAGGAACTCGCCAAGACCATGAAGAAAGGTCCCGGCAAAAAGGATGAAGTCATCGTGCTCGATGATGATGAAGAAGAGTCGCCCAAGAAAAGCGGGGAGAAAAAGAGTGAGGAAACACCAGCTAAAGCGTCTCCGTCTCCGTCACCATCACCATCACCGACACCAAATAAGCCAATGCTGAAGAGCGGGGACGAAGAAGTGATGGAAGTCGATGGGGAGAAAATAGTCGTCCAGGTGAGCCAAGACGAAGAGGAGGAGGAAGCTCAAAACGATAACGATAAAACAGAAAAGAGTGAACAGGACAGTTGATGTGTAACCTGGAAAGTGTAAAAACCAACAGGTAGTTAAACAGGTATGCCCAAGGCAAGGGTTGGGACGGGAACAGCACAGAAAGTTTACCAAACATATTGGGCTTTAAAAAAATAAATGGGGATGTGGGTTGTTGACTTACAAGTCCGGGGGGGGGGGGGGGGGGGAAATAATGTAGACAATAATACAGTCCTATCTCATATAGTGTGTATGACAATGTCACAAGTGTCCTGACGTCATTTGTAAATAATTATCAAAGTTTGAGCTGGATTCTGTGCGAGCACTCGCTTCGAAAGCGGTGTTAACTTCCTTACCGTCGTGCTCGTAACGGTTACATGCACTGGTTTGGTGTTCGTAGAATGCTCGTACCAAATGAATAGTCCTAACGGTCAGGTTAAGTCACTCCATTCTCGATCGGTTCCTGATGTCAAGCCCAGGACATTTATTGACTTTTTGAGTCGTAGCAACCATTTCTTTGTAAATCGGGTGACAGAGAGAGCGAACGGGGGGTGAAAGATTGAATTATCAGAGTGTATGTGTTGAGAATCGAATAAGTGGATTTAAAACAAACGCCAAGAAAACGCACCGACTCTTATGTGGGTTTCTATGTATAACTGTTTAGTTGACACATAAAGTAATAATGTTATATAAGTATATGTCTATATCATTATATTCACATTTTTATCGATGTTTTTTTGTTTTTTTTGTGGGGGAGGGGGTGGCATGAATGAGCATTTTTATGAAAGGTACATTAAGAGTTAGCATTGACTATAATTTGTGTTTAAGCCATGTTAAATGTTATTGTTTGTATGCAAAGGTCCTTAAGATTTACATTTAATACACGCAAACACGTTGGACGTACCTCAGTTGTGAGCGAGAATTTGATTCTGTTATTGCATCATGTCTGAGACAAAGTAATATTTCCAATGGTTTTGAGGACGATAAAAAAAATTATGAAAGAAAAAATTGGACAAGATTATCCGTTCCCATCAGAGTGCAAAGTCTTTGCACCTTGCCAAACTTGGCATTTTGCAGTCAGACTGCTCGCTAAGGCCAACGGAAAAGAATATTTCTGTTCTGGTTACCCGGCCTACCCTTTTCTCTTTTTTTCGTCTCAACCCTAAAGATTTTAAAGAATTTTTGGTTAGAAATACTAGAATTTTCTCAAATATCACAGAATCAGGATTCTTTTTTCACTTAAGAACATTTAAAAAAATTCTTTAAAAAAAATATCCCGGCCTACCTACCCTATTTTTTGGGGCTGATGTTACCTGAACGCAACAATTTGTTTCCCCTTGGCCTAAACCCATCCCACCACTTGGTAGTAGACTACCGCTGTGCTCTAAAACGATATAAAAGAACTTCAAACGCAAGCTTTATAGCCAACTATAATGACTCGTTGGTCTGGCATTATCTGCATATCAGGTTAAAAAGGAATTGAAAAACGATGATTGTTGGTTGTAATGACTTTGAAAGAAAAAAAAAGAAAAGGAAATTGTGAATCTGTTAATGAACCCTCTGGGAAGAAATGTAATTCCCCTGGTAATTTCGTCAAATTTTGTACGATGCAAATGCTTTATTTCTTTTGATTCCTATTTGTGAAATTTAATGTTAAAAGAAATGCGAATTTGTAAAATTTGTGAGGGGTTCCCCCTGGTAATTTCTTCAAATTCTGTAGGATGCAAATGCTTTCTTATGTCTTAAAATTGATTGGTGAAAAAAAAAGAAGCAAAATTGTAAAATTTGTGAGGGATTTAACATTCCGTCATGTGGCATGCACTGTGGATATTCCGTGACCTAGTTTTCCTATTTCCACCAGCTGATTCCAGAAACCTTGGATACGAGCGTCCTTCACTCTGCGCATGCGTGCAGACATAATGAGACCACTCTCATTAAATATTCATAAGTTAGAGAAAGCCAAGCGTCCCCCAAACCGACCAATAGAAACAGTCCTTACATCTGGGCGTAGGCTCCTCCAGCCTACGACCGACAGTGGCGTCACCTAACGTCTCAAATTGGAACTAAATCGACTACTTTTTTTTTTTTTTTTTACTAGAAAAAACCTTATCATGTAAAGCCCACGATTTATCCAGAACAGACGTGTTAGCATGTACAAATCATGTGATCATATTTTTAGTTTCTTTCCAGTCGATTGAGTCTAGTGCGGGAAACGACCGATAGATGTCAGGTCAGGTTCGCATTCTCACTGCATTAGATTAAATCACAAAAGTGTAAAAAGTCCAAACCCTGATGATGTGACCAGAACTTATTTTTGTACGGCAGGTCGCGCCGGGCCTGGGGCAGAGAGAGCAGTAAAGATTTGTATCTTTTTTTTCTCTTTTTTTTTTTTTTAAATCTTTGTTGTTACTGTTTGGAGTTTGTGTGTGGGCGGATGGAAGTGGAGAGAAATGTAGTCAATAAACGGATCATATTATCACTATACTCGAGTCTTATGGTTTTTATAAGGTGTACGACATAGATGTCAATATCGAATCGCATTTGGCAGGGTTCCCACACAGGTCTTAATGGATTAAGGCCTTAAAAACGTCTTAAATTTGCCAGTTATGTAGCTAGGTCTTTTAAAGGTCTTAAATTGAATTTTTCTGAATTTGGAATTCAATGGCCATAAACATTTCAAATATTAGTTTTAAACAGGTACACTTATTCCAGATTTAAATTTTACAATATGTCATGAAATGTTTCTTTGTATGTGGTCGATAGGTCTTTAACTTAATTTTAAAATGGGACTTTGAAGGTCTAAATTTCATTTACACAAAATTGCGTGGGAACCCTGTTTGATTAACCTTATGTTGCTGATTTCTTCCTAAGGTATTAATCTAAACATATTTTATTTATTGTGATTTAAATACACCCTGATCAGATCTTTACAACTATTACATATCTTCTAATAGATACAAAAAAAAACACGATAAATTATGTATATGTATTAAAGAATTGTTCAAAATGTAGTTTTTAATAAATATATTTTGGCAAATTAAAAGTGCCCAATTTTAGGCTATCGGCCGACAGGGTTAGTTGTGAAAGCCCTTCTTAATGCAACGCAAAAAAACTGGCCATCCTCCAGATCTTACAGAGATGCCACTTTTCCGTCTAGATAGGTCCCAACAGTTAACAAGTTTAACAGTATCAGAACTTTAATGCTTAAGCAAAGACTACATGAGCTTTTTCCTTACTAAAATACGGAAATGTAGTTTCACTGCATTCCGTATTTTTCATCTATGATGAGTGGCATCTCTGATCATGGTCCAAATGTACACACTGGTCCCATTGAACCGTGAGAGTATTGACCAGGGCAAAACTTAGAAGTATGCAACAGACTTTTTTTAACAAATCGGAAGAAGCCTAACGGACTAAAAAACAACAACACATTTTCTGGGCCCCAACAGCACAGCGAAAATGGCAAAAATATTTCCCTGATGGAAAACAGGGAATTTGCAAATTTTACCAAAACACTTGGAATTTCATATGGCGAGGTCTGATATTTGATTCTCAAAATGGTAAGGATTTGACTTCTGGTTGGGTCCAAATGTTTTCTCCATGCCAAGGCTTTTAAATTGAAACAACTTGCTCAATACAACTGAAAGATTGATGGGAGATGGAATTTGCATTGGAACCGTGCGTTTAAGTGTTCGTGGAGGTACGAATTTTTAAGCATAACGCACTAAAATTAAATCTGCACTAAAATTAAATTTATTTCTGACACTGGCCATTCATACTTGTGTCAGTGTTGTTATCAGTAAATCAACTTGAAACCACATCTGAATTTGATACAAAATCATAGCTGAGTTACAATTCTAATAATTTAAAAAACTTGGCAAGTTTTCGTTATAGTTGTCAACTAGACGGAGTTTTCTTCAACAGGAAAAAAACGAGATGCACATATCTGTGTTTTAAAATTTTAATAATAAAAACAATTTAAAACGTGTTTGACACTCGAGATTTTTTTGCAGCTTAAATACAGCAGGTTCCCACAAATAGAAAATGACAAAATAAAGAGAAATTGATTATTAATACGGTGTGATTGTTCTCAAGATTCAGCCTTAGCTATCACATCCCGAATCGAGTTCAACAGTGATTGTAACATTTCACTCAAAAATTACACGAAATACTACTTTATGAATGCTACCTGCATCTGAAAAATGAGATATTGAAATGGAATCAACATTTTGATTTTCTTTTTAAAAATGCATCTTTGAACATGTGATATCAGCATACCGGTAATTAATATAGCTTTTTTTTCCCTTTTGAATCGTATTTGTCACAGGGTTTGGGTGGTTTCGAGGTAGATTCTATAATACCAGCGAGTTATTGGACTTCTGAAGATTCAAGTTTCTTACCTAGATATCTATCGTCACTACTTTAATTGCACATCTGAATTATTATGGCGACATTTCTGTACAAGTAGTTTTTAGACATAATTAAAAATGAAAATATTAATACACAATGATTGTTCTTTCGATTCAGTCTTAGCTATCACATCCTGAATCTGGTTCAACAGCGGATAAATTTATCACAGGTTGATCTACTAAACAAATAATTATTAATAGGGAACTTAAATTATTTTTTTCTTTGAATCAATTTAAATTCCCAATAGTTTTCAGATCCTTTAAACATACTGTCATTTACCAACCATGTTATACACTAACAGACAGTAGGTATGAATATTAAAAATGTTAGATAAAGAGCAGTTGAATACACTGGAATACGAATCTGAGACTTAAAAGGGGCGCCAACTATAGCGCCTATTCCTAATTGTTTGTTAAAAAATAAAATACTAAACGGTTACTTAGGTCTTTGAAGTCACATATCATATATACGTTTCTAATGGTGATAGGCACAAATACTTCTTATTGTTTCTAATTATACTTTTTATCATATCAATTCTAATGTGTATCTTGAGGGTTGATGATCTCATTCCTGCGGAAGAATTCTGCTTGAACCCGTGCGATCCGGACATGTTTTCGGTCAGGAGCGTCGAGATCAGAGACTCCTTTTTGGGGCACTTTTTGTCCGTAGACCGTCGATGAAAGAGTCGGAACCTCCTTGGTTACCTCCTGAAAGACGAGAGAAAAACACTTGTTGTAATAACATTGAGCAATGTATCTTCACCATCATAATAAGATTGAGCGTGCTATCTAGAAATTTCTGTTAGAAATTGTTTAAAAGATCTATTTTTGTACACGAGAAGGACTAGCCAGCTCCCCAAGTGAAATGTAGTCCTCGAGAGGCCGTGAAAAGGACTCCTGGAGCCAAAAATTCAAATAAATAGTTGTGTTCAGGTAACATAGGTAAAAAATAGGGAAGGTAGGTCAATTTAATTTTTTTTGGTTAACTTACACATTTGGACCTGGGCAGTCTTGAAAATGGAAAAATTACTCCAAAAAAATCTCAAACAGTTTCTAAAAAAAAAGTCTAGCATCTGAATTACGTGTCCCAAGCATTTTGTGTTGTTCCATGTTCATTTATTCTTTTTTTTTTGAATTTTAAAAATTTTTGAAAAAAAAAAAAATCCTTAAAAAATTAGGGTAGGGCCAAAACTTTAGGGTAGGTCGGGTTACCTGAACAAACAGTTTATTTTTAGGCCTGATTTGCGTTTTTCACTTCGGAGAATGAAACCTACCTCACATTTTGGCGGTGTTTTAGGACAATTTCAATTTTCTACTGAGTATTACTGGTTCATTGCATTTTGAAGAAAAAAATATGACAATGATGGCCTCTCCACATAGAGAATAGGAAGGATAATTCCCTCTCTGATAAAATAAAGAAAATTTCGAAATATTGTCAAAACATTGAATTTTGCTTGACCAGGTTCTAGAATTACTGATTCTCAAAATGCAAGACATTTGACTTTTTGTCAAAGGAATTTCTTAATTACTTTTGAATTGAAACACCTTTAGTTTTAACAAATCAAGAAAGGACACGATTTAAATTTGCCACAGGATGGGAAAAACGGGGAATATGAAAATTTGACTGGCCACCCCGCATATTGTTCAAGTTCCCACCTCATCGTTGACTGCCAGGCCATGGGCCTTGGCGTGTTCGCGGTCACAGCGGTGAAGTTTGTTGTTGTAGCCGAAGTCTTGGTGAAACAGGCGATCGTACGTCGAATGGGAGTAGCGGTCCTGGAGGTAAAACACAAAGTTTTGTTTTAACAAAATACGGAATGATGATTTTAGTGTTTTTGAAATGACCCAATAGCTAAAATACTGGGAAACCCTTAATTCAAGCCACAGCCTGGCTTTGTCCTATTTTTGAAAGTTTTCCCAATATTTTAAAAAAGCTGACAAAGGCTGAATATGAAGGATATTTACATTTCAATTACGGGGCTTCAAAATAGAGGGGTTAGATGGTGTAAGATAAGCGTATGGGGGCAGGGGGGGGGGGTCGGTCTCTTGAGTTTCCTAGATTTGACTAATAATGGGGAGCCCGGGAATATATATAGATGACGGTTCTTCCTAGAAAAAGAACTTGAATATCAAAAGCCCCATTTTCCAGATGCCTAGGGGGTATTTTTGAAAATTGTTGGGTATTTTGACTATATCTATTACAATTTCTGCAATTTTAATGCGGGAATGGCCCTCTTGAAGTCAACCTAGTGCGGGAATTAAATTTCTGCTGCGGGAATCATGCATCCCTCACGCCTAGGGAGATCCCTGAGATCTACATGATAAATAGGTTAATATATTGTGATAAGATATTAGGCAATGTAACAAACGTAAACAATGTAAGAATGAACACTGAACAGATAAAAAACGAATTCTGAAACTGGTATGGTAACCGAACAGTCAACAAGGATTTAATACAGGATTTAAAATTACCGAACGGGGGCCCTGGTGAGGAAAATATCAAATTGGTTAAAAGCAGCTAAGTAAAAGATAAACATCTGAGACAAAGTAGTGTTCTTATAACGTTGGTCGAATAAGGCAAGGTAGATTGAAGTTTTGTTTTTCCTAAATCATGTGTTTTTTCCCCCCTAAGTTACTGCCTAAGGAATAGTCTAGGACTGTTCTGAAAAAGATTATAAAAGAAAAAAATGAACCATCCTTCATATATATTATTTGAACCATGAATAAATAGTTTTATATCCAGATTACATTTGCTGTAAATCCTACCTAGTCTTATTATATCTACGTGCATTCTATCTGTAACATCTAAGGTGCTACCACAGAAGTGTAGACTGTCGTCTACAGTTCTATGGTGCTACGATGCTCAGATTTATCCAAAAGATTTTTTTGATACTTTGACAATAATGAAAAGAAATTAAAAATAAATTTGTAATTTGTAACTGTTTTAGGACCTTATAGATCTACTAAGATTCTAGATCTAAATTACTTCTCTGAAGTTTTCTGACCTTGGCCTTAGGCCCTAGATGTTGTTTTAAGAAAATTCTACTTCTAAATTTTATCCCACATAGATATCTACCAAAGAACAACTAAGTATTCCCTTACTTCCTCCTTGTATCTACTATGATATAGTTCTAGATCGACCTATCTAAATATGGACCTTAGTAAATCTAAATGCAGTACGTGCCAAGATATGATATGCCATAGTGTTGGAAATTAACGTCAGCCCGTCAGCCCCAGGCTGACATTTCCTGATCAGGGCTGACAATTTCAAGCAAAAATATCAAGTTATCAGCCTGGATGGCTGACAGGTTTTTAGGAAATAAAATTTGCATTTTTGTCAATCTTTTCCATTTTATTTGACTAGATACTTTTCTGATTATTATCCTAACCAAGTTTCTGAAGGTACCTAGTTGTAAATCTAATGGTCATATTTTCAGGATCATCATCACATCCGGGCTGGAAATTCTTTATCAGGTCTGACACTTTTTCATAAATGTCAGCCCTGATGGCTGACTTCAAAAAAAGTTAATTTCAAACACCGTGCCATAACCTTACCATTAAGTTAAAATTTATCTAAACCATTATTTACATTTTGAAACGAAATGTTCATTTGGCTGGGCCATAGGCATAGAGTTAGACTGCTAGAGCCTAGACTAGAGGTTTACGTTAGTTGGCTTAGCCAAAACAATAAAGATTTTAGTAACTTTACGGTAATACCGTTCCACTTAGTGATTTATAATCAACTCTCTCTAACGTTAATGACACAATCCAGTTTATCTGGTATACCAGGAATAAGTGCAATCAGTTGTTTAACAGCACTGGGTCAATAACTTGAATAAACTGAACCCACTCTGTATCCAATGTAAACAACAAACCCAAAAAACTTACCTTCTTTTCAGAGTTGTAAACTACTCTTTCCTTTGGCTCATTATGTTCCTTCGGAATAAAAGAGAACGCTGAAAGTTCGCAGGACCGTCCTTTCAAGTAAAATTCGTCTGTTTCAGTTTTAACGTACAAAACATCCTGACACTTTGCCATTTTAACAGATTGTTTTTAACCGGGAACGGGCACTTGTTCTACTTCGGTTTCCAAGTACAACAAGTCAGGAGGCACACTCATGAATATTCATAGCCAAAACTAAAACTCCATTTTCCGAATACATGTACCTCAAATTCAATTGAAAAAAAAGGATAATTTAAGATAATTTAATTTTCATCCTTTGGCATTAATATTTTAAGTAGAAAACGCTGTTTTACATTTTTGAAGTTATTTTCTGCGGGACTGGCTTCCCAGAATGCACCATCAAAACAGACATGGCCGCCGAGGAAGGCTCTCGCTGGCGTAAGCTACAAATGTAAAGCTTGATTTGGTCTCTATGGCCACTAATTATCCACAAATTCACTGTCGATAAATACAAGAGATAGAGTTTGCATTATAGAAGGGGAAAAATTGTTTGTAAACACTTTGTGAGTGGATAAAATCCGCAAAAAATCTCCCAGTTGGGAGTTGTCAGAGTTGGCACTTGAACCCGTTGGCAGGAGAAGGACGGGGTTCAAGTTGGTCCGTCAACCGGAGAACTTCCAATATTTCACAGGTTAGTATATTCTAACTAACACTTCACTTCCTTCTTTGCGTACATGGTTGGATCAAGCCTAAACATTCAGTTGTCCGACTTGCAAAATTAGGTTATGATAAGCCAGGTTATTCTACAACTAAAAGTGAAACTACTTAGATGTCAACAGGCTCAACATCGTTGAGCCTGTTTTAGTGTTTAGATCTATCTATCTAAATCTAGACTAGAAGATCTAGACTTCTAGTGTATTCTATTGACTATTCTACAGAGGTCGTAGTACCAGGTCTAAAATTAGAGGATAATGGATTACAGATCTATGAACTGACAATCAGAGGGTATGGAAAGGCGACTTGACGTTTGAGACAGATGCAGATGGATCTAAGCACATAATATTAACACCAATTATTATGATTATAAATGAAATAACACTAACTGACTCAGAATATACATTCATACGTTGTCACTACAGTGACTAGTCAAAAACATAGAATAGATGTAATGAAGGTATCTAGTTTTGAATACAAATTTAAGTTGTAGATCTATAGATCTAAACCTGAATGTTCAGTTATGTTGATGTTTCATATAATCTAGTATTTTCTATTGATGGTGTCTCAAAGTGATGACTGACATCTACATGACCATCATAAACGTCAGCCCAACTTATATACTCATGTAGATTATTGACAGAGAAATGGAGGATTTAAACAGAGATAGAGGTATTTGTATAAATAAGCAAAAATACCTGGCCCAAAAATAAATTGGAACAGGTTCCAAATTTTCCTAAAATATATGCATATTAGTTTGAAACTTGTAAAGAGTTTCTTCGGTACTTTAGCTCATAATTGTAATGATTTTTCTACTTCAGGTCGTGTTCTCAATATGCTGACTACCCTGATGCTACCAAAGGAAGTGAAGGACAGCGGCGGCCAATGATGGTTCGGAGAGGGTTATGATCACCCTCCTCTGGGTCGTCTACATAGCTATCACAGGATACCCTTCAGGGCTTTCGAGCAGAACAGGACTGGCTCGCAGACTTCTGAATGCGTGGTTCTTCCGCTGCACCCGGACAATGGGAGTTTGTCTCTGCCGGGAGAAAAACCCTGGTGGGAACGCCAGCGGTGCGGCGAACGGAGGCGCTACCCCGGGAAACCTTGGTAATGTAGGGGCGGGTGGGGATGTCAGCTGTGTGGGGGCCTCGGCCGGAGTCGGGGCCACACCGTGCCCTCAGCAAAACACCGAGCAAAACACAAGACAGCATACCTCAGCGAATGGGACAGGCAGTGATGTTGGGGTTGCAGGGGATGGAGGGGGAGGAGGAGGAGGAAGGGACAGGCCCCACAGCTACCACGGTCGAGGGCGGAGAGGAGACCGACATGGAGACCGGGGCTCAGGTAGACATAGACATGGTTCCTCCAGCTCGACTGGAGGGAAGCGAAGCCGACATCACAGTAACAGCCCCAGCATAGACTCTCTTGTACTGGAGACGCTAGCACTGATTAGGACATTGGTTGACAAGTAAGTATTACATCCTTCACTGATAAAATAGGATGCCGCTGAATAATATTTCATGGTAATGTGAAGGCAACACATGTATGGTATCCTTCTCTTGTGGTTGCAAAAGGAAGAAACTCAATCAAGGTTCAAAAGATTAATGGCTAAGGGGTTGTGCTAGCTGTGTATAGACCTTGTGCAGAAGAGGTCACGTGATCATTTATTTTGGTGATCACCACGTGGTGATCAAGACCATACGACTAAGGAATAAATGATAATAAATGAATTATAACTAATGATAATTGCTATGTATAAACAAGAGACTATGATTGCAGCATAAAATCATATTTCAAATGCTTCACAATTTAAAATAGCAGTGCTTCTAAATTGATCGCGATCGCTAATATGCCTGCCAGATCATTCTAAGAAGCTGTGACGTCATCTGCACAACGTCTATAGAGTTTGGAAGTGGATGGCTAGGGATGTGTATAGACTAGGTAGAAATGGGATGCTCAAGGGTTGTGCCAGAACTTTCACAATATTTTTTAGACCCAGCTCCTGTAGATAGAATTTAAAGGGAGGGGCCAGTGAATGCGAATTCCTATAGCACTGCAGCCCATACCACTCAGGTAGTAAAAAGCATGCCAAATTCTAAATCTCTTTTCCTAAAACTTTAGATTTTATACAAGTTTTCCTAAATCTATATGCAGTCCCCTGCCTGCACTGGGTGCAGCCTGCACAGGGCAATTCTGTGTGTGACATCACAAGCAGAAGTGTTAAAAAGTACAAAACCGAAAAAAATAACCATATGTCATTTCCTTGCTGTTTGTTATGATCAGAAATTGTTTAAAATCACAAAATGAAATGATTTATGACAAAAATATAGAAAAATATGGTTCATGCACACTACACCCCAACCCTGTAGCTGAGGCCAAGGAAAAAAATTGTTGTGTTCCAGTAACATCAGCCCAAAAAATTAGAGTAGGTAGGTCAGGTTTGTTTTTATAGGTCGGCTACGGTCTCTAAATCGATAAAATCTTTGATCGAGTAGCCGACCTATTCTTACTGTCCGTCAATCTTTCTTAGACCTGTGACGGTGTTTACGCGTTATGCCTCGTGTTATGCTTGTAACGTGGCAAAGTGACGATGTCCCAAATCGATTCTGAGCTAAAATAACCACATTTTAGGGCTTATTTGAGCTTACATCGCAGAAATTTAGATATATAGAAGACAAAGGAATCGTTAAAATCGACCAAAATGGAGCAAATTAGACATTCAAGCCTGGAATTGTTACGGTGACCATGTCCCAGCGCCCGGCTGCTGCGCGTTATGCCTGTAACGCAACAAAGTGACGATGTCCCAAATCAATTCTGAGCTAAAATAACCACATTCTTGGGCTTATTTGGGCTTACATCGCAGAGATTTTGATATATAGAAGATCGTCCAAATGGGGCAAATTAGACATTCAAGCCTGGAATTATGATCGTTACGGTCCCCGGGCGCCGCGTTATGCCTGTAACGCGTAAACGCGCAGCAGCCTCGCTTTCATCGGTGAAGAAGAAATCTAGGTCAAAGTTCATCAACTTTGCAGGCCAATTTCACCATGAAATCGGTCGATCTAACTTTAGTTATTGGTATCCACAGATAGATTTCGATACATAGATAAGTATCTCAGTATCCAGAAATTAAATGATCGCGAAATAACGCGACAATTTGCGCAAATGCATCGCACTATTTTCTTGGTATTCCGTCGC
This sequence comes from Lepidonotus clava, assembly GCA_936440205.1. Lineage (NCBI taxonomy): Eukaryota > Metazoa > Annelida > Polychaeta > Phyllodocida > Polynoidae > Lepidonotus > Lepidonotus clava. The sequence continues at coordinate 53,129,962 of OW387140.1, read as the reverse complement.
GGCGACCCGGTGAACAATCCAGGTCAGACCGCTCCACTCACACCGGCCGGGTGCAAGTGCCCTGGTCAGACGTTTTGGCGGGAGGCTACTCTTTCTTCGCCTGGATTACAGCGGTATCTGATGCTTTCAATATATATATTTTGACGTCTGGACCCTCTTAAACGCATACAACACATTGAAAACTTATGCGTGGTCCATGCGTTCGTATCGAAGGGAAAACATTGGATCGATCGGACACGAGGAGCTCTGTCACTGTCAGACCGTCAACATGGCGTCAACCCTTCGCCGGGTTCTCTCCCCTCACGCCTGCATCTATACATTGAACTCAGGAAACCAGGATGACATTAAACGCATCAATTGTGGAGGATGTACGCATTGAAACGCATTGAGGACTCCAGGCCTTAAGGGTGGGTTCATATATTTTTTCCAGCATTTGAAATTATACCATTGAAAAATAGGCCTAAACTCGGCTGGAGGCCTAACTTGCATTGGTCAGGTGGTCACTGGCAATTTGAAAAATAATTGTTTAGACCTTATTAGGCCTATCAAAATGAAATCCATGTATATATCTATGTTCTTCTGTATCTCAGGGTCCAAAATATCATATGCTTTGATTATTTTAGGCCTAGATGTATTTGCAATAATATTTTACAGTTTGTCCAGTCTTAGGCCCCCTTACATCGCATAGGCCTTGGCACGTTTGCATTTCAAATATTTTGAGACCATGTTTTAAAGATTTAAGGATAGACAACAGTAGGCAGGGCGTTATTTGCACTTTCTCCTCTTATTTTCTTGATAAAGAAGATACAATATCGGTTTATACATCAAATGAAAGGTAATAATTTTATCTATCTAATGACATAAGGAATGTTTAAGTTTAATGAGAATCTCCGACACAATGAATTAAATACTAATTTCTTGACTTTTATTTTTTGAACATGCATAACTCCTTTAATATAAAAGTTAGAGACTTCAAACTTTGTATGCCTCCTGATAACATTCTCTTGGAGGGAAGCGTGTCTCAGATTCTTGATTTAGGTCCTGGTTTTCATTTTAGGTGAAAAAACGGGAAACTTTTTTACTATTTTTTTAACATTATTTTCTAGATTTTATAAAACAAAAACTAAGCCCTACATGAAAAATCTGAGACACGCTTCCCTCCAAATGAATGTTAACTATATGCTGTAAAAATTTCATGTCTTTCCATGAAATATTAAGTGAGATATTCATGTTCAAAAAATAAATGTTAAAAATGTGTTTTTTGTAATCCCGACATCCTCAAACAGGCATATATCTGCACATTTAGACATAAGTTATATGAGTAGATAGGTTTATCTAAAAGGTATTTAATGATGTAAAACTCATATTTATGTTTAAGATATTAAAAAATGTAAGCCTATTTTAAGAGAGTCATGCGAATTGGCCGCGGAGAGGTGTTGTCTATCCTTAAATGATTCAAAGATTAAATGATTTGTGAAATTGTCACCATAATGTCATTTTTTTCTGACCTACCACCAAAATATTCAATCTGAACTTAAATATGTCTAGGCCTAACTCACTGTCAGTGTCAGAATCATTCCCATTCAATGTTGAAACATAGGCGTCACACTGTAAATAAGTTCTCTGGTCACTGGTGCTGTCAGAGATTAAAATATTTGTGAAATTGTCACTATAGTGTCATTTTTTCAGACCTACCATCAAAATATCTGAATCAGTAATATCATAAAGATTAAAATGGGCCGACCTATTACTATCAAAATGCTTTTGCTTTTGATAGTAACTTAGCCTTAGGTCATATGTCGTTTGGTCTTGTTTACTTTGGAATTTTTTTAATGGCTTAGACTGGAAAAAAAGACAGGTTAGGGTTGTGTATAGACAGGGGAGACTACCTACCAAAATTTTTACCTAATATCTTTTTTAGCCATCCGGCCCACTGGAAACAATTCTTTTTTAGTGTGGCCCTAGCGCTGTATATAGAGGGGGATGGGGAATATTCATATTCAAATACTCGAAAGTGTCTCATATCCCTCCCTTTCAACTTACTCATATGACCTCATGCGTGAACTGTGGTGTATATGATATACACTAATATGTATATTTCTGTAGCTGTGACAGGCAGTAGAAACAACACCCATTAGTTGGCATGTTTGTTCATTACCGACACTCTGACCTGTATATGTTTCTGCTTACCTTAGCTTGGTTGAATCAATACAGGGCTCTGCTGACCAGCTCTAATTCTAAAACCCCGTGGGGGACCGGGACGGGGGCTCCTATTGGAGTTCCCTTGGAAGAATGTTTCCTTAGTATCGCCTGCTTGTCATGAGAGCTCAAGTGACTAAAAGGGCCACCCGGGGTTCTCCTAAATCATTCCATAGATTTGGTCACCACCCATGTGGGGTAACACTAGCTGCAAAGCTTTACGTTTTGCAGTCTGGTAAAAGAACCCCGAAGGGTTGGCCAGATGATAAACTAACCCAACAAACGGGGGGGGGGGGGCAGTCACCCCTTTTGCCCCCCCCCCCCCTGGATACGCCACTGAAATCGAAGGCTTCTTAGTGATGTTTCCAAGAAATTGCTCCATGATGTTTCCTAGAAATTGCTAGCTCTGATAGAAAAAGAAAACAAACTGGGGTCCACTGAACAGACATCGATTCAAACCTTGGTACATGTGTATTGATTTGTATGCTAACCAGACCTGAGTTACATGCAGGTACTGTAAACCCTTATTGTTGATGCAATGTCCTTAATGACCACATTCAAAGTGAAGTTGTACAGTTGCCATCTTTCTATTTTCCATAGATTTAAGATTCCAATTTTAGATTTAAGCTAGCCTATTCAAATGCAAATTTGTTGTTAACGCTCATGAAGGTTGTTTTACACAGTGGAAATGGCAAAAGGCATTCCCTGTCAGGGAAAGCACAGGGAATTTTGAAATTTGACCAAAATATTGGGAATTCTGTTTGCCAAATATTCTAGATTTTCTGATTCTTAACAATCTGGAGATTGCACTTTTCTGATAAAAATATTTCGCTTTTTCCAGAAACTTCTCACATCTTTCATGACATTTTCGAGCTTGATGCCTTGAACCTTCTGAGACCAGAAGAATTCATTGAAACCATGACAAACCTTACCATGGAACAGGGAAAACATAGGAAGTTTGATAGTGAAATTTGGGTAGAATGATAGTAGCAAAGTCATCGGCCAATCCAGGCCAATTCAACCCTACTTTTTCCATTTATCATTGGCCCTAAGTGAAAATTGTCAGCCATGGCTGATGGGAAGGCATCAATCTCGAACACTGATTTATATTGGTGGTTTTACTGTAGAAGGTCATTGGCCGGGTATGTTTACGGAGTATTCTCAATGTAATGTACATTAATGTACTCTTAAGCTTAGAATATGGAAATCAATAACAGGAAGTCAGAAAGCAAGAGGTGTAATATGGGACTGCAAATACTCCATATACCATGGGCATGAACTCTCTAGATGGCGCTACCCCTGTCTCACAGTTACTTATAATACTAACAGGGTAAGAACCTAAAACTGTACCCTGCAGTTTGCACAGACATATATTTTGGATTTATGCCTAAACTATTATGTTTTTTTGTGAAAAAAAACAATGGTTTGTATTTCAGACAAATGATAAAAACAATTGGCTGTCATGTTTTATTGATATTTATGCTCAATAAATGGCAATTGACAACTTTATTGGAAAAAATGCAACCCCACCCAGCATAGCAGCATACCATATATGGCAATGCCCTTATTTGGAAAGGACTTTATGAATGGAGGTCACATGACCAACCACATAGGGCAATGTGCATATATGCCAATTGGTAATTATAGGCAATGGACAATTGTAATTATAACTCCTATGCATGTTTAAACCTTTATTTGACCATAGTTTTCTAGTTGTTATATAATACCAGGGTTCGAAATTAACGTCAGCCCGTCAGCCCCAGGCTGATAGTTTTGAACCAGGGCTGACAAATTTTGAGAAAATTTTATTAAAATCAGCCCGGATTTCTCACACCTGTAATACATTGTAGTATGTCCGGGCTGACAGCCAAAAATGTTAATTTCGACCCCTGAATATGCATTACTATTTCCTTCAAAAAGGTTATTTAGGACATGGTAGGGTAGGGGAATCCCGTGTGACATCACAATGTTAGTTATACAAGAGGCCCCCATATGGGGGCTCTGAACAAAAGACTTCATGGTTTACATAAAACTATACCCTCATACAAGCCAGGCATTTGTGCCTCTGACATCACAGTAACCGGTGGCCTAGTGGCTAAGGTGCAGGACTTCAAATCAGGAGGTTGGAGGTTCAAATCCCAGATAATCATCTTATTAGTTATTTTTTCAATTTCTATCATTTTAACCATTTATTTTACATGTATTCATACCCTGAGAAACATACATATATGAATTACCCTGGGATACTTACACATATAAATTATAGCTTTATTTTGTAAGAAGGTTACCGTTATATAAATAGCATAAAATACTACTACTTGCACTTTGACATAATTCATTATCTATGTATAAATAAATGTTACTCTAAAGAAGGTAGGAGGGTAGATACATATGGCCTAATGGTTAGAGAGATCATCTGCAAATATAAAGGTTAAGAGTTCAAATCAGGATGAAACCTTTTTATAATTTACTATACTGTAAACAGAAAATGACATTTGTGTGATAAATACAATATAACTTATGGATAAATACTTGCCACTTGCATAGATCTATATGATTTCAAAGTTCTGTTTTATATTTTGCAACAATTCCTAAAATGGGTTTATTTGTAAAAGAAAAAGTGCTTGACTAGCCATGGGTGGGACTTGAACCACCAACTTTCAGATTTGAAGCTCTAAGCTCTAAGCACTAGGCTAGTTTGTCTCATAGTAAAGGAGGGTGTTCATGAATGGTATGAGCATATAGCTTCTAACTTGTTACCTGTGATCACTTTACAGAATGTTTGAACAACTTTGGGGAAACCCTTTTAGCACTATAAATAACCAACCAACCCGGTCAATAAGTTGCATTCTGACCAGTAAAGGGGCACTGAAGGGGGAAACTATACATACAGCTACATTTACCTGTAAAATGGGCCACACAATAATACAAAACAAACTGTAATAATTATGATTCATTTTAATACAAATCAGACAAATATGATAAGTTAGATATGTTTTTCCTATTCAAATTACAAATAAAACTAGGTAATTTACTGTGGTCTTGTGTGAATCCTATCAGTCTGCTGGTCATCAGCTTATAGGTTTTGCCAGGCACCAGCTAAAAACAAAATGGCGAGTGTGCTACCCTTTCTATTCTTATAGTTCTAATCAGGAACCCTGGTGCCATCTGGAGGGTTCATGCCCATGCCATATACAGCCCTAGACTGTAGTTACGTCCAGGTCCGCTAGGCGCTCAAACTAGGAGTGTGAACCAGCAAGCATTTTAGGTGGGAATTCCCACCCTTATCCAAGCATACTTTGCTGCCACTAGTTTATGGTAAGTAGGACCATAAATAAGCCAGCAGCCCAACAACCATCAAAGGGATTACCCATGCTATTTATAGAGGTCCAATAAAAGAATTCTTACAGATTTCACCCACTCTGCAGCGCTCGCACCTCCGCTTTGGGAAAATAGTCCGAGAGAGTACTCTCTGCTATGTAGGTCATTAACTATACACTGGTATTATAAATTACTACACCCTGTGACCTTAAAATAGTTCCGCTGTTTTCGCTGGTCCTAGCTGGGTCACAGGGGCTGGCACCAAGTGGTGGTTACAGTGCAGAGATGATTCGCCGTATAGCCTGCGTCAAAGTGGCAGAGTGGATTTCACCTGGCCAGTAAAAGCCATGGACTGTTAAGGGTGTATAAACCCATTATGTATTAGCTAATCTGGGTCAGAATGGACTAATACAGCCCACTCCTAGTATAGAAGGGTCAAGTCTATTTATACCCTGAGATCGACCAATCCAACACCGTGAACTGAAATTGTGATAACCTTTTGCCCCCACAAAGCTGAGATAGAAATGGGAACCCGGGGCCCCGAAGACTCCAAAAGAGGTTGGGCCTCTTGTTTTTCAGATCTAGGGGCCTATCTGTCCCCCTGGAACATAGATAGTCTGGTACTATGAAAATTCACTAGAGTTTTGCCTATTTGTATGGACCACACATGATCTTTTTTCAAAAAGGGCTGAGAGCTTATTTGTTAAGACACGAAAAAGATCCAATGATTTGAAATGTTCTTTAACGTTTAATAAATTTATTTTCAAATTTTCTAAGAATAGAAATATTTTCCCTTTTTTTCCATTAAAACGTCATTTTGTACATTTTCGCCCGAAGAAAAATATCAGTTGTATAAGATAAACATTCAGTCTTTTTAGAAGAAAAAAGAGTTGCTCACAATAGCATGAATATTTTTTGCAACATTTTAACTGTCTTTGCAGGAATGTTTTTTGTAACATTTCAACCATCTTAATGAAATTGGAATCGAGGGCATATTTAAACATTACAGAGTCCAATGTAGATCCTCAGCCCCCTCTATGGCACACACCTTCTCATATTCTTATTTCAGTGACCAAGACCCTCCCCGTTTGATGCTGGTGCTCCATAAGTTTGGTTGTTGAGGTAGTTTAACATCTGGCCAACCCTTCAGGGTTCTTTCTGGACTGCATAAGATAATGCTTTTCAGCTGTGGGTGATTGTATCTGTGATATGATTTAGGAGAAACCCACCATCAGTTTTAATACCCTACTCTTTTCGTAGAGTGGAAAGGTGTCTTTTATGTGCAGTATCCCATAGAAAGGGCATGACACACCTGGCCTTTGATGATCCTGTTGGGAGGCACAGGGTCCCCATTTGTCGCCTCTTATGATCAGCAAGGGGGTGCTAGGAACCTATTCTTCAAAGGGAGTTCCCGGAGGAACCCCCACCCTAGGTCCCATGGGGGTGGGCTCCATACAACGCTGATAAAGAGGTGGGGTGGCTAGCCATGGTCCAGTCACTTATCTCCGTTATCCCAATGTAGGACCCATGTTCTCCCTAATATAACAAGTAATTCCTTATTTCTGTGACCAGCCTAGGCTGTATTAAGTAAAAACCGCAAAACATGACTGGTCAGCTCAGTATCAGTATAATAGGACTGGGTGGGGTATTGTGGCAGCACTATAAAGAGGCTACAAATAGACACCTCATCTCATAGATTCAGTCACCGCCCTGTTGACGTAAATCTAGCTGCAAAGCTTTACCTTGTGCAGTCTGGTAAAAGAACCCTTAAGGATTGGCCGGACGTTAAACTAACCCAACAAACAAACCCACCAGAGACCCTATCTATGGCACACTTCATCTTATATTTTTATTTCAGTGACTAAGACCCTTATCTCCATTATCCCAATGGAAGACCCATATTCTTCATAAAGTAACGGCTATTTCCTTATTTCAGTGACCAAGACCCTCCCCGTTCGATGCTGGCGCTCCATAAGATTGCTGATAAGGAGGTGGGGTGGCTAGCCGTGGTCCAGTCGCTAATTTCCGTTATCCCGATGGAGGACCCGCTCGGTCCCGCCGTGATCACACTGCTGTTAGACGAATGCCCACTGCCTACTAAGGTAAAGGTTTATGCATATGTTTTAAATTTTGCTATTTTGCTTTTTTTAGAATTTAGAGATTTTGTTTAAACAAATTTCAACAAATCTAAAAGTCAGCTAGATGTCTTTTAAATAGAGTTTATGATTCACTCTTGACCTTTTTTTCCATTTCAGGATGCGATAGTTTTATTGTGCAATAGGTTGAAGTTGTCGGCGGCGACGTCTGTGAGTGGGCGAAAAGATCCGCGCAGACATCGTAACATATGTGTGGTGCTTGGCTGTCTCGCAGAGAACATGGCTGGTGAGTAACGTAATATACCTAATAAAGCAACTTATATGGTCCAAAATCTAATTCAAGCTGTACCATATTCTTCAGACTTGTGGATTCATCTTAAAGACAGGAAACCGAATTACACTTTACATGGTGCTTTGTCAATCTTTAGAGGTTTTAAATAGATTTTATCAAATTTATAGTCTTTTGGCATGGTTCATATGAAATCACTAAAATAAACACATTTTTGCATTCTAAAAATTACTACATTATACATGTGTAAATATTAAAAAACGGGTCTTTGCTTGAATGTTATTATATCCCTAGATATTTTCTAGAAATAAATTTAGGGAAGGTAGTTCTTCTTTTCCTGAGTTTCTTCTGTCCAGCATGACACGGATTTCCAGGGTTTCCTCAGAGACTGGAAAAACTATTAAGTAAAAAGTAGACCAGCTGAAACAACATTACAAAAAAAAGAAGTCTTCGAAAAGTCATGTCATTTGAAAATCAGCCGAAATGGCCGTGTTAGAATTTTGCAAAGTGTCATAGAAATTTAACAATTTTTTATCTACACTAGAATAAAGGACCTTAGCGTTAGTCAGCTTTTTCTGGAACTGCCTGCCTAGTATCACAACCACAAAGTATGAGTGGAGTAAAGATTTGGAAAACCAAGTGAATTTACAGAAGTCATAATCAATACTAACTGTCTCGTTGTTTTTCGTTGCAGGTCCCAACAGCATCGCCCTGTTATCCAAACACGTGTTGGACTATTTATTCTCTAATCTTGTAAGTCAGCCAAATTCATTTATGAATGTAAACAGTAGTAATTGTATCAAATCGAAATCTGAATATATCGGTGGTTGTTTATGTTTCACAAATAAGTAATTTAAAGTTATAAAAATGTATTTGTTTCCAGGCTGCAAATAGTGTTCCTACGATATCAATATTCTGTTCATTGAACTATTCCTTAATATCTGGAATTTCGTTATCACAAATGTGACCCGATCTGACATAATGAGTCGCAAGTCGCGGAGATACGAATTTGAGTTAGTAAGATATGTTCCTCACCTCGAAAAGAGCTTCATTTTGATACCAAGATTGTGTTCGTACGATGATTAGGGCCAAAGTTAGGTTTTTCCCTATACGCGGTAGGCTGGAAACTTGATTCTGAGAAAAACGCGTTTGAAGTTTTTATGTGCGGTTTTGGTTAGACTCGGTCGGAATTCCTTGGATACCACTAGAAGTTTATCTCCCACCGACTTGAGACTTGGAATATACATTCTAGACTAGTTGAACTACAAAATACTGTGAAGTCATGCTTTAGAAATGGAAACTTTAATCATGCCGGCCTTGTAAAGATAGAGTACAATTCCTGTAAATCTGCACCTGAAAATGAAAAACTGAAGCAAGAGGGCAAGCTCAAACAGTCACAATACCTGTTCTAGAAGGCTGAATTGAAGTCACAACGACTTGTAAAGAGTCTATGGGAATGTTCAAGTGTATTTCAGCCTGTTTTGCCATAAATAATAAGTGTCATAGTTCCAGGTAAGTTGGATAAAAGTTCCATAAAGTTGAAAGATCACAAAACGTCAGTAAACTGTGAGTCTAAAACAACTCAAAAGGCACAAAAGTACCAATAAAATATTAAAATTCGAACTATATACAGGTATTCTAGTCTATGATTCTAGTTGCTAGAGGATGTAGACCGACCACGCCCCCGCCCCCGACTTTGGCTGCGTTTACGTTTGGGTGGGGGAGTGATCTCAGGGGAAGTGTCTGAGTCTGAGTCTGTTTCCATTTCACGTCGCATTTGGGCTGCTGTCTCTCTGTCTGAGTCCTCTGAGCCCGAGTCAGGGGTTTTTCCTCGACCCCGACCGCGACCTCGACCCCGACCTCGCCCCCGACCTCGGCCTCGCCCCCGACCTCGCCCCCTTCCTCTACCACGTCCCCTTCCTCGCGCCTCCTCCTCCTCCTCCTCCTCCCCTGCATCTCCACCTCCACCTGCTCCTGAGGGCCCTGGACCTGGATCTGGCGATGGGTCCCGCCGCCTTGGTGCCTCTGCTGCAGGCTCAGGTTCCGTGGGCTTGGGGCACGTAATGTCTTTGGTTTCCTCTGTGCAGAAGTCTCTGATGTTTTTGAAGAGGTACCACTGCCGACGAAGGGGAAGCCCAGGGGAAGGTGTGGCCGGTGGTAGGACAGTTGTCACAGTGGAGGTCAAGGAGGCGTTCACCGAGGGAGTAGTTGGCAAAGTAGTGGTGGAGGTAGGAGATGACAGCGTTTGAACCCTTGCTGCCGCAGTGGGACTCATCAATAAGATAGTTTACTTGACGGGGGATGGCTTCAGCACACACGCCAAAGATGCCTACTTTGCGTGGGACGAGGAAGTAGAGGGGCCCTGGCTGCATGGGGGAGGAGGGGAGGTGGACCTGCTGTGCGTAGTCGAAAGATACATGCACCCGGATGTCAGAGGAACAGGGAGTGTGTGGCCCGAGCGCCGGCCGGCCTGCCTCGGCATACGCCTGCTTGGCAGCGGTAGTCAGTTCCTGGTAGAACTCCCGTTCCTTGGCCACCACCTCCAGGTGCTTCTGCTGCTTCTTTAACTTTGCCTGCTTAACTACTTCGGGGAGGTTAGAGGAGTAGGAGATGTCACGGTTGTTCCTCTGACACTCCCAGCATAGGTCAGTCATGGGGCGAGAACACACAATACGGGGTAGCAACTGGCGCCAGAGGTTACGGAAGGTGGTGACGGCAACCTGACGGTGGGCGTCCCCGATGGCCTGTAGATAACGTTTATGCACATCTACCTTCCTTGTGCTGGAGGGGAGGAGGAGGATGTCGTCGCGTTTGTGCGTGGAGACTCGGCCGGGGAGGACGAGGGCATAGGTTTCGGCGTAGGAGTTGATGAAGTCGACCACGCGGCGGATGTCTGCGAGGTCGAGGGAATGGGTGTTGGCCTTGCGTCCGCCTGACCTCTTAGTACGGGGTACGACCCCGTTCTCCCGATACCACTGGCTGATGGCGGTCATCTTGTTGATACTGCAGCTAAAAAACAAGAACACACAACTTACAATTGGAAATGGAATAATGTTGGACATACCAGGTTCGGTTACATAAAAATAATGTTTGGTTACATAAAATAATTATTGTGTACATGTTAATAAGTTACAGCAGGAGACAGGTTTAGGAACTACTTAGACAGAGAATGTTAGCTGCAGAGATGAATAATTACCTGTAGAGAAAGAGCAGGGTGTCCCGGCAGACCTTCCTGCCCCCGGCGGTGTAGTGGCTCCGTTGGTGCTGCCTGGCCCCCTTGCCCTTTTTCCCCTTCTTCCAGGTCGACAGCTGTACCGAGGTGTCAGTACAGGCACTTGTAACGCCCAACAGGAGCATGTCCTTCTCCCCTGGAATGGAAATCCGACACAGAACTTTAGTGATGTACGAGCGACTGACTTTGTGAAAAAAAAAAAAAAAAGTTTAAGAAAGTTTCATACATTACTCTCGGCTGGGTCTACCCCCGCGGTCACTGAGGTTACTTGGCCGAAAATCGTATGTCAATGCCACAGAGGAAAAGTTACAGCCTCCAGGAGGTCATACAGGTATTATAGATGACAAACTATCTTCATTTACGACGGTTAATAGGATGGTTATTGGCCGCACCTGGAGTCAGCTGGGCGACCTCCTGCCGTTTGTCCAGACGCTCTGCCGTTGAGAACTGGACACAACACGGGCCGTCGTTGTGGTACTTACACGAGCACCTAAACATGACGAAAGTCCACATTAATGTCAAAGATATGTGAGGGCACCCCTATAGATTGAATTAGGTTCATTAGATGGCCGCTAAGAACTTTTAATTAGGCCTGAGAGAGCATAACGGTCAAGGCCGTCCATCGTTCAAGTGCGAGACGCCATTAAGTAGGTCACGGCGGCATACTTTCAGCAAATGTCGATTTTGAACATAAAGACAGATAGAAACATGAAAATAATTACGGGATATCTTAGAAAACATGTTTGGGCAACTTCTGATGGCCGGACAGGTCTAACGGTTTGGTATTTATAGGAATTTTCAAACGACACAACTTGGGCAATTTCGATCGCAAGTCGCAAACAAGCATGGCCTACCTAAATTTCTGGCAACTGTGAATTTCCTCCTGCAGCAGTTGGTCCGTCGGATCAGTGATAACCAGGGGCTCATCCTCGTCCTCCTGTGACTCCTCAGCCTCCTCCAAATCCTCTATGTCCTTTTCCGACAGGGTAGCATCCTCCTCCCCCTCCGATAAGTCCCCATCGTCCTCGGCAAAGACGAAGTAATCCTCGACAAGTTCTCGCCATTGCTCGTCGTTGGCGCCGCCATGAAGATTAGTCCGAACAATTGTATTTAGCGCGGCTGCCACGGCCTCCTCACGTTCCTTGGGGGTAGCCATGTAATCCTAACAATGTTTGGATCCAAACTGCACTTGCAGTTCAAGAAATAACACGCTAATTAACACGTTAGGCCTCATTGAACGCGCACCTGCTTCTGTCGGTCGGACCTTTAAATTTTACAAACAGTGGCGCTTCCGGCACGCCGAGGGGGTCTCAGCCAATCAGAGCGCTCGGATCGCAACACGTGACCTCCTTGACAACGATTGTTTACGGCGACGGCTTTCGCGATCCGCCTTCTGATTGGTCCATCCCCGTCCCAATTCAAAATCCGACGATGCGATTGGCTAGAAGAGGTCCCGCGCTTTTCGGCGGTACCAAAAGTTCTTGGGTTGTCGACTCCTAAAAGCGGCTCGCAAGTCGGCAAAGTTGATAAAAATCGGCGTCTCAGGAGCCTTTTGTTTTAACTCACTGAAGCAGAAGAACGACTTTGGGGGCTATTCTAACACACTAAGAATATTAATTTCATCAAAATATTTTGGGAAATGAAAGTCCTGATATAAAAGATTAAGAAAATGCAAGAAAGTCATTTTCGATAGTGGGGCCGATTTCCGACTTCAGAGGCCCATATCTCAGTTTGACCGCGCGCGACTTGCGACTCATTTTGTCGGATCGGGTCACAAATTTCTTAGATAATCCTCAAATTCTGGTCTTGACAAGATAATTCTGCAGCCTCGTCCACAAAACCCATAATCGTCAATTTCTGTTCAGTTATTGTCAACAATATTGAGGTAACGAGAGCTATCGATATGTGTAAACAAGGATAAACACTAAAACGTTGAGTCAAAACAAATACTCATCTCATTGTGTAATTCCTCACTTTATAATTCATGAAAACGATTTCTTTACCGTTTTTTCAGAAGAAGTACTTGTTCTTATAGGGAGCCAAACCATAAATTCAACCAAATTATTCAAACTCAAATAATCATGGAAATACATTCCTTGAGCCTATTTCTGGCCCATGTTAAAATCTAAACCTTGAGACATGGTAGAATTAATGTGGATCTGCAAAAATGGGGTATGTTTACGAATAAATGGACATATCACCATCTCTCATGGCATTCTACCTTGGTCTGAGCTAGTTTTCACAGCTAGTACTTTACCACTGACCTTAACTGGACCCATCTAACATATTTCTATACTTATCTGAGTTTTACAAATTTGATCAATTATATTATCAATTATCAATTATATTGGTTTATAGGATTCAATTTGAAAGTTAGCTGAGGCTATTCTCTTTTCTTTCAGAATATAAACTGTGACCCAGCTGTGATATTACATTCTTTGATAGCACTTGAGAAATTTGCACAAACAAGTAAGTGCAGATTCATTTACAACTAATGAACTCGTGAATTAATAAAGCATTGAATTAAAATGATATATTTTCCTCAAGAAGCTAAGTCACTGAATAGCGTGTAATACTTTTTCATTGTGATTATTTTCTAACTACATGTAGTCCTATAGAGGCTCAGGAAGCTGCTAGAATTAAGGGCATTCAGGAAAAACATTTAGGCCTACATCAGAAATAATTTATTTCATAAATATATATATAAAATGATAATAATAGTAAAAAAAGCTATCCTGTTGCCAGGCAAATTGTTGACATAGAAAAGACTGGTCAGTTTACGGTGAATAATGAAATATCATTTGATTTAAAAAATAATCTGTAGTTTTAATTTCCTATTTGTAAAAAAAATAAATCGACCAATGGCACAAGTAAGAAAAGTTTGATGAGCCAAATATTATTATTTAAAATTCAGAAATTCTTAAAAGGTAAGGTTCATGTGAGGATGTATTTTGAATTTACAACCCCTTCTGCGTTTCAGGTGAGAATAAGTTAACGGTGTCGTCGCGCCTGGCCTCGTACGCGGACCAACCCAACCCCCTCGAGATCCTGGAGGTCTGGGCCCACGACCCCAACTTTGTACGCCGCGAGGTCGGCTTCTGCGCCCTCTGGTGCCTCGACAACCTATGTGAGTAACGACTGGGGCAGGTCTTTATTGCCCAGCTAAACTTACATTGACAGTGGACCCCATAATACCATAATGACTGTGGGCATTATTTGATAAGAAATGTATTTCTGTATTGGTAATCATGAAATTTTATTCGGGAGTTTTCAGGTCTTTTAGCTGGAAATTTTGCCTGGACATTGAATTAAATGCAACTTAATTGATTTAATGTTTTCCCACATTCTAAAACTTACAGACTTTTAGACCCGTTTTTAAGGTTTTAAGCACTCTAGAGGCAGTTATTTCAAGTTAGATTTTTGTGTTTAATGCTGGATCCTGACTAGCTTCGGCACTTGTATCAGTGGTTATATTTAATTTTGCAAAATTTAAAACCATTTCTAACCCCACTTTGTCCCGTTTCAGTTTAAGTAGGGCTGGTAGTTAAACTTAATGATTACCCTACTTCTTCAAAAATGATGTCCTTTCGCATGTTGCTGCCTATATACTAAACTTTCTTCAGGTCTTACCAAGAACCAGCGAAATGGGCCATAACCAACCTGTCCATCTGGTTGCTGTTTTGTAAAACTGCTTTCAAAAGGACCTGTGGGAACCAGCAAATTGGGTCATGACCCCATTTCTTAGTTCCAGCCTCATCCTCCATGTGCAAGGTGTAGTGGTTAAGACCCTCACCTCCAAACCCAAAGGTTGTGGATTCGAATCCTGGCAAAGCCACTTGTAACGTGATAAAGAACCGTTTCTAACCCCACTTTATCCCGTTTCAGTTATTAAGGAGGGCCGGTCCTTCTCCCACGAGAAGGTGGACACGGAGGGAATCAACGTCATGCTGAACAGTAATGACGTCAGCGAATATCTCAAAATATCGGCCAACGGCATCGAGGTGAGAACACAACCCGTGCTTCCCATAGGGAATAAACGACACCTACAGGGAACTGCAAAGCAATTTATTGCCAACATTCTTCAAACTCAAAGAACCTTTTTTTTTTAACTTCATTTTATTTATCCTGAATATTTTTAGTTGTTTTCTATATCCATTACAGGATTTTACTAAGGGACTATGAGTTATGCTCATTGAATACATTTATTTGATGTTAGATCCCGCACAGGTGTTTAATAGAAAATTGACCATATTTTTAAACATATCTGGAAAGGTGTGCACCTAAACATCAAGTACCAAGTCTCAACAAGTCCCCATCAGGGGTTCACCCTGTATTTAATAATATAGCGGACACACTACCCCTATGTTTAACTTAATTAAGCCAAGTATACTAGTTAAAAGTACTATACTATAAGCGTAGCTATTTAGTCCGGGTCAGATTGGCCTTACTTGTGGCTGTGGTTGTGTAAGGTGTGGGACTCCCTGCTGCCACCTAGTGGTTGAATACAGAGTTAGATGTAACCAACCCGGGTCAACTGATAAAGTAAAGTACTGAAAAGCGGGACTTTAATTCACATGTGTATGGAGTAGTAGTAAACAATTGTCTTTAACTTGATACAATTGATAGAAGGTTAAATTTATTAGAAGGAGATTCTTCTTTCCCATATTTTGAAATTGTATGCTCAGGTTGTTAACATCGCCAGATGTTTTTAACATCTTTTGAGAACAGTTCAGACTGAATAAACTGATTTAAAATATATCTGGATATATTGGTAAGTCTATCTGTTTGTTTTTGTAAATAAATTTCCTTTTACTGATTATTTCTCCTTCTATTCGTCACTTCAGGCACGGTGTGACGCGTCTTCGTTCGAGAGCGTGCGGTGCACGTTCCAGGTGGACGATGGCATCTGGTACTACGAGGTGTTGATCGTTACCGCCGGAGTCATGCAGATCGGCTGGGCCACCAAGGACAGCAAGTTCTTAAACTATGCAAGTACCTTAAAACCTATACACGTACTTCTGTATATGAACTAAAGAGAGCAAGTTCTTAAACTATGCAAGTACTTACACTTCTGTGAATGAGCTTAACTGTGTTTATTCAACAATTTTCTTTTAGATATTTAATACATGTGCATAGATTGAATTCAGGACATCTGAATTTGAATATGCCTAGTTAGTTAAATCAAAGCTAGTCCTGATTGGTGAAAATAGATTGTCTGATTCCGATGGAAATTAATGATAAATCTAACGTTTGATGTTTTCTAGAAGAAGATAAGGCAGTACATTTATATACACTCAAACAGAAGTAATTCACCCAAAAGAATTTTTTTAAGAATATCCAATATCATTAATATTGACGCCCCCGATGATCCTGTGTACCTCAAAGCTATCATGAGATATTAAACAAGAAGGGAAAGGGGGCGAGGCATTCTTGTCCCAACATGTAGTCAAGCTAACCCCAAGAGCCCTTACCGCCTCGTTTTTTGGGTCGGGTAGGCCGTTGCTAGAAAAGGAACCCTTACCAGGCCGCCATTGTGGGTGACAACAACCCCCTAACGACCAGTGATAAGACTATGGACAGGGGGGGAGGGAAAACACATGAACAATAAAAAAGTAACCAAAAGTATGCAATAATAAACAAAATTTTATATGATTCTGATCATAATCATGTGTGTAAACAATATCATACGTCTCCAGAATTTCTTGTTGATACTCCCTGTCACCTGCTAGAGCCTAAAGTCTGATTCTTAATCATTGCGCCTATGGGGTTGTATTCACCAGCGGTGACCACTACAGCAGCGCCACCTATGCCAAAGTGCCCGGATAACTGACCCAATGAATATCAGCCAAAAGATAGGTAGCATAAATGAGGGCGTAACACTTTATACAAAACACATAGTACACACATTTTACAGCAGTCCTGTAATTTCCAATGTCAGAATTAAAGAAAATGGGGAAAATCATGACTGCCCCTTTAGAGAGCAGTTAATGAATTATGGCTCACGGGTCATAAAAACTGGGTCTGTTTTATAATACATGTACTTATATTCCTTCCTCGACTACAGGAGGGTTACGGTATCGGAGATGACGAGTACTCGCTGGCCTACGACGGTTGTCGGCAAGTCATCTGGTACAACGCGCTCAGTGAACCACACACACAAAAATGTTGGAAACCAGGTCAGAAATTTATTGTGTATTTAATACTAAATAAGTTGATATCATTCACTAAATACAAAGCCAAATTTCACTCAAATTCATAAAAACGCTAATTTACTTTTCGCGCCATAGCTTCTGCTTACCAACATTTTAGGTACTTCAGAGTAAAATTTGCTTTATTGATTCTTTTTGAATTTAATTCAGACGAAGATGTCATGTACAGATATTTAACAGAAGAAGTTTCACATTTTCAGCATCTGATTTTCGAGTACATGCCTGTTAGAGTGAATGGGTACTTTAAATGAAATGAGGAAAATCGTTGTAGATCGATTTATTCTTTTTTAAAAAGAAATAAATAAATCGTTGCATACTGACATTATAGCAAGGATGTAACTTCTCAGATTTTAGTCTGATTTCAAAATGTTGTCTTCAACACCTCTGATGATAACTTTCAAAAAATAAATGTTTATATATGAGGTTTTGCAACATTCTAGGAAATCTACACATTTTCTTCATGCATTTTCATTCTTTTTCATTGACCCTGACCCTGGATATAATACGTATTCATATTGTGTTTGCAAGCCGTGATTGTAGATGTATTTCTCGATAAAGTGTGTAAGGAGAGTGTTAGAGAGTGTGGTTGAAGAGTGAAGTGTCTAGCATCCTGTCCGCACGATGCGAAATATTGAATAGGGTTTATAATTTAGATTTCAATAACAAGATTATTAAGTACTATCGTTGAATTTGTACCACCTTTCTCTTAAACCCAGTTCTTCAGTCCGTCTGATTTTACAGTGATGAAATGACGAAAATATTCTTTATGAACTTTTAAGTGGAAGATCTTCCATTTTTTCGCCAGTAAACTTATCTTATTTACATTATGTGGCTACTATAAAGGTTAATATAACGGCGATTAACGTAATGGCTTTTTAATTCAAGAATATATACACACTACATCAACCCTAGCCCCCTCGGTTCTACACTTACTATCCAATTCTCCCTATCACGGATAGCTGATTTACAATATTTTTTTTAGCACCTTCAGACTAATTTGGACAGATTCGTAAAAGAAAAAGATAACCTGGAAAAACTATAGAAAACAAACAAATAATTGTTATATGCCAAACTAAAATGAACAAATTTTCAAAATACTTAGAAAATATTAAAAGTATATGGATACCAATTTCGAAAAAACTTGATCTATAGTTTTTGATCGTGTTAAACTTCTAATGATGAAGTGATTCATGAATATTTCTATACTAAGCCTTGTGATTTGTCGACATATTACCCAGTATGCATTCTGTTTAAGGCTAAGCTGTAGACAAAACTCAAGAAATTTGCTATCTGTGGTAGGGAGACTTAGAAAAGGGTTATTCATTAGAGATGTGATATCGATGAATGAGAAGGAAATATATTTGCTTATATTTTGGATGGGAAGTCTTCTGATGCAAACGCAAAATGTTGTAAACGGTAGAGTACATTTATTTAAGTATAGACAAGATGTATAAATTATTTTGTCGTCAACTAGACTCAATACAACAACAAGTGGGCTAATAAATATCATGTTTATGAATAAACAATGGTTTCCAATCTACAATAAATACACTCTAAGTACATAATGCGTATAACATCCAATTGAAGCAGTACAATCTCACGATCGGTATAGAATTATAATCCAAACAATTTATATATGAGTATTAATTTCATCCACTTATGAATCGTCATCAAATTGTGCGACTATATCCTACAATAACTGAATGAATTATATGGGTATTTTTCTCCAGACCCAAATGCCATGGAAAAAATACTTTAATTACAGAATCGTTTCTTTATTTTCCTACTTGTGAGTTATACTATAAAGATAGCAAAAAAAGCATTTCAGGATATTTCTTCATGTTTATGAACAAATAGTATTTATGATGAATATCATACTAAGTACGTCATTGATTTTCGTTTAAATATTCACAACTATTATATGACTATCTATGTTTAAGTATAGTACTACCCGTGATTCCATGATTAAGCTACAGAAATAAAACTGCTTTTAAAAGAAAATAACTACATGAAAATCTACTCTTCATTCTCAGTCTAATCCAAAGACTGTCTCTCTTGGCTTTCGTCCCCATCGTCCAGAGTCTCAGCGGTTTCGTCCAGATTCTCATCCTCCGCGGGTTCTTCGACATCGTCCGTAATCTGCTGTTTCACCTCCTCGATCTTCATCAGTTCAAACTTACTTTTGTTGGCGGTCATTTGTTCCATCATCTTCTGCAGCTTAAAGGTAGCCGTGTGTCGCTTGGACCGCTCGGCCGATCTGCCGGGAACTCCAAGAGTTTTCTTACGAGTGGTCGTTGTTGTTTCGACCGAGGGCACGGCTGACCTGGGGATGGTCCAGTTGGGAGGCGGGCTCGGGGTTCTCCAACCGTACTTAATTGCACGTACTGGGCTGGATTTTCTCGAGTGTGAGAGTCGGCTCGAGTTGTTGGTCGGGGCAGGCGTTGTGACATCAATGCTCGTTGCATTTTGTTTGCTTTCGGTTGTAACACTGTCTCTGACCGCACTGACTTTTGAACAAATTTTCGATTTGATCCCCTTCCACTTTTCATTCATGACTTTGCTCCTGAATGATGTGAAAAGGTTGGTTTGTTTCATCATGCTCTTAGTGAGCGGTGATGGTTCCTCGTCCTTGTTCTTCGCCTTAGCCGCAGCCTCCAGCTCCTCCCTCCGCCTCTCCTCCTCCAACTTTTCCTGCTCCAGTTTATCGAAGAATGTATCGATTCTCTGCTGGATCTCCTCTCCATCTTTCTGAAGCGTTTCACGACTTAAAACAGGTCGCGCCAGGCTTCTTACACTGCTGACTCGAGACTGGGCGGTCGACAACCTCCGCCCATCCAGCGATCGACATGGGAGGTAGATTTTAATGTTTTTCTGCGGGTTGGGTCGGTCTTTGATTATTCCCAGTTCGCGAAGTCTTTCTTCCACATCGTAATCCTCCGTCAGCAGCAGGTTCTCGTGGGTGGTGTTGGGGCCGTTCTCCTTCCCGCTGACATCCTCCATGCTGGGACTGGCTGACTTCTTGTTAATTAATGGGAGGAGGAGATAGTTGGCTTTTATCTTTCCATTCTGATCAGCAACCGTCCCCTTTAAGTTCTCGAAGCAGGCCATCATACGCTTTTCTCGTACAGCAGAGCTAACACGTACAGGTTTTTGGACCGCCTCACTCGTGGTATTATTCTGGGCAAACGTCACATCAGACGTGGAACGGACCAAGCGGGGTGTCGGGAGCAGAGCAGTTTCATCACTGCTCCCGGATTTGTTCGCGTAGGCCACGGCAAAGACGGGGTCCTCTACCGAAGGGGTTGTCTGGTTGTCCTGGCAGCTCGTGGCCGATATCCCCGACAGCCAGGTTTGGGTCTTGGTTTTAGCCGACTGAACTGGACCCTGCAGGGCGACTGCCTGTCGGGGGTCGGTCTTCGGCTTTTTTACTCTGACCAGTATGCTGGTGGGTTTAGGTGTTTGTATGTACCCCTGCTCCGGGCCTGCCTGTGGGTCAGGGGGGTTCTCGGGCGGGTCCTGGCTTGGTTCCTCCTCTTGTGTCCTTGCTGTGTTACGTGTGAGCGCTTCTCGTCTTTCCCGGTTCACCTTCAGGACCCGTTTAATATCGTGGTCCAAGAGAAGTTTCCGTGCCTCCTTGACCGAGTTGCTCACCCCGCTCGTATCCCGCTGTGACCTCGTCGGATACGAGTTCCTCTTCCTCAAGTAGATGCAGTCCTCCGGGTTATAACACACGCTTTTCGCCGATTTCTGAAGGAACATATCCTCGTAGGTGGTATCCGCGCCCGGGTCCTCCCGCCGCTTCTGTTCCCGCTCGTTCTGCCGCGTGGCGATCTGCATGACCTTGAGGTCGTATTCGACCTTGCTGGTCTCGGCGGCCATTTGCCGGAGGTGTCGCTGGCATTGTTGGTCGTAGGTGCGGTGCAGCCGGCTCAGCTGGCAGTCGTAGTGGGTGTTGCGGACCCCCATGACGCGCTCGCGACTGGAGGTCCGGTTACACTGCAGAGAGGACGCGATGTCGGGACCGGAGGACACCCTACCACGAGGCCCGCCGCTCTCCTCGTCCCCCTCCCCAGCAACCGCCAGCATCACTCGGTCCCCTGCAAGCAGAATAATGTAGGAGTTAAGAGGTTTTCCTAGTTAATCTTTTTTTAAAATCTTGTGTGCGATAAAGGTATATAATATACAGGGTATCAACCACACAGGGAAAATGGCAAAAAAAAATTCCATGACAGGGAAAACACAGGGAACTGTTATCTTCCAAGTCTATGATCGTATCTATAGGGGCCAGAACGACGGCAAGGCAAGGTGGTGTAGCAGGCAAGGCCAAGACTCAAACCCTGTCCAGCCAAGTGAGATGTGAGAACCTAACCCACTACACCATCCCACCCCCTTTAAGACGATCATTCTTTACGTTAAACCCGAACACTGAACAAGAAATTGACTCTAAACAGTGTTTAGATACTACTGATCCTTGGAAAACTGTTCAGATTGTTTTCAGACTAAATTAGGACATTTATAAGTTCTGAAAGTAAAATGGAAGTGAACAGGGATGTAAGTTTTCAGATTTTTGTC
The DNA here is from genome assembly GCA_936440205.1 of Lepidonotus clava. NCBI lineage: Eukaryota > Metazoa > Annelida > Polychaeta > Phyllodocida > Polynoidae > Lepidonotus > Lepidonotus clava. The sequence goes on along the minus strand of OW387140.1, from coordinate 53,108,044 downwards.
TGATTTCAGATTCTATTATATCATCACCTCAAACAAAATGTTTCTAAATCAATCTTTTACGTCACATGTACTAACATTTTGAGATAATCTCAAAAATTCCATCTAGGGTTTCAGATTTTTTCATTGACCCTGACTTGCATCCCTGACTAAATAAATTGTGAAAGCGGATTGGCTATTTCCGATTTTTTCATCATTCGTTAACAACAATTGGGGTACCTTTTTAGCATAAACATGGTTCCCTGATGTAAAAGTGTGGTTTTGCTATGATTAAGGGAAAATGTTCTTAAGCAGTGTATATTTCAATTAATACTGAATATATGACTGCAGACAGAAACGTATAGGCCGGGGTCTCGGTGAGATAGGTACTTGTGGCATTTCATTAATGTAGAATAATATTGTAATAATGTATATTTCATAATATTCAAGATATCTACTGTAGCTAGGTCGGAGAGGTTCTGATTTCTGTTGTTATATCATTCCTTTAGTTTCCCTATCGCTGACGTCGATTTTTAAGGGTCTTGTGCCAATCCTTTCTCCTGATACAAAACTAACAAACTTCCACTCCTGTAACACCCCCCCCCCCCCCCAACTCCCATACCCCCGAGTAACGCGGGCGGCGGGGATAATATTGATACAACTCGACGTCTCCTAAATTAATGACCACTACTGGACGGCCATAGTAGGGGGAAGGGGAGGGGGTTTAAAGGGGAGGGGGTTTAAAGGGAAATGGTTTGGGTTGGATTTGGTGGTTGAAAATATAGCGGAGTTCACGCTCAGACCTAAAGTCACAAAATTTGGAAAGTTCATAATTCAACCTTTTTTCTGTACTGTAGGGGGAAGGGAGGGGGTGAAAGGGGGAGGAGGTTGTGAGTTGGATTTGGTGGTTGAAAATAGAGCGGACTTCGCGATTAGACCTCATTTAAAGTAAAAAGTGTGGAAATCTCATTATTCAACCTGTTTTCGGGGGCAGTCACTGTGATCCAATTATGGTCGTTTCGAGCACATTGTTACCAGTTTTATAGATCTATATATTTCTATGATTCAATCAAACTTTCCTCTTGGTTTCAGGGCTGTAGCTAGAATCAACATTGAGTGTACTCCCTATGATGCTTGGGTGATCATCACAGTGCGGTTGGCTAAAATTGAGTGTAGGCACTTGAACTGTTTTTGAATGTTTATAATTGAATATTGTGATATGTTGGTAAAACGTACTTGCGTTTTTGCACTATGGTACCTAATGAGTTTGAGTGGACACATAAAAGCTGAGTTCATGACGTTTAGTATCCACTATATGCCATACTGATTAGCAAACTTTAGGGTTGATTCTTTAATTCCTCTGCTTTGAGGGTGGCAACTGAGCATTTAGTTAAGGCAATCTTTAGTGTTGCCATTTTCCCGACTTTTGCATTGACTTTTGACCAGTTCAGAAGAAAAATAAGATCTAGTATTCTCTTTTCTAACTCACAAATCTCACATTAGAGAGCATTCCTTTTCCAGTTCTAGTCCTTTTTAATAAGTTTTTCCTTTGAATAGTTGCACCCCTTTAGTTGCAAATGTGAAATTCCGCAAATGTCCTTCCTACTTTTCTGCATTTTCCATCTCCCTGAATTTTGATCACCTCTTGGCCAGAATGCGTTTGGCGATTTGAATGTAGAAGAATTCGTCAAATTCATTTTACATTCGCTATTTTCATCTTGCTCAAGGGAGACTCCATTGAAAGGTTGACTTATATCGTCAAATAACAACTTCGAGTTGCTAATCTAGGATGTTTTGGATTTATAATGTGCCTAAGAGTTAGATACTGAAAGGCCACTACCGCGCCCTGAAGTTCGCCGATGCTACCTTGAAATTAAACAAACATTTATATGTACAGAGATGCCAGTTTTCCTTCTTTTTCCGGATTTCCGGATTTTTGCCAGTTCAGAATAGAAATGAAATTCATGTTCTTCTCCAACAAAGTCAATAATTTTGTTTTTTCAAATTATTCCTATATCATTTGTAAGATATCTAAACCATGAATTTAATATACTGGTAAATATTTACAACCTATAAGTGTCTAAACTGAAAATCCGGAAATTTCCTTCATACTTTTCCGGATTTTTCATCACTCCTGGGTGGCATCTCTGTATGTAAAAACGAATCAGATTTTAATTTGAAAAATAAGAAGATAAAAGGGCAATGTATGGGTAAAATATTAGTATTGGTCAGTTTGTATTCTGTTTATTTGTCAACAATAACCGGGACGGAGACTTAAAGCTTTCACACCCTTTTCTCTGATACAAGTGTCGCAAAAGCCACTTGTACAAGACCGTTCCACCTCCTCCCCGTCCTCCCCGTCCTCCCCGTCCTCCCCTACTACGCGCCTCAGTCACGACGGCCGAGCATGGTTACCAAGATGAATAAAGAAAATACAGATAAATGAATACTTAAATCACGTGTAAAAAAACAAAAGCCTGTGTATATTTTTTAACTCAGTTGCTTTCTACAATACGTTTCGCTAACAGTGAATGTACATATCAAAAATAAATAGGACCTAGGATGGGATATTTTTTCTTTTCCTAATAGAAGTTAGCCATTTCCTTACCCTTCCATGATCATAATTTATCCTTCCTCAAAAGTGTGATTTAATCCAGAGTAATATATCCAATATCGTTGAAACAAGTATTTTGTCTCCGGGTGGTCGGTGGTTCCTGCAGACAAGTAGTCCTTTCGGCGTCCAATGACGTTCTGAGACGCTGAGATCTACCTCCACTTGACCACCCCCCTCCCCTCCCTCCCCCCCACTCCACTCCCCAATATCCCCCCTAACCCCCTAACCCCCAACCTTGTCCCCCTCCCCCTAGACTACTCCCTTTGGTCACCAGAGGTCAGTGTATGTGTTATGGGGGAGGGGAGCCCCCCCCCCCCCCCCCATTTACCGTTCTTTGGGCCCTGAGGGGGCAACAATAGGTCTTAATGTAACAATAACCCCCCCCCCCCAACTCACCTCCCCCTTCCTCACCCCCCCCCCCTTCACCCCACCCCCCTTCACCCCACCCCCCTCTTCACTGCCCCTTTACCTCACTTAGGGCTTTAGACCCCTAAATCCAACACGGCGACATGACCATTTCTCAAAATCGACATGCGGCACGAGGCTTAGTTACATGAGTGAAAAAAATGAACGACACAACAAAGCACATTTCTTAAACTCGACATGTGACATGGCAGCATCTTAGGGGTGACATGCGACATGGGGAGTTAAGTGACGGGTGACATTGCGTTTTCTTATATTCGACATGCGACATTGGGAACCCCCCATCAGGGGCCCCTCACTTATCCCCTCCGTGGTCGTTAATCCGTTACTAACTGTGCTCTCAGACCCACTCCTGATGTGGCCAACCCCACAGCTGGTCCTGCTTCTACGTTATATGGAAAAAAACTGTATATATTAGAAATATAGAAATAAACCAGGGGAAACGGGAGGTGGAGGGTGCAAAACCCGAGGGAATATCATCGCGAAATCTGAACTGGGATCCTGATAATGTAAACAAGTATGCATAAAACAGCTAAGGAAATATCTAGGCTTCACCAGTTGTTTTGACTCAAGCCTTGTCATAAACTTCAAATTTAGTTCATTTTGCAAGACTTGTTTTTTTGTTGGTGCCACATATTACAAAAATGTGCAGTTTTAGATGTCTCTTTTTTATTCTCATTCAAAAAGGAAATTTGAAAAGAAACATACACTTTGAATGATGCGAACATATGCTAAGTGTGAACCATAGATTGGAAAAGGAAGAAAAAATTAGTTCGGCCGATGCGTAGAAATGAGACATTGTGCTGTAAAGGTTTATAATTTTTGCCCCACTTAAATTTCGCGGTATATAGATTTCTTTTACTCACATCACATCTAAGTGTATGGACGGCAGTGCACGAAAATATATTTACAGCGCGAAAAAAAAGTAGCAAATCAAAAGTTACAGTATATGAACTGCGATTATAAACACTGCCTCTAAGGGTCATAAAGGAGTCTACTTATGAGTCTTATTCATGGTTATAATTAGGGTAATTACCCGGACCTTTATTGTTTAAAGCCGCCCCTAGACAAAACCTTCTCACAGACCTATAATCCGGACCTAAACAACAGGTCTTTCTGATCAATCGCCCAGCATTCTGAGTGGGGTTCATAGGGGAATAGTGGGGGGTTTATTGGATTTATTTAGTGAGGTGGCGACTCCATTGTTTGATTTCTAACAAGTAAAGGCCATAGACCACCTTTGATTAAGACTGTATTCCACATACCGATTTTGATGCTGCTGATTTTCTATTTGTTTGATTTTATCCAAGAATATGGCATGAGACCATAGATCCTATATATCGTTTGAAATGGAATTGTAAGACCGTTCTAATGTTGTATAACACGTCGATATTTAACCTTTATTTCAAATGCTGATTTTTAAAATCGGCAGTTGTATTATAGCCTTAAAGTGCGTCCGAGTAGTATCGGGGGTTCTGAAACCCAGTGGTGATTGGTGATAGGTAGCGCTAGGTTGGGTGGGATTAAATGTGTGATTGTGTTTGTAGTTTGAGGTTTTTAATCAAGAGAACGGAACATGTTCATAAGGCAGGGGGAGTTTCACAGTCTCATGATATGTTTTCTTTCCATTTCTGACGTCCAAACACTTATCAAAATAACTTAGATTGTGAATGCAAATACAACTGATTATTAATTTCATAAACACATGGTCTATGCTATCCGGGGCCTTTCCTATTGTGATTCGCCCTTTTCATCGATTTGTGCATACAACCAATCTTATGCCCTAGCCGAGTTACAGAGATTTCATTTTAAATACATGCATACAATATCAGAATAGTTCCTTCTATACATAGACAAAACTTTGCGATGGTTCGAGATTCTGAAAAAGATATATATTGCTACATCCGAAATTCGAGAGATAGCCTAGTGCTCACTTTCTACCTCTTAATCCAATATTCTATTTATGGATCACACGGTTTTTAAAAATGTAAATCAGTCCAATAAGCGGAGAGCTTGGGGGGCGACCATAAAACTTTCATATATATCCGTGATAATAATTTTATGTCTCACGAACCTTGAGTGTGTCCAGAAAACATTCACGAACCTTTGTGGACATCCACGAACATTCTTAAACATTAAAAAAATTAAACCTACAAATCTTTGCAAATACTATGTACATTCTTTTATCTAAAAGATTATAATTTCAATGTAATGAAATAATTTGGAAATGGAAAAAAAAACGGGAAAATTGGAAAAAATAAATTAAGAGTTTTGTGACCACGAATCTGTCACGAACCCAAAATTTGGAATCATGACTCTCTTTGACTTTTGGATTCGTGAAAGTTTTATGGTCGCTATCCCTGACCTAACCAGAATACCCAATTCTGTGGGTGACTTTTGTAGGAGATTACCTCCGTCTGTTTGTGTCTAGGCCTGAGATCCAGGTTTATTTGGACTCAGAGTACATTGTTTTACCGGTCTATGCCAACCCCCGAGGGCCTCTAAAGTGTAAGGGTTGTACTCTGAAATCTCACTACCATAGATAGCATATTTCATGTGGTTTACCTGCAGACTATCCTGAATCAAGGTGCATTCTGGGAAATGTGTCGACAAACTACAAGGCTTAAGTAATGAGATTTTTATTAACCATGGCATGATTTGTGGTTAAACATAATGAAAAATGGTTATTGACTATTTTTGATATAGTATCATGTTTAACATTTTATAAGTTAGTTTGAAAGTTCATTCATTATAGACAGATTTATACCAAATATTTGTATATTTTTTTTATACATTTCCCTGTGTTTTTGTCGACAAAATTGGGCCAAATTAGCCTGCAGATTCCTACGATATTGAAAATGGTAGGGAGATTTGGCCGATTTGTGGGACTGTCTTTTGCCACTGCACCCACAGAGCCATCTGCTGTTGATCATTTTTGCAAATTTTCTAAAATCAAAACATGTACATAGGTTAATGTACAAATCCAGTGCATACTTTAGCCCAAGGATGGTTGGGGGGGGGGGGGGGGGGTCTGAATTTTTTGAAAATGTGCACATACCTAATGGAAGGCCCATAATCTGAAGCAAAAAACAAAAACAAAAAAACATTCAAATTGTAGTTTCTACCAAAATAAAATACATAGAGAATATTTATTGTGTCGTCATTTTGAGCTTTAACTGAGAGCATTTATTGAGGGATTGACCTTAAGTTTTCCTTATTTTCTAGGTGCCGAACCTTGCATAGAAGTATTTTACCCCCAACCCATTCCTGCTTGAATGAATGAAAATAGGAACAACTGAACCCTCCGATACTATTTTCATCAACTTTTTCACCAACTAAGAATTTCTGGTGACAATTTCATTCGTTGGCATTTTATTGATATCTTTCTGTTAAATATCCTTGCTCTTGCAAGATTATAACAGTCGCAGACTGTAATCATTGAATACGAATTGGGCTTTTAACATATAAACGTGGTTCTATAATAAGCGACTCTGGGGCCGCCGAACATAGTCAGAGGTGATGGCGAATATCAAAACCTACTTTCTACTTTCCGTTTCGTGAGAACTAATTTAAAATACCACTTGATTTGATTCAGTAAATATATATAGGTTAATTACATTGTATTTGGAAACGTGTCATTCATGTTTGAATGCAGTGGTCGAAATAACAAAGGGCCTGTGGGGTCGGGCCACTAGATTCTTCGATTCTTCAATCTGAAAGACCTTCCTTAATTCAATTTGATCAAGGTAAAATGATTTTATAGAGACAAATTGATTAAAGTAAAAGAAAGGTTAGTTTGATATGTAGACGCTTCCGACGATTTTATCAGTGTCCAACGTTTGAGCGCAAACAGAATTCCCTGAGAACACTTTGAAATTGGTAAATTTCATGTGGGAAAAAAAATTGATTTTAATCATGACTTTCTGAGAACAGATAAATAACGGGTAGCCTGTATTTGAAAGTTTCTTTTCGTATACCCCTCAAGAGGGTCGCTCTGTTCAGCCAATCAGAGAGAGGAACTACATTGTTCATGATTGGAACTAATTTTTGAGTTATTTATGTCTAAGTAACACTTCTAGAAAATATCATCCTTCTCTGTCTAAAAACTTAGGAAAGAAACAAAGATAATGGAACACACCTGGTTACTTTACATATTGTCATTACACTTGGAATGTGACACTAGAGTTGCATTTTGGAGGATTTATGAGAACATAGGAAAAGACGAACTAACAGGACATGACAGAAAATGTTCAGGTTTTTAAGTTGGTTCTTGTGTCCCAGATCTATAGCACCTAATTAAGTTAAGGAAACCCCTCAGCCCCAGTATTTTCCTCTGTGATAGACTTACACATGGGCTATGTTATTGATGGCAGTCTCTGCGAGTCTTAACGGTGGGTGCCCTCAGGGCGGGCTTAGCGTGCGGCCGGGGCGGTTTCCATGAATTTATCAATACCAACAAGTCATACGCCTCCAGCGGGCTCTGGTGGTCCCTGCGAGTAGCGAGAACCTGCACTCGCTGCATTTTCACTGTTAGAAAAAGTAGGATTCGCTAAACGCTTTTGTTGATAGATTGGGCTGTCCTTAAAAAGAATTCTATGTCTGGTGGACTGGGCACTTGAGTACTTAATAGTCGCGTAGGACTCTTTTTTCTTCTTCATTTTTTCCAATTTTTCATATTGTCACACCCTTACCAACAAAAGAAAATCAGTTTTAAAAATCCCAGCCACCCAGGGCATCTTTATTTACACCGCCGGCACCCACTAGACTGGAAATACAACTTTTTTAGAACGGCCTTGTAGTTCTGCCAAGTTAATGACATTTGGCAAAATTATAATTTAAATGACAGTGCTCAGGGAGCTCACCCAAGCGATAGATGTTAAATTGTCTTTTTTCTACAAATAGCAATTATTTGCAAAATAGCAATAAATATTTTAAATGCACTCTAATGTCATGTTATCTTCGTCCCAAGCTACGTCCCAAGCTGTAAAGAAAGTTGTTTTTTTCATCATGTTTTTATATATATATTTTTTTATTAAATTGAATCAAAACCAACTCAATGAATGTGGATCCGCAAAAAGGGGTTTGTTTACAAACAAATGGAAATATCACCATCTCTCATGGAATTCTACTTCAGTTTGAACTAGTTTTCACAGCTTATACTTTACCACTGAACTTAACTAGACTCCTCTAACATATTCCATTAATTATCTGAGTTTTGAAAATTTGGTCAGTTATATTGGTTTTGGTTCCTTTATTTCTTTCAAATTATTATTTTAATTCATATCTCCATTTCCATGTTTCATTTTTTTCTCCATTTTTCTTTATTTTTCATTTAAGGAGTGAACTAAGCGAACATATCCCAGGCCTCAGAGTAGAGACTACCCCAATATGTCAGAGTCTCAAACCACAGTTACTCGTTCTTCCCCAACCGCACTCGCGTGCCCGAGGGTATCTCTGGATTAAACGTGTAACTCTATTATACTGAGTACAAACAGAATTAGGACTCTGCGTACCCAAACCAAACACCGAAATCCCAACCCAATGGCAGCACGGGCCGACCGGAGTATGGCCAGGGCTGAGGCTTAGACGGAGAAGTTAGGGATTAAGGATAGAAAGTATTGGTGGGGTTTGGGGGCCTTATACCCTTTAAAGGAATAAAAAAACTGGAACTTGTGTGTAGAACAGAGATGCCATTTTGCCTACTTTTGTAGGATTTCCTACTTTTTGGTGATTTTGATTGCACAACCAATCTTACCAGTTACCTACATCACGTTGATATCTATATCAGAGTATTTTCGTATCAGTTTCAAGCTATTTAAATACAAATTCAATGTCAGGTCTCTATTCCTAAAGGTTATATCCTTCCTAGTTGCTTCTAGAAATAAAGTAGGAAAAGTGTTCTACTTTTTCATCAGTCAGGAGTGGCATCTCTGAAGTAATAAAAACTAGTACTTAATGGTGTGGGGTTGTTTCGGTTAGAATATTAATTTTTCTATATATTTTTTTTGTATCTTTTATTAGGCACGTCCCGGACCAAACAGCAGGAGATACTTTCTCAATCAGTATATCCAAAATATGTAAATGAGCTACTGAAAGGCTTCTGATTGTCCTGTCTAGCTAATTTTAATATGTCAGACATACTGATTTAATGCCATTCAGCCGCTGAATTCCTACTTATTTCTATTGGTTTACCACTGAAACCCAGCTGCAAGCCCCCTTCTTCTTCTGTACTGCTAAAATACTGCTTTTCTACTTTCTAAAGAAAAAGTAAACTCTAACATGGATATTCTGTTTTCATATTCTCTAATTTCCTGTTGAGAAGATTCATTTAAAAGAACGATATTTTAGGATATTAAGCTTTCACAAAAGATAAATTAAGTACAATTTATTAAATTGAAAGTCGTGACAGAATGGGTAAACGATATAAAATTATTTCTCTGATTGAGAGATTATCATAACACTCAATCAGGGTTAGAAATAACGTCCAGGAATCCGTGGGGCCGTTGGGCCCCTGACTTAGTCAAACTTCGATTAGACACGTGGAATCAAAATTAAAACTTTACAATGCTTTCTAATGTAAAAAATATGTTTAGGTGGCAACAGCAGACACTGATTTATTTCATACATGATTTAGTTCTATAGACCAAACAATTTGAAAAAGTGAGCTCAAAAAAGGAGAAATGAAAGTGAGAAAAGGAGATTTTAATAATAAAAAAAACAACTCAAAAAAGGGAGATCTCCTTTCCGAAACGGAGATTAGGCACCTCTGCCCCTGGTCATTTTCCCCCTGTCACTCTAGCATCAAGTCAAACTGAATGTTAGAAGACAGCAGCACTGTGTCACATACTGGACACCAGAGGGGAGCACTGACAATGACAACGAGTCATAAATCACAGAACGTTTGGGGGGGGGGGGGGGGGTGCTGACGATGTATACAGCATGAAAGGGGCGCGAGGCATGGAGACAAAGAATATGACATGAGTTCTAGATGTAAGATGTAATGGTCAGAAGGATTGCATGGTATGTGTGAGCGTAATAAAACAAATCCATAGGATTACAAAATTATCTGTACATAAGGTATGGGGGGGGGGGGGGGGCATTTTCTTCGCGTACCTCAGGAAAGAGCCCTTTACATGTTTAAGTTTGATTTTTAGAAAATCATGAAATTCGTAATCGGCAAATTGCTTTTTCTATCAGATTCTGCCACATTCTTAAAAACTTTGAAATTCTTGTAAGTTTCACCTGTAAAATCGTAGACAAATCATGGAAATTTTTGCTGAGTGTTTGGGGATGCTGTGATTTTGGGTAAATAAAACTCACCTTCATAGTGAAACTGCAGCAGGGTCTCTACGCTGGCCATGTGGGTCTCACGAGAGGTGAGCGAACTCTCCGGGAGCGAGTGGAGGAACTTCTGTAGATCCATGGTCACCGAATAGTGTTTAAAAGTTCATAAAAATGTTGATAGAGCGACTGAAATTTAGCAATAGATCATATTTTCTCTCTCAAATAAGAGGACTCTCCAGGAGAGAATGCATTAACTTTTTCAGTTCCATGGTAATCAAATAGTAACTTCAAACTCATGAAATGAGTCTCTATGTGGTCTTAAAATTTATTATCATTATATTGTGCATCTCAGATAGCCTTGAGTGAGCGCTTTGGGATAGAGTGGGATGACTTGAGTATATCCAAGTGATAAAATGATGAGAATCCTCATGTGGGTCTTGCTTATCTTTTTCGTCCTTAGTCAGCCACATACAGAGAAACTTGTAGGAGTCCTAAAAGTGAAACTACAAGTAGCCACTTAATTCTTGAATAAAGGGCTATGTTGAGGTCTTTCATTTGACATGATTTCTCCCACAATTCGCACCTTGTGAAGGAAACATTGATCAATTAAATCCCTTGAAATATGTCCATCTAAATACACTTATGAGTCTCCAATGTCAGTTAAATACGATTTCCAGCATTTTACTCTCCCAAAACAGGCATTTTATCCATGTGAATTTTCCTTTTTAAATCCAGTTCCTATCCACAGGTAAATGTATTAAAGTTCTCTCTCAGTAAATCCGGGCGTTGCTCATTTGCAGGTTTCAGAAGTAAGGGTTAGTGTAACAAAACCCATTTCTTTACTTTTTGACCTTCTGCACAAACCTGAGGCCTGTTCTATGAGAAGTCACCCTCGGTTTGGAAGCACTTAAAGAACTAAACATTTTTACTGTGAATAATTATGATTTTTTTCAGTGAATAGTTTGTTTTAATTGTTTGAACGATGTGTAACACGTCTTTTAAAAACAGCAAAAATGTTGCAATTTCAAAGGCCTTTTACATGGGTGTCATTTATAATTTAGTGACAATTTCAAATACAACATTGCGCAAAATTTTGAGTTTTTCCTTTAAAGTTTAAATAAATGAAGGGTTAAAAGTATACCACCCAGCAAGGAGCAGCAGCCTGGGCGATAATACCAGAAGTTGAGTGATATTAGGGGAGTTGGCCATGTTTTTACCAGTAATGAGTGGTAATAGGGGAGTTGGCCATGTTTTTAATTGCCTCCTTAAGTCTTAATGAGACCCTGGGCCAGCGACACTTTAACGGGCTCGGCCTTGACAAGAAAGACCAGCGGTCAAAGGGGGTCACAGCAGAGTGTTTTCTAACGCGTCTTCTCACGCTTTAAGTGTTCTTGTATCGGTCATTACTGCGCTGCCACGTGTGATTATATGCAAACAGGTTCTAACCTTTAGTTTAGGGGGAATCAAACTTAAGAGAATACCAGCATTTATATGTCTTGCAAGGGATATGCATTATAGAGTTTTATTCTACTGGGACAAAATGTTTTAGTTTTGTTCTTTTATATATTTTAACAAAAGATCTGTTTATCTTTATATTCAAGAGATCGTTTTAGGAAGAAGTTTGACACAGGTTTTAATTATGATTCCAAATATACAAGGTTTTATTTAAATCACTTTCCTGAGAGTAATCTTAAGAAATGTCAATCGGTATTTGTACAGACCATGGGGACTTTTAACTAATAAAATATTGGTAAACATAGAATAATCTATTGATGCCAAGTACTTCCTTCAATAAGAAATTTGGTAATGCCTACAGGTGAGCTTTATTGGAGACAGAATCCATGTAAGGAGAGGGGATGTCTGAGGGTAAAACGATGCACATGCTTGGAGAATGAGGTAATGTCCATACTTGGAGAGTGAGATATGTATGTGCCTGGAGCTTGTTTCTAGAGAGAGGCTGTCTGTTACAAAAGAATACAATAATGTTGTAGGAGAATAAAACAATGTATGTGCTTGGGGAGTGAGGTAATGTCTGCACCTGGAGAATGAGATAGTGTATGGTCTGGGAAAATGGAATCATATCTTGACCTGGGTGTGTATGTCAGTTTGTAGGCTGTTCTTACCTGCATAGTGATGAGTGTCACCCTGTGCCCCCAACCGGGTCATCCAAGGCTGGATGTGTGGTGCCCTTTCTATTGGACATTGTATATATAAAAGACCCCTTGAAACTCTTAGAAATGAGTAGGGTATTGTGCCTGGTGGCGGGTTTTTTCTTAATCATATCATAAATACAATCACCCATAAGCTGCCTGGAAAGAACCCTAAGTGGTTGACTAGACATTAAACTACCCAACAAACAAACAAGCAAATAACCTGTACCGACAGAGTGCTTTATCTGCATCGACAATGTTTTTCGCTCAAGGAGCAAGTTGGTGCCTTCACATGGATCACACCAAAAACTCTTTTTGTAAGGTAATGTTACTCACGTTGAATTGTTTTTCTTCCAGGTGATATACTAGGACTATTGTTAGACATAGAGAACAAACAAGTCACCTTTGCCCTCAATGGAGTCCCACTTCCAGCGTATGACCAAGTTTTTGCACATGCCAAGTAAGTCCAAATACTTCACAACATCTATGATAAATATGTCAGGGCTGCCACTGGTCCTACATTTCCTATGTTTCCCTATCATTTTTAGCCCCCCTCCCATGTTTCTTATATTTTTACAAGTTTGCCCTACATGCCCGACATAATTAGTTTGTAGAATTGAAAAAAATAAACCGAAAAGTGCATACCACCCCCCACTTCACCGTGGCTGTCTGAGGAGGAAGGATCTTACATACGGGTATTCAATGAAAAGTGCATAGAAGTAGATAAAATTAAAAGTCATGGTAAATCTTGTTTCTGAGTCCCTATATTTTATTGCCATGCCCCATATTCTCTACATATTTTCACTCTGTATGCCTCATATTCTGACTTATCTGACTTTTCGTGTTGCAGGTCAGGATTCTTTGCGGCAGCGAGCTTCATGTCTTTCCAGCAATGTGAGTTTAACTTTGGGGCGAAACCCTTCAGCCACCCTCCTGGTGTGACCTACAACAAGTTCAACGACTTCGGTGTGCTCACAGACGAAGAGAAGGTCATACTACCAAGGTCAGTCTGTCTTTTAGGTCAAGGTCATTTGGTTTGAGGCATTTGTAGGCTGGGCATTTATCTTTGTTAAATATATGAGTTATTTTAAGGTTTGTGTTTAAAAACTAAAGGCAGCAAGTCATATTTAAAAAATTGCTGAATTACTAGGGGCCCTTGATGGGGGACCCCCAATGTCACATATCAATTTTAAGAAATAACCATGTTGCCGTGTTGATTTTAATTGTCAAGGGACCTTACTATGGTTATGTGTCATAGCTTCATTACAATGCAAGGTTTTCAAGGTCACTTCTTATTAAGATGATTACTAAAATTTTGAAAATTTTCAAATGTGTCTCATATAAGTTCAAAGCCTTATAAGGTCTTTTGTCTTTTTGAATTGTTTGTTTACAGCCCTTTTACATGCCTTTATTGAGCATCACATTCAAAATTTAGATTTATTTAGTAGTATTAAGATACTAAGTTTTCTCCTTGTGGGCTCATTCCTCATGAAGTTTCCAATAGTATTGACATAAATGGTTTTAAAAAGACCCTAAATAAGAGAATTTAGTTACTGAGTAGATCTAGTCTGCATTCTTTCTATAAGTATTCACTGTATATTCAAGTGATTCTTTTCTCTTTTGCAGACATAAGAAATTAGCAATGCTTCGCCAGGTGCAAGTAACTGAAGACTCGTGCACGCTTTGCTTCGATAATCCTGCAAATGTGATGCTACATCCTTGTGACCATAGGTAAGCAAGTTTTTGGTTTTATCTATTCTCTGCATTGGTTTAAGCAAGAATATGTCAGCTTTGAATTGATATAATAATTTAATTTGCATTGTTCATCAGGGAAAATGTTTGTCATTATGTATATGATCACACGTATATCTTCCCCAGGCTTCCATGATATATGTAGTTAATGGAACCTCCCTACCATAAAACCCCTAATTGAAGCTGAAGCTTAAATAAGAGTTTCTCTCAAAAATGAGGGTCCATCAGGCCATAATTTTGGGGTCTAAATTTGGGTTTTTCCCAAGGGGCCTTCCATTTAGTATGTATGTGTATTTTCAAAAATCTCAGACCCCACCCCAACCCCAGGGCAAAAGTGTACATTGGTTATGTACTAGAACATACACACATTTTCAAAATGTTTACCCCCCCCCCCCCTTGATGTGTACATACTTAATGGAAGGTCCCAACCTTAAACACCAATTTTACCTCTGATAAAAAATTCTTAAAGAATGCCTTTAAGAAACCTCAAAAGTCAGGATGCAGCTCAAATTAGGGGTTTTATGGTAATAGCTAAACGAGAATCCACTCCAAACTGTTAATGTGTATATTTCTTGTCACAGGGGATTCTGTATGATGTGTGCGATTCAGCTGGAGTTGTGCCCAATGTGTCGCGTCAAAATCACAGAGCGAAGAGAGGACACCTAGCGACTCCCAAACACCAACCTGTAAGGACATCTAGTGGAGGATTCTGAAACTAGTACCCTTATAAACCTCTTCATAGCAAAACCAGAACAAGCTTAAAGTTCCTTGAACGACAAAGTTGAGAATTCTAGCTGATCTATTTTTTGTTGTTGCTGTGTGGTTGTTAGGGTGTAGAGGTCCTTATAAGTATAAGGCTCTAGTCAACTCAGGTTGAAACATTGAAACTGTTGTTGGATTGTTGAAGAGTGCAACTCTAAAGCCCCATACCCACTAGGCGATTTTACCGGCGACTGGCGATGGGCAACAGCAGAATCACTGCTAAAACCATCACCAAATCAGATCACCTGTTAGCATGTAATATTTCAATACTACATCTAACAGGTGATCTGATTTGGTGATGATTTTACCAGTGATTCTGCTGTTGCCCATCGCCAGTCGCCGGTAAAATCGCCTAGTGGGTATTGGGCTTAAGGTTAACAAGTATTATGTTGTTTGTGATCTATTTCACTTAGGTTTCAGTGCTTAAGTGTGGTAATCTGACCTTAAGTGTCCAATCTTATTTCACAAATAGTTAACACATGACAAATATTTATACATTCACTCCACTCACCTTTAAATAAAATCCATGTTATTAGTATAACTAAAGCAGAAACAGAATTGATAAAGAAATACTATTTTCATTGTCCAAACGAATGTTGATATCAACATTAAGAGACAATATTGCTACATCTTGAATTCCATCACTATTTTTCTTGCAAAGAATATTTCAAATTATTTGAAATCTATCAAAAACAGGTCATTTTTCTTAGATATGGCTTAATCAATCAAAAGTTATATATATTGTAAAATATTTAAGGTTTTTTGGAAGGAAGAACATTGTTGGGAGCCAAATCCAATGTATCAACTGAGAATGGACCAAATTTATACTAAATTGAACTGATTGAAGTGCATTTCACAAATAAATACAAATTGATAAGAAAAGAACATTCAAGAATTGACAGGGATATTGTCCAAGCGCCAACTTTGTTGATGTGGCAGAAGTCAAAATGTGGCAAGTTTCCTTTATCTTAGGGCTTAGGTCCATTCTTGGAGTTGTGCTGGATCACACCAAAACAGCCTTGTTCTGTACCCAAATTTTGTATAGGTGACCTAAGATATTTTTTTTTATTTTGAATATAATTTCTTGTCTCCATAACTTAATTATTTTACTATGAACTTATTTCTTTGGTCATAGGCCAACCCACTTGTATTTGAATCCATGACGATGCCTCTCGTAAGGGACAGTGTGCAGAGATGCCACTTTTCCTACTTTTGTAGGATTTCCTACTTTTTCAAAAAAAGGAAAGAGTGTTAAAATTCCAACATTTTTCTATCAAACACTCATTGCCCTATTGCTTTAGTCAATATAAACTTAAAATTTGATTTGGAATGGATTAGAATGGTATTTCTCGATTTCCTACTTTTTGTAGGAACCCTACTGTACACAGTATGAGTTGATCTTCCTACTAGAAAAGTAGGAATTAGTTCATCCCTTTTACCACCAGGGATATAGGAAACTAAGTCTCTAGTATACCCTGAATGGTAAAATAGAGAACTAATCTCATTCAGAAATCAGCATAGCCATACTTACAGTTCCTACACAAAAGTAGGAAACATGAAATTGTATTTGTTTAGATAATATTTTGCTTCCAACTAAACTCCCAACCACCAGAAGCATATATAATTTTGTTTTAGGGTACTAAGTACTGCAAATTCTAACATTTACATATTTCCTACATTTTGATGGTTGGGGAGTGGCATCTCTGAGTGTGCTCATGACATGTCAGTTTTGTATATCCTTCTTAGGTCCTGTCCACCACATGACAGCATAGAAATATCTGTGTCAGAAGCATCAGTTAATTTCTTAACACTGTGTATTTTTGTACATTTTGTGTACTGCAGTATTTCAATAGGTTTTAAAGGCATAAGGTGAAACAAATATGTGCAGTGACAGTAAATCTTTTCATACAAATCCACAATTTATCTTTTCATCCAAGCACCATCATTTGTGGCAAATGTTTATGGGTCTGTGTTAAATAAGGATATGAAATAATTAGCTAGATTAGGCCTGCAAATGTCGTAGGCAGCTATGGATTCATTTCACTATAACATGCAGGGCCTTTGTTTTCTACTTGGATATTTGCCAGAAATAGCATCAAACAATAATTTCATTGAGTGTTTAGCCAGTGATTTCCTATCTCATATCTGTTTTGTTCCACCAGAGTCTTTTATTGATATCTCTTCATCAATGTAGATATGTTTTGTAGCCATATGACTTTATTTCATACCTTGTTTCGCAAGATTATAGATTGAGTTTCTAGGAAATTCTATAATGATTAAGAAAGAAAAGACAATAAAATATGATATCAACATTTTACAAATAGAACCGATAAGAATTTTAGACACGTTTTATCACATGGTTGTTAACCATCTGTATTAAAGGATTGCACTAAAAAAAGATTCAAAAGCATATTTAATCTAAAGTAAGTATTTTTAAACATTTCCCAAACACATATTTTACATAAGAACAAGGACATAATGATGATTATTGATACAAAGTGTATTTATTAAAGGAATTCTAGTAAAGCTCAAACATATTTATATCTGAGATTCAAATATTTACATTCTATATCTACTCTTCACATACTGTGGAAGGCACATAGACATGAGATGTAGACTTTGCCTTTGTGTAAAATAAGTGGCATTTACAATAGCTCAATTTTGAACCGACAGCAGTCCAATAGCAAACAGCCGTATTGCAGTATGAAAAGATGTGGTCCTTTCTGAGGTAGATTTTTGCAGAGAAGGTTGTAGCTACCTCTACTTATGCTAATAGATGCCTTGGCCATTATTTAATCATTATTGAAGTTTTCCGAAGAAGGTGGTTTTTATCAATATTACAATTGCACTTCAAGGTCACAATGTTATTGTGTAGTTATCAAGTTCTATCGCTTTGTTATCTGAAGAAAAATTGTTATAGTTATTATTTTATGTGGAGAAATAATTACCTGTTAAGAAAACCATTATATGTATACTTGATATAAATACCAATGTAAAAAGCAGGTAGGAGCTTTTGTATATAGCCAAGGAGAATTGTAAAATTTGTAAAATGTGTAAAGTAAAGTTGTATATATATGTATATTAATTGTGGGTGTTTATCTTATCAGTATTGGCTTACTGTGAATGTTACAAACTGAAAATACTGTATTGTTTACACTTGTTGAGGGATAGTATTAATTTTTTCAAACATGTTCGATATTTTCATGAATGTATGACTGCAACTGTATTTTCTACTCATGATTGTCATTGTTATGTCTGAAAATGTAGTTTTGTGATTCCTAGATCAGTGTGTTCACTGACATTTTTTCCTATTTTCTTTTATAATTATAACATTTAAGTACAATAAGTATATATTTCTCAAATTAAAGTACAACCATACTTATCAAAAACATTTTGAAAGTAGGCCTTAAATACCAAGATTATCAATTCTCCTAAGATTATTTGGGGGGAGTTGCATCATTTTAATGTTTTAATCATTAATTGAATGCTAGAATACATCTCAATTAATATGTTGTCTTTATTGTTATTCTTTTATTTAATTAAAGTGTATGGGGTATAGACAATTCAGGGCAGTATCGGTTAAAACAAGATTAAAGCAGATTTTGGTGTTCTGCTAAGTTAGGGTTTAAGCTTCTGAAAAAAAAGTAATGTAACATAAGCCTAGATTTTGCTGTAAATGTTGGTGTTTGTAGAGAAAGTGCATGGTAACAGGGTTCCCCAATCTGATTAAGATTATCACTACTTGCAATAAACATACAGTGAAAGGTACCTAGACTTACCGTGGCACCGTGAGATTATGGGATATATCAGGCTAGGACAACCAGATAATTACCACATTTTGGAACTTAATCTTCCACGAACATTTCATTTTGGTCCACATAATAAAGTACCAATATTAATGAAATATGCATGAGAATACCAAGAAAATAATTTTACCATATTTGTTTCATGAAGTGCGGTTGTCATGTGGAGATAATATTCACGACCACATCCTGTTTGTCGATGACAGATTTCTCTAGCCTATAGACCCATTTGCTGAAAAAGCATGACCTTCAAAATTATTGAACTTTCTTTTTTCAAATGAGCATAACCCTAGAGACGAACAGTTACAAGTAACAGTGACAAGGTTCAGTATTATATGTTTACTATAGACTTCAGAATAAGTTGGACAGCATGCGCAGAGGTCTGTGTTCCTGAAACATTTTCTTAGAATCTAGATTATTGACCCTGAGAACTCATGGACCTACACTAATTAAAGTCTGAAAAATGACAACTTTGACAATATGGGCCACATACAAAGATTTTGATATTCTTTGTGAATTAGGGTATATTCTACATCGGTCCCAACCTGAAGATTACAATGCCATATTTTACTAGTGTTTAAGATGTTTGGTTATGATTTGATAGTTAAATGTTTAAAAAGTTAAAAGTGTAAAAGAAGTACAAAAACTGGTGATTTTACAAACACTTATTAGGCATTTAACATAGGGCTTAGTTGTAAATTGTACAAGATTCAGTTTTGATGTTTCAGTTCGAGCATCTCATCAGAAATACTTTGTCAGACTGGTTATTTTAACTCTTTTAAGAAACATGGTATTTTAAAATCAAATAATAAATTACTTGTAGTATGTTTTGCATGCTTCATAAGTGGTTATCACAGTTCAGGCTTTCTCAGAATATGGGTCTATATATTATGAGTTAGGTAGGGTGTGAAATAATGAGACAAGTATTCTGTGTCTAGGGAATATTCGGTACTTTTTTTTTATACATGTTCCTGCCAAGCAGGGCCCCAATTGAAGTCAGAACATGGATATGTCATTCTGATTGTCATACTCTGTAAGACTTATTCTTCATCAACATTTCCCCTGGTTTTCCTTCTTATTTTCTCTCTTGTTTCATTTATATCAGAATTATTGATAATTATTTAAATTGTATTGTTTTAATAATGGTGTTTACACACTGCAGCACCACCCGTTGTCACTGTGAATATTACTGTGTAAGCTTTTGTTAATTTCTTTTACATGTATCAAATGCTTTTTTTCTCATATCCATTTTCAATTAAAAAAAGAAGAGAAAGGGTTAAGCCTCATTCAAAGGTATATTTGAGTTGGCAGTAATATTACATACATTTATTTTGCCATTCTATTGGTTTCTTTCTATTAGCATTATGTTGGTATTATTCTTTGATTTGATATAAAGACAACTTTTCTTTTTTTAACCATTAAAGGCCAAAAGAACCTGGGCTTATTTCAATGTGTTTCAAATCAACCTCCTTCCATGTGTATATAAACATGAAATATGAAATGAACATGCACCAGGTGACACTGCTGAGGCACTGTACATAGGTTTATTATTGATGCTATATTTAGACCATTGTTCATGCTGCGTCAATGTAAAAAATATGAATAAAAGTATATATATGATTGTATTGGTTGTTCCTTTTGAGTGTGTGGTAGGCAACATTAAGCCTTTCAATACAACTGCTGTTGCATAAGTCATTGATGGACACTGGTTGGCGTCCCTTTGGTCGGAAGTAAATAATCTCAACAGGTACCTTTTCCACAAACTGTGGAGAAGGGACGAGTTAGCCATTTAGGTATGAACCCAAAATAGATAGAAAATGAGAAAGATATATATATATATATTTAGTTTGCTACCCACCACAACTTTATGGAATTCATTGTCAAAACATGCCTCGAGGCTAGAATCTACCCACACGCGCAGTGATTATCGATGACTTCTCACATTCAGGCTACAAATACCCCAAGTCAGGTTACAAATACACCAAGTTAGGCTACAAATGCCCCAAGTCAGGCCAGAAGTACACTAAGTCAGGCTACAAATACAGCTACATATGCTCCAATTTAATCTACAAATGCTCCAAGTCAAACTACAAATGCCCCAAGTTAGGCTACACATGCTCCAAGTCAAACTACAAATGCCCCAAGTTAGGCTACACATGCTCCAAGTCAAACTACAAATGTCCCAAGTTAGGCTACAAATACACCAAGCCAGGCCAGAAAAACACCAAGTCAAGCTACAAATGCTCCAAGTAAGGCTACAAATGCCCAGTCAGGCTACAAACCCCCAAAGTCGGGCTACAAATGCTCCAAGTTAGGCTACAAATTATACATCAAGTCAGGCTACAAATGCTCCAAGTCAAACTACAAATGACCCAAGTTAAGCTACAAATACCTCAAGTTAGGCTACAAATGCTCAAAGTTAGACTACAAATGCTCCTGGTCAGGCTACAAATGCCCAAAGTTAGGCTATGAATACTGATGCCAGAAAGGCAGCAGACATACATTTTGATGGGCTTTGCTTTGGCTTGATTTGCATTTCAGCTGAGTTTGAAAGAGGTATAATAACTGTTACACACTTGCCACATAATGCATATTCTATGACTTTTAATTACAGGCCCAATGTTCATTCTGAGGCCCAGTCTGAAAGAGGTATAAATTAGGGATCTCCCTTTTAGGGTTTTTGTCTGGCTCTAAATTGGTGGCAAATGTAGTGGCATGATGGCCAAAAATTGATCAAATTGTGATTGCACCAGGGTTCTTACAGCTAGGGGATAAGAGAAAAACTGAGCAAACACCAATAGATGTGAGCAAACACCAATAGATGTGACACAAATATATAGATCCCTATGAATACCTCAATGTTAATCTCTGAAGGCAACATATTGATGGCAAAGTTAACAACCAATACTCCATAAGCCTGTCCCTTAGGACAAGGGTTGAACAACATTACTGTATGAGCAATCCTTGTCCCCCAGAAGTGGGGTTACTGAAATAAGCAAGAATTACATTTTTCTTTATACCAAAGCACTGATAAAACGTGATTTCTTGAATTATACCGATTGACAGATTTGCAGCCAATCAAAATGCTGTATTTCAAGGAAAATATGGTTGGACATTATAGTTTGGGCTGACAGGCTTTAACAATGGTTCCTATGGGAAAGTGCCCAATATATAAAGCGACATTTTACAAAATATAGGAGCAATTTGTCAAACAATGCGCTTTGACTGATTTTGCATTATGCAACTCTCTTCATGGAATATGCACAGAGGCAAACTTTAATGTTGGTGTAAACTGATATTGACTTATTGATCCTAAGAACCCATAGATCTACACTGAGCAAATAATCGGTCCCAACCCTTAACTCATAAAACTCATAAAACTGAGAGTACTAGCAAAAAAGAATAGGTGAATAGGTTTTTTTTTTTTTAATTAATCTTTATTATACTGTATCAAGATCAAAACTAGTCTGGTCTTCCTCTTGAGTACAGTTTTTAAGGACCAGCTAGTTATCTATACAATAGCTTCATACAATAAGTCAATGAGTAAAGATTTTATGTCATGTCATATAAATGATATTACTGGTTAATGAAATGATATAATGGTAATGTAATAAGATGATCACATTGTTCACACAGTTAAGATATAATTCAAAAAAAATATTGATGTTAATACACTAGACAAAATAATGGCATTTTATATTTACATGTATCAGTCAAAATAATACAAAAGAATTTCAATTGCACCTTTTGTACCTAGTCCTTAAATTTGATTTAATAATGTTCTTGAAATTGTCTATATTTGGGGATAGCCTCGTCTCACTCGGAAGAGCATTCCACAGGTTCTCCGCCACATATAAGGGTGACTTAATACATTTAGTCAGGTCCGTAAATTTCAAATCAATCAGAGGTCCAGCTGTTGATCTCGTTTCTTGTATAACAGTTTTTAAGGGTAAATAGTTAGTATTCACCATGCGATAGGTAGTAGTCAGAAGGAACAATTCTCTTCTATAGTCCAATGGAAAAGTATTTGACATGTTATGTAATACAGTTCTTGATATTTCCGTAGGTTTTTTAATTTTATGTGCAACTCTCAGACATGTATTAAACAATACATCAAGTCTGGATGTTTCACTTAAATTCACATTAGTATATAACATGTTACCCATGTCTAGGTACGGTAGTATCATAGATTTAACAATCAACACAGCATGCTTTGTAGATATATATTGACAGATATATCGTAGCATATGTAACTTATCTGACACCAATTTGCATATTGTGTCGATATGGGGTTTCATGCTCAAATCCTGATCCAATATGATACCAAGATATTTATAGTCTTTCTCTTGTAGTAATGGTTTACCCTTGTATTTCAGTTCAAAATTATCAAGATTAGCTGTATTTGTCGATTTGCCATTAAAAATTACATATTTAGTCTTTTTAGCATTTATTGTAAGCTTGTTAAAATCGCACCAAGTGCAGATTTTATTAAAATCTGATTGCATATTGGCCTGGATTTCTGCAAGATTAGCCCCTGTACATGTAAGCACTGTGTCGTCAGCATAAAGTAATGTATCGGAAATCAATTCTAATTTCGCCATGTCATTAATATAAATTAGAAAAAGGAGAGGCCCCATTATTGAGCCCTGGGGCACACCATATCTTATAGATAGGGTTGACGAGGTGACTCCATTCGCAAAAGTACTTTGTGTTGGACCAGTCAAATAATTCTCAATCCAGTCTATTAACTTAACCGAGAAATTATATTGGGGTAGTTTATTTATTAATTTTTGATGTGAAATAGTGTCAAAAGCTTTTTTAAAATCGATGAAAATTCCTAATAACGGCTGCCTACATCTTAGGGCCTCGGTTAATTTCATATAAAATTTAAAGACTGTATCATTTGTACTATGATTAGCTCTAAAGCCATTTTGTACAGGTTCAATAAGGTTATTTTCTTCCAAATAAGTAATAATCTGTTTATGAATGTGTTTCTCTGTGATCTTACCAGGTATTGGTAGGAGTGATATAGGCCTTAGGTCATTTAATAGAGTGGCATTTGGGGATTGGAGTCACCATGCCAATGGAAATACACTAGCGTCTATGCACCGATTTATCAGACAACACAGTATATCAGGTCGTAATGTGAAAAAATCCTTTAGAATTCTTGAGGAGATATCTGAAAAACCAGAGGATTTGTAAATTGAAATTTCTTGTACATGTTTAATAGTTGCATCTAAAGTAATAAGTTGAATATCAAGCAGCTCAGTTGGTAAAAGGTTGTCTGGGAATGTATTTGGACTAGTGCTAATAGGGGGTATAGCGTCAGCCAAGTTAATTCCTATATTAGCAAAAAAGGTATTTATTTTTTCGGCAGTTGCAGACTCCGGTATAACATCTCCCGTGTCTTCATCCTGGATATTTAATATATTTTGTGCTTTATTTTATGGAATAAGTTCCCTAATCGTCTGCCAGAATTTCTTGGGGTTATTACTGTGCTCATTTAAATTATCCTTGATATAATCCGCCCTAGCTTTCCTAAAGGCTATATTGCTTATATTTCTCAAATCCTTGGCTAGCAGTATATCTTCCTTCAAGTTTGTGCGTTTAGCACGTCTGAGTGTTAAACCTTTGTCCCTTGACAATTCAATAAGTTCATGCGTCAACCATGGGGGCTTATTTTTTGAGAAATTGAATTTTCTAATTGGACATAATTTATCAGCTATTATTTTAATTTGTTCATATAATAAATTCCATGAAATGTCAATATCTAAATCAGCCTCCAAGAAAGTAAAATCTCTCCCAACTAACTCTTCTTCCATCAGGTCAATACTGTATTTTCTATATGTTCGGCCTTCAAAGGAAACTTTCTCTTTTATATTAGTAATCTTTTTGCGTATAATAAAAACTGGAACATGGTCACTCAGGTTCATATTGAGAACTCCACATTTGGAAATTATTTGAGAATTTGTTAGGATTAGGTCAATTATTGCCTTATTGCTATATAAAGGTCTGGTTGGTTCATTGACTTTTTAAATTAAATCAAATCGTTTTTCAAAATCTTTTAATTTTTTCCTATGTGGACTTCTGTTTGAGTAGTCTATGTTAAAATCTCCACCCATAAATATATCAACTTTTTGAGCATTGTCGATTGGGCTTAGTGCAGCATATAATATTCTTAAAAATTCATCAATGGATCCTGATGGGGGTCTGTATATATTGGTCTGGTGTTAGGTAGTCTTATTTTAATGGTAGCAATCTCGGCATCTTTATTTGCTACAGTATGTTCTATTTCATGTAATATCTCAAATGCTAAGTAAGTCTTTAAGTAAATACATATTCCACCTCCTCTCTTGGTCTGTCTGTCATATCTAATCAGTCTATATCCAGGGATATTTATAAGTGAGTCCTCAATAGCCATGTGTAGCCACGTTTCAGTAATTACCAAAACATCAATTTGATTACTTACCGTATATGTCCCAACTTGTTCTATTTTGGGAAGAAGACTTCTCACATTCCAATAGACAATTTTCAATCCCTTTTCTTTATGTAAATCAACATTCATGTATGTACATCTGACAAAACATTATTATGTGTGAACAAGGATGAAATTGGATGAGTGTATACTGTTTTGATGTCCGGACTTCTCCAGTGAGCTATATAATAGCTGGAGTAGGCCAGGGTGACGAACATTATTATACTTGGTATATACAAAACCTTTGGACAGGTAACATCCGTCTTATCAATTGATTAGTAGAAACAATAAGTTTGGCTATTTACATCGGTAGGAAAGAAACACTATTCATTTTAAATCAAATACCAGTCTAATTATAAGACATTTATGGAGAGAGACAAAGGTATGCGTGTGTTACTATCAAACAATGGTTCCATATGTTGTGTTGTTTTTTTTAGTTCAATATGATTCAAGGAGGACCTTGTTGTTGTCAGGACATTAAACAATGTACAAGACGTTTACAGCGACTTCCTTGATTGTCTAGCCTTAAATAAGGCAGCAAATACTTAAACCTCTAACAGTTCCTTATGTGTATACATACTTGTTAGTTTAACGTTATTTGTAGCCAGTAACTGATGCTCCTGTAGGAGGACTACGAGGGAGAAAATAGGAAAATAAAAAAAAAAAAATAAAATAAAAATGGAAAACAGAGTACTTAAGTGATCCTCTAGTTGTTCACTTTCACTGCCTTCAAGAAGGCTGTGGCAATGCGTTTAGCCGAGTCAGGAGTGGGGTGGAGTCCATCTTGTAGATTACTATACACCGGATAGTTGCGGCCATGACTGTACTTGTGCACACAACGTGCCACCCAAGGTGTTGCGTGGCTGTTCTGGGTATTTCTGTAGGTAATATGTCTATTAATAAACGGTATTGCAGTATCAATTGCATCTTGGAGATCGTTATCTTCAAGGTGATAATATCTAGATATATCAACTCCAATAAGAGGAGCAAATACTAGTTTTATTCCTGGGAGATGTTGTTCTAGTTGGCGGTCGATCTCGTCAACTGTTTCTATCAGGTTAGACATTATACCAGCAGCTGTACGTTCAATAAACATAAATTGTCCAGTTGCCGGATCAGGTACTGATAGGTCATTTATTCCCCCGTGCAGATAAATTATTTCACTAGGGTGATGACTGGCATATATCATTGCCTTACCTGCTAATTTTCGGAGGGTAGCCCCTGGGTAAACGTAGGGTATTACACCAACATTTAGTGTGTTGAGATCAAAAATGTAGTCTTCAAGAAGCCTACCTCTAGAGTGACTAATAATGACTGAATGAACCGGCATAATGATAGTATATGGCGACAGGTGTTGGGCTATACAGGTCCAGTAGTGACCGCTTCCACCGTGTGTGTAGAGCCTGAGTCGGAATCCGACAGTGGTCCTGCGTTGGGGGTAGTGCACTCAACATTACCTGTGTCACTAGTATTGACCAAGTCCCTTTTGACTTGTTTACGTGTTACTTCCAGGTGAAGGCCCATAGTGTTTTTACCTTTAAAAATGCCCTTTATGTCCTCTGGGTTTAAAATGGATTTGCCTATGCCCCAGTGCGTACTCTGTGTTGCCTCCAGCAGGGGAATATTGCCAGTGGCAATAAGCTTCCTACCTAGGGACGGGTTCTGCTTGTACTTAGCTTGTAGGATATCTGAGACTATTTGATCACTGTATTTTGACCATTCCTCGGTTACTTTAACTCGATCTCCCAATCTCTTCATGACAAGGGGGTCTGTGGCCTGCATTATTTCTTTTTCTGCGACCTTGTTGTTACAGATTTTTGCTTTAGTTGCCTGTATAGCTTGCTCAGAGCAATTAAAGACTCTGCTATTGTATTTGAATTTACATTTATAGAAGTTAGAGAGGAAAGCGTGTCTTGAGCAAAATAAGATTCCTTTTGCTGTTTTGACCATGTACAAGTTCTCTAAAGAGCAGTCTTCAGGTAGCAAGTCTAGGGTCTCTGCCGTGAAACGTTTGTCATCTATAAATAGATTATCAACTGCTAATTTTACTTTGTGCCCGCTTCTAATAGCCTGCTCGGCGACCACTTTTAGGTCGTACCTGTTTCTCTGGATTTGTTCTGGGAGGTCTTCAATTATTCTAACTCCATCAGATTGCTTATTCCTTCTCAATAAATGACGTTTGTAGAAGATTTGATTACGTGTATACAGTGATACAAAACTAACTTGGATTGGTCTTGGGCGTTGATCTCCTTTATATGGGCCCACCCTGACTGCATTGTCGATTTCTTTGGGTTCTAATTTGATTTCAGTGTTCGAGACAATATCACAAATAACATGCCTACGGTCCATTCCCCTTATCTCCCTAACCCCAGTAATAAGGATGTTATGTTTACGTGAGTCTTGTTGTTCATGTTTATCACAGTTACATCTACAGCTGATTTTTTCAGTGATGTGTTCAGTGTTTTTGTTTAGCTCTTTCTGTTCTTTTTGACAATCACTAACCTCCTTTTTTAAGAATGCTATATCAGCTTCCATATATTCTTGTGCTGTTGTGATGTCCTGCACATCCTCCTTTAGGGTTTTCAGATCAGATTTCATTACTTTAATATCTGAGAGGGTTTTGTTAACTGTGTTAACATCTGCATCCATTTTATCAATTTTTTGTGATAGGCTCACAACTGAGTCCGAAAGTTTTGTCATTTGTGTTAACATTTTCTCGAAATTTTCGAACATTGTGCTCTCATTGAGATCAGTTTCTGTTTGTGAGTCTTTTGTTAGTGCTGGTTCTTTTACATCAGGCTCATTCTCGTCAGTAACACTAGGAACACTAGTATCATCATGCATTCGATTTTCAGCAATCAACTTGTCATTTGTCTTAGTACTAACTTCATGAGGAGTCTCTTTTTTGTTTCTTTGGCTTGACCGCCTACCTTTGTCTTGATCTCCACTCTTCTCATTTTTTCCTTGCTGCTTACGATCGTTCTGCATTGTGAATAAATTCACCGGTGATCCCTGGAGTGAGCGATAAATAGGAACAATAGCTGCTATAAGTTATTCTCGATGATAGTTTCCTGTTACTAAGGAATATTCCTTCAAGAATAAACTAAAAACTACGGCTATGTATTGTTTTGTCCTATTGTTGGGTTTTAGTCCAGGTAGATTCACCACTTGTAATAAATAAATATCCAGCTTATAGATGGAGCTACGTTCAATCAATGTATATCAGGTGGCCATCTTGATTTAAGGGGGTATATATCAGAGATGCCATTGTCCCTGCTTTTGTAGGATTTATTACTTTTTGGTGATTTTGGATTGTGCAACTGACTTATTCTACATCACTCAAATATCTGCTTTAGAGTATTTTTGTATTAGTTTCAAGCTATTTGAATACAAGTTCAATGTCAGTTCTTTATTGCCAAAGGTTATTTTCCTCCTAGCTGCTTCTATAAAAAAAAAAATAGGAAAGGTGTTTCCTACTTTTCCTACTTTTTCATCAGTTGAGAGTGGCATCTCTGATATATATGTAATTTATCACCTTAATAGATTTAATGGGCCTCTGGATTGTTTTCGTTTAGTACAATGAATTTGCATTTTGGCCATTGGTACTAATGATGTATCTTTGGCTCCCATGACGTCACCAGGCTTGCCTCCCCCTTGACTACCCAACCAACTACTTGAAGTGTGAGACTGGCTTCACGTGCACAACAATAGGCAGTAGAACCATTGTTTTGGTAGACAGGTCAGGTATAACTACGTGGTATAATAATATAAACATTAATGACTTAGTATACTGGGCTATCTGAATTTTAAAATGTCTTATAAATGTCTTTTCGCTTAAGCTTTAGGGTCTGGTCTTAAAAAAAATCTCAACTCACCATAATTATAGAGACTGGCCCATTAAACTATCAGTCTTGAGAACACCCGAAACTTCAGTCTTAACGCCTGGTGTCATATTTTATCAGAGTTCTAACTCAACTCAACTGATCTAAATTCAGTAGTCTCTATATGTGACCAGAACTTAAGTTAGACAAAGTTAAGTTACCACTATAGTTGTAAGGTGAACAGACTGCTGTAAGATGAGTGTATAGAGTGGCAATTGTATTTTCCTTTCATCTAATAGCATTCCCATATATCAAATACCTTAAAATATGCACTTTTGCTTTCATCTAATAGCATTCCCATATATCAAATACCTGTAAATACCCCTTTTTTGTATATGTTTTTCTAATAATGTAAATGCAAAATACAAAATACAAAATATGACATACTTGATATGAAATACTTAATATCATTCATAAAAGTTATTACCATTAAACTACATCCTAAATACCAAATACCAAATGCTCCCAATTTCTATAATTATATTAACATTAGCATATTGACGAAACCCAAATACTAAATACCAAATACCATATACACAAGTCTTCAATTCACATTAAGCAATTCCCTTTATCCATCACTTATATAACAGAAACCTAAAACCTAAATACAAAAGTGTAATGTCACCTTTTGTAATGGTTAAACGATTATACATTGGAACCATTTACAGTACATATGCCAAACAAAATACTGATTGGTCACACCCAGAGGCATGGCCAATTACCAAGGAAAGACATTATGCTGGTGCCCCTTCTCTTTTAGCTAAGGGACTCGGCGTGGGAGAGTGCAGGTACAGGCCATTTTTCTAGCCATCTGATTGGTCGAGAGGTGGTCACATGACATCGAGTTAGTCAAAATCTGACCTTTATTGAAAGTGGCAAAACATAAGTATCATATTGAAAATACTCAATGTGGCCATACTTGCATTTGTTTTAATAAACTCTCCCCAAAACTAAATACCAAATACCAAATACTAAATACCAAATACCAAATGGCAAATAGTAAATACTAAATGGCACAAACCAAAATGACTCAAAGTACAATATATGCCAAACAAATACTGATTTAGTAAAATTTAGTATTTAGTATTTGCTATTTAGTATTTGGTATTTAGTATTTGGTATTTTGGTTTGGTTTTAATCTTAATGAATTCATAGTGAGAAAGGATGGATTTAGAGCAATTTAGATCTCTTTAATACTTTATGGTGGCTTTGGAGCAAAGCAAAATACAATTGCCACTCTATACACGCATCCTGTAACTAAGTGGGGTATAAATGGTTTACTTCTCACAGACTCATACAACGTGCCATGCGACGATCGTCGCCATCTTGGAACCTCCCGGGCCCCCTACGATCACACCAACACTATGGGTCTAGACCCCTAAATTCAACATGGCGACATGGACATTTCTTAAATTTAACATGGTGACACTGCCGCTTTTAAAATTTGACATGTGACATGGCAACTAAGGGACAAATGACAATGCTGGATTCGTAAATTTGACATGCAGCAGGGGCTTTAAAAGATAGTGACATGCGACAGGGCCATTTCCTATATTCGACATGGGACATGGGTCTAATCTGTGGACAGGTGACACGTTTTTTAAATTCGACACGCGACGTGGAACCCCCTCATCGATAGCTCCACCACTAGGTTGGAACACCAGTTTGTGTGCAGTCTTCTTATCCTTTTCGATTCTAATACATCACATCTCAAGATAAGTACTATGGATCAGTGTCCAAACAAAAGCATGTTGAGAGAAAGTTAAGCCTAATCTCCGGCATATTTCATTTATTTACCAAAGCTGGCAGTTTTCACAGGAATTATTTTGTGTTATAAGTTACCATATTCCACATAGTCAGTGGACCTGCTTTTCTGAACATTCGCATTGTAAACCTCACTGAGGCCAGATAACCGAAAGCTACACATAAGACTCTCACACTTTAACTCGATTAAATCCAGATCACTGGAAACTACTCACCGGACTGTCACATTTTAAACCTGGCTAAAACGAGATCACTGGATGCTACAAATCAGACCATTACCTTATTAACCTGACTTAAACTGGAACACTTAGATCTACACATTAGACTATTGCACTCTTAATCTGACTAAAACTAGATCATTGGATACTACACGTCAGACTTTTGCACTCTTAACCTGACTAAAACTAGATCATTTGATACTACACATTAGACTTTTGCACTCTTAACCTGACTAAAACTAGATCATTGGATACTACAAGTCAGACTTTTGCACTCTTAACCTGACTAAAACTAGATCACTAAAAGTCACATTTGTCAGCTTCACAAGGCAAACCTCACCAAATCGCATCGCTGAAATCTACACATAAGTCTATATAGGAAACAAGACACATTATCAGCATGAATCACACCAGGAACTTAGTTTTGCTATACTTGATCTTGGTCACAGCTTCAACAATTGGAGTCTCTTCAGCAGGGACCTTTTTCAGGAAAATAGTCATAAATACTACACAATTCCCATTAGAGAGACATGTGATTGAAGAGGATTCTGCATTTTCGGCAATGACACTTTGTGGCTTGAAATGTGCTCAGGATGTGAATTGCATGGGCTTTGGATTCAGATACCTGCCAAACAGGAAATGCCTTACTGTCATGGGTCACATGGTAGATTCATCTCTTTCTGTACAGGTGACCAACTTTACCTACTATGAATCGGAAACAAAAAAGACAAGTAAGTTTAAGTAGTTTTAATAGTTTGTTATTTTTTGTAAATAATCTGTAAAAAGATTAATTGGTAAACAGGGCTCCTTTTGATATTCTAGGGACTATATTATTTTGAAATGTACTTCCCCCTGTGACCCATTGCAGAATAACCCATTGTAAGAGCCATAGGTTTAAGTCCATTTTAAGAAGGTTTTCACAAGGTTTCCAGAGAGAGTTAACAGCTGTTCAATTTGAAGTCTGTTAATGGCTACATTTAGAAAAGGCACAAGGGGCCTTCCATTTAGTACGTACGCAAAATTCCAAAAATTTCAGACCCCCCCACCCCCCCTATGGTTAAAATACGCATTGGATTTCTACAGGTATGTACGCAAATTTCCCAAAATTTTAGACGTCCCACCCCCCCTTAGTGCATATGTACTTAATGGAAGGCCCCCAAGTATAATGGTAGAGCTTTAGCTCAAAAAGACTTTCTCAAGTTTTGAGTTCTCATGTTAAAGATATGCCCAACATCAATGTTTCTGCACAATGATAATTGTCACTTCTGTGGCTTGTGGCATAGGGTGTTCTGGTAACACAGTGGTAGAGTGTTGGCTTCATCATCCGAAGTCTCTGTCCTGCTGCTGTGGTAATAGACATTCTTCCTGTGGTCAGCGAGAGGGTTATCAAAGGCCTTGTGCCATCGGCTGTTGTATGCAGTGCCTTGCCTATGGGATAATGTATTTAAAAGAACACCCACCTTGGTAAAAGTGTAGGGGTATGGTCTCTACCTTCTCATAGATTCAATCATCCAGGAGCAAGGATGAAATATCCCAGCGCTCCAGGACCACTGAGTCTCATTGTTCAAACCAACAAACAAACAAACAGCCTGTCACATAATGGCATGTATAATAGCAATATGATAATCCTTGTCAATTCATGCACTACTGTGCAAAAATCCAGCAGCAGATTTCACCTGCTTTTAATGAATTTTCTGCACTGAAAATGTCAGGATTGAACTGTGGGTATTAATTTGTTATGTAATTATAACGTCTTATTTGTTCTAAGTTAGTTCATTAAATTACTTCTTAGATGAGGCTAGTCCAAGTCATGATCTACCATCCTGTGGATCATGTTCAGCTACGAACATAGTTCCAGTCACCAAGAGTTGACAAAATACTCATGTGAAAGGATAAAGTTTATTATGTCCCAAATATGAGTATCCATAGGCTAAGTCCACTCAGCTCACATAACCAAAATGCCCCAAGACCATTTCCATCCTATCTACAAGGTTACTACCGTACCCAGACTATCAGCCCAATACAGGTCCTTTCTCTTGGATGAGTGAGTGAGAGAGAGTGTTGGGTGTTTTACGACGTACCGACAGCTAGGGTCATTTTCACTGCGAAATCAGTTGGGAAGAATTCTGTCTTTGGTGATTGAATCTATGAGATGAAGGTGACAGGGCGGGCAAACAGCAGGAGATCATTTTTGCTGTACCTCATCCCTTAGTGAACCAAGCACTGACCAGGAATTGAACCCAAAGAACCACTTGGTCAGTGCAGGGTTGCCCCTATTGTCGCCTTGTACGATCAGCAGGGGCTACTGAGGGCCTATTCTTACCCGAACCCCAACGGGGCTACTCTTGGATGATCTGAGTGTCAGGTGTCCGAGGCCCACCTTATGACCACTAACTAGATGTGGCTTTACTTCTCCATGGTGTAGAAACTGAGAGGTCTCCTGCCTATATTTAGCAACAATCTTAACACACATGATTTTAAATGCGGACTCATTCTAATTCTATCAGTACAGAATTTTTAGATCAAAATATCTATTTTTTAAACTTTTTACAGAATTGAAATCAGCCAAGTAGAATAGCGGAAACCATCGCAATAGCAGCTTCCTTGTTGCTACTCATTTAATTGTTTCATCATTTCATTATGAAATGGCCTACAGACTAACCTGTCTGTTATGATCAGTGTTTTGCGACAGACTACTAACAGCAATAACTTTAAGATCATCTTATTTGCGTAACAACGATAACTCAACTGCAAATTGCTGGCTCTCAAATAGGAATAATGGCTGTTCTACTGGATCAATTTGGACTATGTATATGGCTATGTAATGGCTCTCTTGGCATCTACATAATTATGGTGCAATTTTAAGCCCAGAAAAAGACAGTGGGATAATTTGTCCGTGTAAAAATTGGCTTATCAGAAACAATTTCAGACAATGATAATGTTCATTGTTACACATTGTTACACATTATTATATTTGGTGTTCTGCAAATGGTCACAGGGGTTTCCGCACAGGAATCATGTTGATTTTAGGGGTTGTTTGCATACAGTAAAGTTGCATTGTTCTTATTAGGAACAACTGGAGGAACCCAAGCTACGGTCGTTGCAAGGCCAGATGGAGATTGGCTGGTGAGTTTGATACTTGTGTTCTGTTTACCCTACTACTTCTAAAAATGATGTCTTTCACATGTTACAGTCTACACACTGAACTTACTTCAAGCCATACCAAGAACCAGCGAAATAGGCTCTTACAAGGCAGTCCATTTGGTTGCTGATTTGTTAAACAGCTTTTTAACGGACCTGTGGGAACCAGCAAATTAGATTAAGACACCATTACTTAGTTCCTCTCTCATCCTCTATGTGGCTTCATAGTGTAAGGGTTAGTAACCCCCTCCAAACACCTATATCATCGGTTCTAATCCTGGAGGGCATTGTTCAGAATTAAGGCCCCGAACAGAGGTTTGCTATTGTAAGTATAACCGATGTTTGAAAACGTATTTCACATTGAAAAAGTGTTTCCTTTTGGTCCTGAATATCTGTTAGGTGCCACTCACAAACACTGTTGCACCTAAGATATAGATGTCTCAGAGAAGCACAATGATTTCACTATACTCTAGACTTAAAATGATCAAACTAACCAATATTTTTGTTTAGTTTGATCATTATAAGTCTGGACATGTTTCAAATGTATCTAGACAGTCAACATCTCATTGATGATGTTACATTAAAGAGAGTGGCCAGTGAAATTTCAATTTTGTTCAATTTTTATATCATACCGTAGGTATAGTGCCTAAGTTGAGCATGTAACATTATTATAACTTTGACCTTTGACCTGTTTACCTGGCATGGGATGTCTGTCTGTGATGTCACATAAAAAACCGTTATATTCAAATTTCAAAATTATAAATCCCATAAAAAAAATATCTTTTTGATTTTTTCTTTCATGAAACATTTTATTTGGTAATTCTAAACAGTTTTTGGCTCATAAAAAACAGTTAGATGAATTAAATATTGTTATTTTTCAGTTTTATCATTTTTCAACTGTTCTGCTTGTGACGTCACATACAGATAATTGCTCTGTGCAGGCACTGTCAGATGCAGACAGGGAAATCTCAGTTTGAAAGAGACAAATGTGAATAAAATAAAAACTTTTAGAGATAAAAGCATAAAATTTGGTATAGTTATTCCCTGCATGGTAAAGATCACGACAATATACTAATTTATAGTCACTGGCCCTTCCCTTTAATGCCTTATAGTAGAGCGGCCAAACTCAAAAAGAGCCTTATTTAAGGAAAAACCCAAACCGGAGGTATAACAAAGCATGCCATACCTCATTAGAAAGATAAATATCTCAACTTTATGACCTGATAGTTTGTACTAAAAAAAGTGCGTCCCAGCATATCGTAAATCACTGGTTTCCATGGCAACCACCCAAAATTCAGGTAATTCTGAAATCAACACTATTTTTGATATATCTTCCTTAATTATCAAGGTAGAAGCACAAATGAGATATCAAAATTAAGCATTCCTAGAGTTCTATAGGATAGAAGGCTGAAATGGGTTGTCTTGGTTACTGGGTTGCCATGGTTACCAGAAATAACTCCAAAATTGACCATAATTTCAGTTTCTCTTCTCTTCTTGTTACCATGGCAACCGTAAATATGGGTTTAGCAAGGAACAACATATCTCATCTCAACACTACATATCCCCTCTATATGGAAATGAGTGTTTTTTGTCAAAACAATGATATGGAATGCAGTAAATGACTGGTTTCCATGGAAACAACTCAAAATTCATGTTATTTCAAATTTAACAGTATTTTGACAGTATCTCCCTTGATATACAAGATAGAAACACAAATGATATGTCAAATTGATGCACTCTGAGAGTTACATTGGATAAGAAACTGAAATTGGTTGTTTCTGTCACTTGGTTGCCATGATAACCCAAAATAACCTAAAAAATGACCATTTTTTCACTTTTTCTCTTATTCCTGTTACCATAGCAACCAAGAACATAGATTTTAAGGTATAACAGAGTACCGTCTATCTTATCTGAAGTGTATTAGTCTCTTGTGTGTATATTTAGGGTTTGTACTGAAATATCTTGAGCATAGAATATAATAAATGACTAGTTTCCATGGTAACCGCCTCAAAAAAATAAGGGTTTCTTAAAATAAAGACTAAAATGGCCATATCTTCCTTAATATTCAAGCTAGAAGCACAAGTGAAACATCAAATTAAAGCACTCTGGGAGTTTTATTGAATGGCACATTGAAATTGGTTGTCTTGGATACTCAGTTGCCATGGTAAGCACAAATAACCTCAAAATTTACCATAATTTCAGGTTTCCCTCCTGTTTCTGTTACCATAGCAACCATGAATTTAAGGTATAACCAACCAACAACTATCTCATCATAGGGGTAAATGCTCTTCCTGAAAGATTTGGATGAAATCATTTCAAAACCATGCTAGGAAATATAGTAAATGACTGGTTTCCATGGAAACCACCCAAAAATCAGGTGAGCTAAAATTCATCAATATTTGGGCTGTATCTTTCTTAATATACATGATAGAAACACAAATGTCTTGTCAAATAGATGCACTCAAAACATTCTATGGCATAGAGGACTGAAATGGGTTGTCTTGGTTATCCAGTTGGTATAGAAACCAAAGATGACCTCAAAATTTATCATAATTTTGTTTTCCTTTTATTTCTTTCAACATAGCAACCAGTAGTACAAGCTTTTCAAGTCCAAGAAATACAACATATGACATCTATAAGGTGTACAGATTTCATCTATAGTCTCAAGAAACAGGCCTGAAGGATAGTCATCACAAGGTTCCAGGTAGATCTTATAGATTCACACATGTTTATAAAACCGAAAAACTCTGGTCTATTCATTTTTATTTTGAGCATATAATATCAAATCGATTAAATATGTGGACTAGGAAAGGAGTTATTGGCGAAACAAGAAACAAAAAGATTTATGACCATGATGCTGATGCGGTCCTCCTGCCATCATCCATGTTGACATGCGGAGAGTACTAACCTTGCTGTCAATGCTGATCATGTATATTGACATAATTCTTCATTTCATATTGACCTGGACCAACTCTAAATATTAATAATCCATAATATATCCTCTATAATGCCTGTCAATACTGATTTAAAGGTGTACAAAGGGCTGAAATGTGGTGGATTGAGACCACCGTACCAACCAGGACCACACCATGTTGACATCAGCTGATGCTGTTTTGACAATACCAGTCAGCAGTCTGTGATCTGCCCTGGAAAATATGTGTGCGTCCCTGAACTAGTCTCGGGTCAGACCACTAGCACCCGCCATGCTCGCAGTCTTCACCGTACTTTTCATAATTTATTTCACACTGCATTGCAGCTTAGACCGTATAGGTTTTCTAGTTTGTGGAGTATGTGTACCCCCAAATATGACCATATATAGAAGTCCTTCAATCTCTAAGAGGATGAATTGGGGACCCAGATTTCATAGGAACTCTATGTTAAACCTACAATCTTCTCTGTATTTCTGGTTTTTGATTGCCAAATTCCAAATTCTGAATTTAACAGCAATTTCCTATATATTTCAATGGTGACTTTAGCATAAATGACCAACTCATCTCTCAGGCTTGACCAGAGGACAACAGCATTGCGTTTCTAGAGAAAAAGGATATGACTGATGACCAGTATAGATGCTTGAATTGACAACCATCTAAAACTAATCAATCTCTCTTACAATAAAAAAATGAATGTCTAATGAAGATCATGAACGAAGTTCATGAGTCAAAATACTAGTTTCCCTGTTAATACCAACAGTTATACCAAAAGAAATCAAGTATCCCCAAGAATCCCATGAGTACTTACCATAATGCATTAGATGCACCTAGGGGGTGCCCACACATGTTTTATAAGGTTTTATTTTGGTGCTGTCATTTATCAGGCTATTAGAAACATCTTATTTTGCAGTCAGAGGTTACATAAACGTCTTATTTTGAGGAATCCATAAAGGATTAGAATTATCATGAACATACCTTTGCACAGGTATGTGGGACTGAAGAGGGTAATGCTTCGACATAGCTTTTACTCAGTGCCTGACAGGTTTGTGCTGGGGATTTTTCATGAAGCCCCATGCCCATTAACTGATTTGGGACAGTGGAAGGGTGAATCAGCATTCCCACCAGCCCACCCATTGGAGCGGCCGTTGATAGATGCTGACTGAACAAGGCATACCAACGCACAATTAGCTTGGCTTTCTAGATACAGGAAGATGATGTAATATCGGTGCCCCCGGGGGGTCTCAGGGCCGGAAGGGAGGACAGTTCCTTGGTCAGACATAAGGGGGGAATTGACCTCAGTCTGAGCAGCTCGGGTCTGGTACCTCCTGTGGGGATGGGAGCAGTTTAGAATAAGGTAATGGTGTAATCTTAGGCCATGACAACACAGTTAATGGGTCATTTTGTCCCCATGGTCAAGAGGTTTATGTACAAAATGGTCATCAGTCAGTAGGGGTCTCTGACTACAGGAGGTTGCTAATTAATGCCACCACTAACTACCCCTCTGATCTCACCATAGGGTGGGGGTGGTTATTTTCAGGGAACCATGGAGCATTTCTCCCTATATTTACCCAACTTGTTTTGTATATTATTACTTTACACATTTATGGAAGTATTTCCAGTGTTTTGATCAGATTCAATGGACAGATGAGAATTTGCTTTTTCCAAATATATAATTTTCCACCCCTAAAAACATTATATTCCTTGTCTAAACTGGAAATGATATATGTTTCCCATGCATTTCTATAGTGGGGAGGGGATAGGTGTCCGCCCTTCTGGTGTCTGGACAGGCTGGGAACAAGCTCCAGTCCCTTAAAACCGTGGGAAACCCATAGGTCGAAAGAAGCGTATTACCACATCCATCGGTGCCAACCACTGACACTGCTGCTGATGGCCATGTGAATCCATATTAAGCATGTTTCAAAATTTGGCATCGGTAGGGCATTTAGGGGAGGAAGGGAATGAAGGGATAAAGGGGTAAAAGGATGGAGCCTACCTTAGACATCTTAGGGGGACTTTCAGGCATAATTGTGGGAGGTTGGATGCATCATAGGCAACTTGAGTGCATAATAGGCACATCTGTCAATATACATGATCAGCATTGACAGCAAGGTTAGTACTCTCCGCATGTCAACATGGATGATGGCAGGAGGACCGCATCAGCATCATGGTCATAAATCTTTTTGTTTCTTGTTTCGCCAATAACTCCTTTCCTAGTCCACATATTTAATCGATTTGATATTATATGCTCAAAATAAAAATGAATAGACCAGAGTTTTTCGGTTTTATAACCATGTGTGAATCTATAAGATCTACCTGGAACCTTGTGATGACTATCCTTCAGGCCTGTTTCTTGAGACTATAGATGAAATCTGTACACCTTATAGATGTCATATGTTGTATTTCTTGGACTTGAAAAGCTTGTACTACTGGTTGCTATGTTGAAAGAAATAAAAGGAAAACAAAATTATGATAAATTTTGAGGTCATCTTTGGTTTCTATACCAACTGGATAACCAAGACAACCCATTTCAGTCCTCTATGCCATAGAATGTTTTGAGTGCATCTATTTGACAAGACATTTGTGTTTCTATCATGTATATTAAGAAAGATACAGCCCAAATATTGATGAATTTTAGCTCACCTGATTTTTGGGTGGTTTCCATGGAAACCAGTCATTTACTATATTTCCTAGCATGGTTTTGAAATGACTTCATCCAAATCTTTAGGGAAGAGCATTTACCCCTATGATGAGATAGTTGTTGGTTGGTTATACCTTAAATTCATGGTTGCTATGGTAACAGAAACAGGAGGGAAACCTGAAATTATGGTAAATTTTGAGGTTATTTGTGCTTACCATGGCAACTGAGTATCCAAGACAACCAATTTCAATATACCATTCAATAGAACTCCCAGAGTGCTTTAATTTGATGTTTCACTTGTGCTTCTATCTTGAATATTAAGGAAGATATGGCCCAAATATTGATGAATTTTAGCTAACCTGATTTTTGGGTGGTTTCCATGGAAACCAGTCATTTACTATATTTCCTAGCATGGTTTTGAAATGATTTCATCCAAATCTTTCAGGAAGAGCATTTACCCCTATGATGAGATAGTTGTTGGTTGGTTATACCTTAAATTCATGGTTGCTATGGTAACAGAAACAGGAGGGAAACCTGAAATTATGGTAAATTTTGAGGTTATTTGTGCTTACCATGGCAACTGAGTATCCAAGACAACCAATTTCAATGTGCCATTCAATAAAACTCCCAGAGTGCTTTAATTTGATGTTTCACTTGTGCTTCTAGCTTGAATATTAAGGAAGATATGGCCATTTTAGTCTTTATTTTAAGAAACCCTTATTTTTTTGAGGCGGTTACCATGGAAACTAGTCATTTATTATATTCTATGCTCAAGATATTTCAGTACAAACCCTAAATATACACACAAGAGACTAATACACTTCAGATAAGATAGACGGTACTCTGTTATACCTTAAAATCTATGTTCTTGGTTGCTATGGTAACAGGAATAAGAGAAAAAGTGAAAAAATGGTCATTTTTTAGGTTATTTTGGGTTATCATGGCAACCAAGTGACAGAAACAACCAATTTCAGTTTCTTATCCAATGTAACTCTCAGAGTGCATCAATTTGACATATCATTTGTGTTTCTATCTTGTATATCAAGGGAGATACTGTCAAAATACTGTTAAATTTGAAATAACATGAATTTTGAGTTGTTTCCATGGAAACCAGTCATTTACTGCATTCCATATCATTGTTTTGACAAAAAACACTCATTTCCATATAGAGGGGATATGTAGTGTTGAGATGAGATATGTTGTTCCTTGCTAAACCCATATTTACGGTTGCCATGGTAACAAGAAGAGAAGAGAAACTGAAATTATGGTCAATTTTGGAGTTATTTCTGGTAACCATGGCAACCCAGTAACCAAGACAACCCATTTCAGCCTTCTATCCTATAGAACTCTAGGAATGCTTAATTTTGATATCTCATTTGTGCTTCTACCTTGATAATTAAGGAAGATATATCAAAAATAGTGTTGATTTCAGAATTACCTGAATTTTGGGTGGTTGCCATGGAAACCAGTGATTTACGATATGCTGGGACGCACTTTTTTTAGTACAAACTATCAGGCAGGCTGCGGGACATGGTGTACAAATGGAAAAAATTGGTTTCAGCTTGTTATACCTCCGGTTGGGGTCAACTCCCAAAAAGCCTCCTTGGCCGCAGTACTATTAGTGTTGTAATATAAATTGAAGCATTTGTAATTATTTTGATTTTTTAAATTTCCTCTTCTGACACTATAGTTTCAGTTCATTTATACTTATCTACCAACAATATTTTAGTCTGAAGGTAAGTATTATATTTAGACAATACCCATTTTTTGACTTAGTACCAACCTAAAGTCATATATAGTCCAAATTTGGCCTAGTCAAATCTCTATATATGTTTATAAATCATAAAATAGGCTCTTTACTTGGTGCCTTCAGTGCTGAAATACATCAGAAGAATCACACATCCATAAGGATCTTGACCGTTCATTTATTTTAGGTGATCCAGAGGCGCGTTGATGGTTCTGTAGATTTCTACCGTAACTGGGCTGAGTACAGAGCAGGGTTTGGTGACCTATCAGGAGAGTATTGG
Organism: Lepidonotus clava; assembly: GCA_936440205.1. Lineage (NCBI taxonomy): Eukaryota > Metazoa > Annelida > Polychaeta > Phyllodocida > Polynoidae > Lepidonotus > Lepidonotus clava. Next base: position 53,066,206 of record OW387140.1, on the reverse strand, counting down.
CTGGGCAATGAGAACCTACACAATCTGACCAAGGATGGGAATTACAAATTGAGGATTGAACTGACCGATTTAAATGGCACTGACACAGCTGCTGTTACATATGCAAACTTTTCTGTAGGCAATGAGAGTTCAAACTATGCACTTGCCTTGGGTCCATCTGACGGGAGCAAACCACCTGGTAAGTGGGAGCGCACTACAGTGTGCAAGAAAGTGAGGAAGTGAACGTCCAGATGGGATGGCCCAACGTCATATGTTATTTTCTACCTTTTTGTGTATATAATCCTTAAATAGCCTATACCTACCTACAAGGAAGAACATTGTTTAATGATTGTGGTTGAATAAATTAAAAAAAAAAAAAAAAAATGTTGAATATAAGAAATATCTTTTTCCAATTTCTATGATATTGCCACCTTCCATCATGGTTCTAAACTATCATGTCTCTTTGGAAATTTAGGTAAAGTTGACATGTTGATTTTAAAAGCTACCCAATAAGTGAGAGGGTGAGTGAGTGAGGAATCGATGATTGTTGAATAAATTATTCATATGAGTTGGCAAGTAATACAGGTTAAAACTAGAAATATTTTTAATAGAGAAAAAAATGATTAATGTATAAGTGAATAAGCTAAGGAGGGAAAATTAGATTTGTGACTTCTATAAATTCTAGGACTTTCTACAGTGTCAATGCTATGTCATATCAAAGAGAGTTCCTTCTTTCAAACACTTGGGAATTCCCTGGTATTAAACAGATTTAGATAAGTAGAGGCTGAAAACAAAAAGAACATGCATCATGCAAAATTATTATCTTCTGTGTTAAAGTGTTTTTTCTAACAATATGTTATGACAAATATATCCACGAATATAGAGAGATGAAACCGTTAAATCGATGCTATATTTCTTTACAGGAAATTACTTTTATAACCATAATGGTATGGGCTTTTCAACTTACGACAGGGACAACGATCGAGCATCTGAAAACTGTGCTGTGGAATACAAGGGCGGATGGTGGTACAAATCGTGTTCCCGAGCCAACCTCAACGGGCTGTACGGTCACAAGTCGTTCACATATGCTTCATGGGAAGGTTCAACTGGATTGTCAGCAGTTACAATGATGGTCAAAAGGACATAAGAGACATGGACTTATGTCGGTCATCTGACCAACGGGCTAATTTTAATCCTGTTGTTTTATGTGCCAGTCATCAGCCCCCCATCCTAATTGGGGTCCATGAGGGGGTGGGGGTGAGGGGGTTGTCCCACCGTGCCTCCCTTCCAGTTTTTAATAATGGAGAAGAAACTAAAAATATCCCTCTCTTCTGATAGATCTTTAGGATTAATATCTAAAAGGCTTACTCATCCCTATTACTAGTCTCTGTTTTCAACAGTTTTTAATAATGGGGAAGAAATTAAATATATATCTCTCTCTTCTGATAGATCTTTAGGATTCATACCTAAAAGGCTTACTCATCCTTATTCCTACTCACTGTTTTCCACAATTTGGAAAGAAACTAATTATATAACCCTCTCTTCTGATAGATATTTAGGAGTCATACATAAATGGCTAACTCTTCCCTATTCCTAGTCCCTAACTATATATTTATCTTAAATTGATGGGACCCTTGATGGAACCCACCATCAAGGACCCCATCTAATCCTCTCTTCTTATAGATTTTTAGGATTCATACCTAAAAAGCTAGCAATTAGTGGGTGGAAAGGGTTAAACTAACAAGAGCCAGCGGTTGACCGTCCCAAGGGGGATTAACTGTTGGTCAGAAGAAGACAAATTGGACAATGGACATGGACAAATTTTGTGGCTGAAATGCACACCTTCTATAAGGGCTCAACTAATCATTTTAAACCATCGTTGTCCAACGGGCAACCATGAATCTTTTCTTGGTTGCCCAGGCCTAAGATATCATAGTCAGAAATCTATATGTATATCAAAATGCGAATTGGCACCAACACATGCCAGATGATGCAAAGTGTAATATGGCCTTAAGACATTTTCTGAAAGAGATCCCTTTCTCTAGATTCCTGAGAGTACAGTGAATTTTAACTGTCCCTTAATTAAGATTTACTTGTCAATTCTTGTATGATTGCATCACCATTTTTATGTGATTTTATCCTAGATACTTGATTCTAAAACTCTGTTGTTAAAGTGTTCCAGCTTGATGGAAAGTTTTTTTTATGTGTGCTTAAGTGTGGATTTCTTGTGTAGATATCATATGTGGATTTCACGCGTGGATTTCATGCATGGATTTCACGCTTGGCTTTCATGCCTGACTTTCATGCCTGACTTTTTCACTCATGCCTAACTACCAAATATGGTCATGTCTTAAGTGATGCATTATGGGTTATCAATTTCCTATAAAAGGCAGAACAGCATTGTATACGTTATCTTTTGACCAATAAACATGAGAAGTTAACATCATGCCTCTAGTCTTCTTTGTCAGCTACTTCATACCAGCCACTTCATGTGTGGATTTCATGCACAGATTTCATGCCTGACTTTCACCCCTGGATCTCATGCCTGGATTTGACGCCTGAATTTGATGCCTGATTTTCATGCCTGACGTTATCGTCTGGAATTCATGCCTGGATTTTCCGCCTGACTTTCATGCCTGGAATTTCAGCCTGGAATTCCGGCTTGACTTTCTCCCCTGACTTTCACACCTGGATTTCTGCCCAAAAAAGAGAAATATTATACTTTACAAGAATAATGCAATAAAACAACAGCCAACATTTATCAAAGCCTCCCATGTATTACAATATCTACTCTTTGTGACGTCACATATAGTAAAATGCACTGTGCAAGGTGCAACAGGTGATTTGAAGTTCATTAACAGTTACACAGGATTTCTGAAAGAGGGATGGCCAGCATAAAGACTAAGTACTAAAACAGCATGCTCTTTTTTTATACGTTAGGGGTTTACCAAAGGGAGGCATGTGGATCAGGGCCCTTTAGACTCCTACTGGATCTGGATATCTACCATAAAATTATAACATTTATAGACAAAAGATATAAATGTTGGGATAATTACTCCTGGATGGGGAGGATTCTAATGCAATGTGTAGATATAGGCACTGGCTGCTCTCTTGAATAATGATATACATGTAGTATCCATTCTTTGAGAAATAAAATATGAAATAAGATATTGCTATCTAGGGGAGAAATACCAAATTAAGTACATTTATTATGTTCTATCTGAAAAAAACAACTTTGAACTATAGGGTTTTGTTTTACGGTTATCCATTAGTCTACCATTCATTAGTTGTCTGTCTTCATGATTCCAGTATGCTAGCCATAAATTATGTCACAGTCTTCCATCTCATCTTGACTGAACGTCATCCTAGAACATAGCTCGGAATTCACGGATGACAAAGAACACTCACATGATAGGATAGTTATTGATTAATCCAAGTGCAGATAACATACGTCGCTGAGTTCCCATTGACTATGTCAGAACTGAGAGATTGTGCGCTCAAATCCAAACAACCAACACTCCTAAGCACTTCTACCCACCTGGCTCTGCTCACTAGCCCAAACATTAACCTGAGTTTGCTGAGCCTAGCACTACTTTGACTTGCCTGACCGGTAACATATTCACTTTGAGGAGTGTCGGTACACTGCGTGTCTATTTACTCATACCTATGATGTCATCTCTTTACTCTCCACTCACAGTAACTCTGAGTAACTGTGAGCAGAAAGTAACTCAGAGAGTCAATCTTAGCCCTGATCCTTCCTTTTAACTAAGGCTAGCTAAGATACTGCGTAGTGGACTGACACCCGCATCAGTACACCTTCTCTACATTCAATGGAATAAAAGATCTGATTTCCAAGTATTCAAATACAAGAAAATCTTACAAATGAATAATTCTTCTAAAAATGTGGGAAATAGTAGAAGTATATCAATACTAATTCAAAAGATAATGATAGCTAATTTTTCACAATGCCGATCTACAAATTATGATACCATTCTGAAAAGTTATAAAGCCTTCAGTTTTGTTGACATAATTTTAACCCAGGGTGTGTCCTGTTTTAGGCTAACAAGCAGGTAAATCTCAAGAAAATGGCTATTTGTGGTTGGGAGAAACAATTAACTATTCCAAACTTCCTCCTTCACTATTCATCATCAACCCAATATTACACTTTCATATTCAATTTTCCATGTCATATGGGGAAAAAACTAATACTGCAGAAGTCGGGCCGCTGACGAACTCGGGCCGAGTGAAAATGAACCCCTGGATATTATTAAATGGACATTAAAACTAAATATACATCTCTTTCAACTAATACATCTCTAGGATTCATACCTAATTGGCTGACTCATCCCTTTTCATCATTCTGTGGGTGGGGAACTGCCCGAGTTCTCCAACGACCCGAGTTCTCCCGGACCGAGTTCGTCAGCAACTCAACTTATCCAGTTACAAAAAAGAACCCCACACCAAGGTGACTCTCACAGTGAAGTGGTCCACTTGGCAGAGTGACTTGTCATATCTGTAGAGATATGAGCACAAAAAGACTTATAAGTGCCCCAAATGTTCAATTAAAAGGCATAAAAAGCAATTATCCCTTTATAAGTAAGGTACATAGAATAGCACTGTCATTTGGTTAATTTTGATGAAATGATGACCATGGGGTGCCATGACTTTAGGCATATATTTATACCTTAATAAATCAAAAACCATCTTGAACCTTGGGATAAGATTGGTGTGAATCTTTGACATCTCCCCTTAGCCTCTAATTGATTTAAGTATGTGTGAAACGACTAGGCAATTATATCATTGAGTAAAATGTTTGCTTCATGCTCCTTCACTTTTACCTTAACATAAAGAACAAATTTGATACCTTTTGATAACATTTTGATAAGGCCAATGAAAGAAAAGTTGTGTTCAGTAACATACATTAAAAAAGTTGGTGTAGGTAGCTATAGGTCGATTTAATTGCTGTTTAACTAATACAAATTGACGCACAGGCCCATAGACAGGTTCTGCTGTAGGAGCGGCAAGAATCCCTACGTGGAAGTGTTGCTTATAAATCCAGTATCTTAAACCTAAAAGGGGGTAGTGAAGTCCCAAAGTGGACATTTTCTCCCATTTTTTTATGGGTTTTACATCCTTAAAAACTCATGAATTACTCCAGACACTCTGCACAACTATATCTAGCATTTAAAATACATCTCTTGATAAAATATATGCCATTTCCTGTCCTACTAGTCATTCTGGTTAAATTCAAAATTTTCTCTGGAAAATCATTAGAATAATTAGGGTAGGGCCAAAGTATTAGTGTAGGTCAGGCTACCTAGAGCACAACAATTTTCTTAGGCAAAATCTTAATTACGTTAGCAAGGAGACAAAGAGTTTTAAGATATTTGTCGTTTTTTTAAGAACTACTATCATGACTACAAAAGTTGGTCGATATTATTACAAGAACAAAATTATTTATAGGTTCTATTGATCAGGATAAAAAAGAAACAATAACTCAACACCCAAATCTAAAACTTTGTATTGATTGGTCTAATATAGATAGCTAGAAATGGATTTTGAATTAACTGGTCAAAGTGTTATCATTTACAAAGAACACAAGATGAACCAGCAGGAAAGAAGGAAGAGAAGACTGGCCAAGAAACTAACAAGGCATGTACCGGTAGGTCACTGAGAATTATTACTGTAGAAATAGGCACTTTTATCATATAATGATTTTTTTACATCATATTTCCTATCTATCGATACCTATGTGTGATTGCTCGAAAATATGTACATCCAGAATGAGTACCGTATTTTCATACCTTGAAGAATCAGTGTTTGTTCTAGACACCCAGAGCCCAGCCAAGTTGCGACATAACAGAACCGTTCTGCAACCATACTTTTTTAGTTGGTTTGTTGGCACATAACAGTTGCGTTATTGATGGTGAGGCTTCAACCTCACCAAATCAGAACAGCATTATGTTATTTTTTGGTGAGGTTAAGATCAAACCATAACAGAACATTATAACGTTCCGTTTGGGTTGAAGAACATAACCAGAATGTTGTAATAATGTCACAGTGCAATGTCACAGCAGTATGTTGCAACATAACAAGAACCAATACAGAACCACCCAGAACATTGCTGCAACATTACAATAACATCAAACCTTGGCTGGGGATGCCCATAAGCCCTGCTTTGATCCATCTCAGAGGCAGCAAACTTATCAATACCATCCCTGAGCTTTGTGTAAGCAAGTCAGTATGTACCTTGCCTTTAAATATGTATGCATATTTAGCCTGAATTTCATATACCGATTTTGTTGCTAGGGCTCCTGGATTTGTTTCAATCTCTCCAAGAATATGCCATGAAACCATACATCTTATAATACAATTTGAAAGGGAATTGAAACCTTACTGATGATTTATAATATATCTATATTTACATTTAATTCACACTGCCAGTTTCTTAGACCGACATTGAACTAGGCCTGTGGAATATAGGCTTTACTTTGTAACAACTGCTGTTAGTTCCCATTGGAATGTAAAGAGACCAACCTCAGGTCAATGAGCCAATCAGGTTCACCAGAGTGTTTTAAGTTAGCAGCCCAAGAAGCCTGCTCTTAATGCAAGACTTAAATTAAGTGTTCCTCATGTAGGCCAGGTGACACGATGGATAGATTCACTATCATGCTCTTGTTGTCTTTCATACTAACAACTGCAGGCTCTACACCTGCCATCACCTTTGCAGGCACTTTTCTCAGGAAAACATCTCTGAACATGATTCAAATAGAAAGACATTTGCTGGTGGAGGAAGGAGGAGGTATTATTTCATGTGCACGCAACTGCAACCAAGATGACAACTGTTTTGGTTTTGCATTTAAAAGCATGCGAGTGACTTCCTGCCTATCTATCAACAACTTTGTGTCACATTCTTCTGCTGCCTATGTTGACCTGGATGGATTTACATATTATCAAAAAGACAATTCAAGTAAGTTAATGGTATAATTCTCATTATATGGCTTATGTGTACAGAATACTAAAAAGAAAAGTCAGAAATAATCAGAGAGAACCTCATATTATATGTTGATGGATGTATGTGTAATGTATTTGGCTTTGGCATTTTATATTTTAACAAACCTATATTTGTTCCCAAGTGTTGACAGGAAGCCATGTTGTGGTCATACTTTATTTTACTAGTCTGAGCCATGAGACAGTTTGTCAATGCATTCAAGTAAAAGTAAGAACCTGTAGTGTACAAAGGAAATGGTATATCATTACAGTATATACAATGTTTATTTAGGATTATCTCGGGACTGTGAGGACAATCTTCTGAATGCACAAAGCCTACATTCTATTGTGATCGGAGGAGTCAAACGGGTGGATGTTTTGTGTGAATACAGACCAGATGGAAATTGGCTGGTGAGTTTGATCTCGTTATTAATTTGATATCCCCATACCAGGATACTGACAAGGCCAAAGAAAAAAGATAGCGGCATTCGGGTAACCTATATTTTTCCTGCCCTGTGTCACAGCATGATTGGGACATTTTTGCAGTAAAGGGAATAAAAAATATTAAAAATAAAATAATGCCAACCTACCTGCCCTTACTCCCATAGCCAACATGTACATGTTATCTATTATTTTTTGTTATCCAGAGGGGGATCAACAAATGTTGAATTTAAGAGGTATAGTAGACATATGTGCTAATTTATAATTAGCACATCTTTTGGTTAAGACATTAATGGCTTTTGATAACTGGCACTCGTACCCAAAACCTTTACACATACATTGCTCGTCATCTCATTTATGTCTGTAAAGTATTGGTTATATACATTTTTCACATTACACCATATATTGGTTATATACACTTTTCACCTTGCACATAACATCTGGGAGGGGCACGGGGTGGTGAAGTGGTTAGAGCATTCGCTTGGCATGCGGGAGAGCTGGGTTCGATTCTCGGCTGGGCCAGGCAGGGCTGCTACACCCCTCTGTGTTTCTCCCAGTGACAACGACTGGGATATCAAAGGCCTTGTGCCACCGGCTGTTGTGTGTCTGGCCCTGTCTATGGGACCAGGCACATTAAAGAACACCTACTTTGGTAAATGTGTAGGGGTATGGTCTCTTCCTTCTCATAGATTCGATCACCATCACCGCCCTTGATATGACCCTGGCAGTTGATTAGGGCGTAAAGCAACCAATAACCAACCAACCAACCATAACATCTGGAAGAACATGTAATACATGTGAAATTTGAAAAGAAAGATGTACACTAATCCTATTGAGTGAACAAGAGACCAGATTGTAAAATTGGAGCTGTTTACAGATAGGTGTGATTTAAATATTTATCATAATGGGCTCAACATTAGCTATTTCAAAATGGACACCCCTCAGGTAAATGTAGGTGAGATTTTAACTGCATTAGAGGTAAAAAATATACATCTTTGATAGATCACATCATTATATATCAAAGGGGGTGGGATGGTGTAGTGGGTTGAGTTCTCCACTTGCACATGGCCGGACCAGGTACGAATCTGGGCCTTGCCTACTAAACCACCTTGTCTTGCTGCTGTTTCCACCTCCATAGATTTGATCAGCCAACTGGTAATTATAATAATATGAGTGGTCCTGATTTAGCTGAAAAAATTGCTGAGCATACGTTAGACTGCAACAATATCATCACCATTATATGTCATGTACTTACCCTAATGATCACATTTATGTGAGAGTGGTTTAAGAAATAAAGAAAAGTTAACCTCCTTGAATTGACTACACTCTGTCATCTAAACAGTGAAATGATGATGTACACTATTCCTACATTGACAGAGCGGAGAGAATCCAGTTTGTATAAATTGAGTCCTCTAACAGTACAAATAACCATGATTTTAAAAAAGGGGAATAATATATGTATGTCATGATAAGATGAACTTGAAGTGCTTCACAATAGACTCCCTGGGGTGGGAAGGTGGTGTAGTGGTTAGCACAACTGACTTGTAAGCGGATGGGCTGGATTCGAAGCTGCAGTTGGGCTGGGCTCTACACCCCTTTGCGTTTCCCCTGTGCCAACAACAGGGATATTAAAGGCCCTGTCACACTGGCTGTTGTGTGTCTGGACATCTCTATGGGACAAGGCACATCAAAGAACACCTACCTTGGTAAAAGTGTAGGGGTATGGTCTCTACCTTCTCATAGATTCGATCACCACACTGCCCTTGATATGACCCTGGCAGCTAATTAGGGCGTAAAGCAACCAATAACCAGCCAACCAAATAACAGTCTGACTCCCTTTAGGGAGGAAGAGGAATAATTCTACCAGCAAAATGGGAAAATTTAACCTTCTTCAATATAAATTTGAACTCAAGTGATATTTTAAGATGAAATATCAAATATTGGTATGGTTTGAACATAAATTTACCTGCACTTTGGACAGCTGACCCCACCTCACAATCTACCATCCCTCTGCATCTCACTGAATTCTCATAGATCTTTGTTACTGCCACTGCCTAACTTATCACATATGCAATTCAGTATATATTTTGTATATCAATCAGATGGTTCTTTTCAAAAACATGCCAGTCAGCAACATCTGCAGTTCTAGCATTAAAATGTAAAAGATCATTGTTAACCGTATGTCTGTTCAGATTTTTCAGAGGCGCATTGATGGTTCTGTAGACTTTTACCGTAACTGGACTGACTACAAAGAAGGGTTTGGCGATCCATCAGGAGAGTTTTGGTTGGGCAATGAGAACCTACACCTTCTGACCAGAGAGAGAAACTACAGACTGAGGATTGAGATGACAAACTTTGATGGAATGGAAGCTGCTGTAGAATTTGGAATCTTTGGTATTGGTGATGAGAATTCAAACTACACTCTCACAATTGGTGATTATGATGGGAGCGAACCACCAGGTATGTTTTATATTAAGAACACCTGCCAGGGGCATATTGGACAAGTAATATTGACTGCGGACTGCAATACAAGAAGCTGTTAACAGTTTGGGATCCATGGTCAATATCAAGTGTCCAGTATACCCCTCAATGGTTTGAGCCCTATTCCAACATGTGCCATTTGAATTGCATCGGACATTTTACTTGAGTATATTGACAGAAATGCAAGCAATTTTCTATATTTCCTATGGAGTAGATGCATTCTGATACCAACATGTTGGTATGGGGCCTTCCATTAATTGCGTGTGTTCATTTTCATAAATGTTAGACCCCACCCCCTTGGGCTTAAGTTTGCATTGGTAAAGTACTGCTTGATGCGTATGTACTTAATGGAAGGCACCTATCTGATATGCAAACTACGTGCATTTCTGAAATGAATAACATTGCTCACATCAAAAACTTTAAAAAAGAGGAGCCAGGGAAAATTAGATTTTATTTTTTAGGTTTTATGCTAAAATAGAGCTATGCCAAACTTCTATGCCAATGATTAATTCATTCATGTAGAAAATGTGTTTTTCTTCAAGACACATCTTATTCAGGGAATCACATATCTGTGTGTGGTGTAACACAAAATTAACATCATTTTATAATTCCATATCATTAAAAGGTCATTAGAATTGCACTTCCTTCCATAAATTAATTCATTTTTATGATTTATAGCATTCTGTCCGTGACCTCACACATAGGTAGATTCACAGTACTCTATTGATGCAGGTGGTCAGGCCATGCTCAGTAGCTCGCCTTAGCTATAACTCTTTGTCAAAGGTGAAGAGTAAGGAGGAGTCTAGGTAATCACATGTACTGTATCATCATACATAAGGTCTGTTACAGCCGGCACTCAGTTAGAGTAAAGCTGAATGTTGTTGTGGAAAGGTTGTGTTCTAGAAGCTTAATCCTGAAGTTGAAATTGAAGCTGATAGACTAATATGGCGGGAGCATTGAATGAGTGTGGTTGAGTGGATTCTGTCCTTGGAACCGTTCATTGTCATTGAGATCTTCTCATGGAAACATAATAACACAGGAAGTGTTGTGCCTTACATAATACTGGAACTATTATTATGTATTGGACGACAGCAGTCGAATGAAAGGAGACTGTGATAGGAGCTAGCTATTATCCAAAGGCGAAACAACCTCTTAAAAGTAACCCTAACTTTAATGGATAATCAACCTACTATAGTTCAGTACAAGGTTCACCAGGTGCAGACAGGAACTAATCAGTAAGATTTAGAAAAACATCCATGAAAAAAGAAAATATTAATAATACATATATAAAAATTTGCATCAAAACTCAATGAGTAGTAAGGATCATAAAAACATATCATTTTACAGTCATTTTAAACTCTGTGAATATACACTTTAAAACAGCAAAACTTTAACAAGCGTTGCTGTTTTTAAGTGTATATTTACAGGATACAGCTAAAGATACACGGCCAAGTTTGATGTGACAATTACCTTTTGTGACAATACTAATTTGGCTAGTTGATAAAATGTCATATAACAGATGCTTTATTTATAAGAAAAGTTAAGGGTCTACTTCAAAGTTCATATTGTTCAGAGCATTTATCCTCATTAATATCAATACTATAGTATTTCTAAATACTATCTCTAACCAAGTAAATGACTATTTAAAGGGAAAGGACCTTCAACTACATAGTTAGAAGAATCTTTTTCATTAAAAAATACTTATTTCAAGTGCTGCATTATCAATCACCCTTTCTCCTTCTCCAAAGATACTGAAACAAGGAGCAACTGAAAACTTTATTCAATTTCAGAACCTACCTTCCTCTCTCTTTGCAGGTGACTCGCTGTATTCCCATGATCAACAGCCCTTTTCTACTTTTGACCGTGACAATAGTAGAAGGGGTGGTTGTGCCGAGCGATTCAAAGGTGGTTGGTGGTACAGGAATTGTTTCAGGTCAAACCTGAATGGACTCTACAATGGCGGATCCTTCAGGTGGAATGCATGGGATAAGAGACCTTTGACAGCTGTGAAAATGTCTATCAAAAGAATCTGAGCACAGAACACTTTAATGAGAGAAGCAAGTGGTTACACTGAAAACCTGCATTGTCATAAACTCGTCAAATACTGGTCATTTTGACGAGTTTAACCTCGTCAACCCCTTTTTATAGTTTTTGACGAGTTTACTGTCAGATTGCCAAAGAGTAGTCAGAAACTCGTCACAAACCTTGTTACATCATAGAGGGCGCCTAAGATAGTTTTTCTCATTTTAGGGTAATCTATTGAGAAAACATCTCTCTATCTATCCCTCTAAAGGGTTATTTGATAGAAAATCAGTATAAAATAGCATGATAACAATAAGGATTCATAGTAATATCACATATATAGTTTGTTTTTATTCCTGTGTGTTTGTAAATATCAGTACAATGAAAAACGTTTCATTAAAACACCTTTTTCGTATATACATAAGGTTTAAGACGAGGTTAGAGCATTACCACACTGTTCATAATAAATGAAGATGGCAATTGCAATATCTTTTGGAACCTATTTCTAAAGTAGTCTGCATAACTGCTTCTAGACTATAGGGATGGTTGTGATGTCTCGGTGGTGGGTAAGATTGGGCAGACAGGGGCAGAAGGGCAGCTTCTCTCTAGCAATGCATGACCAGTCTATGACCAGCTGACAAGTTTGTGATCAGTTACCAAATTTATGACTAGTTTTTGACGAGGTGGCAATCTCAAACTCGTTGGTTTTGCCATCGTCATTTTGACAAGGCTAAACTTGTCAATCTGACGAGTATTTGACGAGGCTGGGTTTTCAGTGTAGCATACTGGCATCAGGGGCAGATCCAGATTCAGTCATTTAGGGGGGTGGGGGGAGGGCAAACCAATCCCCTATGAAAAAAGTGGAAAAAAAACCCTGTCAGATTTGTACAAATCAACAAGCTTAGAATATTTGAAAACTGTTCCACTTGGTCTAGGGAGGGCAATTGCCCCCTTTCGCCCCCCACCCCAAACTGCTCCCCCCGCCCCCAACCCCCCGATCTGCCACGGTCATGATTCAGACCGCTAGAGCAAGAGTAGCCTCCATGCAAAGAAATTAGGCATGTATAATTTAATGTAGAAAAGTTTTGATCTTAGTCAAACTTGTATAAATCATATTGTACATCCCTTTCTAAACTGAGAGTTCATGAGCTTACCATGTTTAATCTATATTCAGAATCAGGGCAATTTGTTACCCCAAATGATAAGCTTGTTTTATTCACTATGTATCATGCTAATGTTCAGACAGATTCAAGTGTCCCTAGTGGAGTGAAAGCCTTGGGCAGATGACCGTGGATAATTGTATATAGGCCCTATGGTTGTTTGAGGGAAACATCAATGCAAGTATCAAGCGGAATGTTGCAATGTGAATAATCTTATAATGATTACTCGCATCATGATGTGACAGGCTGATCTTGGATCAAATAAACAGCAAATCCTATGTTATAAGCATGTGTTATCATTTCTCTTGGACAAACTACTGTTGCTCATATTCTTATGTATATGACCAATTATTCTCACATATATATGCAAAGCACAATAATCAGCGATACAATTCAACTTAATATTATGAATTTGTAAAACTACATCATTAATATGAAACACGGAATTGAGCCAAGGATTGTTCCCTAAACTCTTTACAGTCTGTGTCATGGTCTAATCACTTTTGTTACCAAGCAGCAGGGACGGATTTAGGGGGGGGGGGGGGTGGCCTGAAGCACGCCCCCCCCCCCCATCCTAATTTTGGTCAAATTTAGATTTTTTTGATTTAAAATTCGCTGCCCTTGAGGTCCAGCGGAAATTATCACAATAGGGCGCCCCCCTTTTGGAAATGTCTGGATCCGTCCCTGAAGCAGTACACAATACTGTACTAACAGGTTTGAAAATTAGCTATAGAGATTTTCGAAAGCCAAGATGCAAGAGAATTTTATAGTCAGGAGAGTCGAATGCTATTCTGAAGTCAAGGAATATCAAATCGGTTAGATCTAGAAGTTAAAATAACGTATTGCCTAGGTGTTAAAATATCATTCTCTGTCAAAGGGTCTAAAGAATGTTTTGTATCAGTCACTCCGTTAATTAAGCTGTCAAAGAAGTTTATAGGTTTCCAGTTTGAGCGAGTGCATGAGTGAGTGAGTGAGTGAGTGAGTGAGTGAGCGAGCAAGTGAGTGAGTGATGGATATTTTATGCTGTACTGACAGCCAGGGCTATTCTCAGGGCAAATTAGGATGAATTCAGACTTTTCAGACACATGTTTTGACTTGGTCAATCTTTGGTGATTGTATCTATGAGATGAAGGTGACAGGGCAGGCAAACAACAGGGGATAAACACCTTGAAATAACTTTTGCTGTACCTCATCCCTTAGCAAACCCACCAGGAATTGAACCCAAAGAACCACTTGGTCAGTGCTGCGTCCCCCCTATCGTAGCCTTATACAATCAGCAGGGGCTACTAGAGGCCTATATTCTTCCCCGGAACCCACACCGGAAGTTTGTATCAGAGTTTCCACTGTCATTTGCAAGTGATACTGCTAGAAAGTTTTTCCAATTTTATCACTAAAAAATATGGAATTCTGTGCATTCTATGGGATGACATTATATTTTCTTACTCTAGAAAAAAAATTAAGGAATTCAAAGGAGTTTTTCACAAAAATAAAGGAAAATCAACGAATTTTGCCCATTTTCACAAAAATATAGAGATTTAAAGGGAATTCCTTTAAAATACAGGAACGGTATGATGCCTGAAATAGCAATGTCGCCCTGTCGAAATTTAAGAAATGATAATGTCGCAAGTCACTAAGCCAAAAAAAGGCCGTGTCTCCCTGTCAATTTTATAGGGGTCTACACCCATCATATTGGGAGTTGGTGATTGAGGGGAGGGAGATAATGTTACAGCAGGAGGCGCCACAGTAGCTGGACTCCAGTCCAACCAACCTCAGACATTTTATGACAATCAGATGGGTCTAGACCCTTAAAATCAATACTGCAACACGGGCATTTCTTAAATTCGACATAGGCCTATTATGACATGGAAATTAAGTGACAAGTGACATGGGCCTTTTCTTATATTCGACATGGGACAGGAGCTTTAAACGGATAATGACATGCGACAGGGTTATTTCTTAAATTCGACATGCGACATGGGTTTTAACTGGGATATAAGGACAGGCGACATGGCCGTTTTCTTTTTTTAAATTTGACACGTTACATGGGACTCCCCACTCCATACCCCCAATCAGTTCGGTTTTATTTTTTCGCCATTCAAAATGTTCTTGAAAATACTTTTTCTTAAAATTGCGGAAATCATAATTTCAGAATGTAATAAGCAATTATTTCTCAACATGTATAATGCTAGAACGAGCACATGACGTCATCGGCAATATGGTATAGCATTAGGCCTATTTAGAAAATACTCAAATATATACCTAAAATCCTAGTTTTAATGAGCCGCAGTTAGATCTTTGAGATATTAGCTGAAATTTGCATTCTCTATGAGATGGAGCGCGGCTTATAAGCGTGCGTCATAAAAAGGTCTTCCAAAAGATTCTTTATAGGGTTTATGTTAATCCAATGTTATTTCCAATATTTCATAAAAGTACAACCCGCCTGCCCTCATATTTTATGAAACGCATTTTGAAAGTATCAAGATGCATTCCAATCATATCATTGATAGAATTAATTCAATGAAGAGTTACATATTGTTATGCCGTATTGGGAGCATGAGACAAAAAACTATTTTTGACTTCAGGTGTCATGCCTAAAAGGAAAATAGGGTCGGTACTAAGGTATAGGCATCTAAATTTAACCCAAAAAAAATGACAGCAATGATAGTGTTGGAAATTCGACAATTCCTTTGAATACTCCTTTGCAATGATTTAAACATGTTATACATATTTTGATAGGGCGTATGCCATTTGATGATCATTTGTTCATTTTGATTTAATTTTAATGGTTTTACCCAATATTTTCTCAGTAAAAGCATTAGGGTCGAGGCAAAATAATAAGGTCGCCAAGGAAGCCGAACACAACTAGCCTTTGTTTGGCCTGATTATCTATGAGATCATTTTCAATGATGGTTTTCCCTGCTGCATAGGTAGTTGTATTTCGGGGCTCTGGATTCTGGGACGGGGGGGGGGGGGGGAAGTCCCTATTTCTCTTGTCATATATTAAGAAATAGCTTTGTCGCACTGTCAAATTTAAGAAATAGCAATGTCGCCTGCCACGAGAATATATATGAGACTGACTTTTCAATGTTAATTCTTCTGCGGCATAGGCCTAGGCTTTTTATGTATTACCACATTTGGTTAGAAACGTCTCATTATTTTTATGATTATTTTCTTTTAACTTAACGGTCAAGACTATAGAACATTAAAGGGTTCCTTGCACATAAATTTGCAAGTTTCCATTCTTTGTGTATTTCATTTCAGCAATATATTGTAAAAATGATACAAATGAAAAAAAGAGCAACATGTCAAAATATTAGACAATAATTTAGGAAAGGAAATTTAATTTGGGAATTCCCTAACTTCTGGGCTTTCAATGTTGTCCTTGCTACGTCATAATAATAGGAATTCCCTCAAAAATGACTTGGAAATCCCAGATTATTGAATAAATTTAGATTAAACAAATATATAATTGATGATAGACTTTATGGGGCTAAATGAAAACATTTTGTTGTATACAGCATTGAGGGTGGGGGGTTCCCTTTTATTGAGAGATGGAGATTCCCAATTAGTGTCCTTGTGACGTCACAGGTTTGGGGATTTCCTTTGAAATATTGAAAAAAGTAACAATTCTTAAAATCTCATAATTCAGTCTTCACTCGGAATATCAATAAGATCTTTCTAACATTATTATTAATGCAAAGACCATGCTCAGTGAATTTCAATAGAAAATAGGCCTATACATCCTCTACTCATGTGCATGGTTTCCCGTAATATTGGCAGATTTCCCTCCTTTTAAAAATATGTAGGCCTATCCGGCATTGATCAGTCATGTTGTTCAATTCAGAGGTCTGCCTCCATAGGGGCTCTGCATTGGGGGGGGGGGGGGGGGGTGGGGGGTGGGGGGGTGGGGGGGTGGGGGGGTGGGTGGGTGGTCTAATTTTTCATGTGGAATTTAAGAAATGGCCATTTGGAGTTTTGTCGCTTGTCGTTGTCCTTTGAAAATGGCCTTTTTGCCTGTCAAATTTACGAAACTGCATTGTTGAATTTAAAGGGATAACGTAATGTTCACCGATGTGCACCTGGTGGGAAAATTGCAAAATCCTCAAATCTTAAAATTTCACTAAATTGGTGAGTTCACTTGAAATAAAATATAAGAAAATTTTGGATGATACTTGAAAGGGTAATTAATGTTAAATGGATCAGGCACACATGTGCCCCCTGGTGACAAAAATGAAATGTCAAATGAGTAGGGTTTGAGTTTGAAATGAAATTAATGAATATTGGTTATTTAAATAACCCCCCCCCCCCCATTTTTGGCCAAATAGGCCTATTTATTTTTTAAATGTAAAATTAGATGCAGAAATGTTTACAAAAGGGGATGATAGCCCCCCCCCCCCCCCCCCCCCCACGCTCCCCCCCTTTCTGAAAAACCCTGGATCTGCCTCGGCCTCGGCACTGTTAGGCCTATATACCAAGGGATAACGACGGATAGGGCTCAGCCTAATTTTAGATTCTCCTACCCCGAGGGGCCTAGACATTGTGCCAATGCAGCTCTTAAGAAGTGTACTAGAACTTTTCTAACAAATAAACCAACATTCAACTGCATGATCGAACTAACGTACCAAAGAAAAATATGACCACTAGTTGATATAGGCCTTAGCAGTGGAAGATATAGAATGATGTGTAGGAGGGCGCGCGCCCCTATTTTGGGCGAAATATGATCTTTTTTAATGTAAATTTCTCTGACCTGTGGGGGGGGGGGGGGGGCGGCGGTGTCAATGGAATTGTTTTTTTTTACAATAGGGCACCCCCTCCCCCTTTTGAAAGTCTCTAGACCCGCCCCTGTATAGGGGGTGTAGACCCTTAAATTCGACAGGGCGACAGGGGGCTTTCTTCAATTCGACACGGCGACACGTCCATTTCTTAAATTCGACAGGCGACATGACAATTAAGTGACAGACGACATTGGCCTTTTCTTAAATTCGACAGGGGACAGGGCTAATTCTTAAATTCGACAGGGGACAGGGCTTATTCTTAAATTCGACAGGGGACATGGGTCAAAACCAAGATATAAAGACAGGCGACATGGACGTTTTTTAAATTCGACAAGGGACACGGGACCCCCCCGTCTATACCCCCTGTATAGGGCCTAGCTACAGAGGTTGAACCCGTGGTCAATGAAGATATCTGAAAACCCAGAAAGAATAACGATTTCATAAGAAATTTTGAAAATTATTTTCTGAGGTGAGTTTTGAAATCACACAATTTGGGGTATCAGGGGCGGATCCAGATTTTAAATTGGAGGGGCGCACTTAGGCCCTGTGTAAAAATTTGGTGCGCCCCATCCATGGTTTAGGCCTGTGATTTTGCATTAATTTGTCAAAATGGGGTGGGGGGGGGGGGGGGATGCTGGGGCCATCAGTTAAAAGAAATTCATCCATGCCGTAGTATATCGCGCATCTAATTTCATACAGATCTAATAGATCTATATGGCCTATTGTCTCTTGCATAGGCGCCCTAGGGCCTATAGGCCTAGATTCTAGTAGGCTTATAATTTTTTATAACTAGGCCCAGTAGGCTATAAGATAGACTAGTCAATGTCCCATTTTCAATCTTTAATACGGCGCGCAAATCATGCTAATATCACGCAATTATCCTATCATGTCTTTTATCGATCAATTGGGGTACAATATTTAAAATCAAAATAAAAGAACAATAGGTCCTATAGGCCTTATTAGAAAAAAAAAGTTCTACATAGTCATGAACTAGGCTACCTGAATGGGGGTGGATGCCTAAAATCGACAGGGCGACAGGGGCATTTCTTAAATTCGACAGGGCGACATGGTCGTTTCTTAAAATCGACAGGGGACATGGCAATTTAGTGACAAATGACATGGCCCTTTTCTTAAATTCGACAGGGGACAGGAGCCTTAAAAAGATAGTGACAGGGGACAGGGTTATTTCTTAAATTCGACAGGGGACAGGGCTGTAACCTGAGATATAACGACAGGCGACAGGGCCGTTTTTTAAATTCGACAGGGGACACGGGACCCCCCCATCTATACCCCCACCTGAACTAGAGGTTCAGTTTGTAGGCCCTAATCTTTTTTTTTCTACATTTCATGGCATCCCATATGCGCGACAGTGCTTTATCCTGGTTTGCCCTAATATGAATAGGCCTACATGGGAGAATTAGATAGATGCTCAATATTTAGAGGGGTCCTACATGACCTCATCATTGAGGATCCAGTTATGGCGGGAAGACAGTGCAGCATCATTATCCAAGACGCTCCCGGATAACTTTTTGGACAGATCTGCCGCCCAGTCTTCATCAATGATCAACCTCTATTTATCTAACGAACTGACCAAGGTATAAATAACCTGCTATAATTTATGCACAAGTGAATACTATGACCTCAATTGTGACTGGTTGACAGCTCATTAATTAGTAATGCATTCTCCATATCGAGAGAGCATTACCACCACCAGGCGTCCTGGTTTTCATAACAAATGTAGGAAACGTCGATCGTCGTAGTTCCATTTTCGGCCACCACGCGTCATCGGAGGCTGCCGGATAACCCGACCTCAGTTTGAACCCGACCTTTGAGATAACCACATGCAAAATAGCTGTAGTTATCTTGGAGTAGTTCAAGCCACCCACAGAATCCTACAAGTAAGTTATAATTTGCTTACATTGGTGCCAGGAGTGTTGGTGTACCTACCCAGGTGGATATTGTGAAGATTTACCAAGGATTTACCCAGTTTCAGAGGAGATAGAACTTTGCCAGTGGTGACTTGTTTACACCCAAGCCCCTGCCTTTGTTTACATTTGAAAGACTCTGAAAAGGACTGAAAAAGGCCATCTACAAAGTTGACACTCACAGGGATTATTCACAAAGGACCCCCCTGTGTGTGTATGTGACATTTTATGTGGTTTGGTGTGTTTTTGTGGACTTATTTAGTGGAACTTGGCAACTTCCTGCCCATTCCAGGTGAGGCTGGAGGTGGCCATTTTTAAATCCCAAACCATTTCATCACACAAACTACAGAGCCATCCTGCATTTAATAAGACTGTATATGATTTATGTGTCACCTATAGGGACTGTGTGTCACCTACATTTTAATTTTGGGCCACTATTTTTACATGTTGTGCACTTTTTAAGACTAAAAACTGGGGCTTAGTTTTCAAAAAAGGCCCAGGCCTCCTGGCCAGGAGTCAGTCATTTTGACTAAAACTTTACAAAAACATTAAGTGGCCCCTAAAAAACATTCTGCCTTTATTATGCACTAAGTTAGGCCATATATTTAAGTTATTTTACCCTGAATTAGGAGTAATTTTCATAACTTTAGTAAGCCTACTTGGACTTAGTAATTTTGCCCATTTATCCTATATAAGGCCACAGGGCTTGGTGACATAATTTACAACTTCCAAAATTTGGTGATAAACCCATGGCATAATTCTTCGAAAATTCAAGATATTTCCGGGATTTGTTCCGGTATCCAAGGAACTTGGCTAAATTGCCAGGATTTGTTCCGGTATCCAAGGAACTTGGCTAATTTGCCAGGATTTGTTCCGGTATCCAAGGAACTTGGCTAATTTGCCAGGATTTGTTCCGGTATCCAAGAAAATTAGGCTAACTTACCAAAATTACGACAATAATTTAATTCAGGAAGATTCAAGATAATTCGGGATTCATTCAAGTTCTTCTGGTACCGACACTGAAGATTAGGCTAATTCTTCAAATTTAAGGTAATTCCCGGATTTAGGTTACTTTTTCCGGAGCCCCCTATAATTAGCCTAATTCTTGAAGATTGAAGATAAGTCGGGGATTCATTCAAGTTCTTCTGGTATCGACACTACAAATTAGGCTAATTCTCCAAAATTCAAGGCAAATTAAATCAAGCTGCGAATCAGTTCATTATGCCTGTGAAGAGGATATTCATCCAAGCTTAATTGCCCTACATTACATCATGGCGTGTTACATGGAAGCGGACACCCCATTTAACATTAATACTGCATCGCTGACGAAACTGGAAACCCTCCCAGGTATTGGCTTGTCACAGGCCAAAGCGATTTGGAAGGTTTTTCAGGACTACGGGCCTGTGAAAAGCTTGAACCAAGTGGCTGCCCACTTAGACCCAGCGGTGATGCAGCTCCTAAAGGAGGCTTTCCTCGATAACAAGATCGATACGGGGCGATATGACCTGCACCAGCAGGAAATGGTGAGGAAGAGGGCAGCCATAGAAGATTTAAGGCAGCGGCAATATGCAGCCATAAAGCTGAAGCTCCTAACAGATGCTTTCACTGCTAGAAAGATGGACATGGGGCTGTACGACTTGTACCGACAGGAAGCAAGGAGCCTGAGGTCGATCATACACAATTCAGAGCAGAAGCAGGCTGACAAGGGTAAGGAGCCCCAAAACCGACAGCCGCAGGAACAGGGGAACAGTTTGCAAAGTAAGCATGCTGATGAGGTCTCATGTGAAAGCAGGGACAAGGAAGATCACATTGGCCAAGAGGTCAGTGACTGGACTCCAGTTGAGAAATCACCTACGCTGCTTGAGATGATTGAGCAGTGGGCCTCAACAAGATTAGAAGAGCCATCATCAACTGTGGAGGTACCGGTAATACCACCCCCAGCACAGCAACAAAGGATCACCCATCACATCCCACCGATAGAGCCATCATCGACAGAGAAGGAACAGCCGATGCTACCTCCAGAATCTACTATATCTGAGAGTGGATACGGCTCTGAAAGGAGTGAAGAAGAGGAGACCAGCAAGCATCCAGAATCCGAGCTGGAGAGACTGGAATGTCAAGTCCGAGAGGCAGAGGAGGGAGCTCAACACTGGAACCAAGAGGCTGAAGAGCGGGCATCCAAATGGAGGGAGGCCTACTCGAATGTCAGAGGCGGAAGGTCCGGTAGAGGTGGCGGGCAAGGTTGCCAAGCAGAACTGGAGGAGAGGAGCGGAAGCAGCGGTTGGCCAGCACCCCAATGGCACTCAACTCCCCAATGGAAGGGAAGTGTGTGGGATAACCTTCATATCCTGCATCAACATACCCGGGAGGAGGAGTACAGGGGCCAAGGTGGCAGCTACAGCCCTGAGCCATCACATCCCTGGGATGTCCATCGCTCACCAGGATCACCGTGGGAGCACCGAGATGAGTGCCAGTATGAGACGCCTCGGCATCACAGTAAGGATGTCCGCCGCTCACAGGGCTCGCTCTGGGAGCAAGAAGACGGAGACCGTTCTGACTTTTCTCGGCATGAGGAATGGCACGACCGCCAAATCTCAGAACAGTCCCCAAGGGAGCAAGGACGCCAAAACAGCCGAGACACCTTTCGCTCGCGGAAATCACCATGGGAGCACCAAGGTGAAGGCCAGAGCGAAGGATCACCGTGGGAGCACCACAGCAAAGGCCAGTACGAGACTCCTCTTCACCGCAGCAAGGATGTCCGCTGCTCACAGTGCTCGTCCTGGGAGCATGAAGGCAGGGGCCATAATGACGTTTCTTGGCATGAGGAATGGCACGACCGCCAATTCTCAGAACAGCCCCTAAGGGAGCATAGACGCCAGGATAGCCAAGATGTCCGTCGCTCACAGACCTCACCTTGGAAACACGAAGACAAGGGCCAATATAGATCACCAGTTTCCTTCATCATTGGGAACCCAATTAGCAGCCAGCCTTCCTCAATTGTCAGGCTGGAAAGGGATCCCCCCCAAGGTTTGGGAAAGCAGGTTGAGAAAGCAGTGGAGACAGACGTTGGGGCTACGATGGGCAAGAAGCAGACTACAGTGAGGAGGCCAGCAAAGTCACCAATCCCATACCTGAACAGAAGTGGATCATGCAGCCATTCCCCGAGCCAGCTAAGGCAGTGTGTCAACTGCCAAGAGTTGGGCCACTTCTTGCGTGGGTGCCCCAAATGTAAACTGGTGGGAGCAGAGATTACGGCATCGGAAAACTAGGAAGGGGTGGTCAGCGCGACCAATCGCCACCCCTCCTTAACCGAGGTCGCCCACCGGACCGAGTGTCACACTTTGGCCCAGAAATCCAACAGGCTCCACCCATTGAACAGAAAACCCAGGTTCCAATAGCTGCAAAGAACAAGGAGACAGGAGAAGTCCAGGCCCACTCAACACTGAACACTGTAGGAGGTGCTAGGAAGCGCAACCAATTACCACCCCTCCTTAACCGAGGTCACCCGCCGGACCGAGTATCACACTTTGGCCCAGAAATCCAACAGGCTCCACGGCGACCCCTCATCACTAGCCACTCCTGGGATCAGCCCTCATGCCCGGACCGAGATCACCCACTGGATCAAGCCCAGTTTTTGGAGCAATCGCTGGACCGAATATCACACTTCGGCCCGGAATTCGAACAGGCCCCACCCATGGACCAGAAATCCCAAGATCCGGTAGCTGCCCAGAACCAGAAGACAGGAGAAATCCCAGCCTGCCTAACAGTGAATGCTGTGAGAGGTGCTCGGAAGTGTGCCCTATCACCAACCCTTCTGAACAGAGGTTGCCCCCCAGACCAGGCTCAACCCATGAACTGGGAATCCCAAAATCTGGCAAATGCTCAGGACAAGAAGATTGGAGAAGTTCCAGCTCACCTGCCAGCGAACACTGACCAGTCACCAACCCTTCTCAACCAAGAACACCGCCCGGATCGGACTTCACACTTGGGCCAGGAAGTTCCATCCCAGCTCAATGAAAATCACCTTCTGGAACAGGCACCACGCTTGGACCAGGAAACCCGGCAGGAATCACTTGGGCTCGGGCAAGAGGAAGAGCATCCCCTGGCCTCGGCTCCATCCTTTGGCCAAAGTCCACAACAGGTGACCAATGCCACAGGCAAGAAGGCGTCCCAAGACAAAAAGACTAGAAGAGTTACAGTTCAACCACTTGTGAACACAGCGGGAGATGCTGCACACAGGGAAGACCAAGAAGTCAAGCTCCTGTCTACAGTCCATGGAGGCCAGATTAGGAGCGTCACTGGCTCCCTGCAAGTGGCCATACCACCTGGTTTGTGGGAGAGTGGTGTCACTGAGCCGCCAATTAACATCGTGGGGCTCGTAGGCCAAGGGGGAACCCTGGTCCTCCTTCCGCAGCTGCCTGGGACCCAGTTGGCTTTCACTGGCTGGGACCCAGACAACGACCAGCTTCCCGCACCAGCTAGGCCACCCCTCAACATCGCAGGGCTCATGGGCCAAGGAGGGGCCCGAGTTCTCCTTCCCCAGCTGCCTGGCAACCAGTCAGCTCTTGCTGGCTGGGACCCAAACAACAATCAGCCCCCCGCATCAGTCAGAGGTCTCAAAGTGACCTTTGGAGGCATTGGACCCCGAAAGGTCCAGTGGGGGAACCAGGCAACAACCCCCGAGCCAGAAAGGACAGAAGAGGAGAACCATACGGTCTCAATTGAGGGGACCGCACTGCCCTCAAAGACAGCCAGTTCAACCAGGGCAGAGGCCAACGTACCAAGGCCCCCTGAGGGTAGAAAGGTTCCACCGCAAAAACAGAAGCTGGTGCCCACAACAAAAGCTCACCCACCTAGTGCAGGGGCCCCTAAGACTATGTTCAGTACCTCAGGAAAATTTCTGAGGGCTGACCGCCACCCGGGACTGGACCGGGTGGTACAGAGCCTGGAGCTGGGCAAGCTCCCTCTGGAAACAAACAGCCCTTACTTCTGCCCAGGAGGGGTCCTGTCCAACCAGCATGAACTGACTTCCATCCGCCTGGTAACGGGCCGAATAGGAGAGCTCCGAGGAATCCCACCCAGCCTCGACTTGGAGATCTCTCCAGGGAATGCCCGGAAGTTCTTCGGGCTGTAGGTCAAGAGGATCTACCACTGTAAATAGTAGCAACTAGATGCTCACCCTAGAGCCTATAGACTGTACATACACCCGTAGAGCCAGATGTTAGTAAGATATAGTTCTACAGCAGGCCTCTTCTAATGGAGGGGGCCCTCCTAAAAATGGCCTCTTCTGATGGAGGGGGCCCTCTTGAAAGACCACTTCCGCAACAGCCAACTTAAGGAAAGATAATGACCACCACTTCTGGTGGAGCGAACTCTTATGAGGAAATCAATTAAAGCCACCACCAACTCAAAAGGGAATGATGACTCAAAATGGAATGACGGTTCTGATGGAGGGAGCCCTCCTAAAAAATGGAATGGGGAGGAGTGTAGGAAACGTCGATCGTCGTAGTTCCATTTTCGGCCACCACGCGTCATCGGAGGCTGCCGGATAACCCGACCTCAGTTTGAACCCGACCTTTGAGATAACCACATGCAAAATAGCTGTAGTTATCTTGGAGTAGTTCAAGCCACCCACAGAATCCTACAAGTAAGTTATAATTTGCTTACACAAATAATCACATGGTCTTTGTTTTGATTCCCAAATTTTCCTTTTTCCACCGCGGATTCGCAAAAATTCCTTCCTATCATAAAACCTCAGGCCAAATGAAAAGTTCCTGGGGTGGACAGAATCGGTGTTATCAAGAGTGTATGAAGGGATTTGAAGAAAAGTGGAGCCAAATCCAGAAGATGGTTTGGGACGCAGCGTCCGAGCAGCGTCCTGCTTGGGCAAGTCATTAAAAATGTTCGGGTCGGCTTCGGGCCGACTTCGGAACACTTCGGGCCCCCTTCGGGTATCTCCGGGCTGCGCTCGGGAAAACTCGGCATATTTGAAATACAAATTCCTCTCGACCAATGGCGTTCATCGTAGCAAACGGGCTCAGCCAATCAGCGCGCGGCTTGCTAGTGGCCCCTATTTCATCATGGCGGGTATGACCACCTCACATTTCTTCGTTTTGAATGCAATTTTTTGTCCGATTTCCGCGATCTAACGTTGAATTTGTTCCTTTTAGATATAGATATATACCAGGAGGACTCTGAGGATCCTCAGGATGACGGTGAGTGCATTTTCCTTTACGCTGTGACTGTTTTCTTGCCGTGGTTTTGTTTTTGCGAACGTCATATTGGGTTTATTGTCAACTCGCCGCATTTCTGGCCATTTCGGAGTATTCCTACCGATATTTCCACCTCCCCTGGATTATTTCGTGTGCTTTGGACGTCATGGAACCTACCGGAACACGTCAAAAGGAGGGGTAACCCCTGGGGAAGGCGAAACATGGGTCGGGAATTGGGTCATTTTGAGCTCTTTCCCCCCGAGAGAAACCAAAGCGTGCTGCGGGAGGTCACATGACCACCCCCACTGACCTTCTCCTACCCCCATTTTCCTCCCTAACCCCCGTCCAAAACCTCAAAATTCGCCCGAATTCCCGATTTTTATAATTATTTAAGCCTTCCTGCGCCTAGTTCAGCCCTCCCCCTGGTCTCCTTCGCCTTGCCAATGGCGTCCATCCTTGCTTTGGCGCTCAGTTATTCGAAAGTGTGACGTAGTTTGGCCTCGATTCTCCGGGAGTGAGGCCTCGGCCGAAAGTCCGTCCCTGACCCACTTACCTCTTGCATTACAGTCTTAATACCCATCGTACTTGGACGTGACTACGGTCTACCTCGGCCCCCGGCCCAGAGTCACTTGGTGCTCGGGGCAGGTCTTTTTGTCCACTTTTAGACAAAGAAAAAAAACCTACGGCCTGGATTTACATGCCAAAATCTCCATAAATCACTAAATGGGGTTATTTTCAGCTAAAATTGGGTGTGGGGAGGGCTAGAAGGGAGTTTTTGGTCGGAGAAATTGAGGATTCTGGTGATTCTCCAAGTCACTGGGTGCTGGGCCGAGGCCTTTTTGTCCCTTTTCAGACAAAGAACCAACCCACAAACCACCCATTTCCCACCCTGAAACCTCCCCCTACCCTAAAAATGGATGGGATTTAGTTAAAATAGGGTGTGGGGATGGTAGAAACGGAAGGAGGGAGTGATTTTTGGGGAGGTAGGAGGAGGTTTGAGGGGGATGGCGGGCGGGAGGCTTGGAGTGATGCTCCGCCAAGTTGTCATCTTCCTCCTTCAATGGACGACCAATGGTGGAGTGTGAGTGTGTATGACTGAGGGTTTCCGCATTGAACACGTTTGACTCACCCCTCCCTTTACTAAAAACACCCCCTCCCACTGCCCAAAAATACCCAAATAGGCCCGAAAAATGCTCATTTTGCTGTGGTATTTACTAAAAGAGCGGTGTGGGGGTGAGCAGGGGTTTGGGTTGGGGCCTAGCGTGGCTTGGGTTTTGGGGTCAGGAGTTCTTTGTACGTTCTCGGGGTGGCGTGTAGTAGGGGCTAAGTAGGTCAGACCAACTGGGGATGATGCGCTGAGGCTGTACCACCACCCAGCCTCCTCCTATAGGTCTGGTCAGCGAGAAACAGCTCATTTTAGGTTCCTTTATTGTGATATAGTCATATTTAAGAGTTCTGGCTGTACCACCACCAACCACCAGGCAAGAAACTGTCCAACTAACTAAAAACGTTTTTGGATGATAAATTGTCATAGACCCCATTCCAGTGCTCGCGCATGCGCTGGTCGGTGAGAACATCCGGTGGGCAAAATACAGTGTGGAGGATCCATTTTTCGAGCACAAAGCATGGCAAATTGAATAAGGAGAGACTATTTAAAGAAAAATAGATACATTTCGAATTCATGAGCTGAGGACATGTATAATTATGGGGAAAAAAAGTGAAAATTGAAAAATATTTAAGAATATTACAAGAAATTAACTTTAGATCTATGTATGTGTGATATGATAAGAACATCTGCCAGCACCATCAGTTTATCAGCATACGAGAGGCTGTGCTCGAAAAATGGATCCTCCACACTGTGTTTTGCGTACCGGATGTCCTCACCAACCAGCGCATGCGCGGGCACTGGAAATCGGACTATGTGTTTTCTCATGTTGTTGAACTTTGTATCTCCTGAAAAAACACATTTTTCCTGACTTTTGAAATATTTACAGATCAAGACTAGATCTCACGTGACCAATTATTACTTTAGAGAAAATGTAAAATCTGTTGAAAAACTAAGAGGGGTTTTCTGGACATCAAGGATCACGAAATTCTTGTCTATATCATCAAAATACACAAACAGCCGTTTCTTGCCTGGTGGATCTATAGTCCTCCCACAAGCATGGCACGACACCCGCATCATGCCCAGGAAATGACCCCCCCCCCCCCCCCACCTCCAGGAGGCTTGCCCTAATTCAGGCAGATTTACAACACTTATGTATAATACCAGCCCTACCCAAGCTTGTCTGGGTCAAATGTGTGCGTTATAACTTATATTGTGTTGGGAATTGTGGAAAGAGTTCTGATGCCGTTTTTGGCTGCTTTCTTTGAAATATTTGATTTTCCAAAAAAATATAGTCGTAAAATTAGAATAGTCGAAGCCACCGGATTTAATGGGAAATGGTATTTTAAGGACAGAACTTTTGCATCAACCTTGTTCCTAGTGCTTCAGCTAAAGTTACTACAGTTATTTGAATTTTAAGTAAGTTTAGATAAAAACTATTAGATAAAAAGTACCAAAAAATGCTTTAAAACGAGAAAATGACTCATTCCTTTAATCATGACAATTTCAGTTAAAATCGCTATAGAATTCACCAGAACCCGTTTTTTTCGCCAAATCGTAATAGCAGGAGCCAAATGAATGGGCAGTGTGAGCCCTGCATTAGTCAACGCAAATCAGATTTTTTCATTCATAGAAATTTAATTGAAATCAGTGTGTGAGAAACTATTTAATACAAACTCACTAAAATTATGCTTCTTATCAACACGCTAGTATTTAGTTTTTTTTAGAGAATTAGTAAAATGACATTCTTATCTTTCAATGATCAGTATCTTGTTAACTGTTGAAAACTCATTGTGAATTTAACCTCGGGATAAACTGAGGAATAATTTTTGTAAAGGTAACTGAACCTGGTCACATATTTCCCACTGTCCTAAATTTTGCCTGCGAAAATCGTAAAAGAACGCAATATAATCGCTGGAAATTTTCTCTTGGCGTAAAGATCAAATTATTGAATCAAGAACTTTATTTTAGATGCTGCACATTGTTTTCAGTAGGTGTCAGGCAATACACTGTCAAAAAAGGACTACAATGAATTTAGTAATATCCAATATTGTTGACCAATATTACCTGAACCAAAGTCCAGAGTTTGTCATAATGTTAAACTGATTTGTCTAGCCTGATAAGGAAGTGACAGTTAGTACTACTCCAATCATTGCCATGAAATACATTGAATTCTGTCACTCTGAATCTGAAGTGAAAACTCGTACATTTATTTGTAGTGAATGTGTTGACAGTACTTTTAAAAGTCCTGGTCCAGGTAGTAGGACGTTCAGTTTAGTGCGGCACCTGTTGCTTCTCTCCATTGGTCCACATCAACTCCTCCCCACCCTGCTTCTGCCAGTCTGTAGAAATATTAATATTCTGAACTAGAGAAACCAAGAAAAACGAAGTAACCCTTGGACAAATGTGGCCCTATAACTAGAGGAAGTGTTTTCAGGGATGTAAGTTTTCAGTGACAAAACTCTCACGTCCAAAACACAGGGATGTCAGTTGTGTTTTGGGCAGGGTTTGTGAAAAACGGACATGTCCGACGTTTTGACCATTATGTCCGACACATTTGCCTAAAACGTCGGACATAATGTCCAGCAAAAATATGAAAAAATTGGTAAATCATATTCAAATTTGGATGTTAGAGTTTAGTCTAAATCTAAACCAATAATGGAGAATACGTTGTGTCCTGTAATGCGTTTATAGTGGGGTCTAACTAGCCAGTGTATTTTTCATGTGATTTGAATCACGCTTAAAATCAAGCCTGTTCTATTGACTGTGCGCCAAATCTTAAATTGTGCGACATGCAGATTACAGTTGCAGCACCAAAATCAATATCAGAATAAAAAAGTGCACTTTTCCAGTTGCCCGCTGTTAATTTCGAACATGGATTTGGTTATCTCCAAACTGCATTTAGAAATATTGAAGATAAAAATATCGCTACTAAATCAATGCAATCACTTTTAAGTCAGTTACGTAATAATCTCACTCAGTAACAACAAAAGGGTCGAACTGCTATTTTACTCGTAAAGTTAGCAAACAAACACCCTTGGGTATGTTTCAATTTACTCCAGGAATGTGTAGATCACTTTAATATGAACGAAACAGGAAGTAGCTTTTAAAACAATATCTATTGCACTGTGACACTAGGCCAAAACAATATTGCTCTTCAAAATTGTTTCTGACTTCAAAGAAACAGTTGTGAGCGCGCTGAGTACACGTGCACCGAAGACGCTGTATCGTCTTATCGTGAAGTATCTACGTTAGACAGATTAGTGTGAGATAAGCCGAGTAACAAGTGGACCAGCTCTAGTGGGGCAAAAAACGGGGAGAAAGATTCTCAAAGGAAGTTTTTGTAGAAAAAAAGTCCTTTGATAACAAAGATAACCATAGCCAGTTTTGCCAACAGCGCACGTGAAAAAATGCATTTTATAACAGAAAATATTTAAATAATGATTCTGCCAGTGTGGTTGTAAAATGTGTATCAAATCGTGTGTGTATTGATGCTGTACACGTTACTTTACCGAGGCAGCAACTATTCTATTTCTTTGTGTCATAAACTAAAGCATTACTCAGTATACTTGATAGATTTTAGTGAGTCTCATTAAGAAAGTGTGAACCTTAATTTGTGATACCATAATGATTATCAGAAAATATACAATGGAATATTGTTTCAGAAAGTGTGACGTCCCCGGTTTCATAAAATCAACAGATCAAGTATATTTGGCTGCAGAGAAAAAGTAACCATGTACTTATAATTTTGTCGCCAAAAGTTAATGTCTTGTAAATTGTCAAAATTCTACTTCTTCACCTTTTCCCTGGTTTTTCCTATTCTCACTACTTTGCAGCTAGTTCCCCTGTCAGTATAACATGTCTCGACTCATCATGTCACCTTGTGTCGTGGTTTCAGGTGGGGACGACTCGGGCCTGGGGTGCGATGACTTCGACACGTGTAACCCCGACGATAACCTTACGCCCATACAGAAACTGGAGAAATACATGGCCAGCGAGAACATATTCAGCCGGTGAGTCTTGAGTTTGAACAAATCAGTGATAGCCGATGCTTACATTTATTTCAGCGTGTAGTTCTGTAAGTATTCAGAGCTAAATCAGGCATAAAAGAAGTTAGTATTTTCTTAAAAACGGGAAGTCCTGGAAACTGAAGTTGTCACGCGAAGGACATTGGATTTTTTAAAGCTGACAGATACGTTTTTTAAATTTTTTTATGGAATAAGAATAGATTTGCCTAAGTCAGTGGGAATCCCGTAAAGAAAGATAAGCGAGTTAGGGTGCATGTAGAGAACAACACGGAAATTGCCATGTATACTAAAAGATGGGGTTTGTCCACTTGCACCGTCAAGAATAGACCAGAATATTTCTCCCAGCAGGTACACATGATCAGTTGGAAGGTAGTTAACCAAAACTTCGATTGATAATCTCATTGATTGCATAATTTGTTCTTAAACATACACAACCATGCTTAAGTTTGCGTAATGTTTGAGTGGATGGACAGTACTGTAACAGATTCAGAAATCCACCGTTTCAGAATGTTTGGGACTCGATAGGGGAAGCGTGAACTACCTTGATTCCATCAATGATCATGGCTTGTATAATGTTGAGTTGAGCATTAACAGTTAGGATGTATACACGATGGGCCGGTTTTCTTTGGATCACAGGGGTGTTCTGCGTCTTCAGTATCCAGTAGCCCATCAGGGAGAAAAAGAACTAGCCCGGATCGAATATAACTTGGCCAAGTCGCTTGCTCATGGATTTAAAGATGCAGATACACTAAATTTGATACAGAAATAGAAATAACCCATTGTAAAATAGCAAATTCATATCATTGACATGAGTTTTAGTTAAAATAATCTGTAGTATATTAGAGGCTTTACGGTACCCTCTGAGTCCATCTCCCCTGAGGTCCTGACCCCCTGACCCCTCAGGTCGGGGTCACGGCCGGGTCACCCCTCCACTCTCCAGGCCGAGGTCGGGTTGGCGGCCGTCACTCTCCCAGCACAGACGGCTCTCAGACCCGTCAGGCCCGCCGTAGTTCGCCCTTTTCACACCAGGGATCCCCCCCGGGTCTGGGCAAGGAAAGGGCTGTAATACAACAACGGGCAAATGGGAACTTTGTACATTTCATTAAAAAACAACATGCACCATTAATATAATGTCTGGTAGCAAAGCTTCACGAAGGCTGCAATATTTTGCATTTGCCTGACTCCACCAATATTTCAGTAGTATACAAAGTGTGGGGCCCTACAGTGATTTTCTGTGTGGTCAAGTTTTCCTGGTTAGCCCGGGACTTGCCCGACTGGCCCGACTCTTACCCTACTGGCCCGACCCTGCTTCTGCTGGCCCCACGCCCTGAGCTCACTGGTGGGTCCAGGATTTTGAAGAGTGTGGGGCGGGGGGGGGGGGGGGTGCACTATTGGGAACTTCTTTTCCCTTGATTGCTTTTTGGCCAAGTCTAACATTTAAAAAATGCAAATTTTCCGAAAAAAGGGGAAGGACACGGGCCCCCATGAACCCCCTCTGGATCCGCTACTGGGGCCAGTGGTGGACAGTTGGTGGGATCTGGACGGACGGGGACAAGAGGTGGGGTGGGGGGGAGAGGGGCTATACGTGCTGTATATAGGGGGGCGCCCGGGTAGAGCGGCCCGCTGATGACCCTTTGACCCCTGACCCCGATGACCCCCGTGTGGGGTAATTACAGGTGGGGGTTGACGTCACGGGGGGGGGGGGGCGGGGAGGGGGGCACCTGTCATCCCCTCACAACCCCCCCCCCCCCCCACTCCACTCCACTCCTCTAGGGGGCGGGAGGGGGGCGGCCCTCCGCTAGGCTAAAGTCAGGGGCTGGGGGGGATGGGGATCAACTCGATATACCCCAATTTTCTTGCCATAACAGTATTGAGTTTGTTGGAAATTCTTTCTGAACGGCGGGATATTGTTCATGATGGGAACTTGAAAAGCTGAGAACACTACTAAGTACATGGACACTGACGGATCCAGGGTTTTGAAAGCGGGGGTGGGGTGGGGGGGTTGCATTATAGGAAAATCTTTTCCCTAATAACCTTTTGGCCGAGTTTAAAATAAAAGAAAATACAAAATTTTCTGAAAAAAGGAAGGGGCGCACTGTGCCGCGCCCCTCTGGATCTGCCACTAAGGGATGTAAGTTGGGGAAAGTGAAAAAGTCGGGAATAATAAAAAAAATCAGAGTTTGCTGTTAATCAAATGTTGTGAAATGTGTTCTAAACATCAACTCCCCACGGAGGTTGTGGGGAAAAATAAGCCCTAAGTAGCCCCTGCTGATCGTACAAGGTGACGATAAAGGGGACCCTGCACTGACCAAGTGTTTCTTTGGGTTCAATTCCGGGTTGGTGTCTGGGTTTACTAAGGGCTGATACAGAAAAATGATCTATGTTTTGATCCCCTGCTGTTTGCCCGCCCTGTCACCTTCATCTCATAGATGCGATCCCCAAAGACAGAATTTGTCCCAACTTGTTTTCGCCGTGAGAATGACTCTAGCTGTTGGTACGGCATGAAACCTCCATCACTCGCTCACTCCCCGCAGTACCACGGCCCTTGGTACCACCCCTGGCTCGGCCCTCCTCCGGCATGGACGCCCTCCTTCATGTACCTCCTTGTGTACTCATATCTACACACACACAACTACAAAAAAGTGGAGGAGGGACGGGGGGTGGTGGTGCCTGTTGGGGCTAAATTTAGCCCCCGTCGGCCTAAATATACCGCCTGTGGCTATAAATAGAGGCTGGGGGAGAAGCAGGTGAGGGGGGGAGGGGTCATTTACCCAGAGCTCGCCTCGTACAAGTCATATCTGACAGACTCAGGAGCTCGGCAATGTACCTGACATACTGCTACATGAAGCACTCAAATAAAAAGGTCATTCCGGTCAGTGTCCGAAATGGAGGTATATTTTGATGCACACACGGGGTGCAGAGCGACAAAAAGTATGCACCCGGCCACAAAATCATACATCTCGTCTGCATTTAGGCATTTAATGTAAAGGGAAAGCAATGCACGTCTGGGGGCACAGAATTAAAAACCGTACACCCGACACCAAAATCTTGCACCTTGGCTGCAGGGTGCACCCTTAATTTTGGACACTTTCAGTGTAATCTGTTATGGTTTCCCCATGGCCTTACGGCCGGCCCTGCTGATCGGACGATATTATGAATTACGAGCCTGGAAATTCCAAATATGGTGAAAATCATATTTAGAGAAAAATAGTTATGAAATATATGTTATCTCAACTTGTCACCGAATTCAAGGTTTCAGTAGAGCCGTCCTGGGAAGAACCCTGTGGAGGCGTTGGCTCTTCTCATTGATACTTATGTCCGTATAAGAGTATGCTTATTTGATATCAGGTATAAACGTAATGTTTCTCCGTTTCTAAAATAAAAGTGAGAATGAAATTCGTTTTTTTTTTTACCCATTTAATCAATCCAGAGTCGCATCGAATATAGATTAGTATCTTGCAGCGGAAATTAAACACTCGAGAGCATGTGTCAAATTTCCGTAATTGCAAAATATGAATGCGAAGGGTAGAAAACTGCGCTTAGCTCGAGGCTCCATTTGTATCTGTTGCATACGGATATAAACTTTATTCTGTCAAAAAATAGTGACTAGGGGCCAACAAGCACACTCTCTTTTGAGAGCTTGACACGATGGGTCCGTACGACCATCGTGTTCGGAGTAGACACCCAACACTAAAGGCCGTATTCCACTACACTGTGTTTGGCTCAAGATCCTGTGATTTTCTGCAATATTCTCCAGATCATAGGCATCTCTGCCTGAGATCAGGGGTGCTGGGCTAAGTTGCCTAAGATCGGGATGTGCAATATACCCCAGGTTAAGACACAGGCGATCTTTGGCATGCCAAGAATCGGGAGGCAAAGATGGGGAGTATTCCTACCGATAATTAACAACATTTTGGTAGCTCTCTAGAGCACTGCTCACGATCTTTGATGCCTGAAATGGTCACACTCACGATCTTTTGTTATCAACTCTCGACATATTTGGCAGTACCAATTCTTCCTAAGTGGAATACGGGCTTTAATCTAATAACATTAAGCCTTTTGATTCTTCAGCTTTTTTCTAGTGATACCCATATAAACCCTGCCCCCTCCCATCCTCAACAAACCCCTAAGTTGAACGCTGTGGGAACATAAGCCGACCGTCACGGCCGTCGTTAGCACCAACCACCACCACCACCACCACCACCTCCTCCCGGGGTGGGCTATTTATAGAACATGAGCTCAGCACCACCGGCTCAGGCACCACCGCACCACCACCACCGCACCACCACCACCACCGCTCTGCCCGTCACCGGCCGCCGGGGGCCGGGCACGGGCAGAGCGGGCAGGCGACGGCGGGGGTTTCATTTGTAGGACTCTTTGCTCCCTAGAAATTCCTTTATGTACCCGTCATGCTTTTAAGGCATTCTATATGTAATGCAAAGAACGCAGGCAATTTCTTTTTAATATTGCGATAGGTTAAGGGGAAAAGGAATGGTAAATATCAGGACTTGGCAAATCGTTTGCAGGTTTCCAAATATCCCCCTATTAGAATAATGCAGTTTACAGTGAGACCACCAAGGGCCTCAATTTAGTTGCTCGGTTAGTAACGTTTTCTGGTGGTCCTGGGCTAATAGACACCTGATTTGTCAAGCCCAAAAGGAATATTTAAAAAAAAAAAAAAAAAAAAGGAAAGAAAAAATAAGTGTAATAGAAAAAAGGGACCCCCCTGTGTAGAGCCCCGCTGTGTAGCAGGAAGCGGTGGTGGCCGTCACATCGCCACTGGTCGTGACTACTGTGACACGCTTAGGTCTGGGGTTCTAGTAGCCGAGGCCTCGTGCCATTGTGGGATGGATCTGTTCATAATGCACACATGGTGTGTCAGAATTGAGAGGGTTTTTAGGGTGGGCTGGTTGGGTTTGGGTCGTATCTTGGGTGGAGGGGAGGAGAAGTGAGGTTAGTTCAGGGGTGTAAGTTTTCAGATGTTTGTCTGATTTTAGATTTTTTTCATAGCGTTTTAAGAAAAGTTCAGATTTTATTTATGTTTCAGATTTTTCTTTAACCCTAACTTACATCCGTGGGTTAGGTGGGTTGGGGAGGAGGGGTACCAGGGTTAAGGCGGTGACGGTCAGAGCTTCCCCTAATGGGCTCACGTACACACAACGTGGCCGCTACTGGCACAAGGCGAGGGGAAAATCATATTTCTGTTTTGTTTTAGTATAAATATACATCAATAAATGACGTGAAAGATAGTAAAAATTATCCGTAAAGACAGTACGTTTGAAAAGGGGAAAATTATTGATTTAGATTGAAAGAAAGAAGATGGAAGTCGGTTCTTAGGTGTCTTATCTCCCCTAAAGAGAATTAATAAACTGAGTGAGGCCCTTTGCTGACCTTGGGATGACCTGGCAGGTTGACCTCAGGGTGAAGGTCGTGACCTGACAAGGGGAGGGTCGTACACCCAAACGACACAGAGTAGTCCGGGTATCATTCCAGCATTTTGAAAAGGAGTTTAAAAAAAACAAACAGTTTATGTTTCTTAGTACATAAATTCGAGATTTCAATAATAATTACGTGGTTGTGTTAGGCAGGCGGGGATCACGTCAGCACAAGGTCTACACCCTGAAGCTGTGGACACGCAACAAGTCGGGGAGTGGGGGGGGGTCAGAGGAGTCTAAAGGCCTGGGGACAGGTGGGTTAGCAACGGACTTAGTCACCTAACAACTGCCCCAAGTCGGCCTAACAACGGTCTGGTCGGCTTAACCCTCCCCTTTGTGGAGTTTATGGAGGCGTTGTGGTAGTCTGTAGCAGCCAGACCCACTGTTTCCCAAAGTGAGTCTGTACACCAGCAACCATTTTAGGTGGGAATTCCCACCTAAATCCCAGCATGCTTTGCAGCCGCTGGTTTATGGCAGGGAGAACCATAAACCAGCCAGCAGGCCAAGAACCATCAAAGGGATTCCCCATGCCATTTATAGAGGGCCAATAAAAGAATTCCTTGCAAATTTTAATTGACCAATAAAAGCCATGGTCTGTCGTGGGTGTACGGACCTATTATGTAAGAGTTAAGTAGGTCAGGGACGGACTAGCGTTGTGGCTGACTAGCTTGAGAGGGTTCACTTTGAGGGTTTCAGGCATTGTAAGCCTTACCGCCGTAACCATCGTTGGTGAGAGACCTCCCCGTCGCTAACCGCCTTTTGTGACGTCTGAACGTCCATATATCCCCACCCTTCAGACTGAGGCTTACACAACAGTAGTACCCATTAAATGAAATGTTCTGATCTACCTCCCAGTAGCCGCCTGTTCTCAGTACACAAACCCTATACAATACCCCGTTCGGGACGGTTCTACAATGGTCGGACTGAACCAAACCATATGTACCTATTACTGTAGTGATCTATGTCCAACCCGTCTACCCAGCCAACCGTTCCGCCCCGTTCCGCCCCGCTGCACACCACTGAACACAATCTGATTGGTCTGACCACAGATCGATAAATAGTCTGGGGATCAAAGGCCACTCTAGATAAACATGTGAATAAGCCAAAGTCTTGACTAGGGGAATTTCTGAATATTTTACTAAGGTGTAATACATTTCTACTGGAAATACACATGAATGGGGGGGGGGGGGGGATCAAAAATAAAATCATGCTCTGCTGCAAGGCGACAAACACTTGATATTTGATATAGATAAATAACACTTGATACTTATGAAAACAAATCCTGTAATATTTCATTAGATGCAAGCTCAAGATACCAGCCTAAAGATTACCACACAGTGGATAGGGCATTCTTTGATAATCTGATCCTTGGTTCGCAATACGGGTTTTCCGGTAGCGCCATCCTGCGAAGCGGAGCCAGAGCCAGCTGGCATGGGGAGACGATTATTGGCTTATTATTAATAACCCCGCCGCTCTAAGAATAGACCGGAGACCATGTGAATTATGTAAGACGACCAGTTACAGCCGCGAGTCGACAGCGGGTACGAGCCCGCTTGTTAGCTTCACATGTTGCCAAAACTGTTTTGTAGCTCAGAAAATGAGCCCTGATCCCCGGGCTGGATTCAGTATTTTGTAGGTGTGCGGTGTTTCAGGAGCAGGTCCTGAGGAGGTTATCTCAGATAAATTGACAAACCTGGAGTCTTACTACCTGTGAAATATTATGATTGTGATGTCATTTTGCAATTTTCAATCTGACTGAAACCTGTGAAATATCAAACCTTAAATGGTTGAACACAAAAATTGTCTACGAAAAAAAAACTACAAAAAAAAACGTCAATGAACCCCACACTGCCTCCGCATCTATGGTAATAACTGTTGATAATGGGTAAAGGATTGCTGTAAGTTAACACAGTTCGCCAGTCGCCCCCGCTTGGCGTCGGACCACCGGACCGTGACGGTCACAAAAGGCTGTTCTAGAAGACGATCACCTCGGTGATCATACCGTCAGTTCACGAGTCAACTGTTTGTTTGTCTCTGTAAGTCAGGATTAATGAAAAAATCTGAAACTCCAGAGAGGAAATTAGACATTTTCTAAGAATGCTATAAAACGTGATGTGAGAAATCGATTTCGATGATCATTGACATTGTAAGTGATGATGTGAACAAACAAAAACCTAACAACTAACATCCCTGCATAGCAACGTACTCATGACTTAAGCAGTTCTAAGGCCATAATAGTTCCAATCTTGTGGAACATGGGGAAATAACCAACGGGTGGGGAAAGTGTGTCTGTGAGGATGGCTTGGTAGGAGCATCCGAAAGAAAGGAAGTCGAGGTATATATGTGAGCTCCCCAGTAACGTCAAGTTAGGGTTCAGTACCCTACCCTACCCTACCCATGTAGGTGACCCCCTACTGCCTGCCTGGTGGCGGAGTGAGTCAGTGACCGACCGACCCACAACCCGAAACTACCGGTATGCCACCTCCACCACCACCGCCACCACCACCGGCCCCAGGCGAGGAAACTGGGTGTCCACGTGTCCTCTACCACCAGAAAATGTATATGGGCGACCAGAAATTGATTTCTCGTAGTCCTCCTAACGTAGATTTTTTTGACAAAAAATTACTGAAATGTGCCCTGGTGAAATTCTCAATTTGGCCTATTTTGATATTTGTGAGTATTAGTATGCCAGCATGCGAGAATTTATAAGCAGGTCTAGACGACTTGGATAAACTACTTTCTTTCCTTTTCTGTCTGGCGGGAATTATCAAAAACGGGGTTCCATGGAAGTTAGGGTAGAATATAACCATTTAGAAGCTAAGATCGTTGTAGCATTAAGCGATTCAAATACATAAAGTCTATGTCAGGAACCTATTCCTGAAGGTTGTAGTTGCTCTTAATTGCATGTAGAAAAAGAAGTAGTAAAGTGTCTCCTACTGTTCCAACTTTATCATCAGTCGGGGCTGGCATCTCCATTGGCGGATTAAGAGGGGTGGGGGGGGGGGGGTGGGGGGGGGCAGAAGCCTCCACTTTTTTTGTGGAAAATTTTAGACTTTTTTAATGTAAAATTCGGCCAAAAAATACTTGCAAATTTTTTTTTTCTTTTGCGCTCCCCCCTTTTCAAGATGCTGGATCCGCCACTGATCTCTGTGATATTAACCAGAACAAAGCTCAGAGTGGCTGTATCAGTGAGTGGAGTGGAGGTGGTAGGTGGTAGCGGGGTGACCGGGTTAGACCCTTATCTGACCACTACTGGGGCAGTAGGTCAACCTAGACCCGCACACATCCTCTAACATGTCCCTCCCGGCGGGAGGGACCTTGACTTGGAAAGATGCCCCGCGCACGGAGCAGTCAAGGCGAGGACCTGTAAAAAATAGAAGGAAAAAAAAAACAGACAAAAAACTCAGAGCTAAGCTACACGGGAGTGGGGGTTCCGTACAACCCAAAATGACTCGTTTCCCGCAGACTGGTACGAGGGGAGGGGGGGACGGTCGACGCCGACCTAACTAGTTACTACCGACGCCGGACCCCCGGGCAGAAGGGGTCAAGAGGTCAGCGTCACAAAGTATCAAACCCCCAAAACTCCCCCAAACCCATATCTCCCCCACCACCCCGCTCCTTGCCGGAATCTGTGGCCTCCGTCAGTCCTCTGCAACTCCCCTCCCCCCCCACCTTCCCTCTGTCCCCGGAATGCTGGCGTGGGTGGTTCCGGATGGATGCACGGGAAGACGGGGCGGGGGTGGAGGTAAGGGTGGCGAGTAGGGGGAGGGGTGTCCTTAGGGTTACAACTGAGGTTTCTTTGTTAACTTCTGAGGTCATAGAAGGATGCGTTCCAATCTGATTTTCCCCCCACCTTTTACCTTAAGTTTATAGTTCCCACCCTATAAGTGTGATAGAAATGATTCATAGATAATAACAAACATTTACACTGTATCCATAAATCGATTCATTCACAATTGTGCTGGGATTTTTCATGTACTGTTTCAGACATTTTTTATGTGAATTTTGTAAGCAGTGGGATAAAGACACATACGATGACACATTTACTCATATTTATTGGGAGGCGGGCCTTAGGCCGCCAACCTTCTCTAAGACTCCTTCTACACCAGGTTGTGTGAATGCATTTCAATGGGGCTCAAAACAGTTGTTACAATTTTGTGACAAATTTTTCATTCCACTTTTCTCGGTAATGCCAGCATTATAATCTTCAAACTATATGTATTTCTCTACTTCTGTTTCTAGTATATGGTGGTTTGGTTCCAAAATTCTGAAATATTTGGTTGTTTTCTTGTAATTTGGGAGACAATCCATAAATTTTTTGTTACAAAATTGAAATAGGAATTTCCTATAGTAAAGAAAGTAGGTCATCACTCTCCAGATGCAGCCAATCTCTTTTCCCATAGGGATGCATGGAGAATGACAAAGAAGGTTTCAGTGTCAAATTCCTCGCACTCTCCAGGCAAATGTTTAGTACTAAAATGGTAACTTGTTATAATGATTGCACAATCCACCGCCCGCCTCCTTCGGTACGGCAGTATCCGAAAATCTAGTTCAGTTTTGTGATTGGTTTGTTGGGTTAATTTAACGTCCGGCCAACTCTTCAGGTTTCTTTCTAGACTGCAGAAAGTAATGCTTTACAGGTCGTCTTATGCCACATGGGTGGTAACCGATCTATTAGATGATGTGCCTATTTGTAGCAGCGGGAACAATCAAGAATCAGATGCTACAATTAATGAACTTTTGTAACCATCCCCCCACAACAGTGCTGGTTGTTGGTTTTGTAACCGTACATTGCTTGTATCAGGCATTGTAACCTATATTGCTATTAGCAAAGATGCCACTTTTCCTACTTTTGTAGGATTTCCTACTTTTTGGTTGATTTGGGTTGCACAACCAAATTTTCCGGCATCTCTTTAATATCTATTTTAGGATATTTTCATGTAAGTTTCAAGCTACTCAAATACAAACTCATTATCAGATCTCTATTCCTAAGGGTAATTTCCCTCCTGGTTGCTTCTAGTGAAAAAGTATTTCCTACTTTTCCTACTTTTTCATGTCGCGAGTGGCATCTCTGAAATTCAGAAGTTGTAAGCATACGTTGCTGGTATTAGGCGTTGTAACTACATTGCTGGCATCAGGCTTTGTAACCGTACCTAGCTGGTATAATGCGTTGTAACCATACATTGCTGGTATTTGGCGTTGTAAATTTGTAAGCGTACATTGCGTTGCTGGTATGAGGCGTTGTAACCGTACATTGATGGTATAAGGCGTTGTAACCGTACATTGATGGTATAAGGCGTTGTAACCGTACATTGATGGTATGAGGCGTTGTAACCGTACGTTGCTGGCGTGGGACTGTCCTGTTCCCGTTACTGGCCGCTCTCTCTTTGTCCCGTCAACAAGCCATCACCGCAGTATATAACAACACCTTAGACTTGACCCAAGCCCCAATACTCGCTGTACAGTATAGGAAAATAATGAGATATTTCTAGTCAAGAAATTTGTAGGGAGAACTGGATAGGAAATATTTCGCTGATACTTGTTGGTAAAAAGTAGAAAAAAAAAAAAAATATATATATTTAAAAACTATTGAAAAATAGAATCTCTGCGAACACTACTCAGTTAAATAGAATGTTGGAAATATTTCAAGAAGATATTTACCTGCACGCCTAGCATCTTGAGTAAAATACTTCTGAATCTCAGTGAAATCATTCCGTGGTTTCCTTTACTTAAACGATAAAAACTCGGAAGATAAATCTAGGCGCACGAAGCCCTGTGCAAGTCTAGTATAAAAGCAACAGCGCCGTCAGCAGCTGGTCTCTGCCTGCTCCACTCTCCGGGCCGAGGTTAGGTCCGCCTCCTACCGCCCTTACACAACCGACACTCAGCCCGGAGAGTGTAGCGGCGGGCGGTGGAGAGTGAGTGCTGCCTACCACCACCTTTATCTCCCCCACACCCCACTGCTCATATATTAGTCCGTTCTGACCCAGATTAGCTATTGCATAGTGGGTCCATGCACCCGCAACAGTCCATGGCTTTTACTGGCAACTTAAAATGTGTAACAAAAATGTATCAGTTCTCTATAAATGGCATGGGGAACCCCTTTGATGGTTGTCTGTGTTCTGGCTGTTTTACTATTGTACCTGCCATAAACCAGTGGCTGCAAAGCATGCTGGGACGTCTGTGGGAATTCCCACCTAAAATGTTGCTGGTGTACAGACTCACTTTGGGAAGCAGTTGGTCTGACTCGACAGGCTCCTCATACATTAACCCAGATGTGGTTTTTGCGCACTGTCTCCGCACCAAGGGTCGGCAGCAGGCGGCCCGCGGCCAGGGAGGAGAAAGGA
This sequence comes from Lepidonotus clava, assembly GCA_936440205.1. Taxonomy (NCBI): domain Eukaryota; kingdom Metazoa; phylum Annelida; class Polychaeta; order Phyllodocida; family Polynoidae; genus Lepidonotus; species Lepidonotus clava. The sequence continues at coordinate 53,023,306 of OW387140.1, read as the reverse complement.
AAAAAATATAACTATAGAGAAATAAAAACAGGGACGGGATGAGAAGGGGGACGAGGGGCGGCCGTGGGGACGTGGTTTTAGAGATTGAAGGGGGAGGGCGGGGGGGTAGGTGGGAGTGGGTCAAATAGCAGGGACTTGTTGCTGAGCTGGTGCTTAGAGCGGACTGTTGTGGTCTCACCCAATAGGTTAGGTATGAATCCTAAAGATCTATCAGTAGAGAGGGAGAATACAAGTGACATGGGCCCACGGGGATTTGGGCCCAGTGATATGGGCCCGCACGGGAGCCCCTGCGAGGGAGGCCCGGCGAATTTCGCGCACCTGCCCCTTCTCCCTATACCTGTACGGGGCAGGTAGATCTACTTTGGGCCCATTACGTTTTTTTAAATAACATAGATCTAGATCTAATCCTGGTACATAAATAAATATTTAGCAAGTATTTAGATGAAGACATACAGAACACTATTTCTTACCACCCCGTGTTTTTGATGATGCATTTTCCCGAAAGGCCCTAAGGGGTTAGCACCTCGTCCCGAGGCCAATTGTGACGGGAGGTGTGAGGGGAGAGGCGGCTAAGGAATTGGTCCATTTCACTGGGCCCAAATCGCGGTGGGCCCACCTCACCTGTTACCGAGAGGGATATATATTTAGTTTCTTCCTCATTAATCTATCAGTAGAGAGGGATATATATTTAGTTTCTTCCTCATTAATCTATCAGAAGAGAGGGATATATATTTAGTTTCTTCCTCATTAATCTATCAGAAGAGAGGGATATATATTTAGTTTCTTCCTCATTAATCTATCAGTAGAGAGGGATATATATTTAGTTTCTTCCTCATTAATCTATCAGTAGAGAGGGATATATATTTAGTTTCTTCCTCATTAATCTATCAGAAGAGAGGGATATATATTTAGTTTCTTCCTCATTAATCTATCAGAAGAGAGGGATATATATTTAGTTTCTTCCTCATTAATCTATCAGTAGAGAGGGATATATATTTAGTTTCTTCCTCATTAATCTATCAGAAGAGAGGGATATATATTTAGTTTCTTCCTCATTAATCTATCAGTAGAGAGGGATATATATTTAGTTTCTTCCTCATTAATCAGGGCTCACGGAATTTTAAAATGACTGGGTGTCCTGCTCATAAACTTAAGGTGTTCAATAGGCTTGGCCTTGATATTGGTGTATGAATTTTAGGGTGTCCACAGGACACCCAGAGGGTCCTATCAGGGTGTGCTGTGCCTTTAGGGGGGTGGACAGGACACCCAGGACGCTGGATTTGGTGAGCCCTGATTAATCTATCAGAAGAGAGGGATATATATTTAGTTTCTTTCCAATTATTAAAAACTGTGAAAGGGACACCCCCCCCCCCCCCATGGGCCCCAACTAGCACGGGGGGCTGGTGACTGGTTCTTCCAAAGCACTGAAACAACAGGATTAAAATTAGCTTGGCGTCCAAACTAAATACACCATAAATCCCCATAGGCCACTTTTAACCTGCTCGAAATTGTACTAAAACTTCAAGCCTTCTCTTAAATCTTCACACAAACCTTCATTGATATCTTAACTTCTAGATATGATATGCTTTGGTGAATATCTTAGTCTGAATATATAGGTTTCAGTATTTTGCTTGACTTCATTCTGTTGAAAACTCGAATCTGTCCGCCATGACAGTCCGCTGGTAGCCATCCTAAGTACTTCCATTTGCCAGGAACCAGCTACAGTAACTTTTCAAACGCCACTGGCAGAAGCCAAACAAAGCGGCTCAATCTCTTTCAAAACGACAAATTATGTTTTAAACTGCACAGGTAAGAAGAAAACATCTTTGGTGAAATATATTTCCGATTTGAAGGCTATAAATGGAATATATATACTGAGAAAAGTCTACAGGGTCATCAAAGGCCAGGTGTGTGGGGCCAGCCTTAAAAAAAATATTGTTTCCGGTGGACCGACTGGTATTTAAAATAGCCAGTCGGGCGGTCGGGATTTTTTTTTTTTTTTTTATTTTTTTTATTTTTTTGGTAGGGAAAGTACTAAAATTTTTGTAAAAAAAAAAAAAAAAAAAAAAAAAAAGGAAAATGAGAAAAAAAGGCATTGAGTCGGGACTTTTGGACCCAGTCGGGCGGTCCACCGGAAACAGAATTTTTTTTTAGCCTGGCCTGGTGCCCTTTTGATGGGAGACTGCACAAAAAGACCCCTTGCCACCCTTTGCAAAAAGTAGGGTGTCAAACCCGGTGATGGGTTTCTCCTAAATCATATCACAGATCACCCATAAGCTGAAAAACATTACCTTGTGCAGTCTGGAAACAACCCGTGAGGTAAGCCGGACGTTAAACTACCCCAACAAACAAACCAAAAAAAATCAACCAAGATGGTCAAGTAGAAAGTATATGCTTGAATAGGAGTTCACCGTGACCGTAGTATCATGGGAGGTGTGGCCTTTTTTGGACTAGACATACTCAGACCCTACAATGTGTCAAACAATAACGGACACTAAACCCAACCGAGGAGTTCGCAGAAAAGCACCAAACGGAAGGAGAAAGTTTGAAGTTACTTTTCAAAATGTAAAAGGTGACCCGTTACTGTCAGAGCATAAGTCACACTAGACTGTAGTACCGCCCAAGTCCGCTAGTCGCTCAAACTAGGACTGTTCACCAGCAACCATTTTTGGTGGGAATTCCACCCTGTATCCTAGTATACTTCAGGGCCGCTGGTTTATGGCAGGAAGGACCATAAACCAGCCAGCAGCCCCACAACCATCAAAGGGGTTCCCCATGCAATAAATAGAGGACCAATAAAAAATACTTTACAAATTTTAAGTGTCTGGTATTTGCCATGGACTGATGTGGGTGTAAGGACATATCATGCAAGAAGTACCCAGGTCATGGAAGGACTAAAGTCACACTAACCTCTCTGTCAAACTCCCAGAAGTTTACGACGGCAACAGAGGAGTTTTAACTTTCAATTTCTTGGAAGTTAAACGTTCTTTCTTTAGTTTAGAACAGGTAAAGTTGAAATAGAAACGTGCCTGTCGAGTGTCACCCAGCATCCAATACTAGGCTGGGACGAGGGGAACTTTGAGCAGTTGATTCTGTTTTTTGGACGTAGTGGATAGTGTCACTACTGCCTGAGAGAGTCAAGTTTTAAATTTACATAAAGTTTTAACTTTTAGGTATCTTTCCATACATGCGTTGCGGGTGCGTTTTTCCATATGGTATGGAGGCTATCCGGAATTCCATATATGGAAAAAACGCATTCGCAACGCATGTATGGAAAGGTACCTTTAGTTTACTCTGTCTGCTACTGAGGACTACCTCGGTCAGCGCGACCTGACTCCCCCCAGCGTGCTGCGCGGAGCAGAGCGACACCACTTGATTGAGTCGCACCTGACCCGAGTCGCCCCGGTCAGGGCGACCTGACGCCTCTCACAGCTTCCTGAGTCCGTGTGCGACACAACCTGAGTGACTCCAGCCTTGTAGGGCGACCTGTCACCTGGGCGACCTGTCGGCTGGGCGACCTGTGCGTGCGACACCTCTGAGTGAGTCGCACTGCCCAGGGGTGCGACATGGTGCGACCCTGTGTGAGTGAGTGAGAGTGTCGCACGGTTTGGAGACTCTGGTGTCACTGTGGGGTGCGTGGGGAGGACAGCTCGGTTACTTTGGTACATAAAGCTGGCCCTCAGGGACATACAGGGTAGTAGTACGGCCCTCAGGGACATACGTGCACAGTACGCACTGCTAGGGTTCAGGACTCAGAACGTACATCCCAGGGAGACGGATTCAGGACGTCGGGACAAGACTGGACGTCCAGCGTCAGGTCATGACCTTGGGGGGCCGCCATGGGGGTCAAGGTCAGGCGTAGGTACAGGTCAAGGTCGTTCTCACCTGACTTCCTCCTTTGGTAAAGCAGGTTACTTGGTCGGTGAACTTCTGTATGATATCAACTTCATATAGTCTCACTGAAGAGAGTTTGTCATGCATTGACGTATGACGTGGTTTGCATCTATATTAGTGTGTTTTGAAGGAAATCGCATATTTCAGAGAAACGTTGGCCTTGTCTGAAAATTTGCTTTATGTTTCAACAGAAGGTCATTCACACTGACATTTTCCTCTTCCCTAACCTGTACAGAGAATTCATTGTGAAAAGATAACTACCACCCCACATTCTATCAGCATTTATTTTATGCATTTACCTATAGATAGGGATGTAAGTCTTCACATTTTAGTCTTAGCTCAGATTTTTCGCCACCATTGATTGGGTGATCACATTTATCAGGTTATGTGTGGTGTATTGAGTCTCTACATGCCCAGGCTTCCCAGACTAGGAATGACCAGGCTGTGTATTGCATCATAGACTACTTCCTCTCCAACTTCCTGTCATTGGAAACCCAAAGTATACACTAGGTGGCACCACTTAATAGATCTTTTGCATTCATTTTGGAGTCATCACATTGGTTTATTTCTTTATGTTTCAATATTGATAAAGGTAACCAAGCCTCCCTAGGTTAACACTCTCCAAGCAGATATTTAGTTTTACATTATTCATTTATTCTTAAATTTCATTATATTGAAATTTAGGATCATTGGAGTGGTTATAGAATCAGACTTATATGAGATTTTCTCTTTTTTTCTTTTTTCTCTCCTTTTTTCAAAAGTTTATGTTTTTGACTGCTGGTAATATTATCTCCAAACAGGTTTTTATCACTCTCCAAGCAGACTTTAGGTTTACACTCTCCAAGCAGATGTTCAGTTTCAAATTTTTCTTTTTGCATCAAATTTATATGTTTTGACTGCTGGTAATCTACAAATAGATTTTCATCACTCTCCAAGCAGACTTTAAGGCTTACACTCTCCAAGCAGATGTTTGGGTTTCAAAATTTTCTTTTTGCATCAAGTTTTAATGTTTTGACTGCTGGTAATGTGTAAACTGGTTTTCATCACTCTCCAAGCAGATTGTAAGGTGTACACTCTCCAAGCAGATGTTTCATTTTCAAATTTTTATTTTTGCATCAAGTTTATGTTTTCATCGCTGGTAATCTCGAAATAGGTTATCATCACTCTCTAAGCAGATTTTAAGGCTCACACTCTCCAAGCTGATGCTTGGTTTTCAAAATTTTGTTGTGGCATCAAGTTTAAATGTTTTGACTTCTGGTAACATTGAAGCAGGTTTTCATTACACTCCAAGCAGATATTTAGTATTCATTTTTCATTTATTGAATATTGAATGTTAGGACCATTGGAGTGGTTCTAGTATCAGACTTACATGAGATTTGCATTTCTTTCCTTTTTTCTTTTTCTTTTTTTTTGTCCTTTCTTTTTTCAAATGTTTATGTTTTGACTGCTGGTAATCTCCAAACAGGTATTTGTCACTCTCCAAGCAGATTTTGGGTTTACACTCTCCAAGCAGATGTTCAGTTTCAAATGTTTGTTTTTGCATCAAATTTATGTTTTGACTGCTGGTAATCTATAAATATATTTTCATCACTCTCCAAGCAGACTTTAAGGCTTACACTCTCCAAGCAGATGTTTGGTTTTCAAAATTTTATTTTTGCATCAAGTTTTAATGTTTTGACTGCTGGTAATGTGTAAATGGGTTTTCATCACTCTCCAAGCAGATTGTAAGGTGTACACTCTCCAAGCAGATGTTTCATTTTCAATTTTTTTATTTTTTGCATCAAGTTTAAATTATTTGACTGCTGGTAATCTACTTGTAGATTCATCACTCTCCAAGCAAACTTTAATGCTTACACTCTCCAAGCAGATGTTTGGTTTTCAAAATTTTCTTTTTGCATCACGTTTAAATATTTTGACTACTGGTAATGTTTAAACAGGTTTTCATCACTCTCAAAGTAGAATCTAAAGTTAACACTCTCCAAGCAGATGTTTTCTTTTTAAAAATTTATTTTTGCATCAAGTTTTTGGTTTCACTGCTGGTAGGGCCTACTCTCCAAGCAGAATTTAGGGTTTACATTTCCATGCAGAGTATGCAATTTTTCTTATGTCAGCATCATTTTTAGATTAAAACTAAATAAACTTATTTTATTAGTAATTAACATGCGTCGTTTACACTTAATCACATTAATCAGTGGCGTTCTTTTGTTTTTTGAACAAATGCGAACTTGTTTTTACTTCCAACACCTATGATGAAAACTTTAAAAAACAAGTCCTAATCTCACGCTTTACAACATTCTAGGATGTTTACAGATATAATGCCTGGATTCTCGGATTTTTTTCAGAGACCCTGACTTAAAACCCTTGATTAACCCGTTTTCTCTTCATTACAGACAGATGGTGGCGCGGAGTCTGCTGGAGACGATGCCGGCTGTCGGGGAGGACGCTGAGGAGGCCGGCAAGGTGCTCAAAGCCATGGTCAAACTCTCCGACGACCCAGGTAACACACTTTTACATTTACAGCATTTGATCATATAAACACAAGGAAAGTTATCAGGCTTTTCAGGTGTTTTTGTGAACAATTTTCTAAAAAAGATTCATTAAAAATAACTTGACTCTCAGCAAATTACATTAAGAGATATAATTTTTTTTAATTACATCATCACCTCAAATGATAATTTTCAAAACTGAATTAACTTCTTACATCACGTTTTAAAGCATTTTGAGATAATTTCAAATTTCCTCCAGAAGAGAAGGGGCCATTCCCGTATTAAGACAACAAACCCTTTATAAGCTAAAAGCCCACCTAAGGATGAGATGAGCAACATGGGGCTTTTGATACTCGAATTTTGTTTTTCTAGGAAGATCCCTGTAATAATGATAAATCGTTCCCCTTCCAGAACCGACAGTCCGGGCAGAGCTGATGGAACAAGTGCCTCACCTGGCCATGTACTGTCACGAGAACCCGCACCTCTTCACCGACCCCATCCCGCGATACCTTCTGCCCACCGTGGTCCGCTACCTCACCGACTCACACAATCAGGTACGTACAGTCCTGTCAACTAAAACTGCCATGATAAATTTTAAATAAAAAGCGTTAAGCCCCATACCCACTAGGCGATTTCGGGCTCGTCACCTGTTAGTATGCTGCATTGAATTGAACAGGTGTAATAAAATTGTCGGGCAGAACGCCTGGCGATTTTCCTGGCGATTGATATCAAACATGCAAATTTCAATACACCATACTGACGGGCAATCAGGGGAAAATACGATCGCCCAGGCCCAAATCGCATAGTGGGTATGGGGCTTAAGGCACCGTTCTAACCTTAACTGGTTCATCTAGCCCTACTACTATACCAGCCCGCATCAGTTTTACTACACCAAACCCTCATGAAACATTACTGTCTTAAAAATTCTAGATGTTAAGTTTACGGTAAATTACATGGGCTGTAAGTTTTCAGAACTGTCTGAATGCCAATGTTAGGTGTGTGGCTGTTGTGCAGCCAGATGACTAAAAGTTGTGACCAAATAGTGGCCCAAGGCCACTAACAATTAGAGATTTACAATATTGAAAATAATCAACAAAAGAAAGCTAAACAGTAGGTAAATGACACTAAGGTAAACCATAGGCAAACTGTTCATATATTTTTCAGACTGATTTAGGGTTCAGGGAAATTGATAAGTGGTGATAGCTGATAGGCCATTTCCAATGTTTTCATCAGGCTTGACTTGCATCCCTGAAAATTGTAGGTGCGTAAGACGTCGCAGGCGGCGCTGCTCGTACTGCTGGAGCAGGAGCTGGTGGACAAGGCCGACGTGGAGGAGCAGGTCTGTCCCGTTATACTCGACCTGTCCAGCCCCTTCAGCGTGGACGACTTCAGGACAGAGGCCGTAGCCGTAAGTAAAACTTCGCAATAATTTTCAGCTCTACCTGAATCCAAAGAGAAACCTTGCGAATATGCGTATCAATTACAAGTTTCCTGAGCGCTTTTTTGGTTGCAAGACAATCCTGAAAGTTGTGATTACAATTGTGACGGTGCTGACTTGTGTGATTTTTAATCGAAGTGCAGGTTACTTCTTTAAACAGGAGGTAGTCTAGTGTCTTAAATACAGGTGGAGAATGACCCAGTTTTGTGACTTGAAGGTATGGAAAATACAAGTTGATCAATTCGTGAAGTCTGCGATGGACGCGATGTATAATACTGAAGAGACTTTGCGTAGGGCCTGGTGAAAGACATGGGTAGTGAGATGGTCGACAACACACACCTTACTACTCTGTCTTTACGCCGGCCCGCGCTCTTACGACCCACTCGTCAAACCATTCGGATCATCGCCGAAAATGTGTTTCAGAAATTAAATGGTTTCCCAAATATAGCCTGGATAGTATTAAAAAAATAACCAGCTTTTCCCCCATTATGTATATAGAAATGTGTGTATATTTTTCTTGTTTTGTAATATATGCGATCGTAGTACCGCCCCCTTCTCTCCTTACGACCCTCCTGGTGTAAAGTTACGCTCGCTGTTCGCTGACCGTCCCACGTGCTTGTGTCAGGACATCCCTATTGACTAACTGAGTAGGTGTCTGTTCAGCAAACAGGTGTCATGTCGCTACATTTGGGCTTTTACTGGTAGTTTTTGGGTTTTCTTTTCTTTTTTCGTAGTAAAGTTGAAGTCAAAATGATCACGAGTTAAACAATCTGTTACATACTTCACTGACATTCCTCCGAAGCTAAAAGTTGTTTCTCTCTAAAAACCTGGGACGCTCAATACTCAATAGTCCCCTTAACCAAAGGAATTCTAACTCCCCACCTGGCCGCTGGGTGGGGTGGGAGGTCAAAGTGCTGAGTCATCACAACCCCCTCCATGTTGCCACTATAATTAGGTCGGGGGTTGGGGGGGGGGGGGGTGTTGGGGGAATCCCGCATCGTCATCTGATGAAATTAGCCCACAGTAGCAAATCAGTTGGCATCGGCATACGATCGGGGGGGGCTTGGTAGAGGGTTTTTTCCTTTGTCCAGTATAGCCAGGAATCCTCATCATCGTTACGGAACTCACAGGCCAGAGCAGGGAGCGTGACTTTGGAGTACGACTTTTGAGGATTGTTCAGGGTTTCAGCACATTTCATACAAATGTTGGACTTAACTGGCAACTGGAAATACAGCCTTTGTGTTGGAGAGACTGCTGCTGAGTAAGAGGAGCGAGTGAACTTGTTGCACTTGGAATTTTTTATTGTGAAATATGGCTTGGAAATTATGCAACTTTTGATAATTACGCTGCAAGCTCTGAAACTAGTTTAAGAACTAGTGAAAACAATTTTGATTTACTTTGCAGCCACTAAGTGGAATTAGAAATAGTGCGCTTAAAAAATTGCTTGGATTATTCTTCAAAAATTGGAGGCAAGATGGGCACTGTTCAAAAATTGGAGTTTGGATTAATATGCTTAAAAAAATGGGTGTTTGGAATAATACACGTACAAAATTGAAGTTTGGATGAGTACGCTTAAAAAATGTGATTCACTTTAGATTGAGACAGGAGACAAAGCGCAGTTGTTAGAGGTAGTGGGTGGTGACAGAGGGTTGTGGCCGTGTTGTGGTCGTCTCCAGGGGTGACTCGGAGTGTTCTCTAACGATGTATCACACTTGGCACGGAGACATGAGGCACCCAATATAGGGAGGGAACCACCTGCCTACACGAACCGGAGGACAGGGTTTAGGGTTCTGATCACTGAACATTTGGGAAATTTCTCAAATTTTCTTTAGAAATACGACAGAAACCCATGCATGTTACATGCCATTTGAAAGAGGATTTAAAACCCTTCTAATGATATATGATATGGCTATGATTAACCAGTATTCCCACAGCCGATGTTCGAAAGCGGGAGTAAAATCGGCTTGTGGAGTACAGCCTTCACCTAAACCAGTGAACGGTCAGAGCTTCACCACTGAAGGATTCTCCGACTTCAGGGCAGATCCTGGGTTAAAGTTGTGGTCGTGTAGAGAGGAGTAGCTCGGTAACCTTGTGGACCCACGTGGGTCGGGCGATAATGGCGGAGAGGACGGCCCTCTCTGATGCTGGCAGCTGGTGAGTAATCGTTTATAAATATATCTTTAATGTATAGGTTCACTGGAGTCATTAAAACGAGGGGGGGGGGATTTAGCACAGATAGAATCTAAGATGCCTGTGGTAGAGACTAAATCACACTGCGGACAGGACTGAAAGGATCAAAATCTAAGGACTATTCTTACATGACAAGAACTCGGCTGCAGCAAGGTTTACCAACATGTGACAGGCCCTAATAATGTGCAGACCTGTGTGTGTGGGCCGAGTAGTATTCCTCAAGCCCTGAAGTTTCTCCCAGTGTTGGGATTTTTTTCTCCTGAACAGGGTTTGAGGCCGCGCACGAGGCCACCACCCCATCACCACTGATACACAGACCTGCCGACCTGTTGGCCCCCCGTGTGGCAGGTGTTTTGGGTCCGGCTCAGGGAGAACAGTGAACAGGTGAATCAGACCACAGAGGGGGTGACTGGACGGGTAGTGGTGGGGGGGGGGGGGAATAGAATCATAGACCTGGGCAGTGGGAAACCCCCTGAATACGGGCCACCAGCCGGGCCTCTACTGCTGGACCGACGGGAAAATCCACCAGCCCGACCACTCGAAGTATGCATTGTGTAGTGTCTGATTGACCCAAGTTTACAAGGACGGCCGTACTTGGGAAATATACCCAGGGGACGATCCCATAGGTGCAGCTGTAACTTGCGGTGATTATGGACATATCAAGCTATTACTTGTGAATAGGAAAGGTGACGGGGTGGGTGGGGGGTGTCCTCAAACACGTCGATCATAATAACAGTGGTTGTGTATACTGATGACTGTATACCCACAGAGGAGTGACTTGTCTACTTCCTAGAACAGTACACCTAGAACAGACCCCCCTCTGGGCCCTGACCGGCGAGTGAGTAGTGATGACATCAGCCCCGTAGACGATTAAGTCTTAACGAGTCTAAGTACTGTAAACAAAGGGATCCCAGTACAACCAGCGGACGGCGTGACCCCGACACGGGGGTAACAGCCATCACTGTTCCTGCCGGGATATTACCAACGGTGGATCCACCTGGATTATTTGACCCTTGGTGTGCTTTAAATCCACATCTGGAGTGACTTAATCCAAGCCTCAAACCAGCAGCGGATATCCCTGGAATATTTGACTTGGGAGTATTGACCTTTTAAAGCCAAGCCCAAACTTAGGCGTTTGGTATCATGGGTCCCAGTTGGATCACCTGCCCTGAAATGGCGGGTTTCAAAGGCATTGTCCATCATCATGAAAGGTGCCACTGCGCAAAATCGTTAAGAAGGCGTATAGCTAAGTCCGTAGCATGGATATTACCCCCACCGTGATGACAACTCTGCCGTCTCAGGGCGGGGAAAACCCGTCTACGGACCTCGGAGACTCCTCTGACTGCTGTGACTGGGCTCTACTCTGCTCGATCCTCCAGCTAACCACACGGCGACCTCTCCCCTGCCCCCTACTACCTTCCTTCCCCTCTACGGGCCGACCCCGGGGAGCAGAGGCCGGGAGAGGGGGCCGGGAGAGGGGAGAGGAGAGGCCTCGGGACCGGGGGTGGCTGCCGGGTGAGTGAGTCTGTTCTCGTCGTCGTGATGCGGGGGAGGGGACGCGGGGTAAGGCAGGGGGGGGGGGGTGAAGAGGGAAGAGGGGGGGAGAGGAGTAGAAGGTGGGAGGGGGTGGTATAAGATGAGGTGTCGGGGGGGTGAAGGAGGGTTGGGGGGGGGGGGGGGGGGCATAGAATGTAGATACGTCCAGGTCCGCTTGTCGCAAAAACTACCATGACATAAGTTATCTAGGTCAGATCGGACTAAAATGGGGCGGGGTTGAGGAGTAAGGGAGGGGGTAGTAGTGAACAGGAAGCGAGTGGTTGTGATTCAGAGGCTGAGGTCGGAGTGACGCTACGACGACTGTGACTGTAAACCCCGAACGTGACGTGCGCGGGTCGCTTCCTACCGTAAAACACGGTCATCACCGGCTACCGTAAAGACCCTTATATAAGGGGGTCAAAGAACGGAGCCGGTTATCGAGATAAGTGTGGGCGGAGGATTAAAAAAAAAAAAAAAAGAAGAAGCCAGAATTTAAGGCCACGTGAACAATACTGTACAAAAATATGAGACTTAGTGGAAAAATTTACGGCCATTTAAGTACAGAATTGTTCAAAATGCGACAAAATGTAGCAGATAAAATTCGCAGTTTTCCGGCTGTACTTGAGGTGGCGGTGACGCCCGCTTCGCCCCGGCCCGACAGACAAAGAGAGAAGGGAGGAGGTCGGGGCGTGACTCATTCACCGAGCTCCCCTCCCCTCTCCCTACACTCCCCTCCTACCCACTCTCCTCGTCACCCTCCCTCCTCTCGTCTCCCTCCCGCCCCACCCCGGAGCCCGACGCGCGGCCCAGTGCTGCCCTCCGACGGGACCGGCGAGAACTAACATCTGACCTACTTACGACCGACGCGACATCTGGGGAGCGGGGAGGGAACTAAGGGGGGAGTGGTTGGGGTTAGAAGTGGGGTGCCTGGGGAAATGTTATGGGTTTATTTAAGGTTGTACGCATATGTTACTGTTGCTGCTTGGGTTTCCCTGGCTGTCGTTGGGGGGAGGGGGAGTTGATGAGTTGGGTGTAAAATGTAGGGTTGGATGCAGCAGTGTATTGATGATGATAAAGATAGTCAGAGAGTGTACTGTGTTTTGGGTTGCCAGGTGGTTCGATCCGATGTTGGAGCATGTCATGTGTGTATGGTATGAAATAACTTGCATTCCCATCCTGCCATGTGGCAGTTAGACAATATTGTTAGAGCTTCATGTTCATCTGATATTAATTGTACACATTACTGAAAATAAATTGTAGGTTTCTGTAGGATAATGCATACATGTGATTTTCATTTTGACTTGTGACAACTACACACACTCACAAAAAAAGGATTTGCATGATTTTCTCATGTTAAGTATGTACACATCAGGGAAAATTGCAGTTGTATTTCAGTAGATATACCTACCACATAAAACAGTGCCTCGAGACGTTGCACTGTGGTGGGGGCGTCAATGCTGGAGACGTTGCGCTGTGGCGGGGGCGTCAATGCTGGCATGTAGTAGTTCACACTCGTCCTATCACAGCCAGCTTTGATGAGCCCTGCCCAGCTCGCTGACAACGAGGGCCCGCCGACAACATTCACTGACAACGTACGGCTGTGTCAACCGGGGTGTGTGAATACTACGGTCTGTTCTCAAGTGTACTTGGTGTTGACACCCGATTAAGAAAGTTTGTGTGGCTGGCAGTAGTTGAATGTGTGACACTGGAACTCGGGACACGAGATGGATCCGAATATCGGTTGCTGGTGCACCGTTCCAAGTGACTGGGATATGCGGTTTAATGGTCAGATCACAGTCTGCTTGGAATAGTGCGCGGTGACACGAACGACCATCATCGTCGTGCTAAGGTGAGTTAAGGGTATTTAACACGCTGCAGTGATAGCTGTCCAGCACTTTCACCACCTTCACAAACTCTGTTTCTACTTTTAACATGTACATTCTTAGAAATCTACACTTTACAAATAAAACTACTGAAAACGACCAGTGCAGGTGTGTGTGGTGAGTTTTGTGGGTAAAGACCGGGGTCCCCTTAACGATGAGGCTTTACGATGATAAGCGACCCCTTAGCTATGACACTTCCCACTGAATGCAGTGGCGCCCCAACAGGCCCCCCTGCTATAAGCCAGAAGAGTGGTGGCCAGCGGCCGTCAAACCGGCTGGGATGTGCATCCCGCCTTGTCCACATATCACAGCCGATTTTGACGAGCCGTTGACCACCGTAGTCTACCGTTACCTCCCGCCGCTTGAGCCCACTCGCCCTAAGCCTCTGAGGTTCCAGTGCCCGGCAAGGTCTTATACGTTTAACGAGTCCCTATTCTGGCCTGGCAGGGTGGCGTAAACCAGTAAGGTAAAGCAGGGGTCTCCATGTTTTTGTTTTTTTTAAATCGCATTATTTTTTTAAAACATATTTAACTTGTTCTTGTTCCATGTTGGTCGGATGAATGTACGTAAACCTTCCTTGATGCACACACCTCAGCTGAAGCATGTGTCGCCTGTTTATTCGAATAACCCTGTGCCACCATCACTGACAATCACCTTGTTAGGCACGACCGAGTTACCTGACGATAGTTCTTGTATACCAAGAACACCTATACATTAATGTTGGAAAGTTCTGGTCGTAATTCTTACCCTTACAGATATCCCAATATTACGATATGGGACCCTGATACCTTGATGTTTAAGATCCACCTAGTCCATGAAGATCTCTTCGCTGTCACTGCCTTTGCTTTATTGAACCCTTTCAGTCTCACATGGTTTCCCGTGTTCGTAAAGTGAAGGTGTAGGTTGGAGTAGTGTTTGTATGGGAGTGCGTGAGTGTTTTAATAAACGAAAAGATGGGGAGAGTACTATTAACATAGCTATAAGAGGGTAGCTGATGTTGGAAGGCGGGGCCTGCTCCAACGAGTAAACGGAAAGGCGTGTTTGGGAAGAAGAGGGTGGAGCTAGTGATGGTTCCCGCCCCCTTTTCCCTGTGGACCGCCCGCCTGTTGCGCTCGTTGGATGTCGTGGCCTGCCGCGTGCCTGTGCGCTGCGGGACGTCAAAGTGGCTGCGAAATGTTACACACACACACCATATCACAGCCTGCTTTGATGACTTGCAGTCATGTGAATGTTTCCGTGGTGAAGGTGTCGAGGTGCCGCACTCCCCTCTCTCTTACTACTGCCGCCATCACGCTTTCCCCCCTCTCTACTCCTAGAGTATCTAGTTGTGAAAGTGTAGTGACGCACCCTCTCTATTGTCACTCACAGTATACATTCTTTTCCTACACACACGACCCGAGATGTTCCTACATGAAAACTTGTACAGAAATACATTAAGACTGCCTAAAATCTCTTTCTGGATCTGTTTTAGGGGAAAAAAATATCCCAGCGTTGCCTCTATAATGATTCTTGTCCCAGTCGTCTTGAAAAGTCCACTCTGAATCCTGGCCTTTGATGTACGGGTGAATTCTTACACATCTCGGCTATAAAGTTGACAAACAAATACCTGTACTAATATTTGCATACTTTTATGTCTTGTCATATGCAACACATGCATTGAATCTTTGATACGTGAAGGTTTCAACTGTATATAGAACAAAGTGAGAGTTGATGATTTGCTCATCGGTGCCCGTCCTGGAGGAGGCATCAAAGTGGCTGGGAAATGTGACGCTCGACCATATCACAGCCAGCTTTGATGAGCTCCTTCCCGACAACCTACGACCGACGCAGCCCAAGGACCAACTCCGCAGAGAGCGCGATGAATGATCATTGACCACACAAAAAGATTAATGATGTGTCAATGGAAAAGTGTTCAAAATTGTGGGTTTGGATGTTGGAAGACTAAGGAGAATTGTAAGTGACAGCACATGATTTTTTTTTTTTTTTTTTTTTAAGGTTAAGATATAAAACCAATGAAGACTGGTGAATGGATGGAAAAAAAGTGTTACGAAGACGACTGACATCGGGTAGAAGATGTAGCCCGCGGGTCAAAGAGGCTGTGAAATGTGCTCGATACGTATTCATATCACAGCCAGCTTTGATAAGTCGGGATGCGTCAAACCACTTCAAAACAAGGATGCTGCTTCAACGAGCCAGCACTTGTTGGTCTTCTTGATTAAATTAACTTAAAAAATGTGGGTCTGTTTAGTAATGCAGGCCTATGAGGAATGGGTGCAGTAGATGCTACTACTTCATGTATTACTGTTGTCCAAAGGACCGATCTCAACCATTGCGCAGTAAAGCGTGTTTGCCTGTTTGTGTTTCCCCTTGAGTAATTGCCCGTTTGGTTGTCGTCAAAGCTACTGTGGTGTGGGGATGAAAACACATATCACAGTATGCTTTGATGACGACTCGGCAGCGGCTTGACATCCTCCTCAATGTGCACCATTCTGAATTTCATGTGAAGGCTACTTTATCAATTCACAATGGTATGACTATGCAGGTTAAACGTTGAAATGAGCTGTGCTTCTAGCATCTTCTAATGCTCAACAAAGGATGCGTCATTTTCTCAGGTGTGTACAATATATCTAGGAGGTGGACCAACAGGTTCTTAGACCAAAAGTTGTTACATTGAGGTTTAAGAAAGTAAAACCATGAAAGTTGACATTAACCCTAAGGTAAGGTTTAACAGCAGGTAAAGCCATGAACAGTGTATAAATGTTTAGGAGTGAACAAAGCCGGGAATACTGATATCGAGGTTTTAACGGCCAGTCAAAGCTGTGAAAGTTTATGTTTCCCGGATAACCGCGAAATCTGTGAGTTGTATCTGTGGGTCCAGGTTGGGAGTGGCGTGGTCTTCTCACTAAGCCAAGTCTTTCTAACCGCGCCTGCCTGAAACGACAAAGCAACGTCACCGCACGGGAGACATCGAACGAAAAGATGAGGGTCAGTAGTCCATGTGGGATCAGGTGGAAAAACGACTATGTCGAACCCATCCACCCAATATACACAATTCAGGATAAAAGCTGTGCATCAACTGGACTAGTTTGTGCAGTTGTATGCATGACTATTCCTGTGTTAATTGATTCGCTCTAGTTTTCAGGACAAATTTCAGGTTTCAGAGAAAGTGTGTTGCCCTCGCCGGTCAAAGTGGCTGTGAAATGTTACGCCTAATTCATATCACAGCCAGCTTTGACTAACGAGTGTATGACACGGGATCGCCAGGAATCCAGAGTGTACAAGATTTAGAATGATTGGTAAGAGATTAAGAATGATTGGTTCCAGATCCATGCTTGCTAATGTAAACTAGGTGCCTGTGGCATAGTCTTAGGCATTCAGTATGGAGCACTACACATGAGCAAATGACATATGATATCCAACACGCAAACTGTGCTAGGATGTTGTATTTTGGGTTAAGTATCCTACTGTGTACACACATATAAATCAACGTCAGATTAATACAGTTTCTTGCACGTTGATATACATTGTTCCAAGCATTTGTTATAGTATCATTTCATGCTGTTATAGTTTACTTCAAACAGCCATTTACAGCATTCTGTCGGGTGTTGATCTCAAAATTAGAAACTGATGTTCATTATGAAACTATTCAAAAGGTAACTGAAAACACAAAATTTGGAGATAAAAACGCCTCATACTAAAAATTTCATGTATGGTCAGTGATCGACAAAGCTTTTTTAATCTAAAAGATCTCGGCCACCCTGGTCAATTCTTCTGAAATCATCAGCCCGGACTTAGAACTTCGTCAACGGCAGGATTTAGTTTCGGACACTGATATTGACCTATTTTAATTCCAAGAAATTTTGTAAGCCTGTGATAGCTAGGTTTACTCAACACCCCCAAACCTGAATCTGTATCTTGTGGATCACAATTCCTTAATAACCTCTTTGAATTCGTCTAATCATTCCATGATATTTGCCTCTTGCAGTTGATGAGTAAGATGGCGCCCCTCGTCGGGAAGGACATCACACAGCGGGTCTTCATGCTGCGGTTTGCTGAGCTCTGCACTGACGCGCTCTTCCATGTACGGAAAGTCTGCGCAGCAAACTTTGGCGACATGTGTACAGTAGTGGGACAAGAAAACACAGAAAAGTACCTGGTGAGTCTGATCACTTTATCAAATTTTACACAATGCGTGAGACCTAGTGTCATGTCGTCAGGTATATTGATGATAGACAGCAATTATGGGATCGTTTTCTTTTGGGAAATGTTCTGTGTAGGCTCGTACAGAGATGTGTCACTGTATTTTAGTGGTAGTTCTATAAAGAAATGAGTATATTATGTATAATGAAATGTGTCCATGCGTGCAAAGTCATTTATAGAGCAATAAAGGTCAATTGAATGTAAAATGTATAAAACACTATGCACCAGTAGATGTTTTCAGAAGCTGTAATGTTGAGCATGCCTGTTGCCATTGTCAAGTAGCCAAATTTCTCTGAGTAGGGCATAGCTACTGTGTAACAGGTATTAAGAAGAAAAAACTTCCGCAAAAACCTGAACAAAAAACTGTATTTAAAAAATGACAAAATAAAAGTTCAATTTAAGCTGTAACACGCTGCCATTTCCATTGCAGCTGCCCAAGTTCTACTGCCTGTGTGAGGACGGGGTGTGGGGGGTGCGGAAGGCGTGCGCCGAGTGTTTCATGGCCGTGGCCTGCGCCTGCTCCATAGACGTGCGGCGACAGGACCTCGCTTCACTCTTCATAGCCTTAATCTGTGATCAATCGAGATGGGTGAGTTACACGAGTTCTCTGGTGAACATTTCTAGACAAATAAGGCAGATTCGGTCACATTAATCTTTCGTGATTTAGAACAGTTTGTTCTGTAGGACAAGTTTTGAAAAAGTTGTGAACATTTCTAGACAAATAGGGAACATTCGGTCAATTTCAGTCTATTGAGATTTAAAAAAGATAGTTCTGTAGAACAAGTTTTGAAAAAATTGGGTCTAGTTTTAAAGTGGTTCTAAGAATCCTACATGGATTGATGACTACTAGCAATCAATTTGACCTAGTCAACAGAAATATAAACATGAAACATGATATTTTCGTCGTATTAAGTTGTTAGATGGCATGATAATGAAAGTTTCTATATGTATCAATATATAAGTCAATTTCTCTCGTAGGTGCGCATGGCTGCCTTCCAAGCTCTAGGTGGATTTATCTCAACGTTTGCCGATCCCGACGTAACCGGGATCTACCTTAATGAAGATGGCGTCCTGATTGCGGGCAATCTCGACGACAAGAGGTAGGCCCACAACACTATTAGTAATTATTATGACGGATTTCTAATTTAATTGCTAAGATTGCAGTTAAAAGGAGTTAAATCAGA
Source organism: Lepidonotus clava (assembly GCA_936440205.1). Lineage (NCBI taxonomy): Eukaryota > Metazoa > Annelida > Polychaeta > Phyllodocida > Polynoidae > Lepidonotus > Lepidonotus clava. Next base: position 53,004,495 of record OW387140.1, on the reverse strand, counting down.
CTCAATTTGTGCTTTGGTGAGAACGTTAAAGAATTTTCATCTTCCAATTCCTTCAGGATTAAATCGCATTCTTAAAAATAGCGGACCTAACTGTATAAGTGACAATGCCAAGTTTGAGCAAAAACTTGAAAATAAAACGAAGATAAGTATACATACATAAATAAAGGAGGGGGACAAAAAAAATACGCAGATACCTTAAAAGGAGCTAAGTAAATTTAAAGCTTGAAAAGAAGATAAATAAACGTATATTAAAAGAAATGTGAACAAAAAATTGAAATCATTCGTTTGTGTTGCAGGGACGAAGGTCCAATCAAATTCATAGACGAAGATGATGACGACGAAGACGATGACTCTGGTAACGAGGAGAGCAGGCAAACTTCCAGTGGGCAAAGTTCTCCCGACGACGGTCCCAGCACCTCTCCATCCACATCTTCCACGACGCCCGAAGAGACGAGCCCTCCCTCCACCACATGTACCCCACAGGTGCCTTCAGACTCTGAAGCCAGTAGTTCAGCCGAGACGCCGGCCTCGGGGAGTAGTGATGGTACCCTGGCGGAGGAGGTGCCCTCGGCAGGCGACATTGACGTGTCTGACATAGACATGGAGCTTGACCAAGACGTGGTCAGTGATAGTCAAATCGACACCCAAGTGTCTTTCAAATCGGGCGATAGTAATGACGATGGTGCTGTAGGTGATAATACGACCAATGAACGCCTAGAGGGGGATTCGGGGAGCGGGGATTCTAAAGGTGAAGAGAAGTCGTTAGAAGAAGTGCGGGCGGAGCATTACCAAGTCGAGCCCGTCGGTGAATCTATAACGGAAGGTGGTGCTAGCGATAACAGTGTAGGAAGTGGCGGTGATTGTAGTAATAGTGAAAGAAATAGCCCGGATACTGAGGAAAGGACTGGTAGCAATTCTAATGATTCAATCGAGCCTAGCGAGGAAAATGTTAGTAAAGAAGAACAATTAACAGAAGAGTCGAGCACCAGTGCAGAGCCAAACGTTGCCGAGCAACCGTCTTCCGATAGTCCAACAAAAGCAGATTCCAGGTCCGACCAACAGAAGTCCGTTCCCGATTCGCCGGCCGACTCCTCGTCACCGCGGCGGTTACCCCCAAGTCCGGGGGTGGCTGTGGAGGTGAACGAAGAGGACTATTACGACTTCACCTTCTGGAGAACTCCGCTCCCAGAGGTCGATCTTGACTTGGACGCAGTGAAGAGTAAATCTGGGGGTAAGCAGCGGGTGACGATCACGCCCGTCGAGGTCCAAACAGATGAGAGCGAGTCGGGCATGGAGGTGGACTCGCTGAGCACGCAGTTTGACGGGATCCATCTGGTTGAGCTGGGGGCCAAAGCGAGTGGGTCGCAGGTGAACACGGTTAACGAGTCGACGGTGGAGGAGGCGGAGGAGACGGTGACCAACATCGGGAGCACCCATGTACTGGGCCAGCACCTGAAGGAGTCTACGCTGACGGTGGTCAACGGAGTCGTACAAGGTAGGGGTAAGCAAGTATAGCCACGTCTCAGCATGCGCCCGCAATCACCAACCCCTGCACGAGCCATGCCGTCTGGTTTCAGACAGTCTAGTCGTTGAAATAAATTATCATATTGTAGGAATATTTATTGATCTGTGTGAAGCCATATCGTATTTTCAGTTGAAAAAGAAAATGTGTTTGTGCATGTTTCTTAAACCTTGTGGACATGCCTGATATCACAATATGAATAATAAAATCAACAATATAGGGCTCTTGAACTTTAAATAACTTTTGTACACCACACACAAGATTGGGTACACCCCACAAAAGTACAGGGTTCGGGGGGGGGGGGGGGGTCGAGGGGATAGTGGAATGCCAATGTTTGCTTGAGTAAAATGCTTAAAGCTGTGACGACTTGAACCTCCCTGCTTTTTGGAAATTCATCCCTCCTGCCCTTATTCTCTAGTGGTATATCTGGCCTTTTCCTTACAGACGCCAACAACCCCGGCCTCGGCTACAGTCCCAAGGAGGGCTCGGCTCTGGACACGAGTAACGACAGCATCTCGTCTGAGATACACCAGTTCCAGGTAAGGGTTGGGACTGGACGGTGCTCAGTCTGACCAGGTAGTTGTTCAATCCGTATGGTTTGAGGAGGGCAACCTCTGCATAAAAAAATCCATCGCAGGGAAAACAAGTAATTTGGAGATTTGGCCCAGTCACGTTTTGTCGTTTTTGCTGGAATGATTTTCTAACGTTGTTGCGCTTAAACCCTGTCAGATGAGTAAAATTACTGATGAATATCTCACAGCAAAGGTTTACTGGAGGGCAGAGATGGTTGGGAATTCGAAAGTGGGTGTTGAATAGTCACCCTGAAGAAGAAGCTTAGAAATATTAAAACCAAAGGGAAAACGAATTCCTTACAATATAAAATTATTCCTTAAAAGTATCGGAAGATGATATCTGGCAATCTGTGAGAGCCACCAGTAACACTCAAATTCCCGGTACCTCAAACTAGTTAGGAATTCTGATGGGAAATTTGACAAATATTTTGCTCAGGAATTTACCTATTTTAAAACATATTTTAAAAACTGTTGCTCTTAAATTTTCAGGACGTGATACCTCAGGCGTTGTTAGACCACTACCTGAGTATGACCGACCCGTCCCGGGCGCAGAACACGGACACAGAGATTGCCCGTCACTGCGCCTACAGCCTGCCCGCCGTGGCCTACACGCTGGGCCGTAAGCACTGGCCGTGCCTGAAGGAACTGTACGAGACCCTCGCAGCTGATATGCAGGTCAGTGTAGGTATCTTCTTTGTCTCTGTATCTCAGAGCAGAGCGGTAGGTGGGAACTCGTGGGTCGGGGGATGGTGTAAATGTTCTCATTTGTGTGGCCACAGCGGTTGATTAGTATGTCAGAAATATTAAAAGAGGGATGGTGGTAATTGCGTTTCTGTACATAAGCTTGGGAATGCGTTAGAATATGTTAATAGATAAGGAAAAATAAGACAATTCATAAGTTTTAGTTTTAATTTACTAATAAGTAATACAATAAATAACAAGTGCCACTAAAAAGAATCTTGAATTTGCTTCTGGATTCTTGTATTTTCTAGAAACAGTTGAAGCTGACCAATACTTCAAAACTTTATAACCCACCCATTTTTGACTACAAAAAACTTATAATGACTACTCCTTAAACTAGATTGTGTAGTTAATGTCTCCCGTTTGTGTCCCCACAGTGGAAGGTTCGTCGTACGTTGGCCTTCTCCATCCACGAGTTGGCGGTGATTGTCGGGGAGGAGATCACAAACCAGGACCTGGTGCCCGTCTTTAACGGCTTCCTGCGTGACCTCGATGAGGTCCGCATCGGGGTGCTCAAACACCTCGGGGACTTCCTAAGGGTGAGTAGAATTTTCTTTTAAGAAAAAGAAAGGGGGGGGAACAATATTTCATACAGCCAGGCAACTGGAGATTGATATTTTTGTGTTTTTAGCGTATGTCCAGTCAGTCTTGATTAAAAGGAGTAAAATGTTGTCAATCTCTTGGAACTCATTAAACAGGGATGTAAGTTTTCTGATTTTTGTCAGATTTCCGATTCTTCCTGCCCAACTCCCTCAAAGATCGATTTCAAAATTGTATGTTTATAACAGGATATACATGATTACAAGATACATTCAGATTTTCTTTATGCTATTTACGATATTTTCGCTGTCCCTGACTTGCATCCATGATTAAAAATTATGAAAACGCATATTAATAGGTGATCTTACCAGCTATATTGTAGAACCCTCAAGTAAGAATGAACCACTGTGACTGATACATATGAAGTTACGAATGGAAATTGAACATGGTGCGTCCTCGTTACAGTTATTACGACCAGAGGTAAAGCGGACATACCTGACGCGGATACCCGACTTCCTAAACACAGACAACACGAGGAACTGGCGCTTCAGGGAGGAACTGGCAAGGTGGGTTTGAAATACAGTGACAGAAAAACTCAGCATCCTGTTTGAAGGGATCGAAAAGCATGCAAGCTGTTCATCGCTCATCTTAAGAGTTGTGAAAAAGTTTACTTGTTACGCCATTCAGTTAGCATATACAGTGGTCCAATAAACAGTGTGTAGCAACAATGTGTTGTGTGCTGCTGTGTAACAAGTTGCCACAATGTTTGGATAAAACTATTTAATAAATCAAATATATCTCAAGCGGCCATCCCGTTTTAAGCAGCCACGTTTTCAATGCCTAAATCCTGGCTGCAAAACATGGGGCCTATTGTGTAATTTGATCCTGAAACTGATGTCTAATGTTTGCTGCACTTGTCGCTCACAGCCAGATGCTGTTGCTGCTGGACCAGTACGATGAGACAGACATCAGTGAACACATCGTGCCCATCGCCCTCGCCCTGTGCGAAGACAAGGTCTCAGAGGTCAGGCACACCTCCTACAGAGTGGTGAGTCGGAACTTCTTCAAACATAATTTCATTGGAGCAGTGTAGCAGGCACGGCACAAGGATTTACAGAATGTGTAATTCTCTATAATCTCCGAGCTTAAGACAAAAACACGTAGCATTGGAAGGTAGTCGAGGCGTTCCACCACCATTTCCAGGGATACTACTAGCCATGTAGGATGCGGCAGTAGCCCCTTTAGGGAAAAAAATCTGCACTGACTTGGCTTACCATGTAGGGCTGTTCCCTCATTTTGTTTGCCCATATTTCTCCCATGAGTGGGGCTTTTGATATTTGGAATAATTTCTTTCAGTGTAATAAACTATGTCCTTTGGTTATACATCTTAGCCTTCTTGTTGCAGCTGAGTGGAGTATTAAAACGACTCGCGTCAGGCGGGGAGGAGCAGTTGGCGACCGACCTAATGGAAGGACTCGTCAACCGCTTTGCTAAGAGCAAACAGTGGAACAAGCGCCAAATGTAAGTATTGTAGATTGAATGTTACTCAGTAGGTAGTTAGAAGATTGTATATTGAAAGCCACTCCGGGCTTTAAAAACGGAAATTTATGTTTTAAGCCAGTGTAATGGGGCAGGCCATTAAAAACATTTGAAAAAAATTATTACAAACAAAGCAACGCAACTGATGAGTAAAATGTACTGCAAATCAAGTCAAAAATAACTTAAGTCACATGTGGCAGTGCAGTATTCAAGATTAACGTCAGCCCAAGGCTGAAAGTTTTGAATCAGGGCTGACAAATTCTGAGAAAAAAACAGCCCGGATTTTTCACACTTTCAATATACTTTACTATGCCCGGGCTGACATCCCGCGGGGTTAATTTCAACCCCTGCAGTGTGACTTATAAGATAAATGACACTTTCTGCTAAGATAAATGATAATATCTGCTATCTCCTGTACTGCATGAAATATGTAACCCTATGTACACACCCTATATATATGATGTTTGCTCCCCCAGCTTCGCCCAGTTGTGTCACCACGTGCTGGCGGACTGCTCGCTGTGTCCCGACGAGTTCTCGACTCACCTCCTGCCCAGTCTCATCAGCCTCGGCCACGACGCTATCCCCAACGTACGCATCGCTCTCGCCAAGACCCTGTCCCAACACATCGTGTCCTCAGGTAAAGTCACATTTCTCGCTTTGTTATTCATTGTTCTTGAAATCTTGAAAAGTTGAAGAAGAAACTACTACTCACAGGTTCAAGATTAACTCATAAAAGAAGTTTTGAAAGCACGTTTAATTCTAGTAAGGAGAAAAATTCACTTTGATATCTGTGTCACCTCATGATAAAACGGTCATGAGTTTGTCTGCATGCAAGAAATAATGTTGATGTAAAATGTCAGTAATTATTCGAAATTTGTGAATAAATAGTTCCTAATCTGTTTGGACTTATCTAATTGTAACATGATAGCACTGTGTTAGTCACTCCAAGCTTTCTACATTGAAGTGTTCTAATCATGTGCAAAAGAAAGTAAAGTGATGGATGTTGCAATAGCATCTTTATATACTCTTGGTGCTTTTTTCCTTCCATCATACATCTCATATAAACTCTTCAAGAAATACTATGTAAGGTTGTATCTGTATGAAAAGTAATTGTTATAAGACAGTGCTTAATATTGAACCACTTTGTGTATGCCAGAATAAATATTATACACGCTTTAACAATAACATCTTCATTGTTCCCCCAGAATACTTCACGAGCGAAGCAAACCCACGTCAGAATGAGCTGTTATCGGTGATCACCAAGTTGAAGAACGACGCCGACTCTGATGTCCGGCATTTTATCAGCCGGCTCCCTCAGACCGAGGAGGACGAGCCAATAACAACGGTAAGCGGAAAAATAATGACGGTTGATTGATAGCCCAGAGAAAGTTACTCACAACGGATGAGAAAAAGTTGGTTTATGTGAATGGGATTCTGATTTATTGGTCGGACTCCGATGTTGGGTTATTGATGCATATAACACATAAATCATCAAAACCACATAAAATTATTCATCAAACAACGAAATTCTAATAAAGGTTGCCCCTGATATATTCTTAGCATATTGACATGCCTATGTTATAACATAACAGGGGGATTATTCAATGACGAAAATCCACAAAAAAAACGCATTTTATTTGACTTTTGACCTTTTTTTGTTTTGCTAACATTTGTTATATTCGTTTTCATTCCTATGGATGGATTCTGGCAATTGTTCCTATTTTGAGCCAGTTAGCTTCTTTTGTTTGCTCAGCTTGTTTTGAAACGAAGATGGATTTTCTTTGACAAGGCAGTTGTAAAGCATCAGAGTGAGAAACACCACATATTCCATACGGAATTAGTGGCCGCCATAAGTGATTTGAACACTACATGATTTTCCATTCTATGAAATGGAAATTAACACCGACATAACCTTTGGCTTCCCAGGGAGTACAATTAAATGTACCCGACTGTAGTGAAACAATTAAAATGCCTGCTGCAAGCAGTTTGCTCGTACCCTGACTGACCACTTGATTTGCTCCTTTGTAGAACGAGGACCTTGGCCCTTGGGGCCTCTCTGCCTTCGAGCGTACCGTCCATTTCAACTTTGGGTGGAGCTAGCGGCCCTGCGCTCCCCAAACTAGGGCAAGCATTATTTCACTCATCAATCTTTGGTTGTTGTCTTGAGCTTGTTTCTTTGCATTCTCCCTGATTCTTGATTTTCTTATAGTTTGGTCCTTACTGAAGTGCGACTTGACTGGTTTGAATTTGGTGCTTGTGTTTGTCTTGACTCCTGAATTACAAAACATTTTTCGCTTTCAATTCAAACTGGACTGTGACAAAACATCCTTTTTTTTTTTTTTTTTACTTTAAATACGATGCCAGATAATTTGGAAAAAATTGCACACATTCGTTCATCACTCCATCCTTCCATATCCCCAGCATTCATCTGTTTGTTGCGGTTGACTTGTAGAAAATAAGGAGCACAACATGTAATTGTTTTTACTGCTGATCTCCATTTCAAGCAGCAGGTATGGGGAGGGTCTCTACCAAGCTTTGTTTAACCACTTACTGCCCAGACACCCGTATGATGGATCGAATGTAAAGACTCTTTCAGGAGCACCTGGGAAGGGGCGGAGGGAAGGGATATCACGGTTCAGATATATTTAAGAAGCTGGAAAGATCCTGGACAGTCTTGGCACATGCTCAAATATTGTCTGAAGTGTTTCATCAAAGGGATAATTTTTTCTCCACAGTGAACTTTTCCTTCAATATCTAGAACCTTTTGTTTGACTCCAGACCTGGGAGATAATTTACTTTATTTTGTGCCCTGTTCTTTATGAACCTCAAACTGTATGTGTCTTCAGACAGTTTTGCTCTGATGTTAACATTTAAACTCTGGTGTTAGAACAATCAAAATCTTTATGTAGATACAGAGGTTTCAAAAGAGAGATGCTTGGCAGTTGAACCTGAGATGTTTCACTGTTAGCCTGTTCCTGACCTTTTCTGATGGAAACTGCTTTCCCTTCCATCCCTAATAGTTTGTACCCCTAACACTCTCAACCCCTTGCTTTAGACCTACTACTTACTAAGGCTGGACTCAAGTAGTTGAAACTAGTATAATGTAGTTTAGAAATTTTCTGTAGTCTTTAACCACCTGTAAGTTGTCCAAAGTAGTTGGTTTTGTGCTGTGTGGGATAGTTGCTAATCAACACTTGTATCCGATTCCATGAAATGGAGAGAAATGTTTCCATACAGGAAAATCTTGCGGAAAAATAACCATTTGTAGAGTTGAAACAGAAAGAGACTATCAGCTAATACCGGTACAAAATTTGTTTCAGGGATAAAAAAGAAAAGAAGCTGGAAGCTCTAACACCTAATGTGACAGAAACACTTTATTTTGGAGTTATTAAAACAGTGTCCCACAGTAGTCATTCATAGTTTTGGTGATGTCGGTTTGACTCAGCACGGTGGAGATCAACTTAAAAAGAACCTGCAAATCAAGGGAATAAATCCACAGGAATTAATATGTGCAGCTTTCTATACCGAGACAGTAGATGCGTTACCTCACTTTCCTTATTTGTCTTTTTTCTTTTTGATTTGCAGATTCCATTATAGCAGTCTTATGTCAAGAACTCATCCTCTGCAAGATATCAACAGTTGTAAGATAGAGTCATAATCGAGAGAATGCAGTCCCACTCAAGCCCAGCTATGCAGCTACTTTCTATGCATAACAAACAAGCCAACAACCAAGTCGTGTATATTTTGATATACATTTCCTAAAAGCTCGTAGATGAAGGCAAGAATTATTTTTTAGAATTAATCTGGAAAATGTTTTTGAGGGTCTGACTACTTAGTTGGTTTCTATGAAGCATTTCTTGGCACAGTATTTCTGATAATGACCATTCTGGCGAGTGCCGAAACATCGTGAGGGTAAACAGCCCGCCTCTGCTGCATATATTATATCCATGGTTAATGAAAGTTAGAATTTTACTGGGAAAATTTAATATGTTAACGGGGTGCCAATGGTAGTTGAATACTGACATGTGATATGTAACATAAGAAGTCAGTGAAAGCAAACGTTGGAAGGGAAAAATTGTAGAAAAGGTGTTTGCTCTGAGAAATATTGCAACTTCCTAAAGGCACTGGCACATTCTGAACAAACTTAGTTTTTCTTGTAATGCCTCTGAAGTGATGAACCCTGTCTTTACACCTGTGATCAGCGTGTGTCTGTACGAGAGCGGGGTAGGTATCATCCAGACCTTAAACCCAAGAATGCTCTGGTCTGTGTAAAGTCCTCACCTTGTGAATATTGATTGGAATGAAATTTTAACAAAGGCCGAAAATTTCTCGGGATAAGTAACGCATGATATTTCCTAGTGATGGTTAATGATTAAGAAGATTATTCTAATTGCCTATATTTGCGATCGGGGTAAAAATGATGAAGTTTTGGATTGGTGAGGATATGCACAAGATGTGTGGATGGCAGTGAGCACACTTTATTGTAATTGGTTTGTTGCACTGTAATGATCACAGACCTATTAATTTTATGATTCAGATGGAGAGGGAACATAATTCACCACCCTTCCTCATAGGCAATATTCCTGACATTTGGGACATACTGTGTGGGTCATGTCCATCTGCATATGAACCCCTACAGCAATTGTATATTACACACACCACAAACATACACCATTACACTAGAATAGGGTGACTTTATGAGGTTTCCTCAGATTTACCATTACGGTGAGCGATTTGTGCATAAGCGTGAGTCGTTTCCATAATACGATGTACAGTTTAACTGATTAATCAACTCTGGCTGTGACTTTGTGGGAATGCAGAATGGCTGCTTCCTGCCTGCTCCTAGGTTTGTATTAGTTGTTTTTCCCTCTGCGACTCACGGGACTCCTGAAAACCAGTCTAAACACAAACCATTGTTTCCTGTTCTATACACACAACTTTGTGAGATCTCTGTATGCCTGCTGCACTGGGCATATACACCCTAAGTCAGAATTGAGCCTTCTCAGAGTTTATCAGCTGGTTTTGAGGAGTCTTGTTGGTTCAGGAGATAGATGATGATGATGATGTATATACTTTTACTCCTTGATTTCTCAGATTTTGAGTCAAAGTGATACAAATCCGTAAACGGGTCCAAAGTTAGGTGGTGTCATCCAGTTGATGATGAAGAGCAAGCTCTTGTAGCACCCCCATGGTATATCAACTGAAAGAATTTCCAATACCAAACATTGTATCGATGATCCCTTGTGCTTGCTAACCAAGTTTTGAACTTATTCAATGAAGGGTTTACCTGAATATAAAGTGTGTGCATATCGAGTAGGCGTGAGAGTGACATTTTATCTTAGGTGAATACAGTTCACCAAGAAAAGAAAATATGATGAGAGTCAACTTTACTTTTGAGAAATCTGACTTCTCAGGACAAACATATCATTCAGCCATAGCCCCTTCAAACGTAGACCACCTTAAGATGCAGACAAACTAAAGAAAGTGCTTGGGGGGTTTATCTTGTAAGCCCCAATATTTTAGATCTACTTGCGACTGGTGGCATAACTCTTGCCATGATGGAGTGCATCGTCCCGCTCAGCACTTAATACTCAATCCTCTGGATGTAGAAGGTCGCTTCTTATCTGCCAACACGCACACAGACTCTGCAATGTTACCTTTGTGTGACCATTATCAGGGAAAATTGCCACTCTCGCGCCTATGATGTGCCAACTCATTGTTCTTTGCTGTATTCTGTTAGACAGATTAATGATTTTCAATGCAATATGTTTCAAACAAGGTTACATTCATAGATTGAGGTAAAACTTAGTGGTTCATTTGTAGCATTTTCCTGAAGAACTGACTAGAACATGCTAAGATGAAATGTACTGTCAAGCGAGTAGTGTCAATGAATGGAATTCACATTTTTACCACGTATACTTTTAGAACAGTAATAACAAACTGAAACTTTGATTATGCAATCTTAAAAGACTGAAAAAAAGGATAACACATTAAAAATAGAGTAGCATGTATTTTGAATTGTTTCAGTGATATAACACATAAATAGGATCAATTTTATCAATTTGGGGAGGAGTGGGTAGTTAGGAATTATAAGATGAGCAAATGTGGGAGCTGTTTATATGTGTATATTTGCTGTGTTGCAGCTAGTCCCACACTAACATTTGGTTGTGTTGCATTAACCTGCTGGTATACCTGCTAGCATTAAGTTCTCTTCTAAGAACAACACTTTGGATTCAAGAGAAGCTGTGGCTCAGAGTTTGGATTAAAAGTACCTTGAAATATTATTTAAGGTACCATATGCTTAAGCAAGTGCTATAGGAAGTATAAGTTAAAGATAAATTGATGAATTGAGGATGAATCAGCTTGATGGAGGTAAGCAGACAAAGCAAGACAAGGTTTTGTGCCAAATGATATTTAGAAATACTCTTGAGTAGAAGAGCACAAATTTAACACAGTATTTGTATTCCACTTATGGCAAATATTAAAGTATTACTCAAAGAACTCATTCCCTTTCATGACTTGACAGTTTGGTCAATCCTATTTGTACCCACTTCTCATTATTCAGTGAGAGTGAACTTATTTGAATATGTCTCATGAAGTGTTGTTCCAAGACTTTTGACTTTCATTTGGAGTCCAGATGCCCTAAGGATTGCCTGCTACCCTTATCAATGAAATGTTTCAGGAAAATGAGCCAGAAGATTAAACAATAAAAGAAATAATTTTCATAAGATTTCCAAAGTTTGATGATAATTTCTTGTAAAAGAAAAATGTTATGTAATACATTTTCATGACAGAATTTAGTGTAATTTAAAAATGACTCAGCCTAGTGGTCAGAGAAATCATTGAACCAAAAATTAAAACGGGTCAAAGGGAAGCTTGCATGCAGTAATTTGACAGAAGATTACCAAGTGGCAATTCTGTTGTGTCTGGTCTCTTCATCCTAGCTGAAGGTCTTGATCTCTATCAAGCTGGTGGGTCCCAAACTGCAGTCTCCTCGTTTGTTGATGATTGTGATGTAAAGCACTTACGTGATGAATTTGCTGCTCTGTATCGCCCATATCTGCTGGTACCAGGGATGGTCCTGCTTCGCCGCACTATGTTATAACAATCCTAGGTAAATCTATGTTAAAGTTAAAAGATAAGTGCCAAATTCTGATAAAGATGTTATATTGTAATGAGATGGGGTCTGATATACTCCCTCACAGAAGTGTGCTTTGTTACATCTCTCTGTCTAAAAGATATTAAACTCAAGAGAAATGGTAGAATCTTTTTACATTTTAATCGCAATATTCCTTCGGGATCAACCGAAATGTCTAAAGATATTCCAACCTTCTAGGGCTGAAGATAAGGTTGATTGTGATTGGCTGAATCCATTCTTGCTCAGTGGTGTTTTAACTGCACTGTTTGGGTAGGATTTCTAACTGATGTTTATGAATTGAGTGCTTTAAGATTCTACCCAGCATTGCAAGCCCTAGTCTGGTATGACTTTTGTTAGAAAGATTAAGGTGAAGCACTAGTAAGCGAATGGAGTGTAATGAAAACTTAAATAAGTCTTTGATAGTTTAGACAAGCTTAACAAATCCTTAATCCTGGAGCGTAAGAGCTTTACTTCTATAATGATAAGGACTTGTATTCAGGATGGGGTTTGCTGATCTATACGCTGAAATTGGCTGAGCAATTGAGATGTTTTATATTTACTCTGAAAATGATACCGGTATTATTTGAAAAGAAATGATCATGCTCCTGAATGCAAATGAGAAATTCTCTTCTGGGCCACTGGCTACCAGCCATAAATTGTTGGTCAGGCACCCAAGCAACCGGTGCCAGATAGTTTCTTACATGGCACACCGATATATTATGGTTGGTATATGGTGACCAAGTGAAGTGCTTCTCATTTGTATTTGTGAACCTTGGGGTAGAATTCTAACTCAGTCCTTCTTTGTGATTTATATATCATTAATTTTGGGCTATTTCCAAAGTTTGCAGCATCGCAAGTGAGACATAATATACTCTTAACTCTACTTCTGTGCTCTCAAACCTAATGTGTATAAAAATTGTACAGTATTTGTATGAACTTTGAATCATCTAGGACCATCTAGCACAAGAAATTCAACACTCATTCCTCTCTAAGGTTTTACCCATTCCCATCAGTGTCAGCTTTGCTGATTGGCTGATGGTGGTCACCTGACGTGGTGGCCTTAGGACTATGAAACGAGGGCAGGGATTGGTTGTTCCTGGGGTGGGTGGTTATAGGGGATTTGAATGATGCATCCTTCTGTGATGAGCAAACGTGGTTGATAATGATGAAATAAAAAATGAATTAAAAAAATAACTCGAGTGCCTTGTCTTTGATTTGAAATAACTTTTGAATAAAAAAGTTAAACTCACTGAGTTAGACTATTAAAAATATTTATTTACATCGAACTTGTTTTACATCGTAGTTGCAACACAACTTGCATTTGCAGTACATTATGATTAGCCTTGCCCAAATTTACTAAAAAAATATGCATCTAAGACAACCAGGTATCCCCGAATTAAGGAAAAAAGCAACTTCATACAACAGTCTACTCTAGGAGTATCCCTGGTGCAAGGTTATATGTACTCGTGGGGTAAGTTTTGCAAGTAGTGTCCTAGAAAATGCCTTTGTTTTAATTGTTTACAGTAAAATAAATGATTTGTTTAATTACATGAATGCTGCAGTGGGCGAGGTTATAACTTGGATAGTAAACAAAAGGGGAAAAAAAAGAATGGGTGCGGGGATTTGCTGTCTACTCCAGAAACACAAGTAACTGAAAACATTATATTTTACTAGGAAGAGGTAGACTGAATATTAAAATAGGTAATTTCAATTAGTACATGGCGCCAGCTAGCGTGTAAAATGTAAACTTATTACGAGGCAATTTTCCTAAAATACCTATGTTAAGTCCATAATCATGACAAATTAGGCAGATAATATACTTCAAAATTTATTTCAGTCTGTACTGAAGATTAATTTACTCGACTTACGTTAGTTACATGATTTTTGGTCACTTTGTGAGCTTCTGTTTCACGAGGCAACCTGGTCGCTATAAACAACATGGCGGCGGCGGTGGAGGCGAGACGCGAACCCTACGTCGGGGAGAAGAAAAAACAGCTCAGAGACGGTAAATGTCGCCGGTTTAAAGAAATAGATGCAATATTGGGACTATAGTTTGGTCAAAAACAAATTTGATAGTCATTTTCTGAGTTATTGTGAGGGCCACAACTCGTTACAGGGCTTGACAATTGAATTTGAAACCTGGTTGCCCACTGGGCAACTAGACTCCTGAATCTGGTTGCCCAACCACAAAATGTGGTTGCCCAGTAACATTTTAAGAGAATAAGGTAGAATAGATGACAAATAACTCAAGGTTCATAATACCCAAAGAATTAATTTTGGACTTGACTCTGGTTGCCCACTGGGCAACTCAGGTACTCATTGCAGTGGCCCAGTACAACTTTTTGGTGGTCCTGGGCCACTGGACACCCGATTTGTCAAGCCCTGCGTTAGAATAGATAGATACCAAGACCGTTTTTCTCAGTTACTCACTCAGTCACTGACTGTAGTCCGAGAGGCCCAGACCCGACGTTCAGCCACTCTAGTAAGTGGGAACGTTCAGACAGGGGCTCTCGGTCTAACTGACTGAGTCTGAGTCAGACGACGTTACTTACTGACAGAGAGGTTTGACGATTTTAAAATAAGATATTCAAATGTACCCTTTAGTTTATCAACGAATGTGCACTAGAGCCTGATAGTAGTTACAATCCCATCAAAGGGCCCCTCGCAGTAACTGAGTAAGTGAGTAGATCTAACGTTACATGCCATAGATTTTGTTCAAATTGTTGTTTAGCCACACAAAGGCGATCTAACAATAGACATTATAGAGGAAAAGCCTGCACTCGTCTAGTAAAGATATCCCCAGGCTTCGCCGTGAAAATGACCCTGGCCCGTATCTCGAATTGTTTAAATTATGGGGGGCGGGGGGTGGCGGGCGGGGCGGTGACCATTTCCAAAAAGTGGACTTGCTAGAGGTAAAATAGCTTAAAGCCAGGGTATTGTCCATGGCATGGGTTGTGAAGGTTAGGGGCTTCACCCCTTAGTGTAGTCCTCAATAGTGGCACCGTCTATGAGAGTCCATGCAACCCATTATGTTACAACGCACGTCATTGTTGCCGTATTCGTGACGTCATCGTCAGTATCATAACATAAACAAACTGTCAATGACGTCACGAAAACGGCAACAATTGCTCAGACTCTCATAGACGGCGCTGTAGCGAGTGGAAAGTCGCCACATGTGAGAAGTCGGCGGTGGGCCACAATGTGACACTGCGCATGCGTGTAGCAAAGGTTCCTACTCTCGTAACATGTTCGTTTTTCCATAAACTGTGGCGTAGGGACGAGTTAGCCGTTTAGGTATGAATCTCGAATATGTAAAAGATGAGAGGGATATATATCTAGTTTGCTACCCGTTATAACTTTGTGGAATTCATTGACAAAACATGCGTCGAGGCTAGAGACTTCTCCCATACGCATGCGCAGTGCCCTACTTCCGGCCTCGGCGACATCGCACATTCAGCGACTTTCCACATGTGACAACACCACTATCCAGGAGGTAACAAAAAAGCTGTTACTCTCCTCCGCTTCGTCAATCCGGGGGAGTTGACTCTGCAACGGAGGTCCGTATGGTGACATGGACTGATTGACAGGGCCTAAGTGTCAGGATCCCAGTGACATGGCCTTAGTGACAGGGCCTAAGGGACAGGACCTAAGTGACAGGACCTAAGTCTCAGGATCTAAGTGACAGGGCCTTAGTGACAGGGCCTAAGTGACAGGACCTAAGTGTCAGGATCCAAGTGACAGGGCCCAAGTGACAGGGCCTAAGTGTCAGGATCCAAGTGACAGGGCCTAAGTGACAGGGCCTAAGTGATGGGAAGTGAGTGACGGGGATTGAGTGACAGGGCCTTGGTGACAGAGCCTAAGTGAGAGCGTCTAAGTGACAGGACCTAAGTGACAGGGCCTAAGTGAAAGGGCCTAAGTGAAAGGACCTAAGTGACAGGACCTAAGTGACGGGGTCTAAGTAATAGCGCCTAAATGACAGGGCCTAAGTGGCAAGACCTAAGTGACAGGGCCTTAGTGTCAGGATCCAAGTGACAGGGCCTAAGTGACAGGGCCTAAGTGATGGGAAGTGAGTGACAGGGATTGAGTGACAGGGCCTAAGTGTGAGGGTCTAAGTGACAGGACCTAAGTGACAGGGCCTAAGTGAAAGGACCTAAGTGACAGGGTCTAAGTGATAGCGCCTAAGTGACAGGGTCTAAGTGACAGGGCCTTAGTGACAGGGCCTAAGTGACAGGGCCTTAGTGACTGGGCCTAAGTGACAGGGCCTAAGTGACAGGGCCTAAGTGACAGGGCCTAAGTGGCAGGGCCTAAGTGACGGGGTGTAAGTGACAGGGCCTAGTAGTAATTGATGGGGCCTAAGTGACTGGATACCTACTACCCGCTCAACACTGAATGTCTGTGTTGTAGTCTAGACTTGTAGTAGTGTAGTGTAGTCTGTAATAGTACGTTATTATTGAAAACTTTCTTGAAATGCCTGGTATTTGGTTTTGTCTCATCTGGCAGAATCTCCAGTTCATGGTGAATGCTTTAGTCTGAGTTTCAACAAGTGCATTCAGTGTCATTATTCAGATCCTATGACTGAGGGTTTTATAGGTTCCATAGTCAGTATCACTACCATGTTCAATATACATGTACCCTCGAATGGTGTTCATATTTTTGTTTTTTCATAATCCCAATGAAGAAAAACCATTAAAGATTTTGACATAACAAACATTTATTTATTTGTTTAGGTTATGGTGTCTATGTGTACGAAAATAAGTTCTTCAGATATGAGGGAGAGTGGAAAAATGGAAAAAAGCACGGTAAGTAACTTAGTAAGTAATGATATCATTTGATAAATTTGATCAGGTTCAATTTTGTTCTTAATTTCTGAAGAGCACGCATTTAGAAGTAAGATGAACTTGGAAATATAATGAATATACACCTTCCATTACCTATCAAAAATAGCGTGCATGCTACTCACTATAGATTCTCACTAAAAATCAACTTTAATATTCACCGTCACTGTTCTTATAATTCAACACCGAAGCAACGTGTTTCATGATATAGAATTTATCTAACAACTTGTCATTTTGGAGTACTTTGTTTCCATTCAGGCCATGGCAAATTTACGATGGCTGATGGCAGTTTCTACGAGGGCGAGTTTACGGATGGTGAGATTGAGGGGCACGGGTATCGGTACTTCGCGGGGAACAGAAACACATACTCGGGCCAGTTCCACATGGGGGAGCTGCACGGTCAGGGTGTGATGAAGTACGGAGACGGCAGTTCTTACGAGGGCGAGTGGTCCAGAAACACCAGGCAGGGTAAGGGGCTGCACAGGCAATCATGTTTAAAGAAATCTTTTACAATATGAAATAGTTTATCAGTGATAATGTTAGAAAACCTCAGCATGCGACAGTGGTGCACTCCCTATCAAATTTACTGAGACATTTTCACTCAAATGCGCCATTTTTGTACATTTTAATGAAAGTAAAATTCCTAACGTTCCATGGGCGCATTGATCTCGAAATTAATGTGACATATAATATTTTAATGAGCCCTGGGCACATGGCACAGCCCTAACATTTTCACTGGTTTATGGATAGGAGAGTGTTTTCCTAGCATTTGACTCCTTGCGTTTGTTGCATCAATAGTTTTTTTGACCAAAGAAGTTTTGTAATTTCAGCTATTCTGATGTTTCACATTTTATCCAATTCACTTCAATTACAGAAAATTGAGTTCATCTATAATTGTATGTGGGTACTATTTGCCTAATAATTGTCCACTTTGGTAGGTTACGGAGTCTTCCGATGTCCTGACAACAGCGTGTACCAGGGCTACCTCCACAATCACCGGCGACACGGGGAGGGCACGCAGATCTACAGGTAAGGTCTCATGGAGATGTGTATATCCCTTTGCTGACGGCACAAAATGGGGTTTCATGAAATCAAATGGGTACTAGATTTTTCAATTTTATATTTTGAGATTCTATCACAATATTACATGATGAAGTCATATACCATTGTGCAGCCAATTAACTAAGGACTTGATAAACATGAATATATTTTTTTATTTCTGTTGCCATGGTAACCATAGAACGTTTTGATTAGCAGTCCCTTTCCTGAAAAAATACTTTTTTTAAAGCCTATTTTCTCCAAAATGGCCAAAAATCAGAACAAATATTAATTTTAGCCAAAAACTTTGAATTTAAAAGTTGTTCCTCATCTAATTTCTCATCATTTGATACTACTCTTTGTGAAATATTTGTAGTTTTTATGTATTTCGCTTGAAGAGAATTATGGATACGTTGTGGCTCTAAAATCATGGAATTTTCCTAATTTACAGTTATTTATGATGATATACATGGTCATATTCATGAAAAAAACAATTTATCAAACGGAAATAATCAGATAAATAGAGAAAATGAAAGCACAAAATTTCCAGGGTCTCTTTAAAAGGTTTTGGGTAACATTGCTCAAGAAATATTTTATATAATTGACCAAATCTCCAAAATAATAGTTTTCATGGGCAGCCATATTGGAAATGGCTCAAAATGGTCAATTTCTGACCATATTCCAGTCTGGTAGTATGAAAGAAATATGGCTGTAATAAAACACATATACATGTCAAAATATTTAAATATGCAACGTTATGTAGATATAATGACGTTGTATACATTGAACTCTGTTGAAGTGAAAAAACTAGAATTTCAAATTTCAAAAAAAGAAATTTAAACCTAAAATATTATTTTTTTTACTGGGGAATTGAGGGGCCCCATCAATGAAGTCCTGAAATTCCTAAAGGAACCCCCCATTTAGGCCTCACAAAATTAATATGGAGGTCTCCATGAGAAAAAATTATCATGTTATGGGAAGTACATCATATTTGGTACATTTATGTCAAAATTTAGCATTCTGGTAAGAAAATGATAGATTCTGTGGCATAAATAGTGACCATCGATCATATATGATCGATTTTCTATGGAGCCGTCAGGAAGGGGATATTCAGCTTCCTACATTTGATAAAAAGTTAGAAAACCAATGTGCTTTTGGGTTGTAAAAGGAAATACTAAGAAAAGGAATACATTTTTCAAGACAGAGGTGTCCCATGCAGACACCCCTCTCTTATTTGGCATTTAGGTTTTAAACATGTCTTGAATTTAACTTAACAGCAAAGTATCTTGATGTACAATATTTCTGAATATTTTTCTAATTGAGGTATCTAAAAAGTGAAAAGTTGTGCTATTTTTTGTCTTAGATAGGTTTTAAATTGATTTCCAAAAAGAAGTATTAACCCGCACTTGTTGAATTTAGAGGGGCCCTTCCCACATTTAATTTTTGCTAAAAGATGAGTTAGCACCACTGGAAGATCTTATGTTACTCGTAGGAAGTGGACTAATACGAAAAAAAAAAAAATGTATCAAATGCCCACAGATTTCAAGGAAATGACCCCATGGAAAATTGACTAAGAAGGCTTTTGATATGCAAACTATTTTTCTGCGAAGAACCCTGGGGTGATGCCACTTTATTGAAAATATATATAGACAGACTAGAATAAATTATATGCCAATAGACTTACAGTGGATATCAAAAAGGAAACAGTAATCAAAGATTCCAAATTTGAAATCTTAAAAAGCTTTCTCTTTATCATCAAGGAAAAACCAGCATGATCAATGGTAATGGTTAGCTCTAGTGCTCAAAACTAATGAACATGAAACACTGATATCATACATAGCAATTGGCTCTGGAGACTGTATTATTCTCATAACATTGTATATTGTTAGACACTGCAAATATCAACAAACTTTGTTCTTTCAGGTATAGATGTTAGTAATAAATTCTGATATTCTGCTTATAATTAGACAATAACATTCTATGATTGTTTGCAAAATGACGTAATTTACTCTCAGAATTTCAAGATAATGATACAATTATCTTTCTATAAAATAGATTTTCCAACTGTTTTGGTAGATTAGAGTATTTGATATACTTATAACTGTGTGGTGAACTTTAGCATAGCATCTACATTTAAGGTGAATCTAATACTAGTGAAATATTTCCACATGAGGAATACAATTCTGGGGATACTTTATTCATCTGACTTCTCAAAGAAATGAAGTTATCAGAATAGATTTTCCATTCTCTTACTATTGAAAGATGCTAAAAGGTGTCTGTTTGGAAGTACAACAGAGGCAAATAAGTTTTTATAGAATGTATAGTGGGAGCGGGTGGAAGAACAGCTATGCTGAACTTAATACCAAAATAAAAATTACCAAAAAATAAAAAAATGTTTGATAAAACATGACCATGTGATTACAGGGTGCCCATGTAAGTCTTAAAAAGTTTTAAAGGGGCTTAATTCGATTTCATTTTTAAAATTTAAGGCATTAAAATGTCTTAAATTTCACATATTTAGTGCAGAAGGTCTTAAATTGGATCTGATTTGAAAATAAAAATAAAATGACAGGTTCAGCAAAATGTCGCTTTTTTTGCCGATGCATTTATACATCAAATGTTAGATTTTTCTGTACATGTGGTAGATAGGTCTTAGATTTGTTGAATTTCGGTCTTAAATAGGTCTTAAAAATGTCTTAAATTGATTTTTGAAAAAGCATGGGCACCCTGGATTAAGAAAATCTAGAAAAATGATATCTGTTTGGGTATAAGTGAATAATTCTCTGTTTTGTTGTCAATGTTTTGAATGTGTATTGTTTTTTGCCAGTATTAAAAGTCTCTGATGATTTGGTCTGTAGTAATGGTGATCGGTACGATGGAGATTGGATCTCAGACAAGAGACAGGGTCATGGCGAACTACGGGAACGAGATGGCACAGTGTATGATGTAAGTGACACTTCTTTTGAAAGAGTTTTTTCTTTTTTCTAAAATTTCATCTCGTGTTTATGTTTTAAAACAAAATCTAGCTCCTTAGCTGCCCTGCTCAGGGATGAATTTAGGGCCCCCCCTTTTTTTGAGCCAAATTTTAATTTTTTAAGGTAAAACTTGCGCCCCAAGATTGAGCGCCGTGACATTTTCAATATAGGTGCCCCCCCTTTCCAAAATTTCTGGACCCGCCCCTGCTGCTGGTGCTGGAGTTACCACCCAGTGCACCCATTACTGGTGTGTGGGGTCCTATCTGAGGGACACATAAAAGAACCCTTCCCTGATAAATATGTAGGAGCAAAGTCTTTATCCTCTCATAGATTTGATCATAATTATGGTCATCAAAGTCTGATTCTGTCCAAAAATCTCTTCTTCATTAATATAACTTTATTAATGTTGCTTAGGTTTTAAACCCCAAAACTAATTGACCAAATCCCCTCATGATCATCACCCTACAGGGTCAGTGGATGAACAATGTGTTCAGCGGAGAGGGGAAGATCACGCACAGTTCGGGCATGTTTTATGAGGGACTGTGGGTGAACGGAAAACCTGCCCAGATGTCGACACGACTCAGCTTCAAGGGTGCCAGTGATGCAATCGAGATGGTGCAAGGCATGCCGTTTACCGTAGAGGTTGAGTGTGTGGATGAAGAGGGACAACTAGTTGAAGGTTAGATATAGGTTATGATTCATAAGTTGACTTTGTATATGTTGTAAATTTTGAAAAATGATTAAGGATAGAAGTTTTTTAAAGCATACACATATGTAATAGAAATGTGAAAGGAAAAGAAAACCAGAAACAACTTTTGTGTTGGCCTTAACTGTAAGACCTGAAAGATCAGAAAACGATGCGTTATATAATGTAGACTAATTTGCAAGAAATGTATATATATATAAATGAACAATATCTTCTTAAAACTTAGTGTTATACTACTAAAACATAATACATACATATGACAAAGTAGATTTAGATATGCTCATTCTAAACACACAAGCATGGAAGCACAGAAGCATACATATCCATTCTTCATATCATATAAGCCTCTATACAAGAAACTTATAGGTTAATATACTCTGTACATTGTCAAATATTTCAAGGCTTATTGTATAATCTATTTGCATATAGGAGGTAAGCACATTAATCATAAGGTTGACAGGATCACAAAAAGGTTTTTACCATCTAATCCAACTTTAAACTCACTTTTTGTTTTTTCACTAGTTTTAGGTATTTGCATTTATCCATTCCCATACACTGTTGAGGAATGCAGACCATCACCCTCAATTTTTGTGTGTATTAGATCTTTGTTTATAATTAAGAATTTGTTTAATTATTTTTTATAAGTTAATTATTATCAAGAGGTAAACCTTGTCCAATATTTAGTTGGTGGTCACAACAAGACTGTCCCATTTTGGTACTCAGTAAGCAAATGTTTTAACAAAATAAGTGAATGTTTGTTTTTTATTTTATGTTTTTTACCATAAGGCACTTTTGTAACCATTACTTTAATACCACCTGGTTAGGGGATTCAATACATTTATTTTATGATGCATGTAGTATTGTACAAAACCATTCATTTAAACCATAGGAAATGCATGATTTGAATTTTCAATAAACAGGAATTTGGCCACCAAATACTTTAACTTTACTAAGGTTTGCAGAACTTAACAACCATTGCAATTTCTCACACACACCTGAAAAAATCTTGTTTGTTGACATTCATTTTTGTAAATAAATTGCTGTATTTTCTATAAACAAACCTTCATAAATGTCTTTTCTCTAACTCAAAAGTGAAAAAAACTTAATTTTGGATGTTAACATTTAGAACCAAAAGAGTTACATGTAGTAATTAATTATGAAAAATGCTTAGTAGGCTAGTGGAAGTAATGCGCTATCATGTACATCTTTCCTTGGCATTTCAGATACAGGTTAGTTTGCAGATAAACTATCTAAACTTTTCTTGGATCTGATCACATCGTACCTTAACGTAGACTCAGGATAAATCATACAATACATAGTTCTTTAAAAGGAAAAAAAAAAGTTTTCCACACATTTACAAGCTGTTTTATTCAAAAACTGAACTTTCTTGAACTCATTCTGTTGGATTAATCCTGTCTTTCCAGTACCAATCATCAATAGATAGTCACTTCTCGAGATTAGGTTCACAAAGAATTGAAATCTATGATGCTGATAGATTGTTCTTTATATTCACATAGTCTCTGCTCACTTTCTTTTAACTTACCTTCTTAGAAATAGCAATGGTCAAAACATTGCAGTCTTTAAAGTGTATTTTGTTCCATTTGAAAAATTAATTCTGTACTAGTCCTTAATAACTACTTGTTTTCTTTGAATATTTCTGTACTAAACAAAATATTTCAAGTCAGACAACAATGATATCTCCCATTATATTGATATCACCCATTATATACTTTTGTGTAATTTTGCCTTTTTTCAGATATAGGACGAGAGATCCAAATAGTTGCTGGGTTCAAATATACGCCACCGCCTAAAGATGAGTCGGCATTGCCAAAGGACAATTCATCAACAGGGCTGTTTGATATGATTGAAGACATGGAGGAAAACCCAATAGTTACACCCTTGTAAGTAGGCACCTCTCTCATTATATCTACATTACTGAAACAGCCCATGAAATATTAAATAGACAAGCAGGTTGGCAAATATATCTAGTTTTATTTAAGATAATAATAAAAGTTGAATAATATGAATGTATGAATAAAATATATTTGTATAGTTGTACTAAATAGTGATGATAAAATGTTTTGATAATGAACTTGAAGGTTGGAATGAAGTAAATAAATAAACAAATTGTAGGTGGGTGGGTTGAAGTGTTGTGGAGAATGGTTGGAGGTATGGGAATTAAATGTTTATATATTAGGAGGAAGTGGAAGTAGTAATAGGAGGAAGTGGGTGGAAGGAATGGTGGAAAGGTATGTGATATATGGGATTGTGGGTAGATAAATATGTAGGAATATATGGTTGATTTGTAAGTAAACCACCAGGTTGGTGTAAGGTGGAATGGTAGTAATGGTAGGGAACGCCAGCTGTCAGAGTGAGTAGAAATTGCCCAAGGCAAGTTTCAAACCAATGTGGTATCTCCTGTTTTCTTCTGAATGAATCACAAGAATGAAGTAGCAATGGCGTACAACCCCAAACACTGACAGTCATTGAACAAATGAAATGGAGAATATGATTGCTCTTTGGCTTGTCTCAATTTTTCTCAATCTGTTGCCTTGTTTGACCCAGACTTCCCAAGTGTCTCACAAACTAAGACTGAAACACAAACCTTCCCAATGAGTACAATATCATTCCCTGCTCACTAACAGACAAGTGTTAATACATACACAACTTTTGCTATCATTTATCTTTCAGCGGGTACAGTATCATTCCATACCCCCTCACAGACCAATTCCCATACATGGAAAATGATGAGGCTCTGATGGGCCTTGGCTCACGTACAAACACCACCATGTCAGAAATAGTTGTTGAGGAGGACTCCAAGTCGAAGGAGGCTGAGAAAGGTTAGTGAATTTTCCAGATGGTAGTAATTTCCAAAGGGCTCCCAAGTGCCAACCAAATAAAATAGTTTTACTGTTGGCATTGTTGGGGAGAAGGGAGATAAAGTCTGCAATGACTCGGGATATCGCTAGGGAGCAAAGTGCTAGAAAAGTAGCACGTGAGTATTGCAACAAATGTTAATAATATCATTGTATTAGGGGATAATGCACTTTAGTGTTCAGTAGTTTCCTAATTCTGCAAGAAAAAAAGGTGACCAAATCTCAGTGAAATGGTAATGAAGTGCTTTTTCTGATAATACGAAGTCTGGTGAAATGTTGAGCCCTATTAGTTCTATAAGTAACAGTTATAGAATTTATCTCAGAACTAAGTTGTCATACTGCTTACAAGTATCATTGCTTATGCAGAAATACTTTTGCAAATGTTGAGTTTTACAACTCTCCTAATACTAACAAGCCCTAGGTAAAATAGTGCACAATGACCAGAATTTACTCTAGGCTGATGATATTTCAGCCAAAGAGGAGGAGACTAAGGAAGTAGATACCACAGAACAGGCAGCGGAGGCTGCAGAGGCGACGACTGAAGGTACAACAACAGATGAGGGGCAAACATCAAGTGACCCACAGGAACAGCCACAAGGTGGGTAGAGAGGGAAATAATGGAAACTATGTAATTTTGGAACTTATAAAGTATCTTGAGAGAAGCCATATGGTTGGATTTTGCTTTTCTAATTAATCAGCAATCCATGGTGGCTATCTTGGCATGTCTGTAATATAAAAATAGCCATTCAGCCCTCTTTGTTTGTTCTACCTTTTTCTAGATAATGCCTACTTGAAATGAATTCCTAAAACTGAAGACCTCTAAATTTGTTGTTTTGTTTAAAAATATAACATGTCATATAATTTTGAAAGAGGATTGGTGCTGAGACACTATTTGAGTTTGATGATTAAAATTTCCAAGCAGTTGCCTGCCTAGTTGCTATTTAGGAAGTCTAAAATCTGATTTCCTCAAACTTGTTTCCTGCTGAATATAGTTTTAACTTTTGAAAAATGAAATGTAACTAAAATATCTGTCTTCATGAGGACGACCAGAAATCATTTTCTAGTTGTCCACAGCTATTTTCTGGTTTTGTGGACACACAGATTTTCCTAGCCTCAACTAAACCCATACATCAACATATATTTGAGTAGGTGAAGAACAGGGAGCTGGGGCTGGAGCGAGTATTGAGGAGGTTCCCCTACCTCCACCCGTCAGTAACAGAAAATGTAGCCGCGGAACAGTAACATTTGATAACCTAGTACTGGCTGCCCCTCCTCCCATGTATCGACCATTTACACAGATGGAGGATCAAGAGAAGAAACCTCCGAAGTCACGACAAAGTAAAAAGTCTGAAGGTGATGTATCAACTGTTATAATCAATCTAATGCTCTCTCAAAGAACTGTGCAATGCCATTTCTTATATATTCATAAGCTATATACCTCAAATCATGATTCTCAACATGTGACTTACCAAATCATAATGTGCTGTGCTCAGTAATATGGCCCTAGACCCCTAAATTCGACACGGCGACACGGCCCTATTTGGGCATAGTGACATCCGACATCCCACTTCCTTAAATTCGACAGGGCGACATCATACTTTCTTAAATTCGACAGGGAGACATCCCACTTTCTTAAATTCGACAGGGCGACATGGACGTTTCTTAAATTCGACATGCGACATTAGGACCCCCCCATCAAGGGCCCCAGTAATTAAGTTTATGTCCTCAGTCTGGAAAGAACCCGTAAGGGTTGGCCAGACGTTAAACTACCCCAACAAGTTTATGTCCTGTTCTTTTTTTTCTGGATCAAGCAGTAAAAGTTGACAATAGTTGTTATATAATCAGTTCCTACCCCTAACACACTTGAGACCACTACAACAAAATCTATAAGGAGAGCTGTATGAAGGTAGAGGAGGGACTCATTTTAGTTTAAGTCATTTTTATTCATGTCATGTTTCTTATTTGTGCAGAAGATTCAAGTCGTCCTACCACTCGGAGTAAATCTCGTGAAAAATCATCTGTTGGAGATGACAGGTTTGCTAGAGCAGGTGAGCATACAATGCACTTTTCATTATGTTTTGTGATGCATTAAGTATTTAGATAAAATATATTAATTCTGCTTCATAATGGTTAAATTATTTCAATTGATGGGTAAAGCCAAGAAATGTCACACTCATGAACTCATGTGGGCTTATATTACATGGTATCTCCATGAGGCAGCATTTTAAAGAGGGCATTGGGCCTCACTGCTACAAATAGACACCTCATCGCATAGATTTGATCACTGCCCAGGTAGTGTAAAACTAACAGAAAAGCTGAACCTTGTGGCAGTCTGGAAAAAACTCAATGGTTGGCTGGACATTAAACTACTCAACCAAACTACTCAACAAACTCATGAACCCATAAAGTTGGCTCTTGCAGGAAATACACCAGAAATCCTTCTGGAAGGAAGGAATTAAGTTCACTCAACTACTGCTATGGAATCAAGCCCACACTTAACAAACTAATCAACTTTTTTCTATTTTGTCTCATCTTATATCCTACTGCATGTAGCTTCCAGAGGAAAGTCTGCCAAGTCAGAAAAATCTTTGGCTAAATCGGGTAGGAAATCTGTTGCGAGTGGCAAGTCTAAGAAGAAACAGGCCGGTTTGTGTACATTTAAGTCACAGCACTTGTCCCCAGTGATACACTCTTTCTGCCCGACTCACAAATTTGCTTTCTCAGTTTGCAGGTATTGCAATACCATGTTCAGTGACACTTGAGAGTAGGATGTGAAATAACTATGATAAGTCTTTCGATTAGTCAAAGCAATTTATTGACCAGATTAAAAAAGAAATTTATAGTTTAGACAGCACATTTTTATCTTCATAGGATTGTATTCCATGGCACAACAATCTATACATCAGCATTATATTCTGCACAAGCTTCCTTACAACAGGGTACCAACCACACAGGGAAAACAGGGAAAATGGCAACAAAAAAAAAATTATGACAGGGAAAACACAGGGAATTTGCAAATTTTGCCAAAACACAGGGAAAACACAGGGAATTTCATTTGGCCAGGTTCTGAAATTCCTGATTCTCTAGATATTAGGGACTCATTTTTTGTTGTTGGGTTGTCCAAATGGTTTCTGCAAGCAGAGGGTTTTAGATTTTAACAACTTGCTGGATATAACACAGGGAAAACTTGCCGCAGGACAGGGAAATCCCTGGGAAAACACAGGGAATTTGAAAATGGGATTTCGGTTGGTACCCTGTTACAAATTTACATATATTCAGACCATAATTTTTTTTCAGTTTCTTGTCACAGACCAAGGAGGTGCTTGATTACCTGTAGAATGTTCTCAAGTCAAATTAAACTTTTTCCCACTTTTTAAGAAAATTTTACCATACACTTACATAATTAATGATAAAATAAGTGATTAAATCTACTATTTCAGATAAAGCAGTGTAATATTGTTCATGTACTAATAAAAAATGTGCATGAATCCCTGTTTGTAAATTTTGACTGACAAAAACAACTTTGAAATGCCTTTTCCTAATGATTGTTGGCATCAACCATTGCATTCCACATTTTCTCAATCTAAGTGTGAGATATCCTGAGAAAAGATCATGTTTGCTTTAGAAGCCATCCAGGTTCAGGTAGAAGAGGAATTACCAGAGGAGGAGGAAGAGGAGGAAGACAGCGATGACGAGGAATTTAGCGCTAAGTTATCACTGCGTTTTGCTCCACCAGGTACAAAAGTCTATAGAGATGTCTGCATGCCCCCACAAGCACCACCCACAGTACTCGAGACAACCCTTTTCCCTCCTAAAGATATTGCTCCAGTTTTTCTTGTGGAAGACTATTCTTCTTAAGAATATAAAATAATCCTTAACCCTTTCCTGACCGCCAATGGTAAAATCGTAAGATATATTATGATGGTATTGATGCCCTGCTTTGAACCTACATAATTTCAAAAGTATTTAATATTTTTCAGAAATTCAAAAAGTAATTTTATTACAGACAAATTTTGTGTCAGATTTTAGTTAGTTTATGTTTATACAATATACCAATTGTGGGCTAATTTAAAATCTTTACCCCATACTTTCCATTACATTAGAGTGTAAAGCAGTCTGAGTTTAAAGTACTCCACCAATCGGACATGGCAGCAACATTGAGCAAAGAACCTGTTATAAGCAATACACTTTAGAACATGTTGATTTTATTTCCAGGTGCTCCTCATTTGATCACATTTATGAGTTACTCCTTATATTTTCCTTGACTATCCAGTTTGATTTGATCTAAGATTTTTCATTTCAGTTAATAGCCCTGATGAATAGATAATATGAATCTGTTTATGAATGTAATAATGAATTCGCAGATCCCTCACAGCTTCATCAAAGACTACCCACAAGCTTTATTCCACATGCTCATGCACTGCCTGCTTACAGGTACTATTTGTCAGTGTGTTAGTATGAACACTTCTGGAATAGAGTTGCACTTACTTAGGTCACCCTAAGGTAACAGGTTGTTTTACTGTCCAGTAAATTAGACAAAGCTGGCCAGCTTGGTGTCCTGGATACCTTTTCTTCCTCCCTCTTTTTTGGGATGAAGAATGTTTAAGGTGAATATATAAAACAGATAATCTTGGTCAGAGGTAAAAGTCCTTGTTGGGCATTGGACTTTAAACAAGTTCTTACCTTAGATGGTCATAGGAACACCTCCACATCCTAGGCTGCAACAAAGCTTCAGTTCCAGAAAACAAAAAAAAAAGACGATTGTTTGCCTCACGCAAAGGGCATGTAATAAGTATAATGAAATCTTACTGAAATAAGAAGTACAGGCTATTGATGTACCACATTGGGGACACTTATCTCTGATACCTAGCAGCCCCAAAAATATTTCTCCTCCTCATTAAAATCATAAGAAGGATTGACTGAGAAAGCGTTTGGATCTTCAGATATATTTCAGATTAACTTCAGATTGTATACAAAATCTGAAACCTGGAGGAGGCAGTGAATAAATACTGCCTTCTGATTGGTTGATATTACTATGAGATTGAACTTTACTATTAGCGTGCCTAAGTCTCTCTCTCTTTGCGCATTAACTTTAGTTTTCAGATTTTAGCCAAACCTGACTTACATCCCTGATCAAACAATTTATTCTGTGATTCTTCTTGGTTAGGAGAGTATGTCATTATGGCTGTAGATGCAACCAATCCACCATTCATTGGGCAGACGCTGGAACCTGCCTTCATGGTTGTCAAGATTAACATCCCCAAAAAGCCAAAGAAGGTTAAGAAGGATCCAAGGCCAAAGTAAGTTCTCGATTATATACTATGATCTTGTTTCTTAAGTATATAATTTTGTTCTATTTGTAAAAAGACATGATTTTTGAAGAAATGTACATTGTTTTCATAATTTCTTTGAAAATATATTCTGTTCCTTTTTGTTGAGACTGTCCCATTATCCTCACTCTATGTTTTAACTTCAATTGATATTTTGCATTGCAGATAGAT
Organism: Lepidonotus clava; assembly: GCA_936440205.1. Lineage (NCBI taxonomy): Eukaryota > Metazoa > Annelida > Polychaeta > Phyllodocida > Polynoidae > Lepidonotus > Lepidonotus clava. The sequence continues at coordinate 52,974,512 of OW387140.1, read as the reverse complement.
ATAGCAGGCACATACATAACCATTGTTGAAATTGTATCGCTTTAAACACTATTTTAGTGACAGCACACCCTCAGAGTCATGTCTATGTTTGGTTTTAAATAGTTTCTTAAAGAAATATTTTTCATAAGTTGCTTCAGAATGAAGAGATAATAGTCTAGGAAAGCTGGAAAAGTAAACTTTTCTAAATTTTTCACTATCTTTACAAAATTAATTCAAATACTTCTACTGTATATACCATAAATGTGTAACCATCCTATTTCATTAAATGAAAAATAATTTAGCTCAAATTCCATGATGCTCATAGTCTCCTACTTTGTTCCTTGGTGGTTCAGGAGGTACAGTCTACTCTACTAAGGGTTTCAAACAATTTCTGTATGGAAAATAATCGTTGATGAATTAAAATTGACTTTATAGAATGAATTACCCTGACGTTCTAGATCTGACCACGTTCAGTGAAATAACAATAATACAGTATGGAGTTATCGTTGCGGATTTAAACGTGGCAGTGAAACTTCTTTGGAATTGAAAGATTACAGAGTTTCTTTTTTCTGTGTCTTGGACATCTAAAACATATATCTGACTAACATCTTTTATCATATAGAATAAACATGGCAAAAATTGTGTCATTGTATACTTGATGACTAAAAACTGAAGTGGATCAACTTAAATATCAATTCTGGTTATTCACTTCACATTTGAGCTTTTTTAGGCATCTCATCTTCAGAATTATGATATTCTTCTTTCCTTGAATACTCTCATTTAAATATTAAGACCTAAAAATAAATCTATTGCATGAGGGTTCTGATGAAAAATCAAATCTCTCCTTCATTTCTAATTCAACTGTGTTTCTAGTGGTGTTTCAAAGCATTGAATATTGATGGGTTGAACTAACAATGATGAATTGTTCTGATATTCTGATACCTTTCAAACACATCTCCATCTTTTCTCCCTGCTCCAGTCCACTCCCCAATGTCACAGAGTAGTAAGTTTATCGACACTCATATAGCACACGCGCTATGCCTGACAGACTGCTTACTGTTGACAGCGTAGAGGCTGCCAAATATAATGCTTAGCTGTTGTATTTCAGAATAGCACTAACAGAATCGCTTATGTATACATATATGTACATATAAAACAATAGGGTATATTAAACCAATAATCATAACATAAAAAGCACAACATAAAGATAACATACATCAAATATATAGAAAAAGTTTAGTGTATCTATCCAGTGTGGCAAAACATTTTTTGTAGCAGTGAAAGGCAGTTGCATGCTCTTGCCTTCTTTTGCTGTTGTCTCAAATGTAAAATAAAATTTGAAAAATGTGGAGATGACAAGAACTTACAGTATAGTGTCACTTATTTCTTACTCTTATGTGTTGTTTATCAAATGCACAAATCTAATAGATATCCTTTATAATCTCTTCCATATGAAATGAATTTTGTTCCTTAAAACATTAAAATATAATAAAAATGTATCAAATAATTTGAGTGCTCAAACAAGTAGTTGAAAATGAATTTACAGGGTGTCGGCCAACAGGACCAACAGTATAAATGTATAGAAATTGTTGGCTATCTGGTCCAATCTTAATGTGTTTTTCTGAAAATGTTCGGCCCCAATACAAATTTCTTGGCCAGTGGCTGATTGACTGGCTGTTAGTCTCAAACAGAGCATGCAAAATATCAAAAGCTAGTTCAAGGGATGCTACTTTTGATATTATTGAATTAAAAGAGAAATTAAATTGAAATAAGTAACTAAAAAAACCATATATAGTATAAGATGTATGGGATGGGTACAAATTACTTCAAAGATGGTTAAAATTGCTATAGTGTTCTCAAATTTGAAGTTATTCATTTTTCAACACCCTTCTTACTAATCACTCTAAAGTTCCCTCTGCAGGTATTTTGATACTCTATGCCAAATTAAAAAAGGAGCCTATAGATTCTTCCTTCTTCATTTACCTTACAGCGAAGAAGATTCCAACTAACTCTACCCCTGCCTCTTTCTGTGTGAAAGCAGGTAAACAGCTTCTTGAGAACAGAGGTTTCTGCAGGTTACACCTCCCTCAAACAATATTTTGAACCATTCAGGGATGTCTTCCTCTTTAACACTGACCTTAGATATATTCACATTATACAATTTCACTGATTTGAGGAAAAGAACAAAAATTTGCATGGATTCAAATTTGCATTTCTAAGGAAGAGATAACTGTTAATGGTTTAATGAAAGATATTTTGCAATGCATCTATTTTATTTGTTTTTGCATAAATGGGATTCATTTGATCAAATGTTACAATGCAAATTTGATATGTTCCCAGTATGTGACAACTTTCACTATATTGCTCTGGTTTATGAGGTGTGATCTGTAAAGCCATTGTATCTCATCAACAGAAGCTATGATTACTCAAATGGTTTCTTCTGAAATTTTAACTTCCAAGTTTACTTTTCACATTTATTTGATTGATTGACCTTTGTATGTTCACATTTTCTCTTTCAGTACATTATATATGTTCATACAATCAGCATCATTCTATATCCACTGGCTGCATTTGTTTTTTGGAGCCCAATTAGTGGTAGAATGCAACATTGTTTTATACATGTACAAACATTGTATATTTTCTGTTCACTTTTTTTGGAACTTTGTGTCTGCTCAAGGCACGGTTCGTTACCATTATACATTTTGTAAACACAGAAGTATGATGTTTTGTTGACAGAAGTAACTTGAGTTTAACACACTCAGAAGTGTAGCCCCTTGGTAAGAAGTGAGTATCGGTAAAAGACGCAAGCTTTGATTCTGTTATCTGTTTCTACACGCTTAGATTGAAAAATATGACATATCCAGAAGCCAATAGAGCCAATTCTCCGAACCATGGTTAGCTGATTTCATTGCTTTTTAATGCATCCGCAGATAAAGTTAAGGTACATTCTTGGAAATCCAGGTTATCAATCAGGCTTAAGTATATGCATTTTTTTCATTCTTGGTCTTTAAGTTGTTTTCCAACATGGACACCTAATGTTCAGTACTTTTGATTTTGCATCTTTCTGTATATCATATTTCTTGAAGTGGCTTTTGATATTCAATAATAAAGTCTTAATTTTTGTGCATTATTTGCAAAGTTCTATGGTATTTTTCATGGTTTTGTCAACAAAAATTGTCAATATTTAACTGCAGGTGTATAAAAATCAGGAAATCAGCTATCTTTGGTAGGGAGAATTAGTAACAGTAAATTTGTGAGACAAATTTTGCACCAAAAATTCTACACAGCTAATGTTTTAAAGAATTTCTAATACATATCTCAATCCTTGTTTTTAAAGTTTTGGAAATAGCTCTACTGGATACTGTCTCTTTCTAGTTGCCAGTTCAGAATTAAAGTAAACACCATAGGCAGACCTATCTGGTAGTTAGAAAGGCCATATCAAGGCATAGATAATTTATTACACATGTGTACTCTTCAAGATGGCAATAAAACTAGTTCTCTTAAAAAAAGATATCATTACGCTATGTCAATCCTACAAATACATTTAATAAAGGTTAATGTGAGGTACTGTTACTATTCATTTGTTTTATATTTAAAAGTGCATTGCACAGCACTGCATCTTCAGAAACTATGTGTGTTTTCAAGAATTAGAAAAAGTTTTGCGCCATCTTGAAGTTCATAGAATATGTATTCACTCTATAGATACTTCAAGGTCTCCCCTTTTGTATTTGCCTCCTTGGAGGTAAGAGTAGTTCTCATCAAAGACTGTTATGGCAATATGATTATAGATGTCTATCAGTTATGAATGTAGAAAAAATAGGTACATATATTCATGTAGTTTCATAACTGCATGGCATAGGTAGATGCTGCTATCACCTTTTATTTTCTGACACTAGTACATGCTTTAGACTTTTGCACTGTCATTGCTTTATATGAAAATCAGTTGTCTAGTCTATAGATATAGATAGAATTTAGGTAGAATTTAGTATGATAAGTTGAGGATAATTTTACAATCATATCACAAGTTCACTAATATTTGGAATAAGTTAAACATTATACACTTTTGTCATTAATGTTATGGTAAAGTTGCCTCATAGTGGCAAACATCTACTACAGCTGCACCCTATAATAATGTCTTCAACAAATGGTGTTGCCAATGAGGAGTCAAATTTCACAAGCTGCAAAACTTAAATACAGCAGCAAGCTGCAGCAAAAATCAAAGAACAGCTGTATTTCCCACTAAGCAGCTGCAGAATTAAAAACAAAAAGCAATTCATGCTATGAAGATTGTCAGACAAGAACCTTTATCTGTATTTGGTTCATGGTGTCCCCAAACTGACCAATCGGAGGCCAGGAGAGAATGGATTATGCCAGTATAATCCACCCTTTCCCCACCTTTTGATATATTCCATCTCTCGTGCTGATACGGGGTCTTTAATGGGAGTGAAAATAGCCAGGAAGCAAGTCAGCTAGTTCAAAGTACCTTGTGCCCTGTGCTCACGAACAGTCCCATAGTGATTCAGTGACCGTGAACGAGATAGTACATTATAGTGTTAAAAGATTGGATGGAATTCATCTTCTATTCTTGTGTACATCATTAACCCATTTTTGCTGATCACTAAATTATCTAATTAGTTAATAAAAAGATGACCTCATCAACTTGATGAGGTCATCTCTGTATACCAAGATAGTGTCACCACAATGTTTTTTCCATAAAGCTGCAGCTACATATCAGCCATCTTCAGTAACCCTAAATGAAGGCTATCTGCTGTAACGTCCCTGACCTATGGCCGCAGCCCGCAAACTATAAAAACTTTTTGATGTCGAATCACATACAAGAAAATTTAAGATACACAACTAGAAATAAAGAAATAGTTTATATCTTACCTACAGCATTGGTTCTCCCATTCTACATCAAGGATACCAACAAAATATTTAATTTTCACTAGACATACTCCTTACACGGTTTCATGTTCTGTATGTAGGCGAGATGGGACGACTCCGTATGTATAAAACTGATACTCTATGACTGGGTTGTTTTCCCCCTGTAACATTTTCCCTTATTGCTGTCCAGCCAAAAGAAAACATCTTTATCTACCAGCAACAGTGAATGGAGAATTGTTTAGTGTGGATTGCACAGATATTTATTTCAATCTTTTCTACTGGTTTCCTGTTGTTAAATCTGTCTTGCTGTATATAGTTACAGGTTGACAGAGAATTTACATAGATCTCCAATGAACTTGACCATGAACTCTACTTTCAGGAACTGACATTGATCAATTTCACTTTCATAAAATATGTTGATGTTAACTGTGAACCCTCATTAATATCTGGTCAGCAATTAAATCTTCAGATTGATTATTAAAACTTTAATGTGTTTTCATTTTTGACAAACATGTTGGTTTGTTAATGAGACTTAAACTTCCAAAAAAGAATTCTTGTAAAGATATGATAGATTGACTTGCATAAACATTTACTCATAACAATCATGATCTCAAATAATGTTTCCAGTTATTTCTAGATATTTAAGTCTCATCTAACTCGTAATAATAGGTGACAAAAATTATATGCAGCTATGTTAAGAAGTATGGCAATGTTTCTGTTTTGGCCTCAAAATAGACTCAAGCCAGGAATCACAGGGGTGACTCAAAGTATTTGAACAGCTTCAAATGCAAAAAAGCAAAAGTATCCAAAAAGAAATTATAGAGTTGCTGGAAGTAAATTATATTGCAGATTTGCTTACACCCATCAGTCTTCCATAGTATAAGCTTTATTGTCGAAGGAGATGTCTCATCTCGTATGATTGGTGTTGCAGATGGGACACGTCGAAGCACATCGCGAGCAGCATGGCTCGTGGATACACCGACCTCGCCATGGAGGAGGAGATTAACCTTGCAATAAGTCAACAATAAACAGCGACTAACATATAGAACTCATTGGACAGGTTTTTAAAGTCAGAGAAGAGGAAGGAAATAGGATTGAAAAAGGGCAGATATTTGAGAAAAAAAAGTTATAACGTCCCATTTCTATTGATTTGGATTTTAAGAGAAACTGGATGTGAAATGTTGAAAATTTCCCAGGATATTTGATAATTTGACCTCATTAGTTGAGCCATCTTTTTAAAATAAGAGAAGAGGAAAGATTCAGGATTGAAAAAAGGAAGACATTTTCCGAAAACATGTTATGTCCCATTGTTTTGGGTTTGAACAGAGAATAGACATGAAATATTGAATGTTTCCATAACATTTGTTATTGTTGATAATTTAGAATTAAAAAGCCAATGTTGTGGCCCATTCTGTACTTGTTGGGGAGGGGAGGACATACTTGGTCAAAAAGAAGGGCGGTCTACCAAAATCCAGGAGCAGTTGGTCAAGGAAAGTATGGGCGGTAGCTTGGCAGCGGGCAGCTTCTTAAGCATTAAATGTCCTGAACAACACTTTATTGTATTTCCCACTTGTAGTTGCGACTCAGACCCAGGCCAGTGGTGAAGATGGCAAACTTACAACAGCTTAATATAAAGCAAATCATGTATGGGGCCATCGTAAATGATGTCATACTTTTCATGTTACTTTTAGCCCCCCCCCCCCCCCCCCCCCCGTTGTCACTCACAAAATGTTCTGTTTTCAACATGAAAATAAGACCCGTTTTCAGACAGTGTCACACTGTTCAACCTCCCAACCACCCCTTGTGTGTGACATCATTTTTGGACGACCCCTATTTTGTAGGGCCGGGTCATTTACATAAAATGGAAGAGCGTGATAATTCATGAATCATATTTTGTGTTATCCATACGTGTACATATTATTTATTATGTACATGTATTTATGACAGCAAGTGAAAGTAATGGATTCATTCTGCACCCTACTTTAAAACTATTGTGATTAACCTATGTTATGATTATATAATTCAAAGATCCATGTTCCTGTTTGAATTATAAGTTTTCATATTGTAAGATATATCTAATGATTTGAAAATCGTATTCATATTTAAAGTTATACAAACGAAGCTTGTAAATAAAATTTATATCACATTATGTACATACAATTATATTTATAATGCTCAGCGTAAAATAAAAATGCAATATTTGATACATTTTAGTTGTGTTTAGACTCTTTTCTCAAATTTAGGGAGACATGAATGAAGCCTATTCCTTTAGTTGAACTCCGACGGAAAAAAAGTTGTAATGGAACAGAAAGCATTAGTACAGAAAGCACAAGAAATCATCACACCTAGCATTACTTCATCATGATCAGGCGCCCCCCTCCCCCCTCCTAAATCCGTCCCTGATTAATTTTTCTAACGTAAAACTGGCGCACTCAGACTCGAGTGGATACCCTGTTATTTTTAATATGGGCACCCTACCTTTCTAGAATTCCTGGATCCACCCCTGTTCAAATTCAATGTAATCTTTATGTAGGCTATTCTAGTAACTTCTACCTATGATCAAATTAAGCCAGAATAGAACCAGAATAATGTCAAGCCAAATAACTTATTGGCTTCTGAATAAATTTAGATAAAGCAAAGCTATCTAGTATCTATGATTTGGAGAACCTGAAAAAATTAAATTTTACCTGATTCAATTTCCCACCCCCCAGGCCAAGCCCCTCTGACTCAGTTCCCGCCCTCCCCCATATGATGATGTTACCCGGTATCACCGCCACGCTCCACTGCCCACGGCCTGACCTACATCCGGGCACCGCTCCCCCAAAACTAGGTCACCCGTCATCACTCTCCCCCCGCAGCCCTCAGGTAACTCCTCTTTAAACCAATCACCGCCACCCAGACTCCGGGGGAGAGTGACGCACGGGAAATCCCGTCAGATAGACCAGAAATAGTCGCCACTTTGGGAACACCTTCCAAAGTTCATGGCCTCAAAAGGACAACAAGACTGATTAGATTACCAAGTAAGTACTCTTTCTAAAGTGGACCTCCTTATCCGACACTTTGGAGTGAGTGTGGTCGCTGATTATGTTATCTTTGGTGAGATAAAGGGGAAAAAAGCGCGAGTTTTGAGCGTAAATTGGCGCTCTTCATACCTGTAGTTTTGTTTTCTGGGTCAATTTCCACAGGTGTGCTTTTAGAAGAAGGGACAGTTTTAGGGGGATTAAAGGGGTGGATTTGGATAGATCTTGGGAATGTAATGTCATTCTGAAGCTTAGGTTTATGTGTGAGTGGAAATAATGTGGTCAGGAATCTAGGATAGATAATGGACATACAGGTGTCAAAATCTGTTTTGATAGAATTGAAAAGGACCCATCATGGCATGGGGGCCGTCCATAAATGACGTCATGCTTTTTTTGGCCTTTTTTGACCCCCCCCCTCCCCCCCATGTCATGTTTTGTCATGCAACCCCCCCTCTAAAAATGATGTCATATCGGGGAGACCCCCCCCCCCCCCTTTCCATGTGTAGATATATATGCAACCTACTCTAATGGACATGAATTTTCTACTTATTACAATTGTTGTTTCATCTGGCAATTTGGACATTTTCTGAGGGCAACTATGTCACATGTGATGTAAGTTTTATTATAGTTTGAAAACTAAGGAATTTCAACCATCCATATCTTTATCATGCTGATAGATCTGAAATCAGATATTCATTTTGTCATGTGACCTGAGTCATATGAATTTAGTTTCATCATGATTTTTAGTGAACTTTGTCTAATGTTAAGGATAGACAACACCTCAGAGTGGCTTCATTATCGACAATAAAGATTGTGCAATAACTATTAAGGCTAGAACAAAATATCAAATATCAAATGAAAGGCCAATTTTTTCTGTTTCTTTTAAAACACATGTTGTTATTGACACTTTAAAAATTGAGGAATTATCTTTAAAAAACGATTTTTTTCACTTTTATTTTTTGAACATGGATATCTCGGTAACCACTCAATATATTTAAATGGAATTTCTTGGACATGTAGATAACATTCATTTGGAGGGAAGCGTGTCTCAGATTTTTCATTTAGGCCCTACTTTTTGTTTTATGTAAAAAAACGGGAAACTTTTTATCATTTTTTTCAAAATTATTTTCTAGATTTCATAAAATAAAAACTAGGACCTAAATAAAAAATTTGAGACACGCTTCCCTGCATATGAATGTTGTCTATGTGCTGTGAAAATTTCAAATCTTTACATTAAATATTAAGTGAGATATTCATGTTCAAAAAATAAAAGTTAAAAATCAGTTTTTTGCATTCCCAGCAGGCTCAAACTGGTATGTACCTATACATTATAATATGATTTATATCATTAGATAGGGTTATCAAAAGGGTATTGAATGATATATGACTTGCAACTATGCCATATATGTTAAATCATATATGCCTATTTAAAGAGAGTCTGGCGAATTGGCCGCTGAGAGGTGTTGTCTATCCTTAACAAAACATAAACAAACAAATAATTTTGCATAATACTTGCATAATAAACTCATAATTTCTTTTACATAACGCACAATTAGTAAAAAAAGAAATATGATGGAGATGAAATAGACTAGATTAAGGAATGCTTTTGCCAGACCACAATATTGTAGGGATGTAAGTTTTCTGATTTTTGTTGGATTTCCACTCACCCCAACATGACTTTCAAAATTTGTTTTTTAAAACATGTTTTTTTAAAATATTTTATTTAGACTGGGTTAATACGCCTTAGCCATAAGAGGCCATTTTTCATTGTTACATCTAGATTAAAGGGTCTCAATCTCATAGGAAAATCACAACATTTTTAATTAAAAGGTTGTCAAAATATATTCTGTTTTTTTTTTTATATACAATGGGATTTATTGTTTGGGGATATTATGTCTATTTTACCTACCTGACTCTTAAATATACCTGCCCAGCTTTATTAGATTATTACTATATGCCAAAACTTTACCTGCTGTTTCGGCATGTGAGTGTCAACATTTACCTGCCCAACCACAGGTTTTACCTGCCCCGGGGAGGCGGGCAATGTTTGATGTTGAGCCCGGGAAAATCCAATAGGATTGGTCAAAATAACATGGAACAGCATATAGATACCCAGGACATGTATTTCAGATGCTAGAAATAATTCAGGGCATGTTAGAGAACTTTTTGAGGAATTTTACTATTTTCAACATAGTAACAAAAAAAGTAAAGACTTCGACCTGCCTACCCTAATTATTTCAACCTACGTTACTCGAAAACAGCAACTTTTTTAGGCCTTGTATAATATTGTGGAGACAATAAATGGCAAGGTGGAGGTGACATGCTAAAAAAAGACTATATGAGCATCACCTTTTATGAGTAAAATTGGTACAGACAATGAGTACAAAAGTGTCTGTTCCTGCTAGTTTCAACTTTAAATAAGGAACGTACATTACAGTCTTGATCCAGTCTAATCAGGTATATATGTCCTGGGAGATTGTCAGTTTAATGGCAAGCAATTTAGACTTCAAAAGTGAACCATTGTTCTCCCCAGTAACGTCTATAGGCGTCATTGACTGACCCTCTGTTCTCCCCAGTAACGTCTATAGGCGTCATTGACTGACCCTCTGTTCTCCCCAGTAACGTCTATAGGCGTCATTGACTGACCCCCTGATCTCCCGAGTAACGTCTATAGGTGTCACTGACTGACCCCCTGTTCTCCCCAGTAACGTCTATAGGCGTCACTGACTGACCCCCTGTTCTCCCCAGTAACGTCTATAGGCATCACTGACTGACCCGCTGTTCTCCCCAGTAACGTCTATAGGTGTCATTGACTGACCCTCTGTTCTCCCCAGTAACGTCTATAGGTGTCATTTACTGACATTCTGTTCTCCCCTGTAACATCATCGTATGCCCCTCTGTTCTCCCCAGTAACATCATTGACTGACCCTCTGTTCTACCGAGTAATGTCTATACACGTCATTGACTGACCCTCTGTTCTCCCCAGTAACGTCTAAAGGCATCATTGACTGACCCTCCGTTCTCCCCAGTAACGTCTATAGGCGTCATTGACTGACCCTCTGTTCTCCCGAGTAACGTCTATACACGTCATTGACTGACCCTCTGTTCTCCCCAGTAACGTCTAAAGGCATCATTGACTGACCCTCCATTCTCCCCAGTAACGCCTATAGGCGTCATTGACTGACCCTCTGTTCTCCCCAGTAACGACTATAGGTGTCATTGACTGACCCCCTGTTCTCCCCAGTAACGTCTATAGGTGTCATTGACTGACCCTCTGTTCTCCCCAGTAACGTCTATAGGTGTCATTGACTGACGCTCTGTTCTCCCCAGTAACGTCTATAGGCGTCATTGACTGACCCTCTGTTCTCCCCAGTAACGTCTATAGGTGTCATTGACTGACGCTCTGTTCTCCCCAGTAACGTCTATAGGCGTCATTGACTGACCCTCTGTTCTCCCCAGTAACGTCTAAAGCAGGGTGCCCACGCAGGTCTTATAAGGTCTTAAAAGGTCTTATTTTGGTTTTGCCATTTATAAGGCTATTAGAAAGGTCTTATTTTTGGTCCAGAGGTCTTAGAAAGGTCTTATTTTAGCTTAATCTGAAATTATTACAAGCTGTAATTTTTCTTCCAGTCATTTCTATCTTCACCTATTTTTGATAGTATGTGTAAATGATTAAAAAGGTCCCAAAAAATTCTTTAAAATGTCTTGAAAAGGTCTTATTTTGAAGCCTGACAAGGTATTATAAAGGTCTTATTTTGGTCTTATTTTGATTTCTGAAAAAGCGTGGGCACCCTGTAAAGGCGTCATTGACTGACCCTCTGTTCTCCCGAGTAACGTCATTGACTGACCCTCTGTTCTCCCCAGTAATGTCTATAGGTGTCATTGACTGACATCTGTTCTCCCCAGTAACGTCTATAGCCATCATTGACTGACCCCCTGTTCTCCCCAGTAACGTCTATAGGCGTCATTGAGTGACCCTCTGTTCTACCCAGTAACGTCTATAGGTGTCACTGACTGACATCTGTTCTCCCCACATTGGATGTTGAACTACCCCAACAAACAATGTTATTGACTGACCATGATCTATGAATTATTAATTTTTCAGAACTCAATGTTTCTCCATGTAACCTGTATTTTTTACTTGTAGCACAGGAGTGATGGCGGCGTGGATTCAGACGACCGCCTTCCTGCTCCTGGCCGTGGCGGTTGGAGGTCAGGATATGATACAGTACCGACTCATGAACGACCCGTAAGTTGAGCAAAATTAACTCTAACTTTCAAGTTGAGTTAAACCTTTAACATGTACTATAAATATGAGATATAAAAGTTTCACTTAAATGCTGTTCACATTACACACGCTTTGAACATTAAATATGATACTAATGATTAAATGACTGAATCAAAAATTAAAGTTGAATTTGAAATAAAAATAACTTAATATGAACTGCAATGTAATTGAATCAAAAACTGAAACTTGTGGTCCGAGGTTCAACTGGCTGACGGGTTTTAAAGCTAAAATAATTTAAAAACTCTACATTATTTTAGTATTAACTTCAGACCTGTAGAATTTAAAGAAAACAATGGTAGCGTCTTCTTTCTAGTTTGAAATATTACCCTAATGTTGAAGCCAAACAAATTGGAAATAAATTGCAAGAGTTTTAACGTCAAGATATGACATACAAAATACTTCTTCTTCTGCAGGACGTACATGATCATCGCCCCCAAGAAGGTGTACCCGAACATGATCGTGCAGGTGCAGGTGTCCATCTTTAAGCTGTACCACGAGGCGATCACGGTGCGCGCGTCAATCCGTAAAGACGGGGAGGAGCACGCGGCGTTCGTGGAGACCTTCACCAGCCCCACCACCAAGATGGTGCAGATGAGGGTCAGTGGTCTGATACATTTATCATATGTCAGGATTCTACCCTTAACTTTTTCCACCTGCCAGATGCATTGAGGCATCACCACCCAAAACATGCCAGATGCATTGAGGCATCTTTTCCATGTACTATATAATAATCCATATTATATTATTATAGTGGATTTAATGCTAGTTACATAAGAAAGATTAACAATTCCAGGTTTAAGGCACTGAGCAACCCATAAATATGATATATGTCTGACAACAAAAAGATTAAAAAGAATGTGTTATATATCATTTAGAGCTTAAATTATAGGTATAGATAAGGTCACTGTGAATTATTTGGTGTCTTTTGAGACTCTATTATAGTAGCTAAGCATATATTTTAAAACAATGAGTGAAATGTTGCTGGCGTATGGAAACCATTGTCCTGCCGTCTCACAAACCAGTAAATAAAAGATCTTTTATTGCCCTGAATTGTCAATTTTTTACCGTTTTTCTCTCTCACAGAAGTTGTCCAGCAGCATTTTCTAATTGTTCAAGGCCACTGAAAACCCTACTTTAAATTTGCATCCTGACATCAAAAATAAGACTTAATACAGGCTGCGAAATTGGTATTTTATCGTAGTGAGCCAGGGCTTGTACTACTTCATGACGATATATTTTCAACAAATGTTTCACTGGCCTGGCCACATTTTTCAATTTCGCTGGCCATGGCATTAACCCGAAATTATAATGAGGATAGAGAACCAAAGAATAAACCCATGCCTATTTTGTCCATGTCAGATGTTGCCGAACTCGCAGCCGGGGAACTACTCGCTGCGTGTGGAGGGTACGCTGAAGGACGGCTTCAGCGGCAACGTGTTTGTCAACGAGACTGACCTCATGTTCGGCATGAAGCAGGTGTCGGTCTTCATACAGACCAACAAGCCGCTCTACTACCAGGGACAGAAAGGTAATTTAGAATAATAAGAGTGATTAACCCAGGTAATAAAAATAATTTCACGATAAGGTTAAGCCTGTATTCCACAAGGCGATTTAGACTTGGAGAGACATTGGAGATTTCTAAATTTAAAGCAGGAATATTACTGTAATTTCTAAATTTACAGCAGGAATGTTACATTTATACATATTGTTTATAGGATAATTAACAATTCTTCTAATGATGGAAAATAAGATGTCTTTGATAAGCCATTATTCCCTTTGGCAATTTTGGAATCATGAGTAAAATCGAATAGTGGCCTAAAATTAAAGAAAAATATGTTGAACGTGGCTTTAGAGCTCAGTGTTGTGATGCTACCGCGAAAAAAAAAAATTAAAGAAAAAATCACCAAATGAATCAAAGTAACTTTTGGAGTTGTACCGGTCGCTTTGACACATTAGAAAATCGTTAATCCATCTTAATTAAATATACTTTGGATTCAGAGTTGATAATTCTCAAGTGGGTAAAATTTAAATGAGTAACGGGTATTTTCATTTATATTTTCCATTTCAGTGTTATTCCGGATAGTGCCGGTCCAGCCCAACCTACTCGCCGTGCACGGCAGTATGGACATCTACGCCGTGGTGAGTAATTAAAAAGTTTTGAAAGTAATCTGATTGAGCCTGAAATACACAAAGATAAACCACAAAAATAAACTACAATAATTTAAAGTATTCATTGTGGTCTTACCCACACATGTGCAGCATTCACAATAAAAATCACGGTTAGACTTTTATTTTAATGTTGAAAAAATTACATTTCCCGTAGACTCCAACAGCAGACAGTCACTTTTTCATATGCTCACATCTTTAAAATTGATAGGTTATTTTCACATATTTGGTGTATTTCAGGACCCCTCGGGCACCGAGGTGCGGCGTTGGTTGTCACAACAGACTAATGCAGGTATGTGTTTTCAGCGTAAACAGTAAAAGTTTTATGTAACTAGCTTGTTAATTTAGAATTTCAAAGATAGATAAAAGAAAAAAAGTAGAAGTAACAGTTTCAACTGACTTTGGTTATACACGTTCAGATTCCATTAAAACATGTTTTAAAGATCATTTATTGCCTTTTTGATAATGATTTGTTTTGCTTTCAAAATCTACTACAGCATGGTTTATTGTCTTGAGTATTATATGTATTTGAATATTTTGATCTATTTTTAATTTTATACTACATGGACCTAATTATAAGCATAAATTATTGTGCTTTCAGGCATTTAATGCAAACAAGTGCTTTTGCACTTACTTCATGTCTTATGAAATAAAGGAAAAATTAAAAAAAACAAAAAACATTTTGTTTGTTTGAGAGGATATTTCTTAAACCCTGTGTTTTTCTCCTCATTTGGCATACTCCCACCTGCGTCGGGTAACACAGTAATACTCGCTCCGACTATAGGCTTTTTCGTAATGTAAAATAATGGTATCACTATGCGCCGGCATAAAGTGGGTCAAGCCAACATCTGCGGAAACCCAGAATGCTATGATGGGAGCGATGATTACAAGGGAATCTGAAGTGACAAAGGAGTGTGCTCATTTTGTATATCTGTTCACTCTCCCCCCAGGTATCCTAGAGATGGAGCTGCAGCTGTCGGACCAACCTGCGTACGGAGAGTGGAAGATACAAGTCAAAGCATTTGTGAGTACACACGTGTATTCATGTGTAGGCTTTCCATGTACATTTAAAGGGAGCCAAAAGCAATGTGCAAATTCTGTTAACTGTTGAAATATATTCTATGGCCATAGCCTAGGCCTGAGGTAAAATGTAGACTGTGAACACAGAGTTTAACTCCATCAAAATACATTAAAACTCATCCCTGGTCAGTTTTGGTGACCCACCATTACAAACATTGCTGTCTTCAGGCATAAATGACATGAGTTTTATGGAATTCAAGTAAAGTTATAGTTAGTTATCATGATTTATACTGTGCCTGTGACTAAAGTTAGACTCTTAGAATGTATTTTCATAGTTATTTGAGTTTTGTCATATTTTGACACAACATTGTTTTTGGCTCCCTTTAACAGGCTTTAACATGGAATTTCAGGGTTTTCCCTTTTTTTTCTCTGATTAAATGATAACCTTTGTATATTAACCTAGATAATACACATATAAAACAATTGTTTATGTTTGATTATAATTCAGGTTTTTGTTCTCAGGCATCATAAGCATCCCTGGTTTTAATTTAAAAGTTATATTTATAGTATGAATAAAAACGCATATACAGTTTTTGTACAATTTGTTATACAATATTTCATGTCAGCAGAGGTAGACCATTCAGAATGTCGAAAGATTTTAAGATGTACTAATTCTTAATTCGAAAATTTCCTTTTCTTTTGCAGGGAATGTACTACCACAAGACGTTCGAAGTTGAACAATTTTGTAAGTACATTAGGGATATAATGACCATTTGAGGATGAAAGACAAACAGATACAAATGTCTTCTTGAAATAAGAATAATTAGGAAATAGATAATAGTAATGTTGCCTAGTTTTATGTCGTGTACTACATCACAAAATTACCTCTGCATATGGCCACCCTAAAAAAAAACTTCTTTCCTTGACGGGAAATTAAAAAAAAAACTAAACAAAAAATAGTCTCCAGTCGGCCCTTAAAAAGTCAGTTGGGCGCTGGACAGGAAACAAACTTCTTTTTAAAGGGCGGCCTAAATACTTTGTTCAGTATGTATAACCAACGTTCGGTTTTTGTTCCTGTCCGGCAGTCCTGCCGCGGTTCTACGTGAACGTGAGCATGCCGCAGTACGTGATGGAGGACACCTTCGCCGTGGCCGGACTCATCACCGCCAAGTAAGACGGAGTTAATAAACTCTGACCCTAGCCTCTGCAGGGTACCACCCACACAGGGAAAACAGGGAAAATGGCAAAAAAAACCCCATTCCCTGACAGGGAAAACACAGGGAATTTGCAAATTTTGCCAGAACACAGGGAAAACACAGGGAATTTCATTTGGCCAGGTTCTGAAATTCCTGATTCTTAAGATATTAGGGATTCAACCTTTTTGTTGTTGGGTTGTCCACATTTTTTTCTGCGTGCAGAGGCTTTTAAATTTTAACAACTTGCTGGATATAACATAGGGAAAAATTGTCGCAGGAGAGGGAAATCTCAGGGAAAACCCAGGGAATTTGAAAATGGAACTTTGGTTGGTACCCTGGTAAGACTGGGTTTAATAATTTATCGACAATAGAATAGATTTAAAACTATAAATGACTACATTAGCAATTGATACCTATTACAAATCAGATTTTCTTTCATTTAGTCTTTATGCCTGAAAAAAAATTGTTGTGTTTGGGAACCCGACCTATCTAATATTTTAGCCATATATTTTTTAATCACCACTGTATGGTGTAGTCCGAAAAATAAAGCAAACTATACAGGACCAATAATTAAGCGGGACATTCTTCCATGATGATTTCAAGAATGTATATTTTGTAAATGTAAAATCTTTATACTTTTATCCATATCACGTTTCATAAATGTATATCAGCCAATTCGCTACTTAGAATGACTAATTTGTTTTCCCCCAGTCATACGAGTGGCAGGCCCGTGCGCGGTAACGGAGTGATCCACGTGGAGATACGCGACCCACCGGGCGTGAACAGTACGATAAGACGACGGGGCGGGAAGTGGCCCGTGCTGGAAAAACAAATCACTTATGTAAGTTCTTAATTCTAAATCCTAGAAAACTAAGAAAAAAAATTAAAATGCACAACAATGAAATAAACTTATTTTAGTTACTTACCACACAGAAAGTTCAATCCTTCTACATATTACTTGAAGGGACTTCTTGAAAGGTCTGACATACTGTCATGAAAGAAACGCCTAGGAATAAACACTAAAGCCCAATACCCACTAGGACACTTTTACACAGTCAGCCGATGAGTTGGCAGTAAAATCAGCCAATTCTTGTAATTGCCTGTAGATATACCATATTGAAATGTGTGTGTTTGATATGAATCAGCGTTAAAGTTGGCCGATTCTACCCTTTAAATTGGCCGATTTTATAGCTGATTGGTCGGCTGACTATTCAAACAAATCAAACCAGTGATTCTTACTGTTTCTTTTTCTAAGGATTTTGCTCATAGATCATTTAATCTTTAATGGAGATATAGACACCATTATAAAGCCTGTCAATCTGATTCCGATTCCGATTAGACGTGCACATTTCACTGTACTGTACTAACAGACAATCATATAGAATCGACCAATTTAGGGCCAATCCATCTGCTGACTGTAAAAGTCACTCAGTGGGTATGGGGCTTAACATATCGTGATCTAATCAACATTGTATATTCTGTCTCATGCCGTGAACAGTTTAAGGGCCGCACCGACTTCCTCCTGACGATGAACGAGCTGCGCGACCTGCTCGGTGAGAAGCCCAGGAACCACGAGCTGTTCATCAACGTGACCATCTTCGACTGGTTCCTGCTGCAGAACCAGACGGGGTACGCCGTTTGCGTTATACACGAGAGGGTCATTCGCATGCAGCTGTTGGGCGACCCCTCGCGCACGTTTAAACCCGGATTCCCACAAACTGTATACGTAAGTATGAGAAGTTAACAGGTATGATCTCTATATAAAAGAGTCATTGTAACGTTTTTTTTTAGCCATATCACACTTTTGGCTGCTGAAAGTGCGATATCGGCTGCCGGAAGTGCTATATCAGTACAAAATTGGCATGAAGGATTATTTTTGCCGATACTTGAAAATTAGTATTCGCGGTGCACGGGCAACCCACTTTCGGTATGTGGAATACGGTCTTAATTTATTAGTATGTAAAGAACACGTTAGAATTAATGAATGAACGAGTTGGGGAAAGGCTTTATTAGCAGGAAGATGTCACATATATCATGTATTCTGGAAAAGAAAGACTCAGAAGTTTTTCTTTTATTTAAATACTTACTGAACTCTTACAGATGCTTTGAGTCACAAAAATCACAAAAGAGACAACAGTAAGCTAAATGTAGCCTTTTACAGAAAGATCTTTGGAAAACTCATTGCTTTCATTGTACCTGCTCAGAAAACCCTTTCTTTGGTTTCTTAGTCTTACCCATAATTACATTGAAGGGTAAACATATTAATAATTTATGTTAAATTTCCCAGTGGGCGCTGGCAGAGGCAGATGGTTCCCCACTGTACGGGTTCCGACGTCAAGTCACCATCAGCCGAGTGGTGAAGAAGCGTAGCGGAACCGACACTCCCCCCGAGTCCAAACTCCTCGTGCGCGATGACGGCATCGTACAGTATGACTTCATGGCGGCTCATGACGCTGAGATGATCACCATCAGGGTAAGGACATGTGCTTCCTGTAAATGTATATATAATTCTCCGGATATCTGGATTTTGGGCTCTATACTAATTTTTCACAAGTCATTACTTCAAAACAGTCAGTTCTTCAAAAAAGGGAAAAAGCAATGCATTTATGTTCAGAAAACAGATAACATGGCCTAGAGCATTTCCAAAAGTTATTTTGATGTCAGAAAGAACATAATATTGGATACTATTCCTTCTTTTTCTTCCTGCTTAAAATCCGGAAAGTCTGATTAAAAGATTTCCGGATTTTTCATGATCATAGAGTGGCATCTCTGAATATATATGTAATACATTGTTATTTTTATTTAATGAAAAAAGATCTTAAGGTAGATATATATTTCATTTCAAATATCAACCACAAAGCCTTTATTTTTCACAAACTGATATGCGAAAGTATTTTCACCCGTCTTGTACACTGGCATAAATTCTTGAAAATACAATTTGGCAAAAAGAGGAATCCCTCTAGAAATCTTCACATTCTATTTTATTCCCTTTAATGTGAATTTTTTTTTTACAGTTATTCAAAATTATAGTTATATTTTGGAATTGCCACCCCAACATGAATTGTCCAGCATTTTGAATTATTATAATAATTGTATGCTTGTTATGATCAGGCCAGCTACGACAGTTCGGGTCAGAAGAGCGATGAACTGGTGATGACCCGCGTGTACTCCTACTTTAACTACTTCATCCACATCTCCACGTCCACCGAGAAGCCGCTGGTACGTAAACACAACTTTATTTGAGGTCTTCTGCCCTATGCTCCCAACTGTTCCTCTTATGAGCTCCCACAGCTGAAACTGATTAGCTAAAGTTTAATAATACATTACTAGTGCGCACAGTTTCCTTGTCCGTTTTGAAGAAAATCTTTTCCTCTTACTTTTATGAGACTTGTGATAAGAACTGTGATAAAGAGATTATTTGTTTACCTAATATTGATTTACCAGAGGTCTAATACTGAGGAGCTACTGTCTGACCTTATATTGATTGATAAACTACTAACCTCTGACATACTGTTCTCCTATACTGATGAACTTGCACTGATAAACCACTCAACTCATTCTGATATAGCGCTGAACTCACACTTATATAGCGCTGAACATGTACTAATATACCACTGAACTTACATTGATGTGTGACTGAATTTAATACTTTAATAACACTGATAATCATACTGATATTCCATTGAACTTATAAATATTGATATGCCACATAACTTAAACTGGAACAACACTGATGGTTATCCTGGAATAACACTGAACTTCTACCGTTACACCACTGACCTTAACGCTGCTACCTTCCCAGGTGAACGAGTACATGATCTTCACGGTGCGCGCCAACACATGGGTGGAGCGGGTGTACTACCTCATCATCGCCAAGGGGAACATCATCGTGGGAAATACGCTAGAGATGAATGCCATGCAGAAGACCTTCTCCGTCGCCCTGTCTCGAGACATGGCCCCCAGCGCCCGGATACTTGTGTACTACCTACGACATGGAGAGGTCATAGCGGACGGACTCAACTTCTTCGTCAATGGGACTTCACTCAATAAGGTAGAACATGAACTGGTTACCTTGATGTTTGATTATTTAAAGGAGGCTTCCAAGGAATCCTCAGCTGTACATATATGTTGTTACTTATGATAAAAACCCGTATGAATACAGTGGGGGTCAGCAAATAGGCCAAGGGCTAAAATGAGGCGCATTCTTGTGGATGTGTGTGACAATTTCTCCTCTTGTTGTGTTTAGGGGTCCACCAAAAAAGGGGAGTCAGGTCTTCCTGGACCCCCTGGATCTGCACAACGGTATAATAAATATAATAAACATCATTAACTTAAAAAATGTTACCTACTAAGTACCATCTCAATATCCACACATAACCTCTCTCTTCAGGTGGAGGTGCGCGTAAACATGGGCAAAGACTTCAGTCGTGACACTGTGGAGGTGACGGGCATCACGGACCCTGGTTCGTTCATCTCCTTCTCCGGGAATGACTACGACCTCTGGTCACAGGGCGGCAACACCTTCATCACTGAGAACGATGTAAGTCCGACTTGCAATCGTTTAAGCCTGAAAAAAACCTTTGGTGTTCAGCTTTGACCTTGATAAAGCTCTGATATATTGGTCCTACTATTAATTTTTGGAGGTAATACTGTAAGAAAACTGAAGTACGGTAACTGGTTGATTTGTGTGTTTTTTTTCCTGAAAATTATTAAAATTCAATAAAAATTATTTCAAGTACAGGAAATAGCATATATTTGATCAAAAGGTGCATTTTAGATACTAGGCTAGAAATTGTTATCCTAGAATGTCTGGTGTAATTTGTGAATATTTCTAGGAATGCCCACGACCATTTGTGCAAGTTTAAAAAGGTTGGCTGGATATTAAACTACCCCAACAAACAAACTTACCTTAATTTTCTTTCGGTCTATGTTACCTGAACATAAGTATTAATTTTGTTGACCTTATCTGATAGTTGATACTTAGTAGTATATTTGAGAAGCACACAACTATATCATAAATGTCCTGTTTGTCTGTCATTAGCTGTGATATAACTTAAAGGGAGCCAAAACCAATATAATTGACAAAATTTTCAAAACTCAGATAAGTAAAGAAATATGTTGGATGAGTCCAGTTAAGGTCAGTGGTAAAGTATTAGCTGCTAAAACTAGTTCAAACTGAAGTAGAATGCCACAAGAGATGATAATATTTGCATTTGTTTGTAAACAAACCCTATTTTTGCGGATCCACATTAATTGATTTGAGCAAGAAAAACATGTTTTTAATCATTCTTTACCATATTTCATGGTTTAGATTTTAACATGCGCCAGGAATAGGCTCAAGGAATGGATTTTCATGATTATTTGAGTTAGGAAAATTCCATCGAATTTATTGGTTTTGGCCCCCTTTAAGGTCATTTATCTTTCACATACCACTAACCCTTGTTTGTGTCAAACCTGATAGTAATATAAAACTGAAACTCCTACTACCTTTCCTGTAGGTTATCGAGGAGCTGGAAACGTACGACTCTCACGCTAATGGTAGTTTCGGCCACACCTGGTACTACGGGGAGAACTGGTATCAGAAGGTCTTCTTCCCCGCGCCCTCCTACGGTGTCGATGCCAACACCACATTTGACGTAAGTGCATTTTTTAGAATTGTCAAAATGAGGGGGATAAACCCATGCCCGTTGATAAAAATCAACAAGGACAGCATAAAAAACTCTGATAAGTTATACTTTATCAATCTTTATTGGATGAACAATGGGAATTTTATAATCAGTGCGTTTATTCACAAGAACTAAAATTCAAAAGAAATTAAAACACACAAATTTGATGATATAATTAATATTAAAAAAGAGTTCAATGCCTGGCTTCAAAATACTTATCTTAAGAAAGAGAATGGAATTTAATTTCCTGGGAGCTTATCTTTTGCAAATAATACCACTTCTGAATAAATATTAAATAGGTATTACCATGTACTCGTTCTAAGCTTATAAAAGTTTATTTAAATTTCAGTATGCTGGCTTGCTGGTCTTCACTGATGCCAACATTACCCGACTCCCGCGTAAGTAAACCGAGCTATCCGATTCACAAGTTGTAGATGTGGAACATAATCCATACTATCTCTACTCATAGTTGCTTACAATTAAGAAGCACACGTGTTAATCGTTTCTCGTATGTGCTTGTTCTCCGGCATCGCTGTCGATGCCGTCGTCTCCGGTCAGGCCCGGAGTGTTGTCTTGGTCATTTAGGCTGATCACAAGCTCTATTCTTCTATAGGTGAACTCATGCTCTCACCGGTAACCAGCTTCAGTCAGAGAGGGTGTTGGCAGGTTGACCCTGTGTGTGATTGGAGAGTGTTGGTCTTTACCATTGCTGTCAATGGGGATTTTCCTATCTAGGTCACACCAAGACTCTGCTCGCAGATTGACAGACTGCCATATATGGTAAGGTGGCATTTGGGAGAGGCCCAGTGGGGGCCGCCATCTTGCCCCTTGTCAGAGCACCAGTCTGTGCTCAGAGGAAGCAACACCTTCCGCCCACAGTGAGCCTACCTAAAGGCTGGTACATAAGAATAATTTGCATCAAAGTCAATTAGTCATCACAATATTATTAGTATATCATGATTCTCCGGCATCGCTGTCCCGATGCCGTCGCCTCCAGTCAAGCCCGAAGTGTTGTGTTGGTCATTTAGGCTGAGACCACCATTGAAACACAGTGGAAATCTCAGGTACCAGATTCAGATTTTGAACCTGTTGTCAGATGCAAACCAAATATACGGTGAAGATTGTAGTTTTAACATAGGACTCCTATGATATATAGGTCGCCAAGTCATCAGTTCGGAGATTGACGCATGTCCATATATGGTCATATTTCGGGATCTGTCAAACCACTGTGCTTGCATCATGGCACGGACCCTGTTGCGTGGAGCCCCGTGCGTGGAGCCCCGTGCATGGAGCCCGGGTCGTGGAGCGCGGGTCGTGGAGCCTGGGTTGTAGTCGTTTACATATGAAATGCGTTACGTTTTCTTTCACCCTACTTTCCTTGTGTCTTACCGCTAGGCTATGGGAAACTCTTAGAGTAAATTGTGTTTGTTGAAAGCCTTGTGTGGACAGGGGAAGGTGTGTGTGGGTTAGGTGGGGGATGTGAGTGGGGTGTGGGTGGGGGTGTGTCAGGAGAGGGGGTGAGGAGGGGGGTCTGCCATGGTAGGTGGAGGTCTGCCATGGTAGGTGGGGGGTCCACAAGGGGCCCATTACGTATCTGGAACTTCTTCAAACTATGTTTCTTGTTGTTTAATTCGATCGATAATTCACTCGATAATTCATATTCATATCGACTTATCTCATCAACAATTACTTTCATATATAGAAAAAGAAGACGAATAAGCCGGAGTTTTTCGGTTTTGTAACCGATATCTTTCTTCCATACTTCCACCTGTGACCTTGTGTGAAAATTATTTGTGAATAAAAAACTCATGTGTCTTAACTATGAATCTTTTTATTGTAGATTATATATTTATTATTGACAAAATAAAGACAGGAGTTAGATGTGTTAAGCCTAAGTGACTGAATATGATGTATAATTAGCTCTAATATTTTCCCTTTTCAGACGACTGTAACATCACCCTGGGCTTCCTACCCTGCAACTCGTTGCAGTGTTACCCGATCGACCAGCGCTGTGACGGCTCACGGCAGTGTCCTGACGGGGCTGACGAGCTCGGATGTAAGTTTACAGTTTATGTCCATATGTTATGTCTCCTTGTTTGAGGATACAACTGCTTTACAAATCAATAGCTTTTGACAAAAGGCAATTTGGAATTTAAAAATAATTGCCATTATATGTAGTATGAATTATCAAATTGATCATTGGTAAATTTTCCATCTCTGAGATTACATATACTCTTACTTTAAACTTTGTTTCAAATTAGCACCCTGCACCCGAAGTGCATGTTTTTGCAGCTTGGTGCGCAATTTTTAAAAGCATGCACCCGGCAGACGCATGTATATTTTCAAACACCTCACTAACGGTTATGTCTGTTGATATCGTCCTTACACAGGCCCGCCCAACGAGACGTCCATCTTCACCCCGCGGTTCCAGCGGTTCAAACACCTCACACGTCACTTTGTGGAGGATGGGAGCTGGCTGTGGATGGGACACTTCACCAAGTAAGACTCTACTCATACAGTACCCATACTGATAGACTACTGACTGTAACTGACATAACACTGACCTAAAACTCACGGGATGGGGCACTTCACCAAGTAAGACTCTACTCATACAGTACCCATACTGATAGACTACTGACTGTAACTGACATAACACTGACCTAAAACTCACGGGATGGGGCACTTCACCAAGTAAGACTTTCTACTGAGAGAATACCCATACTGATAGACTACTGACTTTAACTTCACCAAGTAAGACTTTCTACGTATACAGTACCATTACTGATACACTACTCAGGGTACCAACCACACAGGGAAAACAGGGAAAATGACGTGAAATTTTCTCTGACAGGGAAAACAAGGAAATTTGCCAATTTTGCCAAAACAGAGGGAAACACGGGGAATTTCATTTGGCCAGGTTATTAGGGAGTTGACTTTTTGTTGTTGGGTTGTCAAATTTTTCCTGCATGCAGAGGCTTTTAAATTTGAACAACTTGCTAGAAATGACATGGGGAAAAATTGCTGTGGGACAGGGAAATCTCAGGGAAAACACAGGGAATTTGAAAATGGAATTTTGGTTGGTACCCTGACTGCTGACTTTAACTCATATGACACTGACCTAAAACTCACTGGATAGGACACTTCACCAAGTAAGACTCTACTCAAAGAACTCCCATACTGAAACACTACTGACTGTAACTGATATAACGCTGAACTAAAACCCACTGGATAGGACACTTCACCAAGTAAGACTCTACTCAAAGAACTCCCATACTGAAACACTACTGACTGTAACTGATATAACGCTGACCTAAAACCCACTGGATAGGACACTTCACCAAGTAAGACTCTACTCATAGAACTCCCATACTGAAACACTACTGACTGTAACTGATATAACGCTGACCTAAAACCCACTGGATAGGACACTTCACCAAGTAAGACTCTACTCATAGAACTCCCATACTGATACATACTGACTTTAACTGATATAACGCTGAACTAAAACCCACTGGATAGGACACTTCACCAAGTAAGACTCTACTCAAAGAACTCCCATACTGAAACACTACTGACTGTAACTGATATAACGCTGAACTAAAACCCACTGGATAGGACACTTCACCAAGTAAGACTCTACTCAAAGAACTCCCATACTGAAACACTACTGACTGTAACTGATATAACGCTGACCTAAAACCCACTGGATAGGACACTTCACCAAGTAAGACTCTACTCATAGAACTCCCATACTGAAACACTACTGACTGTAACTGATATAACGCTGACCTAAAACCCACTGGATAGGACACTTCACCAAGTAAGACTCTACTCATAGAACTCCCATACTGATACATACTGACTTTAACTGATATAACGCTGAACTAAAACCCACTGGATAGGACACTTCACCAAGTAAGACACTACTCATACAGTCCCATACTGAAACACTACTGACTGTATCTGATATAACACTGACCTAAAACCCGCTGGATGGGACACTTCACCAAGTAAGACACTACTCATACAGTCCCATACTGAAACACTACTGACTGTATCTGATATAACACTGACCTAAAACCCGCTGGATGGGACACTTCACCAAGTAAGACACTACTCATACAGTACCATACTGATACACTATTGACTGTAACTGATATAACACTGACCTAAAACTCACTGGATGGGGCACTTCACCAAGTAAGACTCTACTCATACAGTACCATACTGATATACTACTGACTTTAACTGATATAACACTGACCTAAAACTCACTGGATGGGGCACTTCACCAAGTAAGACTCTACTCATACAGTACCCGTACTGATATACTACTGACTTTAACTGATATAACACTGACCTAAAACCCACTGGATGGGGCACTTCACCAAGTAGGACTCTACTCATACAGTCCCATACTGATACGCTACTGACTTTAACTGATATAACACTGACCTAAAACTCACTGGATGGGGCACTTCACCAAGTAAGACTCTACTCATACAGTACCCGTACTGATACACTACTGACTGTAACTGATATAACACTGACCTAAAACCCACTGGATAGGACACTTCACCAAGTAAGACTCTACTCATAGAACTTCCATACTGATACACTACTGACTTCAACTGATATAACACTGACCTAAAACCCACTGGATGGGGCACTTCACCAAGTAAGACTCTACTCATACAGTCCCATACTGATACACTGCTGACTGTAACTGATATAACGCTGACCTAAAACCCACTGGATGGGGCACTTCACCAAGTTAGACTCTACTCATACAGTCCCCATACTGATACAATACTGACTGTAACTGATATAACACTGACCTAAAACCCACTGGATGTGACAGTTCACCAAGTACGACTCTACTCATAGAACTCCCATACTGATATACTGCTGAGTTTGAATGATATAACACTGATATACAGCTGATCTAATACTGACATACAACTGACCTTGTACTAATTTAACACTTACCTCATAGTGAACTTTTTTTCAAGCAGTTGTATCAAACCTCAGAGCTCTTGAGCTATGTTCAATCTAACCCCTTACCTCATATTGATATACCAGTATTATGCTGAGCTTGTAATATGCCGAAAGTTTTGTACCAGATCACAGAGTAAGACTAAGTGACTGCAACAAGCTCAACAATGTTCCTTTGGTATTTTATCAAAGTTTGACCCATGTTTGGTGTATCTCATTTTTCCAATAGGCCCGATGGTCGTATCGATCTCCGTGCCAAGGTTCCCAAGGAGCCCATGACGTGGGTGATCAGCGCCATCTCGATGAGTCGTAACCTGGGACTGGGATATGTCACACAACCCGCACGGGTAAGGTTGAACTTTGTGAATTTTCTGTTTCATCCTTACCTTGAACTACTGTTTGCCTGTAGCAAAAAAAGAAACATAGGTTTAAAAAAATAGATTTGATCGATTTTTTCCATTCTTTTTTGCTTACCAACACACAAAGCCCAAGGCAGTCTTCAAAGTAAGAATTCTACTGTAAAAACATCTCTAAAAAAAACTCCTAGCATCTGAAATACATGTCCTGAGCATGTATTTGCTCATTGATATTCTTTTTATCAATTCTTTGCAATTTTGATTTTGTTGAAAAAATATTCCTGAAAAATGTTAGGGTAGGGCCAAACATTTTGGGTAGGTTTGGTAGCCTGAACAGAACAATTGATTTTTTAGGCCTGATTAATTTAGGAAAGTAAAGTGTGGTATTATTACTGATCAACAATGGATAGAGTATGATTAGATAGAATCGATTATCAAAAGAATTATATAAATAACAAATAAGCATACAAGCTTGAATATTGAGCACCATTCAAATCATTGATATATGGGTGTATTGTATGGTTTTAAATGTTCTCGTCCTTTGTTTGCAGCACCAGAGTACGCGTGAGTTCTACATGCAGGTGGAGATGCCGAGTTACGCCCGTCGCGGGGAACAGCTCGGTGTTCGCATCGCGCTCTTCAACTACTGGAACGTTGACATGGAGGTGAGGGTTAACACTCACTTCGTACTGACTTTAGACTGGTTCCATATTGATATACCACTGAGATTTTACTGACTTGATTCTGATCTCATATTGGTATACTGGTGATTTTGTACTGACTTGAAACCCGGTGGCGGGTTTCTCCTAAATCATATCATAGATTCGGTCACTGCCCTTGTGGCGTAAAACTAGCTGCAAAGCTTTACCTTGTGCAGTCTGGTAAAAGAACCCTAAAGGGATGGCCGGCCGTTAAACTAATCCACCAAAAAAATGACTTGAAACTTATTCCATAATGTTTTACCCCTAATCTGTTACTGATTTGCTACTGATGTTATTCTGAATGGATCCTACAGAAGGACCACTGACTTTGTACCGACTGTACATACTGATCTTATGTGGGTATACATCTGATTTAAACACTGAACTGATGTTGTTTTGATGGAAAGTTATTGAATTAGGGTTAATTGTAATATTAAAATAATAATTATTTCTGAAACAGATTAAGATAGATTTTTCACATGGTTTGAATACTTTCAGATTGTCAAACTAATTCAATACACAAATTAATTATTTGCTTACTCCTATCCAGCAATTGATATAAACTCAAGATCATTGTTTTTGTCCTTTGTAGTGCCTGGTGATGCTGCACGACTCGCCCGACTACCACTTTGTGTTGGTGTCTGACCCCAAGTACGGGGTCGTCAGTTCTTACAACCCCCAGACCAAACGGGGCGACGTACAAACCATGGTTTACGTAAGTAACACCTTTATATCACACACAAACCAGGGTCTCTCCAAGTATAATAAAACAAACAGTTCACAGATTTATTTAGATATCTATATATATATTTTTTTATTTCAGAATACAATTGTCAGGAGTAACCCCTTCTGGTCTTCCAGATTTGATATTTGATATTATTAATTATTCAAACTGCATTATTTCACATTGTAGAATATTATGATATGGATCTTCTGGTCAAGATATGAGTGTAAATATTAAGTAAAAATATACTGTCAAATATATATCTATCAAGCTTATAATCTTTCAATGCTTCATTAAAATGTTTATTAAAAGACCAATCTTACCAAATTTAAGAAATAAAAATAGTGGCCAAATTTAATTAAAAAAAAAACTAAGATTAAATACTTATAAATCTCTTTATCGTTCAAATTGTTAGTTAAGAGCTGATCGAGCCCTTGAAAATCGCCAATACAAAGTATTCAGAATTTCCATAATGTTGATCCTCATTAACCTATCCTTGTTTCTGCTTGTTACCAGGTTCAGGCGAGTCGTATGGCGACCATTTACTTCCCGATCCTCCCCAAGCGACGCGGCATCATGAACGTGACGGTCAGCGCCACATCCTTCATGGGGCGCGACATGGTCACACGTAACCTCACCGTCGAGGTAAGCGAGGCTTTGCCCTTTTATACATGATTTATAGTAGGCGTAATTTCACGCATTTGAGTTATTTCTATTTGTTCTATAATATTGATAAATTTCACTTACATCAAATTTTCCCGCATTCATAGCAGTGTGCGAAATGCTTGAAAATATGTGCAGCACGAAAATTAATACGTTTACAGTATACATCATTAAGATTTCTTTATAAATGCTATTTCCGACTTTTTCACTGTCCCTGACTACTCTGTATTTAGTGATATAAGGCTCATTATTTGAAATGTATTTTGAATTAAACAGTAGCAGTATTTGCTCTACACAATATTGATACCTATTGTTACTTTCTTTACTTTATATACCAACTGCATGAAAATCTTACTTTGTAAGATGTAGCTCTGAAATAACAGTAATTGAAAAAAATAGTTCATTTCTTTTTTGGTCTCATGTAACAGATGGATGGCGTAACCAGTTACAACAACACGCCGTACTTCATCGACCTCATCAACCAGGGGTCGATCATCATCCCCGACTTCGACATCGCGATACCTGAACAATTCTGGATTCCCGAGCAACGTAAACATCTCTACGTGCCTGGCTCGGCTAAGGTCAAAGTCAGCATCGTAGGTCAGTACAAACCATTGGTTAACTAAAGCCCGATTTACACAGGTTGTCGATGTACCCTTACGACAATTCGCTTAGATTATCATTGGGAAGAGAAATAGATTAATTCTTAGGGAAGAATGTTTATTGCTGTAAAGAATTTGCAAATAATTTCAGATATTTAAAAATTCTTCACCATGGAGTTTATTATTCCTGGAAATTTTATGGAATGCACAGGAAAACCTGAGACAATCTTAGGACAAACCTATTATAAGGGGAGTGGGGTGGTCTAATGGTTAATGTGTTGGCATTGCATGCGGCCCACCCGGGTTCGACCCCTGGTGCTGACTGTTAGACCACCTCACCTTGCCGTCATTCTCACCTCCATAGATTCAGTCAGCTCTATGGTCAAAAACAGGTGTTGGTCTTGATAAAGCTGAAAAATTAATAAGTAGACCTTAAACTCCAACACATCATCATCATCCCAACCAAATGATAATAGTGTCTTCAGCTAGATTCAGTTTACACTGCCCAAAAATTGTGTTAATGGTTTTGGCTATCATATGTATGTATTTTACAACCAATTCACAAGTTCACCACTGCATCCTTTAGGTGACGTGGTGGGTCCCGGTTTCTTCCGCCCGTTCCTGAACGCGGAGAACCTGATGCGCCGGCCGTACGGCTGCGGGGAGCAGAACGCGTTTAACTTCGCGGCCAACCTGTACTACCTCAAGTTCCTGAAGATCACCAACCAGCTGAAGCCCAAGGTGCTCAGGGAGGCGCTGCACTACCTCAACCTGGGTCAGTGGGTTTCTTGGATTATCAGAGATGCCAATTTTCCTAATTTTGTAGGATTTCCTACTTTTTGGTGATTTTGGATTGCATAACCGACTTTTCCTACATGGCTTTACTATCTGTTTTAGAGTATTTTTTGTGTGTGAGTTATAAGCTATAAGTACCAAAAGCTGCCAAAAGTGGGATGTCAGTTCAAACTAGTTCAAAATCGGCAGGAAAAATTTACCAACACGTCGGTAAATTGTATTTGCAGTGCTGCCGATTATATATTGGCAGCAAATAATTTTGGTATGTGGAATATGGCCTTAGACGTAAAGCAGAATAATGATATGATTCGCTGCAAAAGAAACAGGCTACCTCTTAGCCTGTTAAGAAAATATAATCAATTGAGATTATGAGAAAAGAATAAATGAAATACATAGATAAGGGACTAAATGTTAGGTAGAATAATGAGATACCAGTTTTTCTACCAAAAAAATATATCAGATAGCAGTAATACAAAAGGACCGCTGGTGTAATTTTTATTTGAACTAGAGAATATTTTGTATATCTTCCAAGCATGCCATTTAAAATTACTTGTCTGAATTGTTTACAGTGTTCCAGCGCCAGTTGAGTTATATGAACGCGACTGATGCATCGTTCAGTATGTTCAGGGACTACCGCCGACCCAACCCCAGCACCTGGTAAGTTTACGATATGTTAAATGCACGCTTCAAAATCCTAAATATAATACTTCCTTTGACTGATCATTGATTGTTCAGAAACCCGACCCAACCTGATAATTGCTGTTCGATTGCATTTAAAGCCAGTGTATCATCTGTGTAGGGGATGTAATTTGCTATATTGTAACTCCCATACATTGGCGCCAAATTCGTGACGTGACCAATATCGTTGCTGGATAATGTTCTTATGTTGCAAAACACATCGCCAGCCGCGACGTTATTAGGATTAGGGGTGGAGCTCTATACCCACGGACGATACCCTTGCCCTCATATATGGACATTAGGGGCTCTGAATTTTTTAAAATAGCCCCTTGTATGTACCAAACGATAGTGACCCACATCATCGTAACTGATTTTTCATGATTAGGCTAATGAAGTGAAATTTGATTAGTGTTTCATAGTATCTGATTCTGTCTGGTCACCAAAAGCAGTGATATCATTTGAAAATAATATTGAAAAGGGATTGTTAGGTGTAGTTAATTTCATTTACAAACAGAATAGGTATGAATAAGACACTACCCTGTAATCAAATTTCTCCTGATTAACCTAATCACTGAAATCAGTTACAAAGATATGGCCCCAGTACTTTTATTTCAGTCATTTGATTTTCTTATTCAAAATACCTGAGGTATCTATGAGGATTTTTTTTAGATTTTTGGGTGTATTTAGATATTTAATAATTATGAAATTCACATGAACTTCCCCAGGCTGACAGCTTACGTGCTGAAGGTGCTTAACTACGCTGACGAGGCTGACTGGAGGGACATTCTCTACATCCCGGCTGAGCTGCGGAACCGCATCGCGACATGGCTCTACAAACAGCAGGACATCAACGGCTCGTTCAGGGACCAGGCACCCGCCTATGACCGCAAGATGAACGTAAGGAGAATATAAACACGAGATGTTTTTAGTGATGTAGGACATGAAGATTGCAGCAGTTAATAAGATTACAGTCTGTATAATTAATCAGAGACACAATAGTGCTTTAATAATATACCATTATTGTATACAGGGACAATGGAAAAAAGAAAAAAAGAAATACTGGATGACCAGTATATATGATTGTCTGATATACTTGAATTTGAATGTTGTACTCCACCGGTCCCCGAGACATGAGGGAGACCAGACCTAGGTCTAAACCGTTTCAGTATATTAAATGCTGAAAGTCAAAAAGAATGAAAAAGTTTTTAAATCTAGGATGTTGTTGCAGTTGATTGTAGTCTTACTGAAGTCACCTTAAAAGGGCAAGTTATAACTTGTCATATACTGATTGATCAGGAAATGTTTTATAGTTGCTGTAATAATTGTTCAAGGACTATGTATATAATCTATATGGAATTAGTTAAACTGATTAAAGCCTTTGTCAGAATAATATATGTGAATATATCTGAGAACATATTTGATTTATGATTTTTTCAGGAGTCGCTGTTCGAGGACAGTGATGGGGTAATGGCGTATAAGAATGTGTCGCTGACTGCCCACGTACTGATTGCATTGGCCGAGGCTCGTGGAGGGTTCACAGGGGTACGTAAAACTGGTGCTGAACTTAGAAACAGATTTTCCATGGTGAAAGATACAAAACAATTGACATTTCTTACGCGTAAAAATCTCTGGAAACAATTTTGTAAAAAAGAAAATAATTACATTCATGTGTAAGTAAAGGTTTCAGATTTGTAGTTTGACATTGTGCACGAAATTCAGTTGAAAATATGTAAGATTGTGAATTTCAGTTTAGTAAAAATGTATATTTCCATTACCAGGAGGCGAGTACCCTTGTTGACATCGCTCGTACGCGGGCCACCAGTTTCCTGGAGCAGTTTGTCGGCCAATTAAAAGACCCGTACCAGACTGCGCTGGTTACTTATGCCCTCACTATAGCCAACAGCAACAAGCGGAATGAGGCCTTTGATAAACTCGTCCAAATGAAGCGTTCAGGTGAGTAATGAACAAACCAGTGAGTATGTCGGACATGAGGGAGGTAGTGGGTATTATATGGTGGTATCCGCTCTAAATGTGCAACTTTAAGTTTGCATTCCTCTGATGCTGCGGATTCGAGATTTGTTTTCTGATTTGTGTTTGATTTCTGATTTTTTTCTCTCCAGCACCCATAAATTTGATGTTTAGAACACATTTCATAACATTTAAAGATACTAATCTAAGAAGACCCGTGGGGGCCTTCTGAGGGTGTCTGTACGACCCAGAGGGGTTTGTCACATACCGAGGGACACCTAATGACGACCCCATATTATATTTTTGTCACCCAAAAAGATCCAAAAGTAAATGAAAATGCTGTAAATACGGAGCGGTATGAACAGCCTGTCACTCAGCTCCACCCCTTGTACATGCCACTCCTCGGCCGTGCGGGTGATCAAATTGTACTTACTGTTATTTCTAACTTTTTCACTGTCCCTATCCTACATCCCTGATTAATGCACACATACTGGCTCAGCATAAATCAAATCAAATATTTCTCCCATATGATATTGTGTGTAAAGGAATAATTGGCAAAGAATTAAAGAAACTGTGATCTTCAATCCCTTTTCAAACAATATGGCCATAACTGTGTTTTTTCATCCCATGTTCTAATAAACTCTGGTGGTCATTTTGATATATAACAAGAAGAGAGATATGTTTTACTTAATATGCTGATATTCCATGTAGAACATGCAGCCTGAAATACCAGAAATCTTTGATATTCAGAAAATAAAAATTGTGCCTCTGTTCTGCCGTCTCCTAGGAGAGTACCCGTACTGGTCGCCACAGGAGATCCCGAACAACCCGTTTGAGATCATCAACACGGTGCCCATCAACCAGCCCCGCGTGCTCTACCCGCTGGAGGCCTCGGCCGTGGAGGCAACGGGCTACGCGCTCCTCGTGTACCTCCAGAACAACTACCTGGAGGAGTCGACCAACATCATGAAGTGGCTACAGACCATGAGGAACTCGATCGGAGGTTACGGCAGCACAAGGGTAAGGGTTATTGTGGGAGTTTATTGAGAGGCGAATGTGGATGATGATGTCTGAATATGCATAGTGAAGACGGGAGGGTAAACTTTAGGTTTTGTTGGGTTGTCTGGTGTTATAAGCAGTTTTACTCTGTTTGATATAAAGTGGTTCAAAAGATAAATCTTAAACTTTTAAATTTGAGGTAAGGGGTCTTTTTAATTGTCATAATTTTCATACTGGCTGCATTTCTTGGTTGGTTTCTTCTCACTATGTTGCTCCCAGGACCTCCATTGACAGAAAACCAAAAATAGTTTTTAAAGTAAAATCAATTTATACTTTAAATTTCAGAAAGACAATTGAATCATCTGTATGACATTAACCCTGTGTATTTGTGTCCAGGACACAGTGGTGGCGCTGCAGGCCCTCACGGCCTTCGGAGCCCGCGACACAAACCGTGCTCTGTACAACATGGAGATCGAGCTGGAGCACGCAGACAGCGACTTTAAGACTGTCGTCAAACTCAACAAGGACAACTGGGCCACGCTGCAGGAGTTCGACGTATGTTGAAATTTATTGAATCTACATTTTTTTGCTTTTGCATTTTCAAAGGCTGGTGAAAATTCTGCAAACAGCAAATAGTTTTCACTTCACGGTTGCCGTCAGAGGAGTAAGCATCATACGTATTCAACAGTAAATAGTTTTTACATTGATTCTCTTTTGACTAAGTAGACTTTCACACAAAAAAAGTTTCTGTCATTTCTTTTGGCAGTAGAAGGTTTAAGCTCTAATTTTTGCACCAGAGAAAACTATTTCATAATCCATTAAACGAGATAAAGTGAAGGTGATGTAGAAATGCCTTTTTCCCATTTAATTATATTTGCATTAATTATTTTGTAACTCTAAAAGAACAAAATATCTTGAAAGTTTCCAAAGCCAGTCTTAACTCAGTGGTAATGGTCTCTTTTGTCCTTTGCAGTTAGTCGGTGAGAAGATTTATGGTTACGTCAAGGCGAAGGCCAAGGGAACCGGCATGGCCCTGATACAGGTACGTAACTATCTATTACCACCTCTGATTACTCTGCTTAGGTGAATTGCTGTACTTTATATTTTTTTGACGAAGAGTTTTTTTTTTAATCCACTAGAATTGACCAAAAGAACATAGAACAGAATGTAGATGCTCAGCACATGTATATTATATGCTAGAAATTGTTTTGAGTATTTTCAAAATGTCCAACCCTGCCCTGGTCCATGTGTGTAAGTACAGAAAAAAGCTAAAACAATAAAAATTAACCTACCTACCCTATACTTTTCAACCTGTGTTACCTAAACATAATATTTTGGGCTAAGCGCTACAGGAATAATAAAGTTTATTAATTACACTTGACAGATACAAGAAATAGGCAAATGATGATAAGATAAATTTGGACAATGTTATTGCTGATATTAACTTGTTGCTGGTGTTTCTAGGTGCACTCCCAGGTGAATGTCGAGTACCAGCAGTTCATCACCCCGAGGCCCATCGGGCGCTGGTTCAACCTGACGATCGACGAGAAGGACTTCAGCGGCAAGAACAAGTCGGTGATGGCCATGACCGTCTGCACCTCGTGAGTACAACAGGCCAAGGGTGGGGGGAGTTTTATATAAAGCCATGACCGTCTTCACCTTGTGATTAAACTGAGTCGAGGGTGGGAGGAGTTTTATATAAAGACCCATAACCACTAAGCAATTTTGACAAAGTTGGCCAACTAATTGGCACTAAAATTGACTTATTCTACCAGGATAAAAAGCCAATTTTTGCTTCGATTCATATCAAACATTTTTATTTCAATACTGGTCTGAATAACTGCAAAAATCAGCCGATCCCTCTGCAAAAAAACACCCGCCTGATTTGTGCACTGGCTCATCCCCATTGGTATGCCTCTTTTAGATTAATTATATAATAAAAAGTTAAAAAGAGGAAGGGAAGAATTCAAATCCTCAGGGAGGAATTAAATGAAAATAGATAATTATACAGTGCATAGGTGTCACAAAGTTTAATTGTCTTTACCTCTGGTAACCTAAAGCAGATTGAAAAAAGCCAGGCCAGTAAGACTATTTAACAAAATTCAACTATCAAAACATCAGTCATAGTCTCAGAGTTAATGTTGTCTTGTCGTTCCAGGTGGGAGCGTCCTGATGTGAGTAACCGCAGTGGTATGGCGGTCATCGAGGTGGGAATCCCGACTGGGTACATCATTGTGAATGACGTGCTGCGGACCTACGTCCAGTCTGCGGTTGTGCCAACACTGAGCCGAGCTGAGTTTTACGACCAAAAGGCAGTCTTCTACCTGGACTATGTAAGTACAAGATAGCAGCAGATCTAGGATTTTAGAGGGGGGGGGGGGGGCAAGGTGGTGTAGTGGGTTAGGTTCGCGCCTCTCACTTTGCTGGACTGGGTTTG
This sequence comes from Lepidonotus clava, assembly GCA_936440205.1. Taxonomy (NCBI): domain Eukaryota; kingdom Metazoa; phylum Annelida; class Polychaeta; order Phyllodocida; family Polynoidae; genus Lepidonotus; species Lepidonotus clava. The sequence continues at coordinate 52,937,375 of OW387140.1, read as the reverse complement.
AGTCTTAGCCTTGCCTGCTACGCCACCTTACCTTGCCGCCGTTTCCACCCCCATAGATTCAATCACAGTACTTTATACAAGTCCAAAATTATAAGTTGGTCCTGATAAATCCTAAAATTTCTGAGAGGACCTTAAACTCCAACAAAAACAATACTCCCTATGGAAACCTTTCAACAAGACCATATTGACATATTGATAGGTTGTTAACCAGAGTGCTTAAAATTTGGGGCCTTGAACTGTCCTAGTATTTGAACTGTCCTAGTATTTTTATAACTCATGTGAATCATATTATCTTCTTTTTATAGGTGGAAGCCAATAAAAAGACCTGTGTAAAGTTCCGAGCAGATCGGTGGTACCCTGTTGCCAACTCCTCCATTCAGCACACATTAAGGGTGTACGACTATTACGAACCAGGTAAGACTATCTAAAGTCACCTTTTCCTTTATTATAACTCTATTAAAGAATTAAAATCTTTCTTTGGCCTTTAATATTTACTCAAATAAAGAATGTTGTAAAGAAAGACAACTTATATGAAGATAAGTCATTAAACCATTTACTTGGGTGACCACTGAAGCATCTACATAATTATTTTTCCTTTTTCCTAGCTTGAATTTTGCAACTATGAATCAATGCATGTATTATACATGGACCAAACTATGAATTCCAAGAAAATATGTGATAGTGTTATCTTTAATCAAAGCTAAACGCAAATATTTGATGATTACCTTCATGCTTAGGATGACTCAATGTTTATTCATATCGGAGAACAAAACCAAAAAAATAACTGACATAGTGTTATGTTTGAGTTAAGGGAAGCAGAAGTAACACACTGGCTTCACTCTAAGAGTTAAACTGTATTCACTGACAATAAACACAGACAGATGAGCTTACTAAAACAAAAATGTCGATCCGAAACATTAGGCGGTGCTACATAATGATACACCACATATAACATCATACAGAAAATCAAAATGCATCGTTGGATTTCCTTTTATAAGCGTCACAGTTCCATCTTTCACCTCCAACCTCTGTTAAAAGCCAGAGATGCCATTTTCCCTTCATTTGGAGGATTTCCTACATTTTGGAGAACCAAAACTTTGTTTTTAAAATTTATTTTAGAGTATTTTTGTATCAGTTTCAAGCTACTCAATTACAAATTCAGTGTCGGGAGTCTATAAATTAAGGTTATCTTTCTTAAGTTACTACTGGGAAAAAGGAAAAGTTTTCCTCACTTTTCTTACTTGTTCATCAATTGGGTATGGTTTCTTTGTATCATAAACTCATTGTTTGCTTCGTACTTTCAGGGATGCACAACACAACGTTGTACACGGTTTACGACCTGTTCACGCTCCACATCTGCCAGGTCTGCGCTAGTTACCAGTGTCCCTACTGCCCCATCTACAACACCGCCCCGGTACCAGCGGCCTCCGCGTACCTGTGGGCGCTCATTGTGGTCTGCGTACTCACTTTGTTATGGGATCAGAAACTGCAGAGGTGAAAATCCACAAAATGAGGGTGAAGGAAGACTTTGTGATATTTCAGAGAAGGAAATGAAATGTTGAGGTTGAGTTATTGAAAACCTAAATTTATTGAGATTTTTTTTTTAAAACATTTTTATTCTATACTGGACAGTTTTCAGTATACATTACTGATTTCCTGCCTCACCCAGTTTTACGGTGGTTTACAATGATTGCAGGTAGCTTATTTGGGTCTCTTAAGATTGGTTGGTAACATTTCTATATGTTTGTAAGAATGATGATGGTGCCCAACAATGAAAGATTAAACTTGTAGCAGGATAGAGGTTGTAACTCAAATCAAATAGTGGCACTTGGAATGGTACAGTTTGGTTAAAGTTGATGTCTCACCATTGCAGTGTTTTTGAAAACATAGTTTTTGCTGTATATGTCTGATATTTCCACCATAATGTCAGACACATAAGCCAAGATTGTTGGACATAATGTCTGGCAGAAATGGGAAAATTATGGTAAGTAATGTTTGAAATGTCTGAAATGTATAGCCAGCTGTGCGGTAATAAAATCCTGAACATCGGACATAATGTCCAGCACTTCAAAAGGTTTTCACATAGACTGCCATTGTAAGTTATACCCAAGGAATCTAACTTGAAAATAAAATGAGAGGATAAGATGTTGATGAGAAAACCATCATATATGTCCTAATGAAGATCTGAAGTACCTAAAAATGGGTTTTTGATGTATTAATAAGTGGAAGTAAGATAAATGCCTTAAAAGATGCATTCTGAATATATCATATTCCCTCCAGCTAGTATGTGAATTAGCTTAATGACTAAGTAAGATTTCACTACATTCTATTTTACTCATGGGTAGTACTCAATTTATAACCCATACTTTAAATGTATGTACTTTTCTAAGGAAAGTGGTGTAGGAAACATGGAGTTGGGATTTGTTTTGTTGTAAATGTTGTCTGAGTTGATTAGTAGAAAGATAACTCTGAACCCTGAAAGGTTGGCCCTAACAAACAAACATGAATATTAACCTCAACGTGTATCTAATTATGATCAAAAAGGGATGTAGGATACATTGGGGAGAGGGTTGTTTTGTTGTTAATATAAGAGTGTGAGAGTTTTAATACTTAATGGGAAGATTCTTTGAGTCCCCTCTTTGGAGCTTCTTTGAGGCTGAGTTTGAAATTTTTGGTCAAGAGACCAAAGCTCTGTTGACCTTTTCAAACACGATTATTACTTTATTTAGAACTATTTCAACCAAATTCTGATGTGTGATAGGGATTACTGACAAAGATGGTCTTTATACTATAAAGCTTGAGAAACTTTCAGATTTCAAGCGAAATTAATTCAGAATGTAACTTTAACTCTGAAACTATTGCTCTGCTCTGTTGCAGTAGATGTGACTTGTGATTGTTGCACATTCCTGGCTGTAAATAAGGTGTGAAGGGCTTCTGTAATATCATAAGTTGACCATGTCAGATGTTGGTAGTTACACTCTTGGGTTTATCCAGACATTAACCATTTCCAACAGTGGTTTGGTGGCTATGCTGTATTATACATATGTTGTATGAATCTAGATTTCACAAAATTTAATGGTCAATTTTAAAAATGGTCAGTTACATTCTGTTAATGAATTATTCCAGATATATAAGACTTGGAGCAGGAATTCTTTCAGAAAGTGAGACTAGTTAATTTTTACTCAGACATTTTCTGTACAGTTTATCACAATATATGAATGAAAAGGGGTATATTTGTAATGTATTTCAATAATTAGTTATCGCTGTTATATCAAGAGTTTTATCGATTTATAAACATGTACATAGTTTGGATGCCATATTCTATAGTTTGCATTTAGATGAACACTGTAGCTATGATTCAAGATTGCATGCACTGCCATATGATTTGCTGCTATCCAATTGATCACAAATTAAAATATTTTAGGGCTTTTATTTTCAGATAAGTACATTCCATTGTCTTATTATATATAAGCGGTAGTTACTGGCCTTTGCTCACTGAAGAACATGATGTTTATTATGGATGATCTGCACCTTCTGTTACAATGTCTGTATAAGCAAGGCATCAAATCAGCTGCGAAAATGAAATATACACTTTAGGTTTTCAAGCATAGGAGCTTGTAACTTTTCATTAGGTGTAACATCATTTAGGCAACCTTGAATGAAGTGAATGTTACAGATTAGATAGGGAAAATGGCCTCTGTTGACATACAAGGGAAGACAGCCTATAAAAGGTAATCTTTTGTGGAAAAGAAAATTTAGACCCATTGCTCAACTAAGGTTTGTAAGAGAAATGTATACGTTGTCTCTTTGAATTAGCCACAACTATGTATTTGTCATATCGGGGGTAGAACATGTTTGTTTACTCTTTTTTGGAAGAAAGGTTTTTGGTATTCATTACTCTGGCTAGGGTTTGATCAACACACAACTTTTGAGTTATACATCCAATATATTCAAACAATAGTTATTAGTATATGTATTTATTTCTTTATTGAAACCTTATCTAAGGTAGTCAAGGTACCAAACTAAAATTTGAGCTAGTATCATAATAAGATTTAGCTACTTGAGAATTCTGTAATCTACATTCCTGCCATCATATGAGATCAAAATCTGGTTGAAGTGCAATGAACTTGATACCAAACTACAGCTTTATAAATAGGTATACACTTTCCTGTCTATCCTCAGCTTTAAGGGTTTTACTTGGACTTTATACCTCATATGTCCTTGTTAAAGGGATTTGGGACTGATCACACCTGCTCCACCTGGTGTGAAAATCTTAGGGGCTTGAAATTGTATTTGTGTATAAAATATCTTTTATTTCCAAAGAAATAACAACTTTTCCACAAACATTTTAACTCAAAATGGGATAATGAGAGATTTAAAGAGAATTTGTTTACATAGGAATATACAGGAATTACCATAAATTATTATTTTGTTTCTAAGGGTTGTAGCTCTTTAATTAGCACGGTGACCCCCACTTTCTTTTGCTGAAATATATTGGTACAGGTCCAGAGATGATATCAAACCGTGTTTGACTAATATATGGTGGTTGAATTTTTCAGGAGATGAAGAACTAGTGTTTTCCTATAGAAACCTATAGTAAAACCTAATTTTTACAAGCCCATTTATCTTGAAAACGAATACGGTGACATATGATTTTTATCATGGTTATTTATTCCCATGATATTGGTCTAACCTCACAAACAGTATCAAGACTATATGCTGGTTCATTTAGAAACCTGCCAGACAGTCCTTAATCCCTTTAATCTAAATGTTTTTGAAACTAACAGATTTATCAGAATATGTGAAGTGAGGATCTGTTGCCATGGTAATGGCCCTGCTAACTGCCATAGAAGTACAACCCATGTGCCATTGTGTTTGAAGTTTTCAACTTTTATACTTTCTATGTTTTTATATACACTATCTACAACTAGTATTTGTGTCCTGTACAAAATCTAATTTTGAAATTTTGAAGATATGATCTGGAAATATCTGATTTGATACTAAGAAGTGGCACATCTTTTGTGTAGTAATAGAAAATGCCGTTCTTATTTAGTGTTCTTCCAAAGAAATGCATTGTACCAAACTAGTTTCCATGCTACTTTTATGGTCAAGGTGAACAAAGGAGACCTGTACAAATATAATTATACAAACAATAAAATATATTCCTTACTATCAACTGTGTGTCTATTTCTTATTCGTTGCATCTTTCAAATCTAATATGTTCTATCAAGTCTAATAGTGACCTTTTAATCCATTTTTTCATCTTTTTAAGTCCCCCGATGCCTCCTTGCTCCCCGTTCGCCAAATATCAGCGCAAGCTTATATGGCAATGGTGGAGGAACGTAAGCCATACAAAGAAATACTGCTTATGATGCCAATTCAAGGGAAATATGGACTGTCTGGTTGTCTGGATGTTATTCGTAAAAAATCTTGGCATTGGTATATAATATTTAGTTGTTCTCTACGGTCTCCAGTCAAGCCCGGAGAGATGTTTTGGTCATTTAGGTAGAGGTCACAGTTGAAATTGATAGGACATTGCGGGAATCAGATTCAGAGTCCGGAGGTGTTGGCAGTTGAAAACCAAATATACGGTGAAGATTATAGGTTTACCATAGGGCTTCTATGAGAATTAGGCCGCTTAAGCTTGATATGTAAGATCTGTGCTAATAATGTTGTTATTATGGAGTTGTTATAATATAGATAGTTTTCTAACACTTGCCACCTTATTAGTAATGGATGGGACGTCTGCTTATTACATACATCTAGTTAAACTAACATGCGATGGCTGCTTCACAGATAACTCTCAGTTTATGGCCTTTTGATTATCTTGACACAACTAATAATATAGGTAAACGGAGTGAGGCATAACAGTCGCAGGCATCAATGTATCTTTTTTTCTTTTTAGTTCAGTCAGATGTTTATACACGTGCCCAACATGGAACCATGGAATAATTACTATAATGGGAAATGCAGTACATAATAAATGAACTTGAGAAAATGACTGCTTTTTACCAATCACTACCATTTCTGGTTTGTTTAAAGATTGTAATAAAATCACCAATATTATTTCTTGCTTGTAATGTTATACACTTACCATTAACAATGTTCTTGTGTTTTATTGCAACCAGGACCCAGTAATTATTTTAACAACAGATTACAACCTGAAAGTTTTTGATAGATTTATGCTTATTCTACGGGCTCGATGTCACATCCAATTGTTTTCAGAAATATGAATCAATCAAATCGAATCTCGCCTGGAGGTATTGACTTGGTCATTTAGGCGGGAAACGCCATTGAACCAAACCGCCACCAGCGGAAACAAGATCGCAAATTCAGACCTACATCCGGTTGTAATGCTGTGCCTATGTAAAGTCTATACCAGAAATTGACCATTGAAAAAACATGAGCAGAAATCAGGTAGGAGAATGACAGCGGCCAACCTGTTTGACATCGATGCCTCAGCATTGAAAAGTCTACTAGGGTCCCGGATTGTAGTGTAGTGTGGAATAAATCATGTTAATGAGCGTGAAGACGGCAAGCATGGCGGGCACCGGCCTCCGATCGGAAAGTCGGCCGGAATTGCACGCCTATTTTCCATGCATTTCAGTCGATTTAACGCGCCATATAGGTTCATGTCGATCTTTTATTGATGATGCCGATGTGTTGGGAAGCTATATATCGATATAAACCCAGAAAATCGCATTTCTTTACGGACTATGTTTCATGCACAATCCCTTCCGGGCGAAGCGCACTGACACTGTCATCCTCCCCTCAGGGAGCAGTCCGATTGGGACACGTGTAGGGGTCCTCCACAATTGATTGCCTTTTACGCCTTAAATCGGTATCGACAAGCAATATGGAGTATATATTATGGATTACTAATATCAGGAGGTCCTCCAGGTCGATATAAGAGGCAAAACAATGCCGATACTTACGATTGGCATCGAAGAAAAGGTTAGTGTTCTCCGTGTGTAGGTGAACGATAATGGAAGAAGATGTCGGCGGGCTAAGCCTGACATGTCCATCTTTTTGTTTAATTTGATCGATAATTCGCTCGATAATTTGTATTCCTATCCAGATATCTCATCAACAATTACTTTCATATATAGAAAAAGAAGACGAATAACCCGGAGTTGTTTGGTTTTCTAACTGATCTTTTCCTCTCTATTTCTACCTGTGTCCTTGTGGTGTTAATTATTCTGGAAATATAAATTGTTTTCAAGGCTAGGATCATTAAGTAGTAATTAGTATTTTCATTTTGTAAGTAGAATCATCAGGTGCAAAGTTTTTGAAGAGATTAAACCTAAAGATAAGCCCCAGGTCCACTCTTTTGCTTTTATATTTGCTGTATGATTTCTCTCTGATACAAAAAATACTTTGAGTTTAAATAAAATAATATAAACCAAGAGAGAAGCAGTTGATGTGAATCTTGCAGGACTTTATAGTCTGCAAATCAATAAAGCTGGATATTTAGATCTCTAAACATCGGTACCTAATTATATAGGAGAGTAGATGTAGTTTTTAGTGAGTGTTTCCAGATTTTGCTGAACTAAGTTATTCTCTGAGGCTCAGCAAAAAACATAGTCTAAGGCCCCTTATGCATTCCCGTTTGTCCTGCTTCTGTTGGCCCTGGCTATGGGGGAGTCTGGCAAAGCTTTTATGTAGTATTGCATAGAGATCTCCCCTTATGGATGGCCAGATTCCTGCTAAAACATATATATTGAAATATCTGGATAAATTTATTTCAATTTGGTTTTAAAATTAATGTCATGACCTTGGAACTCAGTATGAAAATGGTTATACTCAATGAAATAAAAACATTTGTTTGGGACTGTATTGCCCCTCTTTTTCAAGTTTTGTGCAATGATCTGTATGTGTATTACAGGTACAATGTGATCGTTCTGTTTAGTGTATGTGGATGGTTTAACTAGGTCATTTTTTTCTACAATACCATAAAATGACCTTGGCACAGTTTGGTATACAGTAGTTGACATATATACAGCCAGTGGCCAACCCTCTGATGTGACTACAAATTTAAAGCAAAGAAAATTCCTTAATATCTACCCCAATAGCTACCCTCACAAACCAGGGACCTGCCACTGGTTTTAATGCATTCTCACCTCTTCCCAAAAAGACGCAGACCAGTCCACAAGCAATATGTGGTTTTATGGTGAGAAGTGAGTTCTGCCCTAATCTTACTATTTTTAGCATTCCCTGGGAAAGGGTACCTTACTCATGCCTGGCTTGCTCTTCAAAGGCCTATCCCAGTTGGAGGGGGGAGGAGAGGCTGGCTGTGGAGAGGGAAGGGTAGTTTAGGATGGGGCAGGGTTGGTAGAATGGGGAAGGGCCTGTTGGTAGGAGGGAGGGAGGAAAGGGAGGGAAAGGGTGTAAGGAGCAAGAGGGCAGCCCTGAACCACAAGCATATATTAATTGATGTCCGGTAGTTTTAAACAAAATCACATCAAAATTGAAAAAGAATACACTTGGAGACAATCATCCTATATCCCTTCCATTGCACATTAGAACTGCATTGGAGAATTCCAAACTGCATTGTAGAATTCCAATGTGGATCCCCCATGGGGATCTGGGGTGGGGGTTCCTTCGGGAGCCTTTTGGGAAGAATGTGTCCCCAGCAGCCCCTTGCTGTTTGTAGAAGGCGACAAATGGGAGACCAGACTCAGTAGCTCTTTGGTAGAGTGCCTGCTCTGAGTCTGAGTCTTAAGCAAAGAAAACTGTATTCTAAGTATATGAATGTACTATTTTATCGTAATAATCCACAATTATTTTTTTATTCAGTTCTTTATTCAGGCAGAACAATTATATCATATGAATCCTCAATTTTGCTATACGAATCCTACCATGAGGCAGTGCTGGGAGGCAGAGGTGTGAAAGAGTTGCATGTCAGCTTGAGTGTCATGTTGGACTAGTTCGCTTTGGTTTGTTATGCTTTGCTTTCACTTGAGTATCTTAATAGAGTATAACATATCATATCATGTTACCTATACATATTATATGTGAGTATGGTTCAATAAATAAATAAATTAAAAAAATGTGACAGGTGCTAGTAATATCTTCAATGAACCCTCACCCACTGTATGTTATTAAGGTGGGTAAGGGTTCATCAAACTTATTACTAGCATATATCATGGTTGTCAGCATGTCATCCAAAACGAATATTTGGGATAAGAATGGACTTAAATGCTTTATCTAAACAACAAACAGTCTATTGTGAAATTCACCGTTGAGATCCCACATTTAACAGTAGCTTACTTGCAGATTGTTTTAGGGATAGAATGGTCTGGATTCTTTCCAGCAAATTTAAAAATTATCAAATTCCCATTGCATTCAGTGTGAGATATAACTGTACAGGATGCAGGTTATATAGATGTGTGTTTGTCTGAGAGCACTTCAAAAAAGTGAATGTGTACTAAAAGTAACAGCCAATGTATGTTTCTGTCTTTCAACATGGGCAATAGGTGTTTTCACAGGGGCAGGGGACATGGGTTTAATAATTTTATGTGTGCAAAGGTAATGCGCCACGGCAATTTCTTGATATTAATGTAGGATAATTAGCCTTGTCTGTCTGTTGTCGTGTGACTTTTGGGATGTGGACGAGACCATCAGGGACCAGCTGATTGAAAAATGCTGCGATCAGAGTCTGAGACTACGATGTAAGTTTCTTGAGTCTTGAGTCTGGTAACATAAAACTTAAAGATTTACAGGATTTAGCACTCGCTACAGAGGTGGTCGAGGCTCAGATGCGGTCGATAAGTCACACTACCCCAGCCGCCCAGGTGAACGCGGTGTGCAAAAAGGAGACGGGCCCAAGGAAAGGTGACGGGCTGAAAGGTAAACCCAATAACGGTGACACCCAAGGTGAGGGTTGTAGTAAGAACGCAGGGACAAGCATTTTTTGTAACTGTAATTGCACTGAACATTTCTCTGTTGATAAGGAGTGTCCAGCGAGGGGCAAAGCCTGTAACATTTGGGCGGTAAGGGACACTTCGTGGTATGCTGCCTGAAGGACGGAGCTGGTGACTTTCCCCTGTCGGTTTTGTTAAACTGTTATGTACACTATTTTTACATGGAATATTAACTATTTGTAAGGGGCCTTCCATTTTAGTATGTATGCACGAACGGGGGGGTCTGAAAGTAGTATAATGGAGTCGCTGGCGCGCATAGTCAATGCTACTAATTAGGTCACTAGGTCAGTACGAGTGAGCATCGGGCATAAATAGGTTCATAGACTAATAGAGACTTTGAATAATTAGGTCATTACGACCTACTTTCATGACCTACTTTTAAAAATACGTTTAAGGAATGTATGTGTTATTTCGTTATTTTTTCATTTTTTTTATATATACTTTCTACGTATATTTTACCGGATAATTTTACCGGATGTTCTATTATTTTCGTTATTTTTACATTTTTTTTGTATATAGTTTGTATACGCTTATGTCATTTATTATTCATTACATATAATAAATAAAACAAAACAACATTTTTTTTAGTTATTTTTTATTAAAAATCGTAAAAAGCGGATTATAATTCATATATACATTGCGTTTCTTTTAGATTTTTTAAAAAATTGTTAAATATTTTATGTTTTTTCATATATTTTATACTTTTTTTGGTTTTTCATACATTTCCTATATAGTGAAAATGTTTCAGTTTTTTTAGCTATAGTTCATTGTCCTTGGGCAGTCATTTTTCAGCTTTTTATCTATAATTCATTGTCCTTGGTCAGTTATTTTCTTAAAGGGCGAAGGAATTGTTGGAGCATGAGAAACCACAGCCTCTAGATTGCGCTGAACGTTCTGTGAGTTCCTCCAGCTTACTTTGCAAGTTGGTAACGGCGAAGAGGAGTCGGTCAACATTAGCCGACAGGGCCTCCACACAGTCAATGGTGTTCTCCAGATCACGTTGCATGCGACCTAGTGATATGGGACGTCTCTTAGGCATGTCCAGTATTACATCTTCTTCTTCTGATGACTCTCCTTTTTCCTCTGTATCTGTAGATAACCACATTTCTAGCTTTTCAACATCTGGTGTTTCCGTCTTCTCCATTTCCACCGGTTTAAGTTCATGTAAGAAAGAACTGTCTTGTCCGTTAGGTTTGTCATGGCTGGGGTACCTAGCGCTGACAGTGCGACATAGGGGTTGAGAGTGCGACATGTTTCTATGAGAAAACGAACACAGTGCGCTCCGCAGGTGGTGCTTGTGAGTGCTTGTAGTTGTTGTCGGTTATACTCCCAGATACCGTATGACGAACGTTGGCAGAACGAGATGTGCTTTATAGCTATTGGTGGTAACCCGAATGAGTCAAAATAGAAAGTTTTCCCTTGTGGTGATACCCAAAATGCTACCCAATGTTCCCCTGGTTTATTGTGAGGATCTGTGTTGCTAATGAAACAAGTGAAGGGTTGTGTTTTTTTTGGTATTCTATCAGAGGGAAAAGTTCCAAGGAAATATCTATTTGTGTGGGGATGGTTACGTAGAATTTTGTTCAATTCTGAGGTTTTGAGAACCATCTTCAGTTCTACACCATGGCGTAGTCAGTGACCGGCAATCGGTCGGCTGTGAGCTGGATCAAGCTGTCATAAGTGCTCAGCATAATTACTGAAACCGCGTGACCCAGCGCTTCAGCAAACTTTAGGGACACCGACAGCTTTCCCTGTCGCAGCAGGTTGATGCGGGCGTCCTCCGGAGTTCGGTCGGGGGTCAGGTCGAAAGCAAACAACGTGTACCCGTTCTTAAAATGATGTAACTGAATACCGCAGTCGTGACCCGAAGCTAATAGTCCAGTCTCCTTGAAGAGTTGACTGTAGGCTCTGGCCAGTTCTGGCAACCTTGGAGGCGACACTTTCTGGCCCCCTCCTCCGTCGTCAGGAGGTCGATGAGATAGGACTTGTAGGAGTACTCTTCATTGTTCGAAGTTACCTTCTCCCCGTTGATGAGAAGCTGCACGCTGCTGAAAAGTGAATGAATTAAGTTGTTGACTGGAGCTGCATCGTGTGCCACGGTTAAGGCAGCTTCGTCGTTTGCTTGAACTACATACTCTAGGTAGAGTTCAGCTTCGCTGAGGTCTGTGTAAAGATTGCTCGGTTCGAAGGTGAAGTCAAAACAAGTTGTGGTGTCAGTGAGAGCGTTGTTTGTTGTTTTCTTGACGAATTGACTTCGGAGAATATCTTTCTGTGATATAGGTAGTGCGTGTAAATCCAATTCACCTACGGCACATGTTGCCGCACAGGGGTGAATGAGACTCATGATGAACCCTTTAGAAAAGGGTAGACTTACGTCTACCTACACTCTTCTTCTTCCCGTTACCACGTCTTGCACCTTGCGTTGCTCGGCGTCGTTTGGCTGGAGGGCCATCGTCGTCAGTGTTTAAGTACCTTCTGGCTGCACTGAATGCTGTGTCCATTAAGGAACTTCCTGCACTCTTTGACCTTTTTACGAGGCTCTTCTTAAAGTTTTTTCCAGCCACGACATCGTCAAAAACACCTTTTCCTGTTTTGACGATGGTGGGGACGGCTGCTTTAAATGCTGACGCACCGAGCTTCTTTATCATCGGAAGAGCCGATCTCATTATACTTCCGAATACTCCGTGGCCACGTTGTCTTTTAGCTCCACCGAAAGCAGGTAATTGTCCACTTCCAAATTGTGAACGCTTATAATATTGGCCATATTCACCTCTTGGTGATGAATACAAGGGTGGCACGTTCATATAGTAACTCACCATTTTCCAATGTCTTCCTTCTTATACTAATGTACTATAGGGATGAGAGAGAGCTCTAAAGGTCAGTACTACCGACACTTCCCCGTGCTCAAATGGTATAGGTTCGCCTGCACTGTCTCTTAAGTACACTCCGATCTCTTTGAAATGTGTTATTCGTAGAGGATGGAAAATCAAATTGGGAAAGTTTATTGTGTCCATTGTTTTTTGAGAGTAGTTGTTTACAGCCATACATCGAAGAAGTGGCGCTTCAGTATCTCCTACTACCCCGTTGTGAATAATGTCAGAGTAGACATAGACTGTATGGTTTCTGTAGTTGACATCTGTTATTTGTTTTGCTCGTGTGCGCCTACCCATGTATATTTTTCCTTCGAAACCAAGTTGATAAGAAAGGTTTTCTGGTATGACGAGCATTGTGTTGGAAGGCAGTGCAATAAGTGTTTTCATTGTGAATTTGTTATAAGAGAAAATTTCATCTGGACCATTTCCTTTATTTTTTCGCTTTTCTTCTTTCATTTTCTTGATGACTTTTGGTATATTTTTCTTCATTATTTTCTTCAGGAGTTTGATCAGATCTTTGTTGGTTTCCACTCGCCCGCTTTCCATTGAGAAACGAGCGTAAGACCGTTTTCCTGGAAAGTGCTTCCTTGCTAATGAATCGATGTAACTCAATGTGGGAGGCAGCTTTTTTGGTTCATCAGCATCAGCTTCTTCGAATACTTCTGTGGGCTCTGGTTGGTCGTCATCGTCATCGTTCTCTTCTTTTTCAATTCCCTCCATTTCAACTTCTAGTTTTCTTTTCGGGGGTGTTTCATGCATGTGTGTTACCAAATCAGTATCAAACATGTCTGTTAGGAACGGTTCTCTGTCACGTTTTTTCCTACTGCTCTCTATTTCACGCTTTAGTCGAGTGATAGCTTCAACGGACCTTGTCGGAGGTGTTTGTAATGGAGTAACTCCTTCTCTAGGTTTTTTAGGAGGTGTAGGTCCGTCGGAAGTGTGAGAACTTGGTGTCGGAGGAGCTATACTCTCACTAACTGTTCTTACAGCTGACACTGCATCTGAAATAAACGCTCCAGAAGACTCTTCATGATCAGGGTCTGGTACTGTCGGTGTTTCAATTGAACCAGCTGCAGTTCCAGGTGTAGTTGTGGAAGTAGCAGGAGATTCAGAAGAAGGCTGTTCATCAGAACCGCGGGAAGTTCTTGCCCTAGTTGGTGCGGTGTTATGTTTCTTCTTTTCTGACGGTGCTTCTGCGCTGAGAAGGTAGAAAGTTGATTTTCGCACATTGTACCATTTTACTGGAAGCGTTATTTCAGATAACGCACAGTCTGTGTCAGCTGGTAGTACCATATACTTTTGTAAAAGAACTCTGTAAGTGCTCAGAGTGTTGTCTGGAAAGGTCTTAGTAGATGAGTTACTGGGTAGGGTGTAGGTTACATCCATTTTTGTATGTTCTTGACTGGTTCCCAACTGTTGAATTTGTCTCCGTATCCTTTCCACTTAAAGAGTGCTTCTCTTTTAGCACCTTTTCCTCTATATTTAAGGATGCTCTCGACAGTGTACTGCTTCCTCGGAGTAACTTTTACCTTCTGAACCTCTTGAGGATAAAACCACCCCTTTATTCTTTCTTGAAGGGTATCTTCGATTTCATACCCCTTAATATAGTCTGGGTTCTTTACAGTGAATATTTCTTCACTCCAATTTGGTTCATACCCACGATTAAAGGTTTTCCTTTTTCTTAGAATTCGTGCTCTATCACCACTTTTCATTAAAGGTTTTCTTTTCGTCTTTAAATCTTTAGCTCTCACTCTTTCATACAAATGATAGAACAATCGATCGGCGTTATCTTTATTAACGTCTACCGGTCGACCTCCTATGGTAGAATGAAAGGTGTGGTTGTAAGAATGCACTAGATCTTGAAGTACATCTATGTATGTGTAGGTTTTCATGTGAGTGAAGTATCACCACATTTTCTGTTGTAAGGTCCCGTTGAACCTTTCTGCTATAGAACATTTTATGTCATCATTTTCTCCAGTGAAAAAAGATACACCTGTCTCTTTCAAGTAATCCTGAAAAGTTTTGTTCAGGAACTCTTTACCTTTATCTGTTTGAAGGTATTTAGGACATCTTTTAACTGTCATAACTTTGAAAGCTTCCGTAACATCTGTGGCTTTTTTACTTTTTATAGCTTGTGCAAATCCAAATCTGGAGAAGACATCTATGGCAACCATTATATATGAATAGCCTTTGTTATACTTTTTGAACTGTTGCATATCTATCAAGTCCATTTGCCATTGTTTATCTATTCCAAAAGTCTGTGTTTTACGTCTAGGAAACCGCCTCTTGAATGGTTTATGTTTAGTATAAGCATCAACAGATTCAAGTGCATCTTCAATATGCTTTATGTCAGTGTTTTTGAAATAGTGTTTCTTTATTTTGGATGCACTTGTGAAGCTTGCTGGCTGTTTAGGATCAGTGAAGTGTTTAACCACATCTTTCTTCAGAGCCTTGTAGACCATTTTACAAATGGTGTTACTGTAAAGTGTCGATGTCTCTTACTTCGGCCGTGACCTTGTTGAGGAGACTTATCTTTCCGCCTAGGTGTTTCCACCTCTTCATGTTCCTCTTCACTGTCGGAACCCTTCATGTTGTAGTTCCTTATATATTTCATTTTCGGATTTAACTTCTTAACAATCTGGACGAATTGTTTCTGCCCCGGTAAGCTGGCTCGCTTCTTAGTAGTCGGTCGCACTGCACTCGAAAGAAGATTCATCAAATGTGTTTCATCTATAGGTGTGTCTCCTAGAATGAGCCGACCGTCCTTTGTGAACTGTTTTCGTGATTTGGCCAAGGTCTTGTAGAGATTACGCACAGAGTTATGGTAAGAACCCGGAACTTTTTCTAGTGCTTTTTCCATCTTATGTGGTAGTACCTTCGGCATAAGTAGTCCTCTCGGTTTTGTAGAAACTCTTTTAGGTTTCATGATAGTCGGAGAAGGTGGTGGAGATGGTGAAGGAGAACGTGAAAGGTGCGATGTTGAAAACAACATACTTTTAGCTTTAGAGGAAAGGATGGAGGACCTGTTCATGAGATCATTGTATGTGGCTAGTTTCTCTTCTCTGCTCATTGTTGGATCGTTCAATACACGACTCATTTCTTTTTGTAAACGAGCTAACACCTCCACGGTAGGCGCTGTAGGTTCAAGTTTTTCTTTTACCATTGACCTTTCGAAAAAGGAATCCCTGTCACTTTCTTTGGCAGGAGGTGGAGAATCAACTTTGCCAGAAACAGTTGAACTCTCCATTTCCACTTTGTTAGAACTTTGCAACACATCTGGATGAACGAGCAGCATTCGTTTATAGCTTGTCATTTTCTCCTAATGATGTCTTTTAAGGCCTCCGATAAGACTGGATATGAGTGGAACAGCTTATCCCAATAGAGTACCAATAAAACCACCTTCTTGTTCAAGAATCTTACATTTGTGTCCTACTGTAGTTGAAGGCTTGGTAAGACCCTTGAGTTGTGTCTTGTACCTCGATAGACGACCGACTGCTTGTTTATTGGAGATGTGCAAGTTTTTATTCATAATATTCACACCTATTTGCGCTATCAACCTTATCACCTCATTAGACATTCCCATCATTATATGTTTACACTCCTTACCAGTGCATTTAGACAGATGTCTCAATAGAGGAAGATGTTTCTTTATGAGAGCGAGTTGTTTAGCCTTCATTGTTTCCGTGTAGTAGGAATGAATACAGTTGTCTTGAGAGGTGTAGTCACGCTGTTACGCACCCTTAGTGTATTGGGTGTAGTCTGCTTGAAGTCCAGCACTAGATATGAGTGTCTCGCCGATGTTTCTTCGTTATATACGTTGGTAAGAAAACGTGGATGAGTTGGAAACACTTGACGTGATAAAGCGTGAATTTGACTCATATCTCTTGGATTTTTGAAAATTATCATGTAATGAGAATTCAAACTAAGTGTTCTGAAATCCTTATTAGGCAGAAATAAATTTTGAGTTATGAATATAACACTCATATTTCTATGGTGAGAACCTTTTATGAATAGATCTCTTATAAGAGGTGCATCTTCTTTATCTAATAGATCATCTATTATAATTAGAGAATGTTGAGATAAATCCTTTTTCTTATGTAAAAGTTCTTCTCTTGAAAGTAGACCTGCGTTGAATTTCACTTTTCCCTGATACTTCTTGAAAACGTCTTGCCATTGTCCATAGCAATATATAAGCTCATCGACTGGTGGGTTTATTACAGTTTTCGCCTTTTCTATAATTTCAAACACTAATTGTGTTTTACCACATCCTGAAGGTCCAGCGATAAGACATGTGAAAGGTCCTTGTAGTCTTGGGTCAAATGCGATTTCCTTTACACTTTCCATTTTTTTTCTATTTAAGTTATAACACGTCTTACCCGGTCGAAGGTTAATGTACTGAATGACACTTTAATGAAAAAACAATCCTTTTTGTTTGGTTTCTATAACATAAGGGTGTTTTTCCTGTAACGAAATAAAATAATGACAAATGAAAAGAGATGTGGTCATAACAACATTTTATGAGGATCGAAATAAAATAACGTCAAATTAAAAGAGATGGCATCATAACAATCTTTTATGCGGAACGAAACAAAAGAATACCAAATTAAAAGTGTAAACTGTGATAACATGGGTTTTTCTCTTTCACAAAACAAAAGAATAACAAATTAATGAAACCGAACCATAAACGCTCTCCATACGTTTTGTTTTTTATTTGATCAGTCTTTGTTATGGGACAGCCCCTGGATGTCGGGTGCAAAACGCACCCTCCCACCCAAAATGCACCGACCGCCGAACCGCGCCCGCCACGCGGATCACCCGCGAGCGGAGCGGCGCGCATTTTGTTTTCTTGAAAAGAGAAAAGGGGTGAGCTTTATGCACCCCCTTTTCTCTTTTCAAGAAAAGCGTTGAACGCCGTTTGAGGCGTTTGTGTTTTTATTTTGATTAAGTGGTTATAACCGTTAACGTGTGGTTAGAGTTACAAGCTTGATAGTATCAACTTTATTATCAGCTCGTATGTCGCAGGAGATAAACCTAACCAGCGTCTAATTTATCACTACATAAACGTTTTGTTTCAATGGCAACATAAATAATGGCATGATTTATAAATCTGTATAGTAAATAAACGGACGTCTTTACGTTATAAGTGTGAAAATAAAAGAGATTGGTTGAAGGGTGGTTTTCTACCTTTTGGTAGAAAACCGAATAGTCTGGAGGAGCATAAGAGGATCTTTATTTTCTTTTTAATATTCGATAGTAGGAGTAGGAGTAAATCTAGGAATAGAATAAGCCGTCACGAGACTTGATTCTTTACCATTCCTTCCGACAACCCTGACAATATGGTCACAACCCTCCTGACCATGTCCGATTTCTGTATCGAACTCTTTTTCATAGAAGAATTTGTTGTTGTCAAGGGTGTTCACTATTTTGTCAGGATATCGGATGGTTGCGTTGATAAGGGGAATAACAATATCAGCGTGCAGAAATATAGAGGGTTTTCCATCAGGATCTGCTTCTGATTTACGCCAAAAACGTCTCTGCACTGTTTCCTTGACAGAGTGTCGCGCAAAAATGTGGCTCAAGATACCTTGTGTTGTCGGTAAACCGACAACACAAGGTTTCTTGGTTATCATATCTTTGAGCGTTAGATGTGATTGTTGGGTTAGCCGAATGTTTTTCAGAAGTTTGCAATTTTGAAATAAAATGTTTGGATGAATTTCACCCTCAATTTGATACATTCCATCTCTCGGACAGATGTATTTCACCCAATGATGCTCTCCACAGATACCTGATGCTCGCACAAAAGGCACGTTGACCAGCGCATTTCGAAAATGAGATGGTCTTCCAATGAGCGGTGCCAGCGGTACACGGTGCTGAACCGAGGGTTGTGCGTTCATGTACATGATGAGACTGGTGCGATTGGTGACAAGTCTAGAAATGAATCTCAGAGGGTCTCTGAGAGCGTATATTATCATTTTTGTTAACGACCACAATACGTATCTCCAATGAAACCGATACATGTAAATTTTGAATATTTTGTTATGGAGGGCACGTGTCAGACTCTCGCGTCACGTCACTAATGGAACCATGTACTCAGTGATATCTGCTTATCGGTAACAAAACAAAATACGAATAAAATAACGGACGACGCTCATGAAAAACTTTGTGAAAATGGAAAAACCGTCCTACGTTTAATCGACGTTGATAGTAAACTTTTGTATAAAAGTCTCATGGGCTGGAGTCTTCTCAACACTCTCATGATGGGACGTAGAAGTTTGACTGCTCGTGGAAAGACCTCAACATCTTCCTCCGCTCAGGAGGGACTTCCGAAGCAGCCCCCTCCTGGAAATACGGTCATTGATGAATACTTTGATCAATACCGAGTGTTTCCATTGAGAGAAGACGCCGGTTACGTTCCTGTTGCAGTTGGCGGTTATGCGACAGATTCGTCCATGGACACTCAATCTGGCTATATTACAGATGTAGGCGAAGGTACGTCCATCACCGTCAACGCTGTTGATGCCAGTCTATACAACGATATTTCTGATCTGTGGAATCCCGAGCCACCTGCACCTTTGACTGACGCTGTCACTGCCACAATCGCCACCACCGCCGCCGCTGCCGCCGCCGCCACTACCCTCCAAGACGACTTCAACAAAGAAAACGTGCCACCACCGAAAGACGGCGAAGCTCTTTCGGTACCGATCACCATCGAAGAAGAGTCGGAGGGAGAACCAACAGACAAGAAAAAGGCACCGCCGAGAAAACGGAAGCCTGCTGGTGAACGGAAACCTCGTGCAAAGAAAGGTAAACCAGTGGCAGTGGACGTTGAACTAGCGAAGCAGTATGCTGATGCGGTCTTGAAGGAGCTACAGGCACAGCAGAGTAAAGCCACCCCTCTCTCGCCTGTATTAGACCTGACCGGATTGTTCTGGCCACTGGAATTGGACGTCGACTACAAGGACGGTTACGTCACGCAAGCTAAGAAGGTGTATTTCCTCAACAGTGACGCCTTCAAGAACACCTGCATCCACGTGTATGGACCACCTGATCCTGTAGGGGTAAGTATGATTTTAAATTATAGAATCATTATTTTTATTTCAGGTAACATGTACTTCGTTTATAGTTAACTTTCATTGTAATTATTTAATGTGAATAGAAGTAAAGAATACATAATAGTTTAAATAGAAATAGAATGAGAGAGATATAGAGAGAGAGAGAGAGAGAGCCCCAAATTTATACATATAACTCAAAACAAAATTATGCTTATATTTTTCAGGTCGCCATAATTCAGTACCCTCAGCGAGCCTACGAACGCCGGATCAACTTGAGTAAGACAGGTTTCCAGAACCTTCTCGACGCCGCAAGAACGATCATCCAGCAGTACGAACGGGCCTCAGGTGAAGCAGAACAGGGCATCCCGACTATTAAGCCTTACGTCCAGGAGGTCAACAAGACGCACAACATCTGGGTCATCGTGACCACCTACCAGGGGAAGGCCAAGATCCATATCGGGTCCCGCTACTACGTGGAGCAGCTGGAGAAATGGGTCAACTCGGGCGGGGTGCACGACGCACCTCCGAAAGACCAGGGGCACACCGTGCCATCCGCACTGTTCTTCGACTTGGTCAGCACGCTCGGACCAAAGATCCTGAATGACTTAAAGCAGTCCGAATAGATCACAGAAACATGATGTAATCACCAAGGGCAGGTAGGTGTGGTCTTAAAACATATCAGTAACTATACATGGTGTGGTGTGGTTGCCTATATACTTATATACACAGAAAACATTTAATCATGCTGTAGATATTATATTAGCTAGCTTCAAAGAAAGTATTTAGTCAGCTTTATATATTCACCTAGCGCATAGTTAGTGTAGCACATAGTTAGCTTCAAACAAAAATATTTAGTCAGCTTTTTAAATAACTAGCTAGAACATAAGTGTATATTTATATAGTTATTAAGTCGAAAAATAAGAAAATGAATCAGAATATAAATTGTCCGATGTGTAACGTGCCACGTCGTCCTCGCAATTTTTCTTTACATTCTGGAAAGGTGATCTGTTCTTCACCTACATGCGTAAGAGAACAGTATGATATAGAAACAACAGTAATGCCATCAACTATAGGTAGTTATTGGTGGTATCACGACACTTATGTTAAAAACTTTAAGTCAATAGCAAACGGTTTAGTTCTCCTAGGAAGTGTTCAATCAATTTTCAATGTCAGACTCTCAACTCTGAACATGAAAGAAGCAGTTGAAGAGATAATAGAGGCTATTAACAAAATACATCAGAACCAAGTTTTCGAATATAGACTAACTATATCTTTAGGTGCATTACTTGAAAGACTTAATGGAGGAACAACAGAAACTGCTGAAGAAAAGATTTATACAGAAGATCGAGAAGTTATGTATTACCATCCTTCAGTGAATAACTCCTCTTTATTTTGGTTAGAGCACGAACAGCAAAGCAATTACAGACATATTAAAAATGATTCTGACTTGCAAGATGTAATAAGTTTTTTACGCGATAAAGAATGGAGTGTCAATAGAGCTGACACAAGTTGGAGACTAGTGGGTAATGTAAACGCAAACATTTACATAGTAAGGGTTCAAGGTAGAGAGGATGGTCTAATAGGAAGATTGGATACAATTCAGAATTTCCTACGTAGACGGGGTTTACAACATTTTCATCGTAATCCAAAGAGCAAACGGGTGTACAAAGACTACCTGTGTTTTTTTAGGTGTCTGTCATATTTTCTTTTCAAAAACACATCCCACTGTGAAAGACTACTTCAAGAATGTTTTCCTGATGAAACTAAAGTATCATTCAGAGGCATTTCAATTAAGGCATTGACCCAGATAGAAACCAAATACAACATTATGATAAGAGTCTTTTCACTCATTCCTAAGAAGAGTACTACTTCCAAGAAAAAGAAAGTTAAAAGGGGAACACCTTGTACATTAAAATGTATAAAGGGAAATTTAATGAGTGTTGAGGATGAGTCTAAAGTTATGACACTAAATCTATACGACCATCACTTCAGTCTAGTAAACGATCTAAATAAATATTCACAGTTCCACATGTGTCGTAAGTGTAGAAGACTCTTTGAAACAGAGTATAATCTTAAGCGACACACTAACATTAAAAGCGACTGTACGCAAGTTAAATTCATCTACAAAGGTGGTATTTACAAAAACAAACCATCTGTATTTGATAGACTGGAGGAGCTAGGTATAAAAGTACCATCTGAACTTCGAATATATCCATACAAAATTGTGTATGATTTCGAAAGTTATTTTTCTCACAAAACAAAAGGTGATGTTCAGACAACTAATACAGTAGTCGAATCACATCATGTACCGCTTTCATCTAGTGTAGCAAGTGACTTTCCAGAGTGGGAAAAACCAGTTTGTTTCATAAGAAAAAGTGATGGAGAAAATGATGAAATAGTTCACGACACTCTGGATTACATACAAAAGTTAGCTGAAAAAATAGGAGCTGTTGTAGAAACACGTTTCTCTGACATAATAAAAAAGCTTGAAAAGTATAAGAAAAACGAGATTGCCGAAGGAAAAAAAGTGCCTAAATCACTAATGAAGAGTATAGGAAAAAAGAGTAGCAATAAAACTTCGCACAGAATAGATAAAATCAAAATTCGTCTTATGAACTATATTTACAGAGTACCTGTCATAGGTTTCAATTCGGGTCGCTACGACTTAAATCTAATAAAGCGAGATTTCCATTCCTTCTATGCAAAGAAGCAAACAGCTGAGATGAAAACCATAAAAAGGAGTAATCAATACATAGCTGTCTACACAGAGAACTGTGTTTATTTAGACATGTTAAATTATCTAGCTCCCGGATACTCATATGCTAGCTATTTAAAAGCTTTCCTACAAGATGAAAGTAAAGGGTTCTTTCCATATGAGTGGATGACATCAACTAGAAAACTAGGGAACTTAAAACTTCCACCTCGCTCAGCTTTCTATAGTTCACTTACGGGTACTTCTATATCAGCGGAAGACTATGCCAAGTGTAAGAAAGTGTGGAAAGATAATGGAATGACAACTTTCAGAGATTATCTAATATATTACAATAACAAAGATGTAGAACCTTTTGTCAAAGCTATAAACCAACACATGAAATTTTTCAGTGAAAGAGGAATAGATATGTTCAAAGATGGTCTGACTCTTCCAGGCCTTACACTAAAATTTCTATTTGATAACACATCATCAAACAGCCTTCCTTACATTATATTCTCAGAGGCAGACAAAGATGTACACAAATTAATTAGAAGCAATTTGGTAGGTGGTCCATCGATTATATTTCATAGACATCAAAAAGCAGGAGTGACACGAATACGGGGCAGATCATTCGGACCATTAAGTAAAGTGTGCCGTCATATCATAGGAGTAGATGCAAACAGTCTTTACCTTAAATGTATGGGTGAAGAACACTGTACGGGGTACTTTGTAGTCCGCAGAAGTAGTAACAATTACAAACCTGAACAATCTCAAAAAGTCAGTCGCGCTGCAACAGAATGGTTGCGGTTTCGAGAGATTACAGACAAAGTTAAAATACTACATGCTTATAACCATGGGGAAGTTAGTGTGGGTACAAAAAGACTTCGAGTGGACGGCCTGGTTCCAGATACAAAAACCGCGTATCAATTTCATGGTTGCTACTGGCATGGGCACGCGTGTCACATGAATAAAAACACTCTCTCTACTGATAAAGGCCGTAAACTAATGTCAGAAAGATGTCGACAAACTCTTAAAACAACACTGTATCTAGAACTAATAGGTTATACTGTCATTGAGAAATACGAATGTGACTGGAACAAAGACAAGAATAACAACAACAGTGTTATAGCATGTAAATCACTGTGGAGCATACCGATTCCAAACACACACAATATCCTTTCTGAAATAGATATAATAAACGGTGTAAAAAATGGGACTATTTTTGGACTAGTAATGGTGGACATACACACACCTGAGCACCTTAAATTCAAATTTGAAGAAATGACGCCCATTTTCAAAAATACAATGGTGTCAAGAGATGATGTAGGAGAACACATGAAACAACATCTATTAAAGAACGATAGAGTCAAAAGGCCACAACGTCAATTAATCGGAAGTTATTTTGCAAAAAATATTTTATTAGGTTCACCACTACTTAAATGGTATTTAGAAAAAGGCTTAATCGTAACAAAAGTTCACTTACTAGTTGAATACATACCACAGAAATCGTTTCTCTCATTTGTTGATCAAGTAACAGAGGCACGAAGAAAGGGAGACAAAAACCCTGACTGTAAAATTCTCTCTGACCTCTACAAACTCCTAGGAAACAGTTCATATGGAAAAACGATTTGTAACAAACAAAACTTCACAAACACTCGATATATGACACCAGAAAAAGCCGCTAGAATAGCTCTTCACTGGACAGTACAAGATGTCCAAGACTTGTGTGAAGATACATGTGAAGTCTCATCACTCCCTACGTCAATAACATACGACCTTCCAGTTCAAATAGGTTTCATGGTATATCAATACGCAAAACTGAAAATGTTACAATTTTACTACGACTTCTTATCAAAGTACATCGAAGAATCTGACTTTGAACTCTGTGAAATGGATACAGATAGTCTGTATTTCGCCCTCAGCGCACAGACTTTAGATGAATTAATAATTCCAGAAAAAAGAGAAGCCTATTATAGAGAACGCCACTTATGGTTACCATCAGAATCTTGTGATAATGAACATCACAGGGAACAATATATAATAGCAAAAACAAATAATTTACCATGGTTTCCACAACCATGTTGTAAAGAAAGAGAAAAATATGATAAACGGACCCCAGGACTATTCAAAATTGAATGGGAAGGAGATGAAATGACTTCACTAAATTCAAAATGTTATATCGGTCATGGAAAAGAAAAGAAAACTAGCTGTAAAGGTGTCATACAGAAACAAAACATACTTGACATGGAATCTTTTAACACCGTACTCGAAACACAAATCACGATGGACGCCGTTAACACTGGTTTCAAAGTTGTAGATCATCATATAATAACATACAAACAGAAAAAGACAGGCTTAAGTTATCAATATATAAAAAGAAAAACTTGTGAAGACGGAGTGAGCACGATACCCTTAGATATCTAGGAATTCGGCAATCATGTTGTAAATATTCTTTAATTCTGAAAAAATAACAGACTTGTAACTACAAAATATATCATTTATGAAGGAAATACTCCAACAAAAAAATTAAAAAAATATTCAAAAGTTGAAATTAAAAAAAGAAATAATTGTTTAAAAAGAAAAAAAAACTTTAAAATTATAATAAAAGTAAAAATAAATTATACAAAATCTCACATAGAGACAGAAAAAAATGCTTGAAATATAAATATTTGTCTAAGAAAATGAAAAAAAAACTTTAAAAATTAGAAAAATATTTAAAAAAATAAAAAATTATACAATATCTCAGAGAAAACAAAAAAATGCATGGCTTTATGCATGGCTTTATCTAGGGTAGAACTCCCGGCAGCGAAAATCTCAGCGAATCACAGAGAAATTTAAGGTGTCTACCCACTACCAGTTATTTTCTTAGTACATACTAAATAGTAAATACTACAAAAATAACTGGCTACCCATATTTTATTCATCTAGTTGCTTAGTGTAGCCATAGTTTCCAGTATTATATTACAGCTTCAATATGAGCGACAGCAGCTATTCGGATTTTCTAATCGATTTGGCAAGCAATGATTCATCAACAAATGATAACGAGACCACACTTAGTTGGGGTCTCGATTTATCATTTCTCAATATTGCTGAGTCACGACCTGAATCTCCGGATAGTCCTCTCGACTCTAACTATCCATCAACTTATACCCAAAAATGATAAAGTGGCTGTACTTTGCGGATGTAGTGGATATTTCTTTTGGGAGATTATCCCCGCACAGTACAGCGACTTTTATCTGAAACCACACCATGTTAGTACTGTAGACCACACCACTGGTACGACGCGATCCTGTTCCACTTTTACAGAAGCTATGTGGGACGGGTATAGCTTTGCAACGAACCAGCTTATCAACGGCGATAACCACAAGGACTACTGTTTGGCGGTGTATCAACATCATCAAGATTCATGTTTCAGAGTCACTACCAGATACACCGTCAACAGTGTAAAGTCACATATGGTTTTCATTGAGCAACATAAAGTGACAGCCGTTTCACAGGCCTTTTGTAAATGTCGAATCCGTGATTCCGATGTCACTTTTGTTGGTCCTTTGTTCTGTTTTACATGTATACAACTACACTGTGAACTGAAATCAATTTACATTCAGGCCATCGAAAATTTCTTTTCATACCAGGTGCAAATGAATCCTGTTTTCGGTCACAATGTGTTGGCGACTGAAGTAGACTGTAACTTTTTCAAAGCACAGTCTCTCTTTCACCATACCATTGCTAAATCTGACAGAAATCCTCATCACACATATGTATACACTCACACATGGAACAAAGAGAAACTGAAACAGCCGAAGATAAGGACACTTGCCCGAAACTGTTCTCATTGTTTAATTTGTTTACTACCAGGCAACGGCAACACTGTTTTCTTATGCCAACAGTGTAAATGATTTGTATTATATATATATATATTTTTACACTTTGTGAATAGTTTCAATGTAAATAAAAGATTACACCATGTATCTGTGACACTGTAAATATCTTTCTATATGTTTCTAATGAATAAAACTTATAAAATGAATTTTATATGTTGTGTTGTCTATACGTATATTATTTAATGAATATGAACAGAAAAACTCTATATTCAGTTTTCTATATGAACACGAAACAAAGCGAATACATACACATAAAGTAGATATAATCGAATCGAATAGAAATATTATAAGTGATAAAATTGCAAAGGGGGCGGTGCGCGCAGCCCATGGGAGGCTGTTTTAGGAATGCGGTGGAGACCTCCGGCCGAGCCTCCGGTCTCCACCGCATTCCAAAAACAGCCCTCCCATGGGCTGCCCGCACCGCCCCCTTTGCAATTAAAATATTAGAACATATGTAATATTTTATTCATAACCAGAATATAGGGTCCCTGAGAAAACATGTCAGGGGAGAGCGCGTTGAGGAACGACGTGCAGACCTCCGGCCTTACGGCCTCCGGTCTCCACGTCGTTCCACACGCTCTTCCCTGACATGTTTTCTCAGTGACCCTGTTTTCTAATATTTCTAACCTCTGACCTCTGACCTAATTACAAAATAGATTTTAAAAGTAGGTCGTAATGACCTAATTATTCAAAGTCTCTATTAAGCTATGAATCTATTTTAGACCTAAACTCGGTCGTAGTGACCTACTGACCTACTTAGTAGCATTGACTATGCGCTCCAGCGACTCCATCATACTACTTCTGAAATTTTTGCAAAATTTGCATACATTCATGTACAAATCCGTAGTGTATTTAAGGCCAAAGGGGGGGGGGGGGGGTCTACAATTTGATAAATTTTGCACATGTACTAAATAAACGGCCCTAAAACAGATCTAGTCTTAGGATTGTATGCAAGCCTTTTTTAATGGCTGCTTGAACCTTTACTAAGGGGGAGGTTTGAAGCATGTCCATAACTATTTGTCTCATATTTTACTAGTTATCTGTAGTTTAAACTACTCTCTTAAGAAATCCATATTGTGTTTACTCTGACTCATATAATCAATAAAGGTTTGGCCTCCTTGAACTCTTCCCTTGGTTTATTTATTGATAATCAACTACTCTGATAGATAACAGTATGACTCATGATAATGACAAAACAAATCTGTGTACGTGACTCACGCCACATCACCCAGGAATATCCCGCCCACGTACCTTGTGAAAATGAGGCACTTAAATAAATATCTATTTTACTGTCATTCCTGAGAGCTTTCTGAGATATTTCCCAACTTGAATTCTTTTTCAATTGATAAACCCTTCCAATTGTAAAGTTGGTATTGTAATGTGAGAACAGTTCATAATAAAGAGACCACCTTTAATACAGTCAATGTGAATACTTTAGAGAAGGCACTAAAAATCTTTACTTATTTTTTCATTTCATGTCGCTTTGTTACTAAATCCCACTGGTACACATAATAGTACAAGATCCTATAGGCACTCTTTTCATAGTGATAGAGTCCTATTGTTAAAGGTTGTTTAGTAGTATATCAGTTGAATCAAAATGGAATTTATAACTAACCTTACCTGTTCCAGAAGAAGACTGAAGAAATGGAAACCAAATAGAAATATAGAATCAATTACATTAAATATAAAGGAATTATATTTCATGCCTACCCCAAATACATTAATATAAAAAAAAAAGTATAATAAAGTAAAGATTCAATCTGATTTGTTATCTCACACTTTGCACCTGAACTACTTGACAAGTCTTGAGATAGACACATCCAGCTGATATCTGCCTCTCTTAACCAAGATAATATAACCTGTCTGCTCCCCTGACGTAAACAAATATTCAAAGTCACCTTGAAATGAATCTTCAAAGTCACATTGAAAAGAGAACATGGCGGACCATGATTGAAGGACACATGGATGTCCTTTACAGGAAAACAACTTCAGATTGATTGCCGTCCATCAAAAAGACAAGGTAATGATATTTCTGTTGTAAATGATCATTGGAAAACAAGAAATTGAAAACGAATACCAGGGTCAGTTGGTCCAAAATGCATAATTTTCTGGACATTCCTGTAGTTATTCAGATCCATGTATCTTGCCCAGAAAGGTGTAATGAACATTAGGTGGTTTCATTATTCTTTTATTTTTTTTAACACAGATGTCTGTTCCACATCCATGCACTGTATATTGATTTCATTGTCATTATAACTCAATCTGGTATAAAGTGTGTGTAATTAGTTAAATTACCTTTAATTCTGATTATTCAGTGTTAAGAAATTTGGTATGAATTATGAAAGTCATTGCATTCGTTTAAAAGGAAAAATTTTTTTTTTTATATGCAATGAAGAATTTATGATGTTTCAATTGCATAATTGCCATTAATTAACTATTAGCTAATATATTCAAAGTGACTTAGAGGAATTTTCTATTCTTTTTCACAGAATGGATATCGATAGGAGAATACGGTACGTTTCACTCTTAATTATAAAATAAAGAAAATACAAATAAGGGTTAGAGAATAATTCAAAAGATCAAATGACAGAATATACAGGTACAACGTTTATGAATTATAGTAGATCTATCAGCATAATAGTACAAATATCAGAGATGACCTTTCGCTACTGAATTAATGATTTGGACATGGGTATCTGACAACTACTTTCAGTTCTATCATTATAATCGATATTCATTGCAATGCAATATCATGAGATGGATTATGGTATATTGCCTTTACCCGTAAATCTTTTTTTTTCATATTTCTTATGTCAAGAATGTTCCAGTAATTTGCAATTGGATTGAGTAACCAAAAGGCTACTGGCTATGGCTACTATGATATCAAACAATTTTGGTCTCAAAACCTACACTCAAGCTTGCAACACAATGCCCATTTAAAGGGTGCAAACTGATAACGTTTGATTATTCAGCCAATGATATATAAAGCAGCTCAGGGCATTGCTAAATCATAGGCCTTGGCTCAGGCATGCTGCCTTCTTTGGAAACAAACTGCTCCATACATACACCAACATCATCTACTCAATAGTTTATACACTATAAAACCCATCTGCATTCACCATCCCTCCCAGTATCACATGCTAGTATCTAGTAAAAAAACAGTAGCTTGCACAAGAATGAATTGGAAGTGAACTATGATCCCATGATCCATTGCCCTTAACCCACATTTTCTTTTCTTTATTTTATCAATTGGCTTCCTTTTTTATTCGAAATACCTTATTTTAAAATTATTTTCTAATGTTTCTTCAAGTAACAAATAGTTTTACTATGACCTTTATCACTAAAACAGGTTGACCAAGAGCAGGTTCAGCCCTGAAGGGAGGGCACAGATCAGAGAGGCCCTTCTCAGCAACACAAACTTGCAAAGGCTCTGGTAAATATATTTTACAAACCTCTGGTTCAGAAATATTAATACTTTAAAACAATATATATCATTATGTTACCAAAGAGGAAGTGGAAAGACTAGTACTGCGCAATAGCTGGTAATGGAGAATGTTATGAAATCTTAAAAAATAAGTATAACAAAATATGCATTCCTCATAAATGGTTATTTTCCCCATGTAATGTCTTTTTACTTTCATATATATAGGTAAAGTACATAAGTCAAGGGTTTAAGTATAGATACCAGTGGTCAACGGCCATTTCAGAAAATTACTAATGAATTCCTTCATAGTGCTCTGATCATAGCATATTAGATATCATTTTGAAGCTCATATTTTTCTCTATCTATTGATTCCAGTACATGTTTAAAGAGATAAAAAACTAAAATTATATGAATTATAAATCGATTTTTCTACTTTTATTTTTTGAACATAAATATCTCACTTAATATTTGACTCATATTGATAAGTTTTCACAGATAACTTCATAACATTCATATGCAAGGAAGTGTGTCTCACATTTTTAATTAAGGGCCCAGAATTAATTTTATGATAAAAAAACGGGAAACTTTTATTAAATTTTTATGCAACATCCTTTCTACATTTGATAAAAGACCCATATAAAAAATATGAGACACACTTCCCTCCATGTATATGACAAGATGATGTACTGAAAATGTCAAACCTTCAGGTTAAATATTAAGTGAGATATCTATGTTTAAAAAATAAATTTGAATATCATGATGTTTTGTTTTGCAACCCAACTACACAACCTTTGCTCAAGCTATTTTTATTTTGGGCATATCAATAAATAGGGTTATTTCTTGGCCATTTAATGATGTTTTATATTTAGTAATGCCATGAGAAACAAATTTTGCAATTATGATTAAAGGGAGCAGCGCCATTTGCACCCCAAGCACTGGTGTCTATCCTTAAAGTGAAAACTATCAGTATTTCCTGGGTGATATTTGAAGAGTAGGTTAATTTCAGAAAGACATGATTTAAAATGGAAACTCATAGTTTGGAACAGGTGTAACTTAAAGGAACATGATAAACTGAACTATATATTCCTTTGCAGGCTACCAGAGTGTGTCTTTACAGATGCCATTGTACCAGACCTGTGTAGGTTTTTAGAGAAAAATACTCCATTACAGGGTTTTGAGTAAGTATATGTTTGATATAAACTGATTTGAGTGCATTATATTTGTAAATAGACAATGCCACTCATTGCCAAATCCACGGTATCCTCATTAAAGGGTCCTAATTGAAATGCTAAAAATTGGAGTAGATAAAGAAATGCATGTATGTTTTATCGTGAAATGATATGAGCACTGCTTGATTGAAAAAAAGTATGCTTGTCAGAAAATTAAATACTTGGACAGTGGACTAGTGGAAAAGTGGACTAACAGAAAAAGAGTTCGAGGCAGAAAAATTAAAGCCTGACTCCATTCTAACATTTCATTCTCTAATAGTCACTCTGAATGTTACAATAAATGGATTCACTCAGTGACTTGGTATTTGAACTCTAATTGAACCCCTTTTTGTGTGGAGCTAAAGCTGTGAACACCGGATCAATAAATAGGTTGCAGAATATCCACTGAGCATTAGAGGTAGCACTCCTACATAATAAGCATTAGCGGACTCTATCAAAGTGAACTCCCAAACTTTTGGTGGACAGTGGTATTTTCATTAGTGTGAGGTTTATACAAATTTACATCAACATGTTTTGATCATTTACTATCTCTATCAAGATTCTACATTTAAGGAATAATATACACTTTATAAAGAAAATATGTTGAACAAAGTATATTGCTGGTCAAATGCTCCTGTGGATGTCTCATTTAACTTTTAAGTGCAAACAATGCTGAAATATCTTTAAAGTCGATTAATGTCTTTATTCTCATACACCATGAGTTTAAAGTCTAACATGTAATATTACCATAAAGGTAAACTAAGATTGAGGGTATGTTCTGTCAGGTAGTATATCTCACTGATTCAGTCCTTTATCTATTTACTGATTAGCATAGCAAGTGCCCCAGGTTGAGGGTCCCTGTGTCAAACCCTTTTTGTGATATCTCCATAACCGTTCGAACAGGTTAGAGGAAGAGGTGGACTAATAAAATTCAATTTTATCTAGGGGAAGCATTATTCAAAACTCTTCATGTTTGATACCATCAAAATAACACACTTTTATTCAATAAAATATAATATATTTTCATATATTATATTATATTATATTGCCAATATGTCCTTAATGCAGACATCAAAGTCTGTGTGCAGCATTAGGCTATTTCCTATACTTATAAACATGATGTTGGTATGTGTATTTTCTTTTGCAGCTTGCTTGAGGCCAGATTCACTGATGTTGGGTTTGAGAAGCTACTTCAGGCCTTCATGACCAACACGTCATTTAAAATGTTAAGGTATTTCATAAAATATCTTATATGGTCAATAATGATTTTGTGTGACTTGTATTTCATACAATGCATGAGTTATATCAAACCATGAAATACATCTTATTTAAATGAATGACTGTGTGCAAGCAACTGATTCATATTCAGCTAAGAAAATTCGTAGGGAGAAATGTGTGCAATGTCATTCATGTATACTAGGAATTTTCCTAACAATAATCATAACTGGTTGCCCCTTCACATTTTATCCCTTACATTTGTCATACCTTAAAATCGAATGACATTTATATACTCTAAAACATATTATTTATAAATATATTTAAGTGAGAACTAGTATAAGATTATACATAATATATTCAAAATTAACAAATACTAAAACTATACCCTTAAAGTAGGTCTAACTACCCTCACAGGCTCCAGGTGGAGCCACAGGGTCCAGGTGGAGCCACCTTCCACCTGGAACCTGACCAACCAATCAGGGCCCTGGAGGCCTCTGGAGGGAACCTTGAATGCTCCACTCTAGACAGTAGGGCTGGAGACACAGAGCTATGTACATATGAGTTTTGATGAGCCTTGGCCTGTGGCCATGCTCTAACCTGTGACTGAAGAATCAATACAACATCTAAATACTACTCCTGCCTTCATCTTCATTACTCCCCTCAACAACTTCCACAATTAGAAAGTACTACACCAAATCTTTAAAGTACTTCACATTGGATGGAAGCTGGGTTAAAAAAATGAGTGCTTCCCTGATAATCATCTCTGTGTCTGTTTCTGCCTGTGAGGGAATAAACTTCTTTTTTTTATTCCTTTTATTTATACTGGAAAAAACATTCGGCTTAAGCTGATTTGGATTGTCATCCACTTACATCACACGCTTATCTGGATTCATATTGGATAGGTATAATAATATACAACATATATACACTATGTACAAACAACATTTAGCATCATGGTCAAATACTAGCAATTTACTATGTAGCAGTGGTTATACAATCTGGGTGGGTAGGGCTAGGTAATAGATAATTTATTTCAGGATGAGATGTAAATATTATCTATTGTCAATAATCAAAATATGTACATTCGCATCTGTAAGTAAATATATCAGAGTATAAAGTCAAATATAGCTATGGTAAAAAGTGTAGTAATAATGAGAATTTCTATTGGTGTTCAATAATTTCCAGTATATGAGCATGGAACACGACTCAAATAACCAGAAATGTATAAAATATATCAAGTAAAATAAGAACTCTAGTTACTATTTGATAATTCCAGTATCCGGGCATGAAACACAACTCAGATAACTAGAAATATAGTTAACTATCAGAGTGTTAATAAGAATAGTACAGTAATATACAATTTATAAGGGTTCATTTATGGACCTGTTATACTTCAGGTATTTACCTGGCTAGCCATGCTTTCCTATTTGATTTAAAATCTTTAAAATTAAGTAAATTTTTAATTTCAGGTTCTAACTTATTCCAATACAGTGCTGACTTGGAGTATACACTATATTAAAAGATTCTATTGTTAAAATCATACATGATTTTAAAATGGGTGCAACATGTTGTCTAGTCGGACGAGGTATTGGAGCTATGTAGTCATCTATCTTTGTACGTTTATATGCATAATTGTATATATGTTGTGTACGTCTATCTACTAATAAAGCCAATTTTGCTATATTGTGTAAAAGCTCAGTATTTATTCTATAATGAGAATTTGTGCATATTTTCAAAGCTCTATTCTGAAGTTGTTACAATTCATTCAAATTTGTGGAATTTATGTCAGTGTACAAGATATCACCTTGGTCAAAATATGGTAAATTTTACTCTTATAAATTCTCAGTGCAGCTTCAGTATTTAGGAAATGTCGGATTTTGGATAATAAATAGATCTCATGGGAAATTAATCCTGATAAGTATCTTATGTGATTGTTGTACGTTAGTTTATTATCCAGAACAATTCCCAAATATTTATATTCATTCACAAATTCCAAGGTGTCTTGATTTAATAATAGTTTGTCAGGAAGGTCTGCTCTGATGAATTTTTTAGTTCCAAATACCATTGTCCTAGTTTTGTTTGTATTTATAGACGATTTGTTCTCTTCACACCATTTTGTTAAAACGTGTAAATCATGTTGTAATAAGTTCCTAGCTGTTGGCAAATTCGTTGTGGACACATACAGTACAGTATCATCAGCAATAATTTTATTTATGAATTTACAAACTGATTACTTAAATCATTTATATATAATAGGAATAGCTGTGGTCCAAAAATTGAACTCTGGGGTACACCACATGATATAGGAAGTAAAGAAGATGTTTGTCCATTTACAGAAACTTGTTCTTTTCTTTGCGTTAAATAAGAAGTAAACCAGGCCAAGTTTTTATCAATGATTCCAAAAGATTTAATTTTTTTTAACAGGATGTAATGATTAACAGTATCAAAAGCTGTTTGAAAATCAAGGAAAGTTGCGTACAGTGACTTAAGTTGACTGCTATTGATATATCATCAGTAAATTTTGATAGAGTATCAAGTGTTGAATGTTCTGAACCTCCTTTATGTAATAGTGTGACCTTAGCAACTTTCCATGCATCAGGATAAATACCAGTTTCAAATGAAAAGTTTATACTATAGCTTAATTCATCATTCAGTACTAAAAATGCATCACAAAGTATTCTTGATGATAAATTTTCTATGGCTCATGATTTATAAATTTCTCGGCATAGTTTTGTAATTTCTTCAGGACTAGTTCTAAAGTTATCTATTGTGTATTCAAATTGTTCATACTCATTGGGTAAAGGGAGTTTTCTGCTAGTTTAGGACCAATGTTAACAAAGTAGTCATTGATATATTCTGCAATCTGGTCAGAGTTGATTTGATCATTTGAATCATCATTGAGAAATATTGAAGAGTCATATGATTTACTTGGTAGCAACCTGTTTATATGTTGCCAAAATTTACGTGAGTCTTGCTTATCTCTCTAAATTTTCTTCAATATAATTTTCTTTTGCTAATCTGACCAGAGTGATACAATGATTCATGAATGGCTTCATGACTAATCCACGGATCATTCCCAGCAAACAAGGCTCGTGTTTTGTTTCACTTTAACACGTGTTTTATTAGTTGTAAACTAGTTTAGGACCAAACTCCAAGTTTACCCCATGAAAACTACAGGTTTATAACACGAGTTTTGATTTAGTGATCAACTAGTGCTTTACACATGTTTTACAGGTTGAATTAAGCTAAAGAATCTCACAGTAAACACGAGATTAACACAAACATGTGAAAAACACCAGAAATGTTGTTAACAAAATCTCGTGAATACCACCACTTTTTGCTCCCTGTAAAACACGTGTTAACACAAGTCTTTGTTTCTTGGGTTGTTGTCCTTTAATACCATTCATTTTAATGGACAGAGTTTTTCTATTTCATTTTCAATTCCTAAAATAAGAAAGTTCCAA
Organism: Lepidonotus clava; assembly: GCA_936440205.1. Classification (NCBI taxonomy): domain Eukaryota; kingdom Metazoa; phylum Annelida; class Polychaeta; order Phyllodocida; family Polynoidae; genus Lepidonotus; species Lepidonotus clava. The sequence goes on along the minus strand of OW387140.1, from coordinate 52,901,640 downwards.
TAAAGAATGTTACCAGAAGTATTTAAGTCAGTCCAGTCATGCACCAGCAGGTTTTGTTGAAAAACAGCTGCATCCTAATTTTTTATGATCTTCCCATATGCATAGTATGAACAGTGTGGAACACATTCTTCATTTTCTTCTGTTTAACAAACCATTTCATGGTCACTAATATATGCAGATATCTGTAACCTTGTCTCTATGTCTGTTTCAGTCTGTTGGCAGTGAGCTGAGTGACGCTGTGGTGTCAGATATCTGTAACCTTGTCTCTGTGTCTGTTTCAGTCTGTCGGCAGTTGGCTGAGTGACGTTGTGGTGTCAGATATCTGTAACCTTGTCTCTGTGTCTGTTTCAGTCTGTCGGCAGTTGGCTGAGTGACGTTGTGGTGTCAGATATCTGTAACCTTGTCCCTGTGTATGTTTCAGTCTGTTGGCAGTGAGGTGAGTGACGCTGTGGTGTCAGGTATCTGTAACCTTGTCTCTGTGTCTGTTTCAGTCTGTCAGCCGTTGGCTGAGTGACACTGTGGTGTCAGATATCTGTAACCTTGTCTCTGTGTCTGTTTCAGTCTGTTGTCAGAGAGCTGCGTGACGCTGTGGTGTCAGATATCTGTAACCTTGTCCCTGTCTCTGTTTCAGTCTGTTTGAGCTGAGTGACGCTGTGGTGTCAGATATCTGTAACCTTGTCTCTGTGTCTGTTTCAGTCTGTTGGCAGTGAGCTGAGTGACGCTGTGGTATCAGATATCTGTAACCTTGTCTCTGTTTCTGTTTCAGTCTGTTTGAGCTGAGTGACACTGTGGTGTCAGATATCTGTAACCTTGTCCCTGTCTCTGTTTCAGTCTGTTTGAGCTGAGTGACGCTGTGGTGTCAGATATCTGTAACCTTGTCTCTTTGTGTGTTTCAGTCTGTTGGCAGTGAGCTGAGTGACGCTGTGGTATCAGATATCTGTAACCTTGTCTCTGTTTCTGTTTCAGTCTGTTTGAGCTGAGTGACACTGTGGTGTCAGATATCTGTAACCTTGTCTCTGTGTCTGTTTCAGTCTGTTGGCAGTGAGCTGAGTGACGCCGTGGTGTCAGATATCTGTAACCTTGTCCCTGTCTCTGTTTCAGTCTGTTTGAGCTGAGTGACGCTGTGGTGTCAGATATCTGTAACCTTGTCTGTGTGTCTGTTTCAGTCTGTTGGTAGTGAGCTGAGTGTCGCTGTGGTGTCAGATATCTGTAACCTTGTCTGTGTGTCTGTTTCAGTCTCTTGGCAGTGAGCTGAGTGACGCTGTGGTGTCAGATATCTGTAACCTTGTCTCTGTGTCTGTTTCAGTCTGTGGGCAGTGAGCTGAGTAACACTGTGGTGTCAGATTTCGTAACCTTGTCTGTGTGTCTGTTTCAGTCTGTTGGGAGTGAGCTGAGTGACGCTGTGGTGTCAGATATCTGTAACCTTGTCCCTCTGTGTCTGTTTCAGTCTGTTGGCAGTGAGCTGAGTGACACTGTAGTATCCGATATCTGTAACCTTGTCCCGGTGTCTGTTTCAGTCTGTGGGCAGTGAGCTGAGTGACGCTGTGGTGTCAGATATCTGTAACCTTGTCTCTGTGTCTGTTTCAGTCTGTTGGCAGTGAGCGGAGTGACGCTGTGGTGTCAGATATCTATAACCTTGTCTCTGTGTCTGTTTCAATCTGTTGGCAGTGAGCTGAGTGACGCTGTGGTGTCAGATATCTGTAACCTTGTCCCTGTGTCTGTTTCAGTATGTTGGCAGTAAGCTGAGTGACGCTGTGGTGTCAGATATCTGTAACCTTGTCTCTGTGTCTGTTTCAGTCTGTTAGCAGTGAGCTGAGTGACGCTGTGGTGTCAGATATCTGTAACCTTGTCTCTGTGTCTGTTTCAGTCTGTTGGCAGTGAGCTGAGTGACGCTGTGGTGTCAGATATCTGTAACCTTGTCCCTTTGTCTGTTTCAGTCTGTTGGCAGTGAGCTGAGTGACTCTGTGGTGTCAGATATCTGTAACCTTGTCTCTGTGTCTGTTTCAGTCTGTTGGCAGTGAGCTGAGTGACTCTGTGGTGTCAGATATCTGTAACCTTGTCTCTGTGTCTGTTTCTGTCTGTTGGCAGTGAGCTGAGTGAGGCTGTGGTGTCAGATATCTGTAACCTTGTCTCTGTGTCTGTTTCAGTCTGTTGGCAGTGAGCTGAGTGACGCTGTGGTGTCAGATATCTATAACCTTGTCTCTGTGTCTGTTTCAATCTGTTGGCAGTGAGCTGAGTGACACTGTGGTGTCAGATATCTGTAACCTTGTCTGTGGGTCTGTTTCAGTCTGTTGGCAGTGAGCTGAGTGACGATGTGGTGTCAAATATCTGTAACCTTGTCTCTGTGTCTGTTTCGGTCTGTTGGCAGTGAGCTGAGTGACGCTGTGGTGTCAGATATCTGTAACCTCATCTCTGTGTCTGTTTCAGTCTGTGGAGGAGTGAGTTGAGTGAAGCTGTGATCTCAGACCTTTGTGACCTCATTACTAAAAATTCAACAATAACTTCTATACAGTAAGTAATGTGTTTGCTATTGAAAGCTCAAATTCATTTTATCTAAGCATAAACAATTGACAAATATCCTATGTACACTTGTACACCAGGATTTTCAACTTTTTTTTCTTCACACGTCTACAAAATGAATTACTATCATAAAGAATCATCACAAATGATATTGATTTGATATTTCTTCTTTTCAAATATAACCAGTTATGCATATTTGTCTTCTAGCATATTGCAGCATATTGAATTTTTGAATCATTGAAAATATAAATTGTTTGTACTAAAGTTTCCATATTTCAATCAGGTTTGAGGAGAGTTTGTTCACAGATGATGGGATGAAACGTATACTGCAGGCCTTCACCAGCAACTCCGTCATGACAAAATTAAGGTCTGCAGTCTGTATTTCTCTTTTTCTATTGATGTGAAGCAGTATTTGTTAGAGGAAAATGTTTGATATTTAGAAGTAGGCCATTACATGATGTAAATTACATTGTACTTACACCATCCTGGTCCAAATAGACTATGTTATATAGACTCGTGGTTGTTACAATATAATGCATTTAAATTTCTACTGTGCAGCAAAGTTTGCTTACAATAATTATATCATCTTGTTATTGCTAAAATGATGCATTCATAGCTGTCAAAAGGCCTCATTTGTTTAAGGTCAGTAGGGTACCATGAAGTAATCTGAAAGACAAACAGGAAAGTGAGATGAAATCAAAGTGCATTACAATTGACATATTCAGAGAAAACCAAGATAAATCAATTCAAAAGAAAACCTTACACATAATTTCAGGAAAAATATCTTCCAATGATTTTTTTTGAGAATGTTGTTTGCATCAAGAACTATTAACATTAGAAAATTGTAGAGAAAGGATATTCCAAAAAGGTAGACTTTGTTATGTGACTTTAGAATTTTGCCTTTTTTTATTTGTATTTAAGGTAAAAGCACAAATTTGTTAAGCAACAAAAAAACTAATTGGTAATCCCCATCATTTCCCAAAAGGGACTCCTCAACTCCAAAACATGTTTAGAAAAGAAACTGAGCTCCAGCGTTAACAATATATTAGGCCACACAGGCTATCATCAATTGTATTTTTTACCCATCTACATTCATATATCAACCTGGGAATCAAATGTTTTTTTGAAAGGGAATTCCCTTTATTATGGCATAGAAAGGTGCCAGGGAAGATGGCGGCAGTGTGTTAGGTTGGTGAAAAAGCGCGGCTCCTAAAAAAATGGCTGGATAGCTTACTCAGGAGGCACAGATTCTATATTAATTAGTACTATTGGACTATCTACAGCTTAGGAATAAGTAGATCATACTGACTACTTGCTAAATCCTGGATACTTAAAAATTGGAGAAGTGCACTGGAACTCAACCAATCAACGCTCAACCGTGACCACCGGCATACACATAAACATGCAAGAACACAGTAAGTCAGAAACTGAATCAATGGACAAAGGTAGGAGAACTAGTCAACGAAATAAGGTAGCAAAAGACACACAAACTGAAGCAGAACCAAATGTCTTGTTTGATAGTATTGATAGATTAATATCTCAGGTATCAGGTCTAGCTACTACTGTAACCAAAATGTCTGAAACGTTAGAGGAACTAGACAAAGACGTCCAGTCAGTAAATACCACACTAGCTGATATTAACCAAATGAAGGAAGATATCACATAAATACAAACAGATGTTTCTGATATAGTGGATGCGCAACAATACATGGATGCAGACATAGCCATGCTTAAACAAGATGTAAAAAACTGTGCGGAAGACTATAAAGATTTGAGATCAGACATGGGGGAAAAGCTGAAACAACAACAAACCCAACACAAATGCACATGTAACCAGGAACAATCAGAATTAAATGCAAGGAAGTGCAACCTTTTGTTCACAGGTGTAGCAGAAAAGAAAGGTATTGACCCACTTTTTATTGTTCGTGACATAGTTTCAAACACCCAAATCAGATTAGACCCAAAGGAAATAGACAATGCTGTTCGAATAGGACCGTATAAAGGAGAAAGTAAACCAAGGCCACTTCAAGGAAGCTTTGTGTCAGTATTAACGAGAAATGCTGTGTATGAACGTAGGCATTTAATACAAAGAAACAAACGCTGTGTAAACATAAGGTTAGTAGAGGACCTGCCTGAAAAAACCCAATCAAGCAGGCTTGATTTGAAAGTGGTCGCGGAGCAGGCTATTGTTGTCAAGCTGTTAGGTGATAATCTCTACATATATGGGGTACACTACACAGCAGAAAACCTCGATATGCTACCAGATGACTGCTCACTTGAAAACTCGTACATGATTCGTACTAAGAAGGGTCTCACATCGTACTAAGAAGGGTCAAAACATGCATACATGCCAAACTTCTTTAAATGTAAAATTAAATACAACGATAGAACCTTCAGCTGCGCAGAGCAGGCCATACAAAGTACAAACGCAAGAATTTGTAAAGATTGGGCTGCTGAAAGGAAAATCATGGAAGCAACAGACCCTGTTGTAATGAAAAGAATAGGTGACAATATAAAACCAAACGAAGAGTGGCTAAAGCATAGTGATGAAATAGTCTCGAATATCCTGCTAGCAAAATACAAGCAAAACCGTAAATTAGCAAAGAAACTAGTGAATACAGATAATATCCCACTTCTGGAAGCAACACAAAGTATGCATTAGGGTATTGGGAAATCTATTCTCAACCCTGACACAATCAAAGGCAAACACACAGGAAAAAATATGATGGGACTTCATATGGAAGTAACCAGAAAACAAGTCAAACGCTGGTTAAATGATGATCAGCAGCAGGAGGAGGATAATGAAGATAATCAAAGCACAACCTCAAACTCATCCACAAGCACCATTGAAGCTAAAATAACACAGCCAAAAACACAGCTGAAAGCATAGAAGGCTAAATACGTTATTCCTAAATCACCTGTGAGTAAAGTAACCCCCCTCCCAACCACTACACCTCCCACCCGCCTGCACGCTATGACGCAAGCACTCACACCCCCGGCCACTATATTGGCACTGACAGGGATACACATACACGGTGAGCATAAGTATTATCATACACAGTGAAATATGCCCAGGAATTCAGTTATAATAAGTGACTCAAGGGGAAGTAAATTTGAGGACATTATCTTTGATATGAATGACTCGAATATTGCTATAATTCCATTGAAATGGCTGTCTTGTATACACAGCAACCTGAATGAAATGGGCCTAGGGTATCTGTGGGATGTAGAACAGTTTGGGGCAAACTGGTTTAAACACACAATAGGCCAACTGAGTAGAGACACATCTAACCAAAGTCTAAGAAGCTCCATCACCGACTCTGGCCACTGCCAAACCTATAGGCTATTTAAAACACAAACTGATTTCGAGCCCTACCTGACACTCCTAGATAAGAAACGAGCTATAGCCTTGTGCAGGTTCCGAGCAGGGAACCATAAACTCCCCATCACTAAGGGGCGATACCAAGGGGTCAGCAGAGAAGAGCGCCTATGTACACTCTGTCCGAAGAAGGAAGTTGGTGATGAATACCACTATGTCTTCGAGTGCGGCCACTTCGACGAAAAAAGATACACCTATATAGACCAGTACTATCGTGAAGCACTGATACCTTGCAGAATGAATCACTTGTTCAATACAAAAGATGTTAAACAACTCTCAAATCTTGCAACATTTGTATATCTTATTATGGAAGAGTGCAAATCAAACTAGTCATAAACTAAGCACTATCTTACTTAGCTGTATTATTAACCATAGCCAAACATTTGTAAAACAACTAGTCAATTCGACACCTAGTCATGATATACTAGAACCTGTATAACTATGGAGATGACTGCCTCCTGAATTACATTCTAGAGTATTTGCCTTGCCAAAACAGTTGGTGCTAAAACTGGTGCTACGAGATGGCACACAAAAATGTGAATCTCCGGTGTTTTTTACACCCACAACATCAAAATGTATATATTGTATTTATAACCCTTTTATTTAATGTACTGTAGTTCATGTATTGTAGTTTTCCTATGCCTCATAATGAGGAAGTGAATAAAGTCATTGTCATTGTCATTGTCATTGTCATTGAATAAAGTCATTGTCATTGTCATTGCCATACACATTCCCCGGAGCCACGCTCCGTAAATTAGCAAGCAAGGCAGTACTCTATGCCCACCACCATCCATATGAAATGATATACCTGAACGGTGGAATAAATGACTTTACAGTGAGAGATCCTCAAACGAAAGTGTATGTGCCCCTTGAAACCAAAGCAGCTGGTATGATTAACAATATTGTGACTGCAATAGACGAGATTGATATCAATCTCAAAGATCACGTCCAGGGTATAAATCTAGTATACGCCCCGTTGATTGGTGTATCCTTTAAAGACTATTATAACATTTATGATCAAGAACTACAAGATGCAGTAAACACAGCTATCCCCTTCATCAACCGACTTATTACCTACCGGAACTGCATGAATAATCATGCTACCCCCTGGACCTCCAGATGCATTCATAAATACAGCCATGGTAGGCATTACCCCATATATGCCAACCTATATGATGGACTACACCCAGACGACGAAACAGCAGGGAAAATAGCGGCTGCCTTTATTAAAGCAGTCAAGACCAACATCTGATGACATGAACCACGCAGCTAAGCCCCTTTTGATATCATTTATATTAAAAACTATATATATATAATTTTGAAATAACAGGCTTAAGCAAAAGATTGAACATTGTTTAATGAGCAGTCTCGAGCATCACCTGTTGTATATGTAACTGATATAAAACAGGTTTCAACAAGAATGGAGCATTGTTTGATGATCTATCTTAGTCTCACCTGTTTTAACTTAATCAACTAAATTAGACAATTATCTGACCTACCCTTGGCTTAATAAGGGTTCTTTAAATTAATTGAGTTAGTAATCAAAACGAAATTCTTTACTTATTAACATCTGCGGGATCTATTTTTCTTCTATCTCAAATAAGGAAAGAGCCATGCAAGCACCTGACATTTAGGTGCAACTTGTGTAAATGCGTTCATCATTGGTTTCCATGCTATTTTATAGCATCAAGATTACTAAACTGTACTCACCCATTGATTCACCATGTTCATAAACATCATCGTATCTGGATTTACTATCACAATATGATTCATAGAAATATTAATAAGGGTTTAGAAAATGTCTATTGGAATGTACGTAGTCTTATGCCCAAACTTCAGCGGATTATTCTCTTTTTTGAAAATCAAACTGATCTCTTACTAATATCTGAAACTTGGCTGCATGAAAATATTGAGGACAACCTAATCGATATACAGGGATACAGATGCACCAGGTTGTATAGAAAGCAGACAAGAGGTGGAGGAGTCTGTATTTACATAAAAGAGAAGTATCAGTTTGAACTATGCAATAACCCTTATACATTACTAAATGCCAATATTGAAATGTTAACTCTGAAATTAAAACTTACTTGTACGAGACAAATATACACTGCTATAGTATATAGACCCCCTACAGGTAATGTTGAGGACTTCCTTACCGATATACAACCACTATTGATGCATGTTGACGCCCTAAACAAGGCTGAAATATGGATTGGAGGAGATTTTAATATAGATTATGCGAAGCCATCACCTTCTAAAAAGAAATTAAAAGATTTTAAGAAGAAATTTGGCCTATCATAATTGATAAAGGAACCAACCCGCCCATTATACAATAAAGCAATTTTAGATCTAATTTTTACTAATTCAAAAATTGTTTTACATACAGGTACTATGGACATTAACCTAAGCGATCATGTTCCAATTTTTGGAATAAGAAAAAAATCTAGAGGGGTGAAGACAAAATGTGCGTTCAGCGGACGGACATATAAGAATAATACTTTCGAAAAATTTAAAAATGAAATTGATAATGTTGACTTTGGTTTTATATATACTATAGAAAACCTAGATGAGATATGGCAACTTGTTTATAGGAAATTGACTCTGATTGTGAATGGTCTGTGTCCTGTTAAAAATTTAAGTTTTAAACAAGACAAGCCATTATGGCTAACTAAAGAGTTAATTGAAATGTCACGGGATAAAGATAATGCCCTAAAAAGAGCTAAGCGTTTGAAAACTACCCATGACATATCTGTTGCTAAAACATTGAGAAATCAATGTAATATAGCTTTCAAAAAGGCCAGAGCTGATTATATAATATCAAATTTAAATGAGTTTTCGAATGATCCTCGAAAATTTTGGAGATATATTAGGGAAATGATTCCTAAAAACCAAAGGAATAATTTTTTGAATATATTAGATGAAGCAAATGGTTCTCAAATCAGTGATCTAAACCTACCAGACTATATAAATGATTTTTTTTACCCAGATAGGCACAAAGTTGGCCAATGCAATTTCTGATAACATAGATGATCCAATAACACCGGTACTTGATACTGGGTGACCTGTTTCCTTATTAGAAATTATTCATATTACGTTGGAAGAAATAGAAAATTATGTTAAAGATATATCAATTTATAAATCGTCTGGTTTTGCTGATGTATCATCAAGAATATTTAAAGATTTTTTTACCATTAAACCTGACATCCTCCAACATTTTATAAATAAGTCCATTGATTTGAACTTTCTTCCTAATGCCTGGAAACATGCTGCACAAAAGTCATTGTACATAGAAAATATTAGTAGAATTCTTTTATGTATAATACATTTTACTTTGAGATTTTAGATGAAAGGAAAGTCACCGGATGAGAAGGAAATTATAACAGGAATTCCAAAGAATATTCAAAATTACACAAATATGAGAATGGCAGACGCTGCTGGTAGGCGATATTCCTGTATAACCACGGCAGATGAAGGGCGCCTCCCAGTAAGCAGTGCTGCTTGGGTTAAAATCAATAATGGGATGGTATATAATAGTCTGAGCCGGTAAGCAAGGCCAGAGAACACTACCTGTTTGGATTGCTACGAACTTGGTGACTTGGATAGGGTTTACCATTGTACGACTGCATTAAGACGAGTGGACTCTGTGGACGAAGCTAGCCTTGGGCAGTGTTGAATGAGGGCCGGATACTTGGGCCAAACACACCAGCCATTGTATGCCTTTGGATTATGCACCAATAAACTTCCTGTCAGCCAAGTGAGATTCGTGTTGTGGAAATGAACGCCCATGCCACGGATGTAGTCTACCACTTAACTAGCAACACTAATATAGACTAAGATGAACAGACTAAACGAGAGTTAAAGGCAAGTTTCCCCAAATTCACAATAAGACCCATAAACAACCACTAGCGTTCAATGCTTTGGTAACTCCAATACCAAAAATAACTAATCCAACCTCGGTAAATGATTTGAGACCAATTCCGGGAAAAATAATGGAGAAGCATATTCATTCACAAATTTCTTTATATTTAGCCCAACATGCACTACTTTCGAATGAGCAGAATGGTTTTAGGCCTAAACATAGTACGAATGACACAGTTTTTAAGGTGATTAAAATACTCGTAGACGGAATAAGAGAGAAACATAAGACTGTTTCTCTCTTCATAGACTTTCGGAAAGCTTTTGACACTATATGTCATAAAAAATTGATAAATAAATTAAGGAATTACTATTTCTCTGAGAACTTAGTTGCCTGGATAAAACATTACCTTCAATTGAGGAAACAGAGTATTTTTGTGAATGGATGATAGAATACGGCATTCCACAAGGCTCAATAATGGGTCCGCTCCTTTTTATATTGTATGCTGATGACACAGTCTTGACCTAATTTAAATGAAGCATTTTCAGTGGTGCAAAATGACCTACACAAAGTAAAACAGTGGTGTGATTTTTACAAATTGACAATAAATGTTAAAAAGACAAAAATTGTACTTTTTCATAATAAAACTGAGGAAAACCAAAATTCAATACTGGTCACCTTAAACAGTATTGAAATCAGTAAAAAAAAAGAATATAAATACCTGGGTATTGTGCTAGATCAAAACTTATCAATGTATAATCATGTTCAATATAATATGCAAAATTGTATCTGATAAGATACAAATGTTGCGTTTTGTTAGACCATATATTACAGACACTGCAGCTTTGACTGTTGTAAAAACAATGATATTACCTTATTTGGATCGGGGAAATTGCTTTCATACATGGACAAGACAAAAGGATACAGATAGACTTGAAGTATTGTTTAATACTAGTCTACGGATTGCACATAGAATCAGAAGACCAGCTGACATATCCATGTTTAACCTACATATTAAATCGAATACCATGCCATTGAACTATTGCAGAGAACTTTTTCTGCTTTCCATTATATACAGACTTGTTCATACCAATAGCGTGCCTTTGAAGACTATTATAAAAGAAACACGCCAAAACCAAGGGCCTGTGATTCAAATTTACAATACTGATTCATCTAAATGCTTGAAGTCACCCTTTTATATTGCTGCTGGATTATGGAATGACTTGACGTCTGTTATTAGAAATTCTCCTTCCATAGAAAATTTTAAAAACATTATAAAACACTCTTTGACTGAAAGATATAGACTGGACAATCAACAACCCTAACAAATCAATTATGTTGTAAACTGATGTATATTCCTGTATACATTTATTATTATTAATAGCTAAGTCATTTGATTATTTGAATTCTTTAAATTATAGCCTATCATCTCATTATCATTAATATCATAATCATACTATTGGGTTAACTTATCACATCACTTACAAGTGTATGTACTACATACCTAAATTATATACTTGTAATAGAAGCTAATAAGTACTGTATTCAAGAGGGAGACCAGATTATGTATGATTTGATCTTGTTGCAGTATAAATAAAATGTGAAAAAAAAGGAAAGTGTTGTAAAGCCCAGAATTTAGGGTGTCACAAATTCAATTTCTTTTTCTTAAAGGAAAACTTGCACACAACTGCAGGGTGGTTATTTTTCAATGAATGCAATACAGCATGTTACTTACAACTTGCATTATCAATATAAGGAAAATTGAAGGAAAATTCTTAGTGAACACAAAAATTAAAAATAATTAAAAATAATTAATGACGTAGCAGGGGAGATATTGGGAAATCCCATGGCCATCAACCCTGAGAAGGGAATCCCCGTTCCTGTAGAATAAGTAATAAAGGTTATGCTCTCTAACACAAATTATATATATTTGGCCCACTGCAACTCATAATGAATTAAGATAAATATATATTTACAACCATTCATTAATAAGGGATTCCAAAAGTAACTTGAGAGGGAATTCCCAATTGGAGTACTGAGCACCCCAGCATTCAGGGAATTCCCAAAATTAAATTCTTTTCCTGAAAAATTCCCTAAAACCTTAACATTTTAACATTGTTCCTTTGAAAATATTTTCAGAATACTAGAGTCAAGTTAATCACACAAAAAGTAGCACATCACAAATTTATGTGCAAGGTTTTCTTTAATGATTGTCAAATATCTTGATATTTTTATGTGTGAACCATCATTAGAATCTCAGTAGAGACATTTGTCAAACTACAAATTAAGCAATATAGTTTCAGTCAGAGTCAAGAATATAAAGTTTTTCATATTCTCTCCATTTAGCATCCATGAAACCATCCTCAGTGATGCTGTTGTACCTGACATCTGTAACCTTTTGACCCAGAACACAACACTCGACACACTGCAGTAAGTATAACACATTAAAATCCATATACTTTATTTATGATTTTTTTTCCAGAATTGTTGAGTTAATAAAAACTGGAAAACCCTCTCAAGTTTTTAGACAGACATAACTTTACATTTCACAGTGAACGTCATGCTTTTTTACAAACTAAGACTCTGGGATGGAGCTTTTGAAATTTCATTTTTCTGATCTATTTTGAACAAGAAATCCATATACTGTTTCTCATTTTGTGTTGACATTTTATAATTTAGGACCGAAATGAAAACAATCTGTTCCCTGAAGGGGTATTTTATTGACATCTCTGTAAGGAAATGTAATTAATTGAATACCATTCAAAACATAAAATCAGAAAAGGCACTTTTTTATTTTCAAACATCAAATTTGCCATCCATACCTTTTTTTATATCCAATTAAAGATATTGCATATGCAGTAGATGAACATATAGAAAATAGCGTTTTTCTAAACCACATTGACAATCCTCTTAAACCACGATAAACTCAGGCTTATGAAATAAGCTTTTGTGAATGTTCAGTACTGGGATATAATTATATGACGTGAAAGTCACATTGTCAACCAGAGGAAAGAAAGGTTTAGAAATCTTTCTAAATCCAATTTGCCAATGCAATCCTACCATTTTCAATGCTTTTTGCTCTTTTGAAGTTTATTGCTAGTTGTGTTCATTCCAGCATTCGTAATAACAACACATTATTGCCAAACCTTTTTCATATGTATATGTATACATTTAGTTTACATGCAATCAATGCTTTTAGAATGGTTTCTCCTTTTTTTTACTCTTGTAAGATATGGCAAGATCAATGTCCAAATCCTCTACATTCACCTGCTCAGCTTGTCCCATGGTTAAACTTAAATGGAACCTTACACATGATTATAGGGTGACTATTTTCCAATTAAATTCTTTGAGGAAGGCATTTGTATCAAGTAATAATGATGCTAGAGATATTATAAGAATATCTCAAGTATAAAAAAGTTTATGAGTCTTTTTTATGTATTTATGAGGGAAATCCACTAGTTGATGACTAGTGGATAATTGGGAATCCCCTGCTTTCAACAAAAGGGAATCCCCTACTCTCAAAAATATTTAGAGAGGAAATTAAAGTTAGGCATAAGATATTTGTATTTATGCCCATACAGGCCATTACTAATTGTATCTTTTACTAACCTAAACATATTCAGTTACCTAGGTTTCCCAACTAGTTTCTTAAAGGAATTCCCTTTATTATGATGTAGGAAGGACAGTAATAGCAGCCCAGAATTTAGGGAATTCCCCAACAAAGTTTTCTTTCCTGTATTATTCTATAATATTTTGACAATTTGCCTTTCATTTATTTATTACATTTTTAGAATACATAACTGAAGTAAAATGCACAAAAATTGGAAACTTGTAAATTATGTGCAAGGAACCCTTTAATGACTTCCTACCTTGAGTTACCCAGTTCTTTTAATTGGTAAATGCATGTACAGAGATGCAAATATATGAAATCTGATGTACCTATTGAGACAGAAGATATATTTCACATGGTTACGTCTCGGGCTAAAGCAGTTGACACATCAAATAATGTGTCAACTGCTTTAGCCCGAGACGTATCAAATGTGCCGAGATGAGGGGAAATAATTAATGCTGAGTGCCAGCAAGGTCTGTACTATTCTGTACCAATAACCCTGTGACAGTTGAAAAAAAAAAAAGCAAGACCAATTCTCTTTATCTACCTCCAATCGTGGGGGCCGCCATGTTGAAGTAACTGGAGAGTTCCATACACCGGGACCATGCGAGATGGCAGCATTTACAAATTTTAATGTATTATTTCAATCAATTTACACATAATTTTTCATATTCTGACAAATCCATGCAGTAGAACTCATGAAAGAGGCATAGAACTCCGAATGTAGAAAAAACGGTAAACCAGAGTACCATCGCCATCTTGGAAGGGTAAATAAACTGCTTTCATGTTTTTATGATGAAATCAGACAATTTTGGCATGGTTTGACTATTGTTTACATAGTTTCAACACAAGCTAGCACAGTTATTACCTCGCCAGAATCAATATTGCCGGTTTCTCAATATAACCTATGGTGTATTGGTTTTATTAGATTGTTTACCAGGAGCTTTGGCAGGCCATCATTTATTTGATAAACCTTGGCTTGAAGAGTCCTCTAATCTTTCTCAAATTTTATATGAATATAATATAATATCTAGGCGATTCATAACTGATTTGAACATGTTTAAGAGAAAAATAGTCCAATTTGACTAATTTTTTTATTATCAATTTTGCAAATGCTGAACAAATGATTTCGGAAGAAACATCACCTTTTCATGGGTGTCTCTTCATCCATTGTATCAAGACACAATATGCATCAAACATTTTTTGAGACTGTTGAGAAATAAACAAATATTCATACTCCTTTCATATAACATATTCAAGTGAATTTATAGAGAAAATACATATATAATCAATGGCAGCCATTTTTAGATATTCCAATGGTTATGGACCTCTCCTTGCAAAATACCCATGGTGACCCCCATTTATTTTTTGCTGGAAATAATAGCCTGCATCCATCTGCACAATCTATATTGATTTTAAGATTTCTGGGTATTCAATTTTTGTGTATGCATAATCATTTTTAGAATTTTTGATTTTTTTTTTAGATTTCAATTAAATATTTTAGCTATCAAAATTCATATTTCTCTATAAAATCTTACCAAATGTTTTCTAAGTCACTAGTCTTATTCTAAATACTATCATCATTGACTTCCATATGGTTGTCTTATATTTTTCTTGAAAAGAAATAGATATTCAAATGACATTTCTGTATCATTAAAAATCGTTTTTTTGAAAAAATACCCCATGATGAGACTGACTTTACGGAAACGTTACCCTGGGGACCTTTGATTTCTTTTGGCTTTTTGGGACAAATAGTATTAGATCTATAATTGCATCATTGTCTGTAAGGAAATCTTATTAGTTTTCAATAACTCATGCACATCCCACTGATTAACACTATATAGTGCAACATTCTGACAATTGGCCTATCAGGCAGACACAGGATTTTGGTAAAGGGGGTTTGCATATAGACTACGTACTAAAACGTCATGCACTTGCATACAAATCATGATGTTTTTTTCCTCTTTGTGTGTGTGTGTGTGTGGGGGGGGGGGGGGAGGGGGGTGCCAGGACCCCTTGGAAACCACTGAATTCACCACTGTCAGTACAGCAGTGGGTATGTGTTATCAAATAAAGTTCTTTTATAGTAAAAAGAGTGACAACAGCATAAAAGATTGAAAATGTTTTTAATGATTTAAGAGAAAAATTTATTGATATTAAAGGTATATCTCTTTAAAAAGAAAACTGGTATCTGGTATGGTTGGTCTTTCCAAGGTTCACTGCAAACTGGTCCAGGAGGGATAAATCAGCCAAGTTTATGCTGAAAAAATAAAGGAATAATATTAGTAAAATGAAACAACTCTCAGCTTTGGTACTGAGAAAAGAACTACTATTTTATAACAATCTATACCTCAGTTTTATGTATCAAGGAAGACTGAACATAAAGTTATCCAAAACTATCCCTTTACTATCCCACTTATACCAAAGAAAAACTGGCAAAGTTTATACCTTCAGCAAAATGGTGCTCAGGCAGTGGAACTCTGTAGCCCTGTAGGAGGTGGAGGTGGTGCCCTGGTGTGGTCTGGAGTAGAGCCTCCGGCGCCCGGTGTGGGTCTGGAGCAGAGCCTCCGGCAGAGAGGGTACCTGTGAGCTGTAGTCCTCTCCTACACACCTCACAGGGAGAATGAATTCTGACTGGAGCCTCCCACAGCCGGCCTTTTATACCCAGCCAGCCCCTGGGGTCGTTGAGGGTGGTCGTTGAGGGTGACCTAAAGGAGTCCACTCAAGTGAGGTGAAGTGGTTGAGATGTTAGTGCAGTTTCAATTGGTAAGGTCAAGGTCCTTTGAGGTGGCAAAGAGTACATATGCACCTGAGAGCTTTAGGTCTCACTCAACCAAATAATTCTCTAGTACAGTGAAAAAGCAAGAAATATGAATCAGATACTTTATCAGACTATGAAACATAAATCTGAGGTGTAAATTAGGCACCAATATGTGCTGGATATAATAATGTTTGAAAAAAAAAACCAGTTTCTATACCTTTTCAGACCAACCATATAATATTAATATGGAAATCATTTTATTCAAATATAAAATGAACAAATTTCTGGGATCTGTAACACCCCCTTCCTTTAAGAGAAGAAAATTTATGTAATTCTTCTAGAAACAATAAATTTTTTGATCACATGATTATAACTATATACAAAGGTAAATGAACAAATTATACTTTATACCCGTGAGAGGGAGTCGGCGTTGGTGTTCTTATTTCCAGAGCGATGGACAACCTCGAAGTCGTAGGCCTGGAGAGTCAAGCTCCAATTAAAGAGCTTCCGGTTCTTATCTTTCTACTAGACCATTTGCTGCTTGGTGGTAGGGAGTGGTCGAGACCTGTTCAATTTGTAACTGTTTACAAAGCTCCTTTACTAATTGCGACATAAAGTTGTTACCCTGATCACTTGAGATCTCTTGGGGAATACCTACTCTTGCAAAAATAGACACCAGAGCATCAGCAACTGTCTCAGCACTCTGATTTCTAAGGGGTACTGCTTCTGGATACCTAGTATCTAAGTCAACAACAGATAATATATATTTGTACCCTTCTTTGGTTCTAGGCAATGGACCTACAATGTCCATGAAAATCTTCCGAAATGGAAGTCCCATTGGGGGAATTGGCTGCAACTTAGCCGGAGGATCTGACACACGACCGGTTGCTTTCTGGCAGTCAGGACAAGTTTCACAAAAATGTTGAACATCTTTATAAATACCTGGCCAAAAGAAATAAGCCAACAACCGTTCCTGTGTCTTCTCCACTCTGAGGTGGCCTGCCAACGGAATTGAATGAGCCATAATCAAGAGATCTTTCCGACAAGATTCGGGGACAACTAACTGATCTATTTCGCGATCTCCTTGATCTTTACAAATCCACTTCCTGTGAATTAATCCATTTTTGAGAAAGAAACTCCCGTCTCCTTGACTATTCTGAGTCACTTTCTTCCTTACACTTTCGAGTGTTTCATCACTCTTCTGATACTCAATCAGCTTCTCCCTACTCAGGGATAGAGGGATACTGTCTGACCCTAGATTTGACTCTACTAGTGGTGTAGTTTTAGTCCCTAATCTGTCAACCTCATCCTGTACTACTTTTTCTTTTTGCTCTCTAGTGATCTTCGATGCCCTAGTCTCTACCGGATAGGAATCCTCACACACTACAGGGTCATCTGAACTTTGGAGTAAGGGGGCAAACATTGCCTTGATGTCTACATCAAACACCTTCTCCATGTCATCATATCCTAGAATGAGATCTGGTGCCTCTGAGTCTGAGCGAACACCAGCAATTATCTCATGCTGCTTCCCAGTTGGTGATAAACCAACCACTATTTTGGCCAACAAATAATTTGCTGGGCCTACACCTGCTCCCTTTACTTTGACTTTCACACCTGTGTAATCAGAGGGAGAAACAAATCTCTCATTCACCAATGAACAAGTGCTCGCGGTGTCTAACACCATTTCTGTGGGTTGATCATTTACCCAAGCTAACCTTGTAAGCTTCAACTTGCCTACATTTCCTGCTTTTTCAGAAATAAGACAGTCTTCTTCTAGAACTTCAGATCTATGGCTGTCACTTTGTGCCAACCAGATATTCTCTGTATTTCCATCTGGAAATCTATGTGTCACCCAATAAGAAGTCCCCTTGTGCTCTTCTTTAGTCTCAACTTTCTTACCTTCAGTACAATCTGACCTATAATGACCCTTTTTCCCACAGTTAAAACAGGTCACAAACTGGGCACGGTTTCCTGATCCTTTTGCCTTTCCAGATTCACTACTCTCTGCCTGACTCTCCTTTCTAGTTGGATCTCCCTCACTATGCTTTTCATGCTCAGAGCTTTTTTGGTGAAACTGCTTTCTTTTCTGAAAAGGCACACCTAGTGCTCTGTATGTGTTCTGTTTAGAAAGTCGGTAGGTATCTGCTAAATCAGTTAGCTGTTTCACTGTCTCTGGCTGCTGTTGTCTAAGCCATGTCTGCAGTTCAGGTGTTGTATTAGTCAAGAGCTGTTCCATAAGAAATAGTTCTTCTAACTTTACTGCATTCCCACGATCCTCTCGAACCCATTTTTCAAAGAACCCTCTTGTCCTTATACCCCATTCTTTGAAAGTCTCTTCTGGGGCTTTTCTTGACTCTCTAAACTTTCTTCTGTAGTGTTCAGGGTTCTTGTCATATCTATCAAGCACAGCGTCTCTCACTTTATCAAACTCTTTTGAATCTTCTAAATCCATTCTGATATAAGCCTCTCTAGCTTTGCCTGTCAACACTGCTGCTAATCTTGCTGCCCATTTGTCTCTTGACCAACCATTGGCCTCAGCCAACCTTTCAAAAGTTGTCAAGTAGATCTCAATATCATCCCCTTCAACATAAAGAGGGATCCTAGGACCTTTCACTGAAGTAGGGCTATCATTCTCCCTGCCCTGTCTATTGGCAACATCTAGCTCTCTCAATCTGAGTTCATGTTCCCTTTCTTTTTCCTTCTCTTCCCTTTGCCTCTCATTTTCTCTTTCTTCAAAAGCTCTCTGTGTTTCCTTCTCTTCCATTTCTAATCTCTTCAATTCAAGTTTGAGTCTAAGACCTTCTGCACTCTCTTCCACTTTTGGACTTTCATAATCCTTGATAAGTTCTCTCAACTCATCTCGAGTTTTATCTGTGGGATCAATATCCCTTGAGAGACATTCTTCTCTCAAAGTCTCCACATTCATTTGCCAGAAACCCTTTGGCAAAGCCATCTTTCCTAACAATTCCTATGTCACAATGTATAATAGGGCTGACAAAATAGTCTCTGACACCTATCCAAGTACACCTGTGACAGTCAAATAGTCAACAACCTCCATAACTATCTACCTAAACCTGACTGTATACATTAAACTCATTTCTACCCCCACTGTCAAGCACTGTCACACACCTAATGTCTACCTGACACCTGTGACTAAATTAACATTCTAACTTAGATTCTTTCCTAAGTCTGAGGTATGAGTTACAATTCAAGGTCAAGTAAGAAAGCAGGATCAAATCTCACCAAACTCTCCAAGTCCTACTTCTGGGCTGCACCACCACTCTGAAACAGCGAAAAACACAGAAAATGTAAGTTACAAATCAAATACAAAAAAAAACAGTTGTTGTCACAGAATTACTATCCTGCCGACTGCGCCATGTTATCAAATAAAGTTCTTTTATAGTAAAAAGAGTGACAACAGCATAAAAGATTGAAAATGTTTTTAATGATTTAAGAGAAAAATTTATTGATATTAAAGGTATATCTCTTTAAAAAGAAAACTGGTATCTGGTATGGTTGGTCTTTCCAAGGTTCACTGCAAACTGGTCCAGGAGGGATAAATCAGCCAAGTTTATGCTGAAAAAATAAAGGAATAATATTAGTAAAATGAAACAACTCTCAGCTTTGGTACTGAGAAAAGAACTACTATTTTATAACAATCTATACCTCAGTTTTATGTATCAAGGAAGACTGAACATAAAGTTATCCAAAACTATCCCTTTACTATCCCACTTATACCAAAGAAAAACTGGCAAAGTTTATACCTTCAGCAAAATGGTGCTCAGGCAGTGGAACTCTGTAGCCCTGTAGGAGGTGGAGGTGGTGCCCTGGTGTGGTCTGGAGTAGAGCCTCCGGCGCCCGGTGTGGGTCTGGAGCAGAGCCTCCGGCAGAGAGGGTACCTGTGAGCTGTAGTCCTCTCCTACACACCTCACAGGGAGAATGAATTCTGACTGGAGCCTCCCACAGCCGGCCTTTTATACCCAGCCAGCCCCTGGGGTCGTTGAGGGTGGTCGTTGAGGGTGACCTAAAGGAGTCCACTCAAGTGAGGTGAAGTGGTTGAGGTGTTAGTGCAGTTTCAATTGGTAAGGTCAAGGTCCTTTGAGGTGGCAAAGAGTACATATGCACCTGAGAGCTTTAGGTCTCACTCAACCAAATAATTCTCTAGTACAGTGAAAAAGCAAGAAATATGAATCAGATACTTTATCAGACTGAAACATAAATCTGAGGTGTAAATTAGGCACCAATATGTGCTGGATATAATAATGTTTGAAAAAAAAAAACCAGTTTCTATACCTTTTCAGACCAACCATATAATATTAATATGGAAATCATTTTATTCAAATATAAAATGAACAAATTTCTGGGATCTGTAACAGTATGACTGTCTTTGGTTGTTTATTTCATACACAGACTTCATCAAGCAAGCATGGTCATATAGGGGAGTAGCTAAACGTAGAGCAATTCAGATCAGAATCAAAATAGAGTATTTCTATGATACAAATCATAGATCTAACTCACTAGAGTGCCAAGTGATGACAACTGCCTTATGAAAGCACATGGTATTCAGAAGTGGACCCTTTCCCGTAAGATTAAAGTACTTCTATGTGCACTTGATTGGAAACCTTTTCAGACATTAAGGCTGGCAATTTCTACTGATGGAACTTCACGATGAGTTGTTTGCTGAATAAATTCTCCTTATAACAGAATCAATGGGTGGTGGTCTTGAAAGAGTGTTTTCACTAAACAAAACCAATCACAACCATGCATTGGCTTGCTAAAAGGAAAGGTTTCAGGCTCTCTAGAAAATAACTGTGGAAGATAATGTTCAAAATCCTTATCTAAGAATAAATGTGTTGTATACATAACTCAGAAATATTCAAACTTATGACAAATTTAAACAGAAGCAAACAAATATAATGAAGAATCTGTCATTTTCCCGAAACTATTTTATTCTCAATTCACTAGGTTTGCCTTTTTGGAAACGGTTTAAGTATTTTATAACTATCCAGTAAATGTGTACATTATTACCCATGCTAGACATTTGTAAAATGGTTAGCTGGCATCAGACATTGTTAAATCTGATGAATATTGTTTAAGATATTCTTGAAAATGGATCTATGTCCCTGAAGGTATTCTCTGAAGACCAATGGAAATAACATCATTGGTGGAAAAGTCCTAATATTGAACCTTGTGAAATATTATATTTCAAGCTTTTGCTGATTAACAACAATTTGCAAAGTGCAATTCCGTCCTTACATCAAGATAACATATTAATCAGCAAATGGTACATACTAAAGTCATTAATTTCCTAAATTTCTGTATTACGTCAAAATATTTCTAAACCTGATTAAGGTCTTGGCTGACTGAAACATGTTGATTCCTTCCTAATCATCAAAAAATAAAACAACACTGAGACCATCTACTGAAGTTGGGTGTGATGCAGTTTATTTTCCGTTGTTTCTAAACTATTTTCGCACTAGGTAGTGGTTGAGTTGTGATTATTCTCAACCAAGAGATGTTACAACATTTGAATGCAATTGTTACCCTATACCTGTTCTACTGTTCTTTCTTACTGCAGGTTAAATGAAAGCAGATTTACTGATGATGGAATGGCAAGAATACTACAGGCCTTCACCAAAAACAGGACAACAAAATCTTTCAGGTACATCATGTTGAACCTTTCTGTAACTTTTAACGAGATATGATTTGTCAAGATTATGAAAGCTCATCTTCATAATAAATGAATTCAAAGAATAGAAATATGGTGTCACATCATTGATCAAAGTATGTTCAAGCTGTGTCATGTATATAGGGTGTTCCCAAGACTATATTAATTAACCAAATAGATTACTTTTGCATTGCTGATAGCTACAGCTGTGTATTTAATCTTGCACTTTAGATATCAAATCTCCTTAATAGAGCTGGAACTAGGGAATAGCCCTAACTATTAATGGGACTGTCATAATACATTACTCAAGGTGCCATCCCTATTAACTATGTGAACATTGAGTGCCACGTCACATGGCAGGCTTGGTGACATGTGACGGAAGGATTATACTTTTTTCTTGGTATTGAATGATAAAACTACCAAACATGTGAAACAATTATATGTTTGTTCAATATCAATTTTTTCCAGTTATTATGATAAAAGATTGTTTGGTGATGTTTTTTTACAGACTTTTGGTGGCAACAGATTCTTTTTTATGCCATATCTAACTATTCCTGTAATACTAGATATTCACCCTGTCCATGCATTTAAATAAAAGTTCCCAAAAATGCTGTTTCATATCTTGTATGTAGAATGTACACCAATCACATCTGTTCTTTTTTTTTTTAAATGACACCTTTTGAATATGTGCAGAATGTGTTCTTAATCAGACCTTACATATATTTTACAAAACAAAACACACTTGTATAATATTTTTGTTCCTGATGTTTGATATGCAATTTCCATGATACAAATCTGTATATGTGAAATTCTGTCAGCTCTATCTATAAGGTTCAAAATAAAGGGAAATTTAGAATCAATTTCTGTGTTGTTGGAACAAAATCCACAGACTAGCCCCATTCATGCAGAACAAACACTGAAGATAAATGTATGATTTATCTATAAGTTTTTTGCCTGGGCTGTTAAAGCCATATCCCCACTTCACAGATGAAAGTTTTGGCTAGCATTTACTGGTCAACCTATCATAATACCCAGGGATTAGAGTCGGGTAGCTGCACCAGTCAAAGTGTATATAAGAATTAACAAGAATTGTTTTCAGATAAGAATATTGATTTGAATATTGGGATTTTATGAATATTTATTGTACATGTTGGTTAGACATCAGGAGCTGTGCCCTAAAACACCCTTTTTCCTTCTTTTTCTTTCTTTTTTTAAAGCCTTCTTTTAAATTGCTCTATGATTCTTGGCACGAGATAGGTGACAATAAGATCTCTCTCAGCCACCCCATACAAAAGGCATTGGAGCTGTGGTCTGTATTCATCATATACATTGCTTGATTGTTGTCCGTGACCACCTCATACTGGAGTCCCTGATGTAGGGCCTCCAGTGGCACTGACCTGATAAGATGATAAAGCACTTGTATACATTTATATTCCGGCAGAAGATGTAATTTTTGCTTGGAGGTGGAGAAATGTGATTCTGTAGGTTCAGAATTGGTGGTGTGGAACCACTCCAATCCCTGAAAAAATATCCCCCTTGGACAATCCCCTGAATCCTGTTGTGGACGCTCAATGGTAAAACTAGTTGAGTATCAGTTAAATGCGTGCCATAACCGCTCCAACGATGTTATGTCTAGTAGGAAGCTATCAGTCAGTTTCACACGTCCATCCTTTGTACAGCTTAGGGCTAAGTCAAAGTCCTAAGACAGAAAGTTCCCCGCTCTCATAACCAAGGAGGCATGTGATGCCAGACCACCCAATCTCTCCAGTTGTTTTCTTGTGGCATACCCCTGAGACCTGAGATCCCTATCAGAGACAAGAGTTTCTCTATCTTTTCCAGTGGTAGAGTGAGCTCCATCCTGATGATGTTGATGCTAATCCCCAGGAAAGTTGTTATTCTCAAGGGCTCTAAAAATGTTATCCATGATATGGAGAAAGCCATCCTTCTGGAGAGCACGATCATTTTGCCGTCCCTACAGGCTGAGTCTGAGTTCTTGATCGCAATGAAGTCATCTAAGTAGTTCACAATTTGTCCCACCCCCATGCTGTGGGCCATGTCCACAATCACTTCCGATAGCAAATCGAAGATGAATGGGGCACAACACAGACCAACACACAATCTGTGATCTTTCAGGACTACCTCCCCCTTACTATCTCCAAAATCCCAACTGAGCTCTCCAGTACAAAGTATGAGCTGGGAACACTGGCACAGAGCGGTAGTTGCTAGATATATCCACTACACTAAGGTGGTCCCCTGGCTAAGTAGGCTGGTGAGATCATTCATGGATTTGTACTTGGAGTCCTCACATGTAGAGGCCATGAAGATATTAATGCTTTTGCCCTCTGGCATAGTACAATCAGTTATTGGATCCGGAGGCAATTGCCCATCTCTCTTGGGGAATGCTCCTAGAGAGTGAAATTAATTTAGTTTACAGTCACACACACAGACCTTGCCTTTCCCAATCTCTTTGAACAACAGATCACACATTTCATTATAGCTTCCCCAGCAGTTAACATGGACATATAACGTGACAAGCATGGGCAGTAACAATGTGAATACTTTATTTGCACAACAAAGGCGTCCCAATAAACAATAAAGAAAAAGAAAAATCCAACATAACCACATGGCTGAAGGATAATGGAGTAGTGAGGTCAGGTTCATAACAGGCTGGAGTATTTAAAGTCAAGTGGCAGAGGCCCCTGGTGTCTAACATGTGCAGGCTAGATCCACCAGACAGGTGGCAGTAGTTAGCCAGTCCATAGGCCCCAGCTATAATGATATAGGCCAGCACGCCTATATCACCCATAGCTTCCCCAGCTGTTAACATGGACATATAACGTGACAAGCATGGGCAGTAACAATGTGAATACTTTATTGGCACAACAAAGGCGCCCAATGCCCAGCAAAACGTTATAAGTCACGTATCAATTGAAGAACAGGTAACCAAGTACCAAGTCTAAGTGAGAAGAACCAACTCCCACGTGGAACTGGATGTAAAGAACCACGCAGCAATGTAGGCAAGTTGAGTAACCAAGTACAATTGAATAGTTCAATAATCTGAATCATCAACGGACAACATAAGTTTGTTGTAATTATAACAACAGGTAACCATGTACCAAGTCTTGCACAAGTAATATAATCCATTGAAATCATAAAGTCGGTAACCAAGTACCTTGCAACATCCTTGAATATCAGTTGAAGTCCCAACGAGATCCAAGACAAAGGTAACAATGTACCAAGTCAATGTGAAGCAAGGAGTAATCGTTGAAGTAACATCCAACATAGTAATAATGCTGTTACAAAGTCCTAGGTGACCATGCACCTGATTAGTAAGTCAAGCAGCAAATGAATGTAAAGGTAGCCAATTACCTAAATAGTTAATTCCTTGAATAATAGACACACATTTTGTGAATCCAAATCAATTTTTGATTCCAATGATCTTTGCAAATATAGAAACACAGAAGAACTCTTCCAGTCTCCTAGTATTTTAATGTCACTAAAAGAGACACCCGCTTGGGCTAATGCAGAAGCCCCACCCCTACGTAGTGAATGAGGCGTAAGCCTATCTAAGCCATGAAGTGCACATAGACTATGTAACTTTTTGGAAAACCAATTATAAGTACAATTGAGGACCATATTATTTTTATAATATGATAAAAAATGAGCTTGCTGACTTTGGTAAGGGACCATTGATCTTAGGAACATGGTGTAATACATGACATAGAAAATTGAACCTGGTATAGAAACCAAAGGAATTTGAAGGACCCTTTCTTTAAAAGAAATAGTCTTGGTCCTGCGCAAGGCAAGAAGAACACCCCATTTGTGAATCATAACATCCGACACCAATAAAGCCATATCCTTTTCAAAGAGATTAGACTTACGTAATAGGCCTCTAGAGCCAAATAACAGGGACAGCCAAAAAGTCACATCCTCTGACTGTGTCATGTCTAATGATGAATAAATCTTTTTAAGATCTTGCACTGTGATAGGATTAGCTTGAGAGGAAACATCACCTATAACTCGGCCAACACCTTTCAATGTAAATTTAATCAATGGGGATTGAATATCCACATGATTGTAACCATTAACACGGTGCAAAAAAAAAAGGAAAAAAAAAGACATGAGATAGATAGTCAGGAATAACATAATTGGTAGTAGGAATGTGCTCACAAACAACTTGAATATTGTAAATGAAACAAGACCAAAATGATTCTCTCAGCCAAGCCATACAATACACACTCCTACTCCTGCCTGTGTTAACCATACAGACTACCTGAGTATTATCAGACTTAAATCTCACTTTGGAACCAGCCCATTGCCTGCCCCATCGCCAAATGGAACTAAGAACCGGCCAGAGCTCCAAGAGGTTAATGTCAGGGTCCTTTTTACATAAGGTTGGAGGCTCAACCAAGTGATGGGGAGCAAAGGTGAAATCTGCCTGAATAATGGGAGCACTAGACCAAGATCCAAGAAGAAAATCACCATTCCAAAAAGCTCCAAAGCCAGTCATGGAAGAGTCAGTTGAAACAGGAACCGACTGAAGATATAATGTGTCAATAATAGGAACTTTACCATTTAATACCTGGCAAAAATTAACCCGACATGAAATATCAGCCTTAAACCAGTCACGAAGCACAATTGACTGATGCTTCTGCTTAGGAATAGACGATAAATCAATCAATCTTCTGGAGAAGGTCCCGCCCCCTCTAACAACCTTACTGGCATGGGAGACAATGCCACATAATGAATCAAGCTCATGTTTAGTGGCTGATGTCTGTGCTAAATCTGCAAAGGACATAACTAGGGTATTAAGCTTTAAAAGCTCATCCTGAGGTAGACTTAGCTCCATCAAATCGCTATCTAGAATTAAGCCAAGATAATGCACCCTAGTAGCTGGATGAATAATTTTGTCAATGGCGATATCAAATAAAAAAACAAACAAATATTCCAAAAGGACATCCAGACCATCAACACACAAAGTGTAATCCTCAAATAAAATGAGGAAGTCATCAAGGTAACCAAAGGTGTGACTGAACCCCCTGGCCTGCATCCCTCTAACAACAAAATTAGTTATCTGGGTGAAAATCCAGGGGGCACACTTTAGGCCAAAACACAGACAATTATCCGTAAAATATGTGGGACAACCTTGAAAATCCTACAAAAAACCTTGATAAATGCGATGCTCAGGACTAACATTCACGGATCTGTAAGCAGACTTGATATCCACAACAGCCATGTAAGCGCCTGGAAAAAGCACATCTGTTATATCATCAATATGGGTGTAGCAAAAGGTATGACACATAGTGTTCATAAAGTTATTGATGGATTTATCTTCCGGCCTACTACAATCAGTAATAGGACGGAGTTAACCTGAAGACTTACGAACAGCACCCAATGAGTGTACACAATGGGGTTGAAAATAAACCCTAGACACCTTATCAGCTTGCAACTCAATCGCAATAGTAGCATCCATATGTTTCTTAAATTCTTCACATAAAATTGAAGAATAATTAGCACAAACATACAAAGGAATGCTAGTGTCATCAACAATATTAAACCCCTGAAAAATGCCCTGGAAAATAAAATTGGCATTTAAATCAGGGCCTCAAAAAGCACTCCTTATAAAAGGAACAAGGTTTAAGTTGTAGCTTACATCCAGCCAAAGTATGCACACAGTCATACGAGCAATCGAATGGGTTGTTAGCATCATCCTTGAAGAACAAATTCCCAAAAAATAATTTTTTTGAAAGAGCTGAACTACCAAAGGAATCATACGAAGGCAAATTATCACTAACCAAGATAGGTGTAGGTACAAAATACTTGCCATTAAAAAAAAACATCGAAAAAACTGAGAATAGGGTGCATACTAGTTCCCTTAGATGGAATATCTAAAGGAACAGCTAATTCCTATCTGGGAAAATTAGATGTTGATGCAAGGTTTGAAGTTGATTTATCGTCTGATTGACAATCAACTGCTTTGTAATCGCCAAAACAATCCGTACAGATATGTTTTAATGAGCAATTCTGACCCATGCATTTTTCCCATAGTTCCATTTCCAACATAACCCCTTGGGTAACTTACGCTTGTCTTTTGGAGGCTTAGGATCTGTAACCACTTGCTTTCTTTGGTTTGATGTTTTCCGGACCTAGATACCTGTGAACCAACTCATGATCCCCACAAACCATGGATCCCTCTCCCAATACGTCAGCTCGTTCACGGACAGCTTGATCATACCTCATGAGTGAAGCAGCAGTATATATTCTAGATTTATCTACTAGAAATATTCCAATGAGATAACAAGCCACTGAGTAACCTGAGTAACCTTGAGTTAAAAGGCTATCTACTAGGGACAAATTAGCCGATA
Organism: Lepidonotus clava; assembly: GCA_936440205.1. Taxonomy (NCBI): domain Eukaryota; kingdom Metazoa; phylum Annelida; class Polychaeta; order Phyllodocida; family Polynoidae; genus Lepidonotus; species Lepidonotus clava. The sequence continues at coordinate 52,873,481 of OW387140.1, read as the reverse complement.
AAACATCCTCAAAAATACGAAATTCAGAGGTTTTATGGTCAAAAGCCATATGCACTTCAAGGTCAAAGTAACACAACTTAGGTCTCTTACGTTCTGTAGTACGGTAGTCGTCTTGGGCAAATGCAACCCCTTCATAGAAGGCGTCCCGTTGATCCAAGTCAGGCCGTAGGGACCTTGGTTTGTGACCATGCAACAAAGGAGTGAATTGAGTAGACGTTGTGTGTTTTTGTAACACAGGGTTATAACAATTGGCAGTACATTTTTGAAGGCACAGTAGTAAATATAGATTGCAAGCCACTGAGAGGAGAAGTGGTCATTACAGTTGTTACAGGAATGGTACCAGTAGTAGTCACCGGCGGCAACGTGGTTGGCGTATCAGAAAAAAGTTTTTCAACACCTGATATCAACAAAGACATTTGCTCCTCCTGTTTGGAAAGTGTTTCACGTTAAGAAATTTTGTCAGCAATAAGCTGTTTGATAAGTTCATTCGAAATAACAGGTTCAGTAGCCTCAGGCTTGGCCATAAAGTCAGTAGAATCCACTGTTATTTTCTCAGTATCAACGTGTAACAAATATTCAGACTCACTTACCCCAAGTGTAGAACATAATGCCTTTGCGTCGCGTGCATACTTACAAAACATACCACCCCTAGGAGGATGGTCATGCTTACATGCTGGGCACGAAACAAGTCTCTTAGACATATTGGCTAAGACTAAGAAGTAGCCAAGTAAGAGCACAAAGGAAGGCAAAACAAATCCAACATAACCGCATGGCTGAAGGATAATGGAGTAGTGAGGTCAGGTTCATAACAGGCTGGAGTATTTATAGTCAAGTGGCAGAGGCCCCTGCTATAATGATATAGGCCAGCACGCCTATATCACCCATACAAATGACCCTCAATTATAGACTTGTAGTTACTACAATCATATTAAGCATTACAGTTGTCATCAACAATTATGAAGCCATCACATACACCGTCCCAAATTCTTATCATGTAGCTCTCTGGGAGCGTGTAACTCTCTGAGAATAAAAAGTGACCCATAGGACATGGCCTCAGGTTGGAGAACACCTGAACAATTACCCTTGTTACAGTCATCAAAAATCTTGATAGCCCTACCAGTTGAGCTCCTCACAGCTGTCTACCGTGTTAAACCTGAAGCATAGTCTGCTATCCTCTTCTGGTTGCCCTGGCCCTGAGGCTAATGTTTTGAACCCAAGGTGGAGTCAAAGCTCAAGAGCTTCATGACCATTGACAATTCTAATGAGAAAAGTTTAAAGTCATTGAATAACTAAAGGTCATATTTGGCATATATTAATCTTAGATAAATTCAAATTAGATCAGTTCGATGAAAACAAGTAAAATCTGTGGCCTGGAGGTGAAATGATGTCATCAGGCCACCGCTGGTGGGAGGGGCCACAGTGTGGGTGTGGAGGTCGCTGAGTGCTGGTGTTCTGCTTTGTATTTCATAGTGCCACGTATGAGATGATACACCAATATTTTTCTCAACTTACATACTCAGTTTGGCTCTCACCCATTCTGTGCTAAATGGTGGTTGACATTTAACGGGTGGAGCTTGGGTAAAGATTGGAAGCAATGTCTTTTTAATCTAAAATGTTAACAAATTATACAAAATAGCATTTCTAAAGTTTTATATGCTAATTTCTAGCTCCTTTGATTACTCTGAAATATTAAAGATTTATATATCTTTATGCTATCACATTTAACAGTGCCGCCCACATATAATCTTTTTTTATTTGACAGTCAGACCATAACAAAGGTCATAATCCATAATTTTGTTTTTAATAATATAAATTCAACTATGATATTGTACAATAATGCTTACACAATAGTTATCTAAAAAACTGAATAATAAAGCATCTTTATTTTGCATAGACTAACATATCTTACTTAGAATGAATGTGTCACCTATTTCAGATATGACCTTTTGTTACTAACGTACATGTGAAAGTATGCCAAAGTGGCCTTTGTCTATTGGTTCATGACAACCGAATATTTGGAAAATTAAAAAAATTCTAAAATTTTCAGATTATGTTCGGCATCAAAAACAAAAACAAACATTCTTTAACATATGACCTTTTGCTATTCAGCTGACAATATACTAAATTAATCATATTCTTATTGATTTTCATTGCATTTTCTATTTTCACATGCATACATAATTTAAGGAAAGACCCAAGTGATTGATGTGTGAAAGGCACGGCTTCCTTTAATCAAAATTACTAGATTTGTTTCTTCTTATATTATTAAATAGAACACATCATTAGATAGCCAACAAGTACCATTATCTATTGATATAACTTATATAAAAATCACTATGATTATGGCTTTAATGGGGGTTTGCAAACCTGAAAATGATGATATTCCAATTTAGATTTTAAACATGGATATCTCACTTAATACCTGACTTAAATCTTTTCGTTTTTTTGGTATGTCTTCTTTATATTTACACAGAGGGAACTGTGTCTTAGAATTGTGATAAATGTACTAGCTCTATTTCTATGAAATGTAGAAAATAGATAAAAAAAATCTCAAAAAACTGCACATATTTTGCCATTTTGATCATTAAAAAAATCTGTGATGCTAATAAAAAGAGATCTGGGACACGGTTTTCCTGCTCATGAATGTTATGAAGATGTGTGAACAATTTTGAATGTTCCAGTTGAATATAACCAAGTTATTGATTGTCAATAATAAAAGTCAATAAAGTTTTTAATTAAAAATTTGCAATTCCAATACATTATAACATTATGTATCAATATATCAATAGATATTAATAGATGTAGAAAAAAATTGACATGATAAATAGCATGTTATGAACAAAGTATTAGTAACAAATGCATTAAAGGTTTCCTGAATTGGCACTGGGAATTGGCACTGGGGTCTTTCCTTTAAAAAAATGATATATAGCCTTAAAGGGAGAGCCTGTTAATGACACTTATGGTTTACCCTTTGAGATGTGCAAAGAGATGGTATGATGTTGGATAATCATTGTCATAGACCTGCATGTATTCATAAAAGTCATGACAGAAATGTTTTGTGTGTGGCCAAAGTAGACATTGAAATTTGTATGCACACATCTAATAATATATTGAGGTAGAAGGTTAAAAGGGTCATTAGGTTGTCAAATATTTATGTAACTTGAAAATTAGAGAATCACATTTTCCACTAACATTTTTTTAAATGGTATATACACATATATAAAGTCTCAAAGGTATAAACATTTTTTCAGAGAAATAGTCTTAAATTGTATGGAATTAGGCATTAGAAAAGTATGCTCATAATATAGACCCGCCAAATTGATAATTTTAATTGTTTTGATCAAACAAAATATCTGCAATGACGTTTAAAAGAATAGGCCATTAGAGATACAATTGAAATGTTTTGTCCTCTAACAGCATCTGGGAGAGTGTCCTCACTGATACTGTGGCTCCAGACATCTGCAATCTTCTTACTGAGAACACTACACTAGAGCTCTTTCAGTAAGTAGTTAACATTTATATCAAACACTGGATGGGAACACTATATCAAAGTGGCTGTTATCCTTTATTAATTGTTGATAAAAGTAATCAATTGTAATTGTAATTTTGTACTCTAAGACAATTTGCACAATTTGCCAAAAGATGATGTTGAAAATGTCTCATAATGAGCAGAGATGCTTGTGCTACAAATGTACCTGTCATGAAAGAAATTACAACAATTTTATATATGTCTCACATAATGTGGCATGACATCACAGGAGAATGCAGGAAATTGCTTCTGTTTGCATTGGCTGCATTTTTGATGTACAGAGATATTTTTCAGGGAACTTATTATGAGATAGGAAAATAAGTGTATTCTTAGATATCTAATTTCAGTATTAACAGTATGTTGGGTCTTGTGTTAAAGAGAGGAGCCAGTGATTATGAAGGAGTATTGCCCCGTGATCCTCATCATCCAATAATCACCAAGCCAAATTTCATAGAATTTCCTTTGTTAGTTTAAATTTTATACACAATTATAGAATTTAAAATTATTGGCCCTGCTTGCAGCTTATGCAGCATGAACAGTGCATTTCTCTGTTTCTGATGTCACAAACAAGGTGAAAAAAAAGAAAACTTGAAAAATGATAAGATACAATTTTGCCCCTCTCTTTCAATGAGTAGAATATTATCTAAAACAACCAAACTTAATGGCTCTCACAAAAAAAAGTTAAAACATTCATTGACATGTGTGTTGATTTAACAATTTTGAAAATTGATAATAATGGCTTTTATGTGTAACGTCAAACACAGAAATCCCTTTTTAGGCAACAGGGGACCCAAGACATTTCCTGATGAGAAAACTACAATAATTAGCAAAAAGAACAATCTACAACACTCTGATTATAACAAACACATTCAAAGAAAATTAGATTTCACTGGCCACTCCCTTTAAGTAAACAATGAATCATATTTTGCAATAGACTTTTTTAACATTTCAATCATTATTTACTCTTGCTCAGCTAAACATGCCATTATATTAACTTAGTTCTGCCTGTACTGAAGTCACTTAACTGTCACAGTCACTGAACTGAACTACCCCATACACACTGATCTGACCATTGTCTCATTACCTAATTCTCTGTTTCTCTGACCTGAGGTTTCACCAGAGTCACTTTACTAATGCTGGAATGGCAGAAATCATGCAGGCCTTCACCACCAACACTTCTCTGACCCACTTCAGGTACCACATTTTCTGTCAGTTACATGGACGAAAATGATGATTTTCATATGGATTTTATCAATGTGATTCATGTAAAAAAAATACTTTATGTGTTATGTGTAACTTTCCTATAATCTGTAGAGTGTTGAATCTCTCCATTTTCCATTGTTTAAAAGGTAAGTAATATTGAAAGAACAAAACCAAATAACTTTATAGAGAACCAATTAATCTGGGCAAGGTATTTTTTCATTGTTTTATCAGGTTTGTAATATTAACCCTTTATAACCCTTCACTTTCCTTCTGTTGTATTTGGCTTACAATGCCAAACACAGATTGACCTCATCAAGTGGGAACAATAAATAGCTGGATAAATAATGTACATTATTAGAAGTATCAGGAATATTAGGTTACTGATAATAAAAGGGAAATTGAAATAGGGTAAACGATCACTAGAATACAGATTTTTGGATTTACTTTGACTCAATACTTTATTTTGAATTTATGTTAATACAAGGAGATTTAAATTTCAATAACAAGTAGCAGATGAATATTCAAGAGCAATCAAACGGGTGAAATTATTTGATGACGACTCAGTGAACACTTATGGTAAAAAAATATTGAATCAAGGCTTGCCATCAATTAGTCAAATGAAGATTTTTTCAAACTATGAGATGCTAATTTTGATTTAACATCAAAATCCAATTACCATAATGACATATTAGCATTGTTAATACTGCAATTTCATTTCTATTGAGGATTCCTTTCTTTGCCAGATAATTATAAACGAGGGAAAGAAAAACTAATTTAGGTAGTATATTTTTTCAACCATCTCTTGTTGCTGGTTGAGTTTTCAACACTGATCAAATACTAAGGGAAGAACTGAGGATAAGAAGAGTACAGAACATCTGTAGTTAAGAGCAACTGACTTGATTAAAATTGGATCAATATTGAGGTTTTCAATTACAAAATTAAAACAGGATTATGATAATTACCCTCATATTTGCATAAAAAACCTTAAATAAAGTACTGAATATCTAATTATTACACCATAATGCTTTGATCTGCTCTTTTCATGTACTCCCAAGGAGATATGTAAGGCAGTTTTAAAAATTCTAGGAAGCAATATTCAGAAGTGTAATTATGTCCTATTCTTAATGTAATATGCATGAACACTCTACAAATGCAAGTGACTACCAGATTTATTAATCAAACTTGTCCCTTCACACACAATGCAGCATCATCAACAGTGCCCTAAGTGATGATGTAGTAGCGGACATTGTCAACCTGGTGACTAAGAACACAACCCTGGTGTCGTTACAGTAAGTACCCATGACACAACCTCCAACAAATGGCTTACCAATTCAATGTCAGGTCTGCTCCATATCATTATTACTTTTTGCATTTTGTCCAACCCTGAGGGAACTACAGTAAGTACTAAATCACACAACCTCCAGAATGGCTTAACCATTCAATGTCAGGTCTTCAATCACATCATTACAACTATTCGTATTATATCATAACTATTCCTGTGTTTTAATACAAATCATTAAACATTCATTTTAAGGTTATGTTTCCAAGATGTTTATGATTCAAGGGAATTCATGTAAATTAGGAGGAAAAATAACCAGGGTATGGAGGGGGCAGACAAGGAAGCATACTCAAAGTATAGAGGGTGTATTGGAAGCAGTATACCCAGGTTATTGAGAAGTAAAGGGATATAATACTCAGTTTGGGGGAGTTATAATGGGGTACCACACAGTGGGTATGGAAGTGTAAGGGTTAGATTACTCAGGATATGGAGTAGTTTTGTGAATAGAATATACTGGATATATTACACTTGACACCTTTCACATGCTTGGCCTCCTACTGCCTCATAACACAATACCCCTACATTCTTCTGGTCATTACTTGAGTTTGCTACCTTGAATCCCTCCATCCTCCATAAATATATATATATATATATATATACTTCTTGGGCTGGTTCGAGTTTCAATGTCAGCCTGGACCTGTTCATACCTTATACATACTACACTTTAGACCCCTCTATCCTGTCTATCATACTATACCCTTACTTGCCTTGTATACACTCCATAAACCCCCTTACACCTCTGTTTTTCTGCCCCTTATACATATCTATATCCTGCATTATATATTACCCTAAGTCCCTTCATACACACTGTATTCCATCCTCTATTCCCTCTTAATTCTCTGGGTATGCTTACCCCTAGGAAGCTTCATAATCAGGATACCACTTTCATACCATACCCTGTATATATTACCCTAAAATTTTGCATATACTCTCTATCCTACCAGGTGCTCCTCGCTAGTCAATGTGTTGATAGAGGATAATCCGGCAGTGTTTGGGCTGGGTGGGATAAGATCGTCGGTTGGTCAGGCCCCCTGCATGAGGGTTGTTTATACGACAATAGAATGCGTTGACAAACTATAGGTCTATATACATTTTGGGGCCTGAATAACATCCCCTATTCTAAGAAAAGGTGAATCATTAGTAGCCATGCATACATAAATAAACCTACTAAAATACATGCCCTGAGAGCATCAAAACACTGTGTAGGATGCATTAAGATGTTTCAATTTTGTCCACAGAAAACTGCAACAACATGTGTTTTTATGTGAAAAAGTGCCCCTTTTTCACAAATTCCTAAAATCTTGGTGAAAATAATACCCCCTATTTTCAATTTTCACGGATAATAGGCTGCTACTGAGTGACAGCCGGGAGAGAGGGGGTTAGACTGGACCATCCAGCCCAGGCCCGCTGGGCCGTAGCTTAGAATTTTTAACACACGTGGACACAAAGTCCATGCCTACTGATGTACTAACATACGCGGACATAAGGTTATGTGGCGTGTATTGTATTTCCACAATATTACAGGACCAGAAATTATATAAAACATAGAAATAAGAAAAGCAATAGGAGGTTCGGGGGCTTAGCCCCTGATAAATAAATGATATAATGATGAAAACAAAATGTACACATGCAAAAATATCTACGTTCGCAGTAGTCAGTACTGTTTCCCACGGGCCCTACTAATAGCGGTAGATAAAGCACGAGACATTTGGGTTACATAGAAGCGAGTGAAATGTTTATAGAAATCTTGTAAACACTGCCCCATTCTCACATATCTAAGAGAATCCTGCGCATATATGTATTTCCTAGTAAAAAGTCAATAAGAAACATTGTTTAAACGACGTCGTTCACATTATAATATGAACGACGTCGTTCTTAGTATCAAATCTTTGTGAATGTATCTGTATGCGTGTGATTCTCTTGGCCATCCCCTAAACTAGTTTCCCAGTCAAGCCCATCCCAGCGTATCTTCAGCCTGCTGCCCATACATCCCCTGTGCGTAAAGGTTTGTCAATGCATTAGTGTGTATAGACGTTGTGCAGATGACGTCACATCCTCAAAATTAGGCTGGCTGCCATATTGGTGATCAATCTTTTATCAATAGTATTCTCAATTTTAGAACATTTAGAACAAATATTTGTGCTCCAATTAATTGAAACATAGTCATTCAATCATAATAAATAATTTTCATCCATTACAATTCAAAATTTTGAATTTATTTCACAGCCACGTGGTCATGATCACCACGTGGTGATCACCAAAAAATGATCACATGACCATGTCTGCACAAGGTCTTTACCCTTCTAAAATCATGCTAACATATAGACAATGTGCTGTGCCTTTCACTTAGTAGTCATCGCATTTTCACAAATGTAAGACCAATACCTTTTTGACCGAAGTAAACATTGGATTTCTACAAGAACATATATCAACATTTACAAAAAATTCAGAACCCCTGTCCCATAATGGTTATGTACTTAATGGATGGCCTCTAGAATAAACACAGTTGGCATAAACATAAATGCTTTTGTATTTTGCATTCAATGAATTACCAAACATGTTACTCACTTAGACTTTGGAACACAGACTACCTAAAATGTGTAATCTGAAACACCTGTAATTTACATCGTTTTAGAGGGCAGTATGCATAGGTTTCACTGCACAAACTTACTTAGGTTTAAAATTTACTTAAATGATGTGGAAAGATAGGTAAAGATTACCCTGTCAAATTTATGTTCCCTTAATCACCTTTACATTTCATTGGATTTAGGATCGATGTATATGTAAGGAGAAAATGTAAAGACAGATTAAATAGGATTCACACATCATTTTGCTAGTGCCTTTACTGATGCTATCAAAGGTAGAACCATGATCTTTACATGAAATGTTAAATCCATTGTAACTTTGAAGGTTCTTTACCAATCTCAGTAAAGCTGCATTCATGATCTTTATATTTTGAGTATATCCCACTGCATGGACTTTTACATTTAATAAGATTAATATTTTGCTTGATTCTAATGGAAAACTAAAAAGGGTGAGTGCCCTACTTTCCATTACCTTTGAGCCACATTATGGTTGTAACCTTATTCACATTTACTACAGATCAGGGGGTAGGAGCAGGGGCCGAGAGGTGGGGAACACCATCCCTGAGGCCCAGGGGGCGGGAGAAGAGGCAGGGAGGCCGGGAACACCTCCCCTGAGGCCCAGGGGGCAGGAGAAGGGGCAGGGAGGGAGGGGAACCCTGCCCTGTGGTCCAGGGGGCGGGAGAAGGGGCAGGGAGGCCGGGAACACCATCCCTGAGGCCCAGGGGGCGGGAGAAGAGGCAGGGAGGCCGGGAACACCTCCCCTGAGGCCCAGGGGGCAGGAGAAGGGGCAGAGAGGCCAGGGACACCTGGCCTGAGGCCCAGGGGGCAGGAGAAGGGGCAGGGAGGCCGGGGACACCTGGCCTGAGGCCCAGGGGGCAGGAGAAGGGGCAGGGAGGCCGGGAACACCTCCCCTGAGGCCCAGGGCGCAGGAGAAGGGGCAGGGAGGCCAGGGACACCTGGCCTGAGGCCCAGGGGGCAGGAGAAGGGGCAGGGAGGCCAGGGACACCTGGCCTGAGGCCCAGGGGGCAGGAGAAGGGGCAGGGAGGCCAGGGACACCTCCCCTGAGGCACAGGGGGCAGGAGAAGGGGCAGGGAGGCCAGGGACACCTGGCCTGATGCCCAGGGGGCAGGGGAAGGGGCAGGAAGGCTGGGGACACCTCCCCTAAGGCCCAGAGGGCGGGGGAAGGGGCAGGAAGGCTGGGGACAGCTCCTCTGAAGCCCAGGGGGCAGGGGAATGGGCAACCAATTTACTGGGTTTTACTCAGCCTCCCCAAATTCCAAGAGTTGCAAAGTTTAACCTCTACTGGAGCCCACTGCAGGCAATGCCTCCAAGTTGGCCTCTGTCCCGGCCTCATGGAGGCCCCATTGCTGACCTTCCCTCTCTCCCGGCCCTGGGGCCATAATAGCTCCTCTCCTGGCCCCCTGGAGAACGTAAGTTCATCTTAATTATTTAATGAAATATCCTAGTTTAAAAAAATGGGATAGAAAAATAGGATTTATTTTTCCTTGTTCTGCCCAGCCGGCGGAGTGACATTATAATAATGTTGCAGCAACGTTCTGGTTTGGTCCTTGTTACGTTACATTGTAACGTTGCAGCGACGTTATTTTGATGACTCCCAATAACGTCGCTGCAACCAACTGTTGCAATGTTATATTGTGACATTCTACTAACGTTCTTGCCACATTATTATGAGGTTGATATTGGGACCTTACCCATTAAGAACATCATAATAACGTTCTGTTTAGGTATGGTTGAGACCTGACTAAAATGGAATGTCACAGTAACATTCTGTTTAGGTTATGTTGACACCTGACCTAATAAGATAGTCATAGTTACGTTCTGTTTAGGTAAGGTTAAGACGTGACCTAATCACAACAATAACATTTTGTTTAGGTTAGGTTGAGACCTACCCTAATGAGGAACTTACAATAATGTTCTTTTTAAGTGAGGTCTTGACCTCACCTAATCAGAACTCGGTCCGTTGGAGAGCTCGGTCCACATTTACCCAGAAATTGTGGAATAGGGACGAGTTAGCCTTTTAGGTATGAATCTTGAGATCTATTAGAGGAGAGGGATATATATTTAGCTTGCTTCCTATTAGAAAGATTGTTGGACCGAGTTCTCCAGAGGACTGAGTTCTCCTGGACCGAGTTCTCCAGAGGACCAAGTTCTCCAGTATTCCTTCATTAGAACGTTACGATAACATTCTTTTTTGATTAGGTCTCAACCTCTCAGAAAAATAACGTAATAGTTACGTGCTATTTTAGTAAGTAACATACTAACCAAAAAAGTATGGTTGCATAACGTGACCGTTACGTCGCCCTCTGGCTGCGTGTGTCTTGGTAAATAGATAATGATCTTATTATATTCAATAACATCTTGAAAGACACATATCTTTCAATTGATTTAAAGAATGTGTATAACTAACATTAATGTTCTTATGCTATTGATTTTAAGTTTAAGCTTGAAAGGTGCAGGTAATGCCTGCATGTGGGTCAGGGGCATCCACACCTGGCCGGGCCTAGAACAATGGGGTTGCTGAGCAACCAGCAGGCTCAGGGGTGACTGACTTGGCCCGATGGTGGCCTACATAGGCTTAGTGGTGACCTAAATTGCCTAGATGTGACTTACCTGGCACTTTAGGCCTAACAGTAGAAGGGACAATAAGTATCATAAACAAGTGAGTCTATGTGTACAAAAAATGGTATCATACATATATTTCTATAGCTTAAATATATATACATTTATTAATTAGTACTATGTATTTCTGAGTACATGAGGATACAATAGGTTCTTGATTTCTTTATAATTGTCACTTTGGAACCTGCAGTTATGCAAGGCAACTAATGATACATTCTTTCATGTATTACAGGCCTACAGGGTCATTTACCAGTGCCCTGAATGCCCCAGGGCTGGCATGCAGCCTGTCCTGGCTCCCTGGAGGCTGGCCTCTGGCTCCTGTCACAGGGCCGTCCTGCCCCCTGTCCCAGCCCCCTGGAGGCCTCAGGGCTTACCTGGCCCATGTCCCGGCCCCCTGGAGGCCTCAGGGCTTACCTGGCCCATGTCCCAGCCCCCTGGAGGCCTCAGGGCTTACCTGGCCCATGTCCCGGCCCCCTGGAGGCCTCAGGGCCGTCCTGCCCCCTGTCCCAGCCCCCTGGAGGCCTCAGGGCTTACCTGGCCAATGTCCTGGCCCCCTGGAGGCCCCAGGGCCGTCCTGCCCCCTGTCCCAGCCCCCTGGAGGCCTCAAGGCTTACCTGGCCCATGTCCCGGCCCCCTGGAGGCCTCAGGGCTTACCTGGCCCATGTCCCGGCCCCCTGGAGGCCTCAGGGCTTACCTGGCCCATGTCCCGGCCCCCTGGAGGCCTCAGGGCTTACCTGGCCCATGTCCCGGTCCCCTGGAGGCCTCAGGGCTTACCTGGCCCATGTCCCGGCCCCCTGGAGGCCTCAGGGCTTACCTGGCCCATGTCCCGGCCCCCTGGAGGCCTCAGGGCTTACCTGGCCCATGTCCCGGCCCCCTGGAGGCCTCAGAGCTTACCTGGCCCATGTCCTGGCCCCCTGGAGGCCCTAGGGCCGGCCTGCCCCCTGTCCCCGCATCCTGGAGGCCCCAGGGTAGTAAATGATGAGTAAAGTCCACAATAAAAGATGATTAAATGCACTGGCATTATGATGACAAAATGTACATAAAAATAATTAAATATGATGGCAGTCCATTATGTAAAGCCTCTTAAAGGCAAGGTTGTAAAGCCAATTAAATGTATTTGCACTCAAAATCCATATAATTAAAGACAAGTAAATGCACCTATACTGAATTAAATTTATGAACTTAGGTTTTTTTTTATATTGCCCTTATACAAATTATTTACATTTAAGGGGATTTAATGTTTCCATGTGACTCTCCTTTAATGGTATTTACAAAGTTTGAAAAGCATATTTAATCTCTACTTAAAGAAGCGGAAATGGGGGCCATTACTGACTTTAATTAGCACTTAAAGGTGACTAAAACTTCACCCTTAAGACCTTTACTTTTTCATGCCAAGATGAAGTAAATGTCATGCAATTTAAACTAAAGTGGGTCTTTAAGCACCTTTACATAGAAAATCAAGGCCTTGTAAATGTCAAATTTCATCCAATATTTTTCATCTAGTTTGAGAATACAAAAGAAGCAAGTTTGCTATACCTCGAAATTTTTCTTGATACCCTACCTAGGCCTATTCTTAATATGACTTATCAAACTATTCACAGATTAATATGAGGGTTATCTGATAATACTAGGCAAAACTATATGTGACCCGGTTTGGCGAAATGAGTCGGATGTCGCAGAAAGTCGAACTGAGATATGGGGCTCTGAAGTCGCATTTCGCATTTTTTATCGAAAATGGGTTTTTTCTTTTATTCATATCTCCTATATCAGAAGTCTTCCCAAAAAAAATTTTAGGTCCCAAAGCCATCTCTAAGTCCCTCCAAATAAGCCCCAAAGACGCGCAACGCCTCAGTGATCTGAAACAAAAGACCCTCGATTCACGCCATTTTTCCCTAACTTCGCGGCTTGCCTGTCGGTCTATATCCCATCCCAGCCACATGTTCCGGGTACCTGCTGAAAGGGCGCGAAGTGAACTGGCCAATGACAGCCTCGGATTTTGAATTCGCGCCTGCAAGGACCAATCAGAATGTGTTTTCCCGATTGTCGTCCCGTAAACAATTGTCGTCAAGGAGGTCACGTGTGCGGAATGCGGCGCGCTGATTGGCTGAGAGGCCTCGCGTGCCTTCCGGTTTCAGTTGTTGTGGAAATTTAAAGGGACGCATGGCGAGCAGGACGGACGTGCGACATCACTTCTCCGACGGATTTAGCTGTTTTAATCCTGGATCACTGCTGGATTTTGATGTGGATTACCTCCCAACATCGTCGGGAAGGACATGGATCGCGAGGAGGCTGTCGCGGATGCCCTGAATACGATAAATCGGGCGAATTTACGTGGTGTAGCCGAGGCACAGCAATGGCGGACTTTGGTCGACGAGTACTTTCTCTTCGCCGACGGGGAGGAGGGGCAAGACGATCCCCCCGAGGAAGAAGAAGATGTTCAGGAGGATCGAGGGGAACCGGAGGATGCTGAGAACGATGAGGATGAGCCACTGGTCATCCCTGACCCCACGGACGACCTTCTACAGGCGGAGTGGGATGACTGCGAACGCTTCATGTGAGTTTTGAAAAAACTTTATAACGGCCGACTTGCGGTCGGTTGCCGTATCTCTGAAACAAGTACGCAAAGTGCCTAAATCCCTTTCAATGTTGATGAAACTGCCTACAATTGTGCCCTAGTATGTATTCTAACTGCCTAACTAGTTTTTATTGAGTTTCAAAGTTGATTTCGTGCCATAAACAGGGACGATCCGTCGGGGTTGTCCGGTGACCTACTTAATGGCGTCAGCTGATCCGGCCGGCCTGTAACGGTTATCAATCATGTCTCATGCCATTGTGGCCCTCAGGAAGGTGAACTAAGTCTAATATCATGTATGTTGTTGTCTTTAGATGTTCCTGCAAGCACTACAAAGACAAGGAGTGCAGTAAACAGTTCACGACGTCGGAGCTGGTCGCACGTCGGCAGGAGGTCTTTCAGCTGTCCTCAGGTAAGTTTTTTCATGAGATACATGTTATGCAAAGATGTCGCCGCGACCATGTAGCTATGTCGTTCTCGCTCAAAACTACCCCATGATCCATGACAACGTCTTGAAGTATAACAGACAACTATTAACACTCAACCAGACCGTTTTTAAGGTAGTATTTAGGGCGTGTTAAATCCAGAAACCTCATTCCTTGAGTCACATGCATATCATGTACAGATTGTTATTATCCTAATCTACTTTGTTTTCTAGGCGAGAAGGACATGTTGCTACTGGGCATCGTCAGTACCTGCACAGACAATAGCAGCAGGCTGTCCACCTGGAAGAAGGGCATTAAGGGGAGAGGGGAGAGTCAGCACCAAAGAAGCCACTACCTCGTCGGTTCTCGGCCAGTCTGCAGGGACACTTTCAAGTTCATGTATGCGTGAGTAGCTTTGATATTCAACTTCTTTGCTCAAAATAAGGTCTACCTAGATATCCCTACTATTATTGTACTACTTGAGGTAAATTACAAGATGAACTGTAATGAATCATAACAGAATCTGATCATGGCACTTACCTTCACAAAATCGTCCATAATTTTTATTAATATTACAATACTTACCTGTACTTGTTGCCTGTGTCCAATAATTATTGGCCTAATGTAACTCTTACCTTCTGACCTTTCCAGCATCAGCCAGAACAAGCTGACGTCCATCATCAAGTGGTACAAGTGCTACGGGGTGGTGACCAGGCAAAAGAAGTCTGGCGGGCGACAGGCGACTGCAAGGATCCTCCAACTGGAGGACATCAGGCGGGTCGTGGACTTCATCAACTCCTATGCCGAGACCAACGCCCTCGTCCTGCCTGGTCGTGTGTCTTCCCACAAACGGGATGACATCCTCCTCCTGCCCTCCTCTTCCACAAAGGCCGACATCTACAGGTTGTAGAGCAACGCCATGGAGGAGGCTAACTTCAGGTGTGTGGCTGACTCAACCTTCAGAAACCTGTGGCTCCAACTCCTCCCTCGCATAGTGTGTTCCCGCCCTATGACTGACCTCTGCTGGGAATGCCAGCGCAACAACAGGGATATCTCTGCCTCTAGTAACCTACCTGACATTGTGAAACAGGCCAAGCTGAAAAAGCAACAACTTCACCTGGAGGTGGTGGCTCGGGAGAGGGCCTTTTATCAGGACATGGTCAAGTCTGCCAAGGCTGCCTACAAGGAAGCAGAGTCCCCTCCCCTTGGCCCCCACCCCCCTTGTTCTTCTGACACGAGGGTCCACATCAGTTTTGATTATGCCCAGCAGGTCCACCTTCCCTCCTTTCCTATGCAGCCTGGCCCACTGTATTTCCTTGTCCCCCGCAAGGTCGGCATTTTCGGTGTCTGTGCCGAGGCCATCCCCCAACAGGTGAACTATTTGATCGACGAAAGCCATTGCGGTAGTAAGGGGTCAAATGCAGTTATTTCATACCTGCACCACTATTTTGAAACGTATTCCCTGGGGGAGAAGGCGGTGGACATGCACTGTGACAACTGTAGTGGTCAGAACAAGAACAAGTTTGTGCTAGCGTATCTTCTCTGGCGGGTCCTGACTGGCCGGCACCAGTCCATTTCCTTAAACTTTTTGATCACAGGGCACACCAAGTTTGCCCCGGACTGGTGCTTTGGTTTGCTTAAACAAAGGTTTCGTCGTGAGCCTGTCTCGAGCCTCTCGGAGATGGAGGCGACTGTGGTGAAGAGTACCCAAGAACGTGTCAACCTTGCCCAACTTGTGGGGGACGAGAATGGGAAGGTGTTTGTCGAGTCGTATGACTGGCAATCTTTTTTGACCCCTTTCATCAAGCCAGTCAAGGGCATTAAGCAGTATCATCACTTTGTATTCTCTGACCAGAACAAGGGCCACGTCACCTTCCGGCAGTATGCCGACTCGGCCCCCGAGACCTTCAAGATGCTGACTGTCGCCCCTGAAGCTGTCCCCCAGGAAGGCCCTCAGCCCACCGAATCCCCTGGCCTCCCGGCCAAAAGACAGTGGTATCTCTTCAAGAACATTCGGGATTTTTGTACTGAGGACACGAAGGACATCATGTGCCCTAAGCCCTCTGTACCAGAACCAGCACCTGGCCCAGGCCCCCGTGCCGTACCTCCGCCGGAACCAAATGCGGAATCAGAGCCAGAGGCTGGCGAGGGGGATGGGCCAGGCAGGGGCAGGGGCAGAGGCAGAGGCAGGGGCAGAGGCAGAGGTAGAGGCAGAGGCAGAGGCAGGGGCAGGGGCAGGGGCAGAGGCAGAGGACAGACTCCAGACACATCATCAGGATCGGAGGGGGAGGAGGAGGAGTTGGTCAGACAGCTGGAGAGGGAATCAAAATCTTCATCTGACTCAGAGGAGGAAGGCTCCCCACCCCCACCTAGGGGCAGGGGCCGTCCTAGTAAACGTGCTAAACGTGGTCGTGGCAGGCCCAGGACCACCTGAGAACTATTAAGAATCCGTTTTGAACATTGTTAACTTATTTTTAGTTGTTAAGACTTTTTCTGATTTTAATATTTTTACCTCGGTGGCTTTTCACTATTTTAACGACCAAAGACAATCATGAACATTCCAAGAACTTTTATAGACACATTATGGATACCCAGGGTACTTAGGGTCATCACAGAGTCGTTTTTAAGCAGCCAAGATGAGGTATTGTGATCCTTTATGCTTGCTGTTCTAGGTTAAGTTGTTGTTTCAGATCCGGATTTTTGTCACTTTTTGCAGCGCCGGCATGAATAAAAGTTTTGTATATAAACGCATGAATTACTGGTATTTGTTAGCTAGAATAGTGTAGAATGACTATGTAAAGTTTCAGGACCAAGGATTGATTACAAGTGTACGTTGCTAGGGCTTTATCGGAGGACCGCGGTAGTGCGCGGTAAGAAAAACTTTGAACTCATTTATCTCAGTTTCTTATACCCGCATAGGTGCGGTTCTTTTTATTTTCCTCGCAACTTATCTCAGGCCCTAGATATCGGATCTAGACATGCTATACCTCGTTTTAAAGCTAAGAATTAGTATTTTCTGATGGTATACCTAACTAAAAATCTTCCCCGTGCGACATCCGACTCACTTCGCCAAAACGGGTCACATATGTTATCATTTGCTAACTGCCTCACATTTTATTTTTTGTTGTTGTGCATAGAATATATATATATATGTATGCTTGTTTTATGGATGTGTACCATGACATTCTTAAATGTGTCATATTATATTGAAATGCCTTTATCTACATCAGTGGAATTTGGGGAACTGGCCACAATGTGGTATTGTGACCCACAATGAGTAATGCTACTTAACAATCACCTAACTTTGTTTTCATATGTAAGATTATTGAAATGATTCCACTACGTAAATAAAAAGGGTCCCGTTTTCAACGTCCCGGATGAGTTAGCCTGTTGCCCTGTAATTCTTAACTTGATCTCTGTTGATGACCCCAAACAGCGAAACATGCTTGGAGACTGAGCCCACGTCTCGGACAACGAGTCTGAGACGTGGGCTCAGTCTCCAAGCAGATAGTGGCAGTTACACTAGATTCTGCTCGGAGAGTGGGGATTAGTGGCGGGAAATCTGTAATGGTCAATCTCCCCGACGGAAGAGCCCACTACATTTCCCTTCTTGGGCAGCACAGTTCTGTTGACGTCAGGTTGGGTGCAGGCCTGCCAAGCACAACTGTCATGTATTTACGTGTATAGGTCTTTTTTTAACCCCGTAAGCCTAGAGGCTGAGCCTCCTGTGTGGACAAAAAGTAAGCAAAGGCAAAAGAAATAGCATGTATATTGGGAGGCACAATAAAAATAACAAGGTGCACATAATAACTCAGTTTTGTCTATTCTCCCAAAATCTCTACATGAGAAGAAGAAAGAATAATATTTTGTTTGTCAAATAAAATGAGCGCTTCTCTCTTTGAAAAAAGAAGAAATCTCTACATGATATAGAAATCAGGCATTACTTTTTCATTACTCAATGTTCTTTCTTACACACCTCAGGTTACATGAAAGTCACTTTACTGATGCTGGAATGGCTGGAATCCTACATGCCTTCACAGAAAACACTTCTTTGAGAGACTTCAGGTACCACATTACTCTATTAATATGTTATTTAGGCACACAATCTTGATGGCTCCAAACTAAGCAATTTTTTTGTAAAAGTTTACTCTATGGCATCCTCAACATTTAAGATTCACGTCATGTTTGTTGGCAGGAATTGGGAGATGTGGTAGACACTGTTGCCCCCACACAAGCATTTAGTCATTTGGCATTGCACAAAGGTAGTTAGCAAAAACACCTTGTGCATATGATCAGTAGTATATAAATAAAATAAAGAAACAGTCACCAGATTGTAGAGGATATAAAGAGTATTTGAAATTATACAAATTACTGCATTGTGTAATGTATATACAGCAAGGGCTACTGGTAGGTGTAATATACCTGCTTAGCTATGGCAGACAGGCCTAGGTTACATCTCCCAGTGAGCAGCACTGCTTGGGAGAAAATCAATAATCAGACTAATATATATAAGTGGGAATCTGTGGTTTAGCCGGAGAGAACTATTCAATACTGTTTTGAACAATACGAATCTGGCAGTGATATTTGTGAAATTGGGATTAAGATAGACTGTAACCACACTGGCAATTGTAACACAATTGGAACATCCACTAATAAACCAAGCGTTGTCTGTGTCATGGATATGAATGCCTATCTCGTGGATGAGCCTACCACTTGACTAGCAATGATAAAGGAAGACTAACTGGGACTGTTTGGATGATAAAGTGATAGTAGTTCCCCACTTGATAAGTAAACACCGTAACAAACAACTAGCATTCAGCATGATGATGAAAAACGTTTTCTGATAGAAAATACTAATGCTTAAGAAAAATTATATTATCATATAAAATTGTACTTGCACAGGGAAGTCAGTTTTCTAAAGTTAACAGATTTGATCTTAAATTATGATGATAAACTGTTTCTGATAGAAAATACTAATGCTTATGGAAGATTAAACAATAGTATCAATTTGTCATTTTCAAAAGGATGTACATATCAGTTTTCTTAATTTACCAGGTTTGATCTTAAATGATATAAAATTGTGTTTTCTGATAGTAAATACTAAAGTTTAAGGACAATTGAATAAAAGCAATCAAATTTTCATTTTCACAGAGAAAATGCTTCACACTTGGTCAGCAAGAAATTACCCTATTGATCTGAATGTTAGAAAAACAGTGATTAATGGCCAAATTAGTGACATTTCAATATCTATTGAACTAAAATAAGTAATACATCTAATGAAAGCCGTTTTTCTATCCTATGACATAATAAAGTTTTATGATTAGAGCTTCAAACATTTGAATATTATTGATACTATCTATTTGGAGGGTGTTTTGTCTCCAATTCTTTATCTCAAGTCTTGCTTTTGACTCGATGTAGAAAAAGGAGAAACTTTTGTCAATAATTTGCAAATCTGAGATGAAATTCTCTTCTGGTTAGTCTGAAGTGTTTATACATTTCATGAAAGATATTCCAAATTATTTTTTTTGTCTTTTAAGGTTATTGACATTATTGCCATTTGTTGGTTAATTTAGTCTATAATTCTGTTACTGATAGAATTATAATTTATCCTGTAGGAAAGTGGACTCAATGGATTATATTGTATATATAAAAAAAATTGTTGCAAGAGAACAATTCTATTTTGTTGTTAGTCCAGTGAAATTGTGCCACATCCCAGTGCTTTTACAACTTTTCCATTTTCAAGGACATATGTAATTTAATACAATAACTCATTTATACATTCTATAATACAGATGCATAGAACAATACCTGTACCTGTAACATTTTCCCAGCCAATGAGTAATAGTCATGTTCTACCAAGTTCTGATTACGTCTTGTGACTTTGTGTCCTTGTTCGGGTTTACATTTTCATATGATACATATTATTAGGAAGCTTTATGAAATATTACTGTCATGTATGAGCAAGACTTTATATAAATAGGAGTTGATGTATTTCTCTAAAGACTATAATTCATTAACACACAATATAGCATCATAGAGAGTGCCTTTGGTGATGCTGTTGTAGCAGATATTGTCAACCTGGTGACTAAAAACACAATCCTAAAAATACTACAGTAAGTACCACACATTCTCACTCATAGTCTAGCATATATGTTGAAGTTAAGAGGTTTGCCTTGGAGCAAGAAAATATATTGCAAATTAAATATAATGAGCATGAAGTTTTATTAGTGTTGATTTGGTGATGATTTGAAATTTGAAATTTAAACATTAAATTTTGTTTTTAAACAAAAAAAATATCACAGTATATCATTCATTCCTTTATCTTTAAGATATTAAATGAAGATGTGATGTAGTGTGACAATTGTATGTAGACCTAAGGAGTCTTTGAGGCAAAATGAAATCTATAAAGAGTAATATCATAAGTACATAATGGCAATCGACAACATAAAGTTCAATAAAGAAAGTACATGGGCCAATATTTAATATTTTTACAATTGAAGAAACACATCCTGGAAACCTGCCAGGGATTTATATGTATCATAACAAAACGTTCCTTTTTACCATAGGATATTTGCTGTAATTAGAAAGTCACCTGGTTCTTCATTTTAGATAATCTCAGTCAATTTGCCATGTTTAGATTTGGTATTTTTTACCAAGCGTATTGAGGGGAAGAGATTGTTTATATTTGCTGCAGTACCCTCAACAGTTAAGGATTGACCCCAGTGATGGATGGCTTCTTTAAGAAACTGTCCATAAATTCCTTAATAGTGCTCTGATAATAACTTATATCACTTATATTTTTTGAATGTGGATATCTTGTTTCATATTCAAATGTTATTAACACAGTTTCAGCTGGAGCTTAATACCAATCATATGGAGGGAACCATGTCCGAAAATTTCGATTAAGGCCCAGATATTTTTTATGGTCAAAAACGGCCAAAACAACTGAAACTGTTTTTTTTTAAATTTTTGCCAATATCATCTTCTTTCATCTCATAAAAAGGGAATCAGGGCCTTTATAGAAATTTTAAGCGACCATTCCCTTCGAATATATATCAAGAAGATCTGCCAAAAAAATTCAAAGCTCTAGACTAAATATGGATTGAGTTATGGATGTTCAAAAAATATATTTGAATATCATGATTTGTAGGTTTGGAACCCATTCAGACAGCTGTCGTTCTAACCTTTTTCAAAGAAGTTTTTACCATATATAGAGTTATTTGTTGGGTATGCAATGATGTTTTCCATAAAGTAATGCTATAAGAAACAAATTTTATGATTGGAATGAAGGCGGTAGGGCTCATGCCATCCATGCCACAATCACTGGTGTCTATCCTTAAAGGACTGCTATCTGGGAAGTTCAATCTATTGTTTTCCTTCTTAATAAGGACTGTCTAGATGTTTCCCATTATTTCATTGGGTTTGTATAAGATTGGATTAGTTTTCTTTGATTTGAGCCCGATTTCACATTTTCATATTAGTCTGTTAACTTTCTTTTGTTCCCAGCAGCTGCCTTGTTAATTTCAGATCTAACTCTAATTGCATATCCTAAAGGGCTTATTCCACTATGCGGTATTTGCTTGCGTCACCATGAACAGACGCAAGCAAACCGCTGCAAATTCGTTTGTGGCGGCCACAAATTCATTTCTGGCAGCCGCAAATTCGTTTGCGGCGGCCACAAACTCATGTATTCCACTTGCTTGCAGCAACCAGATGCATTTTCGGCGGTCGCAAATGTGTTTTCGGCAGCCGCAAAAACGTTTGTGGTAGGGTAATGCAAGGTGGAATGTAGGTACCTGTGGCACTTGCTTGCCGCCCCTTAAAATAACAGCCACAAATGCTCCTACCGCAAAGTGGAATATAGCCTTAAGGCATCATCCCTATCCCTTATGGAATCCAGAATATCATTTTATAAAGTTCCCAGACAGTGACAGAATTTTAGTAAAATACCAATGGTCAGGGAAAAGTATGGGTGTCGGGCCAGTTGACAACTTTAGTCCTGCGCTGACGTAGGGCAATGTCACAATTCAAGCCAGAAATTGCAAGAAGCAAAGCTATATGTGCCTGTGCCAAGCTTCGTGCTACCCCACCCCCTACTTCTCCCCGGTCCTTGCACTACGAAAGTCCACTACCTCCCCCTCACTCTACCCAGTAGTTTCCAGTGACCCAGTTGGTCAATAATTAATATAATTATCCCTACTCACATTTACGGCAGTCCCTGGCCTCCTGTGAGAAGGAGTGTACTTCCCCCTGTAGCCTCAACACCCTTCCCGTCCCTCATCAAAAAGGTGAAACATTTATTATGTCATCTATGAGCCAAAACTGACTCAGAGGTTGTAGCCCCAAGCAAGAATGTTAATTAAAAACATGTCAGGGAAATGTGTAACAAATTCAACATTTTCTAGAAATTTACAAAGATCTCTTCCAAGTTTCTTACACTGAAAAACTCACCAAATATATTTACCTAAAACCTTTAATAAATGATCTTTAGGTTGTCCCTTCAACACCCTTCCTAGCCTCCCATCAAAGAGAGAAGTCATGTAAGTCACCCCCTGTCCCTTCCATGCCCTTTCCGGCTTCCCATCAACCAGAGACGTCATGTAAGTCCCACCCTTCCCCCGTTCCCTTCACACCCTTCCTGTCCCTAGTCAACAAGAGAAGTCATGTAAGTCAACCCCTGTCCCCTCCACACCTATCCTGGCCTCCCATCTTTAAGATAGAAGTCCTGTCAGTTTCCCGCTGTCACCTCCACACTATTCTCGCTCCTTATCAAGTCTAAAAATCATCACCTGCACGTATATGACTCTATGAGTCCATTTTTCCTTTGCTTCCTGAATTTTTTCTTTGAATTCTGATATTGCACCAATGCCAGCACAAGAACAAAGTTTGCCCAGTGAATTCGAAGGATATGGAGGGGATTTGAGAGGGGATAAGTATACTTAAAGTATGGAGGAGTATATGGATAGGCATACTACTACCTTTACCCCTCCATATGGTGGACACTCTAATCCTTATACCCCTCAATACCCTGTTTATTCTGCACTTCTTAGTCCCCAATACCATTATTACAATGTCACTCAGATTGCAGAATTAAAAGATAGAAACGATCTACCTGTGAGATGCAATGAAGGCAAAATATACTGATTTAGGTTTGTAAATGCCATCACAATATCTAAACTTCAGAAGACCTTTTTTGTAGCAGAAGCTCACTGGAATAACTTACCAGTTAGAATACATAATAAACCTACTAACAGCTTTGTAAAAAAACGAACTTGTAAGATGCATGGCTTACAAGCTTATGAATAAAATTCGCATAGAAATTATTCCCAATTCTTAAAGTCAGTATGTTATCATTATCATTCCTTCCCAACCCACAACTTATGATAAACAAAATAAATTACTTGGTTTACTTGCATATATTTCATCTAATTTTTTCAATCATCATTCCATCCATTATTATCTAATTCTATTAGTGTATAACATGAAGTTGTTCTTTGTGGAACGAATATTCTGTATAATGTCAAAGTGGGATCACATAGAGAAATGCTAAGACTTTGAACCTGAAGTAGAAACAAATTAAAAAACCTCTATTATTTTCTAGATACTTTACTTAATGAGCTGTCCATTACAATTCTTTTTAAAATCATCTATATTGAATAAACTAATTGTGGTAATACCATACTTAAGAATAATGGAAAAATGTTTTCAAAAAACTAAATCTATAATTGTGTACAGGCAAAGTAGGATTTAAGGGCCTTACATTTAGTATGTGCGCAAATATTCTAAAAGTTTAGACCCCAACCCCCCTTGCTGCATATGTACTTAATGGAAGGCCACTTATCATAAAACATATAGTCTATAAGAAAAAAACATTTAATGTGAAGTAAAAATATATGATCCAATAATTGTCAAGCCCATTGTAATTATTTGTATAGGTTTTCATATCTTCGGATCGGATTAATAGTGTGCCACATATAACTATGAGCATATTCTTACAGTTTCCCATTTTTCATAATCAGGTTGCGGCAGAGTCAGTTTACAGATGATGGGATGAAACAAATACTTCAGGCCTTCACAAAAAACAAGTGTCTAGCAATCTTCAGGTATTAATTCTTTTCTGCTTCCTGACAACCTTTTATGAAATTCAATAATGGGCATACATAATTAAATTTGCATATTCATGATGACTTAAGAAAATATAAGAAATATATTTAAAAAAAAAGAAATACCAAAATAGTATCTTATCAACAGCATCTGGGAGAGCACACTGAGTGATGAGTCGGTCCCAGACATGTGTGACATGGTGAGCCAGAATACAACACTGAAGGAGCTGGGGTATGTACTATCAATTCCTATCATAGTTACTTTGATAATATTATTAAGAATGATTATCCAATTCTGGGGTAAAGGTCAAGGTTTATTCTATAATCCTAATTGATGATATAAACTAATACCTGTGTTTCAGTTTCTTTGTTTCATCTTTTGGTTTGAAAGTACGATATCTATATATTTCATCTTTCAACAAATAATTACATTGCATGAACACCTGACCAGTGGATTGCCTGCATGCCTAGAAAATGGGATCAACTTTCCATAATTCATGAGAAAATAATCATCTTGAAAAGACAAACTCTAATCCTCTTTAATCTTTATACTAGGTTCTAATAACTGTTTATTAAAACATATAATTTAGCAATTGCCAATCCAATACAATTTTGTCCCAATCTGGTACAGTAATCTGTTTCTATGTGTTCTCTTTGATTGGATTGCTGGTATGCCATTGTTAAGAACAGAATGCTACAGTACTGCATTTCTTCTAATCAGCTTGCACCAGAGTCAGTTTACAGATGAAGGGATGAAACAAGTACTGCAGGCCTTCAAGAAAAACAACTGTTTAGCAATCTTCAGGTATGGGGCCTTCCATTTAGTACATACGCAAAATTTCAAAAATATTAGACCCCCCACCCCCCCTTTGACTAAAATACACATTAGATTTGTACAGGGGTGTATGCAAATTTTCAAAAATTTCAGGGCCCCCCCCCCCACCCCTCCTTGATGCGTACATACTTAATGGAAGGCCCCTATTCACTATTTTCTGCTTCTTGTAAATCTAATGAAATTTGATAATCAAGATGCACTATATTATATTTGCATCTATATAATGACTTCAGAAAATGTGAGATAATCAGAATAGTATTCTATCAACAGCATCGAGGAGAGTGCTCTGAGTGATGAGGTGGTCCCAGACATGTGTGACATGGTGAGCCAGAATACAACATTGAAGGAGCTGAAGTATGTATAATCAATTCATTTCAAAGTTTTATTCTATAATACCTTAATGGGCATCATATACAAATAGTGATGGTTATGCTGGTACCCCTTCTCTCTCAGCTAGGGGACTCGGCGTGAGATTCACAATTATTGTATAATTTTCAAAAACATAGCTGCATCACCCGCAGCAAGGCGCATAAGAATACAGCGGGTCTGAAGTCGGTCAAAGCGCCTCTGCACCTTCATCAAACGTAGTCCTCTGCGCAAATAATTCCAAATGAAATGGGCTGTTTGAATAAATCTTTGGTATATAATTGCCCAAATCGCTTCTAGAATTGCCCAAATCTCTTCTATGTATACCATTTAAGTTCACAATTCTGTGAAAGTATGATAAATACAAAACAATACTCGTATGGAGATCCGGATGACCGGATTACCCACGAAGGACAAGTACTGATATGCTTCCCACCATGGGTAATCCGGTCATCCAGATCTCCATACTTGTACAGTTTGTTTATCCATCTGTATATTCCACCATTGATTATCTGTATATTCCTCTAAAAGAATATAAAATTGCATGGACTCCTGACCAATGCATAGTTAGGAAATTGTATTGTCCTTTACTCAATTCACATGAAATTAAAAACAGCTAGCTTGTCAATTGGCTGCTCAGGACAAACCCTGAATTGACAATATTGATCAGACTGTAGGAGGTGCTTTTAGATTCAGAAAACTTAACTTAGGTATGAATATTGAATTCATAATTACCTATACAAGTAGGTGATTAAGCATAATGCAAATGATCACATTGATTGATGTCATTACTGTCATATGTTTATTTGAGTGACATATGTTAACACCTTTTAGAGATGGAAACAATGAATACAAGCACATAAGAACATGGACAATGTCAAACAAATTTCTAAGGAAACTAGCAAATGTCATTTTCTTGTGTTACTTGACTTATTTGGACTAGCGGTAGGATTAAGTGATTCTTCTGCAATGTATTTTAACACAGATGTTATGATGAAACAGTCATATTTCCTGAAATAGCAAGGAAATGTCCAATAGCAAGTACCAGAAACCTAACATTGCAAAATCATAAATTGTAATCTTTTGGCAATTAATTTAAGGGTACTTGAGGATCTAAATGAAAAATTTATTTACACATATCATGCTCTACTCATCATTATCATGTCTAATATCTCTAAAAATTATGCAAGTTCCCACGAAAAATACTCATTTTTACAAATAGTCATTAAAATTCAAAGAACACTAAAGGTTTATTATTTTCTTTTCATTCTTTTAAAATCAAGCAATAATCAGGTTTGGTTCACCATGCTAATGGCTTTGGTGTGCTACACTATAAAAAGCCTATCACATACTATCATGCCTTTCATGAGGAGCAGTTTTGACCTCAGCACAATCATTACTAGCTAGAAAATTACATTTTGAGATAGTGAAACTACTGTATTACATTTGCTTATTTTAGCTGCTCTTGCCTTCAGTTTAGGAGAAAGTAGATTCACAGATGATGGGATGGGAACATTACTGCAGGCCTTCACCAACAACAAGACAGTCCACATTTTCAGGTATCTACTTTAGTTACAGTATATATTTCTAATTAGGTCCCTCTCTAGGATTATGATAATTCTTGATTTAAGATACGTTCTTTTTGTAATAAATATTTGCTGTATGTTTATGCATTATATATAAATGTCACATATGGGGGTTAGATGGTGGTATCCACCCCTTCCTTTTTATCTGGAAAACTTTCTTTGATGCACAACTTGGACCGAACCAACAAAAGTTGCAAGCCATCTCCTTCTCAACAATATATATTTCTGACTTTGTCTGTTTTATCTTTTATTGAATATGTATATGTTCTTAATGTAACTTCATTAATTCTTTTCATTCAAGTGTCCCTCAAAGTGATCTTACTGATGCTGTAGTTCCTGAAATATGTGATGTTCTGAAGCTTAACACAACTCTAGCAGAGTTTCAGTAAGTGTTGACTAACCAAATTTGTAGTTACAAACATTCTATTGTAACAACATTTTATGATATATTTTGATTTTGATGTACAATGTGGTGCATCGCATAATGGGTCTTGCTATTGCGAGAATTGGTACACACAGCAGAACCTGTCCTTGTTGGAATAAAACAGAACAACATGTCTCTAAAAGGACTAAACCAATTTATGCTAAACTTTGCATATAACAGTGAGACTTTGACCAAACTCTTTTTACACTTTGTACTATTGTGAGACCCATTTTAAAACTCTCACAGAATGCTCGCTGTTGGGAGCATTTGGTTATGCGACAGGGATACTTACTCAGACACATTTAGGAAAAAACAAATAAGAGGGAGGGTCATGATGGGTGCTCAGTGCCGCTTCGCATAACGGGTCTTGCTCCTTTGAGGATTGGCACATTTTAAAAGACCTGTCCCTGTTTAAAATTGAGTGTTATTGATGTACTGGGGGGACATTTTGCGGTGTAAATTTCAATTTTTTTTTTTCAGCAAATGATAGCAGTGTCCTTCAACTTATGACATATTATATAGGAGGTTATTGGCGGAAATGTCTTTATGTGTCAATTAAATGTGTTCAAAATGTGTGCATAACAGGGAGAGAAAAACTAAACCATCCTTAATCCCTCGCTGTTGCGAGCGTTTAGTTATGTGACACAGCACTGGACAAATGGTTATGACAGAAAAAGGCAAATGTCATGTTAAGAAATGAGCATCCTAGATATTCACCACGAAGAGTTTGTCAGACTTTTAACAATAAAACTATTGATAGCCAATATCACAAGATACAAACGCTTAATTGAAAACAGAAATGGCACACACACTCTTTCTGATAAATCTATTATGGTTTATTTTAAAGTTTGACCATAAACCTGTCATATCTGAAGCATGAAACAGTTCATGTCTCGAATTATTTACATAAAATGTGGTACACTAAATCAGAACCATTGTGAGCATTGTCCATGTCTATTTGTCTATTTTAAGTTGGTCAGTGTCTATTTTAAGTTATAGCCTGATTTCTTCTAGTATTTCATTAACAATTTTAATCAGATCTATATTTTCTTTAATACTGTACTTAAGGTTTAATAAATGAATTTTCCTCCTATCCTTCAACATAGCAATATTGATATTTTGGGATGATTCATTCTTAGTATAATGTTTATAAGTATTCAGACAAATTATACCTCTGTAAAACAATGCATGAAGATTATCTAAATTATATTGACTAGTACCAGAGTAAATGGTATCTCCATATTCAATTACAGGTAAAAACATGCTTTTAAAAACTAACACACTAGCTTGTTTATCTAAGTACCTTCTTAGAAAACAAGTATAATTTATGTGATGATAATTGCCTTAAATCACAGACGTGCTTATTGAACTTTAAATGTTCATCCAGAGTAAAACCTAAGTATTTATATGGACGAACATTGAATGATATAGGAGGAAACGATCCTTCCAGTGCTATACAAACAAGCAAAGGTCATGTCATTTATACGCAGTAGCACAACTAATAAGCAGTATAGGGGGGGGGGGGGAAGATTCCTTCAACATCAGGCACTCTCTGGCCTATAGTTTCCAAGCCAGGTTTCTAAGTCCAATACTTAGATGTTCCTTTTTTAAAAAAATCTTGCAATTTTCTTATTTTTGAATATTGTGATAAATGTCTATTCATCTTTAAAAAAGTGACCGAGTATTGAAATAATGTAGTAAAAAATGAGATATGAAGAAGTGTATTGTGAAAGCACGAAAGCTCGAAAGTATCTCAAAAGATATGACATCAGAATAGTCACTTGATCTAAAGTGACCAATCAGAGTCAAGTGATAGAGTATAAAAAGGGGTGGAGAGGCCCGAAATAAACAGTCCCATCTTGGTACTCCTTGTGTTCACACATGTCTTCTTCCAGTAGTATAACCCTCGAAGGTGTTTAAGACGAAGATATGATAAGATAACAGCTAATTAGCTTGTCGAACGCAAATAATATGGTCTAAGTTTAGTATATAACTGGAACATAATTGGAACAAGGGAATGGGGGACTGAAAGGCCAAAGGGTGCCACGGCAGCCTGGAATGGCCAAAAGATCAAATCGGGACCAGAAGACCGGACAGATACGGAAGCCCGAAATTGTGAGTGGCCGTCCTGTGAACCCTGGTCCGGAACGCTCCAAACCCGACAGACACACACCTCCCCCCTCAAAGAATACAGATTCCCTGATCGGCCCGCTCGCTCCCCCTTGTGCGTGAGGCACGAGACCAAAATAATCCCCACGTCCCTTTTCCGTAGAAATCGGAAACCCTGAACTACCGAGGAACGTCACAATATCAACTCACAGACTTTACCACAAAATACACCCTCACTTAAAGGGCTTATCATACTTTTAACATTTTCAGTTATTGGTTTACCAATTTTTTTTGCCTTATCTCAATGTTATACTACATAAGGAAATTATTCTTTGATGTCTTGAGTGACTTGTAATGAAACAATAATTGCCTGTTCCTTCTTTCTTTGAAGGGGCATAATTAATAGTTCATGTTTTTCCCCATACTTCTCGTGTCCCTCAAGAAGTTTCTAAAGATGATTTTTATTGTCTGGGGCCACTAGCCTTTGGAGCGTTTTAATTAACTTGGCTGTGCTGCTGTCTACTATAACTCCAGTCCACATTCAAATTAAATATCACAGTCCTTTTATCAATCAAAAGAGTAGAATCCATAGACAAAGATATTTATATCTAATGAAAGATAAATAGTTCTTAAATATGATTCTAGTCACATAGTTATCAATACACTGTTCAAATGTTATATTTGAGATGAAAATAACCCCAAGGTAGTTATATTAGTTCAGTAGTATATTGACCATTTTTGTCCCTTCAACTCACTTGTTCCTCAGGTGTTGTTATCATTGCAACAAATATTCATACGTTTTGTCTTTCATTGATTGATTGTCAGCATATTTTTATACGTTTATCCATAGTTATATAATTTATATCATAAGATAGTCGCTTCAAAGTGGTATTTTATGATATATGATAACTTTCTTAAGTAAAATATCCTGATATGATTGTCAAGTTCCTTAGCACAATCAACAAAACATATATTGGTTACTTAATGTATGAATCCTGATATGGGGCTATTCTTTTTCCTGAAATCATTATTTTGATCTAAGCACTACTACATGACAATTATCCCGCAAGACTAAATGGATATCCGAACAGTTTCTTATGAAAACATTGATTGAATAGCTTATATAATTAGTTGCCAAAATTATAACATAGTTATAACCTCAGTAAGATTTTGATTCACAAATTGAATTATTGTTTTAATTGGTTCTCATTATGAAAACATTTTTTTCTGTTTTCACTTTTTAAACAGGTTTGAGCAGAGCCGGTTCACTGACAGTGGGATGGCAAGCATACTGCAAAGTTTAAAGCAGAACTACACATTGAGAAAGCTCAGGTACTTGGAATAACCCCTTGTCCCTCACTGAATTCCTAACTTTATCTAACGATTTTGCAAGTACTATATTTGCCAAGGTTACTACAGATGGAATGTATCTGCATTGTATATATGACATTCCATTCCTAAAACAAAGTGTAATTGAATGGATGAGAAACACATCACTTGTAAGTTAGTTCCACATGTACCATGTAATGAAAATAGGTAAAGAATTACTTTCTTATTAATTCACAATACTAGTTAAGTAACTGTAATATGTGATGTTGATAAATTACTCTATGACCATTGAGTTATCTCCAAACTCATCAAATATGTCCTATGAGTGCCCATCCAATAAAACAGCTGCCTCATCTTTCCAAACACTTAATTATTTTGATGTTCATAAAGATTATATTTAAGTCACTTCCAGATACTGTAAAAGAACCTTTACTTTGTCAGTAAATGTGGGCTTTAATACTTTTCCAAATTCCATCAGGGACAACCTTTACTGCAATTAACAAGGATCATTACATTTGGACAAGGTGGCCATTATATAGTTCGGTGCAGCAAATTGGGAACTAAAAGGTACCTTTTCAAACCTTAAAACACAAAAAATGTAGTAGCACAGGAAGTTTTCAATCAATCTTTACAAAAAAGGTATCATAAGAAAGCCTATAAAATTCTCTACCTCATGGTATGTATTATCATGGTATTTATATAGGATATTACCCATAATCCCTTGCAACGTGAACAAAAAATATGGAAAAAACATCAAAACGTTATGACATGTCTGTTCAGCTGGCATCATAATTAATAATGAATTTCTATGATCTCAATTTTTTACATCTTAAATGAATAAATGTCTCACACAGTTTCCATTAATGTCTTCCTTTTTATGATGCACCTTTTATCTGTTGATTTATTAACATTTGTTTAGAAATTACGTTTTCCCAAAACGTTGCCATTTTGATATCTTTTGACGCTGATGTCATTGATTGTATTTACACTATTTCCACATATTTCATAATAAATTTGATGATGATTTAATTAATTAAACAACATGAAGGAGATATGTCAACTACAAACATGTTTGCAGGTCTAAAGTACAAAATATGTGATGTCATGACATGTTGTCATGTTTAATGGTTAAGAATTAAGAAACAGAGGTCAAGGTCATGACCCAGTTATCTGAGTCATGGCCTGGTCATGACAGATTGGTAGCACAATCTTATCAGAAAAGGTAAAATTAATGGCTGGAAACGTGAATTAATTCTGTCTTTTATATTTCTATTAATTCAAACATATATATTACTAAAAGTTTCTAAGAGACACACTATCATTTATAAGCCCTACCATTATGAATAGAGGGTCCTGGAGAATGTTTAAGGAATGTATCTCACAGATTTATTAAATTTTTGCTGGAACATACTGTTTGAAAGGACCAGCTTTTTGCCAATTTTTGGGCTTTAGACACAGGTATTTGCTATTATACTGATGATTTGACCCAAAAAATGTCTTTAAATTAGATATTTATTGTATGGTATCAGAGATAAGGACTGTAATATTCTTTTGAAAACTTTTTGGGTTAACATAAATTGTTTTTATTTTGTTTGAGATGGCCTTGAATGTGGCTAGTCCAAAGTTCCCAATTTGCTGCTCTGAACTAGCAATTTATATTTTTTGTAGAAAGAGCCATTACATTCAGTAAGAATCAGGAGAATGGTCATCTTGTTAAGGTTTACTTGTTTGTTTGTTTGTTTGTTTGTGGGATTAGTTTAACGTCCGGCCAACCCTTTAGGGTTCTTTTACCAGACTGCACAAGGTAAAGTTTACTAAAGACCATCCTTATGACATTTGATTTTTCATGATGAGTGATCTATATTGAACATAAGTGGTGTTGTTTATTTTATGTTGTTATATATGGGTAATTTGCTTGGCTTTACTGTAGAGTTTATGTAGTAAATTAATTGGGGGAATGGTAGCTAGCTCTTTATCTCCTCCTGTTGATGTTAATTACTAGTGGTAAAGAATTCTCCATAAAGGCGTTCATCTCTCTATAGAGAACACTCACTTAGCAGAGGTACAATAAATAAGTTTATTAGTTCATTTCTTTGAAAAACTGGATGTACAACGCTCTCAGATGTTTTCATGCATGTAATATATGGCTTCAGTCAATCACAGTCAAAACAGTAATAGGTACTTACTCAAGAGTTCTCCTTCTGGATAAACTGTAAAATACATCTCAATACAATCAGTGAATGAAAGTCTGATAGTGTGTACTCATTCACAGTGTCCTGTCGACCAACCTGGATGTATTCACATTAGTTACCACTCATGTGCATTCTGATACTTATCCCATTTCCTATCGGCTTCCTCAGTCCTTATGATCTACCCCAGCCTAAGCTGTTATGGCCGGGTTATACTGTTCCTCAGATACAAATCCATGCTCCTGGGGGGCTATGCCCAGATCCAGATGGCCAGTGAGAGTCCACTTGCAATCTCAATCCTATTCACAGGATTTACAAAAGCCTAGGCCAGAGGCCTGGAGGCCAGAGGCCCAGCCTCAGTAGTCAACACACCCCCTGTAGCTGTTAGTCTGCCAGTATCTTTTCTCTCCTATAGCAAAGCTTGCCTTATATATGAATTTCTCTTCTTTGTCTAAATCCTAACATCTGATTGGTTGATCATCCCTATCACCCTATCTACTTTGCCTAATAGATACATACTGCTCTATCTGCCCACCTGCATTGCCATGGCAACACAGCCTCACCTGGTCTAATTAGCATAGTCTGCCTTCTCTCTCTATTGGAAATCAATGATGTAAGAATAATGAGTTCTAGGACTATCCTCCCGAGATAAACCAAAACCATACCAGTCTCAAGCCTGTTACTGTCATGTTCGCTACTGCACAAATACAGAATAAATCCCATATTTTCCCTGCACTGTCGCCTCAGTGTACTATGTTACAATTTTCACAAAATAACAGTAAAGGTCATCTGACAGGACCAAAAAGGACCTTTGGGAAAAGAGCAATTACAAAATGTAAATATCATGGAAATTACAACTTTTACTGTTTGTTCAAACTCATCCCTCATGATTTGGAAATGTCCTTATATCCAATGTAAATGTAGTCATTTATGTATCTTCCTAAGGGAATTAATATCTTGTAAACGCCTATTTTCATGCAGTGGTGAATCATTATTTTGTTAACCTTCCAATTCTTCTGAAGGATCCTATGGAGCAAGCTGACTGATGCTGGTGTACCAGATTTCTGTAATCTGTTGAACCGGAATTCAACATTGCAAGAATTACAGTAAGCAATAATTGTGAAGAGAAAATTGTTTAATATCCTAGCTACCACAAAGCCACAATGGTTAAAGACGTACAATAACAAACAATCTTGCACTTGGTAGCATTTCGTATAAAAAGCTTAAGTTATAAAGCCATCGGCATTATGAGATTACATTCTTACCACTAGTGTCCTGCATGTGTAAGGATAAGTGTAAGATCTAATATATTTCTCATGAAAAAGCTTATTTTCCATCAGGTTTGGGCTTTGTGAATTCACTGATGATGGGATGTCACAAATACTTCAGGCCTTTCTCAACAACGCCTCCCTGAGAGATTTAAGGTACCAGCAATCTTTAATTTACTTGTGTCCTATTTTCTGGCTTGTTCTCAATATAACTTAAAATGAAAGGTAAAATTTTATATGAAAAATTAATGGAATAAAAGACAGTGCATATCAAGTCTTTTTAAGATGTACCAAATGATTGAAAATATAATGTATGGTATAATTATGAAATGATATATGAATATAAAAGAACATTATCTCTTTCTTGCTGCAGCATTTTGACAAGTTCTATCAAAGATTTTGTGGCAGAGGACATAAGTAAACTGGTAAATTGGAATGCTACATTAAACTCTTTGCAGTAAGTTGATTGATTTTATAATATGTTGAAGCACTTATCAATGGCTACTTATACAGCTTCATAGTGCATCATCATAACGTATCAACAGGTTAGGGACGGGCCGTTGTTCTAGCACTGATGCAGGATAGTGCAACGATGCAAGATATAACAATGTTGCTAATTTGCCCTCAGAATTGTTTAATTACCTTTTGAATGCCTTTATTAACTCACAGTTTTTTGAAAAAAAGAATTATACTTTGTATTTACCCCAAAATATTTCAAAATATGACTTTAACATAAGAGAATGCATCAAAAATGCTCAAAAATGAGTAATGAATCAGCACAAAAATGTGCCATCTTGCTTACATTTGTTTATATCACGTGGTATAAATACTATAACCCAATTGGTCAAAAATGATTAAACAAAGATTTTAGAAAATCTGTACGGTAAAAATTTGTCTTATAATCAAATATCATCTTAATTATACTATTCTTTATTTGCATACATTTGTTAAAATTCGGCAACAAAGATTAGAATACATATTTCACGTTTTTTACATTTGTTTACATCACGTGGTACAAATACTGTAACTCTATTGGTCCAAAATACTTAATCAAAGATTAAAAAGAATCTGTATGGTAAAAATATGTGTAATCGTCAAATATTATCTTTAATACACCAATCTTTATTCACACACATTTGTTAGAATTCGGCAAAAGAAATTAGTTTATGTAATTCAATTTAAAGTTAAATTGCCTTTAGTGATGCAAGAAAACAATACACCTGCGTTGCAAGATTTAGCAACAATGTAAAATATGCTCATGTTGCTAGTTTTAGTCTTGTCCCGAACCTGATCAAGACCACCTGATTTTCACAGACATCAAAAGATACAGTTATTTTCAAATCCTCAGATGGTAACCATGAAGTCAAATCAATCAACCAACAAGGTGGAATAATGTAGCCATATTTACATGCAGATACATACATCGAAATGTCTAATGAAAGCTGAATATCTCATTTATCTAACTATTCAAAAATTGGGAATCTATCATTCCTTAAAATTAAAAGAAATAATTTTCTAGTTAAAAAATTTTTTGATCACACATTTTCTCTGTCTTGTACGTGCTTGATTGATAACAGATTATATATAAGGGATTGTTTTTCTAAATCTGTATACAGATGATTGATATATCAACAGCTTAAATCTTATAAATTATAAATTTCTAAAACTAAATGTTGTACTGTGTTTTAAATTGACAGTGTCGGTAAAATGATTCCCATTAGAACGAAATTCAATGGTTAGGTTTACTTGTAAAAACAATAATTTTGAACCTGTACATGATATGTCATAAATAACCATTATGTTGGTTTCTAGATGAAAAATACACTCTGAAACCAAAACTATTATCCACAATAAAGGTGGTTTGTGTTCTTTTTGGCAATTTCCATAATTTCTTTATAGTTTTTTTTTTATTTCAAAATTCAAAAAGGTTTTTAATAAAAGTTATGAAACAACATAAAATGCCTTGTACCATCATTAAGGAACAGGAATGGGTCATAAATTATCCTATTTTGGATTTAAAAACACTTAATTTGCCAAAGACAAAGTCACAAAATTAAACCTTTAGGACATAATAAAGTCATGAACTGGTAACAATACAATGTTGTATACATTGTTGCCACAATGTTTCTGGAAGTTCACACATTTATGTTGCAAAAACATAAATCTGCAATGTTGTTAAGTTAACAACACATAATTGTAAGTTAGCTTAATGAATTATTTCTAGTTGTACCTTGCCATTCAAAATCTGAGGTTTAGACACGAAATATCATCATGAATTAAGAATTATTCCTCAAAAATCTTTTCTTTCTTCTTTTTTTAAATTTATTTTTATTGGGTCTTAGGGTTTGGCATTGCCAATTTTCAACCCACTCCCACTTTAATGGTTACATTTCTCAAATGGTGAGTGGGTAATTATTACTTACTCAAGACATATTACATTTCGTTGCCATGAAAACAGCATTTGGGTATGATGAGTAATGGGTTGAAATGAGGATGGTCTAATTTACAATGAATAACAATCCTTAAAACAACACTTTCATATATGGGTTTACAACAGAGGTTTTCAGTTTACTTTTAAATTCATTCTTATTATTAATACTGCGTAAGTATACAGGTAAACGGTTCCATTCCATTTTTGCTCGGTATATTAGTTTTTTAGGGAATTTAAAATGGTTATAGCTGGGAGTAGTAAATAGGGCTCCTCTATGCCTCCTGGTCAACAGATGTCTATCATCTAAAAGGTCTTTGTTATCTAACAATGTATAAGCAAAATATAACAAATGACATCTTCTTCTATGAAAAAGTCTATGGACTTTACAATCAGTGTGTATAGCATCCGTAGAGTCCCTCTGATCAAATTGCAAATAGTATTGGTTATTGACAATATCAACCAATGCGGGTTATCTGGAATAACAACGATGAGATGAGCATAGATAACCATACCAGTGCAGTCAGTACCTTGCCTCATCATACTTTCTAATAAATAATAATACTTTCTGACAAATTGCCCCCTATCACATCTTCAATGGTTACAGAAGAGGACTGAGCATATCGCATGTGAATATCAAGGTCAAAAATGGCAAGCTTACGTTTCGCTGTAGAAGTCGAAGACTTGGCTGACGGGCATCGATGATCTGGCTCTCCTCGGTAGGGAATCTGAGATGAGAACTGTTGACTACTGCCCGTTATCAAATACGGCAGCAGAAACGGCGTACCAGGTGAGACAGTAGGTGCAACATGCACATGATAAGCATTATTAGGGCCAACTGCGACGCCTCCGGGATTAGGTGGAGGTATAACTCCCCCTATAACAGAGTGAGCCGGCCCCACACCATATGATGAGCCAGAAATCGAAGATCCGGCACCTGCCGTCGGCATGGCTGTAGGAATCATTCCAGCAGGAAATCCAGATATCAGGGGAGGGATTCCCCCTACATGGCCCGCAGCACTGCATGACGATCCAGATATAGCAGCACCGACTGTTGATCCCATGGCACCATATGAAGATCCAGATATAGTAGGAACTGCCGCTGGCGGAAAAACGCCATGTGATGATCCAGAAATAGCAGTTACTGTCAAAGGAGGAACCGCACTGAAGGAAGAACCAGACGCAGTGACCGGTGCATGTGACACAGCAGCCACCCCTGCAGCGCTCGGCAAATACGGCCCCCAAGACGACACAGTGTAGCCTGTGTACCCACTGTATTGCAAAGTAATCACAGGTGTAACAACTGAAGACGTTTCTGTAGTACGCCACACTGAACTAGGTACTGAAGTAATTGACGGTGTTGAAGTAGTAACCACATCAACAGACACACTGACCACTCCAGTAGTGGTGGGATTACCGGTTCCATGTTAAATAAGTGGAGCGTGTACAGACAACTCTGCAATTTGCATTACTAGTGGCTGCATTTGATTCTGACTTTCTTCTAATAAATGCCTGCTTTTGAACATTTTCAGAAATTAGCTCCCGCAACAAATTAGAATTTAGCTCAGTTCTCCCAGGACTAGGCGAAGTGATAGAGCGTCTTGTCTGACCGCTCCAGAGATAACTCACCAAGTTCAGGTAAATGTAACATGTAATCGGACAGAGGAGCACCAATGCTTTCACATATTAGCACAGCATGTTTGTAATACTCACAATTCCGGCCTGAAGGCCTGACGTGCCTATGCATGCACTTGCTGCAATCTGCTAATGACATTTCAAAAGAAAATTTCAACCTTACTGTCCGGTGCCTGGGAGGTGAGTGGAGTGATCTCCTCTGCCCACTACCTGAGTCTATGTGTCCTGTAGGTGGCAGCAGTGGTCAGTCCCAGTGGCACCTCCCGTTGTTTGATACCTCAATATAGGGTTGTTATATTTCCCCATAAAGACCTTGGTTTTATAATTTCTGCAATTGAATATTTACATATTTGAGGTTTTGGTCAATTATAAAATCAGCATATTCTAGGACAGGCAAAATTGTAGAAACATAAACAGTTCTTGCTGCATGGAAAGTCAAATACCTACGAATCTGGTTAAAGTAATTCAGTTTCAAATGAACATTTCTTGTGAGCGTGGTTATATGGTGTGTAAAATTTAGGTTCTTGTCAATTTTTACTCCTAAATAATTATAATGATCTACCTTTTCCAAAAGTCAGTTATTTATAGTAAACACAGTATTGTCAGTAGAATTATTTCTAATTATAGCCGTTCATAGCCACTGCGACTTCTTTATGTTTATAGTTAATAAATTGTTGCTGCACCACTTAACCACACTATCAAGATCCTTTTGTAGTTGTAGGGCATCGGAGTGATAAATGACTGAGTCATCAGCATACAGTTGAATGCCACAATTTACAACATTTGGAATATCATTTATATAAATCGAAAAGAGGATTGGTCCCAATAAACTGTGATAAAGCCTTGCATTTGGGGTTTAGTATGTTACCAAACACAGACTAGTCACATGAAATAAACTCACCTGATAAATTGGGGAGAAGTCCTAACCAGAACTACGAATGGTAAACCTAGGGGTAAATGGTTATGTCAAACAATGTGTTGGGGAGACGAATTGGAATAAGGGGTAGACCAACTTGCAGGGTAAAGCCGAATGGCAGTGATTAATGAGGTACGTCCTTTATTGATATCGAACCAGTGGCACAAATTAATAAATAATTTCCAGATAACCTTTCGTACAAACCTTTCAATAATTCTAAACTAAAAGTTCTAAAATGTCCTAAATGTTCCTTGGCTTAATTGAGTCAAATCCTTAATGTCCTGTGATATGAATGATTCTAATTTCTAACACAATGCCTGAAGATTGGTTTCCAAGTCCAGAAATGTTCCAGGAGGTCCTTTAAATGTTCCAAGTCCAGGGTTTTACAAGTGCAGATTGCACACACAACAAATAGAATATATTTGGTTGGTTCCTCGCTGACGGACACATGTCTGTCTGGCAGCGGCACCTACAGGGAGTTTTTCTGCAGAGCAGGCTGTGACGTCAGTCGGTCACCCCAGTGCGCGTGGGGTGGGGTCACCTCAGGCGACCTCCGAACACCCGCAACCGGAGCAGGGGCGGGCGTCATGACCATAAAACACACTTAACGGGATTGCCTTAAGGGCGGTCTGACGGTTTTATGTAGCGTCCTGGGCAACCTGTCCGTCAATGTAATTGCTTTGTTTGTGCGAATGTTTCTGACAATGAGACACGTTAAGAATGAGCGTTCTGTGCAATCTGTAGAGAAAATATCAATAGACATTTATAAAATACAATGTTGTGTTTCGCAACAATACTTCCCTGGGGGACATCAAACGTAATTGGCAATTTATTGGATGTAGTATTATTTAATCTAATACATTGCTCTCTGCTAGTCAATTAACTTTGAGACCATTCAACACTGTTTTTATGTAATCCAATTCCTTTTAATTTTGCAATCAATTCACAATGTGGTACAGTGTCGAATACCTTTTTAAGGTCCAGGAAAATCATACAGGGGTCCAATCCTCTGTCAGTATCACAGTACACACTATGTAACAATGATGAAATAGCCGAAATTGTTGAGTGATTTTTCCTAAAACTATGTTGATTATTTTATCTTCCAAAAAGTCTTGTTATCTTTTACAAATCACTCTTTCCAACAATTTACCCGGCAATGGTGTTAGGGCGATTGGTCTTAAGTCAGAAGCAGTCTTCGGTTTATCAACCTTAAGGAGAGGATCAATTGTACTAGCATTTATATGCACGAACTTGATCCCTTTATGTGTAACTTCACGTAACTCATATTCACTCATAATGGACATGAATTATGTATAAGGATTTGTCATTTTGGATTGATTTATGAGAATGATAGTTGTGATGAGCATGGTATGAAGTTAATGATATCAAATTATGTACAGTCAGTTTGTTGAAAACGATTGACTGAGCAATAATATTATCTATAGTCAGTGACAGTGAACTATGAATCACCTCTGATAATCGAACAGATGGGATAAGTACAATTATTGCTCTCTCAACTGTAAATTATATATTTTCTCTACAGACAATGATCTACTCATCAAATAGTAATCACTATAAATAGAGAGAGAAGAACGAGATAGTAGTCAATGATCCACTCGTTGAATGGGTTCATTATCATGTAGTTGATTTACTACTCAGCTAAATGGTATAACAAGGCAACATTGTTACCTGCAATTTTTATATTGTGATTTTTAGCTTGTCCCATTTAACAAACTAAGTCAAATATAACGAGATAGCTGCTCATCAAACAGTCAAATGCCAGTATATAAATACTTATTGTAAACAACGTTCATTCGACTTTGGATTGATTGTATATAAGTTCATTACAGGTCCTGTACCAGTCACAGTTTCTATTTCAGCTTCGTTAGTGCCAGGCAAACTTCATCAACGCATTTCTCCTTAATCTTGGTGGTAAAGTAAAAGCCATCTTACAGGTGCTTGTATTGGTGTGACCATTTCCCATGACCGTTGCATTTGTGTACTCCTTTACAAAACCAAATGATTGGCATGTCTGGATCGTTTTCTGAGGAACTACTTAAATTGAACAAAAGTAAACCATGGTCTTGTATGTGATATATGAAAATATTGAATTGCATATAGAAAATGTGGCAATGCATACATTAACATACATTACAAAATTGAATAAAAGTACTTTTGCACTCAAAGATTAGGAAACTGCAGATTTAGTGCCAGTGGAATACAGAGTGTGCTGCAGGCCCTTCTCAAGAATCACTCACTGCAGGCACTGAGGTAAATATATATGTGCTGTATGTTATGCAAGGGATCAACTTGTATCATTTTACATTTACTAATTTTGCATATCTGACTTATGTTTTAAAGCAGATAATTAGGAAATCATAGCTGTGTGTTGTATACTATGATATATTTACAAATTCTAGAGACACTGAACAATCACATTCATGGATGAGTATGTTTGTGAATAATGCCTGTTTTTTGTTTCTTGTTAAATTGGAACTAGGCTTGGGAATTGTCACTATGACATAGATGACCTGAATGAAATTATTGACGGGAACTCTAGGTAATGAAATATCCTTACATTTTTATCTTACTCATTGATTCACATTTCTTTGCTTATCTTTGAGCACCTGACAGTTATGCTATCTTTATAAATTCCTATAGATAAATAGTGCATTGAATCTCTGTAACTCTGCAAACAACTTTTGAATATTTTTTTTTCTAATTCCTGGATGCCGATTAAACTAGAAATCATAATTGCCTTTTTAAAAATAACACCCAGACCCTATGCTATAAGTGACTGATCAGAGATTGTCCTTTCTGAACCAGCAAACTGATCACTCTCAGTGATGCAGTGATACCAGATGTGTGCAACCTTGTGACTGAAAACACAACACTGACAGACCTGCAGTAAGTATGTAAAAGATATTAGGGAAACTTCATTAACAATCTACAGTGCAGACCAATTATGGGTAATAAATGCCTTGCGTGGTGTCTTACCATATCATACTGTTTGATATTTTAGTAAGTTTGGTAATAACTTTAAGAGTGTATCCTGGGTCTACTGCTTGGCCCTTGTCCATGATTATATGACAGACCTCCGATAGTCCTTTAAGCAACATATTATATACCATAAAATAACAAACATATCAACCATACCAATGTCAATTCTCCTTAGGTTTTTATCAAAAACCATCTTGTAATTCAAAAACATTTTGTTTTGTCTATATATGTTTATTGTATTTTCATCATATTTGTATTTTCATCATATAGACATATAATAATTATCTGTGTGATTTGAAAACTGAAGTTCTGGTAACAAGATATTTCAGTGTTAGTCCAGATCAGCAGGTGACCTGCATACAGGAAAACAGTGAACTGCCTCTTGTTGGATAGTTCTGACCGGTACTTTTTATTGAACTAATTCCAGGTTGGACAACAACAGGTTCAGTGATGAGGGGATGTCTAGGGTGCTTCAGGCCTTCACCAACAACAGGACAATGACAAACTTCAGGTACTTGAAATGATATATGGTAGTCCATATAAAGGTGTTGATAAGTGCATAGTTTTTTGCTTTCTTTTCATTTCTTAAACCACTGTCACATAAATTTCATCTTCTAAGTAAGTACATAACTATTATTATAATGTCACATATCTAATTACCTTAATTAACTTTTTATCTACATAACAAATAGCCATGTTACAAAGTCCATATGACAGAGCTGCAAACATAAATATTGAATATGCATATAAAAATGATTACAACATTACAGTTTCAACAATATTATACCATTGACGCAAGGGTTTCCTAGATCAGCACTAACTTGACTCATGCAATTCTTTTTTCATTTGAGAATACAAATTCCAAAATCACTCCTCTCCCATAAGGTGACTTTTGTAAGACTTTGTTGCTGGAATCTTTTGTTTGAGCACAACCATGTTTTATTGTCTAGTAACTTTGGTAAAAGCACATGACAAATAGCTGTCTGGCTTACGTCTCTAAAAAATAACTTGAAGTAGCATTATTTCTGCCTGCTTTGTTAAGTAATCAATTTTACACAGTTCACGGATACCCATTGCAAAATGAATATTTTGCCACTTTCTGAGTATGTTGTCACTTTCTGAGTATGTTGATTATTAAATGTAATGAGACAAATATTTACTGAGCTTTTAGTAAACTTTTAGACTTATGAAGGATACACAAACATTAATACACTTAGCAAAAGCCATGTGATTGAGAAACATTTAGTAAAGGCCCAAAATAAACAGTCCCGTCTCGGTACTCCTTGTGTTCACAAGTGTCTTCTTCCAGTGACCTAGCCCTTGACTGGGTTTAAGCCAAAGATATGCTAAAGTAGAAGTTCATTAGCCAGTTATACTCAAATAAATGATCCAAGTAAATAAGTTATCTGTAACAAATTGAGTAGGGGTCCGGAAGACCAAATATGGCTCGAAAGCCCGAATTGGCCCAGAGATTGACCCGAGACTGAAAGACCGGGCAGGTACGGAAGCCTGAAATAGTAAGCGGCAGGCCCATGACTGCCTGGTAGAAGGTGCGACCTGCGTGGCCCCATGCTACCAACCACTAGGCAAGCAGCGACCTGACCCCCACAGAAGACCAGACCAGACAACAGGGGTACAGGATCCATTGCCCCTCCCTTGCCATAACTCCTCCACCCTAGCCAGATGTCCGGAACACTTCAGACCTGACAAACCGGCACCCCCTAGACATCCAAGACTGCTGATTCCCCGACTGTCCTGCTTGTTTCCCCCTGTGTGCGAGGCATGACTCTTAATTTTACACCTCGGTTTCCTGCTCGAACTCTTCATTCGGCTCGAGACCAAAACAACCCCCATGTCCCTCCGCCATAGGAATTGGAACCCCGACCTACCAAGGAATGTCACAAAATCATAATGTTGCCCTGTTGAATTTTAATAAATGGGGATGTTCCCCTGTCGAATTTAAGAAATGGTGAAGTGTGAATTACCCATCAGAGACCTTCTTTTTCTATTCTAGTATCAGGGAGAGTGTCATAACTGACACAGTTACAGAAGACATCTGCAATGTCCTGAACTCAAACACAACAATGACTGAGTTCCAGTAAGTATCTCAACTCTCAAAATACATTGATACTATCAATATGAAAAGATCCCTTCTTTTACATGTTATGTAGCTGCCTAGTTTGATCAAAGATACTTTTTGCACTCCTAATGCAGAAAGGTACATCTATATGGATGAATATTAAAATTCATATTCAGTTTGATGATTCAAGATCAAATACAAGAGAG
Source organism: Lepidonotus clava (assembly GCA_936440205.1). NCBI lineage: Eukaryota > Metazoa > Annelida > Polychaeta > Phyllodocida > Polynoidae > Lepidonotus > Lepidonotus clava. Next base: position 52,828,714 of record OW387140.1, on the reverse strand, counting down.
GAAAAGTTTGCATAATTGTATTCTGAATGTTTTGATTTATTTTTATGAAAGTGTCATTAGTTTTGATTTGTGTCATTTACAGGTTTGACAACAGCAGGTTCACTGATGAAGGGATGGGAAGAATTCTGCAGGCTCTCACTGCAAACAAAACATTGACACAACTCAGGTCCTCATACCAAAAGTTTACAATAACCTACTTCAATCTTAATATACACCACACTTCCAGAAAGTGGAAAATGGGCACATATATATGGGGCAGAAGACGAGTTCTGAATGGAACTAACAGAGAGTTATTACTAGGTGTTCTTGGGTGGTGAAATTAATTCCCTTTGATTGATTACAAGAATCAACTTTCAGAAATGTTGTTTTTATTACTATGGTCTGAATGGAACTAAGAGAAAGTTATTACCAGAGTTCTCATTGACTTGGCCTGATTTTCACTTCTATGCTGTTGTTCAAAGATCAGCTTCTTATATAGCATCAGTATTCACTTTAAGGGGATACTCACAACTGTAGGCGTGATAATACTATAGCATTGGAACATAGCAAATATACTCTCCACCAACTGTAACGAGAACTTAGAAAGTGCTTTATGTAATTTGATTTAATTTTGCTTTTTCTTTCTTTTCACATCAGTCAGAAGCCAACTATGGAAATATGGTTCAAAAATCAATGGTATGGGGCAGTGAAACTAAATTTTTCTCCTCTAATTTTAGTATTGGCAGAAGTGAACTGACTGATACTGTTGCAGCAGATTTCCATGAGTTCCTCACTTTCAACACAAGTCTGAATGTACTTCAGTAAGTATCAAGATAAACAAATAATAGCTGGTTTCATTTATTTGTAAAGATAATTTGTGCTGCAGATTTAATGAAAAAGAGTCGGTTATATATATATATATGTATTCTGAAAAGGGAAAAGGAGGCTCCAAGGTTTCCATATTCTATATTCTAAAGCTATCATTATAGGAGATATGGGTGGCTTTATGAATAATTGTCAAAAGAATAGCTTTAAGGTAACTCTATGTGCATATTTCAATTTTTCCTTTACAAGAACTCCATTGAAATGGAATAAACCTTTATTTGCTTGCTGCAACCAACATTTTCTTAGGCATTGACAAAAATGGTAGTCAAAAAATATAAAAACATAAAGAGGAGAGACACTATAGACCTGTTTAAAATAAAGTTATCCACAAGATTGAATATTGACGTCTTAATAAGCATAATTAATTATCAACTATGTTTATCCAAATAGATTTTAGATACTTTTCCCATTTGTGTATCCAATAGCCATACTAAAATTAAATGGCTATAACTTCCTTCATAATTTGATCCCAACATATCTCGTATGATTTTGAAGGTAAAATCAAGCTTTACGTCACTAGCCTTCGATACAATCCAACAAAAAGTACCCTTTTGCCCTCACAGGACACATATCTTATTATCAGAAAACAAAAATTAGTATTTATATGTACATATCTCGGAGAATCCTTTAATAAATTAAGACAGTTAATTTGATAATATAAGACACATTTGCCTGAAAACCAATTTAAGTTTAAAGAGTTTGTATACCCATAAATAATTAAAAACTACTGCTCATTGTTTATCTATCAACAAGATTTGACAAGAGCAGGTTCACAGATGAAGGGATGGGAAGAATGCTACAGGCTTTCCTCATCAACAAGACATTGACACAACTCAGGTTGTAATAAGATACGCTTCTTTTATCACCCCTGAATTATCCATGTCTTACTATGTAATAATCCTTATGACTAAGATAACAAACATAGTTATAATCAATCTGCAAGCAAGTGCCTATCAGATTATGATATAGGATCTACCATCGGTAATTATAATCATGGTGCTTTGTAAATTCAATATTTCTGTTCTATCATAATCTCTAATAAATATACATTTTTTCTATTAATTATAGTGTTGGTGAAAGTATGCTCACAGATACTGTTACAGCAGACTTCTGTGATGTCCTGAATCTAAATGCAAGTCTGAATGTACTTGAGTAAGTATTCAAATATAAAATTGACAATTACATAGTATACATAGTATTTCAGACATTTCCTTTGCTGTTGGTCTCATTATTGGTGGAAGATTATATTACAATGATAATGGAAATGACTGTCCTGTTTCATCATAGAAGGTCAAGGTTTATTCTTTTTATGTTTGTGCCTCTATTGAACAGGTTCAACAAGAGTAGGTTCACTGATGATGGAATGGCAAGAATACTGCAAGGTTTGGTGATGAACTATGTTCTCTCTAGCCTTAGGTAAGCATTTATTTTATATACTTTCTGTGCAGTGAAAAATTAGCAAATTTGTTTCAATTGAAACATGTTACCTTGCTAGATGATTTCCGCTCCAAGTATTCATATCATCCAACCTAAAGGTAAATGCTTGTTTATACTTTGAGCAGGATAGGGATGAGTGAACTCAGTGATAATGTTGTGCCAAACTTCTACAACCTTCTGATTGAAAACTCTACACTGCAGGAATTACAGTATGTATGCAAGGTCTATTTTTATCAGATATATAACAACAATTTCGTTAGCTTTACATAGTGAAAATTCATCATTATTGTAAATCATGTCTTACTCCCATCCTGCTAGGTTTGGAATGAGTGAGTTCACTGATGAGGGGATGGCACAAGTACTGCAGGCCTGTCAGAACAACACAACACTGACACACCTGAGGTATTTCAACATTTTCATCTAGATTTTATTGTTTAAACATATTCCTTCTAGATGTGTCCTCAAGCCCATTGTACCCAAATCCTAACATGCCTTCCCCTTTCCCCAAACCACTTGTACCTGCCTGTGAAACCTGTTCTGATGTTTTTCTAATGTTCTATTCTTAACACAGTATCTGGTGTGCAATGCTCAACGATGCAATCATACCTGACATGTGCAACCTTGTGAATCAGAACACAACACTCAACATATTGCAGTAGGTCTTGATGTTATATTGTTATTAGATATCATTGATCACCATGCGGTACATTATTGTATATGATATATAAAAACAAAAAGAAAAACCTTTAGTACTATAAATTCCAGGACAATGTTAAGGTGTGTGTTCATCATCCAAGGACTGAATTGGAAGTGACCTATGGCAGAGAAGCCACCTAGTGGTTAAGTCAGTCACTGAAGCTCTAGAGAGCACTGAGTGGTGGTGGCCTCCAGTGATTACTACAGTTGTCCTCACATGGAATTTATGTAGATATATACTGTCACATATAAAAATAATTCATTTGTGAAATGTATTTTGTAAATAAGTGATGTTAGATGGAAAACATCTTAAAACAGAGATCAAGTGGAAAGAACCAGAGTCACGTTGCCGATAAAACTTAGGTTGGACAATGACTTAGGTTGGACAATGACAGTTGACATTCTGAAAATTACAAAGAGAAAATGTCCCTAGTCTTGCTATTTCTTTCATGTTGATACAGGCTGGGCAATTGTCTCTTCACTGATGAAGGAATGGCCAAAATGCTACAAGCTCTCCTCAAGAACCTGTCATTTGGAATGCTAAGGTATTTAAATCATCACATCTTGTAAAGAAAGACTACCTTTTCAAATATTTGATCATAGCTAGATAACTACTTGTAAAATTGTAATGACAGTAAAACTTAAGTTATACTCCTTATATCCTTAAAGACCCATGTAGCCATAATCTACATGTGAAAATGTATGTGTCTGTGGGAACTGAAAATAAAATATAAACATGTTGTTGGTGCTTCCTTTATAGCATCAGGCAGAGTATTCTGAGTGATGCTGTACTTCCTGAATTATGCCACCTTGTTGAACACAACACAGAGCTGAAGGAACTTCAGTAAGTAATAAATGGGACGGTCTTTCGAACAAGTTGTGATAGATTTTGCAATATAAAACTAATTTTATTTTTCTATAAACTTAGTCCGAAACAAAGAATTACTGTTCAAAGCTTCTTTAATAGCCGTTACCTCATTACTGATTGATTGCCTTCAATTCAAAAGGTTGTCTGAAGTAAGGTTCACTCAGGATGGGATGTTAACCATACTGAAGGCCCTCATCAATACACCGAGACTCACCAATCTCAGGTCCTCTCATTATTAATATGTTGTTCTACATTAAATGTTCACTAGTGTAACAATAGGAATATAATGGTGACATCAGAATGAGTAACCATTGAATTTCATTTGCAAATCTTGTCATAACATTTTTACAAGTTTCTATCCACTGGTTTCACCTGATCTCAGCAGGAGACACTAAAACCTCAATAGTCATTATACAGTGTTTGAAAGTTATTCTTAAACATCAATTATATAAAAAGATGATAGAAATAACCATTTGAAAAATTATTTTGATTCCTTTTATCCTAAAGCTTTCTTAGAGGTAACACAGTTATCGACACAATTTGACCAAAGCATTTACCTTAAGTTGAAAAAATTCATGTATGGTTAAATACATTGTTTTAGTTTGGGAAATTGTGAGCTCACTGATGCTGTAACACCTGACCTGTGCAATCTGCTGGAAAAGACAGTTATCAAGATGTTACAGTGAGTACAAAGAATATTCATTTTTCTCATTACAATAGGAAATACTGAATGTATCTATGATTCCATAGAAACTGCTTTTGCATTTAAAGCATTCAACAAAAAACACGATTCTTACTGTTTATTTCTGTGTGTTTTTTCAAGGATGTATGAGTGTAGGTTTACTGATGAAGGATTCAGAGAGGTGCTGGATGCATTCCTGAACAATGGGGATTTGAGAAATGTCATGTAAGTAAATACATCTGTTTTGCACAGTATTTTTCCAGTCCAGCTTGAAGATACTGAATATTCCATGATGCTGCAGTTATTGGAAAACTGATCCTTTTTATCTCTATGGACATCTGTAAAGTAAATAATTGACATTCTCCCCTACTCAAATATTTGGTTATTCACAGGAGCTTAATCATTTCTAGAAAGACTGCACAATGCCATGTAAAGGCAAAAACTTACTCTTTATAACTTTGTTCATGATTCACAGGTTTGATGACTCTATGACAGATGACTGGATCCCTGCACTGATGTCTGTCATTGAAACCAGGGAAACAGTGCAGGAAATCAAGTTAGGACCACTTCTTTTTAGACCAATAACCAAAGTGCCCCAGAAATAAGACCTCACTCGTGGTAAATGTCAAACAATGTTCAACTACTCCTGAGAAAAAATATTTTCAAAAGATGTGTTTTCACAAACTAATTTAGAAACTTAGGGAACACATGAAGGTTATCTTTACCATGTAACTTTGTGACCATTCTGAGTTTCCTTTTTAGGTCTCTTTCCTTAGGTCAGACATCATGCCTGAAGATAAGAAAAGGGTGAGTCTCTGATAGATATATCATTGTTATCATCTTTTAGCCTTTATACAAAAAGTTGTCCTCATGAAAATGAAAAAAATTATAATTGTAGTAATATCTTTTCTTTCCAAAGCATGTTATCAGTCAGAGCATATATGTGAGACAATAAACAGAAAATCTGTAAACATTGATTCTAAAGATTTGTAGCAGTTATAGGTACTTTGGGGTGTTTGGCTAGATTTTTAATGAACAACAATATATCTTAGATATTTGTTGTCATCATAGGGCATATCCTAAGCAGGCCATATAATTAATCTTTTCACTTTTCACCGTTTGTGAAAAATGTTATTGCATAATGAAGAAAATCACTCTTTACCATTGATTTCAATGGGAAAAATCACATTTTTCCTCATAGTGAAACAAGAAATGCGGTAGTTACCACGGAAAAAACGGTTTTCCCGTGTGTGTGTGTGTTTGTGTGTAACAGTTTTATGGAGATATGTCAGGGAGTTATGTATCGAAATTGTTACAAAATGGATCAAAATAATCTAACATTGATCAACAATAGTCACATTGCATTTATCACAAATATCTGACATTTGATCTGTTCTGTTAGATATTTATAATAAAATCCAGAAATTTTGCGATATTCTTGTACTATAGATCCATACAAACAACTTTCTTGCCAAAGTTATACAGATATCCCAAGTTATACAGATATGCCAAAGTCATATCTAGCCCATACAAAAAAATAAGCTTCCAGCGCAACTCCTGCAACCTAGCAACACAGCATAGCAATGCATGGCAACCTGACCTAATTATTTAGGTTTTCTAGAAGGCACGTTGCTACCCACTTGTCGTGTTACAATACATTTTAACACTGCACACAATTGAGTTAATCGGTGCAAGTTAAAGTCGGCCGATCATTTGGGCAGAATCCACACTCTTGTATGAAAGATAACATTGACTGTGGGCCGAGTCAGCGGCCGTTGTTGCGTAGGCGTTGCCCCGACTCCACTACGCCCACTCCTTTCCGAAAACTATAATGCATAGGCCTACGTGCGACAAGTGTAGCGTAACAGGCATATACTTCCCCTATTTGATGGAGGTCATTTCACTCATTTCCAGGCCTCCAGTGCATGCTCCTTAGTTTAGGTACAGTAGGCCGGCAGTGGGAAAGGTCTGGACGCCGCAGGTTATAATTATAACACACCCCTCGCCCCCTCGCCGACCCACCTGGACGGTGACCCCGCCCAGCCACGCCAGGCTAGGAGTCTCCGAGATGTGTGAAGCGCAAACTCCAGCTGCGTACACTAAGTCGCGTCACGAATTTGTCGCGTCGTCAGTCTCCAAGCAGAGAGTTCGCACAACAAGCATAGATGAGTTAGGAGATTGTATGACGTCACTATTCAAGATGTCAGCGCCCAGGGGCAAAGTGGAAACAACGTAGGTTTTCGCTATCGGCGCTGCGTGCCTCCAGCCGCCTCCTAGCCGCTAATAAGTTGTTAGTTCTCTGATGAACCACCAGGTGGCACCTAGGTGAACAGCAGCAAGTATCTTTAACTGATGTTAAGGGGTGACGTCAAAATTCTCCACAGCAGGTCGCAGCCAATGGTCAGTGACATTACACCAAAATGCCTCCACCCAGGGCTATTGAAGGTCGCAGCCTGCTGCAACAGGGCTGCAGCCTGATATGAGGAAGGTGGACACACTATCTTAATGACCCTAAATGACCTCATTAACTCATTAATAATCAATTAATTAGCCTTAATTGGGTAATTAGGGTATGTTATGTATACAAACATAAAGGGAAAAATCCGTTTTATGATACAACTAATAGGAAAAAACTGATAAAGGCTCATGTCTGGTACACCTAATGAGATTGCAATGGGTTGCAGGATGCTGCAGCCAGTCGTGGCACATAGGGGTTATATCTAACATCCTGTTGCAACCTGTCCCAGCATCTCAGGTTCACAGCCCTTGGATTTTGACGTCATCCCTAAATGGTATGTTGATTAAAAAAAACTGTTCTTTAAGGTAACTCATAATCAAATATCTGCATTGTCCTCTTTACAGTGAAGGAACAAAGCCATTGCACTACTTCATGAGGAATGGTAAGCTGCTAAATCACCTATGAACATTTTGTCAAAAATATATTACAGCATCTTTAATCTGCACTTGAGGAAGGTTTACTGGATTAAGAAACCGCTTTTAAGCTTATGCTAATGGGGACGTCCATTAGGTTTGTACACTTAAGACCACGCTAACCATGCTCGGTGATATCATTAAAAATTTTATGCAAGGAGGGATGCAATTTTCCCCAGTATTTGTACACCAAATAAGTCCACCATAGCTGAAACAGGCAAATATGAGAGACTTTGTATAGCAAGAGAATGATTATAATGCTTCAGTATGCAATGTTTTACTCACCTCACTGCATGCATATTATCATCATGATTCTTGCATCAGAAAAACTTCAAGTCAACTATGACCACTGATAAGTAAGCTAAATTTGGATGTCTTCTGCAAGAAAGTCCCACATATATTTCTTATGATTTTTCTTGTAACAATGAATGCAAGTGCTGTGGGTTGGGTTCTCAATTCATGTTAAGCTGCATTCACCCTGGGTTATGAGGTTTGCTGTGATTTTGGAACAATGAAAACATTATAATCACAGCCCCTATTACAGAGGTTCAAATTCCAAACGCACAAAACATCAAACATGTTATACATTTTATCTCTTCCATCAGATTTTATTGAGAATTCTATTATGAAAAAAATCACCTTATCACTGGGCTGATGTTTAAATTCTATTTTCTCAAATTGGCATTTGGTGCTTCCATGAGACAGACAATATTGCAACAAAAATTTATCATGGCAAATGGGGCTTTTGTGAGTCAAAGGATAGAGTGGAGGGAAGAACGGCCTTGATATGATGCCTGTGCTAAAATGCTCAAATTTGTCTTGACATAATATCTTGATATATCATATTTCCAAAAATAGTTCTTCACGGTATCTCTCTGGTTATATTGTCTATGAAAATATTGATTTTTTTTTTGAAACAGTTTATTTTCAACTGGATGGCTTTCAGATTAGGCATCTGTTTTTCTGCAACACCCAGCAGAGATGCTTTACATGTAGTGGTTTGGCGTTTGAGAGTAACATTTTTCATGTGATATTAAAAGTCATGTGTGATAAGCTTCTTTCTGGAAGAATGTTCTTAACATGATTTAGATGTTTTATAATCATTGAAGCTTGTTTAATTCAGAAATCTTTCTTCAAAAATTAAAAGTTAAAAATATTATTTTATTCTACTTTTACCCATTTTTCAGTTTTGATTTCCAAGTGATATTATATGAGAGTGATACCATCTGAAAGCTGATGTATTCAGCTTTAATTTGATATAAAATGTGTTTAAAAAGACAACAGAATGACAGGATTATGACAAAACAAACACAACTAATGCTGATCCCCCTACTCTATCCTTAACCTGCATTGATAAAAGATTAATCCTTTCTTTGTTTGAGACCTATTACTTTGCTAATATATAGTTCCTTGAAAGCCATTGCATAAAAATGTTTTATATAATTGTAATTAATTTCAGTTGAGGATGAACTAACATTTCTCCTGAATTCCGAGTACCTGAGACAGGAGCTGATCGAATGGCTTGAGAGGTACATCACAAGTATTTTTGTGTATTTATTTAGGCTCCTCAACAGTATTTTTGGAAAAAAACATCTGTAAACATGTATTATAATATAGTTACCAACCAGCATAATCACTTTCTGGGTGTTTGAATATTTTTCTGTATGCATTTTGAATTAACATAAATTGTATTTGTATGTACCCATTATGTCCAACACTTTAGAATATCTATACAAGGCAAGCGATAAACTTAACAAGAATTTTTAAAAGCTTTACGGTGGCAAAAAAGGCTGATATTAATTGCTAAACCTCGTGGAGAATATACCAAGATTTTGCAATTTATTCTAGGAACAATATATCAACAGCCATAGATGTTGAAGGCAACAAGCTTGTCCTGTTTATACCTGAAGAGGAACTAGAAAGTACAAAACAAATGCTTGATGAGCTTCTGGTTGATGTCCCTTCTGTGTTCAAAAGGAGCTACAGGATCCATCTTCTGAAGAAGCCACTTGAGATCTCTGAGGAATGTGGGGACGGAAAGTTTACTTCAGGCTCAAAGTTACGGTTACAAAACCACGAATGCACCGAGTCACAGGATTGTTCAGTTGGTGCATTTCTGAAAGATAAGAATGGCAAGCTGTATGTGGTCTCAAGTCCACATCAGCTTAAAGTTGAGAACTGCCATTTCTTGGAAGATGATCCATCATCCTATGGTGGGGCAAAGAAGTCACATGTTGGGCCCTGTGTAGTGAGTACATACCTGAAAAAGCCCCTGAGAGATGCCTGTCTGATTGAAGTGGAAAATGAGGAGTTGCAGGGTAGCATTGACCCCTTCCTTCCTGGTCCAACAGAAAAGTCCACCCTCTACGGTCCCTTCACTGCTCCAAATGCAGATCTTGCTGAGGCGCACATGGGGCTATCAAGTCAGACACATGCCAGCTTGGGAACTGATGTCATGAAGCATGGAGCGGCTACTGGTCTCACAGAAGGACGCATTGTCTTTTATGACTTTTATTGCCCTGCATTGAAGGTTCAACATGCTCTGGTGATATATTCCAAGCAGGGAAAGACATCCTTCACTGAAGAAGGTGACAGTGGGGCTGTTGTATTCAGAAAAGAGGCAGCAAGAGATGAAGAATATCCTGAGGTCAACTTTCATGAGGCAATAGGTGTGCATTGTCTGGGTTTGAAACACCTGATCAAGGGCAAGAAGGCTTCCCTTGCCTTCAGACTTAACCTCGTGATGGAGGAGTTTGAAGATGTGATTGGAAGTGAACTTCAGCTGTTACCAGATCTCACCCCTACGATCACTCCCACCAATCCTACTACTAAAATACAGAAATATCTGAAAAAATTAATGCGGAAGAATTGTCCAAAAAGTGCAAATTAATTTGCTAAAGGCCATATTCCACTATACAACATGGTGGTGAGGAATTTACCAGCAGTGTTCACCCCCACCGCAAGTAATAACAGGCACTGCATGGTGGAATATAGGGCTTTACTTGCGGTGGTACTTGTGGTGGAACTTGCGGTGGCCAATTTTATATAAATGTTTGCGGTGGCAGAAACCAACATATTTGTTTCTGAAACACAGATCACTTGTGGTAGCCAAAAATATCACCACAAGTGGTCCCCCACTGTGTAGTTGAATATTTAAGGTTCTGGAATAATATGTTCTTACTGTAGAATGATGGCTTTGATTAAGGAAAAAAAGACTAAATAACTTTCTAATTTGCCAGTCAAAGCTCATGCAGAATTTGTAAAGTAGCTATATATATATATATATATATAATATTTGACATAGCTAGTACTCTTGCATCTCACAGTACTAGTGTGTCGGAGAAATCCAGTGGAAATACAACACGTTTGCTACGGCCACAAACGAGGTGGAATATAGGTATTTGCAGCCCGTGTTTGCAGCCTGTGTTTGCGGCCCCTTCTATTTTATATAGGTACCAGATACCAACATGTTGGTATCAGGACTGCAAACTACTTGCGGCAGCCTTAAATAGCGGGCGCAAATGCACCCTACCGCAAGGTGGAATATAGTCTTTAGTTTTCAAGGAATGCTTTCCTTTATGAACAGTAACTTCAGTATGGTATTTTCCTTTCTGTACAAAGAGAAAAGGGAATATATTCAAACAGCACAGATCCATTTGATTTTAGGGAGCCATGAAGTGATATTGTTTCAACTATAATTCATATATAATATCTTATTGACATTCTTTGCAAGTATGTTGTTAACAGAAGGGAATGAATCATATATTATTCAGATGAAGCCTTGATGTTTTAGGTAGATTTAAACTGATTCAGCAAAATTAAATAAAGCAACAGCGTCACATTATGTTATCATCTAGCTAGTATGTCTTGCTTATTACAGTTGCAGATTGATGCCCTGCAAATTATCCATGACCAATATATTGTTCCCTATCAAATGAGACTTAGGAGTGATATTTTGCACCGGAAAGCTGAACTAGTGACTTTATGTTATAGAAGAAAATTGCATGTATTGCTCTATGCTTACTCATTGTCTTGTATTCCAGTGTATATAGAGAATAGAGAGAAATATAACCAGGCGTCATGATGGTATCTTGATGAAGACGCCAAAGATTTGAAATAAAAGATGTTATAGAAGCCAGTTGTATAGAACAGTAACTGAATGGAATTTATTGCCGTCTGTTTTAAGGAACATAGATTCTTGAGCGTCATATAAAAAATCAATACAATTGTATTTTAACGATCCTTAAGTATGAGAAGCTCACATAGTGTGTTATTAAACTGACTATGTAGGTTGTCCTTACACAATATCATCATTATCACCTTGCCCATCTATTCATTAATGTTTTCATAATGGATTTTGTAATGTGTTTTCACCATCTGTCTACCAAGAAGGAATGTGTTGGAAAATTTGCATTGCTTGGACCATGTAGTATACTTTGCATAAGAGAGAGGGGAATTAAAATCGTCTACAACGATCCCCGTACACTAAATAAAAATGAAAAAAACAAAAAACAATAAAACTTTAGAAGTTAGGATTCCTTATGCGTTGTAACAGATATATTACTGTTGTTGTTTGCCATCCTTTGTAACAAGTAGATAAGCTTTGTGTATGCTTCAAGTAGATGAAACTAATTCTGAAGACATAAATTTCTGATTTTCATGTTTACCTGCCTTTTATATGCAGAAATACTATTTTGCTTCTTGAAGTCATTTGAATCAAACAAATAATTACAATATTCTAGCATTTGTTATGTGTATTCTTGTACTGACTCGGATGGTCAGTCCTGTGTTAGCTAGTCTATTCTCATAAGAGAACCGAGATGCTGTGCTGATAGTGAACGCTCCATAAAAGCGAGCATATAAGAGTAACGTAATGTATGCATTCAATAACCCCATATATAAAGACCAGTTAGTGCTGCCGCTCCTTGGAGCACTTTTGTTCAGTGTTGGCATAACAACTTGTTCTAAGTGTTGAGTGATGTTGGTACTGGAATTGGAATAGAAGCTGTAGACTGGATAGTAGAGCTGGAGCGTTGGCTGGATATTGCTGAGCGGACGTTACTTGATTGGATTGAACATTGTCAAATCAGGTTCATATGACTGTTATCACTGAATATTGGATTAATAAAGAATTATACTTTCATGCGAGTCTCCTGTCTTTTCATGATGGAGAACTATGTTATGCGTTGGATGCGCAGCCTGGTCAGAGATAGACTGCTTGAGGAGCTAGCTAATATCCATTATCAGAAGAGACTGGGCATTAAGTAGGCACCCCACTAATTACAGGATATTAAACCTCAATAGTTCATTCTTTTTTAAGACATTATGAGAGGTGCGCACCCCCCAATTTTTGCCAAATTTACGTGTTTTTTTAATGTAAAACTCTAGCCCTTGGAGGGAGCGCCTCAAATCCTATATTAAGGCGTCCCCTTTTTTTAATATCTGGATGCGTCCCTGATGGGAAATATTTATCAAATCTTCCTATTACATTACTATAAAGTTCAAAAATATCAATGCAATCAGCTTGGCAGCAAGTGAGCAACTAAAAGACTAACTGTTAATCCCACAATTTATATAGTGAGTTGTCAACAGATCCACAAAACCATGGTTACCCAACAAATGGAACACGTGTATTTTCACATAGAACTACATCTTTATCAAATTTATTCATTCAACGATATTTTTGTTATTGACGTGATCATATCTGTCAAATATCTTATTTGTTCTAATGTTTTTACCTTTTAAGTCTTATATTTTAGATACATTGTGGTACCCGGTGTAGTGAAAAGCTCTGTAAAACATTATGTATCACATATGCACCAAGAAAAGGTGACTTTTAAAGTTGTGGAAAAAGATATTGTTTTCTCAAATAACCAATAATTGGATTCAGAATAAATTGAACAATCAGTCTGGACTGGATTTGCAAAACATATAGAATGAAAACATTCTATCTAGAACCAAAATCTGAAAAAATTAAAAAATATTTTACAATAAAGTGATTCACTGAGGTCACCTGCATTTTGTGTAAGAAAGGTTTTATTTGTATAAATGTAAGAAATTTAAGTGTCATTTATTAATTTATTAATGTCGTTAACGAATATTGCGCATGGCAGCAACAGTGTACTCTTAGAAATGTTTTTGATTATCATTTAGTGCAGAGAAATACAGCTTAGCTAATGGGTTTTGGACAAATCATGTAAACAATTCTCCCTACCACAGATTTACAGTATTTTAAGGACCTGTAGGCTAATTTTGGCTGGTTTTGTCAAAAAAAAACCTAGAAAACCTATAGAAAATAAACAAATAATTGCTATTTATCCATCTATAATGAATGAATTTTCAAACAACTCAGAAAATTGAGAAAATATAAATGTATGTGGGTACTAATTTAAAAACCAAACAATAGCATAATTCATGAAAATTCCTATGCTAAAACCTTGAGATTTGTTGACATATTACCCAGCATGCATCCTGTTCTAGGCTAACCTGCAGGTGAAACTCATGAAATTGGCTATCAATGGTTGGGAGAATTGGACCTTGACTAATAGGTTGAGGATACACAGAGACAGCCATGACATCACAGTCCCGATAGAGCCGGCGCCGGGGATATGTCAGGTAGACATATTGAATATGCTACGAGGACAAAATCGATACGCTACTTAAAACTTGGAAACATATAACTAATGAAACATGAGAGTAGCTGATAATAGTTTTGAATGGACTTTTGATGTGATTTGAACCTTGATGTGACCTAAACCTCATTTATTTGAAATTATAGAACCCAGATGGGAATGATACACGGTAAAGAATTGAAAAGGAAATCACATATAAGTTGGCCGATCGATGTGATTGATAAGTCGATCATTTGATTAAATGAGAATTTCGCCCATTGGAATTTAACGTAGGACGCTAAGGAGAGATATTAATGAATGAAATATTTTGATGGTAGGTCCGAAAAAATGACACTATGGTGACAATTTCACAAATAATTTAATGTTTGAATCATTGCATTTCGATCAGCCTGACAGGGGTAAAATAATTATTTTCAGATTGCCATTTTCCGACCATACACCATAGTTGCTTCGACATCAAGCCCTTAGGCCTAAGTCTAAGAATGCATGATCTGTAAAATATTATTTAAAACGTGTCCAGGCCTAAAATAATCAAACCATATGATATAAAGGATCCTGAGATATATTGGAACATAGATATATACATGAATTTCATTTTGATGGGCCTAATAAGGTCTAAATAATTATTTTTCAGATTGCCAATGTCTGGCCGAATGCCCGAGTTGCTTTGACATGTAGGCCTAAGACTAATATTCTTGCAAGCATTTCCAGGCCTAAAATGATCAAACTATATGATATATAGGACCCAAAGATATATCAGATCATAGATATCTACATAATTTGCATTTTGGTAGGGTTGATAAGGCCTAAAATAATTATTTTTGAGAATGCCAGTGTCGAACCCCTGAGAGGCTGAGTCCAGCAGCTTGTCTAGGCCTATTTGAAAACTGCTTGAAAAAATATATGTACCTACCTGTACAGCCTGAGTCCTGAATGCTTCCGAATGGGTATATCCTCCACAATTGATCACAATTAAATATCATCCTGGTTTCCTTAGTTCAATGTATCGGAGGAGGCGAGAGAGAGAACCCGGCCGGGTTGACGCCATGTTAGGCCTGACAGTGTCAAGCCTCCTCGTGTCCGATCGATCCAATGTTTTCCCTTTGATACAAACACATGGTTCATGCATGAGTTTTCAATGCATTGTATGTGTTTAAGAGGGTCTAACGTCGAAAATATATATATTGAAAGCATCAGATACGGTCGTAATCCAGGTATCCAGACAGAGAAGGACAAACCCCCGACAACAACCAGCCGGCCGGGACGCCTGCACCCGGCCATGTGACAGTGTGAAGCGGTCGGGCGGAGGCCAAAGGATTACCAAGAAAATAGTGTGATGTATTTGCGCGACGGATCTTCTTCACGGATCGAAAGCGAGGCTGCTGCTACCCGTCATGCAACACGCAAGGACTTGGTGGGCGTTACTCGACGTGCGAACATTTATGGGAGTACCGCGTCGGGTGACGATTGGATTTCTGGTGTTATTTGATCAGATATTGGTATAAATGATTAATTGATGGTCTTATTTGAGCTACGATATGCTTTAGGCTAAGGTAAGACATTATGGAGGCTTGACATCAAGCAGGAAGTCCATCAATTCTATCGGATTCAGGAGTCTGGTGCACATAAAGCATCATGTAACGCGCAGGATTTAACGCATCGAACTCATTTTACCGGAAATATGCTGTAAATTCGCACGGATTTTACCAGAAGAATCAGTAGACAAGACATGGGTAGCTGGTTCCCTCAATGATAGAAGCATAGAGAAAATAGTGTCCAAAAGCACACCCATTCTAGTTCACTGCTTGTCATCGGACGCCCCAGCCCGAGTGCTGACCATTAGAGAATTTCACTTGATATGCTTTGGTTTGCTTTCATACCGTTTTGATCCCTTTGGTTTCACCGGGCGAAAAATGAGGGCAGAGCTTGTGATGGCTGAACAGCACTTTTTAGATCTTTCAAGTAGATTATGTTAGACGGTAGTAAGTGAATTCCGCCAGGTGGCAGGTGTGGTGGTACTGGGCTACATCAGAAGTTGAGAACAGGATTTATTGACTTATACCATTGGCAACCTTAAAGGATAGGATACCCTTAGAATGGTTATAGCCCACAGCCGGGCATAGTGGATGTACACTACACAGGTAGGCCTCGGGACCCTACTAGAGTTAGTAGTATTGCGTGGCAGACATTCAGCATTACAGCATTTTTGAGTTAGTAGTAGTATATAGCAGACATTAAAATTTACCATCGCAGTCTGTGTTGTGTGAAAGACCTTGAGTGAGAACTTATTGCTGATTCATGTGGATGTTGATAACAAATACTGCCATCTCATAGATGATGTGATGTAACAGGTGATCTATTGAGAGGGCTGGGTGCATCCAGCAGTCAATAAGAATGTGTGAATTAATAAACTTACAATACGTTATTAGTGGAATGGAGTTGCAAACATCTTCCTATCTATGCTGTAATTAGTACTTTTTGGCTTATACATTTTTCACTGTTTGTTAGCAGTTCATAATACCTCTGTCTGATTTTCTATACTGTTTCACAAATTGGCCAGTTAAACAAAGCTTGAAGCCACTTCCCCACCTGGCCGACTAAGATTTTAGTCCACAGGCAATTAGTGTTAACCCTTTCTTTCATGGGCAACTAGAGCTTGATTTTGGATTTGGTCACCGTGGTTGGAAAGGGTTAACACTAATTGCCGGGCTACTAAAATCTTAGTCGCCCAAGGGGGGACGTGGCTTTAATCTAGCAATTAGATTTGTCACTGCCAAAATAAAACTATTGCACACATGAGATGCATGTATATATTATGGTTCTATTTATATGCTAGCCAGTGGTAGACCTCATCCACGTTCTGGGTGTTCAGATCCAAAATGTAGACAACACTTTGCAGAGCATTAGTTTATTGTGAATATCAGAAGCTGTACAAATGCCAGTGTAGTTATAATAATGGTAATTTCCTATGTATAAGTATCGTTCATAGACCCGGAGGTAAACTTTCTTAGATAAGTCCATCTATCTCTGTATGGTCTTACAGCTGCCGTAGTTCCGATAGTAGTCGCCAGATGTCACCAGATGCTACACACTATCCAAACCCCCGAATCCCCAAGATTCGTATTGATCCAAACATGTATTGGTTAACTCTGGCCTTACCCAGCTGCTATCATCCTTTTAAATCCCTTGATTATCAATTTTCCCTTCAGGTAGTGCTGCTGCTGATAGGCAGGCTTGCCTACTGTTACCAATACAGGTTTACTATACCCATTAGAGGTGCTACCCCTAATAACCATACTACATAGAATTCTTCTAACCGTTTTGGACCCTTTTATACTATACCTTTCACAGTCTGGTGACCTTCTATCAACTATCATTCTTTTATACTGACCATATGCACAAGGTATTTAATTGTTACCTCAGTGCAGTTCCATAGTATGGTAATCTGTGCATAGGTAGATATGTGAGTGAACAATTTGTACATAAATAATCATGTGAGTTTACACTAACTAATATTTCAGTATCGAGACCCGGCCAATGATACTAATGTACCATTTGACAGCCATGACCCTGTACTCCCCCTACCAGGCCATCACACAGGAGCATTGGTGGATGATGCCGAGAGGGGTTCTGAGGGCTCTGACCAACACCTGCCACATAGCTGCCATGGCAGCTCCTGCTGTGTGGGCAGAGGCTTGACAGGAACATATGAATGTTATGAAGGTAAAACAAGATTAATGAAGGGTTAAAATTCATAGATTCTTTTCTATGTGAGGAATTATCAGTTGAATTACACCAGATTGAGGATAATACATTATTCAAGAAGATTCCACATGCTATAGACATTGTAATGAATTATGATAATCTTTTTAATTTTGTGGGCATGGTCCGAAGCACAAATTCCGAACTGCTGGTCTGAAGCACCTGGTAGGCACCTCATATGAGACAGTCGGAGCTGGTTTTCTGCTAGACCGAAGGCCTCGAGGCTCGTCTCATGAACCTTCCCCTGACCGTATCGCACCCACCCCCGTGCACAGGGCACATTTCTGAGACATACACAACCATTCACCCTAGGTTGCACCACAGTGGGCCTGGACGAATGCTCGTGTAATTTCATCCTGCTCATGCTTCGAGATATTGAGCATGACTTAAGCAAGAACCGTTGAGAATACAAATATCTCCACAGGGAAACCCCTAGTTTTCCTGGAGAACATCACAACATGAAGACTTTGTAGTGGAGATGAAAAAAGTTAGTTGAAAGGGAACTACCATTGTCAGGCTCCTCTTTGGAATAGAATTTATCCATATTATCCTTACATAGAAACTTACACTGCAAGGGTCATTGTACAAATAGAAACAATATCTTACAAGGATGTTTATTATTAGTTCATTGATTCAATAACATCCTTTGATTTAAATTGGAAAAAAAAAAAAAAAATTATTCACTTACCTCTATTGATACAGTGGACTCTTGGGTAAACGGACGCTTGGTTGAGCGGACATCGCCTCTAGACGGACAAAAACCTATGTCCCGGCCAGATATCTGTATAATCTAGTGTTGTAAATCTGGCAGAACTGGGGAAAACTTGACATAAAACTAAAGTGATGTACGAGCTGAAAAATTGAATAAATCTTTTTATGAAATCAATGGGAGACATAACCACCCAAGTATGATTTCACTGTATTCAAATAATATCTAGAGAAACATCCCCATCTATGATGGAGTTTCAATCTAGTCTATGCTAGTTTTTGTTTTAATTCAGCTTTGGATCATATAAATTTGCCCCATACATAAACAACAACACAAGATATATAAAAGTTGACTTCGAAGCCGGCAGCGAAAAGTTGACCGCCCTTTTTTCCCCCAACTTTATTATTAGTGATTGGAAAACTGTGTACATGGAGCGAGGTCTGGACAAGTAATGGAGGTCGACCACTTGCTGCACCTGTGTGCATACTACCATCCACACAGTATTAAAAATGAGTTATGACCTGTCCCCGTTTTTACCACCAGTAATGTTTTGATGGTTAACTATATATAATCATACACAAATGGAATTTTACATTAATTTGACTGACACACATCCATTGAATGTAAGAATACGTGGCTATGCTAATCACAGCTAATCATAGTTCCGTATAATCTAATTGTAAGAACTATTATTATGAGCTATTAATTTCATCACTACTGAATTTGAAGACGTATTATATTTTTCAATTTCATTATAAAATGATCCATTTTATGTCAATTTACACTAGATTATTTTAGTAAAATGAAAGTGCTGGACCATGACTGCTTTGTAACTGTGTCACTTAGCAGGTAACCTAACGGGTTTAAGGGGGAGGAGATGACATCACAGAATGTTGGTGACATAAGGTAGCTGCTACCATCATTATTTGAGCCAAAGACACTGCCCTGAGGTCTTTTTATTGTTGTAATGTGCGTTACTAATACAACCAGTTTATCAATCAATTTTCAGCCGAAATCTGCCCCCAGTTTATTATTCTGAAGCTTTGCATTATGATCTCAAATGGTCTTAAACAGCCTGAGAAATGGGTAATTCCCAAACCCTGGTAGTAAATATAGCATATGTTGGTGTCATTAAAAATATTATATCAATACAAACAGTTAGGGGGCCCCAATGCATAGCATAGTGTCTCCCTCTATCTGATCATGAATTATTAGTATGACTAAAGTGCCTTGCATTTTTATCACAGTTCATAGCTTTATGTCACCATGTCAGTTTTCGATAATTATAGAAATCATGTGATAGAATATAGAGATAAAGTGCCAGACTAATAATTTATTATAACATTATTATATTTTATATGCTATCACGCATTTGATAGTCCTATATTGATATGTAAATCAACCCTAAATATAAAACAATAGATTTAAAATATATTTGGGATATTTTTTTCGGTCAAATTCGTTTATCATAGGCATTCCCAAAATAATATCAAACATGTTAAATAATTTGTCAGGGTAAAATTTGAGAAAAAATATCTTAACATGAAATTGTCGTAGCTTCTATTGTGTACTACTTTTGCAGACACAATATTCTCGTCACAAATATTTTATCATGACTTCATTTTCTACGACTAAATCGATGATCTCACACTTTTGCAATGTTTTTGCCCCATGTGCCAGGGCCTTAATACTAATCATTGGGGGAGAGACTAGTTTTAGGTGCATGTAGCCTGCCAACCAAGCAATATGCTTGGCGGTCTCTCTAAAAAAAATCACAAATAATTATTGGTTGTTGCTTGCTTGCAGTTATCAATTTGGTGATGCAGAATTGTACTGTGTCAGGGAGAATTCCGTTCGCATTGCATTGTCAGGTTTTTCACAGGATATTCCAGCTGGTTATATTGTGACGGGCATAGCAGACAGTGGTCTATTCCTGAGGACATGGAGGTTCCTAAGAATGGTTCCCCAAACTCAGAGATACTAATCTCCATTTATTCTAGGAAGAAGGCGACTAGAGAAAGTCATGCACTGGCAGTTATGGCGGGGGTTGAACAATATTTAACAGCCTCTCTCCTAATGCAAGGGGACACGGAACCAGCGACTTACTTATCTGACAATTCTTTGGGTCGGTATAGGCCGTCGCTAGGCACTGGACCCTTATCAGGCCGCCATTTTTGGTGCAAACAACTCCCTAGTTACCAGTGATAAGCCTATGGGGAGGGAGGGTGGGAAAACACAAAATCATGACAAAATACACAAAAAAATGTGTAATTATTTACCAAATTTTACATGGTTCTAAGCATGATTATGTGATCAATTTCATACATTTATAGAATTCCTTATTAATACTTCCTAGTACCTGTCAGAGCTAAAAGTCTGATTCTTAACCATTGAGCCTATGGGGTTGTATTCACCAACCGTTACCACTACAGCAGCGCCACCTCATGAAAATGCCCCGATAATTGACCCAAAGAACAAAGAGACTGATCACATGTGTGGACCTCGCACTGCGATTGTCCCATATAAAGTAAATGCTTATGTGTTCGGTCTTTTGATAAGTCAATATACTTTGATGATAATGACAGAAAGAAAACAAAAGGGGGTTCTGGGGGCATAGCCCTTGATTTAAATACATTTTCTAAATCATTTGGTGATATGATTTATGATTATTTAATATAAAGTCTGCATATACAAGGATCTGTGTGTATGCGAAATTTCCAAGACCGCCTGTACAGTAGCACATACATGGGATCCGCACATACAGGGCTGCTCATCGGCAAGCTTAAGGTTAGTCCATGTGTATAAGCCAACAATAAAGGGTCAGACTGGACTTCATATAGAAACTTTATGAGTGGCATGACTCAGCTATTATGCTTCTCATATGAATTTCATTGCAAATAAGGCAGCTACAAATATGTATCAAGCGGAGGCTGTCATAAAGTATGACATGGCTGTCACTGACAAAGTGTTCACCGAGGTTATTTAGGATTGGGTAGCGTGCAGCTAACCCTGAGTCTGTGGCTCTATATCTAGGAGTAGGTGCCATATATGCCATTCAGGGTCAATCATGGAAAGAGCGCAGTTTTTTTTATATATATTCCTTTATTTAAACAGACAAAAAATAAGTTTACATGAAACTTGTCTCACTTTACTGCCTGTGAGGTAAAACCAACAGCCATATTTATACACTAACATAGTTAACGTGTATTCATAAAACATTTTAGTTCATTAACATTAATTGTTTGCACATACCACTGTCAATGTCAGTTGATAAATATTAATGTAAACGAAAAAGTAGTTAATAATAAGATTATCTAAGACAAATAACAGTATTTCAATCTAAAAATAAGCATGTACTTATACAATATCAAAGAATAAGAGATGGAGAACCAATAGTTCAATAAAAAGTTCAATAAAAAGTATAAAACAGATTACAAAAAAGCAAACGGAAGCATAATTCTATACAAATACAGTGCAGGTACTGATTTATCATCATGGCCAAAAGATGTATGCTGGCTATATAATAGTCGCTAATGTAACATCGAAAACTGCAACAGATATCATGTCTGTGAGAAATGTCGGTCCATAGACCCTATGGCTTGCGATTGCTCACAAGTCCTAAAGTTTCAACTACATCTGTGGCTGATAGTTCCCAGACAGCCTCTTCCAAAGGTGCTTTTTGATGACATATTGATAGTATTCCTGACACTGATGAATCAGATGTTATCACCGAAAAGGATTTGTGCTCAGCTTGTAGAAAATTGAATCAATATCAAACAACAAAGTACAACGTGGGTGGAGAGAGAAATATGAGAAGTCCTTGAGAAATTCTCATTCAGATAAAAATAATATACCAACAAAGTATAACGTGACTTGCAAAAGTTTTATTGTGTGGAATGCACCACTCGCAACATGTAGTATGTTGGCCAAACAAAACGAAAAATAAAGGATGGACTGCAGGAGCATATATACATCACATGTAAAAGAAAACGAACGTCTCAGACATATTGTACCATTTCAATAAAGGCAGATGCAATACATCTACTGGAAAGTACATAAAGTGGACCTCATACCCTGACTCAAAGAGAGCAAAAACCTTGAGGAATATAATTGAGTTTAATTGGTTAAGCTGGTTAAGAACGTAAGCCCCACTTGGCTTGTACACTCAAACAACAGGTACAGTTGAGGAACCGAAACCAATGCCATGTAAAAAAAAATCTACAGGAAATATTTTCCTAAGGAAATAAATTGTATTACATTCTATATCCTTAGTTCCCAACCATACCGGCCCAATGACCACCAAGTAATAAAGATGGCACAGTGTCTCACCCCAGAGGACTGTCAGCCCATATATGCATCCACTCCACCTGTTGGATCTACCACACACTATCTGACAAATTGCCAATCTAACAAAGAAAACCTAAAAGAACATTTCTTGACCCACAATACTCCTGATGAGCATCTGTATTCGAAACACAAACATTTTTTGTTCTGAGAGAAAAAAGACTACTGAGAGGTCACCAACTAGTGACCTCGCCCGACCTGGCAACCACCACAGGGAACCAATCAGGGAGGCCTTACCTTGGATACAGACAACAAACCTGGTCACATAACAAAGCTGGAAGGCAAAGGAGGGAAAATCAACCCCTAGCCTGGTCATTTGTGGTCAAGTACGTAGCCAAGCCACGTTAACTGTTACACTCATCAATATGAAGGATTGGCATCACATTGATGGAATTCTTTCTCAAATGAAACTGGCTGCTTGGTTGAATATGCTTCATTATGATGATATCTGGGATCCTGATTGTCATCTCAGTTTGGATGGCATTGTTCATGGTTTTTATGTGGTAGATGCACCTATTAACAGCTTTAGAACAGCTAATTATTTGTCTGCTTTCATACATCAAATAACTAGTATGCAATCACGGGAAATATTATCTAAGAAATTAATTGTCACTAATTCCAAACTATACTGTATTCATGCTTTGAAAGCAATATTAAAATCATCAGGCCAGGTTAGCACAATTACGGACCATCGTCAACCTTTCAAATTATCAGTTAAGAGCTGTTTGAAAGAAGTTTGCTCACAATTCTTATTATCAAGACATCACGCACATTCTGCTCAGAGAAATAAGTATCTGATCTTCTGTTCTGAGTTCAAGCTACAGCCAGCCCCAATCAAGCTGGAAACTGTGTGTAGACTTTTGGTACATTTGGGTGAATCTTTGCAACTTAAACTTCCCAAAGAGAAAAGATGTGGCGCATGTGCATGTGCATGCAAATGCACTTTGCTTTAGTACTTAGCCTATATTAGTCCAAATGATGCGGCAATTTTATCTATGTGACTGAGGCCAAAAGCCTATATTCCACTTGCCAATTATAACCTTCCAATTTACTTGCAATACATTATTTTAGTTAGACGCATATATATATATATATATATATTTATATATGTATATATATCTGTTGAATCATTGCCTTTTACAAAAAAAACTCCACAAGTTGTCATCACAATCATTCATCGAATTTTGTTCAAAGTTGTAGCACACCCGAAAATGCATTTAAAGAACATGTGAGCTACACTTTCAGATTTTATTTTGAGAAAATATGTTAATGATCTGATTACAACCAATTCAATTGTCAATCTATCTATTGTTTGATTGTTTGTATTGTTATGCGAACGCACATGTTTATAAACCACATCTTACTGTTCGTTTTTAAGTCTTCCAGTTCTTTAATCAATAAGTATGTCAATTGAAAGATACATTGTGTAATAAAAGGAGTCTCATAACGTCAAGTAATAAGGATTCTGTAAAAGGCAGAAGTAGTTTTATTGTAGTGAGCCCATAAAGTCCTCATACGAAATATTTCTTCTTCCTCCTTTATATTTCCCATGTATAATTTGCTGTTGAAATTGTCAACTAGTACTGTATTATTGAGGGACAATGAATAATCTTACCTATTTACATAACTTATATACATGTGTAACAGGGGACTGAAGTGTAATGAAACTGGGAACTTGCAAAATGCATTATCAAATGCATTGCACAAAGGTAGTTTGTAAAACACCCTGTGCATAAAAGTAGTAGTGTGCAAATAAAATAAAGAAACAGTCACCAGATTGTATAATAAGGGTGATGATCAGTAGTAGAGCTAGCCAATACACTTTTGGATCAATTCGAGTCTTAGGGATTTGGGGGTTTGGATAGCTACTCATAACATTGGGTGACATCTGGTGACTAAAGGAAGAATGATACTATTTGCGAAGCCATATGAAGATAGGCGGACTTTATTGAGGAAGCTTACCTTTGGACAGTGATTGACTGTATACATAGGATTGAGGCATGTTGTGACTACACCAGCAATTGTGAAGCAGTTGACATCCACTAATAAACTTGACTCTCAACCAAGCGTTGCCTTTGTTGTGGATATGAGTGCCCATCTCGTGGACTAGTTCTACCACTCGACTAGTGAAGATAAAAATGATTAAGGAAAGACCTCTCAGAGAGTAAAGTGATAACTGTTCCCCATTCTAGTGGTTAATTTTTTTTTTTTATTATTAGCATAATCAACTTCAGGGTTACCCCTGATCTTCCAGAAGATAGAATAGTAAATGTAATCAGAATATTTCCAAAGATCAAATCAAAGTACAATTATAACGAGAAGATCACATCAGTCAAATTAACAATATTCCATCATCATGTATCAATGTAACAAATCAACATATCTTGTATTCGTCCTTTTTAAGATCGATTTAAACAAAAATATATCATCTGCAAATTGAGCATCACTAGACAATAGATTCCATAATTCAGTACCAACATAAAAAGGACTATGATCATATTTAGGACTCCTGTTCTTCTCAACAATAAATTGATATTTAGTAACAGCTCGTGTTTGTCTAACTATTGGTTTCTTTACACCATCAATTTTACTATGTTTATACATTAAACATAATAACTGCATCCGTCTTCTCTGTTCCAAACTTATAAGACCAATTTCGGAATGTAACCTATCAATGCGTATATAATCATTCCAAGCAATATTCTTACAAAGCCTGATACAGTCATTCTGAATTACTTGTAATTCAATATTATACTTTAAAGGAAGAGTTACCAGGATAAATCCAGCATAATCAAATAGTGGCAAAATTGTTTGTCTGTAAATCAAAATGGCAGCCCTCTCAGTAATGTATCTACGTATCTTAATCAAACTAAAAAAATGATTTATTACCAATCGCTTAACTTTATCAAACAACGGTACAAAAGTCAAGCTCTGATCTATCAGGATACCCAAATAGTTATATTTACAAACAAAATCAATACTGTTATTATTTACACCAAACTTTTCAGGATTATCCAACATGTTCAATTTTGCAGTAGAACCAAAAATGGTAGCCTTGGTTTTGTTTATTTTCAAAACTAGACGATTTGCCTTTCCCCATAATATAAACCGGTTCAGATCAAATTGAATATCATCCTTAACTCCTAACCATGCATTTCCTGTAAAGTACAAAACACAGTCATCTGCAAACATACTTATTTTCACCTTATCAAGATATTGTACCACATCATTTATATATAGTATAAATGCAGTGGGGCCGAGGATTGTCCCCTGTGGTATTCCACTTATCAACGAGACTGCATCAGAGCTCATACCACTATAAATAGTCATTTGAGTACGATTAAGATAACTTTTAAACCATTTGATCAGAAAATCTGGGAAACCCATTTTCCTAAATTTGATATAGAGACGCGAGTGATCTATACAGTCGAAAGCCTTGGATACATCCAAATACAGGAGACCGACATATTTGTTATGGTTAATACCCGAATAAATATATTTCAAGAGATCAAATACGGCCATCTGTGTTGACTTCCCTGGAACAAAACCGTATTGATTTTTACAAAGAATATTATTAAACAAACAATGATTCATAATTCTAGATTGAATAACCTTCTCTAACAACTTAGAGAATATACAAGTCTGAGTTATAGCCTCCAATTTGCAGGCGTAGTTTTTACACCATCTTTAGGAATTATACTTATATAACCTGATGCCCAGTCTCTCGGAAAAGTTCCTGTCTGAATAGAACACACAAACAATTTACAGAATTTTTCACATAGTCCCACAAAAATATCCCTACATATATTAGTATTGATACCAATTACACAACTGGATTTTGAAATGTCAATTTCCCTACTGTACATAATAAGTTCATCAACATCTGGCATATGAAACTCAAAATCACGGTCCACATGATAGACAAAATCATCAAAATTACCATCCTTGTCAGGTTCAGTTAGACGAACACCTATATTTCGAAAATATTCATTTAAAAAGTTTGCCGTTTCAGTATAAGGAATCAATATGTCATATATCAATGTCCCATTTATATAGATATAAAACATGAGGGAGAATGGATGAGGCTGCCACCTGGTGGTTCATTTGGGAACCAGGTGAGGAGGCATGGTAACCACTGTTTGTTTACTGGCAGTCACTATACACACACACTGCTGCATGCCTACCTGGCAGGATCTCACCCCACATTCTCCATGTATATTATATGTCTGTTTGCTAATAAATGGCCAATTGGGGAAAGGAAAAAAAAAAAAAAGGGCGGACTTTACGGACGCCGGCTACCGGGCCAACTGTATTTGCCTGTTATGTTAATTACTTATTAATTACATACTACTATTTTCATCTATGGTTTGAGTGTGTTATACCAGTATCTGGATCATTAAATATCACATCTGTACATGCATCTGAATTTGGCCTAAAAACTGAATTTATCGTACGACAAATTTTTTTTGGGTTTACAAAAGTTTGATTTAAAGTTGTACATATATAATCTGACTTCGCTCTATCAATTTGTGAATTAATCTTATTACGTAAATAATGCACTATAGGTAATATACCAGCATTTCCACTTGTGCGATACAACTTAAGATATCTGTTACGATCTTTAATCAGGCATCTTATTTCTTTTGTAAACCATGGTGTAGCTATAACCCGGTTGAAGACTGTTTTATAAGGACACATGACAGATAAAATTTCATTACATTTTTCATAAATTTCACGCCACATAATATCAGGATCCTGAGACTCATCATTATGTTGCCAATTTGCTGCAATTAACAAGTTAAGAAAATCTTCACGATTATATTTTGAATAGTCGCGTACTATTTTGGAACATTTGAGTATCTTCTCCCGTCTTTTTTTCCGAACCATAAAAACCGAAAAATGATCAGAGATCATATGTTCTCCTAGAACATATGAAGATACAAATTCAGAGTTGGTGGCTATGAGATCTATACAACTACCGCCGTACATATTAGGTCTAGTAATTTCTTTGATATACTGAACTAAACAGGCCTTTTTTAAAAGTTTTTTTGCACGGGACTAAATTCATCTTCAGGAGATCAACATTAAAATCACCCAACAACCATTTCTCATACTTCTTGAAACAAGCTAAATTGAAAATATCAGATAATTTCGCAATACAATTATCAAGATTCCCCTTTGGGGGGACGATATACTGTAGATATAATACACTTTTTAAAACAAGGTTTATCTAATTTCAAGGTTAGGATTTCGAGATCGGGTGATGTAAAGGTTCCCTCACTGTACACTGTAACATAAGGACTATAACGTTCTGAGACGTAAATACAAACTCCACCTCCCTTAGAAAATATTTCATAATTGTCTAGAGTCTTAATTCTGTCCTGACGAAATAAAGACATTGATCTAATGCATAAGATATCATCTAAATAACGGTTATCAAGCCAGGTTTCAGAACAACAAATGAAATCATACTTGGAATACAATTCACTGATTTGTGATAATTTCCTATACAAACTACAGACATTTATATGTACGAACAAAACACCTTTTGGCTGTAATAATAGCATATAGATATATATAATGTACAATACAGGATTTTTAAAACTAAACTCTGCAACAAGAGATGATAAACAACATGCTGAACCCTAAACAAACACTAGGGTTCAGCATTATAATTATTACAATATTTCTTAACACTCAATTAACACTCAATATTCACTCAATATTCATTGGATCATGTTAACATTCTCAGTTGTAAATGAAATCATATGCATACAGATAAAAGGAACCAAGTCAAAGTTTTATTTAATTAAGCTTTAGTACATGTTTTATGAAATAAGATTTGTCATTAAACACAAAAAAAGGTCCTGCTCTTTTGACATTATGATGAGAATTAGTACTTTTATTACAATTGTAAAGTACATTCAAGGAAACCCCCATTCCATGTGCTTTGTGAAAGAAATTTTGATTCTCTAAAGAGAAGTTCTTCAGGGATTTCTAAGAACCCAACAAACATTAAACAGATAATTTGCTGTAAATCAATTTGAAAGTTACAATTTTTGTTTAACAAACAAAGTACAAAAAAGTGTTTTCATCTAAATGTTTTCTTTTATTCAACATTAGTTGCATTTTCATATCATTGTATGAAGAAAGCTTTTGATTTTTCATTTGACTCTATGGTATTAACCTACCATAAAACTATATATATAGCAAGACATACGTTCTCCTAATGTACTGTTTACCATAATTCATTACTTACAAGAAGATATATTTTATATATTTGGCAGGGAAGAAAGTGCAGGCTTGCTTTGTCCTGCCTTTGTTATGAGTTAAATTAAAATGTCATGAGATCATTGTAGATTAGGAAACTAATAACTTGAAGTGAAGTGCCTCTAGATTGGAAAAGGTGGTGCCACCTGGTGTATCTACCTGTCCAGTAATATTTGCACCTCATATGTAGCATACAAACTATGTTGTACAAAAACACATAATAAAATTGTTGTAGAAAGAAAGGTACACCATTAAGGAAAACTTAGCCGAAGTTATGTTGCGTTTTTAATATGTGGAAAGATTGGGAAGGTATTTACATGATCGACGATAGTTTTTTTTTGTCTCAGTATTATTTAACCATGTACAATTATTCTTGATAAATGTCATTGGAACTTTTCTACAGATCTAGACATTAAATGAATGGATGGATGGTTATTCAATTACTCATGAGTAGTCAGGGTTGTCATGTTATCCAAATCGTACATGTGATGAAAACTGTAGAAATGGGGAAGAGATATTTTGTAGTGGTGATCAGTAATATCAATTATCTAAAATTAAATTTCTTTGCATAATTAGAATTCTATCCAATCCACAGCTGTAACATCAATAGCATATATTTCAGTTGCTACTATTGGGTGCAGTCTATGTTGAGAGACCCCCCAGAGACACCCTTGTGTCGGTTCACATGCAACCATTGCACTATAGGATTACATATGATATAGGCCTATAGATTTAAGGATATGACACAATAAACTGAATATGGTAAGATCAAATAAAAACAACATACTACTACCCATGTATGTAAGGTTTAATGAATTCCTGATGCCTTTAAAGATAGATACTGTAAGTTTTCTTGTGTCGGGACTGCAACCAGTCCCAAACACATAATGCCTAGAACCCTACTTTTGCAGACACAACCTCCCATATACCTATGTATAACCATGTTAGTGTAAGGTAGTATATAAGCACCATCTGTTGTGAACCGTACAGCTGCCAGACAGGGACTGAGTATAACCATGGGTATGCTTGGGCTTCGCCCCAATGCACCTGCCACCCCACCCTCTGGAGCCGCCACCCGCCAATCAGAGGCCTCCACAAACCACCCCTCCCCACTTAGGGAGATGATGCAACACATGCACCTGCCACCCCACCCTCTGGGGCTCTCACCCGCCAATCAGAGGCCTCCACAAACCACCCCTCCCCACTCAGGGAGATGATGCAACCCATGCACAACTCCCCCTCTTCCTCTCCACAAATAACCCCTCCCCATCCTGGGAGGAGCTGTATATAAGGGGATCCTGGCCACTGTAGAGACACACTCTCCTGGAGCCCCCTCTGAAAGGCATACCCCTGGACTACCTCACTGGATACTCTACTAGACCGGAAGCCACTACTCTACCTGGCCCAGCCACTCTGCCAGACCACCGGACTAGAGACTGCAGCAGGCCTGGAGGTCTCAGGCTTGACACCAGATCGGCGGTTGGCACGGACTCTGATTGGAGTATAGAGGTAGGCGCTCAGAGGGGCGTTATTATTGTCACTTTGGTACCACTCACCAGCACTGTATGGTATTTGTACGGAACGCTTCATCTATTGTACGCTTATCAGAAATAAAGGTTTGAAACTGTATTTGAACGTGTGGCTCTTCCTTTACATAAGTTGTCCAAAGTTACCGTGAGAATCTAGTATTCAGCGGGGAGTACCTTTACAGTACTCTACTATCTAGCAACCCTTTATAACACGCCGGTCAGCAATTCGAGTTATCATCCGACGTAAACTCTATGCCTCCCCGGCGCACATGGTGGAGAAAAACCTTTATTAGCACTTTGGACACACTTATTGGAAGAAATACATTGTGACTTGCAGTTGATAACCTTGTCTGTTTGCGTTGGTATAATACGTGGTCATATTCCCCTACATACATTTTCCCATTACCCATAATTGCATGCACTACCTGCAACCACGCCTCCCCCCAGGAGTCTCAGAAACCTACTCAGACGGGTAGGACTCAGAAGTCAAGGTCCAGTACCGCCCTTTGAACTGACATTTGTACCAGTTAGGAGAAATACAATGGCAGCTAGACAAAACGGGGAAGACCCTTTAAATAACCAAGATGGGGATGACCCAGAACAGAACCACGTAGATCCAGCACAACAGGACAATGAGGCTTTAGAGGAACAGGATCAAATAGAGGAACAGGAGGAAGTTCTCATAGAGGAGGAACAGGCAGGCTCCAATGCGGGAGATGGGGCAGAAAGTGGAGAAGGTGATTATCAGTCAGCAGATGAGGAACCTACATTTATTGAGAAGAAAAAGGTACGCCAGCGCCCTACTCAGAAAATTAAGTTGCCTAACCTACCAATCCCAACATTTTCAGCTAGACAGAGGGAAGATATAACAGTTTTCTTTGACAAACTGGAGAATGTAGCAGACATATATGGATGGTCAAAAAGGCTAACACTTGACACCGCGCTCGCCTCTTTCAAATCCAATGCTCATGCATGGGCTATGGAACTAGAGCAGGACCAGAAAGGAGACTATAAACGTTTCAAAGATCTGGCAATAGAGACATTCAAAAAGTCTGTCCCTTCCTGGCTTAGATCAAAGAAATTACTAGAGGTACAACAACGCCAGGGCCAGGACTCTCAGGACTTCGCTGCGGCTCTCAGAAAAATCCAGTTGACCCTACAGGCCCCGTCAGAAGCCATGCTATCAGCATACCTCTGTGGCCTTAATGGAGAACTGGCTCAAATGGTTGCTATTCATGATCCACAATCATTTGAAGAAGCAGTCCGCATGGCTAAGAGATTTGAGGCCATTGTCATCAGCAGCTCTGAGAGAAGGCAAAACAACCATTATAGACCTAATCACTCGAGACAAAACAACAGCAATAACCTTAACTGGCAACCAAGTGATAGGCTAGAAAGATGGCAGGATGATAGACGACCATCTGTCAACGAGATGAGGCAGAACAACCCTCCTCAGTACAGAGAGAGACTCACATATGACAGCAACAAATCACTGTATTGCTCTTTCCATGGTGAATGTGCTCACAGGACCTCAGATTGTAGACAAATCAAGAGGCAGCAGGGACATCGGCCTTTAAACGGCGAAAGGGCCCCTGTCCCAACGGCCGGGTCAGGCCCCAGAGACTGGTCGTCACGGAAAAGCCAGCCGAGCAACATGCCACAAAGGTCACAATCAAACTAAGAAAGAGAGAAAAGGGATCGAGAATAATCACTATCGCCCTAGGCGGAACTGTAGTCCCAGCTATGATAGATACAGGGGCAAGTGATAATTTTATTTCAGCATCAGTATTCTCAAAACTTTCTAAGAGGGCTGTCATAAAAAGCAGACACATCGACGATGTAGCCACTCTAGCAGATGGATCAGAATACAAACTGAAAAGAAAAGCAATATTGAGATGGAGAGTAGGAAACATCCAATACAAATCTCAATTCTATGTCATGAAAAACATGTCACACAGCGTCATCTTGGGTAGGACCTTCTTTGACGTCACAAATGCCAATATAGATTTTGCATCAGATACCATTACTCTGTACAAACCAGTCGAGGCAAGAACAGTTGACATGATAGTACTCCCACCACAATCAGAATTGGTACTGCCCCTGGCCACCGATGGTGACATGCATGACGGTACAGATGTGGTAGTACGACCAATATTTGACAACTGTGACGGCACAATGTGGACCGCACATACCTTGTCTACTGTACAGAATAACAGAGTTTTGGTTCAACTTCTTAATACAACAAGTAGACAGAGAATCATAAAACCTAATACGGTGATCGCTACCGTAAACACCCCAATGGGTGTTCAGGAAAACAGCATCAAACAGAATGACAAACAAGAAGAGTTGTTTAACCTAGACACATCTGTTTTGGTAGGAGAAGAAAAGTCAAATTTCCTTACCATGCTTCACAAAAACAGATGGGCTTTTGCTACAGACATGTCAGAACTAGGACATTACACAGACATACCCATGAAGATTGAAATTGAGCCAGGGCAAACGCCACCCACAACCAGACCATATCGGGCATCACCAAAAATACAAGGCATTATTGATGAGCAAATCAAAGAAATGCTCGATGCTGGAGTCATAGAGGAAAGTGATTCCCCTTACAGCTCGCCCATAGTAATGGTGAAAAAGAAATGTGGGGCATACAGGCTGTGCATAGACTATAGAAAAGTCAATGCCATGTCGATCAAACGTCCATTTCCCCTCAGGACAAGAGAACACCTATTCAATCTGGTAGCTTGCCAAAAGCCAGTTATATTCACATCTCTGGACATGATCTCTGGGTACTGGCAAGTGGAAATGGAAGAGCAGTCAAGACAATACACTGCTTTCACTACTCAGAACAACACC
This sequence comes from Lepidonotus clava, assembly GCA_936440205.1. Lineage (NCBI taxonomy): Eukaryota > Metazoa > Annelida > Polychaeta > Phyllodocida > Polynoidae > Lepidonotus > Lepidonotus clava. Next base: position 52,795,131 of record OW387140.1, on the reverse strand, counting down.
TACCAGTTCAGACGCATGCCTTTTGGCCTAACAGGCGCTGGCTGGAGTTTCAGTAGAGCTATTAACCATGTGCTGAGAGGACTAGATCCTATTATCGCAGCAACATATTTAGATGACATCCTGGTGTTCTCTCCTTCACATAAACAACACGTCAAAGATGTAGAGACAGTCATTACACGACTAGCCAGTAGAGGTCTCAGACTTAACCCAAAGAAATGTGACTTCGCAGTGGATGAATGCCAATTTCTCGGACATGTCCTCACACCAAATGGCATCAAACCACAACAGAGACTACTAGATAAGATTCAGGACTTCCCAAGACCAACCAACGTCAGAGGTGTCCGCAGATTTCTAGGCCTGATCCAGTACTATTCAGCTTTTATCCCCAAAATGAGCGAAATGACAAAGCACCTGAACAAGTTCACCATGAAAGGTGCACGCTTTCATTGGGATGAAAAGGCGGAAAGCAGCTTTCAAGCACTGAAAATACTGCTAATGAGTCAGCCCATACTTGTGCATGTTGAATACGACAAACCGCTGTATATACTGACAGATGCCAGTGACGACACAGTTGGCTCAGCTCTATGTCACAAGATCGACGACAAGTATCGCCCAATCTCTTTCCACACAGCCAAAATGAACGGGGCTCAGAAAAACTATTCTATATCAGAGAAAGAGGCACTAGCAATATATATTGCACTCAAGCATTTTGAGCCAACAATCGAAGGGTACCATATATCGATCATTACGGATCATGCCCCATTGGTTCATATCTTCGAGGCACCACACAAAGCACCTAGTCCTAGACTCAAAAGGTGGGCACTTTTCATGCAGTCATTCTCATACGACATCCAATACCATGAAGGTAAGACCCATTACCTAGCAGACTATGTCTCTAGATTAGAGTCAGACATCACCCTGCCTGACAATGACTGTCCAGAACTCGGTAAAGACTTGCTGTTTCCACAAGGTGGACAAGTCACACAAAATACTGCAGTAACAAGGTCAAAGGCTGTGGGTAATCAAAAAGCCCCAACTAACAACGACAGTGATGCTACTCAAAAGCAGAGCAATGAAACACATCAAACAAGTACTAAAACACAACCTCAAACTGATGAGCAAGACATATCAGATAACATGGATAAACTCACTATCTCAAAAGGCCAAGCAGATGATGAATTCTGTTCAGACATAATTTCATTTCTGCAAAATAAGACACTGCCAAACGATCCCATTAGAGAGAAACTCACCTTGACATATGCAGACCACATGTCACTAGAAAAAGACATCTTGGTTTTCTATCCATCTTTTAAAAAGAAGGGCTCAAAATATGTCGAGATGGAAGGAAAGACAGTCATCCCCACCAACATGCAGCAGAAAGTTGTTGCACTACTACATGACAATGTGCTACTCGGCTCACATGTAGGCAGAAATGTCCTTTACGACAAAATATATTCCAAATATTGGTGGAGAGGCATGACAAAGATGATCGCAGAATATGTCAGAACATGTGACATATGCACACGAAAGAAAAGGGTGGCTCACCCAAACCATCCAATGCAGGTCTTTGATACACCTCCAAGACCCTTCAGTCATATTGCGATTGATGTCATTGGCAAAATCAAACCTTCAAATGAGGGCCACGAGTACATACTCACCGTCATTTGCATGCTCACGAACTTCTGCGAAGCTATACCAATGAAGGACCAAACAAGTGTTGACATCGTTGACGCATTGATTACACATGTCTACACCAGGTACGGCCCACCAATAGCAGTGCATTCAGATAATGCAACTCCTCTCCTGTCAAAACTCACAAACGAGGTACACAAAAGACTTGGGATAAAACAAACGTTCACATCAGGTGTAAATGCAAAAGCAAATGGCCGGGTCGAACGTATCCAGAAACAGCTACAGTCAGTGATATCCTGTTACGTAGACACGAACAGTGAAAACTGGCACAAGCTCTTACCTTTTGCTCTGTACAGCGTGAGAACATCTGTCACATCCAGACTTGGCGACAGCCCATATCGTCTACTTTATGGCCATGCCCCAAACCTGCTACCCATTGATAGTGAACGCCAGAGTGTTGAAAACCTACCCCTATCAGCTACAGATTACCTTCATGATCTTGAGCAACGCCTCTCAATCGTCAGAGAAATGGCTAATGAGCACAACAAATCATACACAGACAAAATGAAGGCAAAACTGGATAGCAAAGCAAGGCCTCACAATTTCGTGAGGGGACAAGAAGTAGTCATATACGATCCCAAATACAAGGCGAAACCCCTGGGTAAATTCTCATACATTTACTCAACCCCCCACGTCATTACAGAAATTGTATCAGATTGCCTGGTCCGTCTCAAGGATCTTAACACAGGCCGCATATTGAAACGCCTTACAAATGTAAACAGGCTAAGGCCATACTACAAAAGGCAAAATGAAGCCACAGCCAATCCGACACCCCCGAAAGTGGACCATAAAGACAGATTCAGGGATAACGCAGGGGAAGTCTACTACCCTATTAAGCGAGTCATTACATCTCGTAAGAGAAATGGCAAAAAGCAATACAAAGTCCACTGGGCAGATGGCTCAGTATCTTGGGTCGACGACGGCTCCATTTCAACTACAGAGAAGCTCAAATTGACAAACTGATGCTATAGCCAGCGAAGAAACATGACACAGATTATATAAGAAGTTTTGTTCAAAAACATCTCTGTGTCGCACCCATCTACGGAAAATCTAACTCGGCGCCACAGTTTAGCATGACGTCCGCGGCACCCTCAACAACAACAACAGAGTTGGTCGCCTAAAAGAACAAAAGAGGACCATTATCTCACAGTGAAGTAGCCCCTCAAAATAAGATAATCACGAGTCAATTTACATTACTACCCTTACAGCAGCAACCTCACTGCTAGACATAAGACTCAGCTTAAAGCAGACTAAAATGTCGGTTGAGCAGTCAACACAAGGAGGCAGACAGGAATGAACCCCCTGCCAAAATGGGCATCAATTGTTAAAACATGAATTGCAGGTTCCCCCTCCAGAATACGCCCGCCTGCTAATAACTAGGTTCTGAGGACAATGGCCATTAAAGCCCTATCCGTTAGGCACACCACACTTATAACGAAACTAAGACTCAATGAAGGGTAGCGAGTAACATTACGGACATCAGTTCCTGATCAGCTCTGATAACCAGACAATGTACTCATCAACGGGCACAAAGATAAAGCCCACAACAAGTGACTCTAGGGGCACACACTGCCACATTGAAAAGGCCCAACAATTGGAAACCATATGATAATATATTAACCTGGGTAGGATTCATTGAATCGCGGGTGTTGACGTCTGCCCCTGACCGCCCTACAAATTAATCACCGAGAACCAGCTCAGCTAGATCAAAGAGCTCCGCCACACCCTTCTCCACACAGAACCCACACCCCTCCTCCACAAATGACCCACACCCCTCATCGCAGAAACCCAAAACCCATTCCACATCCAACCCTCCCCCCTCTAACCTCTTCCACGTGCTCAGCCCATCACCACCTCACACACATGAAGACCACCTGTTATCTCTGACATCACAAACAGCTGTTTACAGAAGCAACTCATTAATTGGTCAGTGGTTACCAGCATTAAGTGGCAATCCCCTTGCGCCTATTTTCTTCTTCTCCTACACAGATTGTGTTCATACTGCCTGATTTTGGTGTAACATTGCAACATGTCCTCCGGCCAGCCTATTAGCAAGAGGAAATGGACGATCTTCCGGACTGCGCTGAAGAAAGCTGTCGACATCGCGTGCAGTCACAAAACACCAGACAAGCAACACCTCCAACGTGTATGGACACGACAACAAGAATAGGCACGACGCCACACGACAGAAGAAATCAAAGAGGGCTTCAGACGTGACAAATTCTGCACGTTTATCCTCCTAGACGACCACCGTGAGCAACCACATCGCATCGCGCATAGCACACCACCTTCCAACATCTGAGATGGGTTGCCTGCGCTGATGCTACAACCACCACCACCACTCTACGCAGCCCATCATGGACTGCTCCACCCCCAACACCAAAAACCGGGAAGGAAGCTGCGAGTTGATGTTGACATGCCACTTGTGCGAAACAAAATGCACAGGCCAGCGGCAGTTACATTGACACGCGCCAGAGAACATCCCCAAGAATGTGAAGACCTCTACCATTGTCAGCAATGCAACTCGGCATCCCGACGACATAGCAGTACCGTTGACCACAGGCACTGTCTACATCCTAAGGAGACATACACATAACTACGCAGGCGCTGACGTCTAACACCACCATCGAGAACGCCAACGCAAGAACACTTAACGCCTTCACGAGGACAACTAATGAGCAACTGCAGAAATCGGCCACTGGAGCACCAAATGACTCTCAAACCATCACAGAAACCCAGGATAAACTTCAGGACATTATCGAACTTTTTACGAACAATGACACTGGCTGTAAAGCCTTGTACACACTAGCAAGGCTCACTCCTGAACTTATAAGCAATCATACAAAAGGATATTTCCCTACTACAGAACATTAACTCAAGAGTGACAGACTTTGAGTCAGGCGTTATCCAATACTCAATGGACGCCTCTCATCCCACCTTATACCCCTTGAGACGCTCATGGAGGGCATCTTTAAAATCAAGCAAATCGTCTACGAAAACATTCATGGACTCTCAGTTAAACATCCGCAACCACTCTTGTACTACAGCCAAAGCCGACCTATTTACGCTGTTCAAACAGACCACGTCATTGTTACCATTAAGGTCCCTTTAGCCCCAAATGAAGCGTCTACAAACTGTATACTGTAAACCAAATAGGTTCACCAAATGTATTCACTGTTAACTCTGGATTCCATGTATCAAAACAAATATAACAGAAGCTTTTCCTATTTTGATGGATAATTCGAGGTAGATAGAACTCATTGAAATGAGATAGATTCATGTACAGGAAGGTATATCATTACATGCCCAGAAGCAACAGCTTACAGAGCTCTTGCTCCTAACATATGCAGCAATATGGCTCAGAGACAAGGCCGAAGTAGAGAGACATTGCGATTTCATTTATCAAAATATACCATTGAAAACTGATATGATAACCAAAATTGAAGCTCAAAAAGACTCAATGTTCTCACCGGATAGGTCCGCTAATATTGCCTGCCATGGGCAACCACTGACACATATTATACACATGGGTACCTATAAAGCTGCCTAGAGAAACTATAGAAACGTAGAAGTTATACTCAAACTTAGAATTGTTGGATTAACATTAGAAAGTAGCTCAAATCTAACATGTAGTATTTCTCTAGGTAGTATACTATTTAGTTTTACTTTGGAAGATAGTCAGGCATCCGACTTTATATTTACTCTTTAGATTTAGAGGTTCAAGTAGGATTTCAAGGACTTTGAATTTTATGTAACACACGGCGTACATTATCTCTTGTGTTGTCAACAAGTGTGTAACGTTCTCATCAAGAACAGGCCCAAAAGATTGTTATAACAAAAGGGTCAATTATAATTCTGTTATCACATTATATCTAATCCGTAGTATTGCGTCATATCGCATAGAAATGATACTGTGTAACCAATTGTAAGGGAATTGTGTCTCCAAAGTGTGCAAAAGGGTGGATCACCCAGGTACAAAACACGGCAAAAATAGCCATCTGGTGTCCATTTTTGAAACTGACCGGGGGCGAGTGTGTCGGGACTGCAACCAGTCCCAAACACATAATGCCTAGAACCCTACTTTTGCAGACACAACCTCCCATATACCTATGTATAACCATGTTAGTGTAAGGTAGTATATAAGCACCATCTGTTGTGAACCGTACAGCTGCCAGACAGGGACTGAGTATAACCATGGGTATGCTTGGGCTTCGCCCCAATGCACCTGCCACCCCACCCTCTGGAGCCGCCACCCGCCAATCAGAGGCCTCCACAAACCACCCCTCCCCACTTAGGGAGATGATGCAACACATGCACCTGCCACCCCACCCTCTGGGGCTCTCACCCGCCAATCAGAGGCCTCCACAAACCACCCCTCCCCACTCAGGGAGATGATGCAACCCATGCACAACTCCCCCTCTTCCTCTCCACAAATAACCCCTCCCCATCCTGGGAGGAGCTGTATATAAGGGGATCCTGGCCACTGTAGAGACACACTCTCCTGGAGCCCCCTCTGAAAGGCATACCCCTGGACTACCTCACTGGATACTCTACTAGACCGGAAGCCACTACTCTACCTGGCCCAGCCACTCTGCCAGACCACCGGACTAGAGACTGCAGCAGGCCTGGAGGTCTCAGGCTTGACACCAGATCGGCGGTTGGCACGGACTCTGATTGGAGTATAGAGGTAGGCGCTCAGAGGGGCGTTATTATTGTCACTTTGGTACCACTCACCAGCACTGTATGGTATTTGTACGGAACGCTTCATCTATTGTACGCTTATCAGAAATAAAGGTTTGAAACTGTATTTGAACGTGTGGCTCTTCCTTTACATAAGTTGTCCAAAGTTACCGTGAGAATCTAGTATTCAGCGGGGAGTACCTTTACAGTACTCTACTATCTAGCAACCCTTTATAACACGCCGGTCAGCAATTCGAGTTATCATCCGACGTAAACTCTATGCCTCCCCGGCGCACATACTACTACCCATGTATGTAAGGTTTAATGAATTCCTGATGCCTTTAAAGATAGATACTGTAAGTTTTCTTGTCATTTGTGGTTTCTGTAAAGCATTTACATTTTGAATTCTCATTTTTCAAATTCAGAATTTACATGAAATCAAAATATTCATGATACTTAGAAAAATGAAGGTTAAGTGAAATTTAAGCATCAGGTTATGACCTAATGGGTTGAACGTGGGGGGGTCCTGTGTAGACGACGGCTACCGCAACAATGGATGCATTCACCCAAAGTTACCACTCAAGACCTGTTTTGCCTCTCTTTCAGTCAGTGATCTGATTGGTCGATGCCATACAGTGGACTCCCCTAGTAGAGTTGGAACAATCCCATCATTTTGTAAACATCAATAGTGCTACCACCTGGTGTTAAACTGGGGATGTAGTATATTGGTTTTAAGGGGTCTCTCTGTGATCACTGCTGTGTGTGTCCCTGTTGGTAACTGAACCCGGTGAGGGTAAAGTACCAATGCATCCCTTGTGAAAGGGAAGTGTACAGGGGGTCATTGGTACGGTTTCGGTAAAAGTAAGGCGGTGTCCACAAGTAGGGATCTTAATTGGAGGAAGATAAATCCGAGGGGGAAGTTGGTCTATTCTACAATTGAAGATTCTCTGTGTGGCGATGATTATGGTCTGAGAGGCAGTTAGGTCTAACCCATCTTGTAGTTAATAATAATTAGTCGTTGTGGCTCGTGGCTGAGAGCTTGGATTCCATCTATACGGTACATTGGTTATTATACGGTAGTATAAATGTTGTACGTGGTGTTGTACCGAAGTGGAGTCTCTAGTCCAGGTGGCCAGGAAAGGATAATGTCGTTGAATACAGCGTTAATAAACGCTGTCGAGGGAGTTCAGTCCCTGTGGTATTTGTGTACGGAGACGTTGAATCCAATTGAATTCAACATGTAGTCTCAACGTTCCTGTCTCCTCTAGATTCCCGTCCGCATGTATGAATTCTAATACATGAATCTCAACGTCCTCTAGTCCTTGATGTGGCCCCTGACTCAAGTGGCGTGACACTTCATTGTTCTCCCGGTTATGGGCGATGTGGTAGAAGTGATTTTTGAACCGTTCTTGCAGGGCATTTTTTGTTTGGCCGACATATTGTTTCCCGCAACGTTTACAGCTGATGCAGTATACCAGGTTGTTGCTCTTGCAGCTGACGTTGTGTCGGGTTGTGTATCGTCTTTTTGTTGAGTGTGAGACGATGTGGCCGCTGGTGTTGAGTTTAGGGCAATATCTGCACTTTTGATTTTTGCAGTCCTTTGTCCTGGGCCCATCGTCGGCCCTCAACGCCTTGTCGGATGGTGGCTTCAGTTTCGAAGTTACCAATAAGTCCCGAAGACTTTTAGGTTTCCGATAGCCGAACTTGAGTTCTCTAGCGTGTAGGGCCCGTGTGCTTTTTGAGCGATCCAATAGGTCCCATGTACTGACGACTTGGGTTCTCAGACCGTCATACGTCGGATTGTATGTGGTGGTCAAGAAGACTTTGTCCTCCGTTCCAGTATACAAGTCTTTGCTGTCGATCTTTGGCTTCAGTAGCTCAGTCCTATCCTTGTCGGATGCCCTTCTGTATGCCTCAAGTATGAGGCTCAATGGGTATCCTCTCTGGATTAGGAGCGCAGCTTTTCGGGCACAGTTTTTCACGAAATCCTCATTGGCACTGCAAATCCTCTTGATTCGCAGGAATTGACCGTATGGGAGGCCCTTCTTGCAGTGGTATGGATGGGCTGAATCATACGGCAAATAGTTGTTGCGATCAGTGGGTTTGCAGTACAAGGTTGTGATTATTGATCTGTCACTGAGTTTGACCGTTGTGTCCAAGAAGTTTATACTGTCTTGCGACCGTTCGACAGTGAACTTGATCGTTGGGTGGACTTCATTCAGGTAGTGAGTGAATATATCTAACTCCTCCAGTTAGAAAAAATGGCGCACGTTGGATTTACTGGACGTGACGATCCCAAATATCTTGAGTTCATGGAACAGGAGGTATCAAAATCAATTGAATCCAATATTCATGAGGATTCAGCCTTGCAATGCATTACGGACAGGTAAAATAACATTGAATGCAGGGGATCTACCGAACAACAGAGGAAATCATAGAACAGTTAGTGGCAATGGGACCCAACCACCACCAGGAGGGGGTTGCATAACTTTCCGCTATATTTAACGGATGTTTAAGGGAATCACACTGTTGCAAAATAGATAGCGGATCCCAGGTATTGCATAATCCGTTAGTAACTTTCCGTAAAAGAAAGATTTTAATGGATTTCTCACTAAATAAATTTGCTAATACTATAGAGTACACACAAAATATTATTTAACGAAATCGTTAATTAACAGATTTTCAAGTAACGAAATATGCAACATGGTGCATCTCCGTTTGTTGTACCAAAATTGTAGCGAATAACTTTAACGGAAAGTTATGCACCTCCCCCCTGGCACCATACTTCTACAGCCCACAACACAGCCGCCTCCCCCAGGGACCACTCCACTGGGCATGTGGCCTTGTCATACCTAAGTTTATGTATGGCACATTGTGCTCCCATTAATTATAAGTATTCACCAAATCTATCATTTAAAGTATGAATATTCAGAGATATATTATGTATGTATATTATTTGATATAATAGAGTTTATGGTAACCATCATACAGAACCTTTGTTAATTACCCCCCCCCACTCCCAGTGGTGACCTGGCCTAATTAATGTAATTGGGTCAGAGGCCAAAGGTGAGGTGGGGAAGTGCATCCCTGTTGCAAGGACTCTGGCTCCAGCAGCAGAACAGACAACATGTAAACAACTAGGCAGCAATAGGCCTTTTGGCCTACACTCCTGAGACTGTAGAGAATATATTTTACATCAACCATATCTCCTTCCTTCAAGTCTTCAATTTATACCACACAAAACCCCATATTCACAGCCTCCCAGGCCTAGACCAGTGAAGGTCCCTGGACCTCCAGCGAAACATGGGCTTAGCGCTGGCCTGTCATTCCCGGCGTCTGGCCATCCTGGTAACATGTCCATGCCTGGAGTAGCACATCACTCTGGTTATCTTGGAATCAGTGCTCGTCCAAAGATACCTGCAGCTGGAGGCCTACTATCGGGATTGCCGGGATTTATAGGTAATCCTGCAGGTTTCACTGTGGGAACAACTAGGGATGGAATTCCTGCCCAACCTGCACCTGCTGACTACATACCTGGGCCTCTCACCTAAGCGCTTTCACAGCTTTCATTAACTATATATCCGACTCCTACCTCCAAAACCAAAGGTTAGTACTTAGGCATGTTTCTGGAATGGGTAGAGTGCTCAATTATCTGAATTTTGTAGGGAGAGATAGTATTTCCCACTTGAAGCATTTCAAATTGGTATGTGCCAGGCTGCCCGTCATTCTTTTGTTGATTCTGCATTTGTTGGTTATGACAGGTACATTGTGGATCAGGTGATTCGAGGTGAAGTTGTAACATTTATTCCAGGTGATACAATGGCTGTTGCGAGTTCTCATCAGTTTCTGAGGCCGAGGTAAAGGTTATAACAGTTACCGTGTGCATAGGTCTCCAGTAGGTGACTCAGAAAAACAACCTATGCCAGATGGTTTCCCAGAAGATCTGTGCCATAACTTCAATTACAAATCATGCACTGGAAAATGTAGTAAAAATCATATTTGTAGAATTTGTAAGAAAAACCATCGTGCAGTTGATTGTTAGAAAAATAAGCAATGACTACATGTTCTGAATTTGAATCCTGATTGCGTCACAAAGCTCCACTACCACTGCATGAAATTTGACATTTACTTAGAAAAATATGATGAGTAAATCTGATGGAAAGTTTGGTAAAGATGAAACATCCATCACCTTTACTTCACTTTACTGTTCAATCACTTTTATTTAAAAGTAAATCCTAATTAATTATATAAAAAAGCAACTAAATGTGCTGTAATGAAAGTATGATTTTTACTTTTTGAATTAAAGGGGGTGCAATTACATTTACTTCTTTCAGTAAAGCTTACTAGACATACTTGTACATTCTTTTCAAGTGAGATGGGTTTCCCTTGTCATTACTGTTTCAGTAAAGCTCATGTACTATAGTCTTTACCGTTTTGGTAAATGCGTTGTTATGAATTTCTTAGAGAGAGAGGCCGGGGATGCTTCTCCTATGGCCCAGGGGGCGGGAGAAGGTATAGGGAGGCCTGGGACACCTCCACTGAGGTTCAAGAGGTGGGAAAAGGAGCAGGCAGGCTGTGGACACCTCCCCTGAGGCACAGGGGGCGGGAGAAAGAGCAGCGAGGCCGGGAACACCTGCCCTGAGGCCCCAGGGCAAGGAGAAGGAGGTGGGAGGCCAGGGACACCTGCCCTGAGGCCCAGGGGGCGGGAGGAGGGGCAGGGAGGCCGGGGACACCTCTCCTGAAGCCCAGGGGGCGGGAGGAGGGGCAGGGAGGCCGGGGACACCTGCCCTAAGGCCCCAGGGGGCAGGAGGAGGGGCAGGGAGGCCGGAAACATCTGCCCTGAGGCCCCAGGGGGCGGGAGGAGGGGCATGGGGGCCGGAAACACCATCCCTGAGGTCCAGGGGGCGGGAGGAGGGGCAGGGATGCCGGGAACACCTGCCCTAAGGTCCCAGGGGGCGGGAGGAGGGGCAGGGAGGCGGGAACACCTGCCCTGGGGCCCCAGGGGGTGGGAGGAGGGGCAGGGAGGCCGGGAACACATTCCCTGAGGCCCCAGGGGGTGGGAGGAGGGGCAGGGAGGCCGGAAACACCTTCCCTTAGGCCCCAGAGGGTGGGAGGAGGAGGTGGGAGGCCGGGAACACCTGTCCTGAGGCTCAGGGGGTGGGAGAAATGGCAGGGAGGCCGGGGACACCTGCCCCGAGTCCCAGGAGGCGGGAGAAGGGGCAGGGAGGCCGGAAACACCTGCCCCGAGTCCCAGGAGGTGGGAGAAGGGGCAGGGAGGCCGGAAACACCTGCCCTGAGGCCCCAGGGGGTGGGAGGAGGGGCAGGGGGGCCGGGAACACCTGCCCTGAGGCCCAGGGGACAGGAGGAGGGGCAGGGAGGCCGGGAACACCTGCCCTAAGGCCCCAGGTGGTGGGAGGAGGGGCAGGGAGGCGGGAACACCTGCCCCGAGTCCCAGGGGGTTGGAGGAGGGGCAGGGAGGCCGGGAACACCTTCCCTTAGGCCCCAGGGGGCAGGAGGAGGAGGTGGGAGGCTGGGAACACCTGTCCTGAGGCCCAGGGGGTGGGAGAAGCAGCAGGGAGGCCGGGGACACCTGCCCCGAGTCCCAGGAGGCGGGAGAAAGGGCAGGGAGGCCGGAAACACCTGCCCTGAGGCCCCAGGGGGCAGGAGGAAGGGCAGGGGGGCCGGGAACACCTGCCCTGAGGCCCAGGGGGCGGGAGAAGGAGGTGGGAAGCCGGGAACACCTGTCCTGAGGCCCAGGGGGTGGGAGATGTGGCAGGGAGGCCGGGGACACCTGCCCAGAGTCCTAGGAGGCGGGAGAAGGGATAGGGAGGCCGGGGATACCTGCCCTGATGTTCAGTGGGTGGGAGAAGGAATAGGGAGGCTGGGGAGACCTCCCCTGAGGATCAGTGGGTGGGATAAGGGGCAGGGAGGTCGGTAACACCTCCCCTGAGGTTCAGGGGGCGGGAAGGGATAGGGAGGTCGGGGAGACCTGTATAGGAGTCCAGGGGGAGGGATAAGGAGCAGGGAGGCCGGGAACACCTGTTAAGGAGTCCAGGGGGCGGGATTAGGAGCAGGGAGGCCGGGAACACCTGTTAAGGAGTCCAGGGGGCGGGATTAGGAGGAGGGAGGCCGGGAACACCTGTTAAGGAGTCCAGGGGGCGGGATTAGGAGCAGGGAGGCCGGGAACACCTGTTAAGGAGTCCAGGGGGCGGGATTAGGAGCAGGGAGGCCGGGAACACCTGTTAAGGAGTCCAGGGGGCGGGATTAGGAGCAGGGAGGCCGGGAACACCTGTTAAGGAGTCCAGGGGGCGGGATTAGGAGCAGGGAGGCCGGGAACACCTGTTAAGGAGTCCAGGGGGCGGGATTAGGAGCAGGGAGGCCGGGAACACCTGTTAAGGAGTCCAGGGGGCGGGATTAGGAGCAGGGAGGCCGGGAACACCTGTATTGGAACCTAGGCTGTAGGAGAAGGAGGCAGGAGGCCAGGATACATAAAAATAAATATAAGACAAAATATCTGATAACATAATCTTCTTATGCTATTTAACATTACTGCTTGACTTAAAACCTTTCTGTGCAGTAAAATAACTTAATATGTTTCTTTTGGCTAAGGGATTTAAGTGTTTATTGTAACAATGTGTGGAATAATCATACTGGATTTACTCTGTTTTACTGTCCCTACCTAAATTCCAAGTAAAGAAGTGCAAAGTTTAAACTCCACAGGTGTCCACAGCTGGTAACACCTGCATGTGGATGAGAGGCATTCACACCTTGCCTAGCCTAGAACAATATGAGGGTGCTAGGCAACCACTAGGCTCAGTGGTGGCTTACTTGGCCTAGTGGTGACCTACATAGGGTGAGTGGTGACTTAAATGGCCAAGAGATGACTTACCTGGCAGTTAATGCAGTCCTGGCAGTCTAGGCCCAGCATGTCTCCTCTCCTGGCCCCCTAGAAGCCCCAGGACCAGCCTGTCCCTCTCCTGGCCCCCTAGAAGCCCCAGGACCAGCCTGTCCCTCTCCTGGCCCCCTGGAGGTCCCAGGACCAGCCTGTCCCTCTCCTGGCCCCCTAGAAGCCCCAGGACCAGCCTGTCCCTCTCCTGGCCCCCTAGAGGTCCCAGGACCAGCCTGTCCCTCTCCTGGCCCCCTAGAAGCCCCAGGACCAGCCTGTCCCTCTCCTGGCCCCCTAGAAGCCCCAGGACCAGCCTGTCCCTCTCCTGGCCCCCTAGAGGTCCAAGGACCAGCCTGCCCCTCTCCTGGCCCCCTAGAGGTCCCAGGACCAGCCTGTCCCTCTCCTGGCCCCCTAGAAGCCCCAGGACCAGCCTGTCCCTCTCCTGGCCCCCTGGAGGTCCCAGGACCAGCCTGTCCCTCTCCTGGCCCCCTAGAAGCCCCAGGACCAGCCTGTCCCTCTCCTGGCCCCCTAGAGGTCCCAGGACCAGCCTGCCCCTCTCCTGGCCCCCTAGAGGTCCCAGGACCAGCCTGTCCCTCTCCTGGCCCCCTAGAAGCCCCAGGACCAGCCTGTCCCTCTCCTGGCCCCCTGGAGGTCCCAGGACCAGCCTGTCCCTCTCCTGGCCCCCTTAGAAGCCCCAGGACCAGCATGTCTCCTCTCCTGGCCCCTAAGAAGCTCCAGGACCAGCCTGCCCCTCTCCTGGCCCCTAAGAAGCTCCAGGACCAGCCTGTTCCTCTCCTGGCTCCCTAGAGGTCCCAGAACCAGCCTGCCCCTCTCCTGGCTCCTAAGAAGCCCCAGGACCAGCCTGCCCCTCTCCTGGCCCCTAAGAAGCTCCAGGACCAGCCTGTCCCTCTCCTGGCTCCTAAGAAGCTCCAGGACCAGCCTGCCCCTCTCCTGGCCCCTAAGAAGCCCCAGGACCAGCCTGCCCCTCTCCTGGCCCCTAAGAAGCTCCAGGACCAGCCTGTCCCTCTCCTGGCCCCCTAGAGGTCCCAGGACCAGCCTGTCCCTCTCCTGGCCCCCTAGAGGTCCCAGGACCAGCCTGTCCCTCTCTCCTGGCCCCCTAGAGGTCCAAGGACCAGCCTGTCCCTCTCCTGGCCCCCTGAAGGTCCAAGGACTAGCCTGCCCCTCTCTCCTGGCCCCCTAGAGGTCCCAGGACCAGCCTGCCCCTCTCTCCTGGCCCCCTGGAGGACCCAGGACCAGCCTGTCCCTCTCCTGGCCCCCTGGAGGTCCCAGGACCAGCCTGCCCCTCTCCTGGCCCCCTGGAGGTCCCAGGACCAGCCTGTCACTCTCTCCTGGCCCCCTGGAGGACACAGGACCAGCCTGTCCCTCTCCTGGCCCCCTAGAGGTCCCAGGACCAGCCTGTCCCTCTCCTGGCCCCCTAGAGGTCCCAGGACCAGCCTGCCCCTCTCCTGGCCCCCTAGAGGTCCCAGGACCAGCCTGTCCCTCTCCTGGCCCCCTAGAGGTCCCAGGACCAGCCTGTCCCTCTCCTGGCCCCCTAGAGGTCCCAGGACCAGCCTGCCCCTCTCCTGGCCCCCTAGAAGCCCCAGGACCAGCCTGTCCCTCTCCTGGCCCCCTAGAAGCCCCAGGACCAGCCTGTCCCTCTCCTGGCCCCCTAGAAGCCCCAGGACCAGCCTGCCCCTCTCCTGGCCCCCTAGAAGCCCCAGGACCAGCCTGCCCCTCTCCTGGCCCCCTAGAGGTCCCAGGACCAGCCTGCCCCTCTCCTGGCCCCCTAGAGGTCCCAGGACCAGCCTGCCCCTCTCCTGGCCCCCTGGTGGCCCCACGGCCTACCTGCCCCCTGTCCCGGCCTCCTGGAGGCTCCTTGAGACATAAATATGAAAAAAAGATGATGTGTTTAACAAAATGTTATAAAATGTCCTGTAAAGTCAATAAAG
Source organism: Lepidonotus clava (assembly GCA_936440205.1). NCBI lineage: Eukaryota > Metazoa > Annelida > Polychaeta > Phyllodocida > Polynoidae > Lepidonotus > Lepidonotus clava. The sequence continues at coordinate 52,779,924 of OW387140.1, read as the reverse complement.
TTTCTCTGTTTAAAGGTGATTAAAGCCTCAAACCTCCAATGAATGTACTTAATTGCAATGAAAATATCTATGCTTAGAAGCTCTGACAAACGTTTAATACCAGTTAAAGATGCTTAAATGTACCATAGTGTATATTATGTAAAAGTGTATAAAACCTCTGATACCAAATAAAGGCATGGAAATGTACTCAAATAATATACACGTAAAGGTATTTAAAGAGCATGAAGTTGAGTAAAGGAACCTATATGTGCTGATAATATTCATATGTAAAGGTGTTTAAATCCACTGATGTCAATTAAATCCAATTAAATAACTTAAGGCCAAACCAAGTAAATATTGGTAAAGAGCTTGACAATATCTCAATAATCCTTTTTAAGTTGCATGTAAAGTAGATAAAAAGAGGGCCATTACAACCTTTGATTCATTACTTAAATCACATTAAATGATGATCTTTAAGGTCTTTACTTTTTCAGGTAAAGGTGTAGTAAATGCTATGTAAAGGTGCTTAAAGAGTCATTCAAGAATATGTTCCTGGTTCCTAGTAAAGGTTATTTTTGTGTGCAGTTTACCTGTAATTCAAGCTAGATTATGTAATACTGTTGACCCAACTAGTGTTATTGTCCCAGTATCTATCCCAATGACTTCCAAGTAGATGGGTCACTGGGCCAGGGTACTCAATCAGCTGATTCTGTGTGTCAGGTGGGTAAGGCCAGTGGCCATCCAAGCACATTGGGTCATCATACACAATCAGTAAATACAGTAAACACAGTAATGGTTCAGTTGATCCAGTAGTTACTAATCATACAGCCAGCGGTGACATGTTATGTATTAGAGGAGTCATTCAAGAATATGATCGTGGTGTTAATTTTGAGGCAAAATATCACTGTGACGTGTGTAATGGTTCTGAAGTATGTTATCATATGTTATCATACCTTACATAGTTCCTGAGAAATTTAGAAATAACACATTTTTAGATTTTTGCTAATTAAGCACAAATCATGTACTTAAATTCTTCTGAACCATCTTGATTCATGGTCCCTAAGATGTTATAAAATGAAAAAAATCAAGAAAATCTAGGGGGTTCACCATGTAGGGTAGATCAGGATTTTCAGATTTGGCTCCTGGACTATAAGACACACCTAGGGAATCAAGTGATTCAGATGCACCCCTTTATGATCCAACATCTCAAGGACATGTATGACACCCACGACAAGTCTTCCTCCTATCATGAGACTTTATGAACCATTCTGATATTTTCCTATTGCTCCTTATCAAGGAAGTCCAATTTGGTCCCCAATAATACATTGGAAGGAAAACATGTTTTACATCGGGAGGATATTCAACTCTTTTCATGGGGTGTCATGCTTAATATCAGGTCCACCAAGACCTTACAGTGCAAAGAGTACGTCCTTCAGATTCCTATAGACTATGTTCCTGATAAGTGGTTTTGTTCAGCTTCAGCATTGTGGGTTCATTTTCTGAAATTCCCAGCCCCACTATCAAGTGTCCTGTTCCTACGGTGAACTAGTTTGGGTCTATAAACAAAACCGGACTCGTATGGAGATACAGATGAGTGGATTACCCAACGTGGGAAGCATATCAGTATGAGTCCGCAGAGTACTGATGTGTGCCCCACTGTGGGTAATCCGGTCATCCGTATCTCCATAAGAGTCTGGTTTTGTATTCATTATACTTTCCCGGAATTTTGAAGCTTAAATGTTACATATAGAACAAGCTTTGGGCTTTTTTTTAAGCCTTTCATGAAATGAATCAATTCGACCAGCCCAATTAATTTTGAAATATATGCTCGGTGGACTACATTTAACGAAGGCTGAGAGGCGATTTGACCGACTTCACTGCGACTTCGGTGGTTTCTGATATTATTGCACGCCTTCCAGTTAGCAACATCTAAATTCTGCGATAATATGGGATTCTTTTTACTTTATGACAATTCTACAAGTCAAATTAGACATATTTGCTAGTCCTCATGAACTTTTAGGCAATAAATTTATTTGACCAGCCAAATTCATTTGGAACTATGTTTCCTCAAAGTGCGCGGCAGATTACATTTCACCGGAGGAAGGGGCTGTCTGACCTAGTTCCAATAACATGACAGGGAGGGTTAAAAACATAGTGACATGTGGCATAGGTACATCTTAAATTCGACATAATGTGACAAATCCGCACTTATCATCGGTTAAGTAGGTCAGGGTAGGTCAACGTCAAGTCAGTGTAGGTCAGGGGTCAAACTCTCTGCATTTCCCACTACTTTTCGATATCCGTAGAGTCTACGGATATGGATTTCATATCACCACAGTCCACTCGTTCACTGTATGCCTATTTGGCAATTCCGGAAAAGTATAATAAAGTCTATGTCTAAAGAAATCCAGAACTTCATCAAGACATGTGTAGCTGCCATTAATCTGGACCCCAGCCTTTATGGCTGCAACTCACTGCTTAGAAGTGGCACTGCCTTCATGCATCAACTACATATTCTGATTCAAGATATTATGTCTATGGGGGATTGACGCTCAATGTCAGTCTTGGATTATTTGGTGATGCCTCTACACAGGAAAAGACATTCAATCTATTGTATCCAATGCCTTCATGCCTTAGAGTCAGACTTGCATATTTGGAGGTTTGGCGGACACTTTTTGCTGCCGGCTTCCAAGTCCATTATAGTATTGATGTGTTGTGTTTCTTTATGGAGTAGATTTATGTCTTACCATTAATTCATTACTTGTTGTATAAATCAGGGGCAGGTTAAGACCCCATGCTGCCACCTGGCAGAATACTCATGTATATTTCCCTCACCCATTATGGGGGTTAGTTTCTTCATTTCCACATGTCCACTACTCCATACACTTTCCAATGTGACTTTGACTTAATAAAGAAAGGAGCTGACACTTTTCACTGCCGGCTTCTGCGTCCATTATAGTATTGATGTGTTGTGTTCCTTTATAGAGCAGATTTATACCACATAAAGGCATCTTTCCCCTGTAGATGATGTTAAACTCTAATTTGCACTATTTTCACTTGAAATATATTAGCCATGTCCAAAACAGATGCAGGCTTAAGATTATATGCAAGCCTTTATTAATGGCTGCTTGAACCTTTACTGAGGCAGAGGTTTGATATATGTCCAAAACTATATGTCTCATATTTACTGGTTATTTCATTACCTTGTAGTTTAATTTACTCTCATACGAAATCCATGTTATGTTTACTCTGACTAATTTAATCAATAAAGGTCTGGCTGCATTGTACTCCTCCCTTGGTTTACTTTTGATAAAATTCAACCTTTCAACTACTCTGACAGATAACAGTGTGGTTCAAGATAATGAAAAATCAAATCTGTGTATGTGACTCAAGCCACATCACCAAGGAAAATCCAGCCCATGTACTTGCTTATACTGTCCTTTCTCTAGAGCTTTCTCAGATATTTCTATAATAGAACTGTTTTTTCAATGATTCAGCTTTTATGCTCTGATTTACCCTTCAAATTGATGAAGCTTTCAAATTGAACTCTGAAAAGGTGTCAATGTACAGTGAAAAGTGTTCATAATAACAAGATCTACTTTTAATACGATCAGTGAGAGTATCTTATATGAGGCAATTACCATTTTTATTTATTTGTTCATTTCATGTGTCTTTGCTACTATATCCCACTGCTTCACATAATAGTACAAGAGCCTATATATATATATGTGTGTGTGTGTGACACCTTCCTACATTCGGTTGGCATCCCATTAGAAGACATTATGATGGTTGGAGACTGGCGTTCACTGGCGGTTTTATCCTACCTATCAGTCCCGATGTCCAGGAAAATGGAACTTCAAGATAAGATTGGAATATTTCTGTCTTAATTGGACCCTTGGCGGTTGACTCTGCCGCCGGCTTACAGCCCAAACCGGTGTTTGTGTGTTTATTACATGTGTTTGACTATGTGTGTTTATGTGACAGTATATATTCCATATATAGCAGTATAAATTCATAGGAGGATGCTTGAGACTAACACCGGAGGCCTCCACTGCTCAGGCCTACCTGGGGACACTTGTGCCTCCTCTATCCACCAGGGGAGAGTGTTTCAGTCACTTCTCAGCTAGCCACAGGAGAGATAGCACATACTACACTACATTGTAAAGGATCATGCTTTTCTGCAGGCTTTTCATGTGGATTGTGTTATATCATATGGTCTGGAATTCTTGCCTACATATTGCAGACAGCATGTCTACTTTTCGTGGACAACACAGTGACTCTCCTAAAACGGATTTTCAAGGTAAGACTGATCCAAAATACGTTGAATACGTTGAGGACCAAATGGCGCATGCCAGTATGCTAGCTGGGAAGTATGAACGTACAGAAATGTACATGCAGCAGATGTTTGACAGGTTGGACCGCTTGGAAATTTCTAAAGGGGGTTCTACTAACCCGTGGGCCGAAGAACTTGATTTAAACTTGAGGAAACCCGGGAATTTGTTGGGGAATCCGGGTGGAGTTCCCGCCAAAAGTGGAGTGGGCACTCAACCTGTTGATTACACATTACCCCCCCCCCCATGCCGGGTTATGGCGCCACACAACCCTTGCCGGGACCTGGTCATCAACAATTCTCTGATGCTAGTGTTACCAATGCACCACTTACACAAGCCCTTGCCGATTTGTCAGAAGCTATTAATCCGGGACCCTTGAACTACAAAAAAGGTATTATGTATCGTCCAGAATATTATGTTCAACATCTCCTAGATTGCAAACCATTGAAATCGTTGGACCATTAAAAAATGTTGACAAGGACCTTTTTTATAAGATGACACAGGTATTGCAGCAGCTGGTCAAATCTGGTGGAGATATTAATGGTTATATTGATCATTTGGCTTTCATGGCCAAACAGGCCCAGCTCAACTGCTTCAATGATCATGCCTTGGTCTCCTATGATCGTAATGTTGTTGATAAGGTGGTCAGGAATGATTTGAGCACCTTTGTAGCAGCTGATACGATCAGTGTTGCATGTAGTTTTCATGCTGGCAATATCCAGGCAGTTCCCCATGATAAATTCCCTTCTAAACGTGGTAGGGGTGGTGCTGGAAGGGGAAAAAACCGCCAAGATTATTCCCAAGAAAGTGGTGATCGAGATTCTTCTAACACAGAAGCCTTTCCATCTGATCTGTGTTACAATTTTAATTATCGCAGGTGTAGCGGTAATTGCAGCAAGTTGCATGTTTGTCGCTCGTGCAGGGGCAAACATAAGGCCTTAGGCTGCCATGAGAAGCAATGACTGAACGTTGATCCAGCTCCTTTAGGTATTACACAGGCTTCCAGAAATCATCTTATGGTAAATGATGTAGTTAGCACAGGCTTGAGATCTGAATGCGAATCAACTTGTTCTCCTCCTGTTGCTTATTCGTCTATTGATGCTTTATGCTACAATATTACCGATGATAATCCTATGCTGTTGCGTGATGAAGTATATGAAATTAATTTACCTTGTGAGCATTCATCTTCAGATCAGACTATTCCAGATGCAGATGCATTTTCCGCTGGCAATTCAGGTGGTGTAGCGGGTATAAGCCCACAGGAGGACACATATGGACACGTGAGTAGTACAACTGAAAAGGTGTTTTCTCCAGGCTACACGTATCGTGATTGTTCTTTATCCTATGTTGCGCCCTATGCAATAGATTTATGTCCCCTGAATATTCGGCTTCAACCCAGACATTGCCTTGAAGATTATCCTTCTCAGATGAATTTATCAGAATGGAATTATTATCTTGGTTTTGAACCAGATGATACTCTTCGTACTTATCTTCATGATGGAATCAAGTATGGCTTTCATACAGTGGATCAAGGTGCCCCTATTTCCCATTATAATTATGCGAATTATTTATCAGTATTTTCCATCGCTGCCCATGATTATATCAATGGATTAATTCTTCAAGAAATATCAGAAGGAAAATATATCCGTGCGGATTATACCCCGGTTTGTGTACATGCCCTTGGTGCTGTTCCCAAATCTGATTCGGCATTTCGCCCTATCACGGATTTCAAGCGTCCTCTTAATGAGTCTATCAATAACTTTATGTTCTCTACATGTTCTGATTTTTCTTATCATTCAGTTGATGACGTTGCAGAGAACATTTATCCAGGATGCTTCTTGGCCACGGTTGACATTTCTGCGGCATATAGATCCATCAGTGTGCATTCCAGTGATTGGTGTTATCAAGGTATTTCTTGGAATGTATCGGGCACCGAAGAATACCTCTTGGATACAAGGCTTTGCTTTGGCCTGAAATGTGCTCCTTTTATTTTTTCCAACATTAGTAATTTTGTAAGGAGTACCATGATTAGGCTAGGATACACTGGTATCATTAATTATCTTGACGACTTTAGTCTTTGGCAGGGATTTTTCTGAATGTCAAAAGGCTCAAGCAACCCTAGTAACGTTATTGGGGCAATTGGGTTTTATTGTATCGTGGAGAAAGTGTTCTTCCCCTGCACAGTGTACAAAATATCTCAGATTGAATTTTGATTCTGTTAGCATGAAAATTTCTCTCCCAGATGAAAAATTATCCAAGTTGTTTGCAGAATTGGAAATTTTCAAGGATAGGAAACGTGCTACGAAAAGGCAGATCCAAAAGGTGTGTGGAGTTCTATCCTACTGTTCTAGATTAGTTCGTGGAGCAAGGACATTTTCCAGAAGAGTGATTGACCTCTTGAAAGGGCTTCCAGAAGGTAACCCACGTATACAATTAACCAATGCTTTCCATGAAGATTTGTTGTGGTGGCAGAAATTTGCTACCCACTTCAATGGTGAGGAATACATTATTCGTAAGAACACTGGTGATATGACTGATTACTCTTTTTCAACTGATTCTTCATTGTCAGGATATGGCCTCGTGTATTCATCGGATTGGATGGGCAGTTTTTTCAATTCAGATGACATTCCAGTACTGCCCTGTCCTACTTGCAAGGATCATCATTGGGAGAATATAGACGTTCCATCAGATTCTCATATCCATTTTTTTCAACTCGTACCTGTGTATCAGGGCCTTAAGCGTTATGCTAAGTCCTGGTCTAATCGTCATGTTGTATGTTATTCTGACAATACACAAGTTGTTTCCATGGTAAATACGGGAACAAGTTGTAACATTGCTGCTATGTATCTTCTACGAGACATGTTTTGGATTGCAGCAACCAATAACATTCACTTGACTGCTCGCCATATACTGGGCGCCTTGAATGTTATTCCGATTTAATTTCTCGGATTTCTATGAATGATTCTTGTATTGATGTGCCTACAATGTTATGTTGCAGTTCCAGCTATCAGACAACTGGATGAGGAATTATCAACGGCTGTTGGTTCTGCCTGGGCGACAATACCTTGAAAACTAGGAACTCTCAATGGAGGAGATATCTACAATTCTGTATGGAGTTCTCCCTACCTGCATTGCTGGCAAGCCCTTCAACTGTGTCACGTTTCCTAGTTATGTTATCACGGAGCTGCAAGTATGTTACCATTAACAATTATCTATCATCGGTGAATGCCCTTCATAAATTTTATGGGCATGCTATTGATTTCCGGGATTACTATATTATTCAATTGGTCCTTAAGGGGCTAAAAAGGCAATTAGAATCACCATTGTCAATTTCAAAGCCTTTCTCTAGGGACCAGATTTTGGAGATGTATTCCAAACTGGACCTTTCTTCTCATTTGGATCTAGCCTTATGGGCTGCTACTATCTTCTCATTCAGGACGTTGCTCAGGAAGTCTAATGTGGTTCCTGATACACTTGACAATTTGCAGCATGTTATATTACGTAAGGATATTGAGTTTAAGGTTTGGGGAATGTTGGTACATGTTCATTCTACAAAAACTATCCAACATCGCGAATACACTCTTGACATTCCTGTAACCTATGTTGGGAACTCTGCTTTTTGTGCAGTCACTGCCTTGGAAGAACATTTCTCTGTCGTTACAGGTGGTCCAAATGATCCCTTGTTTCTACACCCAGGAACTGCCAAACCATTATTATATAGGGATTTATTGCTTTTTATTAAACGCCTTGCCTCTAGGATAGGACTGACCGGAAAATATGGTTGTCATTCCCTCAGGCTTTCTGGTGCAACCTTCCTAGATTCAGTTGGCATCCCATTAGAAGACATTATGATGGTTGGAGACTGGCGTTCACTGGCGGTTTTATCCTACCTATCAGTCCCGATGTCCAGGAAAATGGAACTTCAAGATAAGATTGGAATATTTCTGTCTTAATTGGACCCTTGGCGGTTGACTCTGCCGCCGGCTTACAGCCCAAACCGGTGTTCATGTGTTTATTACATGTGTTTGACTATGTGTGTTTATGTGACAGTATATATTCCATATATAGCAGTATAAATTCATAGGAGGATGCTTGAGACTAACACCAGAGGCCTCCACTGCTCAGGCCTACCTGGGGACACTTGTGCCTCCTCTATCCACCAGGGGAGAGAGTTTCAGTCACTTCTCAGCTAGCCACAGGAGAGATAGCACATACTACACTACATTGTCAGTTTATTAGTAATAAATATTTTTTCTTTTTTTTCTATGTTGGGCGGTTGACTCTGCCGCCGGCTTACAGCCCAAACCGGTGTTCGTGTGTTTATTACATGTGTTTGACTATGTGTGTTTATATATATATATATATAGATACTCTTCTCATAGTAGTAGAGTACTATTGTTAAAGCTTGTTTAGTAAATATATCAGTTGAATCAAAATGGAAATTATAACTAATCTTACCTGTTCTAGAAGAACACTGAAGAAATGGGAACCGAATATAAATATAGACCAATTATATTAGATATAAAGGAATCATATTTCATACTTATCCAAAATAATTGATAAAAAAAAAAGATTCAATCTGATTTGCTCTCTTGTACTTTGCACCTGATCTTCTCAACAAGTCTTGACATAGACGCATCCAGCTGTTATCTACCTTTCTTAACCTAGATAATATAATCTGTCTGGTCCCCTGACATAAACATAGATTCAAAGTCACCTTGAATTTTCAAAGTCATTCTGTAAAGAGAACATGGCAGACCATGGTTGATGATTGCATGGATATGCTGTAAAGAAAAACAACTTTACGTTGATTGCAGTCGACTAAAACGCCAAGGTAATGATATTTCTGCTGTAAATGTTCCTACAAAAATGAAATTTGCTCTGTTTACTTAATAAATATGTGTAATTTTCTGAACAGAAGTATAATTATTTAGATTCTTGCTCAGAAAAGTACAATGAATAGGTGGTTTTCATTATTTTTACCTTTTTAACACAGACATCTGTTCTAAATACATATACTGTACATCAGTTTCATTGACATTGTCTCTATATCAGTTAAGTCTACATTATGTATTCCACTATTAGTTTTGACTATGCAGTGTCCAAAATCTGGTATGATTTATGAAGCTAAATGCATTAGTTTAAAAGCATACATTTTCTGAGATGTAGAACTTGGAATTTGCCTTACTGATGTAACATTTAATTTCTGATAAATAATACTTTCCTATTCTTGTCACAGCATGGATGTTGATGGAAGAATACAGTAAGTTGACAATAAAATAAAGATTATACAAATAAAGGCCGGAGAAAGTGAAAATGATAACACTCATGAGTGTGTGTATTTTCACATACATGAAACAACTCAGTGCATTGCTAAATCATAACCCTTTCAATAGCCATACTGCCTTCTTACGCCTTACACAGATATTATGCTCAAAATTGTTTATATTAGATTAACATCTGCACTCACTTCCTCTACCAGTATCACATGTCAGTATCTAGTCAAAAAAAGTAGATATGCATAAGAATGAAATGCAAATGGACTATGATCCCATGATCCATTACCCTTACCACACATTTTCTTTCCTTTATTTTTCAATTATCTTCCTTTTTTACTTGAAATGCCTTGTTTTTAAAAATTATTTTCTGATATTTCTTGAAATAATAACTAATTTTACTATGACCTTTACCACTAAAACAGGTTGACCAAGAGCAGGTTCAGCCCTGAAGGGAGGGCACGGATCAGACAGGCCCTTCTCAGCAACACCAACTTAATAAGGCTCTGGTAATTATAGTTTATAGACCCTGCAATAAAAGGTTTTGGTTCAGAAATGATATTTTTAAACAAGGAATTATGTTAACTAAGAAGAAACTGAAAGACTGCACGTTCGGTGGTCACGGAGAATGTTATGCAATCTTACAAATTAAGTTATATAATAATGCATTCCGCCTAAATGGTTATTTTCCCCCTGGAGGCTGACACATTTAATGTCTTTTGACTTCAATTTATATAGGTATAGTACATAGGTCAGGGGTTCAAAGTGAAACATATTAGTTTTTCCTGGGTGATGACCATGTCTTTTGATTAGTAGATAACTTCACAAAGACGTTGTTTAAAATGGAAACTCATGATTTGAAACCGGGGGATTTTCTCTCCAGTTTATTTGAAAGTGCATTCTGAGCTTATAAACTAAAATAAATTTGACAAAAGCTGACAACAGCAGACAGATAAAGCTGAAGGGAGAATACCTTATTCTTGTATGGTCCAGAAGAGGTAAAATCTAAAGGCTCCGTCTGGAAGTTTGAAAAACCAAAGAGTTTTTGGCAGAACACAAAGGCTCCCCCTGGCTTCTTTGAACATAATTATAATGTAATTTGAAATTGGTTAAAGCCTATATCAAGTTTGTTCTATGTCTTACTGGCACAGATGTATTTGGTCCTTCTAAAATTGGGGAAAAATATTTTTCAAAGTGAATAGGCTCAGAATGCAACTTTAAGGGAACATAATAAACTGAAGTACATGTTCTTTTACAGGTTACCAGAGAGCGTGTTCACAGATGCCATTGTACCAGACCTGTGTAGGTTTTTGGAGAAAAATACTCCATTACAGAGTTTTGAGTAGGTATATGTTTATTGGATAAAGATTTAATGCATTATATTTATAAATAGACAATGCCACTTATTGAAAAAACATGGTATCCTCATTAAACTAAAGCCTGACTCTGTTCTAATATTTTATTCTCTAATAGTCACTCTAAATATTAGAATGTATATTGTGTATAAAATAAATGGACCCACTTAGTGACTTGGTATCTGAACTCTGTAAATGAGCCCCTTTTGTGTGGAGCTAAAGCTGTGAACACTGGATCAATAAATAGGTTGCACAAATATCCACTGAGCATTAGAGGTAGTGCTCCTATATAATAAGCGTTAGCAGACTCTATCTAAGTGAACTCCCAAACCTTTGGTGGGCAGTGTCATCTTTATTAGTGTGAGGTTTGTACAAATTTACATCAACATATTTTGATCATTTACTATCTCTATCAAGATTCTACATTTAAGGAATAATATACACTTTATAAAGAAAATATGCTAAACAAAGAATATTGCTGTCCAAATGCTCCTTTGATGTCTCATTTAACGTTAAGTGCAAATGATGCTGGAAAAATCTTTAAAGTCAATTAATGTCTTTTTTCTCATGCACCATGAGTTTAACATCTAACAGGCAATATTACCATAAAGGAAAACTAAAATGGAGGTTATGTCTTTCAGGCAGTATATGGCACTGATTGAATCCCTTATCTATTTACTGATCAACATAACACGGTATAATTGAGGGCCCTGTGCCAACCCTTCTTGTAATAGCTTCATAACTGTTGAACAGGTTAGAGGAAGGGCTTGACTAATAAGATTGATTTTATCTAGGGGCAGCATTATTAACAACTCTTTATGTTTGATACCATCAATATGATAAATTTTTATTCAATAAAAATATATTTCCAACCTGTCCTTAATGCAGACATTAAAGTCTCTCTGCAGCATTAGGCTATTTCCTAAACTGGTAAACATGATGTTGGTGTGTGTATTTTCTTTTACAGCTTGCTTCAAGCCAGATTCACTGATGTTGGGCTTGGGAAGCTACTTCAGGCTTTTATGACCAACACATCATTGAAAATGTTGAGGTATTTCATGAACAAATCTGTTATTGTCAGGATGATTTGCCCGACTTGCACTTCATACAATGCATGAGTTATTTCAGAAACGTGATATACATCATATTTCAATGAATAGCTATATGCAAGCAACTGATTCAGCTACGAATAATTCACGGGGAGAAAATATGTTACGTCATTAATGACACACATGAAAAACCTATGCTTTGTCCTGATAACTTGTCTCTGTCTATTTCTGTCTGGGGGAGAGTAAACTGAATGACCTTTGTTGCTGTGTAATGATTCAAGATTCAAATGATGAAAGGTGACTATGAGGGAAAGACAAAAACCAACAAATAGTTTGAGATCCAGTTTTATTGGATGGTAAATTCAAATTACACTGAATGATAGTCTCACAAAATGGTCTTCATACTTTATAATAAAATCTACACTACTTTACTAGTGAGTCTCTAAAATAATCTTCCATAAATAGCTTACAAAGGTGCCTTGATAACAACCTGGGTGGTGGGAAGTGTATCTGCAGGCTCACACCTGGCTGGCTATAGCTAACCAGTTTAGTAAACCAAAAAGGTATTTATACTGATTACAATCATTTTGATTTTATGCTTGACTGAAGTTCTCAAACTGATTGTATGTCGCAGGGAAGTCTCATGATATTTCTACAAAATATAAAAGACAAATAAGCAACACATTTACTATACAGGGTGATACAGGTTTAGTAGTTAAGAGTTTAATGCATGAAACTTTTATTTTTCAATGATTCATAAAAAAACATCATCATTAAGAAATAAATATCTAACATATACATTATCAGCACAACGTTTCTAGATACATTTGACCTGCTAACTGTGGATTTGATGAATATCAAAAGAGTTATATGAAGAAACGTAAAAACATTTGCAGCATCACTGTCCCACCATCACTGATTGCTGTGTTTCCTTCCTTGGGAGCTCAGATCTAACAGAAAAGGTATAAAAAATACCTAACCAACCTCAAATGGGGTCCTCAGGGATATTGGGGTCGAGCTTCGGGGTGCTAACCCCCCTCGTATCACCTTCTCAGTTGGTTATATGCATGTACAGTATTTTAAGAGTGGGTTTTAGCTTGATAAAAAAAAGAAATTTGCTTAAATTTTTAATAGGAGTGCAAATCATCTGCAATTCACTTTTATCAGATTGCTGCTTTTGTGCTGAATCTATTTCCCATTTATGAAAGACATCAGTGACCTTATCTCTGGGTCTGTTTCAGTCTGTGGGCAGTGAGCTGAGTGATGCTGTGGTGTCAGATATCTTTAACCTTGTCTCTGTGTCTGTTTCAGTCTGTGGGCAGTGAGCTGAGTGACGCTGTGGTGTCAGATATCTGTATCCTTGTCCCTGTGTCTGTTTCAGTCTGTGGGCGGTGAGCTGAGTGACGCTGTGGTGGCAGATATCTGTAACCTTGTCTCTGTGTCTGTTTCAGTCTGTTGGCAGTGAGCTGAGTGACGCTGTGGTGTCAGATATCTGTAACCTTGTCTCTGTGTCTGTTTCAGTCTGTTGGCAGTGAGCTGAGTGAGGCTGTGGTGTCAGATATCTCTAACCTTGTCTCTGTGTCTGTTTCAGTCTGTTGGCAGTGAGCTGAGTGACGCTGTGGTGTCAGATATCTGTAACCTTGTCTGTGTGTCTGTTTCAGTCTGTTGGCAGTGAGCTGAGTGACGCTGTGGTGTCAGATATCTGTAACCTTGTCTCTGTGACTGTTTCAGTCTGTTGGCAGTGAGCTGAGTGACACTGTGGTGTCAGATATCTGTAACCTTGTCTGTGTGTCTGTTTCAGTCTGTTGGCAGTGAGCTGAGTGACGCCATGGTGTCAGATATCTGTAACCTTGTCACTGTGTCTGTTTCAGTCTGTTGGCAGTGAGCTGAGTGAGGCTGTGGTGTCTGATATCTGTAACCTTGTCTCTGTGTCTGTTTCAGTCTGTTGGCAGTGAGCTGAGTGTCGCTGTGGTGTCAGATATCTGTAACCTTGTCTCTGTGTCTGTTTCAGTCTGTTGGCAGTGAGCTGAGTGACGCTGTGGTGTCAGATATCTGTAACCTTGTCCCTGTGTCTGTTTCAGTCTGTTGGCAGTGAGCTGAGTGACGCTGTGGTGTCTGATATCTGTAATCTTGTCTCTGTGTCTGTTTCAGTCTGTTGGCAGTGAGCTGAGTGACGCCATGGTGTCAGATATCTGTAACCTTGTCTCTGTGTCTGTATCATTCTGTTGGCAGTGAGCTGAGTGAGGCTGTGGTGTCTGATATCTGTAACCTTGTCTCTGTGTCTGTTTCAGTCTGTTGGCAGTGAGCTGAGTGACGCTGTGGTGTCAGATATCTGTAACCTTGTCCCTGTGTGTGTTTCAGTCTGTTGGCAGTGAGCTGAGTGACGCTGTGGTGTCAGATATCTGTAACCTTGTCTGTGTGTCTGTTTCAGTCTGTTGGCAGTGAGCTGAGTGAAGCTGTGGTGTCAAATATCTGTAACCTTGTCTCTGTGTGTGTTTCAGTCTGTTGGCAGTGAGCTGAGTGACGCTGTGGTGTCTGATATCTGTAACCTTGTCTCTGTGTCTGTTTCAGTCTGTTGGCAGTGAGCTGAGTGACACTGTGGTGTCAGATATCTGTAACCTTGTCTCTGTTTCTGTTTCAGTCTGTTTGAGCTGAGTGGCACTGTGGTGTCAGATATCTGTAACCTTGTCCCTGTGTCTGTTTCAGTCTGTTGGCAGTGAGCTGAGTGACGCTGTGGTGTCAGATATCTGTAACCTTGTCTCTGTGTCTGTTTCAGTCTGTTGGCAGTGAGCTGAGTGACGCTGTGGTGTCAGATATCTGTAACCTTGTCTCTGTTTCTGTTTCATGCTGTTTTAGCTGAGTGGCGCTGTGGTGTCAGATATCTGTAACCTTGTCTGTGTGTCTGTTTCAGTCTGTTTCAAGTGAGCTGAGTGACGCTGTGGTGTCAGATATCTGTAACCTTGTCTCTGTGTCTGTTTCAGTCTGTTGGCAGTGAGCTGAGTGACGCTGTGGTATCAGATATCTGTAACATTGTCTCTGTGTCTGTTTCAGTCTGTAAGCAGTGAGCTGAGTGAGGCTGTGGTGTCAGATATCTGTAACATTGTCTCTGTGTCTGTTTCAGTCTATAAGCAGTGAGCTGAGTGACGCTGTGGTGTCAGATATCTGTAACCTTGTCTCTGTGTTTGTTTCAGTCTGTTGGCAGTGAGCTGAGTGACGCTGTGGTGTCAGATATCTGTAACCTTGTTTCTGTGTCTGTTTCAGTCTGTTGGCAGTGAGCTGCTTGATGCTGTGGTGTCAGATATCTGTAACCTTGTCTCTGTGTCTGTTTCAGTCTGTTGGCAGTGAGCTGAGTGACGCCGTGGTGTCAAATATCTGTAACCTTGTCTCTATGCCTGTTTCAGTCTGTTTGAGCTGAGTGACGCTGTGGTGTCAGATATCTGTAACCTTGTCTCTGTATCTGTTTCAGTCTGTTTGAGCTGAGTGACGCTGTGGTGTCAGATATACCTTGTCTCTGTGTCTGTTTCAGTCTGTTGGCAGTGAGCTGAGTGACGCTGTGGTGTCAGATATCTGTAACCTTGTCTCTGTGTCTGTTTCAGTCTGTTGGCAGTGAGCTGAGTGACACTGTGGTGTCAGATATCTGTAACCTTATCTCTGTGTCTGTTTCAGTCTGTTGGCAGTGAGCTGAGTGACACTGTGGTGTCAGATATCTGTAACCTTATCTCTGTATCTGTTTCAGTCTGTTTGAGCTGAGTGACGCTGTGGTGTCAGATATCTGTAACCTTGTCTCTGTATCTGTTTCAGTCTGTTTGAGCTGAGTGACGCTGTGGTGGCAGATATCTGTAACCTTGTCTCTGTGTCTGTTTCAGTCTGTGGGCAGTGAGCCAAGTGACACTGTGGTATCAGATATCTGTAACCTTGTCTCTGTGTCTGTTTCAGTCTGTTTCAAGTGAGCTGAGTGACGCTGTGGTGTCAGATATCTGTAACATTGTCTCTGTGTCTGTTTCAGTCTGTAGGCAATGAGCTGAGTGATGCTGTGGTGTCAGATATACCTTGTCTCTGTGTCTGTTTCAGTCTGTTGGCAGTGAGGTGAGTGACACTGTGGTGTCAGATATCTGTAACATTGTCTCTGTGTCTGTTTCAGTCTGTTGGCAGTGAGCTGAGTGATGCTGTGGTGTCAGATTTCTGTAACATTGTCTGTGTGTCTGTTTCAGTCTGTTGGCAGTGAGCTGAGTAATGCTGTGGTATCAGATATCTGTAACCTTGTCTCTGGGTCTGTTTCAGTCTGTTGGCAGTGAGCTGAGTGACACTGTGGTGTCAGATATCTGTGACCTTGTCTCTGGGTCTGTTTCAGTCTGTTGGCAGTGAGCTGAGTGACGCTGTGGTGTCAGATATCTGTAACCTTGTCTCTGGGTCTGTTTCAGTCTGTTGGCAGTGAGCTGAGTGACACTGTGGTGTCAGATATCTGTGACCTTGTCTCTGGGTCTGTTTCAGTCTGTTGGCAGTGAGCTGAGTGACGCTGTGGTGTCAGATATCTGTAACCTTGTCTGTGTGTCTGTTTCAGTCTGTTGGCAGTGAGCTGAGTGACGCCATGGTGTCAGATATCTGTAACCTTGTCTCTGTGTCTGTTTCAGTATCTGGAGGAGTGAGCTGAGTGACGCTGTGGTGTCAGATATCTGTAACCTCGTCTCTGTGTCTGTTTCAGTATCTGGAGGAGTAAGCTGAGTGACGTGGTGGTGTCAGATATCTGTAACCTTGTCTCTGTGTCTGTTTCATTCTGTTGGCAGTGAGGTGAGTGACACTGTAGTGTCAGATATCTGTAACCTTGTCTGTGTGTCTGTTTCAGTCTGTTTGAGCTGAGTGACGCTGTGGTGTCAGATATACCTTGTCTCTGTGTCTGTTTCAGTCTGTTGGCAGTGAGCTGAGTGACGCTGTGGTGTCAGATATCTGTAACCTTGTCTCTGTGTCTGTTTCAGTCTGTTGGCAGTGAGCTGAGTGACACTGTGGTGTCAGATATCTGTAGCCTTATCTCTGTATCTGTTTCAGTCTGTTTGAGCTGAGTGACGCTGTGGTGTCAGATATCTGTAACCTTGTCTCTGTATCTGTTTCAGTCTGTTTGAGCTGAGTGACGCTGTGGTGGCAGATATCTGTAACCTTGTCTCTGTGTCTGTTTCAGTCTGTGGGCAGTGAGCCAAGTGACACTGTGGTATCAGATATCTGTAACCTTGTCTCTGTGTCTGTTTCAGTCTGTTTCAAGTGAGCTGAGTGACGCTGTGGTGTCAGATATCTGTAACATTGTCTCTGTGTCTGTTTCAGTCTGTAGGCAATGAGCTGAGTGATGCTGTGGTGTCAGATATACCTTGTCTCTGTGTCTGTTTCAGTCTGTTGGCAGTGAGGTGAGTGACACTGTGGTGTCAGATATCTGTAACATTGTCTCTGTGTCTGTTTCAGTCTGTTGGCAGTGAGCTGAGTGATGCTGTGGTGTCAGATTTCTGTAACATTGTCTGTGTGTCTGTTTCAGTCTGTTGGCAGTGAGCTGAGTAATGCTGTGGTATCAGATATCTGTAACCTTGTCTCTGGGTCTGTTTCAGTCTGTTGGCAGTGAGCTGAGTGACACTGTGGTGTCAGATATCTGTGACCTTGTCTCTGGGTCTGTTTCAGTCTGTTGGCAGTGAGCTGAGTGACGCTGTGGTGTCAGATATCTGTAACCTTGTCTCTGGGTCTGTTTCAGTCTGTTGGCAGTGAGCTGAGTGACACTGTGGTGTCAGATATCTGTGACCTTGTCTCTGGGTCTGTTTCAGTCTGTTGGCAGTGAGCTGAGTGACGCTGTGGTGTCAGATATCTGTAACCTTGTCTGTGTGTCTGTTTCAGTCTGTTGGCAGTGAGCTGAGTGACGCCATGGTGTCAGATATCTGTAACCTTGTCTCTGTGTCTGTTTCAGTATCTGGAGGAGTGAGCTGAGTGACGCTGTGGTGTCAGATATCTGTAACCTCGTCTCTGTGTCTGTTTCAGTATCTGGAGGAGTAAGCTGAGTGACGTGGTGGTGTCAGATATCTGTAACCTTGTCTCTGTGTCTGTTTCATTCTGTTGGCAGTGAGGTGAGTGACACTGTAGTGTCAGATATCTGTAACCTTGTCTGTGTGTCTATTTCAGTCTGTTGGCAGTGAGCTGACTGACGTTGTGGTGTCAGATGTCTGTAACCTTGTTTCTGTGTCTATTTCAGTCTGTTGGCAGTGAGCTGAGTGACGCTGTGGTGTCAGATATCTGTAACATTGTCTCTGTGTCTGTTTCAGTCTGTTGGCAGTGAGCTGAGTGACGCTGTGGTGTCAGATATCTGTAACCTTGTCTCTGTGTCTGTTTCAGTCTGTTGGCAGTGAGCTGAGTGATGCTGTGGTGTCAGATATCTGTAACCTTGTCTGTGTGACTGTTTCAGTCTGTTGGCAGTGAGCTGAGTGATGCTGTGGTGTCAGATATCTGTGACCTTGTCTCTGTGTCTGTTTCAGTCTGTTGGCAGTGAGCTGAGTAACGCTGTTGTGTCAGATATCTGTAACCTTGTCTGTGTGTCTGTTTCAGTCTGTGGAGGAGTGAGTTGAGTGAAGCTGTGATCTCAGACCTTTGTGACCTCATTACTAAAAATTCAACAATAACTTCTATACAGTAAGTAATGTGTTTGCTATGGAAAGCTCAAATTCATTCTATCTAAGCATAAACAATTGACAAATATCCTATGTACACTTGTACACCAGGATTTTCAACTTTTTTTTTTTCACACGTCTACAAAATGAATTACTATCATAAAGAATCATCACAAATGATATTGATTCGATATTTCTTCTTTTCAAATATAACCAGTTATGCATATTTGTCTTCTAGCATATTGCAGCATATTGAATTTTTGAATCATTGAAAATATAAATTGTTTGTACTAAAGTTTCCATATTTCAATCAGGTTTGAGGAGAGTTTGTTCACAGATGATGGGATGAAACGTATACTGCAGGCCTTCACCAGCAACTCCGTCATGACAAAATTAAGGTCTGCAGTCTGTATTTCTCTTTTTGTATTGATGTTAAGCAGTATTTGTTAGAGGAAAATGTTTGATATTTAGAAGTAGGCCATTACATGATGTAAATTACATTGTACTATCACCATCCTGGTCAAATAGACTATGTTGTAGACTTGTGGTTGTTACAACATAATGCATTTACATTTCTACTGCATGAAAGTGTATATCCTTTTGTGTGGGTAGATTGCAGCAAAGTTCACCTACAATATATCATATTGTTATTGCTAAAATGTCGATTCGTAGCTATCAAAAGGCCTCATTTGTTTAAGGTCAGTAGGGTAACATGAAGTAATCTGAAAGACAAATAGGAAAGTGAGATGAAAAGAAACTGAGCTCCAGCGTTAACAATATATTAGGCCACACAGGCTATCATCATTTGTATTTTTTACCCATCTACATTCATATATTAATCTGGGAATCAAATGCTATTTTGAAAAGGAATTCCCTATATTATGGCATAGAAAGGAAAGTATTGAAAACCCAGAATGTAGGGTGTTCCAAATCTAATTTCATTTTCTGAAAGATTGTCGAATATAAAGTTTTTCATATTTTGTCCTATTTAGCATTAGAGAAAGTATCCTCAGTGATGCTGTTGTACCTGACATCTGTAACCTATTGACCCAGAACACAACACTCGATGGACTACAGTAAGTAGAATATTAAAATCCATATACTTTACTTATGTTTTTTTTTTTCAGAATTGTTGAGCTAATAAAAACTGGAAAACCCTCTCAAGTTTTTAGACGGACATAACCTTACATTTTACAGTGAACGTCATGTTTTTTTTACAAACCAAGACTCTGGAATGGAGCTTTTGAAATTTCATTTCAATTTAGGACCGAAATGAAAACAAGCTGTTCCCTCAAGGGGTGTTTTATTGATATCTCTGTAAGGAAATGTAGTTAATTGAATACCATTCAAAACATAACATTAGAAAAGGCATTTTTTTATTTTCAAACATCAAATTTGCCATCCACACTTTTTTGTATATCCAATTAAAGGTATTGCATATGCAGCTGATGAATGTTTTCTGTCCTGAATTATTCTAAAATATTTTTGTCATTTTGGCTTTCATTTATTTATTACATTTTTAGAATACATAACTGAAGTAACTCACTTAATAATGGACTTAATGGACAAAATGACTAATATCCCATTAGGTTATCAAATCCCGTGAATGGTTACATTTATGGAACTGCCTTCATAAGTGGCATAATTATATAGATAGTACAGACCCGGGGGGGGGGCACAAAGCAATAATTATTGCCCCGGGTCGGAGCACATTTGATGTGTCAACTGCTTTAGCCCGAGACATATCAAAATGTGTCGAGATGAGGGGAAATAATTAATGCTGAGTGCCTACAAGGTCTGTACTATTCTATACCAATAACCCTGTGACAGCTGAGAAAAAAAGAGAAATAACAAGACCAATTCTCTTTATCTACCTCCAATCGCGGGGGCCAACATGTTGAAATAACCGTAGAGTTCCATATGCTGGGACCACATGGAATGGCAGGATTTCTGAATTTTAACATAATTATTCCAATCAATGCATGCATAATTTTTTTCATATTTTGACAAATCCATGTGCTAAAACACACGAAAGAGACATCAAATTTTGATTAAAAAAAAAAGTAAACCAGAGTGGCCTACCACTGCTGTGCCATCTTGGGAGGGTAAATAAACTGCTTTCATGTTGTTTTTATGATGAAATTGGACAATTTCGGTGTGGTTTGACCATTGTTTACATAGTTTCAATGCAAGCTAGTACCGTTATTTCCCTGCCAGATTAGTTATTGCCCTGCCAGAATCGTTATTGCCCTATGGGGCAATGGCGTTCACCGTTATTCACTAGTTTCTAGCAGGGTAGGACAATGATGAAGGTATAGGTGCTATGAAGTTGGTATAGAATAAAAAAGGACTTTTACATTATACATAGTTATTTAAACCTATACTTATAGGTTTAAATAACTCGTTTGGACAGGGCATGTGTAGAAACAATTACTCAACCCATACTCATTGAAAGGAGGATAACTGAATATTATACTCCTCCTGGGCCACATCTCTTTTGTTGAGAGAGCAGGTTTCTCAATGTAACCTATGGTGTATTGGCTTTAGTAGATTGTTTACCAGGAGATTTTGCATGCTACAATTTATTTGATAAACCTTGGCTTGAAGAGGTTATTCAAGGGCAATCGCACCATTTTTCACATGTTCAAAAATTAAAAGTTGTCCAATCTTTCTCAAATTTCATACAAATATCAAATAATATCTAGGCGATTCATACCTGATAGAAAAAAATGTGTAATTGAAATGTTTAAGAGAATAATTGTCAAATTTGACTATATTTTTAATTAATTTTGCAAATGCTGAAAAAAAATCTTTTGGAAAAAACAACACGTTTTTATCTCGTTAATCACCCATTGTATCAAAACACAATATGCATCAACATTTTTCCTGACTGTTGAGAAAAAAAACAAAAACATATTCCTTATATATAAGTGAATTTATGTGGTAAACACATGATCCTTCCTCCTCAGATGGCAACTGTGAAGTGAAGGATGTCTCACTCTCCAACACGGCACTCTGCCTATGTGTATGACTCACCTGATTAGTCAGTGGGGGTCAGGTGGGCTCATTCATATCCATGTTGTGAGTTCTTGGGCCCAAAAGAGGTCTGAAGGGGGTAACATTTGGAGTCAAAATATTGAGGTACTGGGTCTGTAAGGGGTTTGGGGAAATGGAACCGGTAAGGATTTCTCTGAATGAAAAGGAGGGTCAGACAGAGGTGGCAGGGGCCACACTCTCCAGTCAGGGTGGTGTAGTGGGTAGTTGAGGTGTTCTAAGTGGTTGCAGGGGCCACTCTGCTTAGATGTAAGATTGTTGGTATTGTAGTGAATCTAGGTATATATATCAGACTTACTGTAGTGGTTCTGGAGGTGTTTGGGGAGACTTGCCTGATGATCTGAAAGTCGCACATGTACGCTCGTTCAGGTCCGGGATCAGTCTGGCGAACCACGCTTGGCCGCCCGCTCGGCCGTCCGCTCGGCCGCTCACTGCGCCACCTCGCGGATTACGCGAGAACGACGCATACAGTGTCGACCACAGTATCCTTTCAGGGTGCTGACCAGTTTTTTAATGTATGCCGGTTGATACGTTGGTTTGTTACGCTGTCCCCGAGTTGCCCTATTTGGTGCATGCAAGGGCTAGGGTTTCCTTGGAAGGTAAACCGACATATATTTTGTTGTAGGATACGTTATGTAAGTGGAGGGGTGAAGGGTAATTTTTGATACAATGTTTGGACCTGCCTTTACACCTGCCCTATGCGGTACAGGTGACGCCAAAGGTTTGATTGGTTTGCTGTCCCCTAGCTGTTCTACGCAGTCCAGACAAGGGCTAGGGTCTCCTCTGAGGGCAGACCGACAGGCGGGGTATGGGGGTTAACCAAAGCATCAGCCCAAGGTCTGTCTCACACAGTCCAGACCCTTCTATCATCGGGGTGATGTCAGGTGGCTTTCACGGTTTCGATAAAAATCTCATCAGGCCGTTTATGGTTGACTTTCATGGTGTCCACACAGGATCACAGGTTATATTGAGTGTTTGCAGTGGCTCCTCACATGGGAATGAGGTATTCACGTGCACAGTCCTAAAATTTCAGCTATAAAAATTCACATTTCACTTTCAAAATGTTCGCTAAATCTAAATACTATCATCATTGACTTCCATATGGTTGTCTTTTATTTTTATTGAAAAGAAATAGAAACTCATGTTATATTTCTGTATCATTAAAAACCCTTGATTTTTGAAAAATCACAATATGATGAGACTGACTTTACTTTAGATGTATGACTTGCATTCTGGAAGTTTTCATTCAAATCTGATTATTAGATCTGTAATTGCGCCATTGTATGTAAGGAAATCTTATTAGTTGTCAATAACTCATGCACAACCCTCTGATTAATAGTGCAATATTCTAACAATTGGCCTATCAGGCAGACACAGGATTTCGGAAAAGGGGGTTTGCTTATAGACTAAGTACTAAAACGTCATGCATTTGCATACAATTCATGATGTATTTTGTTCCTCTTTGTGTGTGTGGGAGGGGGGGGGGGGAGGAGGGGGGTACCAGGACCCCTTGGACACCACTTAATTCCCCACCGTCAGTACAGCAGTGGGTATGACTGTCTTTGTTGTGTTTATTACATACACACACTTGGCCAAATAACATCAAGCAAGCATGGTCATTTAGGGGAGTAGCTAAACGTAGAACAATTCAGATCAGAAAAAGAAAATAACACGACACAAATCTTAGATCTAACTCAGAGTGCCAATTGATAACAACTGCCTCATGAAAGAAAATGGTATTCAGTAATGGACCCTTTCCTGTAAGATAAAAGTATTTCCATGTGCACTTGCTTGGAAACCTTTTCAGACATTAAAGCTGGCAATGAAAGTGTTTTTTCTGAATTATAAAATATAGAATCAAATCGGGGGTGGGCACTATTGATTGAATTACCAGTCTATGTACGTCTACATCAGTTTTGCCTCAACAGCAAAAAATAGGCTTGGTCAAAACAAGTTTTGGTTCTGAATGATGGAATTTCACGATGAGTTGATTGCTGAATACATTCTCCTTATCATAGAATCACTGGGTAGTGGTCCTGAAAGACTGTTTTCACTAAAGAAAAAAAAGAAAAAAAGAATCACATCCACGCATTGGTTAGCTGAAAGGAAACGTTTCAGCTTCTCTAGAAAATAACTTTTGAAGATTATGTTCAAAATGCATATCTAGGAATAAATGTGTTGTATACATAACTCAGAAATATTCAAACTTATGACAAATTTAAACAAAAGCAAACAAATAATATAATGAAGAATCTGTTATTTTCCCAAAACTATTTTATTCTCAAGTCACTGGGTTTGCCTTTTTTGGAAAAAGTTTCAGTATTTTATAACTATCCAGTAAATGTGTACATTATTAACCGTGCTAGTCATTTGTTAGATGGTTAGTTGGCATCAGACATTCACGGCAAATTTTTGAACTCATACATCAAACAGACTTGGGCCTGGTTGAATAACTTTGCTATATACCGCCTCAATAAGTGTAAGTTCTCCCCCACCATTAACACCGAAAGTGCACAGTATTATAATCTGACTTATTGCACACGCAGTTTTTATTGTATTATTGCTACTATTTTACTCCTACTTTCTAAGTTTCCCTACGCCTTCTGGCGTGTCAAGAAGTGTTGATCAGAGTGTGTTAACTATATTGTTCCACCAAAGTCCGTGTAGCTCATAATACTTTTAACACCCTCAACTTTGGCGGCGTCTTAATGTGTCTACACTCCATGTAAGCACCAATTTAATGGGCGCGTCTTTCCGCAGTTCTCCTGACACTGGCCATATGCATGTGTGGTTCGACCTGAAAGATTGGTTTCCCCTAAATCTAGTAGAACAAAGGACAGTTTGTGTGTAATCTCTGCACTTACGTAAATGGCGCTCGGTAGCACTCAGCCGAGCGAGTAGCTCATTCATCTATCAACAGCCGAGCAAGGATGACCTCTTGGAATCTTACTCCGACTAAGGGCAAGCGCAGCCTAAGGCTTAAGCTCCGTGTAAGTTACATTTAAATCACACCACTCAATAGTTCATTCTCTTTTGCTAAAGATATTTAAAAGATAATTTGTAATAGTCTGTTTTTGTTACCGCCTACCCACCGCACCCCGTTACATTGGGTGGGTTTTGTAGCGTTTTTCAGTTTCATTTAATTTACAGTTGTCACGCACTCACGCACTCTATATATATATATATATATATAATTATATCCGATCTATATTCAGCCAACCACAAGTCCCAAAGTAGTTGATCGCGAACCAGTGGTCATCTTGGACGATGACGGTCAAAAGGGGGAAGAAAAGAAAGCCGTGGACTGCAACCAGGAAACAAGTCCCAGCCAGGCAACCACATGTCCCAAAGTTCAGTTCTCTGATGAGGAACCGATGGTCATCGAACCGATGGTCATCTTGGATGATAATGGTCCAATTGCCACCCATGTTCAGCCCCCCGCGGGAGCTCGAGATGAAAAGAAAGCCGAATGCAACCCGGAAACCAGTCCAAGGTGAGTCTGCCTTTACCCTAAATCAGTTAAACTTTTAGCCAAATGTCCCATATGTATATATCTGTTTACGGCTCTATAACATTCGTTATAAATGCAAAAATTAATAACATTGATTAATTAATTTATTAACGTTTCTTAATGTAAAAATTCTAATCCCTGAATGTGCGCCTCAATTCTTATAATTAAGTAGGCATCCCCCCTTCGTTTTTTTAAAAATCTCTGGATGTTCTCCATTGTTCTACCCCTTCGGTTCGTCTTTTTTACCTTCAGTTGCAACCTTGGCAATCCGTTGACGTCCCCACCCACCAATTGCAGGCAGCCGTATAAGACGTGCAATTTGAAGGAGGACGAGGCAGAGAGTACCATTCTTGAGATTGGAGCCTTGGCAGAAAGACTTGTCCCCGGGGAGGGCAATTTTTTCGCTACAAATTTTCGGCGTTATTTTTTATTCAAGCAAAAATTCAAATCTGTTAATAATTCCTAATCTTGTAAATCATATCGAACGACCAAACAATTATTATATCATATTCCTTTTATTTTATCGAGCGCATCTAACTCATATTCTGTAATAAAAAAAGTTATTTACCCAAAACAAATTCCTATATGTTGTTCCGTCACCATAATTTCGTGTCGTATCGTGTACACGTACGCCCTCCAGTTTTAGTGGCTTCGTGCAGAAACCTATTATTCTATCTTAATCCTTTTTCTTATTCAAGTGTCTCTTAGTCACCTTCTGTAGTAAAAATGTCATTTAAAAATGTCATGCAAGGGTCCCAATGGTTCAAAACGGTGCCATGTGGGCCCTCTTTGCACCATAGGGAATCGGTTGTAAACATTAGCTTTTCTCTAAATATATTCATTTCCTACATATGAAACTCACAACATATAGAAAGAAGCATGTCATAACATGCATGGTCATATTAAAATTTCATAAATATGTTTATTTTAGACACAATCCGCTTTGGTTTTTTTGCCCTGGTCTATTGTCGGCACTCAGGGCACCGGGTGCCGGGAGTGACCACTCCCGTGGTGGGGGACTGGGGGCTAATTTGAATCACCCGACGCGTGTCCGGCCCCCGATAACGCGGCACTTCTGTGGTGTAAGACTCCAGTAGGCTGACGTCACACAGGACGCCGCGCGTGGCGGGTGGTTCCACACTGAGGGGCGGTTCTCATTACAGGCCCGTCCTCTGACCCCCCTGCCGGGCCTTCTGACCGGCTGGGCCTGGGGGGGGCCCCCGACAACAGACTGGAGGGGTGTAAACAATCGACATACTTCACTTATCAACCCTTTTTTTCATAATTTCAAGGGTATGAGGGTTATCTATATGTTATCCCCAATATTTAGGTAGCTCCGTTTATAAATGCAATACTTGATAAGGAAATGATTGAGTCTGACAGCTGGTTCTTCTATAGCCTATAGAGGAACCACATGGGTCTGCATGGAACCACAAGCAGCGTGAACCAGTGGTCTTCCGCCAAAATCATGCAGACCCATTCCGGTCTTAACCCGGTGACAGGCTTCCAATTGCAAGGCCGGCCTGGAGCGGTCAGATATGGGTCAGGCTCACGAAATCGTCGCCAGTGGGTATTTTGTGTGTCTCAGCCCCACGATACTTACAGAAATAATCTGATAGCTTTGGAAGTTATATCAATGGAAAGATCTCATCGAGACGAATCCGGGGCACTATACTTTTGCCCACCTGCGAGAATTCCTTCTTGGTGAAAAATGGGTCCGAAGTTGAAAAATTGCTGAAAATTGCCTTTTTTTCCATGTCCCCCTTAAAGGTTAAAATGTAAACAGTGTTCCCTAAGCAATTCAAGGCACTTAATGGCACCTTTTAATGTTTCATCCCCTAGCAAACATATCAAGGTTTTGTCAGAAGGCAAAAAAAATTTTCTCGGGTCTGCATTATGCGACCGGGGACGAAATGCAAAATGTCTCAAAAATTCTGGTTTCTCCGTTAGGTTTGGAAATTGATGCAGTAGGGTAATAAAAAGATAAAATTCATTCAATGTTAAGTCTTGTATTTGGGCACCAACATGTTTTCTAAGGTATCTGATTAAAATTTTTGACCAGTCTCGACTTGGGGTCGGTCCAGGTGGCAAAGTGTGTGCCAAGGTTGAGAGTATGGTTAAGCCTGGTTTCTCCGTCATGTCAATATCTCATTAAGTATACACATTAAAATAAAATCCTCTTAACAGCATCTTAAATACCCTATTCCTACATGATATCAACATTCAGATTGATTGTGCATCATATTATTGTCAAGTTATTGACTTGAGAAGACGTCGACTGGTTTCTCCATCAGGTGTTTCTCCGTCAGTTTGGCGGGAACTTTTCGTTGCAACGGGGTAAAAAAGGCCCAAGTTTAAGCCGGTGCGTGTTTCACCCTTCCGGAGAACGCCAAGCACTTCCGCCCACTCGCCAAACACGCGGAGAAGCAAGACAAGGACCATTTTCACGAAAAATTCAGCCAAATTTCTCCGAAAAAGGTAGGTTTCTCCGTGCATCCGTGCAAAATACATCACATATATTGTGTCTAGCATACCCAGGACCAGAAATAATGGTTCATTTAGTTAGTTTAGGCCTTGTAGGAGCAGATTTTATCGAAAGAATGATCGCAAATGTTTTGAAAATGCCGCCGAGAGCGGTGGCCCGGCGAGTCAGCTGATCGGTGTTGACAATACACAGAGCTAACGGAGAAACCCAGAAAACCGGTCGTGTGTCTGTAATTCTCATCCGAATTTATATTTCTTTGCATCAATGTATAGCTAGAAGCACGTACTACTTGTGTATACCTTTAATTTTGCAAAAAAAATTCACCCTGGGTGGGTATGGTTGAAATCCCGATGACGGAGAAACCTGCAGAATGTAATTGACAGTCGGAGATGTGTTGTGACAACTCACTCGCTGGGAAATAGTAGCCAGTTCTTATGTATTATGTGTATAACATACATATCCATGATTATAAGTATAGTTTACCCTGTTTGTGACAATATAATATGCACTATGATACCAAAAACTGCAAACCTGACGGAGTAACTTTTTTCTGAAAAATGTGTGTTTCAATGGCCAAACTGATTTTCTGAGCACTATTTGGGTTGGGTATGGTTTGCTAAGTCACTGACAACCTTGGAAGGACTGTTTTAGAAATATAATATTCATTACCTTGTCAAATATTTAACATTTTCTAATAATTCTAATTTTTTATATTCACATTTTAGATGTCGACTCCAGCCGCACGACACGCCAAGGCGTACCGGGAGCGCCAACTTGCTGCCAACCCGGAGGCCTTCCTTGAAAAAGATAAGAAACGGAAGGCCAACACCTACACGAAGTCCGCAGACCTTGACTCGCCGAAAAGACGCGCCCGCAACGCCGCGTCGGCCAAGAGTAAGGAGCGTGTGGCCAAGGGGGAGGCGCGGCCCAGGCGGAAGATTGGGGACATCCTGGCCGCGCAAGAAGCGGCGGAACGGGTGGTGACAGACGTAAGGAAATATTCATGATATATATAATAATTATAAGGTGTATAACTAATTATTAATAAAGGAATTACCTTATAGAATCATTCTTACAGTCAGTGCCCAGTTGGAATTTGGAAAGTTTTCGGTTGTAATTGATAACAATTTGATATCAAGAAAAATTGTACAAGTCATTAACTATCTTATACACATGTATCTTGTATGGGTTAACGTGTATCTTGTATGGGTTACCTGAATTAAATAATTTTGTTTTACAGCGAGAGGCCAGGGCCGAGGCGCGAGGGTCCCCCGTTGCCGCCGCCGCAGCACCTGCCCCGGACCTTCTAACCCCCCCCCGTGTCACCAGAAAGAGGAGGGCGACACCAGAGGAGGAGGCCGTACCCGCCGTACCCGCCGTACCCGTGAGGCGCCGGAGGGTCAGCGCCCCTGCGACAGTCCCTGCGCGCGAAGTGTCGGAGGACGAGGAGGTGGCCGAGTTGCGGGAGAGGTTGTTTTATTACTTAATATTTTCTTGCAGATTTTTATGTTTTGATATCACTTCAATACACATGCCTTTAATACAAGACTTTATCACATTATCATATTTTATATTTCTAATAATATTCCTGTTAACTTTCATATTTCTTTCAGTGTTGCCGAAGCCGTGCAGGGCTACTTTTCTACGGATAACTTATACCCAGGTAACACAGTAACGTTTTTAGAACATCTAAAACACGTTAGCCTAAATGTTTTTAAAACTTCCAAAATGAAAGTTTCCTACTCAGTATAGAACCAGTTTTTTTGTAGGTTTTCAGAACGTTATTGCAGAACGTCTTTCAAACGTTTTTATGAAACGTCATCTGTAAAACGTTATATTTTGAATAATGGAAAACGTTTTATACACATCTCAAATGAAAGTTTTATACTCAACATATAACTAGTTTTAAAAACGTTTTTTTCTTTGCTTAGTGAAAACATTTGAATTTGTTGTTAAATGAAAGTTTTATCCTTATCACATAACCAGTTTTAATGTCAATTTGGTAATCCAGTTTGCAACCAGTTTACAACCAGACTATAACCAGTTTTTTAACCAAATTGCAACCAGTTTTGAACCAGCTTGCAACCAGTTT
This sequence comes from Lepidonotus clava, assembly GCA_936440205.1. Classification (NCBI taxonomy): domain Eukaryota; kingdom Metazoa; phylum Annelida; class Polychaeta; order Phyllodocida; family Polynoidae; genus Lepidonotus; species Lepidonotus clava. The sequence continues at coordinate 52,750,160 of OW387140.1, read as the reverse complement.
GAAACCAGTATTGCTTTGTTGTATAGCTCAAATATGATCAATTTATTCCTAAAGGAATAAAGCTACATATTATCCACACCAAGAGCACATGATGTTATAGCCAAGTCATACTTGTTCCATTCACCATGTGTATAGTGTATAGCAGGTGAGCTTTGGGAAGACTCTGCTTTGGTCTTGAAGTCCCTATTCCTTGTCATATACAAGAAAGGTGTCTACTCATGACAATATTACATCTTTCATTGAAAGAAATACATCAGCAATGTTTACCTTTGTTAAATGCATTTTACTTACTTTTCCTCAGACTCTAAAATATATTGGACCATTTAAAACTATATAACATAGTTAATAATGGGTAATTCAAGTAATTGTTTTCTAAAATTCTCTGATTTAGTAGAGTGGGGCCACCTAGTGCTTTACCCTGCTGCCCTCTAGTGTAACAAAGTACAGGTAAATGTTTTAAAAACGTTATAAATTAGACGTTATGAAAACGTTTTTCATTGGTTGTCAAAAAAACTTGTCATCAAAATGGTTAGTGCCAAAAAGACATACTGAGATGGAGGTTCTTAAAACGTTTGCAAGTGGTTGTGATAAAACGTTTGAATAAAAACATGTATATGACGTTTTTAAAACATTGTAGTTAAAATGTTATAAAAACGTTTCACTAAGACGTTTTGAAAACATAATTATTGACTCAGGTAGAAAACGTTACATGAGGGATGTTATAAAAACGTTGTCAACTGGTATATAACGTTATAACCAGATGGGAACCAAATAAAACGTTTTTAGAACATTGTGTGTTACCTGGGTAGTTTGTTTTTTTTGTAATATATCCCAGTAGTTAGTTTTTAGAATGCTTTTAGTTGCTTTTCTTTTTTAGGGGCGGTGGTTTAATTTCCTGGTGATTTAGGTTTTTTACTTTGGTGATCGTTTTTAATTATGGTTTTGGGACTCTGAGAGAACTTGTTTTTCCCTGAACTATTTTAATCAAGACTTACCAGAACTACCAGAGTATGTGATTATTGTAACGTAATGCCTAATAAATCTTTTTTCGTGCTTTAACTTTTAAATGCAGTTGAGTCGCTTTTAGCATTAATCATTAGCTTCATATAGATTCATATTGATTTACAAACTCACAAAAAGTCAGTACAAATAAATATTCACGCTAACAGATGACATGTTGGGCTTTGGGATAACAAATGATAACACTTGACTACACATGCCTCTAATAAAACCCAAACACATTTTCAGCCTCATCGTTAGACTACCATGCCTTCAGCGTCCCAAGACCCGGGTACGGATGGCCCGGTCCAATGCAGCCCACAGCCGCGAGAAGAAGGTGCTGTTAGCGGCCAACACCGACCTCCAGAGGAAGGTGTGGGCACTCAAGAAGCAGGTGCAACGACTCCAAGCACAGCCCTCTACGCCACCTACCCCTGTGGACCCTGCGGACACGCCCAACGCTCGGCCTGCTGCACCCCTGGCGACCCCAGTGCGGGAGGCCGACCAGTTGCTTCGTGATGCGGGCCTGAGCCCGACCAAGATCCCCGGTGTCAGGAGGCATCTGGTGATGGGCAAGTCGGTGGTCAAGGCCATCAAGACGGCGCACCCTTCGGTGAGGCGTACCGTGATGCGCAGCGCCGCCCTGACGAAGACGGCGCGTCTCCTCGCGCTGTCAATGAAGATGTCCCGTAAGACCGACTCGCGCAAAGGGGAGACGCACCGTATGGTGCTCGCGATGGTAAACAGGCAGCGCATCCAGCGCTACTACAAGCAGAGCGACGTCAGCTCGTGCCTGCCTGGGAAGCGCGACACCGTAACCGTCAAGGGGGTGAAGCTGCAGAAGTATGTCCTCACCGACAACATCGCCGTCATCTTCAAGCGGTACAAGTCGGAGAACCCGGACGTCAAGGTCAGCTACGCCGGGTTCAAGAAGGCAAGGCCCGCAAATGTTCTGCCTGTCTCCAAAACCAAGCGACAGGTGTGCTTGTGCCAGAAGCACCAGAACTTTGCGCTCCGACTTGAGCCGCTGAGGGAAGTGGGAGTTACCCAGAGCCCTGGGGAATTCGCGCGGACCTTCACCGACGAGGCGGCGGGGAAGAAGATCGACGAGCTGGATCGCGACCACGTCAACTTCCGGGTGTGGCGCCAAGTCTCCGGGATCAACAAAGGGAAGCCGTTCAAGCGCACCACCCTTGTTGACGACACCGAGGACAAGGCCGTCTTCCGCGAACAGTTCTTGGCGGACTTGGTCGTCTTCCGGGCGCACGACCATCGTGCCGAGTGGCAGAACAGCCAGTTCAAGCTGTTGCGGTCACGACTGCAGCCCGGAGAGGCGACCGTCCAAGTCGACTTCGCCGAGAACTACGTTTGTAAGTTCAAGGACGAGGTGACCGCGGCATACTATTCGAAATGTCAGGTCACTGTACACCCGGCGGTGATTCACTACAAGGTCGAGGGGGAGGAGGAGTTGGCGCACCAGTCAATCGTCATTCTGTCGTCGGTCCTCAAGCACAACGCCCAGGCGATCTTCGCCTTCCTCAAAGCCCTGATGGCATGGGTGAAGGCGAACCTCCCACACCTGACACAGCTCCACTACCTGTCCGACTCGCCATCCAGCCAGTACCGGAATGCGAGTATGTTCCATATAACCCAGGTAAATCAATTTTGGTCGAAAGAGAATGGGCGCTCGTGCAGGCATTATTTCGTGAAGCCCCGATCCTATTGAGCATGTACTTTTCTTATAGTTGCCATCTCACAATTGAACTTACACTTATTATTAGAGTGACCAATTAATATTGCAACCCTTGTTAATACTGAATTGCACTATTTAAATTCCAGCAAGTAAGATCCAATGCTAAACAACTTCTTTGTGTTTGATGTTGTTGGCCAAGTATGTCTTAACTATATTATATATTTAATAACTTTGCAGAAGATACAAAGACGGCGTGTCGCACTGGACGAGCTTGTTCATCAGGAGTGGGACGAGGATAGGAGGTGGGCCATGAGGGCCGTCCTCACACCAGACTATACAAGTGATGAGGATCGCGTCCTTGATGAACACTCCCAGCGATACCACCGCCTAATCAAAACCCTGGTGTGGGAAAGTGACGCCCTCAGATCCTCTAAAGCGCACCTAGACGACAAAGAGCACTCTGTCACCACCACACGTCAGCAGGCCGTCCGATTAGTTGTGGTGCGCTCGCCGACGCGCGACCCAGCACCAGAACGCCAACAGCCTCCTCCCGGCGCCCCAGACTGGGCAGTGAAGCCTGCGTATCGGTGTGGGGGAGGCGAGGCCTAACACCCCAGCTGCCCAGACATTATCCCCGCCAGTCAGCCATTTTGCCATAATTTGTTCAATTCGTTATAAAAACTGTTCTCCAAAGTACTTTGCACTTCTTGTTTTCACTTCGATCTTATTATTTACCCCTGCCTGCTAAGCAGGGTTGTTTAAATATAAAACTGACTTTTTAAAAATATATCGGTACAATCTAGGTACACTCTATAGGTTACAAATATAAAGGCATTTAAAATGTTTCACATCATCACTCCATTATTATCGTAAAACCACAATTAACAAGACTAATAGGACTAGCTTGATGACAAGATTTTTTCCTTGACTAGAATGTATATAATAATGAAATAGAATAGAGCACACTTTAAATTACGAGTAAAGAGTAACTTCTATCTCAAAAGATTACTATATTTGTAAATATAAATATCACATCACTCTAGCCGACTACCATGATTTAGGAATAAACTTCCAATTGGATCATCTGTCGGTCTTTAGATATATTGTCAGCAGCGCTACATAAAAGTAAAATAGCATGACAAGAAGGTACCAGCTGTACCAGAGACTGGGTACTAGCAAGGAGACTACAGGATCTCCTGTAGTCTCCTTGGTACTAGTAAACATCTCAACAATTCAATTGCAACCTGCACACGACAACCTGTATATGTAAATTGTAATAGATATAGCCCAGTCGCCTGCACACCATACACCTTCGTGCTGTGCACGTGCACACAAACATCAGCTCTAAATGCAACAGCTAATAATACATAAGGAAGAACCAAAATTTCGAATAAAACACAGTGTATACTTATGATAGGACAGTGTTGGCGACCAACTTTTTGGCCTGTGGGCCAACAGGGCCGACTTTGCCAAGTATTGTCAGTCCTGAGAGCTTTCTGACAGCCCTGATTTTTTCTTGTTAGGATAGGCCCATTCAGTCTGGGGAATTCGAGCGGTCATTTCCAGCTGCCGTTGATAGACCTCGCACAGCTACCGATCCGACGCCACAGACCGGCCCTAATTGCGTCTGCGGTCGTCGCATCGGTAAATGTACGAGGACTGGTTCAGCATCGCTCTCAAAACCTTGAAGACCAGGAGTTAGGTGTTGGTATGGATGCATTTCTCCCTGCGACATGTTATGTATACAGTGTTGGCAACTAACTTTTTGGCCTGTGGGCCAACAGGGCCGACTATATGCCAAGTATTGTCAGTCCTGAGAGCTTTCTGACAGCCCTGATTTTTTCTTGTTAGGATAGGCCCATTCAGTCTGGGGAATTCGAGCGGTCATTTCCAGCTGCCGTTGGTAGACCTCGCACAGCTCACCGACCCGACGCCACAGACCGGCCCTAATTGCGTCTGTGGCGGTCGGGGCGGTAAAATGTACGAGGACTGGTTCCGCATCGCTGTCAAAACCTTGAAGACCAGGAGGTAGCTAGGTGTTGGTATTAATGCATGTTGGAGTGTCCTGAAGAACGTGAAGTGTATAGCTATGGGCCATGGGATGAGTAGTTCACCACACGGCCAGTCTTCCTGAAGCAGTTCAGTCCGGGTCCCGCAAGTACTAGTACAAAGGTAGCCCCCAAGTATTAACGCTCCTAACCATAACCCTAACCCCCACTAGAACCCATGGCCAGATATATCCCCATTCCCATTCCCATTCCCACCTGCCCCACCCAGTCACCCTTTTCACCACTTACCACCTGACCTCACACCTTACCCCTTCAACCCCGTCCCCTCCCAACCCTCCCATCCCATCAGGGGGACAGGAGGATGTGGTTAATTGCCCCCCTCCCCCCTATCCCCCCCACCCGTTCCATACCCCCACCCCCCTCCCCTCCCCTCCACCCGATCCCCTTCTCTCCCCCTCTTGCCCCCTCCCCCTTCCCTGTCCTGCTTGCCCCCATCCCCAGACCAAAAAACCCATAAAAAACAACAACTCAAACAAAAAAACAACAAACTATGTATAATACTATAAATTAAGAAACTAAGCTAAACTAAACTAAACTATTTACAAACTGTACAAAAAAACACCTTCTCTCCCCCTCTTGCCCTTGCCCCCCATTCCCTGTCCCCCTTGACCCCTGTCCCCCTTGCCCCCCCCCCCCCCCCCCCCACACACACACACGTGTAAGGTCTAGCCATGGAGACGAGGATTAACAAATATTGCATGGAAAGTTAAACCAACGAGGGTAACACGAGGTACTATTGCCCTGAAATTCCATTTAGATAAAGTGGTTTTACAATTATATCGTAAGAGTCCCTATTATATAGGGGCGTTGGCATGGAACCAATTGGCCATGCACATATATCAAGCTGAAAGTCTACAACAATTCAAAACCATGGTAAAGATATGGATTGAGGAATATGTAACGTGACTCTAACACCTGAGATAGGCAGGCTTAACATAGTCCTGCTTACTCGTTTTGTATAACTACTTGACTTGTTCAAGTGACATAATATATTTAATTATTATAATAATATAAACCGGGATAAATTCTTAACATAGACAATATCCCTTACTCATTAACAGTAGATGATAAATGAGTGTTATATTTGCTGAGTTACAAATATTGTACATATATATTACCTACACCGAGAACTTTGTTAAAAGAGTGTGGTTAAAAAAAAACAAAAAACTTTACTCTCTCTGGTCCGACTCTCTGGTCTAGCTATTTGAGTCGGACCCTGAGTCGGACCAGAGAGAGTAAACAGACGCAGGGCTCGGCGGTGGTGGTGGTGGTGGCGGTGGTGGTGGTGACGGTGGTGGTGACGGTGGTGGTGACGGTGGTGGTGACGGTGACGGTGCCTGGGGCTGGGGCGGCGGTGGCAGCTGGGGGTGGGGCGGCGGTGGCAGCTGGGGGTGGGGCGGCGGCGGCAGCTGGGGGTGGGGCGGCGGCGGCGGCGGCGGCGGCGGCGGCGGCGGGGGCGACGGTGGTGGTACCGGGGACGGTGCCTGGGGCTGGGGCGGCGGTGGCAGCTGGGGTAGCAACAGCATGACCACCTCGGCCCCTGCGGGCGGTCGTACCACCCTAAGAGAAAAAATACAAATTTACAAAATTAAAAAATATTGCCTTTGCTTTCCTTCGAAATAAGGATATAACCCTAACCCTAACCCTAACCCTAACCCTGTTGCCTTTGCTCCCGGCCTTTGCTTCGCTTCTAAATAAGGATGTAAGCTCGTAAAGTGAAAGTTGTTCATGGGAAATTTGGACGAAGATATTTACATGTCCACTGACTTTTAATTATGCAGAGTATGTATAATAAGGGTGAGGTAACATGGCGTTACCTTGTTACAAGGGAAAAAAGTTACAAATGAAATGAATGGATCAGAATTGATTCTAATACTAATTTATGGAATTCGAAGTTATATTTAGATAAATAATGGAGTGTTATAACTATATATTATTAGACTCACTGTATGCGTGGGGCTGGCCCGCTGAGGACAAGAAACACAATCCCCGGCCCCACCTGCTTGGTGTACACCAGGCCTCTGAAAATTGAATAGTGAAGCTTAAGGTCATTTCATGTCTATCAATAGTAATCAGCTCCAGCAGAAGACGCTATCCTACAAACAGACACTATCCAACAAAACTTTGTCACTTAGCACCATTTTTTATGGGATAGCGGTTGCACATGTACAAGCTGCTAAGCCGCAAAATTGTTGCTAATGCAAGTGACAAAACATTAATTTTGTCACTTAGCGACTTCTTATGATGCTAAACTACAAAGAGATGCTAAATGACAAAACATTAATTTTATCGTGTAAATTATTTAAAATGGTACTTTAAAGGAAAACTTGCACATAATTGCAGCATAGTTATTTTTCAATGAATTCAATCCAGCATGTTAATCATAACGTGGACTATAAATGTAAGACGAATAGCAGGAAAATTCCCACTCTACACACAGTTATGGGACATTAAAAAAACTTGTATTTTAATTCATTTTCAAGGGAAATTCCCTTATTTATGACGTAGCAAGGGGAGTTCTTGGGGAATCCCATCTGCCTATAAAAGGGAATCCCCATCCCTGTAGAAGTTGTAGTATGGTTTATGCTTTGTAACCCAAATTATACATATTTAGTCCAATGCAACTCAAAATAAATGAAAATACATATCCACCCATGACCATTCATTCATCAGGGAATCCCAAAATAACTTTAGAAGGAATTCCCTTAGCTGTGACGTAGCAAGGGGAGTACTGAGCAGCTCAGAAGTCAGGGAATTCCCAAAATTAAATTCCTTTTGTCAATAAATCCCTAGGGCCTTGAGATTTTCACATTTTTACTTCTGAATTTTCTTTAGGAAACCTAAGTCAAGTTAATGACACAAAAAATAGCAGTTCTTGAATTTATGTGCAAGTTTTCCTTTAAGGGTCATTAAACCATGCAAGGAGGGGTAAATAAGGGGCAGGGCCAACTAGGCCGGCCATTCAGCCTGAGACATTCTCCCACCTTCCCGTCCTTGCATTGTCCAGGGGCGGATCCAGTGGAGGAGGGGGGGGGGGTGGGGGGTAGATTTTGCGCTAGGGTAGGTCGGGAGATCGAGTGATCGGGAGACTCACGGAATATCCAGGAGATCTAGAGTGGACATGTCTGTAATAAGTGTCGAAAAGAGGGGGGTGCGTGCTATTGGAATTGTTTTCTTCTTAATTACCTTTTGGACGAGTTTTATACAGGGTTGCCACTGACCGGTGACGTCAAAATTCCCTGACATTTCCCTGACTTTTCCCTGACCAATTCCATTTTTCCCTGACTAGTTAAATAAAAAATCCTTTCATCTAACAGCCTTGAATGATCCCTTGGACAGTCTTGTCCTTCCATTTTAAGCTCAAACATTCGAAACCCAGTACATTAATTTGTTCTTGGCAACTCCTGGAGCCAAGGCAATATTGATGGATCAAATCAAAGCACCTTTGCCGAACCAGATTCTTGTGACCTGATGCACAAATTCTAACTTTGTGATTTAAATTTGAGGCTATGACATGTTTGAAAATTCCATTTGGGTCAGTTTTCCCTGACCTTTTTCAAAATCCCACTTTTCCCTGACCAATTCTATAAATATTCCCTGACTTTTCCCTGACCTTGAAAAAATAAACTTTTCCCTAACTTTTCCCTGACCAGTGGCAACCCTGTTATATTTTAAAAAATGTAAAATTGGTCCCAAAAAGGCCCCCGCGCAACCCCCGGGCCCTCTAAATCAGCCACTGCCTACGCCAGATCATCTCGTTGCCCAAACGGCCAACTAAAAACCATTGAAAACACAACAGATTTCTATATATTATAAACCCTTGTTCTTGGGAAAATAGGGAACATAACTAACAAATAAAGACTTACTGTTGATGCCCGGGTCTATGTGCCATTATCCGTGTGATTGATCATGAACTGTAATCCTAGATCGGAGGACACTCAAATCTGATCCAGCTGGAGGTCTTTCTGTGTCTGGGGTCTGGAGCCTTCTGCGCCCCGGTTGAAATTCCGCTTATCTGTTTGTCCAAGACGTCGACGTATTCTGATATCTGACGTCATGACGTACGACGTCAGGTAGAAGCTAGCGCGATGCGAGCGTGAGAACTTAGTTAATTAGCGGAAAACAACACTCTTTATCTCACACACTTACGTTCACACGCTATAAATAGCGCTATTAAAACACATATTATCGAAACACAATAAGGAATCAGCTGATGCAAAAGATACACTGGTTTTATATAATCTCTTGTTCAAAGATTTTGTTCACAGACCAAAGAGCTCGAGATAAGTTAAAAGGCATAACTACTTAAACTGCCATTTTATCGACTTCATGTTACAAAATAATTGGCGGGGAATCACCGGTGACAAGGGGAGAGGGGGCTGGTGGGGTCGGGGGGTGGTGGGGTGGGGGGTATAGGCAGTTTCAGGTCCTCCAAGGATTAACTAACGCGGGCCCCAGTGGCGGATGCTTACGCTAATGGGCAAAATGAATCAACGTTAGGTTTTGGTTGTATTTAATTTTAAATTGAAATGACATTGCTTCAATGTCAATTGAACATTGAATTTGTAAATTGAAGTGACGTTAACGTTGATAATGAACATTGATGCAACATGTTGCACTTAGGTTGCAACCTAACAAAACCAATCAACCTATATTCAACGTTGTCTCAACGTTTATCAATGTCCTAGCTATATCAACTGGTATCATAGACTGGTATGTTTTATGATAGCCGTTATAAAGTATTTCAAAAATATCTTTTGTATCCGTGTACTAGTAAGCCTCAATGATACATCCTGATTTAATTATAATCACCGAATGTTGCACATTTACCCTTAAAAATCATTCTGTAGAATTGAGATACCTTGACGTATCAAGATACGTTGTGGGATATGAAACTCCCTATTGGCTGCACGGCTCCCCACCCCCATTGATGGGACGCCATTAAGAAATATTATTTGAATATAATGGCCAAGTAGGTTGACCACCCTCGCCAACTCCCACTGGAAGACATGTGTGGGACTAGAAACGGACGGGGTGAGAGGGGCGGACCCAGGAATTTGTAGAGGGGGGGGCCCAAAAACATGAATGTACAGGGCAAGGGGGGGGGGGGGGGGGCAAGGCCCGTCCGCCCCCCCCCCCTGGATCCGCCCCTGGGGTCAGTCTACCCCCATCCATTGACACACTCTTATTTGGGAGGGCGGTGATTTTTGGTGTCCAAAAATAGGTGGCGGTCGCCTAAAATTCAGGAGCGGTAAGTCATGAAAAGTTGGCAGTGGGGAGGGCCCTGGTCAGCAAATAGGGGGGGCGGTGAACAATATGCAGAGAACAGTATAGGGGCAATAATTTGGTAATTAGCCTTATTGTTACTTTATTTCACCCAAAAAAATACAGTTATTTTATAAGAAGTTTTGTTGAGCAATTTTGTTTTTTTCTGTATATTTTCTGGTATTGACACACTTTTATTTTGTGGAGCGGTGACCTGAAGCCCCCAAAAATAGGGGGCAGTCAACTAAAATTCAGAGAGGTAAGTCATGAAAAGTGGGGGCAGTAGTTTGGCAGTGGGGAGTAACCTCCAACAAGTCAGCGCCCCCCCCCCCCCACCCCCCAGGGTTTTGTGGGGTGTGAATGGGCGGCCGTTAGTGGGCATTACACAGGGGCGGACCCAGGAATTTGGAAAGGGGGGGTGGGCCCCCCATCAAACATGATTTAATAGGGCAAGGGCGGGGGGGGTCCGGCCCCCCCCCCCCCCCCCCCCTCTTGGATCCGCCCCAGATTGGTAACTATAAAAAAATAAAGGCCGGATTGAGTGTCGACACCCCCCCCCTTCAATACATTCTGCTACAGACTGCAGGCTTTAAGCCGGATGCCAGGTGCACACCCCTGTAACGACCCACAGAGACCGCCTCTCAGACTGGGGCAAACTCATGGGGCAAACTGCAACACAGCTCAGATTCCGTCCCAATCATCGGTTGAGACCGGGGTTTACTTACGCAGTGCAACGGGGCGTGGTGGGGCGTGGCCCGGTAAGGGTTACACCATCCGGCGGTCTCTGGGTCGGGCCCCCGGGTCGGGCCCTGGAGATTAATCCTCCATCACGCAGGGCTCTCTCGCTCCCTCCCTCCCAGTCTATCCTGACAGATTAGTAGTTTTAGCGGCGCAGGAGCCTTGATTTGTGAAGACGTGGAGAAATGGCAATGTTTGACCCCATTGTAAGGCCCGTGGAGGAACCTACCCGTCTGAAAATCAATCACCTGCAGCATCAGGTCGGCGGTGAAATGGATATGTCATTTCATTGACGACCTGATGTGTTTTCTCTGCGCGGGTTCGAATCCTGTAAATGCCTTGGTAAACTTGACGTATCGTCCGTCATACGGCAATACGCCACGTGGTGTGGTGGCGACTTTTTTCTGTTCATAATTTTTAATTGTCATCGTCAGTACTATTTTATATCAATATTATCTAATTCACGAATATGTCTTGGTAGGGAAAGCCAGTGTTTAGCACCCCTGTAATAAGCTAAGGGGATTTCCAGAGATGAAAGTGGTCCATGAGAAAAAACCCCTGTAAATTCATGCGCTAAGAATTGCATGCATAAAGGGAGGGTCGAGTATTAACATATTATTATTTGTTTAATTCTCCGAATTTTGTATTTATCTTAATTATTGCTCATTTTTGACTTTTAACATATCAATTTGTTCACAATTATGTTAAAGAATGTTTTCCGTAGAAAAAATCCTACTTTGATTTATCATTTCAGACTTTTCTATCATCACTGTCGGAATAATTTAATGCTCCACAGGACAGAGACCACATGCTGTGTCTATCGCCCAACCCCCGTTCTTCCCCCAGATCACATAACCATCTGCAGCTGGTCACCAGACACCCCTGACCACAGGGCTACCCATGACGGGGATAACACTACAAATTCAGAATATAAAACATATAAATATTTCATATGGAAAAAACACAAAATACGTACATTTTCCTTGGTGTTAGGACTAAAATGAAAAATATATACAAATGCTCAGTACATTCTGATGTGAAATTTGTTTCTGACATTAAAGTGTGAACAAAATGTTGCATAAATTTATATTTGCAATACCAATGGGACTCCCCATATGAATCCGATCCTCCACTTTCTCCTTTTCCACTTTATACTGGGAAGGGGTCTCTTTCAAGGTTACTACCCACTGCCAAACTACCGCCCGCCCCTTCTTTTTCTCACCGACCCCTCCTGAATTCTAGTTGACCACGTGCACCCCTTGTTTGTCAGGAAAGACTCACATCACCGCCCCCAAAACTCTGGTTCCGTACATGTCAGTACCAGGAAATATGCCTAAATACCCCAAACTGCTTAATCTAATCATCCTGGGTATGCAGAAGGTTTAATTCAGTTTGGCAGGTATCCAAGTCTATCAATACTAGACTTTATCTCTTGATGGCTCGTGGTTGATATGTTTAAATCCATACAGTCAATTACACTAATCTCTAAGTTATGATCTGTTCATACCGGTTGGTATTTGGATGGTCCCTAGCCCGGGTAAGTTAAGCAACATTGAGACCGGTTGGTACTTGGATGGTGGCCTGCCCGTGTTCGAATCCCCATTTGAATACATTTTTTTCGTTCATGATCGTCCATGTTTCAATTTAATCAACCAGGTGTCGCTGGAGGAAAGATCAGTCTACACTATACTAGAAGTAGGACGCCGTGTATTGCATCAGCCCTGTCGTTCTCATATAAAAGGCCTCTATCGGGAGGTCCGTACGGTGAGCCAAGACACTGGTGCTGTAATGAATTATTCGAGCCCCTCGTGGGTTCGAACCCCACTAGATTCGTTAGGCCCGGCCTAGCAAACGTTTGTCATGTCCCCAGTGTCAACATGACACTCACCACTTTTATGAGTTTTTACTATAATATGTATTGAAACCAGATATATATACGTTGATAAGTTTGAGACATAAATCTGTACGATTCAAAACATGTCAATATTTTAGTCCTCTGATAATTAATTTTGTGCCCACAGGAAAACACTAAAATAAATCGTGCTAAACACATTGGCATTAAGTGACTCTTGATAAAATTTTGAGCCCTTGGAAAAAATGCACAGGAATTTGGAAGCAGTCATAGTAAATTAAAGTAGTAAACTATCTACAGCTTGGAACAAAATGTCTCTTTTTATTTATACTGGTTTGGATAACTTTTAATTTATAAGTTATAAAGGTTGGGTTAGGCCTGCAAGTATTTGAAACCCGGAAATTATATTTGATATGAAATCAATACAAGGCCTTCACTCTAACTTTACCAATACTACATGATGTATTTAAACAGGGATTCCCCCCCCCCCCCCTCAAATATTAAATGATGTTTGTTAGGTGGGCCCCTTCCAACGTACATTCATGTTTTTGCCCCCCTCTCCCCCCCCACCCCCCGCTTTCCTCCATTAATTACACTTACCAGAATGTTGGCATCTCTGTAATCATGTACATGTGTCGCTGGCCTGGGAGGGGTCCCAAAACTGCCCAGATTTGTGTGTAGATTAAAATTGACAGGAATCAATTTGGTTTAATGAATAATTCTATATATCACATATCCCATAGGGAAAGGTTGCTTGATATCGTTAAATAAGAAACTGATGTTACTGGTGCCACAGGGCTATGCTTTAGTCATTGATACCATTTCTAAGCATTTCTTCTTTCACGTGAAATTTTAAATTTTCAGCCTGATAAGGAGAGCTCTTTGTCTGTGGATGGTTCCGTACAACACCTCTATCATTTCTAAACATTTTTCACGTGATACTTAAATTCCCAGCCTGATAAGGTGAACTCTTTGTCTGTGGATGGCTCCATACAGCACCTCCGCACAGGGATTCATGTTACTTGTGTCGTTGATAGGGCTACTTCTTAACCATTTATATCATACTAGAGCAGCCTTGTTATATGTGATATAAGTTTCTCAGCGTGTTAAAGAGAATTGGTTACGGTTATTATGTAGCACCCCCGCATAAGGGCTGTCATCACCTGTGACGTTGATAGGGCTGTGTGTTGATCTTGACAACTTGTTTTTTATTACCCAATTATGCTAACCAGGATACCTCTCTAATTGGTGCACTCTTGTTACTTGATACCCCTCCCCACATAATGTTAAAAACATCAGTAATTTCGCTGATAGGGCTATCTTTGTAGCATGGATGCCAAAAGCAACAATAACACGTAATGAAAGTTTAAAGGTAGACCACTAGTCTGTCTGATTTTGAACTTGCTACTGTTGACGTCCTTGTTGTCTCCATTAGTACTGATTTGTCTTGTAATCAGCTGGATGGTGTACCAAATTGACCTAATTAAAGAACTGGCCTTAAGTGAAGGAAAGGAGATGAATCAGTCTTGTTCTTTCTCTTTTCTGACAAATAAGGTTTGGGGTGGAGGACTTCCCCTAAATATTAGACAAATAGATTCTAAAGATCTGTTCAAAACGCACATAGGACAAATGCTGACAAACGGGACATTACAGACTGAGTTTGGAATTGTTTAATTATACTTACCTTGTACCATATACCATAACCGATACCACGTTGTTGAGTGCATCAGTTATTTTTGAGTCTGGCAGATCGGTTTGTAAATCTGGCAGATAAGTTTGTATAGTGACTCTAGCTAGAATCCTTGTGTAAGAGCAATGTGAATCGTCATCTAATTTCATTATTCATCTTGCACATACATGTAAACACTATAATTTCCTGGAATAATGTGTACCAACTCATATATGTATATATCTCCATTGTTTTCCTGTATACCGCCGTTTTATAAAAACCAACAGGCTGGGCGGGGCCGGAAACAAGTGGCTTAAACTGAAACTCATCCAGCTAAATAAACACGTTTAAAAAAAAAAAAAATCGCTAGTTGGGGTACCTGGGTACCGGGGTAGCATACCTTTGGATACAGGTTGTCAGATTAGAGGTAGGTGCATTAATGGAATTAACACGTTGAAGCTGGAAAGCGGGGATTGTTTTGTTAAAGCCGCACCTACTGCAATGCAATAGTGTGAAACTATACTTTGTGCTAGGACGGTGTGTATAATACTATTCCTGCAGGAGGGCTTGTAACATGAACGCACATCAAAGAATAAATTGGTGCAGTAAAACTTACGCGCCCGTTTTAAAAGTTTAGGATAGTCGTTTTAAACCGGGCGAGAGTATAATGATAGTTTGCTGTTGGAGGGTTAGTGGTGGAGTAGGACATACACTCCTTGACACTGTTTGGAGCAAATTGATTCAGACACGGCGAGGTCTACTTACTGTATGAGTTCAAAAATTTGCCGTGATTGTTAAATCTGATGATTATAGATATTCTTGAAAATGGATCTATGTCACTGAAGGTATTCTCTGAAGACCAATGAAAATAACATAATTGGTGGAAAGGTCCTTAGATTGAACCTTCTGAAATTTTATATTTCAAGCTTTTGCAGGTTGATTAACAACAATTTGAAAAGTGCAATTTCGTCCTTACATCAAGATAATATATTAATCAGAATATGGTACATACTAAAGTCATTATTTCTTTAATCTTTGTATTACGTCAAAACATTTCTGAACCTGATTAAGGTTTTAGCTGACTGAAACATGTTGATTCCTACCTTATTATATAATCATCAACAAATTAAACAACACTGAGACCATCTACTGAAGTTGAGTGTGATGCAGTTTATTTCCCGTTGTTTCTAAACTGAGTATTTTCGTGATTATTCTCAACCAAGAGATGGAAAATGTTGCAACATTTGAATGCAATTGTTACCCTATACCTGTTCTACTGTTCTTTCTTACAGGTTAGATAAGAGCAGATTTACTGATGATGGAATGGCAAGAATACTGCAGGCCTTCACCAACAACAGGACATTGGAAACCTTCAGGTACATCATATTAAACCTTTCTGTAACTTTGAATGAGATATGATTTGTTAAGATTATGAAAGCTTATCTTCATAATAAGTGAATTCAAAGAATAGAAATATGGTGTCACCTCATTGATCAAAGTATGTTCAAGCTGTGTCATGTATATAGGGTGTTCCCAAGACTATATTAATTAACCAAAAAGCTAAGATTACTCTAGATCTTGCATTGCTGATAGCTACAGCTGTGTATTTTAATCTCACTTTAGATATCAAATCTCCTTAATAGAGCTGGGACCAGGAAATATTAATGGGACTGTCATAATACATTACTCAAGGTGCCATCCCTATTAACTATGTGAACATTGAGTGCCATGTCACATGACAGGCTTGGTGACATGTGACAGAAGAATTATATTTTTTTCTTGGTATTGAATGATAAAACTACCAAACATGCGAAACAATTATATGTTTGTTCAATATCATTTTTTTCCAGTTATTATGATAAAAGATTGTCTGGTGATGGTTTTTTTTACAGACTTTTGGTGGCAACAGATTCTTTTTTATGCTATATCTAAATATTCCTGTAATATTAGTTATTCACCCTGTCCATGCATTTAAATAAAAGTTCCCAAAAATGCAGTTTCATATCTTGTATGTAGAATGTATACCAATCACATCTGTTCTTTTTTTTTTAAATTGACACCTTCTAAATTGTGCAGAATGTGTTCTTAATCAGACCTTACATATATTTTACAAAACAAAGCACACTTGTATAATATTTTTGTTCCTGATGTTTGATATGCAACTTCCATGATACAAATCTATATATACAAAATTCTGTCAGCTCTATCTATAAGGTTCAAAATAAAGGGAAATTTAGAATCAATTTCTGTGTTGTTGGAACAAAATCCATAGACTAGCCCCATTCATGCAGAACAAACACTGAAAGATAAATGTATGATCTACTACAAGTTTTTGCCTGGGCTGTTAAAGCCATGTCCGCACTTCACAGATGAAAGTTTTGACTAGCATTTACTGGTCAACCTATCATAATACCCAGGGATTAGAGTCGGGTAGCTGCACCAGTCAAAGTGTATATAAGAATTAACAAGAATTGTTTTCAGATAAGAATATTGATTTGAATATCGGGATTTTATGAATATTTATTGTACATGTTGGTTAGACATCAGGGGGGGGGGGGCGACCATGAAAAACCTACGAAATTTCGTAAAGGTGTTTTTACCCTTTTTTCGTGGCCATGATAGAAAAACTCCCCCAGAAAAAATGCACAAAAATTTCGTGGACATTAAAGCTAAGTGAAAATCATATTAAAACCATTCATATTATGTGTAAATCCACCTAAAATGCTGTTTAATGTATGTTTGAAATACATTGGGACTATTTGGGAGTTTATAATTTTGAAAAAAAAATCCCGAAATTTTTTCTCTCTAAAATCCTATGATAGAAAATGGACCTATCGTGGGTATTTTAACTTTTCGTGGACGTGATTTTTCGTGGATTTTTCTTGGTCGACCCCCCAGGAGCTGTGCCCCAAAACACCCTTTTTGCTTCTTTTTCCTTCTTTTTTTAAACCCTTCCTTTAAAATATTAATTGTTCTATGATGCTTGGCACGAGATAGGTGACAATAAGATCTCTCTCAGCCACCCCATACAAAAGGCATTAGAGCTATGGCTTGTTTTCACCATATACATTGCTTGATTGTTGTCCGTGACCACCTCACACTGGAGTCCCTGATGTAGGGCCCCCAGTGGGGCTGACCTGATAAGATAATAAAGCGCTCATATATGTTTATATTAGGACATAGGTTGTCATTTTTGCTTGAGGGTGGAGAAATGTGATCCTGTAGGTTCAGAATTGGTGGTGTCAAACCACTCAAAACCCTGAAAAACTATTCCCCTTGGACCATCCCCTGAATCCTGTTGTGGACGCTCAGTGACAGTGGTAAAACTAGTTGAGTATGAGTTGAGTATTAGTTAAATGCGTGCCATAACCGCTCCAACAATGTTATGTCTAATAAGAAGTTTCACACGTCCATCCTTTGTGCAGCTTAGGGCTAAGTCAAAGTCCTAAGACAGAAAGTTCTCCCCCCCCCCTCTCATAACCGAGGAGGCACATGATGCCAGAACACCCAATCTCTCCAGTTGTTTTCTTGTGGCATACCCCTGAGACCTGAGATCCCTATCAGAGACAAGAGTTTCTCCATCTTTTCCAGTGGTAGAGGGAGCTCCATCCTGAAGTTGTCTTTGCAAATGCCCAGGAAACTAATTATTCTCAAGGGCTCTGAAACTTTTCTCCATGATACGGAGAAACCCATCCTTCTGATGATGGAGAGCATGATCATTTGGCTGTCCCTACAGGCTGACTCTGAGTTCTTGATCAATATAGATTCATCTAAGTAATTTACAATTTGCTTCACCCCCATGCTGTGGACCATGTTCACAATCAGTTCTGACAGCAAATTGAAGATGAACGGGGCACAACACAGACCAAAACACAATCTGTTATCCTTCAACACTACCTCCCCCTTACCATCTCCAAAATCCCAACGGAGCTCCCTGGTACAAAGGATGAGCTGGGAACACTGGCACAGAGTGATAGGTGCTAGATATATCAACTACACTTAGGTAATCCCCTTGTGTGAGCATGCTGGTTAGATCATTCACTGATTTGTACTTAAAGTCCTCACATGTAAATGCCATGAAGCTATTAATGCTTATGCCCTCTGGCATGGTACAATCAGTTATTGGACGCAATCGTCCATCACTTTTAGAGAATGTTCCTAGAACGTGAAGGCAATTTACAGTCACACACAGAGACCTTGCCTTCCACAATTTCTTTGAACAACAGATCACAGGTTCCATTATAGACTTGTAGTTACTATAAGAAGCACCACAGTCACAATCAATAATTTTGAAACCATCACATACACCATCCCAAATTCTTTGTATGTAGCTCTCTGAGAGCGTGCAACTCTCTGAGAATAAAAAAAGTGACCTACATGACGTGGCTACAGGTCAGAGGCCAAACCTCCTATCACCTGAACACGTGAGCAATTACCTTTAATACACTCATTGAAAATCTTGATAGCCCTACCAAAATACAACCCCTTTGACAACCCCTTTGACTCAGAAATACAGCATTAACAATGTCTGGGGTGACCAAAGGCCCTGGACTACAAGCTAGGTTAACACATGTTATTTACAATCCCATTCAACATTGACACATTGCAACCTGAAATGTCAGTTACCTTGTCGGGTTCGCTCTCTGAAAATAATTCACGTTATTTAAGTAGGTATGAACGTCACTTGGAGGACTACCAAGCAGGGGGATCAGTTGATTTTCCCCGATTATCTGGATAACCTGGGTGACTTGCCCCTCTTGGAGCTGCTACTTCCGTGACTTTCACCATTTCAGAACATGCAGACATTCCTATTGCTGCAACCCTGCTCCCCACAGCTCACCTGTTCCAGCGAAAGTGATGCAACTAGGCCTCCAGGGGCCAAAATATCCAAATAGGAATACCATGAAATCCTATTGTGTGCATATAGGCTAGGTGTTGGGGCAACCTATGATATAGGTGAAATCCGTTAAATATGATATCCGTTGCCATGGTAACCGAGGAAAGTCGGTCACCTGATGGGGTGTGATGCGCGTCTCAGCATTAACTCCCAGATATGGATATATGGTCTATATATATATATGTTATCGACTTTTTCAGAATGTTATTTCATATATGTAATCTACTTATGTAAGGCTACGATGTAAATAAGAAAGATTAATAATATCTGTACAAGTCCTCGAGAAGCAGCAGGTACAAATAGGTCACTTTTACTGTATTTTGCAGGTTTTTTTAGGTTCTTTTACATTACACTACATATCAGATACTCCCATTTAATAACTATAAGCATTTACCAGGTATGCATTCATATTTTGTTTCTTATAAGTGTTGCCTCTAACTTGGAAAAACATTTTTGGTTCTAGGTTCATACATATTTCTATAGATGGGACTCTATGTATGCCACCGTTAGTGCTGAGAATCTCGCCGTTAGTGCTGAGAATGTTTTCGTTAGTGCTGAGACGCCAATGCAACAGACAAATACTAACTATGTCCAGTAATTACTGTTTTTGACTGTATTATTGTATCTGAATCTGCTATACCTTGCATGTTATGAATAACATACATATTTCGGCTATATATGACAGTCGATTTATGTATGTATATGTCCTAACAATTTACTTTTATGGGTGTTTTGTCTTAGTAATTAGCTCAATTCTACCAATATCTCCTGCAGTTTTTAATTATGTGGCATATTTAACTGGTTTCTTAGCAGCTAAATAATACCTTATGATGTATTTGAACTATTTCCCCATAAATAAGTATCCTATGCATTGTTAGTAGCTGACTACAACGTTATTGATGAGGCACGCCCGTTATTGCTGAGACGCGCATTACCCCGGACTACAGGACCAAATAGACCCCACCTGGTTTCTTGTCATCTATCAATGGGAAATGCCTTTATATGTTCATAATTCCTATTTAAATCATCAGACAACATGTTTGTGTGGTTGAATACTGTAAAACTTTTCCTTAATTATGCATTCAATTTTTTTTCTCTCCATCATTCTTCACAGGTAGGTGTTCATTTCACGGTATCATAAAATCTATCATTCAAATCATTGTGGAAATGTTTTTTTCACAGTCTTATATCATTCTTTACATATTAATCGTGGTATGGCCGTCCCATAAAATTATTAATCAATGAAAATTGTCACTACCAGCACTCCAAAATGTATGGAATCTGTTACTGCTGAGACGCGCATGATTTTTTAGTTAATGCTGAGAATTCATTTGAGTTCAGTGACAGTTCTGTGCAAGTCCGCATATGATAAATTGATGGTATTTCTGTGTATATATGTATAAGGAATAAAAGCACATATATCTACAAGTTCTGTCTTCCTTATCTTTCCTGGCAATGGTTATAAAACTTGATGTAGGTGCTAATTTTGTGATAAATTCTGGTTTTCCTGCTAAGCACCTCTACATTAATGCTAAGAAATGTGTATACAATTATGCGATTTAGTATTTAAAGCATTAATCTTCATATTTCTTTAGTAAAACTTACTCCAGACAATAATACTTCACTGGAGTCTGGTACATAATGACCAGGCATCTGTTAATGCTGAGAAAAAATTAGTGCTGAGAAAAATTAGTGCTGATAATTCTGTCCATTATTCTGTCCACCTCTGTCTTACTTTCTCCTCGTGAGATATGTCTTACAGAGGTCTGCATATGATACTTGGTTCTCATGTTCCCTTTCTTTTTCTTTCCTCTTTTCCTTCAACCTTTGGCTGGTTTTTCTTGGCTGTTCCACAGCTCTCGCTTCTACAGTTGCTTCAGGAGTTGTTTTCTTTTTTTTACTTATCGGTTCCTCGTTGTCATCCTCATCCTCATCCTCATCCTCATCCTCATCCTCAGAGGAGAAGTTCACCATTTCACTATAATAGCTGTCATCATCCTCATCATATTCCTCTTCTGAGTCTTCTTCTTCAGATGATGACTCATCTTGACGGGTTGCATTGTATGAGAAGGCCTCCACCACCGGTTTCCTTTGGTTTCCCGTCTCTCTCGTCCACTGCGCGTCCACTGGGAGCAGCTGCCCAGTTTCCTTAAAGCAACATGGCTCGTAGCAGGAGGTTGGCCGTAGGAACACAGCCCCGCGGTGGTAGGTGGCCTGATGGGCCTTCATGAGGCCGTGCACTGGTTTTGTGCTCCAGGTTTTGATCGTATGCTCTGCATCTTTCACGTTGTTCTCGTCTGCATAGAGCAGGTGCACCTTCTTTGTTTCAATGCTAACCTGCTCCATAAAATCCTGAGCATCTTGCACTGCACCGCTTGTTTTCACAATGCGGTCGGCCAACGTTTTCAGGCCACCTCCCACCCCATCGCAAGGGCCCTTCCCATGTCCAGCCTCCAGCCAGTTCCATGTCACTCTCAGGTTGAACATGTCAGGAGCCTTGCGCAGGAAGTTACACACATGGCGGTTCCTGTACTGGCTGGATGGCGAATCAGATATGACGTGGAGGTGCTGCAGATCAGGAATTAGGTCTTCTTCAATTTTCGGTATTAGCATCTCGAGGAAGGACAGCGTGGTGGCGAAATTGTGGCACAGCACAGGTGAGATTCCAGCAAAGGCCTTACTGCTGAGAACTCGATCTCCATCTTCAGACTTGCTGATGTAGTTCACCACCATGGGATGAATCGTCACCTGTGCTTTACCGTAGAAGACACGCGCGATTTCCTTCATATACGCTGCATTCCAATTCTCGGCGTAGTCTACCTGGACCGTGCAGTGGTTTTCGGGCAGGTTGTCCTTCAACAGGTTGACTGCATCGTACTGTGCCTGCACCCGATAAGCGTGTTCACGGAATGCAGGCAAGGCACTCATGATGAGTTCTTCCATTTGTTCTTTCGTACCCTCCTTCTTTACCAGTTCGGTGTGTCTGGTCGTCATCATCTTGTTGGTTTTTTTGTCCATGTACTCTTTCTTTTCAGTCACCCACGTTTTGTAGGAGATATTGTCCTTCTCTGACATCTGGATGTTGCTTCTTACCTCAGCATTATCCATCTTCAGCAGTGCCGTTGTAGAGGATGGAAGTGTGGGGACACTCTCTATCATCAATCCCATGTTTGCATGATAGATGCATAGGCAGACATGCCTCTTCAGGAACTTGCACAGCTTAATCGATCTTTTGTTCTCCTCCCTGGCAGAACAGAACAAGGCTAGAGAAACCTGAAGGGATGTCTGCATGCAAAATTTCTGATGGAGGTTTCTGAGCGTGTCTGTCAGGGCAACAACTTGTTCTTGCCCTTCTTTGTTCATGCGCTTGTCGGGCATGCTGTAGGAATTGTCTTCTCTCCGCAAGAACTCTTTGATGGCAGCTTTCTTTGAGAGGGACAATTCTTTTCTTGCCGTTGACTTTGGTTTCTGTGCTTTATATACGTTGTTTCTGCATAGGCCTATTGCTTTGGATATAGCACTTGCAGAACCATAGTAGGTTTTGGTGACTTTTTGATGGTACAGCTTCTTTTTGATGGAGGTAGGCTGGTGTGCTACCTGTCCCACGGCCTCGCACAGCACCTGCACATTAAAGAGTCGTTCTTTTGTTGGTGTTACCCCCATGTCATGCATAATGTCGATGGCATTTGTCCTAGGGGAATTCGTAGACAGGTTTGACAAGTTGAACCGTTGCTGCTGAGACTCCCGTTGTTGCTGAGAAAGCTGTTGTTGTTGCTGAGAATCGAGTTCTTGCTGAGGTTCTGGTTGTTGCTGAGAATGAGTCGTGTTGACCTTTTCCTGCTGTGAACTAGGAGAGTCGACTGCAGCAGGCACCTGTCTAAGCTGTTCCTTTAGTGCAAGAAGCTCCTCTTCTAGATTAGACACTGTCTTTTCTGCCTGAATCCTAAGGTTCCTTTCGGCACTAAGTTCTTTTTCCAGGGAACGCATGGATGATTTAAGTTTTCTCGTAGCCGGATGCTGACTGTGCCAATACTCAGTACTGTTGCCGTGAATAAGGAAATGACATAGCATTCAGTAATCTAGATATAATACAATAACACCAGATTCTTATCAAGAAATTTTTTAATATCAAACAGAACTGGTCCTCATGAACAGTGGTAATCTGAAGCAATGTGAAGATGATCATTAAAATTACTGGGCGGGTAAACATTGTCCAAGGATATTCTTGTGTCCGGTAGTCCTTATCCATCTATTGGATAGTAAATGTCCAATCAGAAATTGTTAAATTTATTTAATTATAAATAACAGGAAACGACATAACGTCTTAAGTAACTAAGTTCCAGATCTTTGTGTTCTCCATCATCTACTCAGAAAGTCTTCTCACATGTGTGGTCATTATCTCCAGGTATTACATGTTGTCAACATGTCAACTAAAGTTCTATCAAAAATGTATACCGGAGGTTAGAAAAATCTTATGTTTAAATACAGTAACATCTGGATACCAGCATCGTCCTCAGCATTAATTCTTTGTCTGTTTCGACCTAGTTGAACGAGTCTTCCTGGAAATCAGAAATAACGATTCTGAGTTTTGAGTCTGTTGAAAACATTGATTAAAATGTCTTGTCAAAAGTACTGAAATAGATATTTATCTTGTGCAGTTTTCTAAGTGTTGTAATAACAGAGATTAAAAATGTTATGATTCATGTTAGTTAAGCTAGATATGTGCTATCAGAATATTGTAAATTATATGTTACTTCAAATTTATAGATTTATAAATATTGTGTATGGTAAAATTCGCACAAACGTCAAGAATGTTTTTCTAACTATATATACCTGGAAGGTTTTTTTCCTTTGGTGTCCAGTTGAACTTTCTCTGGAGTACATGATTCGTCGGGGTGATTCTCATCCTCATACTCTGGAACAAATAGCCTACGTGGGGTTCCCTTCCTTCTCCTGCCTGCAATATACATTTGTTTCATATGTATATATATGTACATGCAAGTATATATATATATGAAACAAATGTACATAACACTGTGATTCACAAAAATTATCTCAGCATTAACTACTGCATGTTGTATATATGTATTTGGGTGTGTGGAAATTCATAGTAAATATCACTTACCTCGAACAGAGCGTTGTGTTTCGGCTGGGCCTCCTCTACCTGTTGCAACGGCTGACTGGGAGGATGCTGAAATTTTAGAAATATATCATCATTTTTAAAGTATTAAAAAGAATTTTTATATGAGAATGTGAGGAAGGAAGGCATTCACTACGAACACTGTTGTAATATATATATTTAAAAAGTTACTTCATCTGAGTTTTTACAAACATCCACAAACATATATAACAGTTGGATGTTTCTCAACACTCTACAGAATATATATGTTCTGCCATTAATGCTGATATTTACCTGTTGGTACTAACGCCTCTTCCCTAGGAAGGCTTGCTAAGAGATTAGGCACGTCATTCTTGCTGCACTGAGCTTCCCCCACAATGCGCTCACCGCTGAATATTTCGAGTGTGACGGCATTACCTGTGTACAAGAACAAAAGGTAACCAAATAAATAAAGAACTAAAATATACATGTATGTTGAATTAAAATATTTCTTACATACGGCAGCATATATGGCAGGAATGAATTTAAAGCTGAGAGTATGCATACGTTCACATCTGTGATGGATTATTGCTGAGACACCTGTACATGTGCATTACAACATTACTGCTGAGACTAATAAGAATATAAAACATTATTAGAGATTAATTACCATCAAGCTGCTTGCGGAAATCCTCCCAGGTGATCACGGTGTCTTCTGCCGCGTCCTCATTGTTGGGCTTCTCGCCGTGATCGAGGTACTGAATTACTGCAGTGCCCACCACCTCAGTAATAGCAGGAGACTGCGGGTCCATGTTATTGTCCTCAGCATTAACTGCGGATGGCATAGGGGTAGACGTTTTCTTTTCCCCTTCCCTGACTGGAGTGGATGCAGACTCATCAGGTGTGTAGACTAACATGTCACTCACAATGTTATCTTGCTCATGTCCAGGGTTGAGGGGCATGTCCACAGTTTGTTCAGGGATGTGGTGGACCTCAGCATTAACGGTAACGATATGCTCAACATGGTTGGAGAGCTCTCCACCCTTGGAAGCGCCAGTGTCAGGGGTGGATGGGGACTGTGGGGTTATCACTTCAGACTCGGAAGCAAGTGTGTTTTTTTTTTGGCGTTTCTTTCCTGACTTCTTATTGGGGGTCGAGGTAGACTCGGTGGGGAGTTGCTCCGCCTCAGCACTAACACCCTTACCATTTTTCCTCCCTTTCTTGGGAGTGTGAGTGTCAGTGGACTTTGACTCGGTGGGGAGGTGCTCCGCCTCAGCACTAACACCCTTACGTTTTTTCCTCCCTTTCTTGGGAGTATGAGTGTCAGGGGACTTTGACTCGGTGGGGAGGTGCTCCGCCTCAGCACTAACACCCTTACGTTTTTTCCTCCCTTTCTTGGGAGTATGAGTGTCAGGGGACTTTGACTCGGTGGGGAGGTGCTCCGCCTCAGCACTAACACCCTTACGTTTTTTCCTCCCTTTCTTGGGAGTGTGAGTGTCAGGGGACTTTGACTTTGCATCGTTTCCCTCTGCAGCAAGAGGAGTAGGGTCGGTTGTCTCAGGCACACCCTCTTCCTCAGCAGTAAGAGCAGTAGGGGAAGAGTGTGCGTCGTTTCCCTCTGCAGCAAGAGGAGTAGGGTCGGTTGTGTCAGGCTCGCCGTCTGCCTCAGCAGTAAGAGGAGTAAGGGAAGAGTGGGCGTCGTTTCCCTCTGCAGCAAGAGGAGTAGGGTCGGTTGTGTCAGGCTCGCCGTCTGCCTCAGCAGTACTAGCAGTAGGTCCTCCCTCAGCATCAACAGGAGTAGGGTCTGTTGTGTCAGGCTCGCCGTCTGCCTCAGCAGTAAGAGCAGTAGGTCCTCCCTCAGCAGCAAGAGGAGTAGGGTCTGTTGTGTCAGGCTCGCTGTCTGCCTCAGCAGTAAGAGCAGTAGGTCCTCCCTCAGCATCAACAGGAGTAGGGTCGGTTGTGTCAGGCTCGCCGTCTGCCTCAGCAGTAAGAGCAGTAGGTCCTCCCTCAGCAGCAAGAGGAGTAGGGTCTGTTGTGTCAGGCTCGCCGTCTGCCTCAGCAGTAAGAGCAGTAGGTCCTCCCTCAGCATCAACAGGAGTAGGGTCGGTTGTGTCAGGCTCGCCGTCTGCCTCAGCAGTAAGAGCAGTAGGTCCTCCCTCAGCAGCAAGAGGAGTAGGGTCTGTTGTCTCAGGCTCGCCGTCTGCCTCAGCAGTAAGAGCAGTAGGTCCTCCCTCAGCAGCAAGAGGAGTAGGGTCTGTTGTCTCAGGCTCGCCGTCTGCCTCAGCAGTAAGAGCAGTAGGTCCTCCCTCAGCAGCAAGAGGAGTAGGGTCTGTTGTGTCAGGCTCGCCGTCTGCCTCAGCAGTAAGAGCAGTAGGTCCTCCCTCAGCATCAACAGGAGTAGGGTCGGTTGTGTCAGGCTCGCCGTCTGCCTCAGCAGTAAGAGCAGTAGGTCCTCCCTCAGCAGCAAGAGGAGTAGGGTCTGTTGTCTCAGGCTCGCCGTCTGCCTCAGCAGTAAGAGCAGTAGGTCCTCCCTCAGCAGCAAGAGGAGTAGGGTCTGTTGTCTCAGGCTCGCCGTCTGCTACAGCAGTAAGAGAAGTAGGTCCTCCCTCAGCAGCAAGAGGAGTAGGGTCTGTTGTCTCAGGCTCGCCATCTGCCTCAGCAGTAAGAGAAGTAGGTCCTCCCTCAGCAGCAAGAGGAGTAGGGTCTGTTGTCTCAGGCTCGCCATCTGCCTCAATGGTGAGAGGCACCTCCTCAGCCTCAGCAGCAACTGCCTTTGCCTTACGGGGACTGGTCCTCCTAGTGGGAGGCGTTGAAGGGTTAGTACCACTAGTGGAGGGTGATGGAGTTGGCACCTCCTCAGCCTCAGCAGCAACTGCCTTTGCCTTACGGGGACTGGTCCTCCTAGTGGGAGGCGTTGAAGGGTTACCACTAGTGGAGGGTGATGGAGTTGGCACCTCCTCAGCCTCAGCAGCAACTGCCTTTGCCTTACGGGGACTGGTCCTCCTAGTGGGAGGTGTTGAAGGGTTACCACTAGTGGAGGGTGATGGAGTTGGCACCTCCTCAGCCTCAGCAGCAACTGCCTTTGCCTTACGGGGACTGGTCCTCCTACTTGGAGGCGTTGAAGGGTTAGTACCACTAGTGGAGGGTGATGGAGTTGGCATCTCCTCAGCCTCAGCAGCAACTGCCTTTGCCTTTCGGGGACTGGTCCTCCTGGTGGGAGTGTTTCCAGCGCCAGTACCACTAGTGGAGGGGGATGGGGGTGGTACGTCGTCGGCCTCCTTACCATCATGGGGATTGGGTTTTTCTGAAAAAAATTAACAAAACTAAATTCTCAGCATTTACTTTCCAATAATGAGTGTGGAAGGGAAGTTAAAGATGATTATCATATTAATTTGGATGTTGGGGTAATAAAATATATTTGTACACATGTGATTCAGTTACAAGTAAAATATTAGGTAGGTACTCTGCTAAATTATTTACATGCTGAAAAATTATTATGGATTAATGCTGAGAGAGAACGATGATATAAAATATTGTACTATCAATTCTATCATAGGAAATACTTTCATATAAACGAAAATAAAAATTAACAGAGATTTACTTACTGAGAACAACACGTAAATCAAATGATTTCTTCTTTTTTGAAGTTGGCTCTCCACCATCACTCGATGTATTTTTTCTTTTGGCAGGCAGGGGGAGGGGGTTGTCTGCCTTCTGATTTCTCTGCCGCTTGCTCTTCCTGGCTGGCTCAGGCACAGAGGTTTGTTTAGTGGCCTTTGTCGACACCGCCTTGCCTTGCTTCTCTGTAAATTTAATTTAAGTATGCTATATGAAAAACATATTGATAGTGACATGTTGTGTCAAAATTTGATGTTGGTAATATCTAGAAATGTATTTCTAAAGTTTTACAGGGAATGTTATTGCTGATTATTATTGCTGAGACTGATATTGCTGAGAGTGATATTGCTGAGAGATAAATTGCTGTGGTTTCAAAGTGCCTTACCAATTAATGCTGATATTATGAAATTCGTATTTTGCCGCTTCCCAAGAGATGAAATAAATATATCACGAGTACAATGAACAGTACATACCTTGCTTAGTACCATATGCACGTTTATTGCGCTTCAGTTGACTAATATGCTGCGCATCAGTCATCGTAGCGACTTTGGGACGATGTTTCTGGAAGAAAGATAGGGCAGCCTTACTAACATTATAAAAAAAAACCTGATATAAAAGAGGACAGGTACGCATTGCTAAAATTTCACATGAAAAAATTATTTGAAGGATGTTGAATGGGTTAAGAGAGAAGTAGATTTCTATGTTTTGCATCAATGTACTTACAGCATCCTTCTTCGCCTTTTCTTCTTTGAAGGTTTCGTCATCCTTCAGACGATCGTACCTCTTTTTCGAAGCTTTGCGGTTCTGTTCCTTCCTATGTTCCACTCTTTGTTCCGGCGTCATATGCTTAAGAGCCCGTCTATGTATCTCCTTGGATGGCGTTTCACTCCCTTCGCCATCGTCTGCCATAGTGGCGTAGTCGATTGTAGTGTAGTAGTAGTGTAGTCTACAAATATACAAAGAGAAAGGACTGTAGCAGAGAACTTTACAGAACCTCAGCAATAAATTGCGAGTTGTTGCTGAGAGCTACGAGTGGATGGGTCCGCCGAGCGTCTCTACAGATCGGCACTTACGCGTCGATGATTACCGATAATACAAGGACATTTCACAAATAGGGAAGCTAAATATGTAATATGGGAGTTCCCTGCATGTTATTCTTTCATATTTCATGGATGACATGCAACGGTATACCTGAGAAACACGAAAATTTGGAGAAATTGTTCGATATTCTTACCTCTCAGCATTACTCGCAAATCCAAGATGGCGCCGGTATATCGCTAGAGGGCGCCTCAGCAGCAAGCCAGGAACGCCGGTGCTTTTAGTTCCAACGGTGGTGTGCAGGCGGCGCGCAGATCGCTTTTTTTTCCCGCCGGCGATTTTACTGCTGAGACGCGCATCATGCTTATTGCTGAGACGCGCATTGCCAGGAAACATGAAAAATGCCTCTCCTAGCCACTGTAATGTATGTACATTTAAGTACTTCGATTCATATTACGGCTATATAGTTTGGCCCTTGTTGGATATAGAGTATATAGTTAAATATATTAATTGTGGAAATGGCACAGAAAATAAGAAATCTGTTATTGCTGAGACGCGCATTAAACGGGGATCTCGGGATGCATTCTTGAGCGTACTGTAAGCCAGGTATCATATTCAAAGTCACAATAAAAATTGTGGAGGTAGGGCGTACTAGTCCGCTTCTTATGTGCTACATTAGGTAAGGGTATATATAATTCCTAAAATACTGTGGTGCTTCTTGCATTAATGCTGAGAATGGAAATTTTCCACTTTACAATCACTCATTTTGGTCCTGTGCCTAAAATATTGGGTTTATTTTAATAAATCCGGGTATTAATGAAACCTGATGTAATTTCCAAGCATATAAACATTAAAAAAACAATGTACACGGCATGTTCTTTATGTACTGAGTGCATGAAATGAAAGAAAGGTGTTCTAAATGTCAAAAAAGGCCATTTTTGGCATGTTTTTGGCCCACAGTTCCTTAAATATCGGTCACAGATATGTAAAACCATTGTTACCTTGAAAGCTCTCATCGAGCCGGACCCAATAGGATAAAAAAAAATAATCCAAAAGCATTTGGGAAACTTGCAGGTCAGAAAAACCCGATTTTGGCCTAGTTGCATCACTTTCGCTGGAACAGGTGAGCTGTCTACTGTGTTAAACCTGAAGCATAGTTAGCTATCTTGTTTAATCTTCTGGTTGCCCTGGCCGTGAGCCTGACCTTTTGCACCCAGGGTGGGGTTAAAGCTCAGGAACTTCATGACTGTTGAGGTGCTGATCTTGCTGAAGGCCTTGATGCTATCCCTGATGACTACCTCCCTAATAGAGTACTGAATCAGAACCTCTAGCTTATAGACTCTTTCTCTGACTTCTTGGTCAGAATAAGTATGTGGGTAATCAGCCCTACCACTTTCTTTTCATTTCTGTAACAGTTTTTCAACAGCTTTAAGAGGTATATTAAAAGACTTTCCACATTCTTAACAGATTCACCTTTTTGGTGTTGATGGCAACAATCATATTTCCCTTTCTTGTTCCTGCTGGGTGATGAGGACCTCTTTCTGGAATGAACATGATGACTCTCCTTCAAGCTGTCTGATGAAGTAGAGTCAGTAGAGCTGGAACCCACAGTCTTCTTGTTACCCTGATGGGACACCGTACCCATAAGATCACTGATTACAGCTCACCACAAAATTGACCGTGACGCACTGTTGCAAACCCGAGCCGGCAGTTGATGACCTCATTCAAACCATGTGATGTTAGTGGGGGGTGCGTCCATCACCCAGCAACCTGCTAGGGAACATCAAGCGCTCTGGTTTAGGGGAGACGTCAAAATTCACCACAGCAGGTCTCAGCCAATGGTCAGTGACTTAACTCCATGTAGCCTCCACTGTGGGCACTGAGGGTCACAGTCTGCTACAGTGGGCTACAGCCTGATAGGAGGGGGGTGGTAATACTATCCCCTCCAACGACCCCACTAACCAATCAATCAATTAGTTAATTACCACTAATGAGATGATTATGTATGTAATTTATACTAACATGAAAGACAAGTTAACCATTTTATCTTTCTCCCCAATAATATATGGTTAAACAGGGATGTCTGGTACCCATAATGAGATATGAATGGGTTGTAGAAGGCTGCAGCCACCCATGGCACTTTTGGGTTATAACTTACATCTTGTTGCAGCCTGCCACAGCATCTCAGGTTAAAAGCCCCTGAATTTTGACTTCACCCCTAATACCAGGCCAATCATTATACAGGAATAGTGTCATTTGCTATATAAACAATGCCATTCCGAACACAAAGAGTATGTGATAATCTTCCACCAACACGTTGACTATTGAGGTGATGCCAACATTTTAGTTTTCAGGTGATTATTGTTGACTCTTTCCATCGATGGCAACCTAGGCCACAGATGAGCATTAGTAGCTGTGAATGGAAATGGTAACACTAATTGTCCTATGACTAAACTCTTCATAGCCCAAGGGGGGATGCTGTTTTATATGATAGTGAATAATGGGATTTAGATTATTTGTTCCACCTTGTATGGCTAGAGCAGATCTCTTTTTAAAATGTCATTGTTAAGCACATGGGTCCACCAAAACTTGTATTAAACTTGTATTAAAACTTCTATTAAACTTTAAATGTTCTTGAGGTGTCTAAGGGCACCATCTGGATCATAGATTAAGAACTATGGTATAACATAAAGAATTTACAGTTACAACTGTTTGATACTCAAATTTGGAGAGATTTCAAAATAAAGTTGTTCACATCAAACCCGAGTATTATTATGTGATCAACATGTTTTTGTTAATATTCTTGATCATCAATTTTAAAGAGAAAGAGTTTGAAATCAGTGAATAACAAAAGGTCATATTTGGCATATAATAATCTTAGATAAATGCAAATTTAATCAGTTTAACTAAAAAAAGTGAGACTGGGCCTGGAGGTGAACTGAGGTTAGACACCCTACCTATCAGGCCATCACTGATGGGAGGAGCCACAGTGTAAGGATTTAGGTCAATTTACTGGTTGCTGGTGTTCTGCCTTGTATTTCATAGTGCCACATATGAGTTGATACACCAACATTTATCTCAACTTGCGTGCTCAGTTTGGCTCTGACTGATTCTGTGCTAAATGGTGGTTGATATTTAGCAGGTGGAGCTTAGGTAAAGATTGGAAGCTATGTCATTTTAATATAAGATGGTAAGATGGTAAGATGGTAAGATGCTAGTTTCTAATTCCTTTGATTACTCTGAAATGTTAAAGATTACAATGATCTTCATGCTATCACATTTAACATTGCCGCCAAGATACAACCTTTTTTTCACTTGACACTCAGACCATTACTTTAGTAAACAAATGTCACATCCATAAGTAATCTTGTTAATTCAACTACAATTATGCAATAATATTTACACAATTATGCAATAATATTTACACAATAAAAACTGAATGATGAAGCATCTTTATTTTGCAGAGATTAACATATCTTACCAAGAATGAATATATAACCTATTTTAGATATGACCTTTTGTTACTAACTAACAAGTGAAAGTATGCCAAAGCAGCCTTCATTTACTGCTTCATGACAATCCAAATATTTGGATCAAAAACAAAAACAAACATTTTTTCTAGATATGACCTTTTACTATTCAGCTGACAATATACTAAATTAATAATGTTCTTATCTATTTTTATTGCACTTTCGTTTTTCACATGCATACACAATTTAAGGATAGACCCTAGTGATTAATATGTGAAAGGCACGGCATCCTCTGATCACAATTACTAAATTAGTTTCTTCTTATATTATTAAATAGAACACATAATTAGATAGCCAACAAGTACCATTATCTATTGATATTACTTATATAAAAATCACTATGACGATGGCTTTATTTTGGGGGTGTGCAATCCTGAAAATGATGATATTCCAATTTAGATTTTGAACATGGATATCTCACTAAATATCTGACTTAAATCTTTAAAATATTTGGTATATCTTATTTATATTTATATAGAGGGAACTTTGTCCTAGAATTGTGATAAATGTACTAGCTCTATTACTATGAAATGTAGAAAATAGATAAAAGAAATCTCAAAAAACTGCCTGTATTTTGCCGTTCTGATAATAAAAAAAAAATCTGTAATCTAATAAATAAAAATCTGGGACACAGTTTCCCCGCTCATAAATATTATGAAGATGTGTGAACAATTTTGAATGTTTCAGTTGAATATAACCAAGTTATTGATTATCAATAATATAAGTCAATAAAGTTTTTAATTAAAACAATTTTCAATTCCAATACATTATAACATTATATATCAATATTTCAATAGATATCAATGGGAGAAGAAAAATCAGAGCATTGACATGAAACATAGCATTGAATGCTAGTTGTTATTATATGGTTGATTGAAAACTGGGGAACTGTTCTTACGATGTTCTATGATATTGCCTTTACAATTCTTCTTTAAATGCTAGTCAAATGGCAGATAAGTTCACGAAATGGGCGTTCAGTTCCACAACGTGAACAACGCTTGGCTGTAAGTCAGGTTTATTTCGTGGATCACTTTGTTGCGTACATTTGCCGGTGAGATGATGATAAGGTTCCTAACTTTCACAATTCCAATCTGATGGAGAGTAAGCTTTCCCTTAAGAGTCCGCCCAGTCTCACATCCAGCAACAACACAGTGGTTCTTCAATAAGTCACCAGATGTCCCTTTCAATGTATAGCTATCCAAACCCCTCGAATTTCTTGATGTGAATGAATTACTTTCTACCTTTGTGCAGTATGTTATGAACAAAGAATTAGTAAGAAATGCATTAAAGGTTTCCTGGATTGGCAATCAATCACTGGGGTCTATCCTTACAAAAATGATATATAGCCTTAAAAGGAGAGCCTGTAAATAGCACTTATGGTTTACCCTTTGAGATGTGCAAAGAGAGGGTATGATGTTGGATAATCATTGTCATAGACCTTCATGTATTCATAAAGGTCGTGACAGAAATGTTGTGTGTGTGGCCAAAGTAGACATTAAATTTGTATTCACACATCTAATAATATATTGAGGTAGAAGGTTAAAAGGGTCATTAGGTCGTCAAATATTTATGTAACTTGAAAATTAGTGAATCACATTTTCCACTAACATTTTTTGAAATGGAATATACACATATATAAACTCTCAAAGGTATAAACATTTTTTCAGAGAAATATACTCAAATTGTATGGAATTAGGCATTAGAAAAGTATGGTTATAATATAAACCTGTCAAATTGATAATTTTAATTGTTTCGGTTAAATACAATATCTGCGATGGCGTTAAAAGAATAGGCCATTGGAGATACAAATTGAAATGTTTTGTCCTCTCTAACAGCATCTGGGAGAGTGTCCTCACTGATACTGTGGCTCCATTCATCTGCAATTTTCTTGATGAGAACACTACATTAGAGGTCTTTCAGTGAGTAGCTACCATTTACATCTAACACTAAGCATGGATAGGAACACTATATCAAATTGGCTGTTATCTTTTATTAATTGCTGATGAAGGTAATTAACTGTAATTTTGTACTCCAAAAGACCTATTGAAATTTGCCAAATTTGCCAAAAGACAATGTTGAAAATTACTGTCTCATAATAAGGAAATATGCGTGTGGTACAAATGTACCTGTGATGAAGGAAATTACAACAATTTTATCACCCCATACACCTAGACTCTTTCTCTTTAAGAGGAAGAGGAAGGTATAGCCTCTTTCTCTTTAAGAGCAAAGATTCTCCCTGTTATACCTCACATGAGGCTCATAAGGTGAGGTTTTCTGCTTGAAGCATAGAGGTTTAGTATTGATGTAAACCACCAGGGGGTGCATGTATGTCCTCTTCTTCTTGAAACAAAATCCCTCACCAAATGAACCAAGCATAAGTATAATAGGGAGTGAAAGGTGTGCTTCAAGAGGATGAGGGGAAACCTTTCTCCTCTTCTTAAAGAGAAAGAGTCTAGGTGTATGGGGTGATTTTATATATGTTTCATGTAATATAGCATAACATCACAGGAGAATGTAGGAAACTACTCCTTTATTGGAAATAAGTGTATTTTTAGATATCTAATTTCCTCGAAACAAATAGCAAAATCAATAATGAGTAAGGTACTCAATCTTGCAGCAATATTTCAACATGCAATATTTAGGCTATCCCTAAGCTAGGGCTATTGGCAAAGCACTGCTACATCCCTACAGATTAAGATATTAATCTACCCCTTATTCTCATAAAATGTCTTCTAGTGCCCAGGTTAAGCAGGATAGCACAATTTAATCAATATATCTCATTAAATAAAAATGTTCCCATCATTTTAACTCTGTTTTTAGTTTGAACTGATGTTATCAATGTTAAGAGGCTTGTCTCTATTCTTAGCTCTCGACTTAACAAACTGCAAGATTAAAATTATTCAGACCTTCCTTTCATGATTGAAAAAAATTTCGGTCATAAATAAAATAAATTATTTCAAACCTACAATGTGATTTAAGTTTGGGAGTAAATGACAGTAATAACAGTATGCTGGGTCTTGTATTAAAGGGATGAGCCAGTGAATATGAAGGATTATTGTCCCATGATCCTCATCATCCAAATAATCACCATGCCAAATATCATAGAATTTCCTTTGTTATTTTTTATTTTATACACAATTATAGAATTCAAAATTATTGTCCCTTCACAATGCATTTCTCTGTGTCTTACGTCACAAACAAGGTGAAGAAAACTTGAAAAATAATTAGATATAATTTTGCTCCTCTTTTTCGATGAGTAGAATATTATCTAAAACAATCAAATTTAATGGCTCTCACAAGAAACATTGAAAAATCAATTTATTTTGATTTACAGTTTTGAATATTGAAAGTAATAATTTTTATGTGTGATGTCACACAGATGTCCCTTTTTAGGGTGACAGGGGACCAAAGACATTTCCTAAAGAGAAAACTACAACAATAATCAAAAAGAACAATGATCTATAACACTCTCACCAATATGTACGTCATGGACACCATTAAAGCTAAGATATAACAAACAAATTTAAAGAAAATTGGATTTCACTGGGCCCTCCCTTTAAGTAAACAATGAATCATATTTTGCAATAGATTGCTTTACATTTCAAATGATTCAAATGATTCTTGCTCAGCTTAACATGTCATAACATTGACTTTGTTCTATCTGTCTGTCTGTCCTGAGGTTCTATCACAGTCACTTAACTGACCCACCCCTATAGACTGAACTGACCATTGTCACATTACATAATTCTCAATTTCTTTGACCTGAGCTAGGTTTCACCAGAGTCACTTCACTAATGCTGGAATGGCAGAAATTTTGCAGGCCTTCACTGTCAACACTTCTCTGACCCACTTCAGGTACCACATTCTATATCAGTTACTCATACATTAAAAATTAGATTACAATTATTTTACTTTAGCTTCATGGAGAACAAGCATTCAGCATATTTTAGTTTTTGTATTTATGTATGTTTGCACTGAGGTAGGAATTAATACCTCGTGCACATAAGCAGCAGTAACACTTGAATAGATTAGATACTGAAAGTTGAAAAAAAGGTCACCAGACTGCGGAGAATTATGATCTAAAATACTATTCGAAATTGGGGGTAAGTTTAATGAAGCTATAGGCAGCGCCTCAGGTAGGTGTGACAAACCTGCGTCCCAGTAGCAGCAGACAGTCTAGTCTTCCAGCAGCAGCACTGCCATGGGAAATCAATAATCATGGGTATAAGAGAGCAGTAGTAACCAGTATTGGGTAGAGATGATACACGTTTGGATCAATATGGATCTTAAGGATCTGGGAGCTTGGTAGTGAGACACATTGAGTCTGTGGTGACATCTGATGACCAGTAAGGGAACTACGTTAATCTATGAGACTCCACGGAGACACATGGACTAGCGATGGGGAAACTTGCCTCTGGAGTCTATGAATGATACGTGTGCATAAGGACAGTATACCCATAGTGACTTCATTGGCAATTATCTGGCATTACAATACTCTGTAATAAACTTAACCTCTGCAAAGTGTTGTCTGCGTTTTGGATCTGAACACCCCAATCGGAAATGAGTACTACCGCTGGCTAGCAATAAGATACGACAACGGAGACTAAATATGAAGTATAAGAAATAAAGACTGAGTAATCCCCAACTACTCTTATAAAGATCCTAAACATAAACATAGTGTTCATTACATTCTAAATTGGATATGAAGCAAATCATATTTCTACAGCTTTTCCTATTTTTTTAAAAGATTAGTCAATATTGACTTACAGGCACCTAACATAATTAAAATCAGCTACCCATGGTAGGGAGAATTGAAAATTGAAACAGATATATATAGCAATATTTCGTTACACATCTTGAAGTTACATTTTGTTTTGATTATAATTGCATTGCTCATGATTGCATTTTGCAACTTAGACAGAGTAGTAAACATCTATTTACATTTTTATGCTTTGATCTGCCCTTTTCATGTATTCCCAAGTTAATATATATGGCAGTTTTATAAATCTTAGGAGGCATTATTCAGAAGTGTAATTATGTTCTATTCTTAATGTAATATGCATGAAAAACAAATAAATGAATGCAAGTAACTACCAGATTTATTAATCAAACCGGTCCCTTCACACCAAATGCAGCATCCAGAACAGTGCCCTTAGTGATGCTGCTGTAGCAGATATTGTCAACCTGGTGACTAAAAACACAACCCTCAGGGAGCTACAGTAAGTACCAAATCACACAACCTTCATCTGAATGGCTTACCTTTTCAATATAAATGTCAGGTCTTTAATCGCATCATTACAACTATTTGTATTATATCATAACCATTCCTTTGATTTAACAAACTCATTTGATATACATTTTAAACATTACGCTTTAGGATTTTGGGGATCCAAGGGATTGGTATGAAATAGAAGGTAGAATAATGGTTAGATTACCCAAGATATGGAGGAGTTTAGTGAGTGGAATATACTGGATATGTTTCCCCTGACACCTTTCATAGGCTGGGCCTCCTACCCCCGATACCCCTTCATTGGCCTGTCAACAGGTCCGTGCTTACACGGAAATTCAAAAGGATTGAGGCTGACAGGACAGTCCATAATACTGGGGCCCAGATCTTCCTGTGAGTTAGGAACGTTTGTATAAAACCAAGAATATTGTTTAGTACAGAGATTTGCTGAAAATTCTGACTTTTGTCAAAAATTGCTTTTTCTAGATATCTAACTTAAATTGTGAAAGTTTCCGTACATACCTGTACAAATCCAATGCTTATTTTAGCCAAAGGGGGGTTGGGGGGTCTAAAACTTTTGAAATTTTGGGAACGTACTAGATGGAAGGCCCCTAACATAACCTGTCATTTGGCAAAAATTCAATGTTAGCCTGGACCTTGGCCTGTTCATACCCTTTGAATGCTACACTGCAAACCCCTTTATACCCTGTCCATCCTACTATACCCTTCTATGCCCTGTGTTCACCACCCCAAAAACCTCTCTATACCTCAGTTCATCCTGCCCCTTATATGTATCCATTTCAGGATATTCTAACCTTTATACCACCTTCATACCCTTGGTCTAATCCCTCTACACCATGATAATACTAAACCTGTAGCCATTCATACCTTGTGCCATTTATCCCCAATATCCCATCCTGGGTCTAATGAACTTAAAACCTTCCATACCCTGGATTTACAAACCTTTATGAAAAGTTCTTTTACCCTTCTAAAGTCATGCTAACATATATTAGACAATGTACTGGGCCTTTCACTGGTAGTCTTGGGTTTTTCACAAATTTTAGGCCCATGCCTTTTTGACTGAAGTAAACATTGTATTTCTACAACAATATATATGAACATTTAAAAAGAATTCAGACGCCCCATTCCATAATGATTATGTACGTAATGGGTGGCCTCTAGAATAAACATAGTTGATATAAACAATGATTTTGCATTTTGCACTCAATGAATTACCAAACATGTTTTTCACTTAGATTTCGGAACACTGACTACCTAAAATGTATAAAAAGCTATGTAATCTGAAACACCTATAACTGACATTGTTTTAGAGGGCAGTATGCATAGGTTTTTCATTTAGTTTAAGAATAGAAAAGAAGCCAGTTTGCTGTACCTGGAACTTTTTCTAGATACCCTTCCTAGGCCTATTCTTAATATGACTTATCAATCTTATACAACATTCACAGATTGATATGAGGGTTATCTGATAATACAAGGCAAAACTGTATGTTTTGGACATTGGCAGTGGCCCTGGCCTAAGGAAATATAAATGCACTTACATTTTTGAACTTGAATATTTCACTTAATAATGCACATGGGATCCTAATATATTAAATAGGGATGCTCAGTCTGCATTGAGGGTAAAGGTAAATCCTCAAAATCCCAATTTCCCAACTGATTCTTCAATTCCATGTCCTACTTGAAAAGTTCTCATATCTTATATAAAGACCAATAATCTAATATAGGTAAAAACAAATCCCAATTTCCCAACTGATTCTTCAATTCCATGTCCTACTTGAAAAGTTCTCATATCTTAAATAAAGACCAATAACCTACTATAGGTAAAACAATTGTCAGTGTAGGAGACTGAATGCTGTGCATGGCCGCATCAGATTCATAACTTGAAGTTATAGCTAAAATAAATATGGTGTAAATAAAACTCTTTTGTCTCCTGATAGTCAGATATGATTTACAATTTCTTGGCACTCACATTGAGATGTATTTCAAAACATATTGATAATTGACATTGCCAGCTATAACTTTAAATACATTTATGCCCTGATGCTTAGATGTCCTGACATTAATAATGTTGGTGTATAGAATATGTTACCATTTGCTAACTGTTTCAAATTCTATTTTTTGTTGTCTTAAATGTGTCGTATTATAGTGTATTGTATATCTGTGGAATTTGGGTAACTGGCCACAATGTGGTATTGTGACCCACAATGGGTAATGTTACTTTACAATCACTTTACTTGGTTTTCATATGTAAGACTATTGCAATGATGTGGACAAAATAATTAAACAAAGGAAAAAGAAATAGCATGTGAGTGTATAATGGGATGCATAAGGTGATGAGTCATTGTTGCCCATAATAACTCAGGTTTGCCTATTCTCCAAAAATCTCTACATGAGAAGAAGAAAGAATTGTATTTTGTTTGTGAAATAAAATGAGCACTGCTCTCTTTGAAATCTCTACATGATATAGAAATCAGCCAATACCCTTTCATTGCTCAATGTTCTTTCTTACACACCTAGGTTACATGATAGTCACTTCACTGACGCTGGAATGGCAGGAATCCTACAGGCCTTCACAGACAACGCTTCTCTGAGATTCTTCAGGTACCATATACTCTTTCAATAATTATGTTGTTTAGACACACAATCATGATGGCTCAGAACTAAATGAGGTTTTTTGAAAGTTTACTCTATGGCATCCTCAACATTTAAGATTCATGTGATGTTTGTTGGCAGGAATTGAGAGATATGGTAGCAATTGTTGCCCCGACATGAGCATTCAGTCTCAGGGAGTTTTCTCAGTCTAACAAATTGCTATTATTTATGATGATAAACTCTGTGTTCTGATAGAAGTTACTAATGCTTATGGAAAATTAAACAATAGTATCATTTTGTCATTTTCAAAGGGAAGTACAAATTAGTTTTCTTAATTTCAACGATTTTATCTAAAATGAGATAAAATTATGTTTTTGATGGAAAATACTAATATAATATAAGAATAATTGAATAAAAGTATCACATTTTTTCCATTTTCACAGATAAAATGCTTAACACTTCACACTTACTCTACCCTAAAAGTTTCTATTTCATGCAATGGTCAACAACGAATTACCCTATTATTTTGTCTGAATGTTAGAAAATGGTAGTTAGTACCCAAATTACTGAAATTGCAATATCTATTGAACTAAAGACAGCGAAACATCAAATGAAAAAAGTGTTCCCTCCCGATTAGTCTGAAATGCTTATATATTTCATGAAAGATATTCCAAATATTAAGATTATTGACATAATTTTCATTTGTCAGTCTATTTGGTCCACATTTCTGTTATTGCTAGAATTATAATTTCTTCTGTAGGAAAGTCTTCTCAATGGACTATCTAATAATATACAGTAGACATGAAACAAATTGTCTCAAGAGAATGATTCTTCTTTGTTGTGATTCCAGTGAAACATTTCCCAAGCCAAGGAGTAATAGTCATGTTCTGCCAAGTTCTGATTATGTCTTGTAACATGACAATACAATTGTCAGACTTTGGGTCGTTGGCTATAGGTTCACATTTTCATACAATACATACTATATATATTCAATAACCACAACTAAGTATATAAACGTTTGCATTCTTGGACACAGCCATTTATTAACATATATATATATATATATATAAATCACAATGTGTGCGTGGTTGAGCACAATGCTCTGACATACCTGTACCCAAAAGTTACTGACCAGCCAAGGGCAAGAGGGGGATTGGCAACCTGGTTATATAGTGACCTGGCTCCAGTGGCCTGGATCTCTATCATCCCATAATTGGTCAGTACCTTGGCGGTGGTGACATGAATAGCTAAAGTCTATCACAGCCAAGCAGAACCCAATACATATCCCCACACAGACTGCTGGTTCCCATCAATACAGTAAGGTCTGTTACATATGAATGTGAGGCAACTGAGGTAATGTCTATAGAATATATAATCACATAATCCCAATTATATAATACATTAAAAAGCTTCATGTATTTATGAAAATTGACATGTATGAATGGGTTTTCCAATGAAAAGACGTTGATGTATTTCTCTAAAGACTATATATTTATTAACACATGATGTAGCATCTCGCAAAGTGCTCTCAGTGATGCTGTTGTAGCAGATATTGTCAATCTGGTGACTAAGAACACAACCCTCTGTGGACTAAAGTAAGTATCACATATTCTACCTCACAATCTAGTATATATATATATATATATATATATATGTTGATGTAAGTATCACATATTCTACCTTACACTCTAGTATATATATATATATATATATATATGTTGATGTAAGTATCACATATTCTACCTCATAATCTAGTATATATATGTTGATGTAAGTATAACATATTCTACCTTGCACTCTAGTATATATATGTTGATGTAAGTATCACTTCGTCTACCTCACACTCTAGTATAAATATGTTGATGTAAGTATCACATATTCTACCTCATACTCTTGTACATATTCTTGACATATTCTACCTCATACTCTAGTATATATATGTTGATGTAAGTATCACATATTCTCCTCATACTCTAGTATGTATATGTTGATGTTTCAAGGTTTGACTTAGAGCAAGAAATAGTGTTCAAATTGAATATAATGAGTTCAACGTTTTATAGCTATCTTACGTTGATATGATGATGATTTGAAATTTTAAAAGTTTCATTTAAACCAAAATATATCAGAATATATGATTCATATAATTTTCCATGATTTTTTTTATATGGTAAGATGTTGATAGAAGACGAGATGTAATGGGATAATATATAATTAAATCTAATGCACATGCAATGTGATTGTCATGACAAATTTAAACTCATTGACAGAAGTATGAGACAACATGTAATCTACGAAGAGTAATATCACAATACCCTGTGTACATATGACAATTGATAACATAAAAACCAACAAAATGCATAGGTCAATATTCGATAGCTATACAATTAAAGAAATACATCCTGGAAAACTGACAGGGAATTTTTATTAATCATAGAAAAATTGTCCTCTGAATATTTAATTGATCATTGATGAATGTCCGTCTTGATCATGAGGTATTTGCCATATTTAATAAGTCACCTTTATTTGAGATCAGTCTAATTTGCCATGTTTAGATTTTTTTTTTTTTTACCGCTTCCTCTTACATTGAGGAGAAGAGATATCTCCTACACTGCCCTCAGCAGTTAAAGGAGTGCCATCTAGGCAGTTTAATCTATTGTTTCCCTTCTTAGAAAGGACTTCCTGGATGTTTCCCATTATTTCCTTGGGTCTGTATGAGTTTGGTTTAGTTTTCTTGAGTTTTCTTTTTTCTTTGGCATTTGATATTAGTCTGTTAACTATCTTTTGTTTCCAGTAGCTGCATATTTTATATAAGATCTAGTTCTAGCGGCATATCTAGAGGCACCACCCCTGTCCTTTATGATCTTCCGAATATCATTAGATAAGCTCCCCTGATAGAGACAGGTTTTTAATGAAATATCAATGGTGATAAATGGTTATGAGGGTGGAATACCAAGGATATGGAGGGGATGTGAGAGGGGGTATATTGTAAGTTCACCCAAAGTTTGTAAGGGAATATGAACAGGTATACTATCTGCCACAACCCTCCATATAGTTGGTACTCTACCCTGGGTATTCTAACCCCTGTATCACATTCATATTCTGATGGTTGTACCTCCTATGCCTAGATAACATTATTACAATTTCACTAAGACTGCAGAACTAATAGATAAAAAATGATCTAAGGTTGAGATGCTGTGAAGGCAGACAGTAATGCAAACGCAATGTATCTCTTATCTTCACTGTTATGGATCATTGCAAAATTATGTCATAGGAGACAGACTTATTATTATGTGTTATCATTAAATACATGTTTGTTTTTCATCAAAT
The DNA here is from genome assembly GCA_936440205.1 of Lepidonotus clava. Taxonomy (NCBI): domain Eukaryota; kingdom Metazoa; phylum Annelida; class Polychaeta; order Phyllodocida; family Polynoidae; genus Lepidonotus; species Lepidonotus clava. The sequence goes on along the minus strand of OW387140.1, from coordinate 52,706,527 downwards.
TTATAAGTATAGTTCATAATTTTGCCTTCATGTTCTGAGATATGTCAAGGTGTCAAGATGTGTTGTGGTTGCTGATACCATTTCTTCTCAACATACAGATCATAATTAAAAGAATTGTTTGATTTACTTCTATATATTGTTTACCTATCATCCGTCCATCTCTTTATTAGAAGTGTTCATATACAGTGGTCCCCCTATATACGGCCACCCTCACCAGCGGCCACCCCTCTTATGTGGCCACAAACAAGCGGCACCGATGGTTTTCTCTCTTTATCTACCCCTCACCAGCGGCCACCCCTCTGACGCGGCCAGCGGCCACACTTTGGAGTCCCTAACAGCCACAATACCCCTCACCAGTGGCCAGAATTGTTATTTGATTACTTCAAAGCTGTACTATGGAAGACCTTACATTGTAAGAGTTGATGATATATATATGTGTGTGTGTGAATAGGAAGATACGAAGAAAGGGGCTTGTGCCCCTAAAACTAAAACTGCAGCCAGGTCTGACTGGTACAAATAAAAGATGCAAATAGACTTGCAGGCCCATATACAGGGGGGGGGGGTAGGTGGCAGGGGTGGGCCCCCCCTCGCCCCCCCCCCCCCACAACTGACTTGGCGCGAGTGGTCAAACCTAGAACAAAGGATGGGAGGCCAGGAGGTGTTGAGAGGTCCTGGTGGTGAGTGGCCACACCTAGAACAAAGAGAGGGTGGCCTGGAGTTGTGAAGAGAATCTGCTGGTGGTGAGTGGTTGCATCTAGAACAAAGAGGGAGCGACATAGCCCCAACGGCTCGTAACTGTAAGTTGATTAAGTGCTGATTAAGGCAATATAGCCATAGTAACATTCTAATCTTGATTAAATTGCACGGCTGGTAAGGGTTAGTTTGATATTTGGTCTCTAATCATGATTTCAGTGAATCAGGTTAGACCAATCAGAATGTCTGTTGCAAATCCTCTCAGGCTGGTTACAAGCCGTTCATTATAATCAGGATTAAGATTCATCACAATTATCTAATCTAATTTAATCACAGAGATTTGGCGCGATTAAGATCACTACGAGCCGTCGGGTCTAAGAGTAGTTCAAAGGTTCTGGTGTTCTGGCGGCACCTAGAACAAGAAGGGGATGGCTAGTATTACCCAAATCATTTCAATGGTGTGTTCCCCCTCACCAGCAGCCACCCCTCTTATGCGGCCAGATTTCCAATTCCCCAAGGGTGGCCGCATAAGAGGGGGATCACTGTATACCATGAAATGGGGATCACATGGAAGACAGTTGAAACCGTAAACCAAAATTAAAAACATATTAAAATCTCTTTTTTTCCTCTAAATCCTTAAATTTACTGAATTATCTGTTCATCACAATGATTTTGATTTTATATTGTTCATTGCAAATCCATTTTGGGTTATACCATACTAAAGAATGATAGAAGTGGTTCTCCAAAAAAATCTATAATTGTATACAGGTATAATACAGATTTTATGATTTATTATAGGAAATCAAAGCCTATGAGACACCAATATTTCTTTCATGCTTCAAACTTTTGATCATATACTATGAAATAATATGTAACTGCACAATTGACAATCCAATAATTACCAATTCTATTTGGTTTATCTGTATCTGTTTTTCTCCTTTTCAGACTGATGGTGTGCCTCATATAGTTAGAATAATGATGCAGTTTCTCACTTTTTATAATCAGGTTGCTCCGGAGTCAGTTTACAGATGATGGGATGAAACAAATACTTCAGGCCTTCATAAAGAACAAGTGTTTAACAATCTTCAGGTATTCATTTTCTTCTGATTCTTGTAACTTTTATGAAATTTGATTATCAACATGCACTTTTTTAGTTGCACCTTCAATAATGACACAGCTGATTTAAATAGTATTTTATTAACAGCATCTGGCAGAGTTCACTGAGTGATGGGGTTGTCCCAGACATGTGTGACTTGGTGAGCCAGAATACAACACTGAAGGAGCTGTGGTATGCACTATCAATTCATTTTATAGTTAATTTGATAATATTATTAAGAATGATTATCCAATTCTGGGGTAGAGGTCAAGGTGTATCTGTAATCCTAATTGATGATATAAACTAATACCTGTGTTTCAGTTTTTTTGTTTCATCTTTTGGTTTGAAAGTACGATATCTATATATTTCATCTTTCAACAAATAATTGGCCAGGCATATAAATTCTTTTAGGCCGGCTCATTACCGGCACCTGAAGGAAAACACACACGCTATCACATACACCAACTCCACCCACCCTCCAAAACCACAAACCCCATTCATCTACAATACACTGCCCACTCGCTCCCTAACCCTCTACAAACACACACCCATATCTTTTCACCCACCCACCCACTCCATCTCATCATCATACATATAATATTTTCATCAAATATTATATACCTTTTTTATAGTTATATTATATCATATACTTAATAAATAAAACAATATAAAATTTATTATCAATAAATTTTAATATCCCAATCTGCCGTCACCGTGTTGTCCTTCGGGTATTGCGATAATGACATTGCATGAACACCTGACCAGTGGATTGCCTGCATGCCTAGAAAATGGGATCAACTTTTCATAATTCATGAGAAAATAATCAGCTTGAAAAGACAAACTCCAATCCCTCTTTAATCTTTATACTAGGTTCTAATAACTGTTAACTAAAACATATTGTGTTTTAGTTAACAGTTATTAGAACCTAGTATAAAGATAGTATAAAACATATTGTGTTTTAGTTAACAGTTATTAGAACCTAGTATAAAGATTAAAGAGGGATTGGAGTTTGTCTTTTCAAGCTGATTATTTTCTCATGAATTATGAAAAGTAATTGCTAGATTATATTATAATCTAGCAATTGCCAATCCAATACAATTTTGTTCCAATCTGGTACAGTAATCTGTTTCTATGTGTTCTCTCTGATTGGATTGATGGTATGCCATTGTTAAGAACAGAATGCTACAGTACTGCATTTCTTCTAATCAGCTTGCACCAGAGTCAGTTTACAGATGAAGGGATGAAACAAGTACTGCAGGCCTTCAAGAAAAACAACTGTTTAGCAATCTTCAGGTATGGGGCCTTCCATTTAGTACATACGCAAAATTTCTAAAATGTTAGACCCCCCACCCCTCCTTTGACTAAAACACGCATTAGATTTGTACAGGGGTGTATGCAAATTTTCAAAAATGTCAGACCCCCCCACCCCTCCTTGATGCGTACATACTTAATGGAAGGCCCCTATTCACTATTTTCTGCTTCTTGTAAATCTAATGAAATTTGATAATCAAGATGCACTATATTATATTTGCATTTATATAATGGCTTCCGAAAATGTGAGATAATCAGAATAGTATTCTATCAACAGCATCTGGAACAGTGCTCTGACTGATGTGGTTGTCCTAGACATGTGTGACATGGTGAGCCAGAATACAACACTGCAGGAGCTGAGGTATGTATAATCAATTCATTTAAAAGTATAATACCTTAATGGGCATCATATACAAATAGTGATGGTTATGCTGGTACCCCTTCTCTCAGCTAGGGGACTTGGCGTGAGATTCACAATTATTGTATAATTTTCAAAAACATATATAGCTGCATCACCCGTGGCAAGGCACCTAAGAATACATCGGGTCTGAAGTCGCAGTGAAGTCGGTCAAAGCGCCTCTACGCCTTCATCGAACGTAGTCCTCTGCGCAAATAATTCCAAATGAAATGGGCTGTTTGAATAAATCTTTGGTATATAATTGCCCAAATCGCTTCTAGAATTGCCCAAATCTCTTCTATGTATACCATTTAAGCTTCACAATTCTGTGAAAGTATGATAAATACAAAACAGTACTCGTGTGGAGATCCGGATGACCGGATTACCCACGAAGGACGAGTACTGATATGCTTCTCACCGTGGGTAATCTGGTCATCCAGATCTCCATACCTTTACAGTTTGTTTATCCACCTGTATATTCCACCATTGATTATCTGTATATTCCTCTAAAAGAATATAAAATTGTGTGAACTCCTGACCAATGCATAGTTAGGAAATTGTATTGTCCTTTACTCAATTCACTTGAAATTAAAAACAGCTAGCTTGTCAATTGGCTGCTCAGGACAAACCCTGAATTGACAATATTGATCAGACTGTAGGAGGTGCTTTTAGATTCAGAAAACTTAACTTAGGTATGAATATTGAATTCATAATTACCTATACAAGTAGGTGATTAAGCATAATGCAAATGATCACATTGATTAATGTCATTACTGTCATATATTTATTTGAGTGACATTTGTTAACACCTTTTAGAGATGGAAACAATGAATACAAGCACATAAGAACATGGACAATGTCAAACAAATTTCTAAGGAAACTAGCAAATGTCATTTTCTTGTGTTACTTGACTTATTTGGACTAGGGGTAGGATTAAGTGATTCTTCTGCAATGTATTTTAACACAGATGTTATGATGAAACAGTCATATTTCCTGAAATAGCAAGGAAATGTCCAATAGCAAGTACCAGAAACCTAACATTGCAAAATCATAAATTGTAATCTTTTGGCAATTAATTTAAGGGTACTTGAGGATCTAAATGAAAAATTTATTTACACATATCATGCTCTACTCATCATTATCATGTCTAATATCTCTAAAAATTATGCAAGTTCCCACGAAAAATACTCATTTTTACAAATAGTCATTAAAATTCAAAGAACACTAAAGGTTTATTATTTTCTTTTCATTCTTTTAAAATAAAGCAATAATCAGGTTTGGTTCACCATGCTAATGGCTTTGGTGTGCTACACTATAAAAAGCCTATCACATACTATCATGCCTTTCATGAGGAGCAGTTTTGACCTCAGCACAATCATTACTAGCTAGAAAATTACATTTTGAGATAGTGAAACTACTGTATTACATTTGCTTATTTTAGCTGCTCTTGCCTTCAGTTTAGGAGAAAGTAGATTCACAGATGATGGGATGGGAACATTACTGCAGGCCTTCACCAACAACAAGACAGTCCACATTTTCAGGTATCTACTTTGGTCGCAGTATACATTTCTAATTAAGTCCCTCTCCAGGATTATGATATTTCTTGATTTAAGATGCATTCTTTTTATCATAATTATTTGCCATATGTTTATGCACTATATATAAATATAACATAATTATGGGGGTTAGATGGTGGTATCCACCCCTCCCTTATTATCCAGAAAACATTCTTTGATGCACAACTTGGACCGAACCAACAAAAGTTGCAAGCCATCTCCTTTTCAACAATATATATTTCTGACATTGTCTTTTTTATTTTTTATTGAATATGTATATGTTCTTAATGTAACTTCATTAATTCTTGTCATTTAAGTGTCCGTAAAAGTGTACTTACTGATGCTGTTGTTCATGAAATCTGTGATGTTTTGAAGTTTAACACATCTCTGGCAGAATTTCAGTAAGTATCAAATTTGTAGTTACAAACATTTTATTGTAACAACATTTTATGATATATTTTCATTTTGATGTAAACTGTGGTGCATCGCATAAGGGTCTCGCTGTTGCAAGAATTGGTACACACAGCAGAACCCCTCCTTGTTGGAAAATTAAAACAGAACAATGTGTCACTACAAGGATGTCACTGTTCAGACTGGTCCCGCTGTTGAATTGTGGCTGTTCTACTGAACAAATTTCAATTCTGTAAATGGTCCTGAAAAATAGATATTTAAATTTAAAATTCCTGAAATTTCCAGGTGAGAAATTTGATTAGAAATGGGTGAAAATCAATGCTAAACATTGCAGATAACAATGAGACTTTGACCAAACTCTTCTTACACTTTGCACTGTTGCGAAACCCATTTTAGAACTCTCCCAGAATGCTCGCTGTTGCGAGCATTTGGTTATGCGACATGGCACAGGGATAGACTTACTCAGACACATTTAGGAAAAAACAAATAAGTGGGAGGGTCATGATGGGTGTTTGTGCAAAACCCCTGGACAAATGGTGATTATAGAAAAAGGCAAATGTCATGTTAAGTAATAAGCATTCTAGATATTCACCAAGAAGAGTTTGTCAGACTTTTAACAATCAAACTATTGATGGCCAATATCACAAGATACAAAAGCTTGATTGGAAAATAAAAATGGCACACACACTCTTTCTGATAAATCTATTATGATTTATTCTAAAGTTTGACAATAAACCTGTCATATCTTAAGCATGAAACAGTTCATGTCTCGAATTATTTACATAAAAAGTGGTACACTAAATCAGAACCATTGTGAGCATTGTCCATGTCCATTTGGCTGTTTTAAGTAGGTTAGTGGACACAAGTGACGTCAGGTTTAGGAAACACCCAGCAGATAACAATTGTTGAAAAGTAAGACTAACATGGTTTGGCGCATTAGTGCATGAGGCCCCCCTGTTGGATTTAGCTGCATTGATGCAGGTTAAAAACTAATTTCATTCTTTATTTTGCAACAGTATCTCTAATATTGGCCCTAGATCATTTTCTTTCTTTATTTTTTGTTGAACCCGTTTATTTAATCAGACGTAAAATAAGTTGTAACACTTGTATCGTTTTTACATCTTAGTTATATAGAGATAAACTCTTTACCATACAACTCCCTTGTTACAATTCACAGTGTAAAGAATTCAATACAATATCAATCAAAATACACTAAAATCAATAGTAAAGTCAAAACACAAAATACATTTTTTACAATGCAAGTAGTAACAAATCAGCAAATACACTTGAAACCATTATTCAAGGAAATCGAGTGTAAAAAACCTTGATAAATAACAATACTTTATAGATGAATAAAAAGGGGAATAAACTGCATATTTATATGATGTGCTCATCTAACCTTTCCCTTAACAGTTTCTTAGTATTCACTTTAAAAGCATCAATATTCTGAGAATATCGCAATGTAGCATCCTGTTCATTCCATAAAACGGCACCTTTATAGAAACAATTTTGCTTTGTTTTCTGCAATTGAGGTCTATACCTATTAAACGTTATAGCCTGATTTCTTCTAGTATTTCATTAACAATTTTAATCAGATCTATATTTTCTTTAATACTGTACTTAAAGTTTAATAAATGAATTTCCCTCCTATCCTTCAACATAGCAATATTAATATTTTGGGACGATTCATTCCCGAGGAATGTCACAATATTAACTCACAGACTGTACCACAAGATTCACCCTCACTTAAAGGGCTTATCATATTTTTAACATTTTCAGTTATTGGTTTACCAAATTGTATTGCCTTATCTGTATGCTATACTACATTAGGAAATTATTCTTTGATGTGTTTGTTGAGTGCCTTGTAATCAAACAATAATTGCCTGTTCCATCTTTCTTCCAAGGGGCATAATTAAAAGTTCACATTCTCTCCATACCTCTTTTATCCCAGAGAAGTTTTTAAAAATAATATTTATTGTTTGGGGCCACTAGCTTTTGTAGCTAATTGATTAACCTGACTGTACTGCAACTAGGTTGTATCTGACATAGTTTAACCTATATCACATACGACCTTATGCTATTAACCCGACGTGCAGTATAACTCCAGTCCACAGTCAAATCAAACGTCTTTTTATCAATCAAGAGAGTAGAGTCCATGGACAAACATGTTCATATCTTATGAAAGATAAATAGTGTTCTTATAATTCACAGTGTTATCAATACACTGTCCAAGTGTTATATTTGAAATGAAAATAGCGCCTAGGTAGTTACATTAGTTTGGAAGTATATTGACCATTTTTGTTGCTTCAACTCACTTGCTTCTCAGGTGTTGTTGTCATTGCAACAAATATTCATACGTTTTGTCTTTCATTGATTGTCAGCATATTTCTACACTATTACCCCTTGTTATATAATTCATATCATAAGATAGTCGATCCACAGTGGTATTTTATGATATGTGATAACTTTCTTAAACAAAATATCATGATATGATTATTAAGTTCTTTAGCACAATCAACAAAAGAACAAGTTATATATATTGGTTACTTAATGTATGAATCCTGATACGGGGCTATTCTTTTTCCTGAACTCATTATTTCGATCTGAGTACTATTTTACATGATGATTATCCCGCAAGACTGAATAGGTATCCAAACAGTTTCTTATGAAAATATTGATGAAAAAGCTCATATAATTAGTTGCCAAAATTGTAACCTAGTTATTACCTCAGTATGATTATATGGCTCATGAATTAAATTCTTGTTTTAAGGATAGAGAGGTGTTACCAACGGCCTTTTCAGGAAAATTGCAACAGTTTTGTTAATAATGCCTATTGGTTAATGTTTTATATATCGAAAGAAAGGGCACATCTGATGACATATGAAGTTTCTTAATGAAGTGAAAATTAAAAAGAAAATATGGTAAACGTTACTACTTTAATTTGTTGAATGTCAATATCTTCATAAATAATTCCTCTTGACCTCTGAAACTTTACAGGCACAAGAACCTTACTGTGGAGGGAACCATGTCTCAGTTTTTTGTTTTAGGTCCTAGTTTTTATTTTATTTTAAAAAAAAAGGGGAACTTTAAAATAATCTTTCAACTCATTTTTTTCTCATTATTTCCTAAACAAGAAATGCTTAGTGTCCGCTGGAAAAAAGCGATCCTTGACGTTCGTTGACGTTATCATGACATCGTTCACGTCATCACGATGTCGTCGATGTTATCACGACATCGTTGACGTTATCACAAAGTCGTCGACATTATCACGACTTCGTCGACGTTATTGCTACAGATTTGGAGAATTTGTTCTCTGCTGATAGCTGTAATAACTTTAAACCAGTCAGAGTTCAGATAACAACTGGAATTTGGGAGCTTGTTCTGTGCTGATAGCTGAAAGCTAAACTGCAACAGGGAGAGGCCTTCACCAAAACGAGGCTCTCACTTGTGTGAGACCTAAATGTTGGCATAAAACTTATGATAACTGATCCTCCAAACCATTTAGAAAAAGACTCTAAGATTCAAATGTATTCCACAAATATAATCAGCTAAAGAATGCTCACCATTAATGAAGGAATGATGCATTTGTGACCAGCCGAGGGGAAAGGGTGCTCTGTGCGGGGTAGCACGGAGGACCCTTTCCCCTCAGCTGGTCACATTTACTTTTTTCAAATACATAAACTGCAATTTTATGCTGTGACACCTGAAGGTCTAGCTCCACCATGAATTTTGGACAGGGGTTAAAGTGATCGCGTCGCTAAGCTCCATTGCGCCTTCGGCGCAGATCGCTTTAAAAAATTAATCAGGACCTATGTAAGAAATCGGAGACACCGTTCCTTACTGAAGAATGTTTTCAATGCATATCCAAAGTTTCAATGGAGTAACTTGAACGTTCAGTGAGATATCCACCTTCAAAAAATAAAAGTTAAAAAACACATATTTGTTTTTACAAGGCATTAACTTGGTCAATTTTCAACAAATTAATAAATATCATGCAGTACGTTGAAGAGGTCATATTCAAGTTTGGATAATAAAAGTATCAGGCAGGTATTCCAAAAGATGAATAATGAAAAGAGCAATAGGTGCAACTACTGCAAATTACACCAGCACAACACCTCTCTGTCCTCAATTGGGTTCACTAAAAAAACATTTTTTTCTGTTTTCACTTTATAAACAGGTTTGAGCAGAGCCGGTTCACTGACAGTGGGATGGCAAGGATACTGCAAAGTTTAAAGCAAAACTACACCTTGAGAAAGCTCAGGTATTTATAATAACACCTGGTCCCTCACTGGATTCCTAACTTTATCTAACGATTCTGAAAGTATTTGCCAAGGTTACTACAGATGAAATGTATCTGCATCGTATATATGACATTCCATTCCTAAAAAAAGTGTAAATATACGGATGAGAAACACATCACTTGTAAGTTAGTTCCACATGTACTTACAACAATGAAAATAGGTAACGAATTATATTTTCTCCTAATTTGGGACATTACAGTGCTTGATTTAATTCACGATACTAGTTAAGTAACTGTGATATGTGATGTTACTCATAAATTGTGAAAACAAGTGCCATAAATAGTGAAATCTTAACAAATTACAATTCTCCTTCGTAACTTTGTAGTAATTACAGATCTACAAATAAAAGTTACAAGGACATACGATTCCTAATTATCTAGTTCTTTTACCAATCGCAAATTTGGTTGCTAAACATACACTGCAACGTTATTTATTCTGCAACCCCATAGGGACCCTTCAAAACAGATCCCAACAATGATTGACAGTGTATAGTGCTTATTTCATCCTATTCTTCAATTTAAGACACAGAAATACATTAAAAATTTTGAGATAATTATGTGATACAGAAAAAAGTTACAGGTACCTAAAGCATCTGTAAAATATCCATGTAACTTTTTCTGATATAATGGATAAATTTGAGGAAAATATTGCATTAGGAATGATTTGTAAACTTTACAACGTAATTTTGCCAAACTTAGACTCATTCTGGATTAAATGACATTATTTTCTCGTATTTCATGATGTACAACTTGTTAGTTTTAGGAAAGTCCCCAAAACAGGATTTATGTTTTCCATAACTTTTACATACTTGTAAACTCAAGCTAGGGATTCGTCACTTGTCTCTAAGGTGGTAAACAAAATTATTTCTTATTATGAATAAAATTATCAAATCCTCTTACTGTTAACCAATATACATGCATTTGCTGTGAGTTGCTTACTTCCAGCATAGAATAAAAGAGAGAATCAGCTCAGTCAGAGGGTATATATGAAAGATTCAGTACCCGTTATCTGGACTTGACTAATATCCTCTTAACATCTTTATGCCAAGTTGTCCTGGTAAAAACTACCATCTTTTGGGGGTTGGGATACACCAAATAACTGTCTTTTAATGGGAAAGTGTGGCTAATCAAAATCTTATCCCGAATCCCAAAAATGGGAAGAGTTTCTTGAATGAGAAACAATTTCAGGAAACAGATCTCTAGTAATACCTAAAAGCAGTAATATGTTTGAGTATCTATGAATTAGGTATTAGATGTACCTGTGTGCTAAGCTTTATAAATGGCCCATAACCTTGTCATCTCATTAGGTTTTACGATTATTTTAAACAGTTAACTCCTTAAAATGTAAGGAGTTTAATGGTCAAGTATGACCTGAATGTATTAATATTTGTGAGTATCTATGCATTAAATGTTAAAAGTATCCCTGTCCTTATAAATGGCTGATAAACTCATCTTCTCATCAGGTTGCTACTTTGAGTGGAAGAAGCAGCACTACCAATTTTTCAAATACAATTATACAATATAATATGATCCAAATATAGGAGTGGTACCTTACTAATATTACATAGATAGATATAACATTATTCAACCACAATTCCAAGACAGTTTTGAGTGACTCCTATTTTCAGATCACGTTTCAACTCCTTAAATGGCCAACATTGACCCTTATTGTATAGTGATTCTACAGTTAGTTGTTGATAACTTTCTCTCCTTTCCTTTGTAATCAGAGTGATTCCATACTGTAAGGGTCCTGAATGACATTTACTTACCAGCCACGTCCAAAAAAAGTGACAGACAAACCCCCTTCTGAAGCTGACTCTCCATTTTATCCTGTCTTCATATCTTTAACAAATTAGTAAAAAAATGGTAACAGCAAAACCAGCTCATGATTGAAATTGATTTAGAATACGAGGAGAACATCACATACATAGAGTTGACTGAACCTTTGCTCTCCTTTTTTACCTTTTTGCTTGTCCCTTAATCATTCTACCCTTTTTCTCCTCTTCCCCTACTCTTGTATTTCTAAAAGTTTGAAAGTGAGAAAATCAGGCTGTATGAATAATTCTTTTGTTAACCTTCCAATTCTTCTGAAGGATCCTCTGGAGTGAACTGACTGATGCTGGTGTAACGGACTTCTGTAATCTGTTGAACCAGAATTCAACATTGCAAGAGTTACAGTAAGCAGTAACTGTGAAGAGAAAATTGTTTAGTATCCTAGCTACCACAACGCTATATCCTCAGTCTATTGTATACAATGGTTAAAGACGTATATACAAGAAGCAAACAATCTTGCACTTGGTAGCATTTAATATAAAAAGCTATAAAGTCATCTGCATTATGAGATAACATTCTTACCACCAGTGTATCCTGTCTAAGGATAAGTGTAAGATCTAATGTATTTCTCATGCTAAGGCTTACTTTCCACCAGGTTTGGGCTTTGTGAATTCACTGATGATGGGATGTCACAAATACTTCAGGCCTTTCTCAACAACGCCTCCCTGAGAGATTTAAGGTACCAGCAATCTTTACTTTACTTGTGTCCTTTTTTTCTGGCTTGTTCTCAATATAAGTTAAAATGAAAGGTAAATTATATGACAAAATAATGGATACAGTACATATCAAGAGGTCTTTCAAAGATGTACCAAATGTATAGTATAATTATGAAATGATATTTAAATGTAAGAGAACATCATCTCTTTCTTGCTGCAGCATTTGGACAAGTTCTATCAATGATTCTGTGGCAGAGGACATAAGTGAACTGGTAAATTGGAACACGACATTAAACTCTTTGCAGTAAGTTGATTGATTTTATAACCTTGTTGAAGCACATATCAATGGCTACTTATACAACTTTATGGTTCATCAGCATGACATATCAAGACCACCTGATTTTCAGAGATATCAAAAGATACAGTTATTTTCAAATAATTGTGTACACGTAAGGTCCTTCCTCCTCAGACGCCAACCATGAAGTCAAATCAATCAACCAACCAGGTGGAATAATGTAGCCATTTTTACATGCAGATACACAAATCAAAATATCAAATGAAAGCTGAATATCTCATTTATCTAACTATTCAAACACTTGGAATTTACCATTCCTTAAGATTAAAAGAAATAATTATCTAGTTTTTAAATCTTTTGAACACACATTTTCTCTGTCTTGTACATGTTTGCTTGATAAAAGTTTACTTAAGCAGTTATTTTTCTAAATCTGTATACAGAGGATTGATATAACTACAGCTTAAATTTTGAATATACATTTCAAGAACTAAACGTTGTACCGTGTTGTAAATTAACTGTGATGGTAAAATGATTCCCATTGGAAAGAAATTCAATGATCAGGTTTACTTGTAGAAATGATAATTTTGAACCTGAACATGATCTATCATAAATAATTATCATGTTGGTTTCTCGATGAAAAATACACTCTGAAACCAAAACTATCATCCATAATAAAAATGGTTCGTGTTCTTTTTGGCAATTTCCATAATTTCTTTTTTTTTTTTATTTATCAAAATTCCAAATATTTTTCATCAAAGTTATGAAACAACACAAAATGCCTTGTACCATCATTAAGGAACAGGAATATGTCATAAAATATCCTTAATACTATTTTGGATGTAAAAACACTTTATTTGCCAAAGACAAAGTCACAAAATTAAACCTTTAGGACATAATAAGGTAATGAACTGGTAACAATATAATGTTGTATATATTGTTGCCACTGTTTCTGGAAGTTCACACATTTATGTTGCAAAAACGTAAATCTGAAATGTTGTTACAACCAAACGGTTAAGAAAAACAATGCATAATTGTAAGTTAGCTTAATGAATTATTTGTAGTTGTAACTTGCCATTCAAAATCTGAGGTTTAGACACAAAACATCATCATGAATTAAGAATTATTCTTTAAAAACCTAGGTTATGAATGCTAGTTGCAGCTTGCCTTTCAAAATCATAGATTTAGAGAGAAACTAGATCAAAAGTGCCATTGATTTAATAGATCAAGTTAAGTGCTGTAGGCACTTAAGGGCCAGTGTATTCAAAGATCTAATGGAGAGGGCTTAGGCCTAGATATTGAGATATTAATGATTCAGATATTTGTGATGGTAGGTCTGAAAAAATGACACTATAGTGACAATCTCACAAATGATTTAATCTTTGAATCATTTAAATCTTAAATCTGTAAGACATGATCTGAAAATATTTGAATTGCAAACGTGTCCAGGCCTAAAATAATCTTATGATTTACTGTGGCAGGTGTGAACTGGCACTATAGTGACAATCTGAAAAAAATATTAAACTTGGAAGCCTAGACACTGACAGCAGCAAAAAAACTTATTGACAGTGTGACGCCTATGTTTCAACATTGAGAGGTAATGATTCTGACATTGACAGTGATTTAGGCCTAGATATCTATTATTTTTTAGATAAGATATTTTGATGGTAGGTAGGGAAAAATGACACTATAGTGACAAATTCACAAATCATTTAATCTTTGAATCATAAATAAGTGCTTTCGGAGCCTCCATTGACAGTGTTGGAGGGGGCTTAGGCCTGAGTCCAGTCATTTTTTCATACCATCTCAACGATATCATTTGAAATGCTGGAAAAAATATATGAACCCACCTTTAAGGCCTGGAGTCCTCAATGCGTTTCAATGCGTATATCCTCCACAATTGATGCGTTTAATGTCATCCTGGTTTCCTGAATGTATCGATGCGGGCGTGATGGGGAGAGAGCCCGGCGAAGGGTTGACGGTCTGACAGTGACAGTGCCTCCTCGTGTCCGATCGATCCAATGACAATGTTTTCCCTTCGATACGAACGCATGTTTCAGACTCCTTCATGCGTTAGTATGCGTCCACAGGTCCACATAGATTCCATTAATATATATTGAAAGCATCAGATAATGCTATAATCCAGGCTGGAGAGAGGAGCCTTCCCCGGGAACGTCCAACCGCCAGCACGCTCTCAGGCGGTCTGACAGTGTCAACTCTTCCCCTGTCCGATCGATCCAATGTTTTGCCTTCGATACGAACGCATGGTTCCCGCATGAGTTTTCAATGCGTTGTATGCGTTTAAGGGTGTCCATTCGTCCAAAATATATATATTGAAAGCATCAGATACCGCGGTAATCCAGGCTAGAAAGAGAGAGCCTTCCCCGCCAGGGTCCGCTCGGGACGACTGCGCCCGGCGGTCTGACAGTGTGAGGCGGCCGGGCGGAGGCCGAAGGATTACCAAAAAAAAATAGCGCGATGCATTTACGAGTTTAGACGCGTTATTTCGCAATCGTTTCATTTCTGGATCTTGACTTGATCATCTATGTATCCAAATCTACCTCTGTATATATATTTGACCCGTAACAATGACCGATTTCATGGTGAAATAGGCATGCAAATTTGATGAATATTCATAGATTGACCCAGATCCCTTCTTCTCCGATTGAAAGCGGGACACGGAGAATGCCGAAGATACCCGACTACCGCCGATCTAACCGGATTTTATTTCGCGCTAATATATCTAATTTGACCAATTTGGGACAAATGTCTCCATTCCTGCTTGTTCTATAGATCACAATTGATATTAATATCAGCCCAAATAAGCCCAAATGCTTGGATTTAAACCCAGAATCGATCGGCAAAATGTCGTGCATTGCCCCAGCACTCCGGGGGGTCCTTTCAACAAAGTGACCGTAAGTGCTCTTCACCAAAGTCTATGTCTAAGAGGGCGGCGAGCGCGCCAGATTCAAAAGACCAGAACCGACTCGAACGTCTAACTGGCTCACCGGCCCTCAAAAATCATCATGAATTAAGAATAATTCCCTAATATTGCACTTAAGCTATCCTTCCTATCAACGATCAGGTTCAGCCCTTTTTTCCCCTAAAGCATTATGAGGATTATTGATGTTGATACAAAACCATGGTCTTATATTATGATATATGAAAAGATTAAAGGGCATATATAAAATGTGGCAATGTGTATATTAACATACATTACAAAATTAAACAAAAGTACTTTTGCACTCAAAGGTTAGGAAACTGCAGATTTAGTGACAGTGGAATACAAAGTGTGCTGCAGGCCCTTCTCAGGAATCACTCACTGCAGGCACTGAGGTAAATATATACATGTTATTTTTTTTTATTCAAGGGATAAGCTTGTATCATTTTACACATTTACTAATTTTGCATATCTGACTTATGTTTTAAAGCAGATGATCAGAAAATCATAGCCGTGTATTGTACACTATAATTATTTACAAACTATAGAGACACTTAACAATCACATTCATGGATGAGTATGTCTGTGAATAATGCATGATTTTTTGTTTCTTGTTAAATTGGAACTAGGCTTGGGAATTGTCACTTTGACATATATGACCTGATTGACATTATTGGCGGGAATTCTAGGTAATAAAATATCCTTACATTTTTATCTTAATCATTGATTCACATTTCTTTGCTTATCTTTGAGCACCTGACAATTATGCTATCTTTATAAATTCTTATAGATAAATAGCGTATTGTATCCCCATAACTCTGCATACAACTTTTGAATAACATTTTTTTCTAATGCCTGGAGGCCAATTAAACTAGTATTCTTAGTTGCCTTTTTAAAAACAACACCCAGACCCTATACTATAAATGACTCATCAGAGATTGTCCTTTCTTAACCAGCAAACTGATCACTCTCAGTGATGCAGTGATACCAGATTTGTGCAACCTTGTGACTGAAAACACAAAGCTGACAGACCTGCAGTAAGTACCTACAACATATCAATCTACAGTGCAGACCAATCATGGGTGATAAATTTCTTACACAGTAAGACACTATGTAAGAGATTTATTACCCATTTGCCATACTTACTAAATCTATTGATATGATATGGTACCATATCATATTGATAGATAGTTTAGTAAGTTTGGTAATAACTTTGAGAAAGTGTCCTTCGACTTCGGCTTCTGCGTAGTCCTGGTTTTTGATTATATGGCAGACCTCTGAAAGTTACTAAGTTGGTATGTTTTGTGTTGACCTAATTCCAGATTGGACAACAACAGGTTCAGTGATGAGGGGATGTCTAGGGTGCTGCGGGCCTTCACCAACAACAAGACAATGACAAACTTCAGGTATGTGGAATGATATATGGTAGTCCATATAAAGGTGTTGATAAAGGTGTTGCCCATAGTCTTTTTTTATTTATTAAACCACTCTCACATAAATTTGATCTTCAAAGTAAGTATATATATAATTTATAATGTCACATATCAAATTAGAAAAATGATTTGCCGCCAAACAAGCATGTGACTTGCATGCATACATGAATATTAATTAGATAGCCTCCGATACAAGTACGACATGTTTCCAAAAAATATATATTAATATAATAATAATGGTAATTATATTACACATAATTTTCATGATAAATATCCATACTACAAAATTCATATGACGAAGCTACAAATATGAAATTAATATTGGATATTCATATGGAAAAGGTTACAAAATTACAGTTTCACTAAAATTATCCCATTGATACAAGGATTTCCTAGATCAGCACTAATTTGAATAATGCATACTTTTTTTTATTTGAGAATACAAATTCTGAATTGCACTTTTGAATAAAACAATTGTTTCAGCTTTCAGAATAAATAAAGTGATTTTTGAAATACTCAGTTCTTTGAATCTTTTGTTTGAACACAACCTTGTTTGATTGTCTAGTAATTTTAGCATGAGCACATGAAAAATAGCTGTCTAGCTTACTTCTCTTATAGATGAGTTTAAGCAGCATTATTTCTTCCCGCTTTGTTTAGTAATCATACAATATTACACAGTTCATTGAGATCATCATTATGGATATTCATTGCAAAATGAATAATTTGACACTATCTGAGTGTTTGTTCTGAGTCTTCTGAAAGGAGTCAATCATTTCAGCAGGACCACCTTCCAACAGAAAAAGACGAAATTCTATGCAAGACAGAACAGCTTGTTTGTAGATAGAAAACTTTGTATGATGAGGGAAATATGACATTTCAGAGACAGTATTCTTTGAATTTCAATAATTCATTTTCCAAAACTTATAGTGTTATCAATTCAAACTTCGAAATAGTTACCAAGTTGGCATGTGCCTAACGTTTCAGCAATATACTTGAAGACTTGAAGCTCAGTCTAGAACCTTCATCGGTCAGAAATGTTGATAAGAATAAGTTAGATTGTGCATAATCCTCAGTTTCACAAATCTTTAATATATGTATTTGGGAAAATATTGTGCACAGCAAAAGGTAAACCAGGACACAAAAGTATCTCTTAGCTCGAAAATCTGATTTTTTTTTTTCAAAATCTGATAGGATCCATTATAAATGGGTCAAACAGTGGGAAATGCTCCCTAGTTGTGTCATATATGAATACAAAAAAGTTATTCATATGTGAGTAACACAACAATGGAATATTTTTTGTCCTTAAGTTCATTCGTAATGAATGGAAAACTCTATAAGAAATAATATCATAAACTTTCCAACATTGCCCAATGACCAGACATGTACCACATCCATCCACACATGTAGCACAAACAAGGTACAACCTAGACTCATCCCAGTGGCAACCCCTGGTGTCAATGCACAACATTAATATTGACCTATTGCCAACCAAAGAGAAAAACAAACACAAAAATAAGTTGAGAGTTTCGGCTGACAATACTCCTAATAAGAATCTGTATCTAAAAGCACAAAATACACCAACAGTGCACACAGAAAACACATGCTTGGCAACAGCCAATAGGATTGCCCATTCCTTGGTATATGATATACGGGGGTTTGGGGGTTGAAATCCGCCATCAAACCTAATGCATAAAACAGCTGACCACATTTGTTGTGTGTATCCAAGGAATGAGCAATCCTATTGGCTGTTGCCAAGCATGTGTTTTCTGTGTGCACTGCTGTGATAAGGTTAAAAAGTAAGTATTTGGTTTGGATACCTGGTATTTTGTGCTTTTAGATACAGATTATAGCCAATATTGCATCAATCTTCTTGCTCTTATTTTGAAACGGATTCAAAATCTGAGATGATTTTAAAATAATCCATGTCATGTATTTGAATGTAGTCTGTCTTATGTGATTAAATGGACTGAATACTGATTGGAAGGAAACTACTGAATTTGTTGGAATGACCACACTACAACCAATGAAAAGCAATTCAATTGCCACAAGCCAATTCAAAAAACATGATATAGGGAAGTGAGAAGATCAGTGTGCTTTTATTACAATTTCTAATTTGTTCACAAGGAAGAATCATATACAGCTATGATAGAATGGGTGTCCATTGGAAAATGTAAGGATCATGTTGATAACACAATAGATTGCATCAGGTTTAGAATTCAATTTGCTTGCCTCATGTTTTATCTTTCATGTTTTTAGTTCACTTTTGATCTGAGACATTCTTAGATAAGATGCACCTGGAATGTCAAAATGTCCTGCAAATTCTTGATGATAGGGAAATTCAACCTTAAAGTGATTAAATACCAAGCTATAGATATACAGTTGACTCTTGTTTGAGCGGACTTATTGTCTGTTGAGGGACAATGTATGCTGAGGTTAGAGTAGACGGAGGTGTAATGGGATAAGGATGTGGTCATCTCAACATCTCTTGGTCGCCCCCTCTATGTTAGGCATGCCAGCATTATGTGTATTCTTGGGAGTCTGTGGTTTTATAATATTTACTTCATTTACGACCATTCGCCCCTGCAGGTCCCTCTCAATACCTCATTGTCGACCCCTCTTTGTTCTAGGTGTGACAAGGTATATATGAATATGATAAGCTGCAATATACATGAAGTTTACAAGAAAAATAATTTATATCCCATTTCCTGAATACTATATGTCAAAAGTGAAGTTTGACTCACAATATAAATTTGCACAATCTATAGAACTTGTGCAGACATGGTCACGTAATCACATTTTGGTGATCACTGTATGGTCATCAATAACTTGTTGGTATTGAATAAATGAAGGTTTATGCATTCTAAATCATGAAACATATTAGGTATTATTCAGTAAGACTATCATAATCTAAAGAAGCATAAAAATGCTCCAGTATGGTAAATAATTATCAGTTTACATTGATCATCAATATGGCAACCAGTCCATTATGGACAGATGGGATGTCACCTGTGCAACATCTATGTGTTCAAGTTTGCATCCTAAATCATTCATCATGATTTGGCATGAATAATCAGAAGCTAATTTGAAGTGTGAGTTATGCCTTAAAGACCTTCTGTTTTCTATTCTAGTATCAGGGACAGTGTTATCACTGACTTGGTAACAGACGACATCTGTAATGTCCTGAACTCAAACACAACACTGACTCAGTTCCAGTAAGTATCTAAACTCTTAATCTACTTTAACACTATCAACATGAGAAGATCCCTTCTTTTACTGGTTACGTAATTGTTTGCTACTCTTTTGCCACCTAACACGGAAATGTAAATAGAAAATTTTATAATAAATAATAAAATTCAAATTCAGTTTGATGATTTAAGGTCAAACACAAGGGAGGAAAAGAAACATCTGTAATCTGAATATTTCAGATTATTCTGATGATAGTTTTACTTTGTGTCATTTACAGGTTTGACAAGAGCAGGTTCACTGATGAAGGGATGGGAAGAATCCTGCAGGCTCTCACTGCAAACAAAACACTGACACAATTCAGGTCTTCATACTGAACATTTACAATAACCTACCAAAATCTTAATATGTAATTGCCACACTTGCAGAATGTGGAGAATATAATGGGCATATATATGGACAGAAGATGAGATATGAAGGGAAGACTTTCTTTCTGAGAGACAGTTATTACTAGGTTTCTTATTGACTTAGCATGTTTTGGACTTTTATGCTACTGCTACAAGGATCAGCTTCTTGTAGTACCAGTATTCACTGTGGAGGGATATTCACAACTGTAGTTGAGATAATTCTATAGGATCAGACCATAGCAAACATGCTCCACCTGCTGTAACAAGAACAGAACAAGTGCTTTATTTGATTGGATCTAACCTGACCTTTTCCTTTTTCACATCAATCAAAGGTAAATGTGCAATAATTCAAATATCGATGGTATGGTGCAGTGAAACTTAATTTTTCTTCTCTAATTTTAGTAGCGGCAGAAGTGAACTGACTGATACTGTTGCAGCAGATTTCCATAATTTCTTCACTTTCAACACAAGTCTGAATTTACTTCAGTAAGTATCAAGATAACAAATAATAATTGGTTTCATTTATTTGTAAAGATAATTTGTACTGCAGATTTCATGAAAAGAAGCGGTTATATATGTTTTCTGAAATGGGAAAAGGAGGCTCCAAGGTTTCCACATTTTATATTCTCAAGCTATCATTAAAGGAGGTATGGGTAGTTTTAAGAATGATAGTAAAAAAAAATAGCCCTAAAGTATGTGCATATTTCAATTTTTCCTTCACAAAAACTCGATTGAAATGGAATAAACCTATATTTCTCCTTAAAACTTGCCCTTTTCACATGGTTTGCTTGCTATAACCAACATTTTCTTAGGCATTGACAAAAATGTTACATTAAGAGGAATGACCTGTTGAAAATCAAGTTATCCATAAGTAATCATTCTGAATATTAACATGTCAATAAGCATTATTAATTATCAACTATGTTTATCAAAATAGATATTAGATATTTCAAATGTTCCCATTTGTGTATCCAATAGCCATACTAAAATTAAATGGCTATAAGTTCCTTCATAATAATCAGATCCCAACATGCCTGGTATGATTTTGAAGGTTAAATCAAGCTTTACGTCAGAAGCCTTCAATACAATCCTGCAAAAAGTACCCTTTTGCCCTCACAGGACACATATCTTCTTATCAGAAAACGAGGATTAGTATTTATATGTATATATCTTAGAGAATCCTTTAATAGATTAGGACAGTTAAGTTGATAATATAAGACACATTTACCTGAAAACCAATTTAAGTTTAAAGAGCTTATACCCATAAATAATTTAAAAACTACTGCTAATTATTTATCTGTCTACAAGGTTTGACAAGAGCAGATTCACAGATGAAGGGATGGGAAGAATGCTGCGGGCTTTTCTCACCAACAAGACATTGACACAACTCAGGTTGTAATAAGATACGTTTTTTTTATTACTCCTTAGTTATCCATGTCTTAATATGTAATAAACCTTATGACTAAGACTTATGTTCATGGCTAGCACAAACTTACCAATCAGAGGGAAGGAAGTGTGGTGTATATGGCTGTAATCCACTCTTTTACCACTATGGGATATAGTGCTGATAAGGGGGCCTTAATGGCTGTGATAAGGGCCAGGAACCAAGCTGGTTAGTTCATAGTGCCTCGGCCGCTATGCTCGCTTACGCTTGCTTACGCTCACATAGTACCCTCGGTACCATGAACTAACCTATACATAGTGTTAACCAATCTGCAAGCAAGTGCTTATCAGATTATGTTATAAGATCTGCCATTGATAATTATAATTCTGGTGCTTTGCAAATTCGATATTTCTGTTTTATCATAATCTCTCATTACATAAAGATACATCTTTTCTATTAATTATAGTGTTGGTGAAAGTATGCTCACAGATACAGTGACAGCAGACTTCTGTGATGTCCTGAATCTGAATGCAAGTCTGAACGTACTTGAGTAAGTATCCAAATATATAATTGATAATTACATAGCATACATAGGATTTCAGACACTTTCCTTTGTTGTTTGTCTTATTATTGGTGGAAGATTATATTACAATGATAATGGAAATAAAAACTGTCCTATGTTTTATCATGGAAGGCCAAGGTTTATTCATTATATGTTTGTGCCTCTATCGATCAGGTTCAACAAGAGTAGGTTCACTGATGATGGAATGGCAAGAATACTGCGAGGTTTGGTGATGAACTATGTTCTCTCTAGCCTTAGGTAAGGATATATTTTATATACTTTCTGTGCAGTGAAAAATTAGCAAACGTGATCAGGGTATGAAGTGTCAGTTCCTTTTTACTGTAACACTGTAACACTGTTTGCCTTTTTTTATCACTACTTTCACTCATTTTTACCCTACTTCTTCTAAAATGATATCCTTTCGCATGTTGCTGCCTACATACTGAACTTTCTTCAGGTCTTACCAAGAACCAGCAAAATGGGTCATAACCAACCTGTTCATCTGTCTGCTGTTTTGTTAAACTGCTTTCAAAGGGACCTGTGGGAACCAGCAAATTGGGTCACGACCCCATTTCTTAGTTCCCGCCTCATCCTCCATGGTGTAGTGGTTAAGACCCTCACCTCCAAACCCAAAGGTTGTGGATTCGAATCCTGGCAAAGCCACTTGTTCCTCTGAAAATGTTATATATAATGCATAATCATTTTCATAATTACATTTTAGCATTTTCATTTTAGCAATTACAAATACTTCTTAACTCCTTATTTCCCTCCTCATCCAAAATAACAAAACAGTGTTACAGTGAAAAGAAAAACAGGCTGTATAAATACAAATCATTTTATGCAAATCTCCTTTCGCCTCCCCCTGGTGCAGGCATGGGGGATTACGTAACCTTTCATAACAGGGGGTGGATTTTCACCTCTTTGGTTGGGTTTATGAGGGGAAACATGTGGAATTGTATAACATTAGTTGTCTTTTGGCCACTGAAGTAATAGGAAATTTACACGAAATGATTTGTATTTATACAGCCTGATTTTCATTTCACTGTTACCCAGTTTGGCTATTTAGCAGGGACAGGGTATTAAGGAGTAAAGAGTGGGTCTAATGCTAAATGGGAAAAGGATTATGCATTAGATTTAGGATTCAAAGGGAAAATAGTGAAAAAAAGGCAAACAGGGTTACAGGCATACAGTGGAATAGAACTGACGCTTCATACCCTGATTGAACGTGTTTCCATTCTCCCTACCACAGATAGCATATTTCATGTGGTCTACCTGCAGGCTAGCCTAGATCAAAGTGCATCCTGGGCAATATGTCAACAAACCACACAGTTTAAGTATAGGAATTTTCATTAATCATGTTATTATTTGTGGTCAAACATGTCAGAAATCAATATCAACTAGTTTCTTATTTTGTATCCATATATATTTCTTAATTTTAAAGTATGTTTAAAAATTTATCAATTACAGATTGATTTAGAGCAAATACTTGTAAATTTTCTATAGATTTCCCTGTGATTTTGTCGACAAAAATGGTCAAAATTAGCCTGCAGGTACCTTAAACACTAAAAACCAGCTATTCGTGGTAGGGTGAATTGAAACATGTTACAATGCTAGATGATTTCCACTCCAAGTATTAATATCATCTAACCTAAAGGTAAATGTTTGTTTATACCTTGAGCAGGATAGGGATGAGTGAACTCAGTGATAATGTGGTGCCACACTTCTACAACCTTCTGATTGAAAACTCTACACTGCAGGAATTACAGTATGTATGCCAGGTCTATTTTCATCAGATATATAACAACAATTTCATTAGTTTTACATAGTGAAAATTCATCATTATTATAAATCATGTCTTACTCCAATCCTGGTAGGTTTGGAATGAGTGAGTTCACTGATGAGGGGATGGCACAGATACTGCAGGCCTGTCAGAACAACACAAAACTGACACACCTGAGGTATTTAAAACATTTTCTTGTGTAATTCATTAGAAATTATCTCATTTGTTATGCTGAACCAGATCCAGTTTTAGATATATTCTGGTGCCCTTCACGATATCTCATTGGCCACTAATCCTGACACATCTTCCCCTTTCCCTAAGCCACCTGTGCCTGCCTGTAAAAGATTTTCTCATTTTTTTCTGATGTTCTTTTTGTAAACACAGCATCTGGTGTGCAATGCTCAGTGATGCAGTCATACCTGACATGTGCAGACTTGTGGATCAGAATACAACACTCAACTCATTGCAGTAGGTCTTTATCTTATACTGTTATTAGATATATCATTGATCACCAGCACATAATTATGATATATATATATAAACATATTAAAATATAAATTCACATGTGCATTTTATTTTGTAAATAAGTGATAATAGATGGTAAACATAGATAGAGTGGAAAGAAACAGAATCACATTGCTGATGAAACTTAGTTTGGGCAATTTCTGTGATGAGATTTTGAAAAGTACCAAAGGAAAATGTCCCTATTCTTTCTATTTCTGTATTCTTTAAACAGGTTGGGCAATTGTCTCTTCACTGATGAAGGAATAGCCAAAGTGCTACAAGCTCTCCTCAAGAACCAGTCATTGGGAACGCTAAGGTGTTTGAATTATCCCATCTGATATAAACTCAGTGCCCTTCCAAATATGTGACTATAATTATGTAACTATTCGTAAAACTATGATGACAGCAAAACTGAAGTTATATTCCTTAGATTTTGAAGACAAATAAAGCCATAATCTACATATGAAAGCATTCATGTCTGTTAGAACTGAAAAATAAATTGCAAACATGTTGTTGGTGCTTCTTTTATAGCATCAGGCAGAGTATTCTGAGTGATGCTGTACTCCCAGAAATGTGCCACCTTGTTGAACACAATACAGAGCTGAAGGAACTTCAGTAAGTAAAAAATGAGATGGTCTTTAGAACAAGTAACAATAGATTTTGCAATATAAAACTGATTTTGTTTTTCTATAAACTTAGTCCGAAACAAAGAATCAATGTCCAAAGCTTCTTTAATAGCAATTACATGACTACTGATCAATTGTCTTTAATTTAAAAGGTTGTCTGAAGTCAGGTTCACTCAGGATGGGATGTTAACCATACTGAAGGCCCTCATCACCACACCGAGACTCACCAACCTCAGGTCCTCTCATTATTGAATGTTGTTCTATATTAAATGTTCACTAGTGTAACAATAGGAATATAATGGTGAAATCAGAATGAGTAACCATTGAATTTCATTTACAAGTTTCTATCCACCTGCCTTCACTCAATTTCAGCAGGAGACACTAACAGCCCAAGAGTCATTGTACAGTATTCAAAAGTTATTCTCAAACATCAGTTATATTAAAAAATGATATTTATAACCATTTAAAAAATTATTTCTATTCTTTTTATCCTAAAGGCCGTATTCCACATAGCAATTTTGCTGCCGATTTTAAAAATCGGCAGTGGGAATAAAGGTCAGATATAGACATGTTATATATCATTAGAAAGGTCTTACAATTCTCTTTCAAATGGTATACAGAATTTTATGATTCATGTCTTATTCTGAGAAAATCGACCAACTGCAAAATCGGCAGCATCAAAATCGGTATGTGGAATACGGGCTTAAAGCTTTCTCAGAGGTAACACAGTTATTGACACGCATTTTCCTTAACTTGACAAAACTTATGTGATGCTACATACATTCTTTAGTTTGGGAAATTGTGAGCTCACTGATGCTGTTACACCTGACTTGTGCAATCTGATAGAAAAGACGGTCATCGAGATGTTACAGTGAGTACAATGAATATTCATTTTTCTCATTACAATAGGAAATACTGAATCTATCTATGATTCCAAAGAGACTACTTTTGCAATTAGATCATTTCACATGAAACACAATTTTTACTGTTTATTTCTGTGTGTTTTCTCAAGGATGTACGAGTGTAGGTTTACTGATGAAGGATTCAGAAAGGTGCTGGATGCATTCCTGAACAACATGGATCTGAGAAATGTCATGTAAGTAAATACATCTGTTTTGCACAGTATTTGTCAACGTGAAGATACTGAATATTCCATGGTGCTGAAGTTATTCTGATTCTTTTTATCTCTATGGACATCTGTAAGGTAAAGGATTGACATTATTCCCTTCTCCTAAACATTTGGTTATTGACCTGGGTTTAATTATTTCTAGAAAGACTGCACAATGCCATGTAAAAGAAAAACTTACTCTTCATAGTTTTGTTCATAATTCGCAGGTTTGATGACTCTATGACAGATGACTGGATTCCCGCCCTGATGTCTGTCATAGAAACCAGAGAAACAGTGCAAGAAATCAAGTTAGGACCAATTCCTTTTAGACCAGTAACCTACCTCCCCCCCAGAAATAAGACCTCACCTATGGTAAATGTCAAACAATGTTCAACTACTGTCCAGAATAAACATTTTAAAAAATTGTGATTTCATATCTCTA
This sequence comes from Lepidonotus clava, assembly GCA_936440205.1. Classification (NCBI taxonomy): domain Eukaryota; kingdom Metazoa; phylum Annelida; class Polychaeta; order Phyllodocida; family Polynoidae; genus Lepidonotus; species Lepidonotus clava. The sequence goes on along the minus strand of OW387140.1, from coordinate 52,679,612 downwards.
ATTTGTAAACTTAGGGAAAACATGTAGGTCGTCTTTACTGTGTAACTTTGTGACCATTCTGAGTTTCTTTTTCAGGTCTCTTTCCTTAGGTCAGACATCATGCCTGAAGATAGTCAAAGGGTGAGTTTCTGAGAAATATCAAATTGTGATTATCTTTAGCCCTTATATATCATCAATTGTAAATGCAAAAATGCTTTTATCCTATTAAAAAAATAAACACAATAATCACTTTGAGTAAATATGAGACAATAAATAGAATATCTGAACACATTTATTCTAAAAATTGATAGAAGCCAAATGTCTAAAAAAAGGTGATGATGTAAAAGGTATGTTTTAAAAAAATAAAAAAAACTGTTGTTTAAGGTTGCTCATGATAAGAATCGGCATTGTCTACTTTACAGTGAAAGAACAAAGCCACTGTACTACTTCACAAGGATTGGTAAGCTGATAAAACACCTGTGAACATTTGCTGAAAATGTATTGTAACACATATAATATGCACTTGAGGGAGATCACATGATTAAGAAACTGCTTTAATGCTAATATCTGTGGGGACTTCCATGAAGTATGCACACTTAAGACCATGCCCACCTTTCTCAGTGATAAGTTTGGATATAATTTATGCAGGAAGGGTTGCAATTTCCCCCAGTATTTCTATCCCAAATAAGAGGGGTGAGAGATGTGCAATTTCTTTTAGTATTTCTACCACCTTTCATCCTTGATGTGTCTCTAATGTTCCAATTTTTATATTCTTCTGATTTGTTCAGTTGACACCCAAATAATTCCACCACAACATGGAAATATGAGAGCCTTTGTGTAGCAAGGGAATAATTGTAGTACCACTGTAGTGATTTACACCATTTATCTAGTTATCACTTGTTCCATGATTTAAAAGCACCTTGATAAACTCCCCTAACTTCATTCTTACAGCCCTTGTTCTTTTACGTTTAGATTATCCCATTGTTTATGATCATCAGAGATGAACATGCTTTGAACAGTTTTAGTCTTGCATATGAGCTTGTGTTTGTATGCTATTGCCTTAAAGAAACTCTGATTGATACTTTTCTCAGATTTGACAGATTCCTTTCAATGTTTGTTGAATCTTGTCTGTTTTTTTTTGAAAATTTACAAGTAAACCCTGACCACTTAAAAAGCAAGCTCAATTTGGATGTATATCCTGCATATTTATTTGAGGCTTTTTATTGCAACAATGAATGTAGGTATTTTTGGTTGGATTTCAAGACATAAACCAGAAGTCCTAAACCTTTGCTTCAAAGCTATTGCCAAAATTAATGAATATAATTGATTGCAGTTGAGGAAGAACTGAAGTTTCTCCTGAATTCTGAGTACCTGAGACAGGAGCTCATTGAATATCTTGAGAGGTACATCACAAGTTATTTAGTGTACTCTTTATATTTTATATTTTTATTTTAACTGCTTTAATTGTAAAATTGTAATACAAATTGATATGTTTTCAAAGAATGAAGTTTTGCATAATACTTTTCAAGTCATATTGGATTTTTCTTGGGTGCATCATCAAAAGCATTAGGCCCGGAAGAAGGCTGATTTGTCAGTTTCTAGGCCTAACAAAGAATACATGAAGATTTTGCAATTTATTCTAGGAATGAAATATCAACAGCCATAGACGTCATTGACAACAAGCTTGTCCTGTTTGTACCTGAAGAAGAACTAGAAAGCACAAAACAAATGCTTAATGAGCTTCTGGTTGATGTCCCTTCTGTGTTCAAAAGGAGCTACAGGATCCATCTTTTGAAAAAGCCACTTGAGATCTCTGAGGAATGTGGGGACGGAAAGTGTACTCCAGGTTCAAAGTTACGGTTACAAAACCATGATTGCAGTGAGTCACAGGATTGCTCAGTTGGTGCATTTCTGAAAGATGAGAATGGCAAGCTGTATGTAGTCTCAAGTCCACATCAGCTTAAAGTTGAGAACTGCCACTTCGTGGAAGATGATCCATCTTCTTTTGGTGGGGCAAAGAAATCACATGTTGGGCCCTGTGTAGTGAGTAAATACCTGAAAAAGCCCCTGAGAGATGCCTGTCTGATTGAAGTGGAAAATGAGGAGTTACAGGAAAGCATTGACCCCTTCCTCCCTGGTCCAAAAAAGTCCACCCTCTATGGTCCCTTCAGTGCTCCAAATGCAGATCTTTCTGAGGCGCACATGGGGCTACCAGGTCAGACACATGCCAACCTTGGAACAGATGTCATGAAGCATGGGGCAGCTACTGGTCTCACAGAAGGACGCATTGTCTTTTATGACTTTTATTGCCCTGCATTGAAGGTTCAACATGCTCTGGTGATAATACCCAAGGAAGGAAATGCATCCTTTGCTGAAGAAGGTGACAGTGGGGCTGTTGTATTCAGAAAAGAGGCAGCTAGAGTTGAAGATTGTCCTGAGGTCAGCTTTCATGAGGCAATAGGTGTGCATTGTCTGGGTTTGAAACACCTGGTCGAAGGCAGGAAGGCTTCCCTTGCCTTCAGGCTGAACCTCGTGATGGAGGAGTTTGCTGATGAGAGTGGGAGGGAACTTGAGCTGTTACTACCTCCCACCCCTCCCACCCCTACGACCACTCCCACCCATCCCGCCAATCTCGAGCCTACTACTAAAATACAGAAATATCTGAAAAAATTAATGCGGAAGATACGTCCAAAAAGTGCAAAATAATTCGCTAAAGGCCATATGCCACTATACAACGTTTTGATCATGGTGGGAATTTACTAGCGGTGTTCATCCCCACCGCAAGTAAAAACAAGCACTGCAAGGTGGAATAGGGACTTACTTGCAGTGGTACTTGTGGTGGAACTTGTGGTGGCCCACTGCAAGTACCACCGCACGTAATTTTATATAGTTTTCTATAAATGTTTGCGGTGGCAGAAACCAACATGTTCGTTTCTGAAACACATATCACTTGCAGTAGCCAAAAAGATCACCGCAAGTGGTCCCCAACTGCTTAGTTGAATATGGCCTTAAGGTTCTGGAATAATAGCTTCTTACTTATATATCTTGCTTATTACAGTTGCAGAATGATGCCCTGCAAATTATCCATGACCAATATAATTGTTCCTTATCAAATGAGACTTAGGAGTGATATTTTGCACCAGAAAGCTGAACTAGGGACGTTATGTTATAGAAGACAATTGCATGTATTGCTCTATGCTTACTCATTATCTTGTATTCAAGTGTATATAGAGAATTGAGAGAATTATATCCACACGTCATGATGGTATCTTGCTGAAGGTGCCAAAGATTTGAAATAAAAGATATTATAGAAGCTTGTTGTATAGAACAGTAACTGAATGGAACTTATTCCCATCTGTTATAACCCAGCAAACAGGACACGTGTTTCCCCCAGTTTAACACGTGCTAGATTCATGTATTACTGGTGTGATTGTAATCTCAGAGTAATTCTAGCATGCTACCAAGTATATCCACGAGTTTTCACACAGTAATGCACCAGTGCTTTTATCTTGTCTACAACATGATTCATGTAAATCATGTGGCCAGTTTCATAATGCTACACTTAATTATGCATTAGCATAACTGTAGAGATATCTTTACATTCTAGTGTCATTCATGTGACGTTCTGGTGTAGTGATAATCCCTATGTAAACTTAGTATATTACACCAGTTTTTACACGAGTTATTCCCATGCAATACTGGTGTTGTGTAAAACCCTGTGAATCCTTTGAGAAATCCCTCTCTATATTGCACTAGTTTTGGACCTGTGTAATACCAGGGGAAAACATGTATCTAACATGAGTTCCACTTGAGTTTTACCTTAGTTATGGTAGGTCTAGCTATTTGATAACTATGAGAAAAACACGAGTTTGTACCAGCTTTATACATGTCAAACTCAGATTAAAGTGGTAGCATGTGTGCTTTGAAGTTATAACTAGTAATATTTGCTGTTCATAGTAATAAATGAAAATATAATGCAGCATTTAGATATTCACTTACTGAATTTCCAATACATCAATACATTTTAAATACAACCACCTTGTCCTTCTCAGTACATCAGTCTGCAATAGCTCAGTGGTAAAGTGCTGGAATTGTGTGTGCAGGGTCCAGGATTCGAATCCCACTATTTTACTTTAAACATAAGAGCAAAACAGAAGTTTTACATGTCAAAACTCATGTCAAAAACTCATGTCAAAACACGTTGGAAACACCAGAAATGAGGTCTACAGAATCCCGAGTTTAAGACACGTGTATGACTCCCTGGATCCCGAGGGTACAACGTGCACATCACCGGTCTCTGTTACTTGGGAAGGAACATAGATTCTCAAGCGTCATATAAAAAATCAATACAATTGTATTTTAACGATCATTATGTATGAGATGCCCACATAGTGTGTTATTATACGGAATTTGTAGGTTGTCCTTACACAATATCATCATTATCACCTTGTCCATCTATTCATTAATGGTTTTTGTAATGTCTTTTCACCATTTGTCTACCAAGAAGGAATATGTTGGAAAATGTGCTATGCTTGGACTATGTCGTATACTTTGCTTAAGAGAGAGGGGAATTAAAATCGTCTATGACGATCCCCGTACCCTAAATAAAAATGAAAACAATAAAATACAATAAAACTTTAGAAGTTAGGATTCCTTATGCATTGTAAAAGATGTATTACTGTTGTTGTTTGCCATCCTTTGTAGCAAGTAGATAAGCTTTGTGTATGCTTCAAGTAGATGATACTAATTCTTAAGACATAAATTTCTGATTTCATGTTTACCTGCCATTTATGTATTATGCAGAAATACTATTTTACTTCTTGAAGTCATTGGGATCAAACAAATAATTACAATATTCTAGCATTTGTTATGTGTATTCTTGTACTGACGTGGATGGTCAGTCCTGTGTTAGCTAGTCTATTCTCATAAGAGAACCGAGATGCTGCGCTAATAGTGAACGCTCCATAAAAGCGAGCATATAAGAGTAACGTAATGTATGCATTCAATGACCCCATATATAAAGACCAGTTAGTGCCGCCGCTCCTCGGAGCGATTTTGTTCAGTGTTGGCATAACAACTTGTTCTGAGTGTTGAGTGATGTTGGTACTGGAATTGGAATAGAAGCTGTAGACTGAATAGTAGAGCTGGAGTGTTGGCTGGATATTGCTGAGCGGACGTTACTTGATTGGATTGAACATTGTCAAATGAGGTTCATATGACTGTTATCACTGAATATTGGATTAATAAAGAATTATATTTTCATGCGAGTCTCCTGTCCTTTCATGATGGAGAACTATGTTATGCATTGGACGCGCAGCCTGGTCAGAGATAGACTGCTTGAGGAGCTAGCTAATATCCATTATCAGAATAGACTGGGCACTAAGAAGGCACCCCACTAATTACAGGATATTAAACCTCAATAGTTCATTCTTTTTTAAGACAATATGAGAGGTGCGCACCCCCCAATTTTTGCCAAATTTACGTGTTTTTTTTAACTGTAAAACTCTAGCCCTTGGAACGAGTGCCTCAAATCCTATATTAAGGCACCCCCCCCCTTTTTAAATCTCTGGATCCGACCCTGATGAGAAATATTTTTCAAATCTTCCTATTACATTAATATAAAGTTTAAAAATATCAATGCAATCAGCTTGGCAGCAATTGAGCAACTAAAAGACTACCTGTTAATCCCACAATTTATAATATATATTGTGAGTTGTCAACAGATCCACAAAACCATGGTTACCCAGCAAATGGGACACATGTATTTACTAGTTTGTTTTCACATAGAACTACATCTTTATCAATTTTATTAATTCAACAATATTTCTGTTATTGACATGATCATATCTGTCTAATATTCTATTTGTACTAATGTTTTTTACGTTTAAGTCTGATATTTTAGTTACATTGTAGTATCCAGAGTAGTGAAAAGCTCTGTAAAACATATGCATCACACTATCAAATATGCACCAAGAAAAAGTGACTTTTAAAGTTATGGAAAAAGATATTGTTTTCTCAAATAACCTATAATTGGATCCAGAATAAATTGAACAATCAGTCTGGACTGGATTTTCAAAACATATAGAATGAAAACATTCTATCTAGAACCAAAATCTGAAAAATGAAAAAGAATTTTTTTTACAATCAAGTGGTTCACTGAAGTCACCTGCATTTTGTGTAAGAAGGGTTTTATTTGTATAAATGTAAGTATTTGTATAAATTTAAGTATCATTTATTAATTTATTAATGTTGCTAACCAGTATTGCGCATGGCAGCAACAGTGTACTCTTAGAAATGCTTTTGATCATCATTTAGTGCAGAGAAATACAGCTTAGCTAATGGGTTTTAGACAAATCATGTAAAAAATTCTCCCTACCACAGATAGGTGATTTACAGTATTTTAAGGACCTGCAGGCTAATTTTGGCTGGTTTTGTCGACAAAACCCCTAGAAAACCTATAGAAAATAAACAAATAATTGCTATTTATCCATCTATAATGAATGAATTTTCAAACAACTCAGAAAATATAAATGTATGTGGGTACTAATTTACAAACTAACGATAGCTAGTTTTATTCATTGCTGATCTCCAAATAATAGCATAATTCATGAAAATCCCTATGCTAAAACCTTGAGTTTTGTCGACATATTACCCAGCATGCATCCTGCTCTAGGCTAACCTGCAGGTGAAACTCATGAAATTGGCTATCAATGGTTGAGAGAATTGGAAGTTGACTAATAGGTTGAAGATATGTAGAGACAGCCATGACATCACAGTCCCGATAAAGCCGGCACCGGGGATATGTCAGGTAGACATATTGAATATGCTACGAGGACAAAATCAATGCGTAACTTAAAACTTGGAAACATATAACTGATGAAACATGAGAGTAGCTGGTAATAGTTTTGATGGACTTTGGATGTGGTTTAGACCTTGATGTGACCTAAACCTCATTTATTTGAAATTATAGAACCCAGATGGGAATGATACACTGTAAAAAATGGAAAAGGAAATCACATATACAAGTTGGCCGATCGATGTGATTGATGAGATCAATCATTTGATTAAATGAGAATTTCGCCCATTGGAATTTAACGTAGGACGCTAAGGAGAGATATTAATGACTGGAATATTTTGATGGTAGGTCTGAAAAAATGACACTATAATGACAATTTCACAAATAATTTAATGTTTGAATCATTGCATTTTGATCAGCCTGACAGGAGTGAAATAATTATTTTCAGATTGCCATTTTCCGATCATATGCCATAGTTGCTTTGACATCTAGCCCTTAGGCCTAAGTCTAAGAATGAATGATCTGTAAAATATTACTTCAAACGTGTCCAGGCCTAAAATAATCAAACCATATGATATAAAGGATCCTGAGATATATTGGAAAATATATGCATGAATTTCATTTTGATAGGCTTAATAAGGTCTAAATAATTATTTTTCAGATTGCCAGTGTCCGACCGAAGACTATAATATTCTTGCATGCGTTTCCAGGCCTAAAATGATCAAACTATATGATATATAGGACCTTAAGATATATCAGATCATAGATATCTACATTATTTACATTTTGGTAGGGTTGATAAGGCCTAAAATAATTGTTTTTGAGACATTATGGAGGCTTGATATCAAGCAGGAAGTCTATCAATTCTATCGGATTCAGGAGTCCGGCGAACATACCGACATACGCGTCAAACTCATTTTACCGGAAACACGCTGTAAATTCGCACAGAATTTCCGGAAGAATCGGTAGACAAGACATGGGTAGCTGGTTCCCTCAATGATAGAAGCATAGTATAGTACAGAAAATAGTATGAAAGGTAGGCAGGCACCAGTTTTATGCTAAATTTCTGGATGTTCCCGGCAAGTGTCCAAAAGCACACCCATTCTAGTTCACTGCTTGTCGTCGGATGCACCAGCCCGAGCGCTGACCATTAGAGAATTTTGCCTGATACACTTTAAGCCACGTCCCCACCTGGCCGACTAAGATTTTAGTCCCCGGGAAATTAGTGTTAACCCTTTCTTTCATGGGCAACTAGAGCTTGATTTCGGATTTGGTCGCCGTGGTTGGAAAGGGTTAACACTAATCGCCGGGCTACTAAAATCTTAGTGGCCCAAGTGGGGACGCAGCTTTAATCTAGCACTTAGATTTGTCATTGCCAAAAAAAAACTATTGCACACATGAGATTCATGTATATATTATGGTTCTATTTATATGCTAGCCAGTGGTAGACCTCATCCATGCTTTGGGTGTTCAGATCAAAAATGTAGGCAACACTTTGCAGAGCATTAGTTTATTGTGAATATCAGAAGCCATACAAATGCCAGTGTAGTTGTAATAAAGGTAAGCTCCTATGTATACGTATTGTTCATAGACCTGGAGGTAAGCTTTTATTTTAGATAAGTCCATCTATCTCCGTATGGTCTCACAACTGCCGTAGTTCCAGTAGTAGTTGCCAGACGTCACCAGATGCTAAACACTATCCAAACCCCCAAATCCCCAAGATTCGTATGGATCCAAACATGTATCGGTTAACTCTGGCCTTACCCGGCCATTATCATCCTTTTAAATCCCTTGATTATCAATTTTCCCTTCAGGTAGTCCTGCTGCTAATAGGCGGGCTCGCCTACCGTTACCAGTACAGGGTTACTATACCCATTAGAGGTGCTACCCCTAATAACCATACTACATAGAATTCTTCTTACAGTTTTGGATCCTTTTATACTATACCTTTCGTAGTCTGGTGACCTTCTATCAACTATCATTCTTTTATACTGACCATATGCACAAGGTATTTAATTGTTACCTCAGTGCAGTTCCAGAGTATGGTAATCTGTTCATAGTTAGATATGTGAGTGAACAATTTGTACATGAATAATCATGTGAGTTTACACTAACTAATATTTCAGTATCAAGACCCGTCCAATGGTTCTAATGTACCATATGACAGCCATGACCCTGTACTCTGCCTTCCAGGCCATCAAACAGGAGCGCTGGTGGAGGATGCCGAGAGGGGTTTTGAGGGTTCTGACCAACACCTGCCACATTTCTGCTGTGGCAGCTCCTGTTATGTGGGCAGAGGTTTGAATAGGTTAACTATGAAGGTTATGAAGGTAAAACAAGATTAATGAAGGGTTAAAATTCATAGATTCTTTTCTATGTGAGAAATTATCAGTTGAATTACACCAGATTGAGGATAAGACATTATTCAAGAAGAGTCCACATGCTATAGACATTGTAATGAATTATGATAATCTTTTTAACTTTTTGGGCATGGTCCCCAGCACGAATTCCGAACTGCTGGTCCGAAGCACCTGTTAGGCACCCCATATGAGACAGTCAGAGCTGGATTTCTGCTAGACTGAAGGCCTCGAGGCTCGTCTCATGAACCTTCCCCTGACTGTATTGCACCCACCCCCATGCACGGGGCACATTTCTGAGACATACACAACCACTCACTGTAATTTCATCCTGCTCATGCTACGAGAGATTGAGCACGACTTAAGCAAGAACCATTGAGAATACAAATATCTCCACAGGGAAACCCCTAGTTTTCCTGGAGAACATCACAACGTAAAGACGTTGTAGTGGAGATGAAAAAAGTTAGTTGAAAGGGAACTACCATTGTCAGGCTCGTCTTTGGAATAGAATTTGATATTAGTTGGCATTCCATATTATTGATTGGGAACCATCCTTATCCATATTATCCTTATATCTTATAAGGATGTTTATTATTAGTTCATTGATTCAATCAAATCTTTTGATTTGAATTGAAAAAAAAATATATAAAATAATTATTCACCTACCTCTATTGATACAGTGGACTCTTGGGTAAATGGATGCTTGGTTGAGCGGACATCGCCTCTAGACGGACAAAAACCTATGTCCTGGCCAGATATCTATATAATCTAATATAAAATAACCTTAATTAACTAGGGATATTCCAGTAGTATGATGGAGTCGCTGGCGCGCATAGTCAATGCTACTAAGTAGGTCAGTAGGTCACTACGACCGAGTTTAGGTCTAAAATAGGTTCATAGCTTAATAGAGACTTTGAATAATTAGGTCATTACGACCTACTTATAAAAGCTATTTTTGTAATTAGGTCAGAGGTCAGAGGTTAGAAATATTAGAAAACAGGGTCACTGAGAAAACATGTCAGGGGAAGAGCGCGTGGAACGACGTGGAGACCGGAGGCCGTAAGGCCGGAGGTCTGCACGTCGTTCCTCAACGCGCTCTTCCCCTGGCATGCTTTCTCAGGGACCCTATATTCTGGTTACGGCTAAAATATTACATATGTTCTGATACTTTATTGCAAAGGGGGCGGTGCGGGCATTCCATGGGAGGGCTGTTTTAGGAATGAGGTGGAGACCGGAGGCACAGCCGGAGGTCTCCACCTCATTTCTAAAACAAACCCTCCCATGGGCTGCGCGCACCGCCCCCTTTGCAATTTTATCACTTATACTATTACTATTCGATTCGATTATATCTACTTTATGTGTATGTATTCATTTAATATGATTTTGATAAAGTTTCGTCTTCATATTCATTAAATAATATTCGTATAGAAACTGAATATAGAGTTTTCGTGTTTATATTGATTAAATAATATGCGTATAGAAAACACAACATATAAAATTCGTTTATAAGTTTTATTCATTAGAAACATATATAGAAACATATTTACAGTGTCACAGATACATGGTGTAATCTTTTATTTACATTGAAACTGTTCACAAAGTGAAAAATATATAATACAAAATCATTTACACTGTTGGCATAAGAAAACATTGTTTCCGTTGCCTGGTAATAAACAAATTAAACAATGAGAACAGTTTCGGGCAAGTGTCCTTATCTTCGGCTGTTTCAGTTTCTCTTTGTTCCATGTGTGAGTGTATACATATGTGTGATGAGGATTTCTGACGGATTTAGCAATGGTATGGTGAAAGAGAGACTGTGCTTTGAAAAAGTTACAGTCTACTTCAGTCGCCAACACATTGTGACCGAAAACAGGATTCATTTGCACCTGGTATGAAAAGAAATTTTCGATGGCCTGAATGTAAATTGATTTCAGCTCACAGTGTAGTTGTATACATGTAAAACAGAACAAAGGACCAACAAAAGTGACATCGGAATCACGGATTCGACATTTACAAAAGGCCTGTGAAACGGCTGTCACTTTATGTTGCTCAATGAAAACCATAAGTGACTTTACACTGTTGACGGTGTATCTGGTAGTAACTCTGAAACATGAGTCTTGATGATGTTGATACACCGCCAAACAGTAGTCCTTGTGGTTATCGCCGTTGATAAGCTGGCTCGTTGCGAAACTATACCCGTCCCACATAGCTTCTGTAAAAGTGGAACAGGATCGCGTCGTACCAGTGGTGTGGTCTACAGTACTAACATGGTGTGGTTTCAGATAAAAGTCGCTGTACTGTGCGGGGATAATCTCCCAAAAGAAATATCCACTACATCCGCAAAGTACAGCCACTTTATCATTTTTGGGTATAAGTTGAAAATTAATGTCTGCTGATGGATAGTTAGAGTCGAGAGGACTATCCGGAGATTCAGGTCGTGACTCAGCAATATTGAGAAATGATAAATCGAGACCCCAACTAAGTGTGGTCTCGTTATCATTTGTTGATGAATCATTGCTTGCCAAATCGATTAGAAAATCCGAATAGCTGCTGTCGCTCATATTGAAGCTGTAATATAATACTGGAAACTATGGCTACACTAAGCAACTAGATGAATAAAATATGGGTAGCCAGTTATTTTTGTAGTATTTACTATTTAGTATGTACTAAGAAAATAACTGGTAGTGGGTAGACACCTTAAATTTCTCTGTGATTCGCTGAGATTTTCGCTGCCGGGAGTTCTACCCTAGATAAAGCCATGCATAAAGCCATGCATTTTTTTGTTTTCTCTGAGATATTGTATAATTTTTTATTTTTTTTAATATTTTTCTAATTTTTAAAGTTTTTTTTTCATTTTCTTAGACAAATATTTATATTTCAAGCATTTTTTTCTGTCTCTATGTGAGATTTTGTATAATTTATTTTTACTTTTATTATAATTTTAAAGTTTTTTTTCTTTTTAAACAATTATTTCTTTTTTTAATTTCAACTTTTGAATATTTTTTTTAATTTCAACTTTTGATAAATGATATGTACAAGCTTAATTTTCTTTTTCTTTTTATATTTTTTATATTTTTTTGTTGGAGTATTTCCTTCATAAATGATATATTTTGTAGTTATAAGTCTGTTATTTTTTCAGAATTAAAGAATATTTACAACATGATTGCCGAATTCCTAGATATCTAAGGGTATCGTGCTCACTCCGTCTTCACAAGTTTTTCTTTTTATATATTGATAACTTAAGCCTGTCTTTTTCTGTTTGTATGTTATTATATGATGATCTACAACTTTGAAACCAGTGTTAACGGCGTCCATCGTGATTTGTGTTTCGAGTACGGTGTTAAAAGATTCCATGTCAAGTATGTTTTGTTTCTGTATGACACCTTTACAGCTAGTTTTCTTTTCTTTTCCATGACCGATATAACATTTTGAATTTAGTGAAGTCATTTCATCTCCTTCCCATTCAATTTTGAATAGTCCTGGGGTCCGTTTATCATATTTTTCTCTTTCTTTACAACATGGTTGTGGAAACCATGGTAAATTATTTGTTTTTGCTATTATATATTGTTCCCTGTGATGTTCATTATCACAAGATTCTGATGGTAACCATAAGTGGCGTTCTCTATAATAGGCTTCTCTTTTTTCTGGAATTATTAATTCATCTAAAGTCTGTGCGCTGAGGGCGAAATACAGACTATCTGTATCCATTTCACAGAGTTCAAAGTCAGATTCTTCGATGTACTTTGATAAGAAGTCGTAGTAAAATTGTAACATTTTCAGTTTTGCGTATTGATATACCATGAAACCTATTTGAACTGGAAGGTCGTATGTTATTGACGTAGGGAGTGATGAGACTTCACATGTATCTTCACACAAGTCTTGGACATCTTGTACTGTCCAGTGAAGAGCTATTCTAGCGGCTTTTTCTGGTGTCATATATCGAGTGTTTGTGAAGTTTTGTTTGTTACAAATCGTTTTTCCATATGAACTGTTTCCTAGGAGTTTGTAGAGGTCAGAGAGAATTTTACAGTCAGGGTTTTTGTCGCCCTTTCTTCGTGCCTCTGTTACTTGATCAACAAATGAGAGAAACGATTTCTGTGGTATGTATTCAACTAGTAAGTGAACTTTTGTTACGATTAAGCCTTTTTCTAAATACCATTTAAGTAGTGGTGAACCTAATAAAATATTTTTTGCAAAATAACTTCCGATTAATTGACGTTGTGGCCTTTTGACTCTATCGTTCTTTAATAGATGTTGTTTCATGTGTTCTCCTACATCATCTCTTGACACCATTGTATTTTTGAAAATGGGCGTCATTTCTTCAAATTTGAATTTAAGGTGCTCAGGTGTGTGTATGTCCACCGATACTAGTCCAAAAATAGTCCCATTTTTTACACCGTTTATTATATCTATTTCAGAAAGGATATTGTGTGTGTTTGGAATCGGTATGCTCCACAGTGATTTACATGCTATAACATTGTTGTTGTTATTCTTGTCTTTGTTCCAGTCACATTCGTATTTCTCAATGACAGTATAACCTATTAGTTCTAGATACAGTGTTGTTTTAAGAGTTTGTCGACATCTTTCTGACATTAGTTTACGACCTTTATCAGTAGAGAGAGTGTTTTTATTCATGTGACACGCGTGCCCATGCCAGTAGCAACCATGAAATTGATACACTGTTTTTGTATCTGGAACCAGGCCGTCCACTCGAACTCTTTTTGTACCCACACTAACTTCCCCATGGTTATAAGCATGTAGTATTTTAACTTTGTCTGTAATCTCTCGAAACCGCAACCATTCTGTTGCAGCGCGACTGACTTTTTGAGATTGTTCAGGTTTGTAATTGTTACTACTTCTGCGGACTACAAAGTACCCCGTACAGTGTTCTTCACCCATACATTTAAGGTAAAGACTGTTTGCATCTACTCCTATGATATGACGGCACACTTTACTTAATGGTCCGAATGATCTGCCCCGTATTCGTGTCACTCCTGCTTTTTGATGTCTATGAAATATAATCGATGGACCACCTACCAAATTGCTTCTAATTAATTTGTGTACATCTTTGTCTGCCTCTGAGAATATAATGTAAGGAAGGCTGTTTGATGATGTGTTATCAAATAGAAATTTTAGTGTAAGGCCTGGAAGAGTCAGACCATCTTTGAACATATCTATTCCTCTTTCACTGAAAAATTTCATGTGTTGGTTTATAGCTTTGACAAAAGGTTCTACATCTTTGTTATTGTAATATATTAGATAATCTCTGAAAGTTGTCATTCCATTATCTTTCCACACTTTCTTACACTTGGCATAGTCTTCCGCTGATATAGAAGTACCCGTAAGTGAACTATAGAAAGCTGAGCGAGGTGGAAGTTTTAAGTTCCCTAGTTTTCTAGTTGATGTCATCCACTCATATGGAAAGAACCCTTTACTTTCATCTTGTAGGAAAGCTTTTAAATAGCTAGCATACGAGTATCCGGGAGCTAGATAATTTAACATGTCTAAATAAACACAGTTCTCTGTGTAGACAGCTATGTATTGATTACTCCTTTTTATGGTTTTCATCTCAGCTGTTTGCTTCTTTGCATAGAAGGAATGGAAATCTCGCTTTATTAGATTTAAGTCGTAGCGACCCGAATTGAAACCTATGACAGGTACTCTGTAAATATAGTTCATAAGACGAATTTTGATTTTATCTATTCTGTGCGAAGTTTTATTGCTACTCTTTTTTCCTATACTCTTCATTAGTGATTTAGGCACTTTTTTTCCTTCGGCAATCTCGTTTTTCTTATACTTTTCAAGCTTTTTTATTATGTCAGAGAAACGTGTTTCTACAACAGCTCCTATTTTTTCAGCTAACTTTTGTATGTAATCCAGAGTGTCGTGAACTATTTCATCATTTTCTCCATCACTTTTTCTTATGAAACAAACTGGTTTTTCCCACTCTGGAAAGTCACTTGCTACACTAGATGAAAGCGGTACATGATGTGATTCGACTACTGTATTAGTTGTCTGAACATCACCTTTTGTTTTGTGAGAAAAATAACTTTCGAAATCATACACAATTTTGTATGGATATATTCGAAGTTCAGATGGTACTTTTATACCTAGCTCCTCCAGTCTATCAAATACAGATGGTTTGTTTTTGTAAATACCACCTTTGTAGATGAATTTAACTTGCGTACAGTCGCTTTTAATGTTAGTGTGTCGCTTAAGATTATACTCTGTTTCAAAGAGTCTTACGACACATGTGGAACTGTGAATATTTATTTAGATCGTTTACTAGACTGAAGTGATGGTCGTATAGATTTAGTGTCATAACTTTAGACTCATCCTCAACACTCATTAAATTTCCCTTTATACATTTTAATGTACAAGGTGTCCCCCTTTTAAATTTCTTTTTCTTGGAAGTAGTACTCTTCTTAGGAATGAGTGAAAAGACTCTTATCATAATGTTGTATTTGGTTTCTATCTGGGTCAATGCCTTAATTGAAATGCCTCTGAATGATACTTTAGTTTCATCAGGAAAACATTCTTGAAGTAGTCTTTCACAGTGGGATGTGTTTTTGAAAAGAAAATATGACAGACACCTAAAAAAACACAGGTAGTCTTTGTACACCCGTTTGCTCTTTGGATTACGATGAAAATGTTGTAAACCCCGTCTACGTAGGAAATTCGGAATTGTATCCAATCTTCCTATTAGACCATCCTCTCTACCTTGAACCCTTACTATGTAAATGTTTGCGTTTACATTACCCACTAGTCTCCAACTTGTGTCAGCTCTATTGACACTCCATTCTTTATCGCGTAAAAAACTTATTACATCTTGCAAGTCAGAATCATTTTTAATATGTCTGTAATTGCTTTGCTGTTCGTGCTCTAACCAAAATAAAGAGGAGTTATTCACTGAAGGATGGTAATACATAACTTCTCGATCTTCTGTATAAAGCTTTTCTTCAGCAGTTTCTGTTGTTCCTCCATTAAGTCTTTCAAGTAATGCACCTAAAGATATAGCTAGTCTATATTCGAAAACTTGGTTCTGATGTATTTTGTTAATAGCCTCTATTATCTCTTCAACTGCTTCTTTCATGTTCAGAGTTGAGAGTCTGACATTGAAAATTGATTGAACACTTCCTAGGAGAACTAAACCGTTTGCTATTGACTTAAAGTTTTTAACATAAGTGTCGTGATACCACCAATAACTACCTATAGTTGATGGCATTACTGTTGTTTCTATATCATACTGTTCTCTTACGCATGTAGGTGAAGAACAGATCACCTTTCCAGAATGTAAAGAAAAATTGCGAGGACGACGTGGCACGTTACACATCGGACAATTTATATTCTGATTCATTTTCTTATTTTTCGACTTAATAACTATATAAATATACACTTATGTTCTAGCTAGTTATTTAGAAAGCTGACTAAATATTTTTGTTTGAAGCTAACTATGTGCTACACTAACTATGCGCTAGGTGAATATATAAAGCTGACTAAATACTTTCTTTGAAGCTAGCTAATATAATATCTACAGCATGATTAAATGTTTTCTGTGTATATAAGTATATAGGCAACCACACCACACCATGTATAGTTACTGATATGTTTTAAGACCACACCTACCTGCCCTTGGTGATTACATCATGTTTCTGTGATCTATTCGGACTGCTTTAAGTCATTCAGGATCTTTGGTCCCAGCGTGCTGACCAAGTCGAAGAACAGTGCGGATGGCACGGTGTGTCCCTGGTCTTTCGGAGGTGCGTCGTGCACCCCGCCCGAGTTGACCCGTTTCTCCAGCTGCTCCACGTAGTAGCGGGACCCGATATGGATCTTGGCCTTCCCCTGGTAGGTGGTCACGATGACCCAGATGTTGTGCGTCTTGTTGACCTCCTGGACGTAAGGCTTAATAGTCGGGATGCCCTGTTCTGCTTCACCTGAGGCCCGTTCGTACTGCTGGATGATCGTTCTTGCGGCGTCGAGAAGGTTCTGGAAACCTGTCTTACTCAAGTTGATCCGGCGTTCGTAGGCTCGCTGAGGGTACTGAATTATGGCGACCTGAAAAATATAAGCATAATTTTGTTTTGAGTTATATGTATAAATTTGGGGCTCTCTCTCTCTCTCTCTCTCATTCTATTTCTATTTAAACTATTATGTATTCTTTACTTCTATTTCACATTAAATAATTACAATGAAAGTTAACTATAAACGAAGTACATGTTACCTGAAATAAAAATAATGATTCTATAATTTAAAATCGTACTTACCCCTACAGGATCAGGTGGCCCATACACGTGGATGCAGGTGTTCTTGAAGGCGTCACTGTTGAGGAAATACACCTTCTTAGCTTGCGTGATGTAACCGTCCTTGTACTCGACGTCCAATTCCAGTGGCCAGAACAATCCGGTCAGGTCCAATATAGGCGAGAGAGGGGCGGCTTTACTCTGCTGTGCCTCTAGCTCCTTCAAGACCGCATCAGCATACTGCTGCGCTAGTGCAACGTCCAGTGGAACTACTTTACCTTTCTTTGCACGAGGTTTCCGTTCACCAGCAGGCTTCCGTTTTCTCGGCGGTGCCTTTTTCTTGTCTGTTGGTTCTCCCTCCGACTCTTCTTCGATGGTGATCGGTACCGAAAGAGCTTCGCCGTCTTTCGGTGGTGGCACGTTTTCTTTGTTGGAGTCGTCTTGGAGGGTAGCGGCGGCGGCGGCAGCGGCGGCGGTGGTGGCGATTGTGGCAGTGACAGCGTCAGTCAAAGATGCAGGTGGCTCGGGATTCCACAGATCAGAAATATCGTTGTATAGACTGGCATCAACAGCGTTGACGGTGATGGACGTACCTTCGCCTACATCTGTAATATAGCCAGATTGAGTGTCCATGGACGAATCTGTCGCATAACCCCCAACTGCAACAGGAACGTAACCGGCGTCTTCTCTCGATGGAAACACTCGGTATTGATCAAAGTATTCATCAATGACCGAATTTCCAGGAGGGGGCTGCTTCGGAAGTCCCTCCTGAGCGGAGGAAGATGTTGAGGTCTTTCCACGAGCAGTCAAACTTCTACGTCCCATCATGAGAGTGTTGAGAAGACTCCAGCCCATGAGTCTTTTATACAAAAGTTTACTATCAACGTCGATTAAACGTAGGACGGTTTTTCCATTTTCACAAAGTTTTTCATGAGCGTCGTCCGTTATTTTATTCGTATTTTGTTTTGTTACCGATAAGCAGATATCACTGAGTACATGGTTCCATTAGTGACGCGACGCGAGAGTCTGACACGTGCACTCCATAACAAAATATTCAAAATTTACATGTATCAGTTTCATTGGAGATACGTATTGTGGTCGTTAACAAAAATGATAATATACGCTCTCAGAGACCCTCTGAGATTCATTTCTAGACTTGTCACCAATCGCACCAGTCTCATCATGTACATGAACGCACAACCCTCGGTTCAGCACCGTGTACCGCTGGCACCGCTCATTGGAAGACCATCTCATTTTCGAAATGCGCTGGTCAACGTGCCTTTTGCGCGAGCATCAGGTATCTGTGGAGAGCATCATTGGGTGAAATACATCTGTCCGAGAGATGGAATGTATCAAATTGAGGGTGAAATTCATCCAAACATTTTATTTCAAAATTGCAAACTTCTGAAAAACATTCGGCTAACCCAACAATCACATCTAACGCTCAAAGATATGATAACCAAGAAACCTTGTGTTGTCGGTTTACCGACAACACAAGGTATCTTGAGCCACATTTTTGCGCGACACTCTGTCAAGGAAACAGTGCAGAGACGTTTTTGGCGTAAATCAGAAGCAGATCCTGATGGAAAACCCTCTATATTTCTGCACGCTGATATTGTTATTCCCCTTATCAACGCAACCATCCGATATCCTGACAAAATAGTGAACACCCTTGACAACAACAAATTCTTCTATGAAAAAGAGTTCGATACAGAAATCGGACATGGTCAGGAGGGTTGTGACCATATTGTGAGGGTTGTCGGAAGGAATGGTAAAGAATCAAGTCTCGTGACGGCTTATTCTATTCCTAGATTTACTCCTACTCCTACTATCGAATATTAAAAAGAAAACAAAGATCCTCTTATGCTCCTCCAGACTATTCGGTTTTCTACCAAAAGGTAGAAAACCACCCTTCAACCAATCTCTTTTATTTTCACACTTATAACGTAAAGACGTCCGTTTATTTACTATACAGATCTATAAATCATGCCATTATTTATGTTGCCATTGAAACAAAACGTTTATGTAGTGATGAATTAGACGCTGGTTAGGTTTATCTCCTGCGACATACGAGCTGATAATAAAGTTGATACTATCAAGCTTGTAACTCTAACCACACGTTAACGGTTATAACCACTTAATCAAAATAAAAACACAAACGCCTCAAACGGCGTTCAACGCTTTTCTTGAAAAGAGAAAAGGGGGTGCATAAAGCTCACCCCTTTTCTCTTTTCAAGAAAACAAAATGCGCGCCGCTCCGCTCGCGGGTGATCCGCGTGGCGGGCGCGGTTCGGCGGTCGGTGCATTTTGGGTGGGAGGGTGCGTTTTGCACCCGACATCCAGGGGCTGTCCCATAACAAAGACTGATCAAATAAAAAACAAAACGTATGGAGAGCGTTTATGGTTCGGTTTCATTAATTTGTTATTCTTTTGTTTTGTGAAAGAGAAAAACCCATGTTATCACAGTTTAGACTTTTAATTTGGTATTCTTTTGTTTCGTTCCGCATAAAAGATTGTTATGATGCCATCTCTTTTAATTTGACGTTATTTTATTTTGATCCTCATAAAATGTTGTTATGACCACATCTCTTTTCATTTGTCATTATTTTATTTCGTTACAGGAAAAACACCCTTATGTTATAGAAACCAAACAAAAAGGATTGTTTTTTCATTAAAGTGTCATTCAGTACATTAACCTTCGACCGGGTAAGACGTGTTATAACTTAAATAGAAAAAAAATGGAAAGTGTAAAGGAAATCGCATTTGACCCAAGACTACAAGGACCTTTCACATGTCTTATCGCTGGACCTTCAGGATGTGGTAAAACACAATTAGTGTTTGAAATTATAGAAAAGGCGAAAACTGTAATAAACCCACCAGTCGATGAGATTATATATTGCTATGGACAATGGCAAGACGTTTTCAAGAAGTATCAGGGAAAAGTGAAATTCAACGAAGGTCTACTTTCAAGAGAAGAACTTTTACATAAGAAAAAGGATTTATCTCAACATTCTCTACTTATAATAGATGATCTGTTAGATAAAGAAGATGCACCTCTTATAAGAGATCTATTCATAAAAGGTTCTCACCATAGAAATATGAGTGTTATATTCATAACTCAAAATTTATTTCTGCCTAATAAGGATTTCAGAACACTTAGTTTGAATTCTCATTACATGATAATTTTCAAAAATCCAAGAGATATGAGTCAAATTCACGCTTTATCACGTCAAGTGTTTCCAACTCATCCACGTTTTCTTACCAACGTATATAACGAAGAAACATCGGCGAGACACTCATATCTAGTGCTAGACTTCAAGCAGACTACACCCAATACACTAAGGGTGCGTAACAGCGTGACTACACCTCTCAAGACAACTGTATTCATTCCTACTACACGGAAACAATGAAGGCTAAACAACTCGCTCTCATAAAGAAACATCTTCCTCTATTGAGACATCTGTCTAAATGCACTGGTAAGGAGTGTAAACATATAATGATGGGAATGTCTAATGAGGTGATAAGGTTGATAGCGCAAATAGGTGTGAATATTATGAATAAAAACTTGCACATCTCCAATAAACAAGCAGTCGGTCGTCTATCGAGGTACAAGACACAACTCAAGGGTCTTACCAAGCCTTCAACTACAGTAGGACACAAACGTAAGATTCTTGAACAAGAAGGTGGTTTTATTGGTACTCTATTGGGATTAGCTGTTCCACTCATATCCAGTCTTATCGGAGGCCTTACAAGACATCATTAGGAGAAAATGATAAGCTATAAACGAATGCTGCTCGTTCATCCAGATGTGTTGCAAAGTTCTAACAAAGTGGAAATGGAGAGTTCAACTGTTTCTGGCAAAGTTGATTCTCCACCTCCTGCCAAAGAAAGTGACAGGGATTCCTTTTTCGAAAGGTCAATGGTAAAAGAAAAACTTGAACCTACAGCGCCTACCGTGGAGGTGTTAGCTCGTTTACAAAAAGAAATGAGTCGTGTATTGAACGATCCAACGATGAGCAGAGAGGAGAAACTAGCCACATACAATGATCTCATGAACAGGTCCTCCATCCTTTCCTCTAAAGCTAAAAGTATGTTGTTTTCAACATCGCACCTTTCACGTTCTCCTTCACCATCTCCACCACCTTCTCCGACTATCATGAAACCTAAAAGAGTTTCTACAAAACCGAGAGGACTACTTATGCCGAAGGTACTACCACATAAGATGGAAAAAGCACTAGAAAAAGTTCCGGGTTCTTACCATAACTCTGTGCGTAATCTCTACAAGACCTTGGCCAAATCACGAAAACAGTTCACAAAGGACGGTCGGCTCATTCTTGGAGACACACCTATAGATGAAACACATTTAATGAATCTTCTTTCGCGTGCAGTGCGACCGACTACTAAGAAGCGAGCCAGCTTACCGGGGCAGAAACAATTCGTCCAGATTGTTAAGAAGTTAAATCCGAAAATGAAATATATAAGGAACTACAACATGAAGGGTTCCGACAGTGAAGAGGAACATGAAGAGGTGGAAACACCTAGGCGGAAAGAGAAGTCTCCTCAACAAGAAGGTCACGGCCGAAGTAAGAGACATCGACACTTTACAGTAACACCATTTGTAAAATGGTCTACAAGGCTCTGAAGAAAGATGTGGTTAAACACTTCACTGATCCTAAACAGCCAGCAAGCTTCACAAGTGCATCCAAAATAAAGAAACACTATTTCAAAAACACTGACATAAAGCATATTGAAGATGCACTTGAATCTGTTGATGCTTATACTAAACATAAACCATTCAAGAGGCGGTTTCCTAGACGTAAAACACAGACTTTTGGAATAGATAAACAATGGCAAATGGACTTGATAGATATGCAACAGTTCAAAAAGTATAACAAAGGCTATTCATATATAATGGTTGCCATAGATGTCTTCTCCAGATTTGGATTTGCACAAGCTATAAAAAGTAAAAAAGCCACAGATGTTACGGAAGCTTTCAAAGTTATGACAGTTAAAAGATGTCCTAAATACCTTCAAACAGATAAAGGTAAAGAGTTCCTGAACAAAACTTTTCAGGATTACTTGAAAGAGACAGGTGTATCTTTTTTCACTGGAGAAAATGATGACATAAAATGTTCTATAGCAGAAAGGTTCAACGGGACCTTACAACAGAAAATGTGGCGATACTTCACTCACATGAAAACCTACACATACATAGATGTACTTCAAGATCTAGTGCATTCTTACAACCACACCTTTCATTCTACCATAGGAGGTCGACCGGTAGACGTTAATAAAGATAACGCCGATCGATTGTTCTATCATTTGTATGAAAGAGTGAGAGCTAAAGATTTAAAGACGAAAAGAAAACCTTTAATGAAAAGTGGTGATAGAGCACGAATTCTAAGAAAAAAGAAAACCTTTAATCGTGGATATGAACCAAATTGGAGTGAAGAAATATTCACTGTAAAGAACCCAGACTATATTAAGGGGTATGAAATCGAAGATACCCTTCAAGAAAGAATAAAGGGGTGGTTTTATCCTCAAGAGGTTCAGAAGGTAAAAGTTACTCCGAGGAAGCAGTACACTGTCGAGAGCATCCTTAAATATAGAGGAAAAGGTGCTAAAAGAGAAGCACTCATTAAGTGGAAAGGATACGGAGACAAATTCAACAGTTGGGAACCAGTCAAGAACATACAAAAATGGATGTAACCTGCACCCTACCCAGTAACTCATCTACTAAGACCTTTCCAGACAACACTCTGAGCACTTACAGAGTTCTTTTACAAAAGTATATGGTACTACCAGCTGACACAGACTGTGCGTTATCTGAAATAACGCTTCCAGTAAAATGGTACAATGTGCGAAAATCAACTTTCTACCTTCTCAGCGCAGAAGCACCGTCAGAAAAGAAGAAACATAACACCGCACCAACTAGGGCAAGAACTTCCCGCGGTTCTGATGAACAGCCTTCTTCTGAATCTCCTGCTACTTCCACAACTACACCTGGAACTGCAGCTGGTTCAATTGAAACACCGACAGTACCAGACCCTGATCATGAAGAGTCTTCTGGAGCGTTTATTTCAGATGCAGTGTCAGCTGTAAGAACAGTTAGTGAGAGTATAGCTCCTCCGACACCAAGTTCTCACACTTCCGACGGACCTACACCTCCTAAAAAACCTAGAGAAGGAGTTACTCCATTACAAACACCTCCGACAAGGTCCGTTGAAGCTATCACTCGACTAAAGCGTGAAATAGAGAGCAGTAGGAAAAAACGTGACAGAGAACCGTTCCTAACAGACATGTTTGATACTGATTTGGTAACACACATGCATGAAACACCCCCGAAAAGAAAACTAGAAGTTGAAATGGAGGGAATTGAAAAAGAAGAAAACGATGACGATGACGACCAACCAGAGCCCACAGAAGTATTCGAAGAAGCTGATGCTGATGAACCAAAAAAGCTGCCTCCCACATTGAGTTACATCGATTCATTAGCAAGGAAGCACTTTCCAGGAAAACGGTCTTACGCTCGTTTCTCAATGGAAAGCGGGCGAGTGGAAACCAACAAAGATCTGATCAAACTCCTGAATAAAATAATGAAGAAAAATATACCAAAAGTCATCAAGAAAATGAAAGAAGAAAAGCGAAAAAATAAAGGAAATGGTCCAGATGAAATTTTCTCTTATAACGAATTCACAATGAAAACACTTATTGCACTGCCTTCCAACACAATGCTCGTCATACCAGAAAACCTTTCTTATCAACTTGGTTTCGAAGGAAAAATATACATGGGTAGGCGCACACGAGCAAAACAAATAACAGATGTCAACTACAGAAACCATACAGTCTATGTCTACTCTGACATTATTCACAACGGGGTAGTAGGAGATACTGAAGCGCCACTTCTTCGATGTATGGCTGTAAACAACTACTCTCAAAAAACAATGGACACAATAAACTTTCCCAATTTGATTTTCCATCCTCTACGAATAACACATTTCAAAGAGATCGGAGTGTACTTAAGAGACAGTGCAGGCGAACCTATACCATTTGAGCACGGGGAAGTGTCGGTAGTACTGACCTTTAGAGCTCTCTCTCATCCCTATAGTACATTAGTATAAGAAGGAAGACATTGGAAAATGGTGAGTTACTATATGAACGTGCCACCCTTGTATTCATCACCAAGAGGTGAATATGGCCAATATTATAAGCGTTCACAATTTGGAAGTGGACAATTACCTGCTTTCGGTGGAGCTAAAAGACAACGTGGCCACGGAATATTCGGAAGTATAATGAGATCGGCTCTTCCGATGATAAAGAAGCTCGGTGCGTCAGCATTTAAAGCAGCCGTCCCCACCATCGTCAAAACAGGAAAAGGTGTTTTTGACGATGTCGTGGCTGGAAAAAACTTTAAGAAGAGCCTCGTAAAAAGGTCAAAGAGTGCAGGAAGTTCCTTAATGGACACAGCATTCAGTGCAGCCAGAAGGTACTTAAACACTGACGACGATGGCCCTCCAGCCAAACGACGCCGAGCAACGCAAGGTGCAAGACGTGGTAACGGGAAGAAGAAGAGTGTAGGTAGACGTAAGTCTACCCTTTTCTAAAGGGTTCATCATGAGTCTCATTCACCCCTGTGCGGCAACATGTGCCGTAGGTGAATTGGATTTACACGCACTACCTATATCACAGAAAGATATTCTCCGAAGTCAATTCGTCAAGAAAACAACAAACAACGCTCTCACTGACACCACAACTTGTTTTGACTTCACCTTCGAACCGAGCAATCTTTACACAGACCTCAGCGAAGCTGAACTCTACCTAGAGTATGTAGTTCAAGCAAACGACGAAGCTGCCTTAACCGTGGCACACGATGCAGCTCCAGTCAACAACTTAATTCATTCACTTTTCAGCAGCGTGCAGCTTCTCGTCAACGGGGAGAAGGTAACTTCGAACAATGAAGAGTACTCCTACAAGTCCTATCTCATCGACCTCCTGACGACGGAGGAGGGGGCCAGAAAGTGTCGCCTCCAAGGTTGCCAGAACTGGTTCATGGACACCCCGGAAAAAATGGACACCAGAGGTGCAGCCAATGCAGGTTGGAACTCACGACGAACAGTCCATGTCGGAGGTGTTAAGTCTATGGTAGCAAGACCACACCTCGATTTGTTTACTCAGTGTAAACTCCTACCCTCTCACTGCGAGATCAAACTCGTCTTCGAACGTCAGCCCGCCAGCTTCTACATGCAGATGGCCGCTAACGAGAGTTACAAAGTCGTCATCAAGAAGGCCGAAATGACCATGCGCCAAGTTCACGTCAGGGACGAGGTGGTGGAGGTACACAATAAAAGTGTACGCGACCCCAAGATGGGACCATTCAACTACCCGATCACCAGGAGCAAGGTCACAAAGCACACCCTCACGCAAGGTTCATCGGAGTACACGTGGACCGTCCCCGACACAACGCAGATCCCCACGGGGGTGATTATTGGCTTCGTCAAAGAGTCGGCCAGCTCAGGGAGCAAGACGGAGAATCCGTTCAACTTCAAGCACTACGACGTAACAGAAGTAGCCTTGCAGTTCGACGATCAGAAGTTCCACGTGAAGACAGACTTTGTCAACGGAAACGTTAGCAGAGCCTACAGTCAACTCTTCAAGGAGACTGGACTATTAGCTTCGGGTCACGACTGCGGTATTCAGTTACATCATTTTAAGAACGGGTACACGTTGTTTGCTTTCGACCTGACCCCCGACCGAACTCCGGAGGACGCCCGAATCAACCTGCTGCGACAGGGAAAGCTGTCGGTGTCCCTGAAGTTTGCTGAAGCGCTGGGTCACGCGGTTTCAGTAATTATGCTGAGCACTTATGACAGCTTGATCCAGCTCACAGCCGACCGATTGCCGGTCACTGACTACGCCATGGTGTAGAACTGAAGATGGTTCTCAAAACCTCAGAATTGAACAAAATTCTACGCAACCATCCCCACACAAATAGATATTTCCTTGGAACTTTTCCCTCTGATAGAATACCAAAAAAACCACAACCCTTCACTTGTTTCATTAGCAACACAGATCCTCACAATAAACCAGGGGAACATTGGGTAGCATTTTGGGTATCACCACAAGGGAAAACTTTCTATTTTGACTCATTCGGGTTACCACCAATAGCTATAAAACACATCTCGTTCTGCCAACGTTCGTCATACGGTATCTGGGAGTATAACCGACAACAACTACAAGCACTCACAACCACCACCTGCGGAGCGCACTGTGTTCGTTTTCTCATAGAAACATGTCGCACTCTCAACCCCTACGTCGCACTGTCAGCGCTAGGTACCCCAGCCATGACAAACCTAACGGACAAGACAGTTCTTTCTTACATGAACTTAAACCGGTGGAAATGGAGAAGACGGAAACACCAGATGTTGAAACGCTAGAAATGTGGTTATCTACAGATACAGCGGAAAAAGGAGAGTCATCAGAAGAAGAAGATGTAATACTGGACATGCCTAAGAGACGTCCCATATCACTAGGTCGCATGCAACGTGATCTGGAGAACACCATTGACTGTGTGGAGGCCCTGTCGTCTAATGTTGACCGACTCCTCTTCGCCGTTACCAACTTGCAAAGTAAGCTGGAAGAACTCACAGAACGTTCAGCGCAATCTAGAGGCTGTGGTTTCTCATGCTCCAACAATTCCTTCGCCCTTTAAGAAAATAACTGACCAAGGACAATGAATTATAGATAAAAAGCTGAAAAATGACTGCCCAAGGACAATGAACTATAGCTAAAAAAAACTGAAACATTTTCACTATATAGGAAATGTATGAAAAACCAAAAAAAGTATAAAATATATGAAAAAACATAAAATATTTAACAATTTTTTAAAAAATCTAAAAGAAAAGCAATGTATATATGAATTATAATCCGCTTTTTACGATTTTTAATAAAAAATAACTAAAAAAATGTTGTTTTGTTTTATTTATTATATGTAATGAATAATAAATGCCATAAGCTTATACAAACTATATACAAAAAAAATGTAAAAATAACGAAAATAATAGAACATCCGGTAAAATTATCCGGTAAAATATACGTAGAAAGTATATATAAAAAAAATGAAAAAATAACGAAATAACACATACGTTCCTTAAACGTATTTTTAAAAGTAGGTCACGAAAGTAGGTCGTAATGACCTAATTATTCAAAGTCTCTATTAGTCTATGAACCTATTTATGCCCGATGCTCACTCGTACTGACCTAGTGACCTAATTAGTAGCATTGACTATGCGCGCCAGCGACTCCATTATACTACTTATTCCTAGAAAAATATTTCGAGTATCAAAAGCCCCTTGAGCAAGTTTTCAAGGGTGTCATTTTCTTGAAATCCGTGGGCATTTGATACATTTTTTCATATTTTTTTTTAGAATATTAATGCGGGAATGGCCCCTCCAAAGTAAATTCAATGCAGGAATAAAATTCTTGATGCAGGAATGGCCCATCCCGCAGGCATAGGGAGATCCCTGATTAACCGGACATCTCGCATTTCCAGACAACGGACAACTTTTCTTGTCCCAAATGACAATTATCTCTGGATTCAGCGGACAAAATGTCCACAACATAAATTCAACATGAGCCATAGAAATGAGGACATAGAAAGTTAAAGGGGCTTTCTCGTCCGTGAGTTGAAAGTTATTTGATAAGTTGTAACCACCCTAACACCGCGCCAAATTTTGCGACGTGACCAATGACGTCGCATTATTACGTTCTGAAAGGGCAAAACACAGCGCCAGTGACGTCGTTGTTAGGCTTACATCGGCGGATGTATCCTTAAAATGTCACAGACGAGAACGTCCCTTTATGTGACAAGGGACATGATAATTTTTAAAATTCCACATGCGACCTCACCATATACCCTCCACACCTCTCCTGGGCCCGACGGCTCGTAACTCTGATCATGATTACCAAAACGCCCTAATCATCAACTTAATTTACCTATCTAGTTAGATAAAATGTTTGGTCGCTAATCATGATTAAGGTGGATGTAATTAAGATCAGACCAATGAAATTGCTTGTGTCATATGCAGTAGGGTGAGTTACGAGCCGTTCCTCCTAATCATGATTAACTTATTGTGATTATCCTACATAATTTAATTACGGACGTTCGACGTAATTAGCGGCGCTACAAGCGGTCGGGCCTTGATCTCCCATCAAAGATAGGTATATTACATTCCACCAGTTTTCCCATCAACAAGAAATGCGTAGTGTCCGCGGGAAAAAAGCGATCCGTGTCTGCCTTACGATAACCCTTCGCTTCGCTCAGTGGCAGCTTTGCTGCAAATTTCTCATTCGCCCTTTCATGATATCCCGCAGACTCTACATGTTGTTTGATACCTTTACATAATTTTCCAAATTTTCTTTTTTACCATTTCATAATATCCCACACACTCAACATGTTGTTTAAAACCTTTCCATAATCTTCTAAATTTCTTTTTTACACATTTCATAATATCCCGCACACCCTACTTGTTGTTTAATACCTTTAAATATATTTTTTTTAATTTCTTATTTACCATTTCCTAATATCCCGCACACCCAACATGCTGTTTGATACCTTTACATAATTTTCTAAAATTTCTTTTTTACCATTAAATGGTCTGTGGGATATTATGAAATTTTCATAATATCCCACACACCCAACATGTTGTTAGATACCTTTACATAATTTTCTAAAATTTCTTATATACCATTTCATGATATCCCGCACACCCAACATGTTGGCTAATACCTTTCCATAATTTTCTAAAAATGCTTATATACCATTTCATAATATCCCGCACACCCAACATGTTGTTTGATCCCTTTCTATAATTTTCTAAAATTTCTTATATACCATTTCATAATATCCCACACACCCAACATGTTGGTTAATACCTTCACATAATTTTTCAAAAATTTCTTATATACCGTTTCATAATATCCCACACACCCAACATGTTGTTTAATACCTTTCCATAATTTTCTAAAATTTCTTATATACCGTTTCATAATATCCCGCACACCCAACATGTTGTTTAATACCTTTCCATAATTTTCTAAAATTTCTTATATACCGTTTCATAATATCCCGCACACCCAACATGTTGTTTAATACCTTTTCATAATTTTCTAAAATTTCTTATATACCGTTTCATAATATCCCGCTTCATAATATCCCGCACACCCTACTTGTTGTTTAATACCTTTCCATAATTTTCTAAAATTTCTTCTATACCATTTCATAATATCCCACACACCCTACATGTTGTTTAATAACTTTACATAATTTTTTCAAATTTCTTTTTTACCATTTCATAATATCCCACCCACCCACAATTGATTTCAAATGTTGTAAATATTTTTATTTCGTTTCATAATCCCGCTGGGCTGTTCTGTTTGTTAGATGTTTCCATGACATGATGTCAAGGACAAGGGCCAATAAGAGTGGAGCTTACAACCAGCTTTGGCCCACCAGCCTCACTCTGGTTTTTCTAAGGGGAGCCAAAACTCCAACAAACTGGAACATTTTGCAGCATAAAGAGGGAGATTATTGATAAAATCCTTTGACCAAAAGCCATAATATGGATTAATCTAAGCAGGGAATGAACTAAAAAAGGTATGTTGACAGTTTGGGGCAGTGACATAGGAGGATTAGGTTGTTTCAGAGGATTTGTTGTTGTGAAAATAAGGACAGAACCTATCCGAACATTGCCCATGGATTTTGGACAGGGGGTAAAGCGATCACATCGCTACGCTCTGTTGCGCCTTCGGCGCGGATCGCTTTAAAAAAGTGTCCCTTGTTTTTAAGGTAAAAGCGGTGACCGAGTTTTTCACTTATAAAATGAAGACATACACTCAAGATAATATTTGATGAACCTGCAAGAATATTTATCTACATTATTTTCCCTTGAATATGACATAAAGTTTTGCTTTGTAATTTGCCCTCGAGCTGCACAGTGAGCCTTCTAAATACACGTCATTTTGACATGGCAAAACCAGAGTACCATGTATAACTGGCTGTAACTCTTGAACCAATGCAGATAGAGATAAAATTCAAAAAGCATATTAAACTAGACACTGAATCTGACTGATGATACATTCCTCAATATTTTGTGAGCATTTTAAAATTTGTATGTAATATACCTATAAAGAGAGAAGTCATGTCAGTGACCTCATATGGCAATTTCGGACCCTGGCGTAACTGCCGCGGTCCGAAATTGCCATGACGGCATGAGGTAAATACATCTCACCTCATACTCCATAATCATGTCTTCTTAAGTTATTATACTATTTATGAGGGTCTCAAAAAAGGCCATCGCGCACCTACGTTACGGGGAAATCGCGACGGGAAGTGTTGGGGTCTTTTACTATTCACGGTAGGGTTGTCGGCTGGGCAGGTTCTTTCTATATGCATGGAAAACAATGAATAATCTGTCCATCATTGTGAAATGAAAAAAATAATCCAATACCAGGAACCATCCTCTGTCTGGTAATGACAATTTCCATCGATTTTAAGCAAGATTTATCCCGATTTTTGATAGAGAAACCCGAGTGGAAATCCGCCGTGTGTAGATTGGAAATCCCGGCGAGTGAGCCTTCCAGACAGTCCATGGTTTGCCGTCGAAGAAACCCAGTCAAAAGTCACTTTTCTGGGTAAACCCTGTGGTAAATCAATACTCGAGACCTTCATGGTTCATCTAGTAGTCTGGTTCTTGGATGGCATTCAACATTTTATAAGGTTTGTACGGGTTTCCTTCATGGAAAACACATCTCCAGTCGCCGCCATTTACAAAGTTAGTTGGCGCTCTGTAACAGTCAATGTTCAACGCCGGGGAAACCCCATCAAAAGTCACTTTTCTGAGTAAATCCAGTGACAATCCAATGCCCAAAACCTTCGTATACCATATCCTGACACTGTAATCAAATGTTATTCCAAATTTCCTAGCTTTTGGACGGATTTCCTTCACAGAAAAACACTTCGCCACTCGCCGCCTAAAGTCCGCGGACCACTCTGCAGCTTGGATACTCTCAGACTAAAAGGATAGGGAAAGTTGCACTCGGACTCAACGCAGAATGCACGACGGACGCGTACAGCTTTTGACTGAATTGCTTGCCCCAAACTTACTTTAATTTGACTAAAGCATGAATAGGAATTGATGTTCGGATAACCCCCTTAATTGTGCCCCGTTGTTTTGTGATGTGACATTTGAAATTTCATATAGCCTTTGGGAAGGAAACAGTTCGTCACCAAGGACTCTTTACTGAGACAATGCTTTCGTGACGTTTCGCCACTCAGCAGCTGCTCAGACATTCTGCGCACGGCTCAATTCTGATACTGACGCTCAAGTAGAGAATGCATTACCGGGAATTCATGCTGACACTGTCTCCTGAGTCCCCTGAGTCATGATCAGTCCCTATATTTTGAATCATAGCAGATTTTAGAGTGTAGGACTGGACCCACGTAGAGTAGGGAAATAAGGTGATTTTTGAAACTTTCCCTAAGAGCATCCTCTGTCACTGTGATTTTTTATGAAAGCCCTATTAGGCCCGATATTTCGAAACTCCTTACTTTTTCCTGGTTTAAGGTGTCCTTAAATGTCTGGATGTAGCTTACCTTAAATACATTTTCCTTAAATTTTAAGGATGCCATTGATATTTCGAAACACCTTGAGACCTTAAAAGTTTAAGGTTTGTTTACATCCATTCACCTTATTACGGTCCGCCGATTTGGGTGTCTATTTCGCGCGACACCGCAGGGTCGAAGCAGGCTCCGGCCTATCCTTTAGCATTGGTCGCAGTGTTCTTTCATCAATAACTCCATGAAAAGTGCGAATTTAACAAATATTTTGTAATATGTTATAGAATAATGGCTAAGCTTTCGACTAGTATCAATATTGTAATTTAGTTTAGGTAATGTCTCTTGACAGGGCCTGAAACATAAATCATAACATAGCCAGCATAGGACAGGAAACTGCGCCAAAGCAAAGGATTACGGGTAATCTGGAGGAACCGTAATACGGCGAATAGATATGATGATATTCCCAGCAAACACAAAACATTGCTACAACGTTGCACAACGTTGTGCTTTTGCAACGTTGTGATAAGTCACACCTGCAACGTTGCTACAACGGAACATATGGAACGGGCAGACAACGTTGCAAAATTACGTTGCATTTACGTTGTTTGTGCAACGTAATTTTTCACCATGTTGCTACAACGTTGTGGAACACACATGATGACAACATCCAGGTGGCACTAGTGTTTCCAAAGTTACAATTTTCTGAAACGTTTTTCAATCTTAGGCTTTCTGGACCACTGTTTTACAACTTTAGTTAATCAATGTACATCAATATGATGTGATGAGCAACAGAATGCAGTTGACATATACCATGATGAATTAATATGATGAATTGCAGATATTAAAAGTGAATTAAGATAATCTTAAATGTTAAACACCTTTTTGATAGCTTATCAATATTATAGAGTCTCCAGGCCTTGAGACATAATTTGTAATTGCAGGCCATGAACCTAATATGATCCAGCAGGATATAAGGCTTTGGGTTGGACTTAAAGATTATTTGTCCACCAATGAATCTTGAAAGCTGGACTTGGGCTATGCCAGCATTAAAAAAAAAAACAGATAAATAATGAGAAAAAAATAATTTAAAAAATTGCACCCAAAACGATGTTGGGGTTCATCCAAAATAAGCAATAACTAAAATGAATAACAACATTAACATTAATAATGCTGATTTTCCTAAACCTAGCTCTACTACTAAATTTGTATTTAGGTTGTGATCGAGTTGGTTGCAGGGGCGGATCCAGGGTCCGTCTTCTAGGGGGGGCAATATATCTGCCCCCACCCCCCATATTTTAGCTTGCAAAATTTCTCCTCGGATTTGTCAAAACTACGAGAGGTCATTTTTTGTCTAGGGGGGGCAATTGCCCCTTTTGCCCCCCCCTGGATCCGCCACTGGGTTGTGAGCTGGTAACACTGCAACCTTGTTACAACGTTGCTGCAACGTTTCTGGGAGTCTACAAATTTCCGTTGTCACAACGTAAATTTACAACGTTGCCACAACCAAAAAGTTACGTTGTAGCAACGTTGTCACAACATCAATTTGTTTGCTGGGTTCAGACTAGTTTTCACATCTAAAGCATATAATAAGCACTGTTCCGATCATCTTTTAAGTAAGAAAATACATTATTCTTTTTAAATAAAGAAAGAATTGTGAAAAAAGATGAAAATCTGTCCACTATAGATCCAGTATTATGCAAAAATGTCACTTCGCCATGTTGTTGACATTCATGACGACGTCACTGCCATGACAACGTCACCATGACGATGACGTGACCAAAGCACTCACGTATGCATCCGCTGAAAATAGTGCTTGTTTTTTTCATTCATTACATGAAAAGTATTGTCAAATTTGTCAAAGTAATTGATAATTTGTGGGGTTTATCATGCAATAAACTTGATTTTATGAAAAAACTATTGGAAATATATGAATTAGAGCCTCACCTTAAATCTTAAGGTACCTCCCGACCTACCTTAAAGAATTCTCCTTAAACTGCTCTTTTTTTCAGGTAAGGTGTTTCGAAATATCACAGACCTTAAGTTTTGTGCCCAATTTAAGGACAGGCCTTAAATTAGCCTAAACTTCCTAGCAACCACCTTAAATCCGTCAGAAATTTAAGGTTTAGGTGTTTTGAAATATGGGGCCTTAATTAGAATGATTTTGCTGTTTGAATTTTCTTTCTACGCCTTTTCTTTCAAAAGTTATGGCCCCTGTACATAGGCATTTAGTCAATGGCGCAGAAAATCAACCTTTTCTGCTGCTGATTTTATTAGAATTGTTGATAACTTTGGAATGAATACTCTGATTCTTACAAGGTTTTCACCTCTGACAGCAACAGATAGTAGAGAATTATAATCTTACAAGTTTTCATTTTCAGTTGCCATGGTAACCAAGATGGCCACCATTAAATATGCTAAAATAGCTAAATGCAGATGAAACATTCCATTAATCTTCAATAATTTTAGAAGAAATGGTTTATTCTTGCCACATTTTTCCCAATTTACTCATTTATGAGTATGCTGGGCTCCCTTCTCTCTTACGGCTAGGAGGACTCGGCCTGAGAGAGTGCAGGTTCACCCCGTTCTGTCGATGGATCTGATTGGTCAAAAAGTGGTCATGTGACGCCAAGTTCGCCAAAATCTGACGAACTGGGCGTTAGGATGAACCCGCGTCTATTCGTGACATACAGCGATAGCGTGAGTTCGAGGCGGGGTACCAGTGTAATTTATGAGTAGGAATTGCATGAAAACACTAATTCCATCACTAGTTGCTATGGTAACCAAGTTGGCCGCCATAAACAATGCCAAAATCACTGATTTCAAAGGAAATATCCAATTATTCTTCTATAATTCTAGGTTTAATGGCTTATTCTTGTCATATGTATTCCTCTCTACATATTTTAGGTAGGAACTGCATGAAAACACTGTTTTTATCACCAGTTGCCATGGTAACCAAGATGGCCAGCCCCAGCAATACGGAAATTGACCATTTCTGAGGCATATTTCCATTTCTCATCAATAACTCTATAGAGAATATATTACTTCTTTCCAGGTCTCTACATAAAGTACCAATCTGTTCTAATAAACTTTATCAATCCAATATTTCATTTAGTTGCCATGGTTACCAAGATGGCTACCTCAGGTGCGGCCAAAATCTGGCATTTCATGGGCCGACATTTCATAATTCATTGATAACTTTGGATAGAAATCATAAGCTCTTGGAACAGTTAATTGGCATTATAGGGCTGTAAACTATATCTGAAGCATGTATCAAGCTATTCAGTTGTCATGGTTGTCAAGCCTACAAAAGTGCCTATTTCAAGGATCTTGTAGGCCAATACCAGATTCCCTAGCTCATGGTTTTTGAGAAATATGGTAGCAGCGCACTGGATTGTACCAAGTACAAGATGAGAGCTGTCACTGCTAAAAATTGCAAAGAAGAGTAATTGAGAAGTTAAAACATACTTTATTGTGTATAGTAAATCACAGATAATATAGTTAATTCATTCCCAGTCTGTACAATTGCCTGCAAAAAAAATTGAGAAAAAAAAAAAAAAAAAAAATCCTCCCACCTCCACCTCACAATCCTTTCAGAAGTTTGTATCAAAAGAGTAATTTAACTTAACTTCTATTAGTCTTCTTTAATTTTCTAATTGTTAGCCATGATAGGTTTATTCTTTTCATCTAATCTTACATGAATTCAATTTTAAATAGAATGCTGAGACATTTAAATATATTTTGAAAGAATTGTCCAATTGCAAAATGGTTTTCTAAATTATAACACAGTACAATCAAAATACTTGTCAATCATACACAAAATACTAACTTACACATTAAAACTTTAATTCCTGACTATTATTAAATCACTTTAAAACAGAAAATACACTTTGGAAAAACTACATCATTTCTTTGAAATGCACAGTTATCATACTAGATGTGGATACTTTTTTTTGTCTACTGAAAAGATTGTTCCAACCATCCAAAAAAATACAAAAACAAAAAATACAAAAAAAAAATAATACAAAAAATAAAACATGAAAAAAAAACCCGGCCATAGATGGTTACCTGCAAAGACATGAAAAAGCTTTAGTAAAACATCTGAAAAACATTTGCTCATTAAAATAGACTTGTAAAGTTAATACTAAATCAGATCCTTGATGACTACACATTATTGATTTCTATCAACCAAGTTTTTTGTAATTCTTTTTTTTCCTTTTATCAACAAGAAATATATTCACATGTGTAACTTATATACATGAAAGATTTACATGTTCGTATATACATGAAAGATTTACATGTTCGTGTATGCTATATCGGCTGTACAAGTGTATTCTATAATGCTATGTCTTTTTGAGTCTAATCTTTTGTGTTGTATCTATAAGATTATACATCTAAATGATGGAAAAATGCGCAAAAACTAAGCACAAAATGCGCGGAAATAGGCTACAATGCGCGAAAACTGAAGAATTGGCACCATAAAGTAATGGGACAAATTTTCACAAAAATATTTACAAATTTTATTATTTTTTTCAACAATTATATTCACGGACCTAATTTCACCTGGTATATATGCAAAAATATTAAATACGTTTGGCTTTTCTTTATTTTTTGCTTATCATCTAAATTCTGCCCCTTAATGCGTGGAAACTGGCAACTCTACTCTACCTCTTTGCTGATGCAACACCGGTACTAGAGAATTTGGAATAAAGTGTTTAAAAGGACATTCTCATCCTCCCGTCATTAGGCTAAGGTACGCCGACATTAGCCTAGCGACGCGACGGCTTTCAACGTGTTTTTCACTTTTGGAATGTAATCCTGCGATGTTATTGGTCACGTCGCGAATTTGGCGTGGCCCTCAGGGGGTTACAACGTAGCCAATTACATCTGTCACACGGACGAGAATGTCCCTTTAGATAAAACAGAACAAGAATTAAAGGGAACTAGGGGCTCTGGACGGGGGGGTTCCATGTAGCGTGTCGAATTTAAAAAAACGGCCATGTCTCCTGTCACTATATCACAGATTATAATTAGACCCATGTCCCATATCGAATTCGCGTGTCAGTATCTTTTTAAAGCCCCTGTCCCATGTTGAATTTAAGAAAATGGCCCTGTCATTTTTCCCTTAAGTGCCATGTCGCATGTCAAATTTAAGAAATGGCCCTGTTGTCGTGTTGAATTTAAAAAATGGCCATGTCGCCATGTCGAATTTATTGGTCCAGACCCATAAATAAGCCTGGATAGATAAAAGGGAAAAAAAAGTTGTCATCAAGGAGACAATTTCATGACTTTTTGTCACAGGCTTTCTAGCACTGCTCCACACTCCTGAATACATTTTGTACCTTGGTTGATGCTGGATCTAGGGTATTTTGCAGAGTGTTGAGTGTTGGATTGGATATTCAATTTGCTCTCTGACTAGGTGTTAGAGCTTAATCTGTTGATTCAAAATATTTCTAGAATAGAGGAAAACTAGCCAGGACATACAGTATGGCTCAGGCATTAGACAAGCAGGACTACACTCTGCTGGAAGCTCAGGCTGACTCTCTGGCTATGCAGCCACAGGCAAAAGGAGATTGCAGTTTGCCCTTTACCCCAACTGGAGAAGTAAGATTGTCAAAATCTACCTGGGAACATCTTCATAAGGAAGGTTTTTGTCATATATTTGGGGTTTTTGTAGAGGCAAGACTCAAATAATGACTAGTCACATGGCTTACTGCTGCTAACTCTGTATGTTTATTACTTTAGTTCAGGGTTATCTCCACTAGATGGGGCAATATACCATACATAAGGCTTACAGTGAGGTAGCGCCCTCTGGTGCTTTACTACAGTTTTCATGTGCATCTTACCCTTCCCTTCAGCAGTAAAAATGTTGGCCCGGTGCCCTTCACGGCCAAGCCAGCATTTTTACTGCTGAAGCACGTGCTCTGGCGCGTGCACTAGACTGGATCAAAGTATCAGGACACAGAAAGTTTATCATCTTCTCAGACTCAAAGTCCTGTTTACAAACTATCCTACAACATCAGCCTAACAATCCCATAATCAGAGATATCAAGCAAAGTCACACCAACTTGAAATCGGTTGGCAAAGAAGTAATTTTCTGCTGGCTACCTAGCCACATTGGAATCTCTGGTAATGAAAAGGCAGACCAAGCAGCCAAGGGGGCCTTGGCCCTAGATCCTGAGGTTGCTAGAATCCCACACACAGACTTACTGCCACTAAGCAAAACACATTTGCGATCTAAGTGGTAAAGTGACTGGAACAAACATGAGAACAATCTTCTACACTCTGTCCAACCCAAATTAGAAGAGAAAAGTGACAAAAGCAAAAGAGAGTGCCTGGCAAGGTCAGAACAGGTGAAACTGGCCCGTCTTCGGATGGGCCCCACCAGGCTGACACATGAACACCTGTTGAAAGGTGAAGGTGCTCCTATTTGTCAACAGTGTAACACCAAACTAACGGTGGAGCACATCATATTGAAGTGTAAGAAGACGGATGATAGTCGCAAGCGGCATCTCCAATACAGAACATCGATGAAGGAAGTGTTTAACAACAATGGAAGTAAAAAGATCCTGCAATTCCTTCGAGAATGCCAACTGATAGATAAAATCTAAGAAAGGATCCAAGAGTCTGGGATCCAGGGGCCACCCTGTGCTCCTGAGAGGGTCATCAAAGGCCGGATGTGTGGTGTCCTTTCTATGGGACATTGCACACAAAAGACCCCTTGCCACTCTTCGCAACGAGTAGGGTATTGCACCCGGTGGCGGGTTTCTCCTAAACCATATCATATATTCGGTCACCGCCCTTGTGGCGTAAAATAAGCTGAAAAGTATTACCTTGTGCAGTCTGGAAAGAACCCATAAGGGTTGGTCGGACGTTAAACTACCCCAACAAACAAACAAATCACAAGAATTTTTATCATTTAGTCTGAAGTTAGTAGCATTCCCACATCCTGGAAGACATGATTGAGAAAATTGGAAATACTGAGAATCTGCCAATTGATCACCTAGTCATCACAGCCAGAAATATCTGGGTCACTTCTGTCAAAAAATAGTTAAAAAGGGAACTAGTTTGAAAAATAGATTCATGGACTGATGGCACCATGGACCGATCACACTACCCTGGACAGATCGCACCACCTTGGACTGATCGCACTATCTCTGTGGACTGATTGCACCACCTGGGTGGACTGGTTGCACCATACACTGCACCAACTTTGATATTCACTTAGTAAAGATTCACCAGTCAAATTTATGTTTATTTAATAACCTTTACTTTTTCAATGCATTTAATGATCCAGTGACATGACCATAACTACTCAATAGAAGATATCGTGTCATGGAAATATGAACATATCCCTATGCTTTAAATAATTGTAGCTTATAGCATTATGGAGATATGCTCAAACTAAGAGTGAAACCTAAGGGCATGGCCAGGTGACCTAGATATAGCAAGCATTCAGGAAGTGACATATCAAGATGCCTATGTATCGGATATACAGTGGTCCACCTACATACGGCCCCCCTCACCAGTAGCCAGAAAAGACAGGTACAGTTTTCTCTCTTTATTTAACCCTCATCAGTGGCCACCCCTCTGACGCGACCAGCAGCCAGACATTTTAGATTCAAAATGATCAGAAAACGTCTTACAGCAGCCACTAATGGTTACTAAGGTTGAATTACCAAAAATCACACCTAGAATAAAATGGGCCCCTCAGGTGGTGTTGAGAGAAACTGGGGGCAAGTGGTCACACCTAGAACAAAGCTTGGTCGCTCAGAAGGTCTGGAGTGATCACTGCATGAACAAAGATGGGTCGCTCAGGTGTAACAATATCCCAGTATGTTAAGAACTTGGTGGAATTTATTATGATCACATGTATAAATTTTGTTTTTACAAAAATAGGAAAAAGCTTTTTGTATTTCAAATTTGTTCAGAATAATATTCCTACCAAATTCCTTAGGTCAAGAATATTATATTGGAATATAACATTAATCATTTATAAAGTGTTAGTAAACACCTCTTTCCTGATAGGTAAATAACATACGGTTGTATCTGACATAGGTTAAGATATGTCAGATACGACCTTGTGTTATTTATTCTATTTTAATTTATTATTATTTTCAAGTCATCATAATTGATACCAGACAGATACCAGACAGTGATTTGTCAGCTATCTCGATTAAAGGCTGTGAATGAACCAGCACAAGCCTCAAAATATACCTAACCATTTGTCGGACTATGGGAAGCAGCTATCCTTTTCCTTTTCCCTAGACCTAATTATGTGTGTATAGCAATACTTGATCAGGGCTTGAAATAAAGTACAAGAATTCAGGGCCAGTCGGGCCCACAGCCAATTGCATTTAGGGGCCTGAATCAAGTCTTAATGGCCTTTCCTTTTATCACAAATCTAAAATTTCTTAATTTGTGGGGGCCAGTTGGGCCCCTTGGACTTGAAATCTAGGGCCCACACACATTGTTCTTTTTTTGTGCTATTTCGACCCCTGTTGATACTGCAAAGGCATCTTGTGATGTCACAACATGTCCAGCGGGAAGGGGTGTGAGAATCAGCAGTAGCACCTGATGGACCCATATAGAGATGTAATATAATCTATCTTTACAATTTTCCTTTACATTTAGGACAACCTTAAAGATCCAGAGACACAATCTAAGCCAATGTTCAGAAAGCATTATAATTGTAGAACTATGAATCACATGCTTTCATACAGGCATAGGTGTGGGCTACACGACAGGCCACTGCTGCTCAGGGGGCAGGAGAAGGGGCAGGGAGGCCGGGACACCTGCCCTGATGCCTAGGGGTCGGGAGAAGGGGTACCAGGGGTCAGGAAGAGAGGCAGGGAGGCCCAGGGCACATCCCCTGATGCTCAGGGGGCGGGAGAAGGGGCAGGGTGGC
This sequence comes from Lepidonotus clava, assembly GCA_936440205.1. Taxonomy (NCBI): domain Eukaryota; kingdom Metazoa; phylum Annelida; class Polychaeta; order Phyllodocida; family Polynoidae; genus Lepidonotus; species Lepidonotus clava. The sequence goes on along the minus strand of OW387140.1, from coordinate 52,638,718 downwards.
GCGGGGCACCTTCACTGAGGCCAAGGGGGCGGGAAAAGGGGCAGGGAGGCCAGGGACATCTGCCCGAGGCCCAGAGGGTAGGAGAAGGGGCAGGGAGGCTGGGGACACCGGCCCGAGGCCCAGAGGGTTAGAGAAGGGGCAGGGAGGCTGGGGACACCTGCTCTGAGGCCCAGGGGGTGGGAGAAAGGCCAGGGAGGCTGAGGACACATGCCCTGATGCCCAGGGGGCGGGAGGATCGAGGCGCAGGGAGGCTGGGGATAGCTGCCTGGATGCCCAGGGGGCGGGAGAAGGGGTAGGGTGGCTGTGGATACCTGCCCTGAGGCCCAGAGGGTGGGAGAAGGGACCAGGAGGCCGGGGACACCTGCCCAGGCTTAGTAGGCTCACTGCTGGCTGGGCATGACTCAGGGGAGGTCTTGGAGCACTAGGTCAGTTCGTTCGGGAGCGCCGGCGCACGCCGCTATCCCACAATGCATTGCAATTTGGTACATAAGGTAATTATTATGGGATGGCGGCGTGCGCCGGCGCAGGCCAAACAAACTCACGGAGTGTAAGTCGGCCCTTGGTTAATAGCCTGAGTGGCCTGACTTCTGGCCGGCCAGTGAGCTTGGCAGAGGTGTTGTAGGGCTGGCTCAGGCCAGCTGGTGAAAAGCTTTTTTATTACCCCCTGGATCAACGAGCTGGGCATGTTCTGTGCCAGGTGTATTGCCAGGCCGTACGCCCTATATCGGAAATTCACAATATTTCACAATATTTTATATTAGTACCAGATAATAAAATAAAGAAGGCCCTTGGAGGCCGTTCTCGGGTGCCTGTACAGGCGCGGAACCAGGGGGGGGGGACGGGCCTTGCCCCCCCCCCTCCCCCTGTTAAATCATGCCCACCCCCCTGTACATTCATGTTTTTGCCCCCCCCCCCCCCTCTAGGAATTTCTGGATCCGCCCCTGTTCTCATTATAGTAGCACTGAGCTTATAGCACTGGGCTTAGTAGGGTGCTGGCTTACTGGTTGCCTAGATACAGGTGTTGTAGCACTAGGCCGGCTGGCGAGTTAGGCAGAGGTGTTGTAGCAGTGTAAGTTGGCTTTGGGGCCAATAGACTTAGTAGGCTGACTGGTGGACAAAGATGTACTAGCAGGTGAGTATTGTTCTTTTACATGTAATTATAAATATCAGGACAGGTGTCTTATAACTTAAATTACCTTTAAACAATTATCATAATCTCATGATAACCTTAACTTGTAATATTTTACTATGATATTGGTGATATCATACAATATTTAGAATATAGGAATGTTGTAAATCAATTCAAATGTTTCAATGAATTTCTTCCCTTTTTCAGATATGGGATGGTACCCATCCCCTTGGCCGGCACCCAGCCCCTTGGGCCAGCCTACCCCTCTCCTGACGGCCTTAACCCTATCCTGGCAGCCACAGAGGCTCTAGGGCCAGCCTTACTCCTATCCTGATGGCCTGGGAGGTCCCAAGGCTGACCTACCTCTCTCCTGATGGCCTGGGAGGCCCCAGGGCTGGCCTACCCCCTCTTCTGACAGCCTGGGATGCTTTAGGGCTGGCCTACACCTCCTCTGACAGCCTGGAAAGCCCCAGTGCTGGCCTACCCCTCCTCTGACAGTCTGGAAAGCCCCAGGACTGGTCATTGTAAAGATATCCTCTTGTATGGTCAAATGTAACCCCTGCAATTTTCAAGCAAATTGTATGTAAACTTAAAAATCAACAATGTCTCTCCATTTTTTGTTAATTTATTCAACAAATATAATTATAAAAAAATAAGAATTTACTGAGTATAAATGATAAGCAATCAGGACAAGGTATTGCAAGATAGAGGTCAGCTTAGGCCTGGTGGAAGTTATTCTGACCAAGGTTTGTTTTTGGCTTTTAGGTATTTTATTCACCAAACTGGGTACAATTTAACAAAACATTTCAGTTTTCATTGTATTGCCAAGAAAACAAATTTGGTTCTTTTTGATTACATAGAACGACGACTAACCCAATAAATTTCAACTATTGATCTTCAATATACAAATCTGTTAATTTGAGTCCTGTCAAATGATTTGTAATCTTCAAAGTTTCTTTCACCAGCCTACAGCATATTTCGTGATCTTGCTCCTTGGTAAATGAGGGGGGTCCCTATGTTGCATGTAAAATCTAAGAAATGGCCATGCTGCAATTCATTACATTTTAAAATCTTCTGTTTATTTCACTAAGCTCTATGGCGAAAACAAAATATTTTATTAACAAGTGGGTGACCATTTCCAAATGATTTCATTTTCATGGAATGGAGAATCTTTTTAACAAAAGAAATGCTCCCTCCCCTTTCATAGTGTTAGATTTGAGAAATGCTCATGTCACATGTCACTGAGCTCAGAAAAGCTGTGTCACCGTGTTGATTTTAGGGGTCTATATATACCCAAATGATACTGCATATAAGACATGAGTTATTACTTATAACCTACTTAACAATAAAAGTATCATATCTTCTCAGAGATTTTACATTTGTATGTACAAACTTTTGTTGGGATTTCCCTGTAAACATGAAATTAACAGTGTGACATATGTTCCTATCTAGGGGGACCAGATGGTGTAGTGTATAGAGTCCTCGCCTCTCATGTGGGAAGCCTGGGTTCGAGTTTGGGCTGTGCCTCTTACACCACCTCACCTTGCCAAGGTAGATACAGGTGACTGAAACAGCTCCACCTAGCTAGTGTTATTTTATTTCTATTGCTGGATTTCTTACTAATTTCACAAATATTTCATGGAACACTTAAGAATGATGTTTGTGAATTTATGAATGAACAGAAAAAGGGATAATTAGTAAAATATAGTTAATTATGCAGTTTTTCTTATTTTTTCCCCTTATTTTAAGGAATCAAATCAGATTTTCCACTTTGACCTAAGGTTTTCTTTGGCCTAAAATAATCACTTGGGTCTTACCCACATATTGGGAGCATTCAATGTAAAAATCATGGTTATTTATTTTTGAGTGCTAAATGATCTGCTTCACCCCATAGACTCCAATTATAGTAAGTACTCACTTTTTACTGAAGCTGATTCCTCTGAAATTGATTTGGTGACATATGATTTTAGAGTTTCTTCCTTACACATCCACAGCACCACTCTGTGGGTTAAAGAATTTTTATCATGGCTATAAAGAAATCACCCCAAATGCCCATATTTTCCTCTAAAAAGTGTCTGACAGTTTGATACTACATTATTACCCAGCAAACACACAACATTTAGACAACATTGTGTGACATTACCCTTTCACAACATTTAATGAAAAACGTGGTAGCAACATTGCTCTAATAATAACATTCATGAATATTGAATATTATCATTTATTTACAAAAAAAGAAAGTTGTTAAATGGTTGTGAAAAGGTAACAGTACAACGTTGGCTCAACGTTGCTGCAACCTTTCTGAGAGTCCATGAATTAACGTTGTAACAATGTAAATTTGCAACGTTGCTACAACCAAAAGTGTTACATTGGAGCAACATTGTAACAATGTAAAACTATAAGCTGGGTAGGTCCCTCAGTGCAGAAGGCAGTACACATTGTAAGAGTGTATCCAGTCACACACAAATACTGAACGCTTGTTGTTTCGGGTTTAACTTATTAAATGGGGAACTGCTGTTATTCATTCACTTAAACAGTCACGATTAGTCTCTTATTATCATTGCTAGCCAAGTGTTGGGCCTATCCGCGAGATGGGTGTTCATATTGATGACACGGACAACACTTGGTTGAGGGTCAAGTTTATTAGTGGATAATCCAATTGTGTACAATTGCCAGTGTGGTTACAGCCTATCTAATCCTAGTCCCACGGCTCGTACTGCCGAAGGCTAGCTTTGTCCATAGAGTCCGCTCAACTTCGCGCAGTCATGCAACAGTATAGTTCCTTTCCTAGTCACCAGATGTCTGTGTATGTGGCTAACCAAACCCCTGAATCCTTAAGACTCGTACTGTATCCAGTCACACACAAATACCAAACAATCTAAAGTACACAGAAAGGTAAGGGATATAAATCCTGTTATATAATAATGTGTTTAATATTTGACTGAGGATTTATAATGCACCAGTGTATATCTATTACCAGGGTTTTGCAATTTCCCTTTTCTCAAACAATTTGAGACTGTTTAAGTTCATAATACAAAGCTTAAAAATAATAAACTGGAGACAGATTTGGCTGATGATTGATAAACTGGCTTTATTAGTAACACACAGTTAATTGCAACAATAACAACTGAAAATGGCAGGGCAGTCCTGGGCTTGAAGGAGGATGGCAACAGCTGCATAATGTTGCCAATATTATGAGATATCGTCTCCATCCCTCTGACAACCATTGTTAGGTCAACTGCTAAGTTACACAGTGACACAGCAGTCAGGGTCCAGCACTTTTATTGTGCTAGAATAATCTAGTTTGAATTGACATAAAATGGATCATTTTATAATGAAATTGGAAACAACAATAAATTCTAAACTTCAGTTGTGATGCAATTATAAGCTCAGAATACATTATATAAATCCTACAATTGGACTATTATTAGCTGACATTAGCTATAGCATAGGTTCTTTTACATGTAGTGGACGTGTGTCAGTCAAATCAGTCAGTTAATTTCTGTATGATTATGTATGTATGATTATATAAATGATGTTATGCTGAATTAAAACAAAAACTAGCATAAACTGAATTGAAAATCCATTATAGGTGAGGATATTTCTGTAGATATTGTTTGAATACAGTGAATTCATTTTTAGGTGGTTATGTCTGTCACTGATTTTATGAAAAGATTTATTCCATTTTTTAACTCTGACATCACTTTGGTTTCATATCAATTTTTTTTCCCAGTTCTGCCAAATTTACAATATAAATGTGTGCACAAACAACAATTCTGATTCCTGAAATTCATGACATATGCTATTGCTCTGAATATAACCATCTTAAATTTGATAGTTGTACGGTCAAAATACACTTATGCAGGCAGTATGATAGTTCATGTAGTTATGAAATAAACAAACTATAAGTTGATCTTATGATGCAAACATAATAGTTCAAAATTTATAAACAAAATAACATTTTGTTGTACCATCCCTCCCATGTATCCTCTCAATACAAATTTTTGTCATTCAAAAACTACATTTCAAATAAGTTGTGCCCCTCCAATAGCTGTATATAGATGGATGAACAATTATGTTTTATATAATGTTTTTCAGTTTACATCAAAGGATATGATTGAACAATCAATGAATTCAACATCCTTGTAAGGCATGGTTCCTGTGTATACAATGGCCCTATCAGTGTAAGTTTCTATGTAGGGATAGTATGGATAAGGATAGTTTCTCATCAATAATATGGAATGTCAACTAATATCAACCTCTATTCAGAAAAAGGAGCCTGACAATGGTAGTTCCCTTTCAATCTACCTTTCTCTTCCTTAGTCCCCAGAGTCTTTAATCTTCATTAATCTTGTTTTACCTTCATAACCTTTATAGTTAACCTGTTCAAACCTCTGCCCACACAGCAGGAGCTGCCATGGCAGCTATGTGGCAGGTGTTGGTCAGAGCCCTCAGAACCCCTCTCGGCATCATCCACCAACGCTCCTGTTTGATGGCCTGGTAGGCGGAGTACAGGGTCATGGCTGTCATATGGTACATTAGAACCATTGGTCGGGTCTCGATACTGAAATATTGGTGTAAACTCAGATGATTATCTATGTACAAATAGTTCACTTACGTATCTAGCTATAAATAGATTACCATACTATTAAAACATAATATAAATATGAATTTGTATGTGTATGTTCACTAGTTTTATTTTGACAATGACAATCCAATGACTGAATTATACGTTTGTTTTACTAACCAGCTTTTGGAACAGCATGGAAAATCATATTATGGAAAATTTTGAAATGCTAAAATCAAGTGAAAAATATATAAGGAAAAATGTATTTCAGGCCGCATAGATAAAATGTTTGCAATTCCATTCCACTAATAAGTGCCTTTACCTGCCCAGTCACAATGAAAGACATTTTCTACAGATCTAAACCCAGCAAACAAAATTACAATGCTACAATGTGGTCACAACGTTGTGTTTTTGTTGCGACTACATTGCAGGTTTTAGTTGTGACTACATAACAATGAAGACGCCCAGACACATTGCTACAATATTGTGAACAATGTTGTTCTGACACCATCTCACAATAAAGTCACAACTTTGTAGGTGCAACATTGTGACCACATTATACTTAAACATTGTACTTATCTGAAAACAGTAGTCTCCTAGGAAGGTCAATGCAATGTAACTGACAATGTCACAACTACTACTCTCCAACAACACTGAATGATGCGTTTACCCAGAAAATAAACTCCCTAATTTAGTAAAGTGTTGTCCATACAAAAACAGTTTCAATTAAAAAAAATATTTTGGAAATTTGGCCATTTTTAAACAGTGGAGCCATCTATAAAAGTGTTTATGTTGTCCTACAATCTTGTGACAATATTGTGAATGTACTGTTGTGACAATGTTGTGAAATGCAGTCACAATGTAGTTTTGTAATGCTGTGTATGCTTTGCAGCACCATGTTGCACCCTGATATTGTGGCGCTGTTGCAAATATGCAATTTTACAATGTGACCAATTTACAACTAAAACACAATGTTGTATATACATCATGTGTTTGCTGGGAATATACTTATAGCTCTCATCTTATAGGAATGACAAACTATACATATTGGAATGGTCTGCTTTCTTGGTCAGTTCTTGGGGAATAGAAATTTAGCAAATATATGTGCACACATAGTAAATAGCATTTTTGAGTTGATATTTGATGAAAATACTTTGAGAAAGTTAGATTATATTGACTGCTAAATAAATCTAACTACAATAGGAGATCTGTAAAGCATTTTACAGAAAACAGATACTTACTTGGTCATGAGCAAAACGAAATCCTTGGTAATCTCTTCACTCAAAGTCATATAACCAATAGCTGCTGAACGGAGGAACACCCATGGATCTAGCAAAAAGATCGAGGTTACAAATCATCATACAAAACCTACCATTAGTAAACTTAATTCATGGCTTGTTTGCCTTAAGTCGATTCAACTCAGGTCTCATCCATTGTAAATGGGGTCTTTCACAGTTTTGGATTTTGAAATTAGTCTTTGTGATGAAAGACAAGAGGCTACAGGAAGAAGCCCAGGCTAGGTATCCAAAGATAATCTGTGATGATACAGCAACAATAAACAATGCCATTTGAAGATATTGTGAAGAAATGTTGTTATGGTTAAGCCCCAGAGGGACCAAAACATTGAAATTTGGACACTGGAATTAATATTTCACTTCACTTTCTTTTCATGATAATTTGTTTGACAATAACTTAATAAAGTATCATAGACATTCACTATGATTATATCAGATTTTCTTGGTCATACTCACCATTTGGTGGGAATGCAATGTTGTAGAAGCTCCTGGCAAAGACATTAATGACAAAAGTGTAACTCTTCCTCCTTGACATCAAAGTTTCCTGGGCCTTTTGCACAGCTTCTACATCACCAAGATCTGGGATGTTCTTCAGAAGCTCTCGCAGAATGACTGTATCTTTCATGATCACGGTCATACCAGCAGCTGTCACAGGATGACGAATGCTTAATGCGTCTCCTAGTGTAAGAACACCAGGCTGTTCTGTTGCTGCTTCAGTCAGGTGAAAAGTAGGGATTGACCGAATAGTACTTTTGTCAATGGTAGCCAGCACGTCATCACGAATTCCGTCTGTATGAATATGAATGAAAGGTTATACCACCCATTGTCTTATCATTTCACTTTTATTTCAAAATTTTCTTCAGGGTAAACCCTGGTCGTTCAGAGGAAAGTAGAATTATTTACATCTCTTCAGGTTTACAAAATCACAACATCATATCAACAGTACAGACAATGCTCATAAAATCTCTCATATACTTTATACAAAGCATGCGTTTATCTTTTAAATTGAAATACATCATCACTGTCATGGACGTTTTGTTGTAAGTCAATCCAATGAAAGGTTCCGCGGTAAAAAGGACTCATATTTTGCACCATTATATGTTTCAGTTTTGGAAACAAATTTGTCAAATAGTTGAGTACTATATACACAAAATTTACTTACATTTGAAACTTAATATGAAAGTATTCTCTTGTAACATAGGGAATGATATTAAGTTATTCTACTACTGGTTTGATATGGCACATGTAAAAGGTCTAATAGAAAATATATGAATTCCAAGGAAAGTGTTTTCTAAAAATGTTAACATTGACATCAAAATAAAGTGGTGTGCATTATATTCATTTAATGCACATTTTACAGTGTGCACAACAACAGTAAATTACAACTGGCAATTGCAAGAATAGTAAATTTAACCTGACCTCTAAAAAAATATCAACCATGTTCAATTAAAAAAAGAGATCAAAAATGTATTTCCACTAGTTTAGTCAGTGATATGTATCATACCGTGTTACTCTGTAAAATTGAATAGTGTGTGCAGTGCACAAGTTAATTGGTCTCAATCATTATTTACTCAATAATCAACCAACTCTTCATCAGTACATAAGATATTCTGAAGGAGAATCCCCTATGATATGTAGAACAACTTGTGATGAGATAAACTTGTATCTAAAAGTTGTCAGAAGTTCCAGTTCCAACGATGTTATAGTCTTATTAGAAATAAAAGCAAGGTACAACTGACTCTTGTTTTCTACTTTACTTTTTTTGGGACTAAGTGATGGTGAACATAATTTGGAGAGCAATCATATATCTCAAGTATCTTTACTAGGCTCAAGTATCTTTACTAGGCTTATGTTATGCCTAATGTACATATAAAACAGAAAAGTTAATATTCATTGTTTGTGATGAAAGATATTGCCTTTTCAAAAACCTAGGCTTAACCAGATATTCTAATTGCAATAACATCACATTAAAAAGAAAAAGTTTGTTGTCTCTAATTCTGTGCATTACTTTTTTTCAAAGCAAATTATAACATAGTCAGAACAATTATATTCACTGCTAAAACTATTTTCACAAAAAAATTTAAAAGGGGATGCTTTAGGTAATATAGAGCTTGGTCATTTTGGTCCAGGATTGCTCAAATTAGGAGAAAATAAATCATTATTTCTAACAAATCTAAAACAAAGGGAAAACTAAATTCATTTTACTTTATGATTTCTCATCAAAATTATGCCCTAAACAATAGTGTGCACCTTTAAGTGACACATATATTGGTTAATTTACCTGAGAGATTCTGACAGTGCTTTCTGTAATACTCATTAAGGTCCTTTGGCATAGGGCCTCGCACGTTGACGTAGAATCTGTTCACATTTGGAGTGATGCGGTAGGTATGGAGAGAATTGTCCGGGGTTAGGAACATCTCAAAGTAGGTGCCATTGTTTACTTTTAAATTTCCTTCATGTTCAAATGCAAGTGTCACTCCAAGCTTCTCTGGGTTAACTGAAACATTGCTCTTTCTCAGACGTGAGAAGGTTCCATCACAAATCATTGTGAGATTAGCATGTAGTTCCTAACACACAAAGTAATAAAAACATTTTTTTAATAAAGTGCAAATCTAAATAAGTATTATGAAATCAAATAGAAATCAAATGGAATATGATGGGATTTTCCAATTGGATTCCTTAGGCCTGTTATTATCTTGAGATTTGAGGTGATCCCCTATTCAGACCATAATCACAGCTTATGTTGCGTAACCGTTAAAGGTTATCTCTTTGCAAAGCAACTAGTATCACCTGGATTTCATCTTCATCTGAACCTTTTGATCGGTATTTCACTCCTCTCACTATGCCGTCCTCCTTTATGACATCCAGGACATTACCTTCAATGTAGGTGCAGCTGCAATGCCATTCTTTTTCATCAACAAATAATTAAATATTATTGGTGTACTTATAGGGCAGAATACGACAACAAAGTTGCAAAGCATATTATTTTGATTTATATATTCATCTCTCTTTAATAAATGTTGGTTTAAATTTTGTATAGTTGATTCATGACTTTTACAAGAAGACTTTATTGAGATATCAAGTTAGGTGATGTTACATTAATTTTCTTTTCTGCTAGCAAATGACCCAACAAAAATGCTTCTAATATTGTGAAATACATGGAATTTTAGTAGCATGAAAACATCTATGTGAATAATATTTGACATTCATATCTTAACCATTTTATTTATCTGAATTGTCTGCCTTTACTTAAAAAAGTAGGAAACAGGAAAGGGATTCAAAGATATTGACAGCATTTCAAAATAAGGAAAACTCAGATATTTTCATCCATTTTAAAAGCCTCTATGCAAAAAAAAGTGTCATGCTTACTTTTCCTCTGCTTGTGCTTTCTCTCGTAATGCATCAACAAATTTTCCATGGCAAAAACCAATTGCTTCACCTCCATGTGGGTAAGGCATATGCACTGTGTATTTCATTATACAAACAGATATTTTAGCAGTCAATACAATAAAATAGTTTCAGAAAACTGGAAAATGAAATTGTATCCTATGCATTTCCTACCCAACTTCATGTCTAACCAGATCAGGCATATTTTAGAAAGAAATATAGAAAACTAAGCAGTTTGGGTAGATGCAGATTCTGTAATAGAAATTAACTTTGATTGAAATTTACATTGTTGTAATACTTAAATACTTATTATCAGATCCTGCTTGCATATATATATTCTGATAGGACAAGCATTATAACAGTATAAAGAAAATATAATGTATAACCTCTTTTAAACATTATTGCTAAAAGATAGATTCCAATAAAGAATGATGTAATTTGCTTAATATTTCACAATCAATCATAAATTTTCATGGCAGATGTTTTTCAATTTGTATTTTGCAACTGGATACTGTTGGGTTTCGACCAAAAAGTCTTCAGCAATTAGACCACGTTATGTCAATTAAGCCAGAGAACAAGATACATAATTATGAAATCTTACCTAGCATGAACTTTTTTTTATTATTTCAGCAAAATTACACATGCTTTAATTATTCAAAGAATATCACATGTGATTAAAAGTACTGTAGTAAACTTACCCAAACTAGAGGTATAATTTGGAAAGTCATGAACCAAGAGCCTTAAGAATTGCCATATTTTGAATTCACATTAATACTTTATAAGTCATTAAACTAATTTGTTTGTTAAGGATGGTAATGTATATGCTGTGTCATATCATTATGAATACTCCATTGTACCTTTGAGTCCATGAATCTTATCTGTGATTATCGTTTCATTGATGTATTGACCGTCAATTCCTTTTAGGCAATCTATAAGATAGAAATAAGTAGGTTAAGATTCTGACATGACATTTTTCACTTGAATAGCCACCTGATATTTAAGATAGTGAAGTAAAATGCTGAACCCACAAGCTATAAGAGGATTCAGACATCAGCAATCATATCTTACTCAGATCACCAGCCAGTATGTTATACTGCAATGAACAAGTTTGACGAAATGGCTGGGTGAATCAGTCTAACAGGCAATCAGAGAAATATATGGTCACTGAGGTTCAAATGATCTCAATGGTTAAGAGACTTAGATATTCTGATGTACATCGTTGCAAGGGCACACTTTAAAAACATGCTTTCATACACCAATAGCAGATGATAAACCTAGAATTATTCAGATTTTAAGAAAATTGTCATACAAGCTGTTTCATTTGGGTTGTAATTTGGAAAAACAACTATGTGAAACCGTATTTTCCTGTAATTATATTTGCTGTATTCATCCATATCCTATAACAGTGCTGGCCGGCTAGAACTAAACCAGACAAAAATTAAAATATTTGATGAAAATCCAAAAATAAATTAAATTATTTGCCAGCAAATTGTCCGAAATGTTGTTTTTGTCACCATGTTGTCATCTGGGCAGGAAATGCTAGATGGCGTGGCAGCGGTAGCCTTCGCATGGTTACTTTTAATTTAATCAACAATTCTAACTTTGGAAAATGACAAAACAAGGTATCAGAGCGTGCAAGGGTATGGAACTCTCTGGTGGAGGAGACACAGCAAAGTCAACATGGCTGTGCCCAGCACGCAAGGAAAATAAAGGGAAATTGTCTTGTTTCTTTATATTTTTCAACAGTCACGGGGTTATTGGTATAGAATAAAATAAATACAGACCTCGGGGTCACTCAGCAAGAATTATTACCCCTTGTCTCTGGGCATTTGATGCGTTGAGGGCTTTAGCTGGAGACGCATCAAATATGCAGAGACTCGGGGCAATAATTCTTGCTTTATGCCCACTCAGTCATACTGTGTATGGACTCATATTCATACTGCATTCCTGAACTTGGCCATTGGCCATCTATCTATATATGTTTGTTTACATTTACATACAGCAGTGTGGATAATGTAGTATTTCATTTCTCTAACTCATAAAACATTTAGTAGTGTCTCTTTTTTCTAGTTCAATATTTTACTATGATGTGATAAACAAACATTTTTGTCATATTGTGCAGAAAAGCTGTCAATCATCTTGTTCATCTGACTTCGAATTTGCAAATATGTCAGTATTAGCTATAGGGCCATTCTCCGAAAAATCTAATCAATTGGTGAAAATAGTATACATTAAAGTTAAAGCTTGCTTAATGAGACAGTTTTCCCCTCATTCAGGCTGTTCATTAGATGTACATGGTATAAAAATTGGTGATTCAAAAAATGTATGGTTTTGTCTACAAGTAGTTGGAGAAAATGTTGGAAATTTGAAAAGAAATGTAGAGAAAGACGAAAAAGGAACAACTATATTGCGATATTTCTGGTAATAAAGATGTTAGAAGATGTGTTTATTAAACCTTATTTGACAAAAAAAGCTTGGTTCTGTATGATTCAAACTAGGTTCTGTATGTTGCATAGGAAATATAAGGTACACTTTTCAAATACAGATATAAAAAGACAACATTATAAAGTTGCTGCTCTTTGGATATTGATAACAGAGGATATCGATTATTTCTTGAATATTTCAATAACAAAACTTGATTTTATCAAGTTTGATTTTTAAGCTAATTTCATGGAAATGACTCCTTACCTTCCAGCCCAAGCTCTCTTAGAGCCTTTATCCCACCTGCCTGAAGTACCTCACCAATGATTCTGTTAGGTGTCGATAATGACCGTTCAATCACAGTCACTTTCCTTCCATCACGTCCCAAGACTGCTGCCAATGTTGAGCCCAAGATTCCCGAACCCACAATCACCACCTCACAATCTGGTTCTTTTGAGGGTCTGGCTTTGGGTGAATTCCTCACCTAGTCAATAGATAATGTTCATAAAATTCATTTAGTGTTTACTAGTGATAATTGTTGAATGAAAATAAGTTCACTTTCCTGAGAACCTCTAATTCAAGCTACATTCTGATTTAAATTCCATAACTTTTATAGCTCATTTTTGACATTTTTCGCCTAGTGATAATACTTTCAAGAAATTGAATTATTCCCAAAGGAAATGCCATAAAGTTTATTGAAATAATCACAAACAACACTTGTCAATTTCTGTGAATCGATCCTCCTACAATTATAATTGACAGTCATAAAAGACACCTTTCTTAGACTTAATAAATACCATGTCATAAGGAATCTGGAAAGGTATTCTAAGGGAAGTCAAACATAATTAATCCTATACATTTTCAAATTGAAGGTTATTAAAGGTCTCATTTTCTGAAGTATAATAAAAAGCCTACCTACCTTTCTCCGTGTTGCAAAGACTAGACCAACAATGACTGCAGCCACACCAATGATATATGACAACATGTCTGCCATCTGTCCTCTGAACTGCCTGGTGGGCTATTTGATATCTCTGAAGGACAAGAAGACAACTAGCTAGAGGATTTATTAACAATTTCAATATATCAAATGTATTTTGACAATATTGATGTATCATGAACTAATAACTAGTTTGTACCTGAGCTTTATTAGAATGTTGAATTTTGACATGGAAACAACATTCCTCTTAACATACATTTTGAACGTTTTGAGCTGGGATTGTATGTGGTGATTTGCACATACACAATTTGTTTTTCTCTTGCAAGAATCTCTTTTTTATATTGAATTAAGGCTAATACAAAGGATACAGTAATACTAAAATCAGTTTTGATTTTCAATTGAAATATCCATGCAATGCTAGATATACACATTTCTCATTAAAGTGTGGTGCCCTTGGTGAATTAAATTGAAAAAATCTTTTAGGTCTTTTCCTATAGTTAACCTATATGCTTCACTTCATTCAGGTTAACTATAGGAAAAGACCTAAAAGATGTGCTTCACACTTAATCCACCAGGGCAGCGCTACCTAACGCCCCATACCCACTAGGTGATTTTACCGGCGAATGACAACGGGAAACGACCAGAATTGGCTGATTCCTATGATCCCAAGTTAGTATGGTATATTGAAATGTGCAAGTTTGAAATGAGTTATCCGTAAAATCAGCCGACTCTCCTAGTAGAGTCGGCCGATTTTAGCACCCATCAGTTGGCCGACTCAGTAAAAATGTCCTAGTGGGTATGGCGCTTTAACGAAAAAGATGTATAGAGGCATTGAATCATGGAGAAACCTCCGTACTGGTCACTCAACATATAGGATCAACATCGCTAAGTGGCAATAAATCAATATCTTGAAATTAATATTTGATGATTATTTGATTACAAGTTTTTCACTATTGAATGAACATTATGTGCTTACCACAAATTCACAGACCTGCCCTGAAGTAGACTGGTTTGAAGTACTAGGCAACACAACAGGTGGAATGAATATGTGCTCTCTTCACTCTCGTTCAACTCTGATAAAACAGTGTCCTGAAAATATACACAGTATATCTAAGAAGTATGTCCTGATTTCAGCACCATCGCTGTCTCCACACTCTGTTTCCTGCTTGACACAAGTGCCCTGACGTAAGAGTGCACCACATATATACAACTGATGCCTATGACCTTGACTCTTGGGAGCCTAGAGGGACTTAATGGAAAGTCCCAAATGTAAAATACAAAATTGGAAAAGATACTAAATAAGAGTTTTAAAGAAACCATTAAACATGGAGATTTTAAAGTGTTCACTTTGTCATGTTTTTGCACTTAAGTTTTTCCTCTCATCATGTTGATTTGATGTCCCATATGCATGTCTTAACATTTTTATTTTAACAAACCTTTATGTCAGTCAGTGGAATCTATAGGTTGGCATCCCCAAGCCGACTACACTGATAAAAAGGTAGGTGAGTTTCTTTCACCTGTGCCGGCGTGCACCGCCATCCCATGATAATTACCTTATGTATTAAATTGCAATGCACTGTGGGATAGCGGCGCACGCCGGAACAGGTCAAAGAAAATGATAATTGAGACAGATCACCTTGCAGGAATAGGTACAGCAGAACCAAGTTGAGACAAGTCGTTCCTATGACATAGTAAAATACCTCAAATGATGCCCATTAACAACGTGTCACAGAATATGCATTGTTTGTCTAAAGGCGCGTCCCCATGTGGCGACTAAACTAGCGACCAAGGAAGAAATATTAGTCGCTGGGCAAGTAACTAATCGCCGAGGGAACAAAATATCAATCTCCATGTTGGGACGCTCTTGCCATCAAACTTACAGTGACGAGAGGACTGATCAGTTGCCCTACCCGGCGATTAACTGCACTAATTGCCGCCGACTAGAGGAAAATATTAAACATGTCAAATATTTCGCCCTGAAACCACAGCGATTAGTGGTTTAGTCACTAGACATCACAGCACCCTTGTATGGTAAGTCGTCAGGCGACCAAACTGTCGAAATTAATGTTGGTCTCGGTCAATATTTTTCAAACTAGTCGCCCTGTGGGGACCAGGCTTTACACTCATTTAGAGGCCAACATTAAAGGGGCAGCACAGAGGAATGCACTTATTCAAGATTTGGGGAATGCTACCTGCTTTGTCAACATTACGTTTCTTGAGCAAGAATGGAATGTTTTGTGGGTTTATGTAGGGGATTTGCCTGAATAAACTTGTATTTCTTTACAGCAGATCAATGTTTTACTGATTTTAAAGTGTCTACTTTGGCACTATTTAAAGATTTAAAATATTATTATCGTAGTTATGGATTTTTATTCCTAGATGGGAGAAAAATGTACTTTCCCACTGAAGCCAATGGAAAACTGTGACCTTTTTTAGATGGTAATATCTTATCTTTGTATTAAAAAAAAGTCTAGATTGTTGTATTGGAGTCCAACACACAACATACCTCGGGTTGAGTAGATTTGATATCAAGGAATACATGGTAATAGGATAAATGAGTTGTTTTAAAAGTTGGTAGTGGCCCAAGCTGACCTTGATAACTATCAGCCTATGTGAATGAGATAAGGTTCTGCTGTACTTGTTTTCTTGACCCAGAAACCAATTGGAGTAGATTACCTTGTTATTGTAGCATTGACCTGTTTTTCTTGTAATACAACATTTGATTCATGATAACCTATATATCAAAAGGATAGTTCACAGTAATAGTATTATAATAATTTTTCAGATAATAATGGCACTTGACTTTATATGTCAATGTGGGAAAGAACCAGAGGTTATTTGACTACTGTGATGCACAATCATTTCACTAGACTTACCATGATCTAGAACATTTAAGGGCCATACCCACTAGGTGATTTTTATTGTCGCTGGGCGACGGGCGACCCTGTTTTCCATCCCTGTCACCCAGAACACACACCATACCAACAGGGACTCTCTGGTACAATCACCCGGCTAACACAATCACCCAGCGATTTCCCATGGGTATGGTGTGCATTCTAGGCGACAGGCGATGGGTGACAGAATCGCCAGCAAAATATACGGTAAAATTGCCGGTAAATTATCATCCTCCCAGTTGCCTGTTGCCCGTCAACGGGTAAAATCGCCTAATGGGTATGGGGCTTTATTGTTCTTAATTTGCATTACACATCATAGATAGCCTATTGAGTCTACTCTCTTATGAAGTAAATCATATCACCACAGCTAATAAAATGGAAATATTAAGTGACAAAAACTTGACCATTTAATCCTTTTAAAATATGCTTTCAGAAATACTTGGATTGAGAATGGCTTATTCATATAATCTTTGGTAATGCTTTTGCAATCTATAAAAAGAATCATTAAAGCTGTACCAAGAGAGTGGTTTGTTACAACTCTACTATGGAAGAAGTATTTTTCTCATCATTTACTTGTGCTTTTTTTTAAATCACATTTTGCAGCTTTACACAAAAATATGCATTCTTGTAGATGTGTTGGTAAAAGGGATTTTTTAGAATGAGAATAATGATGAAAAAATTCATAAATATTATAATCCTTAGGCAAGGGTCATAAGGAAGAGTCAGGTATATGCTATGCAGCTAGAATGTTACTTCTTGAATTTTACCTTTGTTATCACTATTTGTAATTTGTCAATTTTTGCTTATTTAGCAGGCATTTACAAAACTAGAAAGTGTTTGCATACCCGAATTCTGTGGAACCATCTTGATTCAGGGTCCCTAGGATGCCATAATTTGAAAAAAAAACCAAAAAAATTCCAGGGGACTCACCATGTAGATTATGATTGTCAGATTTGGCCACTGGTCTATAATTATATGGTCATAAATGCAAAGGCTAAAAGTGTCTTGCTAATTTGGCTTTCCAAAAACATCATTAAATTGCTTTTATACCCCTATTCATTATAGTTGTTTTGTATGCTATGTATAAATTTCACAATGAAAAATGGTTTCCCATACATTATTCAACATGGCTCCTAAATACCTATTAAGCAAAGAAGAATTTTAGACACAATGTCTTTTCTTAATGTGTATGACTCAAGTTTTTTAGAATTGTATTGAAATGTATTCTATTGTATTCTTTATTATGTCCTTTGATATTCTTTATACACGAAGAATAAAACATGATTTTCCAAGATTTTGCCATAATATCAAAAGAAACAAAATATCACTCTAGACACCATACCTTATCTGAATCAGGATAATTTGGATTTACTATAAATAGTTTTGTATTGTTTAGAATCCACATATCTCATATCTGTTTATGTGATATATGAAAAATATTAACCAAAAAAATGGTGTCAAGGACATTTTCAAGATGGCTGCTAAATATCATATTAGCCCCTAAAGATTTTTGGACACCATCACTTTTTTTAATATGGATGATTTGCCCTTTCCAATCTGTTCTCAAAAAAGACCTTTTTTTGTCACAAGGTTCACCACCATTGTTTTATATACATCTTTGACACGCTTCTCACAAATGCACATAAGTTTTATCATATACAATTTCTGACTAACCTATTTACAAATAGAGTCAATATATACATCAACGTTCATTTTGTCATGTGATATATTACCTAAATAGCCAAAGATGTTGAAGATACACCAAACATAATTTTTGACAAAAATCACTATGTCTGATAAACATTTTATTAATATAATTTGTTAGTCAGCAAACAGGAAATTCCACGTTGCTGAAGTTATTGCACAAAGGTAGAGAGTAATTCACTTTGCACATATAACTACTTGTATAGAGATCGAATGAAGAGAATGTCACCAGTTGCAAATAAGGGAATAGCACAAAGTATTCCAAATTATATGAATTACCATATCATATAGTATAAATATAGCATGAGCTGCTGGTAGGTGTAAACATACCTGTTGAGCAATAGCAGACAGGGCGCATCTCCCAGCGAGCGTCAATGCTCGGGAAAATCATTACCAGACTGCTTGATATTGGGTAGAACCTATGGGTATGGTGGAGAACACTATTACCGTTTGGACAACACGAGTGTTAAGGATTCAAAGAGGTTTAGATAGCTTCAAGTAGAAAGGACATCTGGTGAGTGTTGAAGGAACTACGGTGTTGCGGCTGGATGTAAGATCAGGCGGACTCTTAGGAGAAAGCTTACTCTTCATTGATAGGACTTGTGATCTTAGGAATATTAACCATCATCGTACTGGTTTTGTACGCATCTATGTGATCCACGAAATAAACCTGACTTTCAGCCAAGCGTTGTTCGCGTTGTGGAAATGAACGTCCATCTCGTGAACTTACCTACCATTTGACTAGCATCTATTGAAGAAGTGATAAAGGCAATATTGTTGAACATCATAAGAACAGTTCCCCAATTATTAAATTAACCACATAACAACAATTAGCGTTCAATATGATTTAAAGTCCATATTTTTTGGTATTAGTTCAAAGGTGCTAACATACACTGGTGACTGAATATACACATACAGCAATGTAGTATAGTATGTGGCTATACATATGAATATATTGTATTTTTTTCCCATATTCATCTGCATAATTTCTCATTACCATGGGATATATTTTCATTTATTTTTCTGTGATTTTGCATTATTGATATTTTCAGGAATAGTAAAGTACACTTGAATCAATAATATTGTTCTCATCTCATAGTACAAATTATTTTTCATATACATTGGAATAGACATATATGATTCCATACACAGTCCCCATGTCATAACATTTGATGATATTTTCTCAATTGTTATGAGTATAGAGTACTATCCTCTTGTCCCAAGGTTACTGAGAGTTGAAATTTTTTTTTTCATAACAATTGAGATCATCGCATATTATTTACTCAAAGCTTTCTTTCCACACTGGCCAACATTTGACTTTAAACAAACAGTTTTCCCTCATATAGATTGCATTCATGATGAGACACTTATCAAATTACCTCTAACACCCACTGCAGCCTATACCTGACTGCCACCTGGTGGATTAAATTAAAATCACAACCAGTCTCAACCAAATCACAAAATAACACAGCTAGCCTACAAAAACACCTGATGAGCATCCTGTGAACGAAACCACAAATGAAAAGGCCAATATTTTCTCATATAACAATAATATCTATAGTATTATCAGTTCTTAGAACCAAATCTCACCTTGATGAGAGGAGGGAAAGACTGACCAATGGGAGATCTCTAACCAAACCAAACAAGACACAAAATCAAAGAAAGAATAAGAGAGCATCAATACCAAACAAAAACAAAATATATAAATCAGACTTTTGGCCTAAATAAACAGTTTATGTAAGAAGCAATCTGATTGGCTGACAGCCTACACAGAGGGGCTGAGAGCTTTTGGAATAAAGCCCAGCAGGTCATTTGTGGTCGTGTGAAGCTAAGGTACCACATCGGTATCCCCTACCATTTCCCTTGCCATAACATTGCCCTATTTAGGGGAGGATCAAGAAGCAGACAGGTAAACAAGGTAGGGGATATAACCACTTTATTTCTCAACTATATTCTTCTACCACATGATACAGTGCAATGAGGGTGGAACAACACTCATAGGTTAACATAATCTTTTATGAAAAACACACATACGGACATACATTGCTGTTGTTTACACAGCTTCATGGTTGGGTGGAGTTGGCGTCCCAGATTTTGGCCCCAGGTTTATTATACCGTGTTCCTGCTACCTGTAGGATATGTGTGAGTTATTACATGTCACATAGTAGTGCTTATAATATATTCTAGAGTACTTGTTAAATACCCTAAGCATGTACATGCAGATTAGTCTCAGAAGCTGTTTGTTCTTGTCAATAGGGCCACTGTATATGTGTATGTATATTGGTGTATCTCAGCCTAGTCATACCCTAATTGTGCAGAAACAGCTAACCATAACAACAATGTACATTACCAGGCTTACGGCTTACATTTTTGTGTATTCCTTTTGATTTTAGACATAGAGATAAGCTGTGTAATACTGAGATAGAACCTATGTAGCAAATAGAATACAGGTACAGTTGTAATCTGTAGTGATTTCAGTTTTCTCAAACTTGATTGAACAATGTACTGTAAATGAAATATAAGTCAACTATGACTTTCAGTTTGCCAATAAAAGATCTACTACTACAAATGTATCTTAATTCTAAGCCGCACCTGTATTTTCGAGTGTATTAGAATAAGATAGCACATTGAGAAAGGGGTTGTGTCCCCAAAATGACAACTGCAGCTTGAAAGGTCACCTAGTAACTAGTGTCCCAGGGGCCCTACATCTGACAGTCTGTGCTGACCCAGAAAATACCTGATGTGTGCAGGCCGACCTGGGCCTAGTGTCGAGCTCAGACCCACTGTTTCCCAAAGTGAGTCTATTCACGAGCAACCATTTTAGGTGGGAATTCCCACCAAAATCCATGTATGCTTCACAGCTGTTGGTTTATGGCATGGAGGACCATAAACCAGTCAGTAGGCCAAGAACCATCAAAGGGATTCCCCATGCCATTTTTAGAGGGCCAATAAACAAAATCGTTACAAATGTTAATTGACCAATAAAGCCATGGACTGATGCAGGTGTATGACCTATTATGTAAAAGTTAAGTAGGTCAGGGACGGACTAGCCTATGCTTCTTTATATGAAAGAGGCCCCCTTACCAACAGGCTTTGGAAATTCTAGACAGCTGGACAATCTTACAGAAATTACTATTGATTTTTCAAGTCATTGTTACATTGAAAAAGTTAACAAATAAATTTTTTGGTAAAATTGCCCAAACATGAGAGAAGTATCTTTGTCATTTGAAATATGTAATTAATTTCTCCTACTTTCCAGAAAACCTACAATTTTCACCTGCATTTTTCACCCTACCTGACCTCTCACACTGTCTTTAACTACTCTCCCCAATTCTTATTTTATTTTAATGCAGGCCTGCACACCTCAGTGAATAGGTCAGGGTTGACTGGAAGGCCCTTTCTTTTCCCTTACAAAGAATTTTAGTATGTTTTTAAAAACTCAGCAAATAGATTTTGCTAAAACTTTCCATAAATGTTACTTAGGCTCATCTAATGCAAATTATATGAAGAGTCAAGTGAGAGAGCTGGCCACACTCCAGGACTGTACCAGGAACCTTGCCATTCTGAGCCCCTTAAATGGAGGGGCCAGTGACCAAAAATTAGTACATTGTCGTGATTCTTACCACCAAGGGAATAAACATACCAAACTTTATACTTTTATCTCCAATAGTTTTTATTTTATGCACATTTTTGTGTATCAAATTTAGTTTCTCTGCCTGCATCTGACAATGCCTGCACAGAGCATATATCT
Source organism: Lepidonotus clava (assembly GCA_936440205.1). Classification (NCBI taxonomy): domain Eukaryota; kingdom Metazoa; phylum Annelida; class Polychaeta; order Phyllodocida; family Polynoidae; genus Lepidonotus; species Lepidonotus clava. The sequence continues at coordinate 52,616,633 of OW387140.1, read as the reverse complement.
GTTTGTGACGTCACAAGCAGAACAGTTGAAAATCATAAATCTGAAAAAAATGCAATAAGAAATTTGTTAAATGTTCTTCATGAGTCTAAAAGAGATTGAAATGACAAAAATAAATTAATTATAAAAGAAAATATGAAAAAAATATTTCTTTTATTGGAATTTAGAAATTTGAAATTTGAATATAACTGTCATTTTTGTGACGTCACATACAGACGTCCTGTGCCAGGTGTGCAGGGGATTAAATGTGTGATCTGATGTATAGACAAGGTTTTCTATAGACTATATTAATTTATAGTCAAAGAATTGTTTTGTACCCATATTACAGCATCATATCGACTGTAAAAGACGAGAATTTTACAAAATTAAAATTCCTCTGGTGCCTCTCTTTAATGGTCTGGGTCCTCTGTCACATGTCCAATTTGAGAAATCATTATGTCCCTTGTCACCTAAGTTCTCATGTCCCACATCCCTCTTAAATTTGCTCATGTCTCATGTCAAATTTGAGAAATGGCCACTGTCTTGTTTATTTTTCATGTCATCATGCCCCATGTCACACGTCAATTTTAAGAAATGGCCATATTGCTTTGTCGAATTTAAGTCTCACGTATAAAGGCATAATTATAAGAAAATAGTGACCAATTTGGTTCCTTCAGTGGTAAAAGAAATTGTGTAATAAGATTGATAGATGGAATAGATAAATTCCATATAGCACAACAATGTGGACTAATGCAGAACTTTGTTCAAAGGCTATCCACAAGATGTTTTTATGTACAAAAGTACCTAGTAGAGTACACTTTGTAAAATGGGAAATTCAGTCTAATTGTCTTTTAAAGGTAATTGATGACTAGATCAACCCGTTTCCTAAGAAAGACAAGTTTACTGAATCAACCAAAAACTAGTTGTTTACCCCAAGCTGTTTTTCAAAAAGAGGGAGGGGTGCGTTCACAAAAAACAGCAAATTTTCCAGGAAAAAGGAGGGGTGCATGTCATGGCTTCTGGATCTGCTTATATGTAACCTCCGTTAATACACAGTTACACAACACTGTATGACTCCCTTCCATACTGCCTGGTAACAGCTCTTAGGTTGCCATGGTAATGATCAGCTGCCTCCAGCGCAAGCTTAATCAAAGCCAGGGTATCATCTGTCAGTTAACAATATTAAGGGATCCTCCCCTAATCCTAGAAAGGTCATTGCCACATTTGGCAACATTAGAACTTAATCCGATGTCGTTATTTGTCATGTCAAGAATTTATAGGTGTTATAACATCATAACCACTGATCTTTCATGTTTAGTCATTAAGTTATATTTGTTGATTATTTAAATGTTTTTCCCACCTCAGGTCATTGATTAGGAGCACCACCATGGGTCTCTCTGTGTTCTCCACCCTCGGCGCTGGGACCGCCACCCTTGTCACCTGGTATATGATCACTCGGAAGAAGCAGCGGAGTCTCTACCCACCAGGACCCTACCCTCTCCCAATGATAGGACATCTCAGGGGTCAGTTTTCAATTTTTATCATAAGTCAGGCAGGGGCGGATAAAGGATTTTGAAAAAGGGGAGAGGGTCCCCATATAGGCTGAAGTGTGTGTATTTGCATGCATGTGTGCAACATGTTTATATCTTTGGCAACTTTAGGTCCCAACCAAATAAGGGGGGGTCCTGTGCCCCCCCCCCCCCCCCTTTGGCAACTGCCCCTGTCAGGATTCCCTATACATTCACCATTGTCCTGCCCTGTCAGAAACTGATGAATGAAAGATCTGATATTGTCCAGGTGACTGCCTGTGAAAGCCAATGCCAATTTGTGTGTTTTCAGAACAAATCTTCATGATGTTAAATATTGATATAGATTTAAGCAAGTATGGATTGCAGGCACACTCAGCAGTTGTTATTGTTTCAGTTTGCACACACCTATAACTCAGGCTGAAGTCCTCAATGGGAGCATGCACATCAACCAAAACTGGTCTCTGTAAAAGTGTAGGGGTATGCTCTACCTACTCATACCTACTCAATCACCATCACTGCCCTTGACCCTGGTTGTTAATTAGGACATAATGCAACCAATACCAAGCAACCAATAAATTGAACCTGTATTACCACACAATATTATAATTATATTATTTTACCCTGACCTTCCTGTGACTATAGAAAAAAGCTTTCCCAGGTATTTGCAAAAACTTATCTTTCTTCAAGATTATCCTAACAGAAGTTATTTCATATTTGTCTAGAATTTGGGGGAAGCAAGCCGTGGTTGTACCTGACAGACCTTCAGAAGACATATGGAGATGTCACAACAATCTTCTTGGGTAGGATAACTCCAACATACTTTGCAAAGCCCAATATACTTCTGCGCAATAAACTACCAAAGTTAACACTGAAACTGGCATCCTAACTGGAAGCCTGCACTAATGCATGATTTTTACTTTCGTATTTGTGTGATTATTATAGTTTTTTTTAAATGTATTACAAAATTATTATGGCAAAGGACCATCCAGTCTACATTATTATTTGAAAGACAATGGGAAAAAGTCTTATGTTGGATGAGATGTCTATGATTAACCAATATGCCTACCTAAGACTTTCAAATTTTGTATTAATTCTGCTAACTGGAGTGCTATGTTTTTTTTATGATAATAACCTTTCATTAACGTTCTTAACGTTTATGGTAATGTGATTTATATAAAAGAAATGAGCCTAAACTTAGAAAGCTGTCCATTTTTAAGTCTGATTGTATCTGCTGCTTTTTGTTGTACCCTGAGTTCAGTTTTAATCACGATACAAACGTTAATTAAACACTGTTTTCTTTTACAGCCACCAGTCCATGTGTCATACTGAACAGCCTGGAATCAGTTAGAGAAGCATTTCTAACAAATGGAAATGAGTTTGCCGGAAGACCCTATAACTTTGCACGTGTGTATAATTAGAATTCTGTTCCTTGGTCATGCATTAAAGGAAAGAATAGTGTTTGGAACTATAGGCCCTATTAATACTAGAACAGCATTATAACAATGGAACAGCCTTTTTTCCACTGAATATTATTATCTTGCTATAACATACTGCTCAAGATTTTATAAAACAGTGATACTGTCAAGCATCTACAAAAGCATTTGCAATAGTCAAGAGTCACCCATCTGAAATAGCATATTCCACCTGGTAAACCATAAACAAAGCATTGTGCGGTGTGATATTTCTACGTGAGACGGCTATATGAAGAGCCTTCTGTCTAGTAGCTCAGAGTTAATAGGGGGTTTAAGCACGTCCAACCTATCCACTGAGTTTCCAGTGAGTTTCATATTATTGTTAAAATGTTTCCAATAAGCTTCCAGTTAGTTTCCACTAAGTATCTACTTTGTTTGAATATTTGTTTGACTTAGTTTTGAGTTAGTCTCCTCTAAGTTTCCACCAACTTTCAACTTTGTTTCAACTTAGTTTCCACATAGTTCCCACTTAGTTTCCACTTAGTTCCCATTAAGTTTCCAATAAGTTTTCACTTATTGGGATAATGTTTCCACTAAGTTTCCACTAAGTCCCAACTAGGTTTCCACTTAGTTTCCGCTTAGTTTTGACTTTGTTTCCCCTTTGTTTCCCCTTTGTTTCCCCTTTGTTTCCACTTGTTTCGATTTTGTTTCCACTTTGTGTTGCACTAAATTTATGCTATGGTTCTGTTTAGTTTCTGCTAAGTTTCCACTTGTTTCCACTTAGTTTCCACTTTGTTTCCACTCTGTACCTTGAGGGTGGCTTTAGGTCGCAATAAAACACTATGTGCCAATATGTCACTAAGTGCCTTTTTTTTACTTAGTGCCCAAAGAAAACATCATCAAAATGTCATTGCAAAGTAACTTCTTATCTTTATTCATAATTAGCAAGACATATATAAATGAGCTTGGAATTTAAAAATGTTAGATTTTTCGAAAGTGTCTACTCTCAAACTTGTTATTCTCACTCATGAATATCGAGATGTCTGCAGATTAACTCAAAATATCGATATTTCTGATTTTTGAAAATTCACTCAAATGAAAAAAGAAATTAGTTCGAAATTGTCTATACTTCATTAGGGCCCAGGCTTTCATCATGGTAGTAATTTATTATGATTGGATTTATAGCTGTTTTTAACTTATTTCTTTGTTCTCTTGATTTACAGTTGACCAGTTTTCAAAAGGAGGAAAGGATATTATTGCTGGCCAGTTTGGTCCAATATGGAAGAAACAACGAAAAGTTGCCCATGCCGCAATGAGGTACCATCATGTAGATGATCAGAATAGAAAAAAATATATCCTAAAACAAGGAAAATATACATTGTATCTATACCATTCAGCCACAGAAACAATCATACCTTAATTCAGCTTTTTTTCTGTATAAAACAAATGTTACTCTACATTAATGGTTACCGTTTTTCTTTACAACGTAAATTATGAGTATAGAATTTTGCTGTAAACATAAGCCTACTGGTAATACTTTTTACAGTGTGTCCTTCTCTTTTCCTTGAATAACAGGAAATTTGCTTCAGGTGACTTCTTAGCCCAACTTGTAAACAACAGTTTCCAAAAGGTAATGTATATTTACTTATGACTTCTATGTTAAATCTGTTCTAATCAGCACTTCATATCTCAAAATGTGTTTGAATCTATGTGGCATTATAGCATAAGGATAGTAAATAAACCACATTATCAAGAACATACTGCAGGCACAAGTGCATATTAGTTATATTTCTCTAGATGTTTAAATCAAAAACAAATAGAAATGTGGCTGCAGTAAGGATCAACTAGAATCAGTCCAAAGATCACTTTTTGTCATTTTACTTTAAAAAAGGAAACACTTTACTTAAGGTATGTGATATTTAAATATGATAATTAATCTCAATATGTCACAAATTCACATGTGAAATATGTTATGGTACTTTAGGGAAAAAATCATATGATGTTTCCTGTTATTTCCAATTAAATATAATTATTTTCTGTGATAGTACCTTAGAAAACATGTTTTATTTGGCCACCCCAAATAGTCAGCAGTCGTGTTGGACAAAGTTGCAGAAACTGGAGAGAAATTCAACCCTAAGCATCTCATCGATATGACAATCTACAACATAATTTTCTCTATGATTTTTGGAAAAACGTAAGTTCTTTTAGTATCACATACCCAAAAAGGAACCACAACTTGATAAGACCATGAAGTGCATGCTAGGTAGTATTAACAAAATGGCTGCCCCTAGTCAGGACATGGATAGGTCCTAATTTGGTCCATATATTTTGAACCATTGCCCTGTTATCATTCTTGGAATTTTATTTTATTTTATTTTTTATTTATTTGATCCAATTCCTGCGTACAAGTTCTCTGTGTGCAAAACAGTTGGTTTTTGCTGGAGGTCCCCTTTGAGCCCTTTACCCACAGGGCTGAATTGTGGCATAAATCAAGTAATTATTATCAGAATTGCTAAAAAAGAATCAGATGATTATTGCGGCAATTTGGATCTAACATGTAAATTTCCACTCTTAATGTTGATGGGGTGATCAGTGAAAGACATTATCAGTGAGATACAGGGCTGACCACTCCAAACGAGTGGGAAATTTGAGTAGTCTTTGGTCATTGTGGTCTTGACTACAGGAACACACAGCCACGTCCCCACACATTTACAAGAAACAATTAGACTTTAAAAAAGTGAGGTCAAACAAATCTGTGAGATTTTTACCTTGGCCTGCCCATTATAGTCGAACAAAGCTGGAACCTAGAGGATGCAGGTTTAGGTAAAGGTTTCACGAAACTGATCATTTTCCTTAAAAGATTATAACAGATCTTGATTTGAAAAATAGTCCGAACATTTGTTCACCTAACAGTGACTCAGAAACCTATTGTGACCTCTTCAGTACACTAAATATCAAATGTTTAGGGTAATTTGACTGTGAACATTTTTAGCAAGTGACCCAGATATAGATCTACCCTCATTTTTGCAGCAACAAAGTTCATAGAGCACAATAATCAAAACTAAAGATGTTTAATTATCTAATCTGTTTCAGCGTTGAGCACGATGATAAGACTCTGAATAATCTTATCCAGCTCATGGATGAAGTCAATGAAGTGCTCAGTAGTGGCCTCTTAGCTGATTTGATCCCAATATTTAAGCATATACCAACAAAGGCTGTGAGGGTGGTTAAGAGAGCCATAGCTGAAATGTTCAAATTGGCTGATGACATCTATGATCAACACGAGAAAAACTTTGATAGCAGTAAGTACTAGAGGCTATCCAATTGTATTTCTCCTCTTAAACAGGTAAAAGTCTTCGTTATTTTATTTTCATATATTTGACTTCACCGACTGCAAAAATAGAACATAAGAGCAATCTTTTCTTTCACATCATTTAATCAGAATTAGGTTAATCAGCGTTCACCTGTAGCCTTTGAAAGATGGATCAGTACCTGAAAATAAACCATTGTCCTTTAAGGTGCTCAACTATAAACATCTGATCCATTAATGTCTTATGTTCAAAAATAGACTAATTTGTTTAAGTTAATACTCAAGGATAGGTCCTGACTTCGACAGGGAGATCTTTAGGCCACTTTAGCGCTTGCCAACCTAAGGGCAGCCCAAACCAAGCTTAGGGGCCATGTGAAGGTGCCTTGAGGATAGCCACAAAAGGACCCGAGCCTCTGGCATTACTATGAATATGTAAGGGTCCAAAACAAAGATAGAATAGATCTTGATGATGCCCCATTCATAGTTCACTTTTATCACATCTACAGTGAGCTCCTTCCCCAACCCCCATATACGAAAGGTCTTAAGTCCCACAAATGAGCTCCAAGTACCCCAAACCCTGTCTAAACACTAAATTTCTCAGGCACATCCAAACATCGCATCAGGCATTTACACTAAATTTCTGATTACATTTCAGCTAAAATCAATGACATTGTGGACCACATACTTCAAAGTATCAATGAGCTAGAAAACGAAGAAGGAAAAGCTGCAACCGAAGGGTTGACAGCTGATCACTATAAGTTGATTATTCTGGACATCTTTTCAGGTCCTTTAACATTATTTAAACTCCATCATCCCATTTAAATCCAAGTAGGGGCTGCTCATTTTATCAGTTTTTCGATCCGTTCTATACGAACCTACAGCTTCACACTTATCTTTACTTGCTCGGTCTCACATGCACTTATATCGACACTAATTTAGGTGCATATTTGGACAGAAAAGTAAAAATCCTTGCATGCACCTACATGGCCCATGTGCACTGACATAGAACCCAAGCGTGCTGATTTTAACCATTGTGCGTGGATGTCACATCAGTACACCCAGATCACACTTACGCAGCAATGTACTGAAAATTGTTATCACCCAAAGCAATGCCAAAATGCAGTGACATGATATCCACTGACAAAAGCTATATGTACTTACACAATGCTCAAACTTGCTGATTTTTGCCAGTGAGTGTCGGCATTACAACAGTGCTCACTCAGAGTATAGTGTCCTTTCCTATTTATATTAAACCTGTGTTAAAAAGTTAAAATGCTAAGGAAAATGAACTTCAAGCCAAACCTAAAAACAAAAAGTACAAACAGAATTAAGTATATATTTCTCTACAACAAATAAATGAATAAAACAAATATGGAAAATTTTTAATTGCCTAGCAAAATATCACCTCCCTGATCAACAGTTAAACACAATCGTATGTACTCATTTTGCATTTCAGCTGGCATAGACACATCAAGATACACGATGTTGTGGGTTGTGTTATATATGGCTGCCTACCCTGAATACCAGAAGAAGATGCAGGAAGAAATTGACAGTGTTGTAGGTAAGTTACACAGACAAATATTATATTGACATTTTAAAGGTGTCTTCACATTGCCCGATAAGGGATTGCTGATCAAAACACTGAAGGGTCGAATGTAGGAAATGGCTTGCATAGGATCTTGCATTGTCCTATTGTGTGCACAATATGGAGTTTATAATGAACCTGGCACACCATTATTGAACTTTCTGTGCCAATTAACTAAATTGTAAATTGTAGATGCAGAATAGGAGTCCCAAACCCAAAGCCTTTTCTTTCTTTTTTTCTTTCTTTTTTTCTTTCTTTTTTTTTTTTTGGGGGGGGGGAGGTGTACTTAATGCAAATTCCTGATATTTTAGTATTTAGCCTTTATGCAAAAACCCCCTTTTTGAAACCCAATCAATCCCTGATATATATGTTAGATTGAATCCAATAATAGTTGGAATTCACAGTGGTTCCTTTTGGATTTTTTATGCCCATTAACCCCCCTCCAGCACTATACTGAAGGCATTGGGTCCCATTGCTACACATAGGCACTGAAATGTATACAACCCTGGCAGCTCATAAAGGTGCACATCACCAAATAAAAAAAACTGATAATATTGTGGATTTCCTTTGGTCACATCTCCAGATGAATGTGTCTTAGAATATATTTTACTCTGGTGCATTTTCCAGCTGCTTTACAGGGTCCCAAAACTAGAAATTTATGCCAGACCTATGTTAAGAAGATTACAGTGAAACTAGATAAAGTACATGTCACCATGCATAATTCTGAGTGAGAGGTCAAGAAACATAATGTTCTTAACTATATAAGAATATGGGAAAAATACACTTACTGATATTGAACTGATCCTAGAACCTTCAAAATCCATCACAGCATCACCACACCTTAGGTCTGTAGTAAGATTTTAAGTAAAAATACAAAGGGGTCACCGTTGATATTACAGTGCTGGAGGTTGATGAAATTTTAGTTGGTGATTATTTCTGTATAATCACTTTTAATACTTTCTTTACCCTGCTAATGTCTAATGACAGATTTCTAAATTTTGAGGCACTTAATTTTTCTTACTAGGGGGATGGGTGTGTCTGATTTATTTAAGATTAACTATCATTATCATTCAAAGTTTCTGGTTTTCTGAATTAAATCAATAGACAGACAGACTGTGAACTTTTGATTTTCTAAAAAAAATTGAACTTTCCCACCAGGGGGCACAACTTTGAACAATACGTTATCCCTTTAATCTATCAATTGTGATCAGTTTAAGATGTAAAGAATATTCTAAAACAATAAAACTGAGAAATCTCACCTTGCAAACTAAAATCAATACTGTTTTATTTCCATAGGAAAAGATAATACAATTTCAATCAAGGACCATTCCCGGCTTCCCTTCACTGAGGCCTTTCTGCATGAGGTGCTGAGGATAAGGCCGCTTGGACCTCTTGGTCTACCACATGAGACAAATGCTAACACATCAGTCGGTAATCACAACATTCATGAATTATTATTGAGTACTGTTCATTGGCATAAAAAATATGCATGGTTGCTATACATGCATAAAGCAACACATTTAGAATTTTGTAAGTCTGTCTGTGTTTCCTTATTCTGAATTAAGTCATAGTCATTGTTTTATTTTCAGTGATAAAACATATCAAATCCAACTATTTGTTTTATTTGTGATACTAGTTGAATCAAATACGGATGCAGTGGAATAAGCTATTCTCTTCCTTTAAACTTATACAGCGTAATAATGAGTTATCATATTGGAAGTAATATTAAATAAGTCCATTCATATTTCTGCCTTACAGGTGGCTTCCCAATCCCAGTGGGCACTATGGTAATGCCAAACATCTGGGCAATTCACATGGACAAAGAGAAATGGGGAGACCCAGAAGTATTCAGACCTGAGCGTTTCCTTGATGAAGATGGGAAGATGGGACCACGCATCTCTTCCTGGCTGCCCTTCTCCACTGGTAGAAGGGTTTGTGTTGGAGAAGCTGTGGCAAAGGCTGAACTACACCTGACCATGGCTTTATTTATTCAACGATACAATTTCGCAGCTCCTCCAGGAGTTACACTGAATTGTGAAATAAAAGATATGGGGCAGGCAGTGTTGCCTTACGACTATGAGCTGGTTATCACCAGGAGGGTTTGAAAGGTTTCAGAAAATATACAGACCTTATGCAGAAATGGTCACATGACCACATTTTGGTGATCACCATGTGGTCACCATAACCACGTGGCTAACAATTAATCTTGTTGATAAAGTTTGTTTTAGGTAAATGCAGCATCAATATTTTATCCTAGTTTTTAAAAGTTTGAATAAGAACAATTTCAAATTGATCACCAATATGGTGGACAGTCCACTTTGGGGGGCTTGTGACGTCAGGTGCACAATGTCTATAGTTAAAATTAGAGATGCTCCTCATTAAAGGTGCTTGTACCTAATCCCAGCACTGCCACCTGGTGCACACCTGTGGAACCCTCTATGTGCTATTGTTATGCTGCTGGTGCACACAAACAGTGTGTCAGTTATTACTATGGGATGATAAGGGAAGTCTATGATCAAAACGGTAAAACCTATTAATTGTTTTTCAGGGTATCAATAAGATCAAGACTGAAAACCTGTAGAAATTTCAAGAAAAAAACACTGGATCATTTTTTTTCTGTGATTTTTGAAATTTAGAAACTAGGTATTTTCCATAGAAACCTATAGTAAATACCCTAAACGTTTGCAATTCCCCAACTAAGAAACAAAACGGTAAATCTTAATTTCCTTCTGGCTATGTATTCCTTATGTATTAAAGAAAATTCTGAGTAATTATAAAGAAAATATCACTGGAATTTAAAATCCTGCTGAATAGGTAAAAGTACCTTTAAGAAGGTGACAGTACCTGCATTTGTAACAGGTCAAATAAATGTAGCAAAAGTCCTGTCTAAAGTACTGGAAAAGAAAAAGGTGATGCTTATGCACAAGTTAGCATTGTTTAGGTATAGAGCCCCTTATATTCAATTATTTATATTAAATCTGTTGCACATTTTCACATTGCTATATTGAAAACAATGATGGCATTTGTCAACAGGTGTCAGATCTTTTTATATCCATGTGATACTGGAAAGTTGGTTGGTAATTGGGGCTAAGCACTGTAGCAACATCCAAGGTCATATTTCTGTGAGAATAAGGTTTCTGTCATTTAATGATCAAATCTGTGAAATTGTCAAATCTAGATAGATGGTATACCCCAGCATAGTTACTAAAACAGATGTTCTTTAATATGCATGATCCCATGGACAGGACCCTATGTGATGTTTCATTTTATATTCCGCACTAGATTTTATGTCTTTGTCTATTAACATACATTGCACTACATGTAATTTGACAAGCTAGATATGCTTTTGCGAAAATGTGCAAGAATCTATGTATACTCCTAAAATATATTGCTAGTTTTAACAGAAATAGTTTTCAAGTGATTTCCACTTATTGAAGTCCTATTGTATTATATCTTATGATACATTAAATGTATCAAATATGTGTGCATTTAAATGTATGATATTGATTGTTATTGTGAATGAAAAGTTGAGATTACATTGTCCTATTCAACAGTATACAAGCATAATACTCTTCTTAATTAATTTCAATATGACCACAATTGCAACTGCAAGCATCAAAAACAGCCAAGGAAAGCAGACTTAGTATTTCTTAGATTGTTCAAAATGTTTATGAAAAGTTGATCACAAGTACATGTTTCATGTATATGACATCAGACTAGAATTATTGTTGGATGGTATGGATCATAGACTTATTTTAGAAAAATCTTAAGGACTTTGAAGTGGTTTACACTGATCACTTCTGCTGTGGGATTGCAATTGATTTGAATTATAGTTAGCAGACTTTTATTGCTATTATTGCTTTGCATAGTGTGAAGATATTAACTATACACTGTATAATCATTCATAAAAGCACAATATACCCCTATTTGTTTATCAGACAATTATGATATATACACAGTCTTGAGAAAAGATGGAAATAAACACACAGCCTGGTTGCTTGCATTGATAGATATCTTACATATGAAGCAAGAGATAATATCATTGGATATTATAAGGAATAAAATTGTGTTCACTCAGTTCTATCTTATTGTTTGTAATGAAATGCATTACTATACTTGGTCCTTGATACTTCCAGATGAATTAATTGTGGGAAACATATTGAATAGATACCTTTTCCATTTCATCTTTGCCTATTGTGAGGATTCATAATTACGGTTTTTAAATCAGTCTGTCATTTGTTAGTGTGTAAGGTATTTAATTATTATATTTAATAATGAGGAGGATTTTATAGTAAGATCATGAATTACAATAGCTCAATTAACTTAAAGAATTTCCCATCATCTTAAATTTTGTCCTCAGATGATTTTGACGAAACATAATTTGATGTTAGAGAGACATCTTTTATAACATTGTAGACCACACTTTGCCAAAAAAAAGTTGTGGCAACCTTTCTGGGAGTCCACATCCTTATGTTGTTGTATTGCTATGCTGCAACATTTTTATAACAAAAAAGTAATTTGTTCCAACATTGTCAAAAACGTAATTTGTTTAAGCACATTTTCACCTATCATTGTGTTACAAAATATTCTTTCATTGGCAGAAAGATTGAGAATTCTTCAATGTTCATCTATATCATCTATATCATTAAACCCCAAAATTGCAGAGCAAGTCAAAAATACTTAAATTCATTAATGAAGGACATCAATATCTTTAAAAGGAAGAGCCAGAAAATGTCAATTTTTACAGCTTTCTGACCCTTATGGCTCAGGTATTCACCATTCCAACCTGTGTGAAGCTGGTGGGGCTTGTATAGTGCATTATACAGATTTTTTTTTAAATGTAAAAGTTTAGAAATAATGGATTGCTGTGAATCAATATTGCCTTTATTAGTTTTCTACTATTTACACTTATATGATTTATTAGTTGACAGCATAAATGTGCAATATTAATGAACTTTAACAATTTTAAGATTTCAAAATTTCAAAATAACGGCTATTGTGTGTGACGTCACACACAGACGTCAGTTTTTAGCCTGCAAGGACTTCACGATGTGTAGCGAACATCCACATTTCATATAAAAAAAAGTAGGCTATTGCAATTGAGTGTATGTCTATATTAGCATTAATTGTAAGATATGAGATGCACCTTTGATAAATATCAAATTTCAATGGCCCCCCCTCTTTAAGACATTTGTGCTTTGAAACATTTAGCTGTAAATTCTTGACCTCAAACGATAGACATACCTTCAATATACTATTGTGCTTTTTTAAGTAAAACTCTGTCAAAACAAGTCCGTAAAAAACACTTCATTTCCCTCTGAGGATAACTGCGTAGTGTGTTTAAACTTTTCGCATTCATGCTCTGATTCGGCACATGTGACCAACTCTGCAAATATGGGGCTTATCAAAATACACTTTGATAGGCATATCATCAATAATTCTAGAAAAATCAAGTGGTTAAATAAGGTAAAATTTGACTAAAAAATGAATTTTTAGATGAAATAAATATTGTTGCCATGGTAACCATAATGTAAATGTAAAATTGTAGAAATACCGCTGAGAAGAAATATTTTGTTTCCATGGAAACCAGGTCACATGACAGTGATTCTGAATTTGAATAAAAATGTATAAGAACTATCAGGCTACATTATAAAATCAACAGCTTCAGTTGAATAAAAATGAAAGCATTTTGTTTGAATCATGATTCATAAAGTTCATATTTTACTCAATATTTAACTGTTTCTACCTTCATCTAAAATAGTTGACCCGGCCACATCATGTTCAGAAGTCCACAACTTATGTAAGGAATATGTGAAAGCTGTTTGCATTTTCAGTAAGCCTGAGGCCGGTTCTACATTCTTCATCTGTGTCAGTAAGTCCAAAAATCACAGAGCAGGTCACATAATAATAAAAAAGAAACAGATGTGTAAGAAAAGCAACATAGAAACCGGATACAAGAAATGAGGACAAGCATAACTAACAGGGTCAAAAACCATGTACAGTAATCCAGAAAAGTTGGGAAAACAAGAAACTACACTACCAGGAGACTCACCTGACAACTACAAGTACATAAAGAAGAGGACATCTGTTCCATCTTAATTGGCTTTTGATAATAGCCCCTGATCAACACATGGTAAGTTCTTCTATACTCCCAAGGGTTTATCAAACCTTCAAACTTGAGGGGGTTTTGGGAAATGTTAGGATGTTCCAGGCAAAAACTAAAATGGTTCCCAATGATCTTGAAGTTTCAATAATCTGTAAATATTTTATTGTTGAAAAACTCAGAGTATTTGTCATCTTTGTTTTGAAATTGAAGAGACCCCTACACCCTGGCTGCCGGTTACTTTCTACAGCTGTTAACATACATGAGGCACTATATATACCCCTAAAGCCCATGAAACCTTTTCTAAACACATTGTCTATAAAAAAAGAATACCATGGAGAAGTTTGGACAAAGAAAATGTTTCATATTCAAAGAATATCTTTAAATATTGTGTAAGATTTTGCATATTTTCAAGAATTTGTCACCCCTCCACCACCATTTATTGCGAACATACTTAATTGAAAATTCCTTCTCAGGGAATAATTTTGATACCATCTACCATGGTATCGCTTTCCTTATAGTTTGCATTGATGTTTCAATGGTGCTTATTCTTTTTCAGTCAACTCTCTACACTAAATCCACTAAAATGCATCACCACCAGCTCTTCTGTGCCATGCTGATTGTTGGCCTCGCTAATACAGGTGTTGTTTTGGGTAAGAGACATTACTACATAAGCTCCAAATTCCTACAACCAAGTCCATAAACTGTTTCTGACATTGTGCAAAGTGACCTGTTTTCACAATGACTGATCATAACAGCGACAACTTTAAGATCACTTTAAAGGGCTCCTTGCACATACCAACCTATTTTATATTTAATTAACTTCTCTTTGGTATTTTAGAAATATTGCAAACGTTTGACATAGAATATTTCATTGTTCAATACATTATGACCGTGATTTCTAATAGATAATAAATTAGAGAAACACAGTTGAACACAATTGTGACCCAATCCGACATACTGAGACGGATGTCGCAATGAGTCGCATGTCACACTTTACACCTCGTTCTAAAGCTTATTAGCTAAGGAATGCTATGGAAGGGTGGTGCGACTTGCGACTCATTGCAACTTGTGACTTATTTTGTCGGATCGGGTCACAATTGGAGAGAAAAAGAAAGATCTAAGTAGAATGATTAATGTAGTATATTGTCACTGGTACTAATGTACAGACTGTCTGTATAGTTATTAATGGATCTAACTCTGTGCTTTAGGACAAGAAGAAACCAAAGGACCAGAAACATCAGGCACAGGACCAAGAGGACCAGCAGGAGAAAGTGGAATTGCAGCAACAGGGGCAACAGGGGTAACAGGAGCAACCAGGTCTGGACCAGTAGGACCAGAAGGACCAGAAGGACCGGAAGGACCAGAGGGACAGCTAGGAGGAGGAAGAGGAATGCGAAGAGAATCAGGAGGATCAGGAGGACCAGGATTTCCAGCATTACCCACAAGGATGACTGGGTCGACAGGGCCAACAGGGGGAGGAAGCGAAGGACCGATAGGACCAGTAGGACCAGAAGGGCAATTAGCAGGAGGGGCAGGAGGACCAGGATTTCAAGGAGGACCAGGAGGAACAGAAGGATCAGGAAGACCAGGAAGACCAGGAAGACCAGGAAGACCAGGAAGACCAGGATTACCCGCAAGGATGACTGGGTCAACAGGGCCAACAGGGGAAGGAAGCGAAGGACCAATAGGAGCAGTAGGACCAGAAGGACAATTAGGAGGAGGGGCAGGAGGACCAGGAGGACCAGGAGGACCAGGAGGACCAGGAGGACCAGGAGGACCAGGCATGACCCCAGCACCAACAGGGGCAACAGGGGCAACTGGGTCAACAGGGGGAGGAAGCGAAGGACCAATAGGACCAATAGGACCAGAAGGACCAGTTGGACCAGAAGGACCACTAGGAGGAGGACCAGGAGGACCAGGATTTCTAGGAGGACCAGGAGGACCAGGCATGACCCCAGCACCAACACGGGCAACAGGGGCAACTGGGCCAACAGGGGGAGGAAGCGAAGGACCGATAGGACCAATAGGACCAGAAGGACCAGTTGGACCAGAAGGACCACTAGGAGGAGGACCAGGAGGACCAGGATTTCTAGGAGGACCAGGAGGACCAGGTGGACCAGAAGGGCCAGCAGGACCAGCAGGACCAGAAGGACCAGAAGGGCCAGGAGGACCAGCAGGACCAGGAGAAGCAGGAGGACCAGAAGGAACAACGGGAGTCCCAGCAGGAGAAAGTGTGATTGAAATAGATTTACCAGAAGGACCAGGAAGAACAACGGGAGTCCCAGCAGGAGAGAGTGTAATTGAAATAGATTTACCAGAAGGGCCAGGGAGAACAACGGGAGTCCCAGCAGGAGAAAGTGTAATTGAAATAGATTTACCCAAAGGACTAGGAGGAACAACGGGAGTCCCACTAGGAGAAAGTGTAATTGAAATAGATTTACCAGGAAGACCAGGGGGACCAGGGGGACCAGGGGGACCAGCAGCATCAGGCATGAGTCCAGAACTGACAGGCACTACAGGGAAAGGAATAGAAGGACCTATGGGAGGAGGCAAGTATTGGCAGTATTTTAATTCTTATTATGTCTTAAATTAGTAACAGCTGGTTCCAGAAAAACATACCAATTATGAGAAAATCAAACTGAAAATACTTTCAACTAAACTCTTTATTTCCCCTTTATGTTGATGTTATAAATGTTCATACTGACATTTCAATACTCAATCCATTCTAGTTGTGTGCCAGGTAAGTGTAAGCCTTTCTACATCTTTATCTATAAATGAAGCTTCTAAAAGTTATCACAAGTATTCTTGAGATTTGTGATGTTGATTGAGTGCTTGCATTAGTCTCAGTCATGCTAACTGCACACACTTTTCACTGCCAGTGGCAACATTGTTTGTTTGTTTGTGGGATTAGTTTAACGTCCGGCCAACCCTTCAGGGTTCTTTTACCAGACCTCACAAGGTAAAGCCTTTCAGCTAGTTTCACGCCACAGGGGCGGTGACCGAATATGAAATGAGGTGCCTATTTGTAGCAGTGGGACCCAATGCCCTCTTTATAGTGCTGCCACACTGAGATATCATGTCATAGGCCCACACAATACCCCACCCAGTCACATTATACTGACACCAGGCCGACCAGTTATGTTTTGTGGTTCTTACTTTATACCGAGTGCCAGGCAAGCAGAGACCACTCCCATTGTTAAAGACTTTGGTGTGACTCGGCCAGGGTTAAATCCCAAGACCTCCCAGACTCAGGGCGGGCACTCTACCAAAGAGCTACTGAGTCTGGTCCCCCCATTTGTCGCCTTCTACGAACAGCAAGGGGCTGCTGGGGACCTATTCTTCCCAGGAGGCTCCCGAAGGAACCCCCACCCCGGATCCCCACGGGAGACCCGTGGCAACAACTGGGTTCTCAAAGGTCTTGGAACCTCTGGCTCTTATGGCCCTGTCAAAGGGACCATGCACATTGAAGAACACCAGCCTCAGTTAGAGTGTCTCATAGATTTGATCACCATCACCACCCTTGATGTGATTCTGGCAGTTGATTAAGCCATAAAGTAACCAATAACCAACCACTTTCGACTGCCTGCATTACCTAGAACAGCCTAATTGACACCCATAGATAATTGATCGTAGATCGTTTCCGACATCCGTCCCAAGGGATATTCTAAACATAATCTATAAGATTTAACGGCAGTTGTTCCATTTGTCTGCGTGCACCTTCGCCGAACTTGGTAAACATTGAAGGTCCTCTGACCCCTGAACTCTCAGGCACCAAAAATGTATTTTCCGGCTCTAATTTTCTGAAAGGTACTTGGGGGTGTTCGGCTCAAATTAGAATTTTCAATGCAATATGCTGCAAATTTGCAAGCAAGTTAGCTCCTATATAGGGCATTATGTAGAAACAATTTATACAATTTTCAACATTTGTGATTAGAGTTGCAGCCTAATGAAAATATTAGTCTATACCATTGATTTCAATAGTTTTCTTTCTCTATGTAAATGACTACCATTGAATTTCTCATGAAACCTCTTGAATATTGAGCATTTACAAGAGAGCAAATATCTAAACTGTAAAAATCCACTAGTAACCATTGTGAGAAAAGTAATGAAGAAAAATATTGGAAAAAGTAGGTGTTTTGATTGTTCATACAATGGTTGTTTGATACCCAGGCATGGGGCAAGAGGCCAATGCTAACTGCTAATACTTGTCATTGTCTGCATTGCTTAGAATCCAACTGACACTGCTGGTTAATCATGTGAATTTTAGTTTTGTTTATTTACCATTATTATTGATACTATGGGAGTATTTGGATATAGACTGACAGATTCGACAAGGTGGAACAATATAAGGATGAGACCTGATGCTATTCTGCCTAGTCAAATTGGTCACGGTTCTGTATTTATGGAATCTTGATGGTGTAATTATTGATGGAATAATTGATATTTTCACAGATTCTTTTCAAACTAAGTTTTTTTTAATTTTTTGATTGTTTTAATTATGGGTTCAGGGTTTCGTCATAGACGATCTTCCTACCCCTCCCACGGCATAAATAGGGAAGTCGTCTAGGTAACATGTATAGTGATAACACATTACGAAATCATCATTATGAACATATGACATGGATGAAAAGAAATGAAAAGAGTTTTACATCAGTTACCAAATAAAATAGTTATATGCTAACCATTACGGGCTAGAAAAGGATTTCAATGTTGTCACTTTAAACCGGCAGCGATTCCTTAATTCCTATATCCCTAATATCATATGGTAATTGGTGGAAGGTAGGTCAATTTTTCTGCTTCTGGTTGTATTAGGTATTTGAATTGCAAAAATCAGCCAAAGTTTGCTGATGTTGTCTTAAGGCAAATCACCTACACTATGGGTAGGATCACATTTGCATTGGGTCGCAACCGGTTGGGTTGGCCAATGCATCAGATTCGCATTGTTTTACCAACATGTTTGTAAAAAAAGATGCATCCCAATGCAACCCAACTTGTGCCAATGCGCGCCCAGCACGACTCAACACATGCCAACGCATCCCCAAATGCAAAGTAAAATATGCTTTGGGTTGGGTTACATTGGGTCAATGCATGTGGTAATATACCCTCAATACATGGTATATTATGCTCAATAACGCACATCAGATGCGACCCAAAGCGTCCGTGTACCCAACAGGAAGTGTAATTAGGGCTCTGATTAGCTCGCTTGGAGGTCAAAGTTCATGCAGTCAGAATTGGACGCCTATAATTAGTCTGAAAGAACTAGGTTGGATTACTTCTCTGTATCAATACACTACAAAATCACTATAACCACAATTGATGCTTTTGCTGTATGTATATTTTAGTTATCCTCTAAAAGTATGATAAAATGTGTTCATCCTGTAGTGCCATTATAATGTAATGCAGATGTGAATGGGAGTAATGTGTAGAAAGATAGTGTCAATGCAATTGTTTGGCAGAATATAGACATACTCAACTTTGACCTCATAGATATCCATATCAGATCATCCCGGCATTTAATGATTCACTAATCCTGATTATGTTTTACCATTAACCTCTCTTTAATCTTTTCTGTCATGATTGTAGCTAAAACAAGTATAAATATTTACCTTTTACATAGAAATAACAAGTAACAGGTATTACATTTGGACAATATAATTACAGAAATATTTGTTAATCTTCCTCCAAGTCACCATAATCAAAAACACCTGCCTTCTGTTAAATAATCTTTTCTTTTTTATGTAATGCTATGCAACTTCCATATATATATATATTTTTCATCTCACCCTTCCATTTTACATTTCAGTCCGATGATGACTGTGCTGGCTCAGACAGATGTGGATCATGTGGACAATGCATCAACCCTAATGGTATGATCTATTTTAAGGCCCACACTCTATGATAGATTAAGATTAATCATAACGATTTATTATTTATGCATTCAGCTTTCTGGAACAATAAATCTTTTTAATAGCCAGACCTTGTCACATGATATTAATGCATACATTATGTGTTATGTGATACCTTAAATATGTAAGGCATCCCACTGAAACTAATTTGATTTATTATTTCAGATTTTACATGGTGTGATGTAAGTACAATGTTATTACACAAAATCTCAAAAAGATTTTTATTTGAAGCAAATTTTAGAAAAAAAATATCAAAGTGTGCATGTCTGAAATCTGCAAAAAAAAAATTGGTATGTTATAGATGGCAGGCCTTAGATTGCTGTAATGTGTATTGGTTCAGAGGAAAAAATGTCATAGCCTTAAGTTTTGGCCTTAAGTTGCCTTTGTTTTACCTGGGTTTGAATTTGCTTTTTCTCCTGATTTACAACTAACAAGGCCACCAGTACATGCCCTGTCAGCATGACATGTGTCTGCAGCGTCTGTGTCTAGAAGTGAGCAGGATTTCAAACATAACCAACAGGTAGGATTCCAACTATCATTTATGTAAAGATCTTTAGCACACCTTTGGAGGTAACCCAAAAACATTCATGAATCTAGAAATTCAGACTAGTCATAAAGTGAAAAACTGTATTAGTACGTTGCCTTTATGTTCTGATTGACACAGAAAATATATTATGAATAAATGTATAAACTTTTTTTCATGCTCACAAATATTCCTCACTTTCTGGATGCACAAATATAAGTGAATGTCTTTTGGTTACTATCTCTAGTCATCTGACCAGGTTTTTCATAATCTCTGTAATCATGACAATGTTGCCCCTAACCAAATGGGATGTAAATCATTAATGTGGAAACTTTGTTAATTTTAATTGTAAACATTTGACTAATACATATCAACCAGAAAACATTGACAAGCAAAGTGACAATTTATCATTTTTCAACTGGTTAACTGATCTCCTATATGATTTTCAGTGCATCTAAATGTAGATTCAGAAGCACGGCTACCCATGACAAAAAAAATGAATTTGATCACAAAATTAAAATTTAACCAACAGTATAACGTGTTCCTTAAAACAACATAATTCTTAGAGGCATAAAATCATAACCAATCCAATTTCTGTTTTTGTATATGGTACTTCAAAGAAGATTATTGCATAAATAAATAATTGACACTCCCACGCCCTTGCAAGACTTTCATGTGTCTATAATACCTCTAAAGTGCTACACTAGTACTAATATACAGCAAAATTTATCATAATATTCATATAAATATCATAAAGAATGAAATAAGAAAACATTATATCTATTGATGCATTTCAAATTGATGCATCTACTGTTTCTGTTCCTGTTCTTAATAAGAATGCTTAAAATTTCTTACATTTTTCTTGGTCAAATTGTGAATTGAAATATCATGGAACAGAAACAAACACAAATGTAAAATTTATGGAGCAAAACATCTTTTATTCTAGGATGTGCAAACAAATCTAGCAGTTCAAGAATATAAATAATTTATATGTTAAATTCCAATCAAAATAAAGTATTTTCAGCAGTCTTAACAAAAGATGAAATTGCTCTAGAATAAAAAAACTGAAATGTACTGGAATCCTGATGAAGGCCCACCTGTCAAAACATGGCATTTAGTCGGGTGTGTTAACCCTTTAGACCCCAATCCGGCCATGGCCGCCTGTGGGTAATATCCCCAATCTGGCTGTAGCCGCCCGGAATAATGGAAATTTGTCCATATTTTTCCAAATAAGTCCAAAGAGAACAGTTTTATGAATATTCAATGTACAGAAATGGATAATATATCGTTTGGAAGTTTATTCAATTCCCTAATCAATGATAGTAACCCCATTACAATAACATTCATTGCAAAGGGTGGGTCATCCTTTGAAGTTCCTCAATTAAAAGAAATTTAGGGAATTCTGGAGGGAAATCCATGGAAATCATGGGGAAATCAAACAATTTATGATTGTAATGTGTGGGGTCTAAAGGGTTAACTGCTTTTTCTTTGTTTGTTTTTAATTCTCTTTATTTATCCTGGGTCATCTCGCTTACATAATTGGTTTTCGTCAAACTTCAGCCGTACATATATGTCCTTAATATTATATAACAAAAGCATCTTAAGATCAAAAGTAACAAAAAGGTATTTATTTATTTATTTTAACTAAGTATAGTAAAATGCTAAAGGACAAAAAAATTGTTCACATGATAGTACCTAATTATTAGTAATCATTCAACTATTGTACTGCAAAAATTCTTATAGGATATTGTTGGTCACATATGTTCAGCTCCTGATGTTGTATAATACATCTCTACCTCAGTCAGAGCAGTAAGAACCTTTTTATTTTACCCAGGTCATAAAGTGTCACTAGCTGAATACAAGATTTATGTATAGGACAAATAAACTAGGGCAACATAGTCGAAAAGCTGGTTTGTAGGTACAGCATCCTTGAGCCACATATCCACTATACTTGTTCAGTGCAAAATGTTACAAAGCAGCACACAACACTGATAGTTCACAGTTATAGGTTTATTCCAATCGAGCTAGGTCTGTAAACAGGGGTACAGAGCCTAGCCACCGTAATCCACTGCCCGGAAACAAGTTGGTCTGCCGTCTCCCTGCCGTCTCTCTATCTCGCTGACTACCCCGGCCCGTTCTGCCACTGGGGCGACGTGTCAATGGTTTTGTAATGTTGTTGTTCGTCTGCTGACGTCAAAGACCAGGATCAGACCATATTTTCTTAGAACTTGACCTCAGCAGACCAAACCTCGCGCTATCCCCAGGGTTGCCGATGATCACACCACCCCTTCTACTAGGGATCATGTGATCAGCAAGTTTCCAAGAATTGGCCGATTTTTTAATCAATTAGTATGCAATATTGAAATACAAATGTTTGATATGAATTAGTAATAAAACTGGCTGGTGATTCTTATAGAATTGGCCAACTTTAGTCTGTGGACTGGGTCAAAATCACCTTGTGGATATAGGGCCTCAAATGTTTTGCCACCTACTCAAGGTTAAACCAAGAGAAGTAGGACAAACTGGTGAACTACGATCTGTCATTACTGGAAGACCTATTTCAGGTCCCACACTCTCTCACACTATATTCTACAAAAATATCCCAAATATTTCCTCCAAAGCAGTATGTTTAAAACTGTGAAAATGTGAGCTCATCTGCAGGACAGAGCTATGTTAAGGCATAAGAAGAGGTTAAGAGAGCTGTGTAATTTAAGGTTAGCAAAAATATAGACCAAATGGTCTCGAGAAATTAACAGGACGTACTGCATTGGATATCCTTCAACTTTTTGCCATTGTAATTGGAATATTGATTGAAGATTAAAACATATAAAGACTACTAATAAATATTTGTCATGGGAACTAAGTCATATCATAAAAACTGACAAAGAATCATAATTCAATATAGAAAACATTAAAGAAGGGCTTTTTTTTTCTTGGCCAGCAGACCTATAGTAGACATCAAACGTGTAGGCAATTGTTACGTTGGTTGTAATTTGGTAATGTTAGGATATTGCATTGTCACAACTTACCTACAATGTTGAGGTTATGGCCGTGAGTTCATTTGCAATAAATTTTGTATTGCAATGCTTTTGCAATGTTTTCACAACATTCCCTGCACTCCCCATCCATGGAGCATTCACACCTGGCCAAAGCTGTAACAATGAGGGTGCCAAACAACCACCAGGATAACCTTTACTAATAAATATAATTGACAGTTCAAACAAGTATCCAGAATATATAAGGCTACATACACAAGTTTCTTCTTATATTTCTAATCATTAAAGTGAACCTTTTAAGAAAATGCTTTTATGATATTCTATTTCTAATAGGCTTATGTTTTAAGTTTTTAAGCTTAATGATCCCTTGGGCAAGCCTACAACTCTATGAGCTATCCCACAGCCTCTAAAAATGGCATACTATTTTAAGGGTCAACTTGTTGACCCCATGTCAACTGACAGCTTTGGGGCTACCCTACAGCCCATTTGGTTGACTACAGCTAATTTGTAATAAAAAATACAGAAACTTAAAATGTATTTGTATCTATTTTAAAATCACAGTACAAATGTTCTTCTTAAAGTTTCCACAACCATGTTTTGCCAACATAAATTGTGTTGTGATACGTTGCAACAACATATCTTTCAAATGTTATAGAAACTTCTTTTATAACATTGTAGACCCACCAATGCCATTAATTGTCAAAAGTTGTTGCAACCTTTCTGGGAGTCTACATCCTTATGCTGTTGCATTGTTATGCTGTAACATTTTTACAACAGAAAAGTACTTTTGCATCAACATTGTTAAAAACAAAGTTTTTGTAGCTCATTCCAAGCTATATTGTGTGACAAAATATGCAAAAGTCTGTTATTGGCAGAAAACTTGAGAATTCTTCCATGTTCATCATCTATATCATTAAGCCCAAAATTGCATAGCGGGTCAAAAACAGTCAAATTCATTAATGTAAGACATCTTTAAGACATTTCTGTTTTGAAACATTCAGCTGTAATTTCTTGACCTCAAACAATAGATATACCTTCAATATGATTGTGTTTTTTTTAACAAGAACCCTGTCAAAACAAGTCCAGTATAAAATACTTTTTCTCCCTCTGAGGATAACTGCGTAGTGTGTTTAAACTTTTTGCATTCATGCTCTGATTCGGCATATGTGACCAACGCTGCAAATTTGGGGCTTATCAACATACACTTTGATAGGCATATCATCAATAATTCTAGAGAAAATCAAGTGGTTAAATACGGTAAAATTTGACTAGAAATGAAATTTTGTCTAGTTTTACATGAAATAAATATTTCTTGAAAACCTTTGGACAATGCTGCCATGGTAACCATAATGTAAAGCAAATGTCAAATTGTAGAAATACCCCTGAGAAGAAACATTTTGTTTCCATGGAAACCAGGTCACATGACAGTGATTCTGAATTTGAATGAAAATATAAAAGAACTATCAGGCTACATTATAATATCAACAGATTCAGTCGAGCAAAAATGAAAGCATTTTGTATGATTCATGATTCACACAGTTCATATCTTACTCAATATTTAACTGTTACTACCTTCATCTAAAATAGTTGACCCGGCCACATCACGTTCAGAGGTCCACAACTTATGTAAGGAATATTTGAAAGCATTTTGCATTTTTAGCAAGCCTGAGACCTGTTCTACATCCACCATCTGTGTCAGTAAGTCCCAAATTTACAGAGAAGGTCACACAATCATAAAAAAAAACAAATGTATAAGAAAAGAAAGGTAGAAACGCTATACAAGAAATGAGGACAAGTTAACTAAAAGGGTCAATACTGTCAAAAAATGTGCAGTAACCCAGAAAAGTTTGGAAAACAAGAAACTACACTACCACGAGACTCACCTGACAACTACAAGTACATAAAGAAGAGGACATCTGTTCCATCTTAATTGGTTTTTGATAATAGCCCCTGATCAACACATGGTAAGTTCTTCTATACTCCCAAGGGTCTATCAAACCTTCAAACTTGAGGGGGTTTTGGGGAATGTTAGGATGTTCCAGGCAAAAACTAAAGGGGTTCCCAATGATCTAGAAGTTTCAATAATCTGTAAATATTTGATTGTTGAAAAACTCATAGTACTTGTCACCATTGTTTTAAAATTGAGAAGACCCCCACACCCTGGCTGCCGGTCACTTTCTACAGCTGTTAACATACATGACGCACTATATATACCCCTAAAGCCCATGAAACCTTTTCTAAACACATTGTCTATCAAAAAAAAAATAACATGGAGAAGTTTGGACAAAGAAAACGTTTCATATTCAAAGAATATCTTTAAATATTGACAGTTTTATAGGAAACTTAACCAACCATGTAATATCCAACACGCAGACGGTCAAGCCACATCCTAATATAACTCCCGATGAACTAACAGCGTTAGAAGACCTACGCTCTGATGATTCCATTATCATCAAACCAGCAGATAAGGGTGGAGCGATCGTAATACACTTTAGATTACATTAATGAAGCCCATTGCCAGCTAAACAACCCTCAACATTATGAACACTCAGACATCAAACTCTTTGACCACTCGATCAAGAAGATCAAGATCTACTTAACCAACTTGGTACAACATGGATTACTACCACCATATGTTCATCTCAACCTCACCCACAAGTTCCCTATACTTCCCAAATTCTACATGTTACCGAAAATCCACAAACCAGGCAACCCAGGTAGACCAATTATCTCAGCCTGTGGCGGACCCACAGAGAAGATCTCGGCACTCGTAGACTTATCCATTAAACCACTTGTCAAGAACTTACCAAGCTACGTTAGAGACACAGCTGATTTTCTGAACAAGATCAAACAGGTCAACGTACCAGCAGACCACACCATGCTAACCGTAGATGTCTCATCTCTCTACACTAACATTCCACACGCTGAAGGCATCGAAGCCACCTGTGAATACCTACTACAGAGAACAAATGAGACTCCGCCAACAAGGGTGATCTGCACTTTGTTACACTTTGTCCTAACCCTCAATTATTTTGACTTCAACGGCCAAATTTACCATTAAGTAAGTGGAACAGCCATGGGGACCAAGATGGCCCCAAACTATGCCAACCTCTTCATGGGTCGCCTCGAACGTGATTTGATCAACCACTACCCTGTCAAGCCTACACTGTGGTTACGTTTTATTGATGACATTTTCTGCATCTTCCCCGGGGATGAAAGTGAAGCGAAGAAATTCCTACACTATTTGAACAACTACCATTCTACCATAAAGTTTACTGCCGACATTTCACATGAAAGGGTGAACTTCTTGGATGTCACCGTAATCAGAGCTTCAGATGGATGTTTAAACACAACACTCTACCGCAAACCTACTGATATCTACCGCTACCTACACTACCGATCGTTCCACCCGAACCACCAGAAGAAATCCATCCCCTACAGCCAGTTCATACGGATTAGAAGAATCTGCACACATAAGAGTGACTTTTTCCTCCACACGAACAACATGATAGCCTACATGGTTACGCGTAGCTACCCACTCAAGCTACTATTGGAAGCCCAGTCTCGAGCCAGCCAACTGATCCGAGACGACCTGCTGTCCACCACCCAAAAGATCGTGAGTACAAGCAACATCCCACTGATTGTAACCTTCGACCAAAACCACCCTGTCATCTCTACCGGTGTACACAATTCCAAGTTTCTGTTGGACAACACAAAAACTTCTCTCAAAGACAGTAAAATTCTGGTCACTTTCTGTCGAAACTGAAACTTAAAAGACATCCTCGTCAGATCAGACATCAATAGCCCCGAAGTGAAGAAAGGATTCCATGCGTGTCGAAAACCACACTGTAGAACCTGTCAACACGTTAGATCTATCAACACCGTGACCAGTACATCCAACGGTAGAATCGTACGGGTCGCAACGAATGCCACTTGCGAGACCCCGGACGTCGTCTATTTAATCGAATGCAAAGTTTGTAAGATCCAATACATCGGCCAGACGTCGAACAGTGTACACACACGCCTCCAGCAACATATTAGAGATATACAAACTCCTGAAAGCCTGAAAACTCTGCCAATTCACTACAACACGCCAGGCCACTCGGAGAGGGACGCCATGTTGACAGTGTTGGACACTTCAACGGAAATCAATGCACGCCTCCGATTGGAGGAGGCTTACATCACGTGGCTGGGAACGTACCAACCGGTGGGTCTCAACCAACGGCTTTAGAACGAACTAGGTCAAACCTGTGTACAAACATGGAGTTCACATGCGGTCGCTGTAAGCGTAAATCTGGCAGTCTAAAGGCAGCTCGTCGTCATGAAACTTTAGCGCACAACCAGGACTCACTCATCCACCAATGTGAGACGAGTCAGAAGGGATACCAAACCAGAACGAGCCTAAGTCGACACATCTCAAAACGACATCGGGACGCAACAGTGGAATTACCGTCCACTTCTACTTCAAATGGCGGGATTGAACCACCGGCCACCAAGGTGCAACGGCATGAGACTATCCCAACTCCGGAGGTTAGGCAGGTGGTAGACATCCAGGCCTCTGGAGCCGCATCAACTCTCAGCCTGATACCGGAGATGCCGACGAACGCCATTGTTTCAATGACACCGACCATCAACCCGAATCCCGGCGTCGAAGATCAACCATCCACCAGTCTACCAGTGGCGTCAACAGGTAATGACTCCTTCAACTTGTCTCAGTTTCTGACAACTGACCCCATCATCTCTACTCTCCTACCAGGCACTGTCATTACTGCTCTAAACCTGTTGGACATAAATCTGCAGCTGCCTCCGCAGAGTGCTTCCACTCCAGTGATCTCAACCAACCACCTACAGTCAACCGTGGATACGGATTACGCCAACAGCTGTGCAGAAGCCTCCCAGTCGCCAAACCTCTCAACACCTGAAGGACTATCCCCCATTACCCCACAGCAACCATCCAACGAGCCCCAGCAGGATCCTGGTAGTGTTGTAAACTGTGAACAATCTGCTACTACCGACCACAGCCCGAATACTGTACCACCAGTCAACGCCCTGGAAACCCTAAATCAGTACAAAGGGTCTTCGGACTCTTCACCGGAACCTCAACGTGTGATGACCAACCCCTCACCAGCCACCATGGTGACTGGTAACACGTACTCGCCGATATCGGCGCCCTCGAGCCCTAAGACATCAAATGAACAATCGTCCGAGCACGAAGCTCCCCCGCCGCCGGCACAGGAAAATCCAGAAGTGGAACTATGCCGACGCATCCACCATGTTGCTGGACTAATTGACCAGATTATACCAGGCCGAGGAGCCATGATGGCAGACTGGATTTTATTCCAACACTTAATGATGTGAAATCCTATTTTTCAGTAGAGTGTAACTAACTACCATTATTATCCAGGACGTAGTGAGACTGATGAATTTTTATAACCACTTGTAACTCTGTTACTAAGAATTTTTTTTTATTCTATAAGAGTTCGGACTTTCTAGGGGCAAGTTTATCCTCTGTTAGTTGCTGGATATGTGTTGACTATATAATTCATAAATAATTATAAATAACTCGTTTAATTCATCAACAAATATCATATTGGTAACTTTTTTATTCAACCAGTAGATTATTCCACTTTTAAAACCTTTTCAACGTTTAATCGGTTTCACCAGTAGAATATTCAACACGGTAGTTTGAAATCAACCGTTTGAATTTTCTACACTTTAGAAATCTACGCTTTAGATCGTCACATATAAAAGCCGAACGAACGCTTTCCAATTCAATCCTGATGAAGACACTAACCTGTCGAAACATGTCGATTCAGCCTATCAACCATTGAATAAAAGTCAACTTTTCAATTTATACTGTCGTCGAGTTGGATGTACATCAACACTTTACTTTAAATATTGTGTAAGATTTTGCATATTTTTTGCATAATTTGTCGTCCCTCGACCACCATTTATTGCGAACATACTTAATTGAAAATTCCTTCTCAGGGAATAATTTTGATACCATTTACCATGGTATTGCTTTCCTTATAGTTTGCATTGATGTTTCAATGGTGCTTATTCTATTTCAGTCAACTCTCTACACTAAATCCACTAAAATGCATCACCACCAGCTCTTCTGTGCCATGCTGATTGTTGGCCTCGCTAATACAGCTGTTGTTTTGGGTAAGAGACATTACTACATAAGCTCTAAATTCCTGCAACCAAGTCCATAAACTGTTTCTGACATTGTGCAAAGTGACCTGTTTTCACAATGACTGATCATAACAGCGACAACTTTTAGATAACTTTAAAGGGCTCCTTGCACATAACAACCTATTTTATATTTAATTAACTTCTCTTTGGTATTTTAGAAATATTGCAAACGTTTGACATGAAATATTTCATTGTTCAATACATTATGACAGTGATTTCTAATAGATAATCAATTAGAGAAACACAGTTAAACACAATTGTGACCCAATCTGACATACTGAAACGGATGTTGCAATGAGTCGCATGTCGCACGTTACACCTCGTTTTAAAGCTTATTAGCTAAGGAATGCTATGGAAGGGTCGTGCGACTTGCGACTCATTGCGACTTGTGACTTATTTTGTCAGATCGGGTCACAGTTGGAGAGAAAAAGAAAGATCTAAGTAGAATGATTAATGTAGTATATTGTCACTGGTACTAATGTACAGACTGTCTGTATAATTATTAATGGATCTAACTCTGTGCTTTAGGACAAGGACCGGAAGGACCGGAAGGACCGGAAGGACCAGAAGGACCGGAAGGACCAGAGGGACGGTTAGGAGGAGGAAGAGGAATGCGAAGAGAATCAGGAGGACCAGGAGGACCAGGATTTCCAGCATTACCCACAAGGATGACTGGGTCGACAGGGCCAACAGGGGGAGGAAGCAAAGGACCGATAGGACCAGTAGGACCAGAAGGGCAATTAGCAGGAGGGGCAGGAGGACCAGGATTTCAAGGAGGACCAGGAGGACCAGGAGGAGCAGGAGGACCAGGAGGACCAGGATTACCCGCAAGGATGACTGGGTCAACAGGGCCAACAGGGGAAGGAAGCGAAGGACCAATAGGAGCAGTAGGACCAGAAGGACCACTAGGAGGAGGACCAGGAGGACCAGGAGGACCAGGAGGACCAGGCATGACCCCAGCACCAACAGGGGCCACAGGGGCAACTGGGCCAACAGGGGGAGGAAGCGAAGGACCGATAGGACCAATAGGACCAGAAGGACTAGTTGGACCAGAAGGACCACTAGGAGGAGGACCAGGAGGACCAGGATTTCTAGGAGGACCAGGAGGACCAGGCATGACCCCAGCACCAACAGGGGTAACAGGGGCAACTGGGCCAACAGGGGGAGGAAGCGAAGGACCGATAGGACCAATAGGACCAGAAGGACCAGTTGGACCAGAAGGACCACTAGGAGGAGGACCAGGAGGACCAGGATTTCTAGGAGGACCAGGAGGACCAGGAGGACCAGAAGGGCCAGGAGGACCAGAAGGACCAGAAGGGCCAGGAGGACCAGCAGGACCAGGAGAAGCAGGAGGACCAGAAGAAACAACGGGAGTCCCAGCAGGAGAAAGTGTAATTGAAATAGATTTACCAGAAGGACAAGGAAGAACAACAGGAGACCCGGCAGGAGAGAGTGTAATTGAAATAGATTTACCGGAAGGACTAGGAAGAACAACAGGAGTCCCTGCAGGAGAGAGTGTAATTGAAATAGATTTACCGGAAGGACTAGGAAGAACAACAGGAGTCCCGGCAGGAGAAAGTGTAATTGAAATAGATTTACCGGAAGGACTAGGAAGAACAACAGGAGTCCCGGCAGGAGAAAGTGTAATTGAACTAGATTTACCCAAAGGACTAGGAGGAACAACGGGAGTCCCAGTAGAAGAAAGTGTAATTGAAATAGATTTACCAGGAGGACCAGGAGGACCAGGAGGACCAGCAGCACCAGGCATGAGTCCAGAACTAGCATGGGTTACAGGGAAAGGAACAGAAGGACCTATAGGAGGAGGCAAGTATTGGCAGTATTTTAACTCTTAATAATTATGTCTTAAATTAGTAGCAGCTGGTTCCAGAAAACCATACCAATTATAAGAAAATGAAAGAACAACCAAACTGAAAATACTTTCAACTAAACTCTTCATTTGCCTCAATGCTGATGTTATAAATGTTCATGCTGACATTTCCATATTAAATCCATTCTAGTTGTGTGCCAGGTAAGTGTAAGCCTTTCTACATCTTTATCTATAAATGAAGCTGCTAAAAGTTATCACAAGTATACTTGAGATTTGTGATGAAAAGCTCTGTAGATTGAGTGCTTGCATTAGTCTCAGTCATGCTAACCTTTCACTGCCAGTGGCAACAACTGGGTTATCAAAGGTCTTGGAACCTCTGGCTGCTGTGTGTATTGCCCTGTGTAAGGGACCATGCACATTGAAGAACACCAGCCTCAGTTAGAATGTCTCATAGATTTGATCACCATCACTGCCCTTGATATGACCCTGGCAGTTGATTAAGCCATAAAGCAACCAATAACCAGCCACTTTTCATTACCTGCATTGCTTAGAATAAAGCCTTATAATATTGACACCCATAGATAATTGATCGTAGATCATTTCTGACATCCGGCCCAGGGGCCCATTGCACAATGATTTCGTTAGCAACGAAATTAATTTTCTTAATTATAGCCTACCTATTGTTGTTACTTTTTTCATAACAACAACCGTTTTGACACAATTTTTTTCTAAATTTAGAATGCTCTCAAAGAGCAGTAACTTTTACTGCTTTTTTTTTCTATTTTTTCCCTTCCTATATCAATTTACAGAATTCAATTCCATTCTCTTTTTTTTTTTTAAACAATTTTTATTTATACTGAACACATCTCAAACCGGGGTCTGCTCTCCCTCAGTCTCCAGTTACAATCCAGTATGTCTTGGGTAGAATAACTCTTGGATATTTAATCAAACACATATAAAAACAATTATAATTACGTGAACAACGTATCAGTTTGATGTACAGATCGTATAACATGTGATTCAGGTTATATAAATACCTTGATGAGATGAGATGAGATGAGTTTCAATTTTAGCACAGCAAACTTAGGGTATATATTAAAGGGGGATCAAAATATTTCAATACTCAGATCAATATGATGCAGATTTATCTTACATACCAAATACAGTCGCAATACAGATCAGTTGTGTCATCGGCCAGTTACAAAAGTAGAGTTAATGTATAACTTTAACCTCAGGATAAGAAGCAATTATTTTTCATTAAAAGAAGTTCGTAATAGGTCGTTGTCCAGTAGGTGTTTGATTTTGAGCTTAAACAGTTTTTTGTCCCTTATGATTCTAGTTTCAGTGTCCAGGCTGTTCCAGATCAGTCCACCCATGTAAAATGGGGTTTTTCTAATATATTTGTAGCGAGGAACCAGAAGAGAGATAATCAGCCCATCCTGGGATCTGGTTTTAAGTCCTATTGATCTTTGTAGGATACATGCCGATCCTTCTTGGAAACTCTCCCAGACACACATTAAAAGGGAAACTATTCTTCTGTAGTCACATTTCCTAATATTTGTAAGTAGATGGAGGTCATTGATGTGTTGGTCTTGGGGATCCTGAATGTTCAGACAATTTCTTATAGCATTATTTTGAAGCATTTGTAGGGCGGACAAATCCTGCTGGTTTAATACATTCAGAAAAACACTACCATAGTCCAGGATTGAACAAAACATTGATTTGCAGACCATTAAAGCAGCTTCAACTGTCAAGTATGGGCGGATCCGCCTCAGTATAAATAACTTGTAGTTGGCCTGTTTGATAGTGTTTGCAAAATAAGCATTGAAATTCAGACCATTGTCAATTTCAATGCCAAGATACCTAAAAACGTTCACATTTTTTAATACAACAGAGTTCACCAAGAAATCATGTTCGAGAGTAGTTCCTTTATGGGATGGAAAAAATTGCGTCTTTGTTTTATCAGTGTTAATCGTAAGTTTATTACAGTCACACCAGCATGTTAATGAAGTAATATCATCCTGTATGAGAGAACAATCAGTTACAAGAGTATCAGGATTGAGGGATCTATATAATACTATATCATCAGCATACAGTAATAAATCACAATTTTTTATCTCCATTTTTACATCATTAATATATAATATAAAAAGAAGCGGATCCAAAAACACTCCCTTGCGGGACACCATACGAGATGGGGGCACAATTGGATTTCATAACATTTATTTTTGTTGATTGCAACCGACCATTTAGGTAGGATTTAAACCATTCAATGGCACCCGAGGAAAAAGCGTAGTCTGACATTTTTTTCAATAATATATTGTGGGAGACAGTGTCAAACGCTTTTTAAAAATCAGAATACACTGCTAAGCTATGTATAGTAGATTTCAGGTTTTGATAAAGGTCAGTGGTGTAGTTGTATACTGTTTGGATAGTCGATTTATTTTTTCTAAAACCATTTTGTTCATTTATAAGGATTTTGTTTGTTTCCAAGAAATCCGACATTTGATCATGGATCAAATGTTCAATTATTTTACTCGTTAGAGGGAGTATGGCTATAGACCGAAAGTCTCCAGGGGATTTAGGGTTTGATACTTTCGGAATAGGTACTATGGTGGCAGTTTTCCAGGCTACTGGAAAGGTTGATTTGTCGAGGGAGGCCTGTAAAATATTCAAAAGTAGATCTGGCAGATGAGAGAAGATTAGTTTCCAATAGGGTTGCAATTAGGGGAAAACCACTTGACTTGTGAACTTTAATGTCTTTTATATATTTAAGAAGGTTTGTCTTCTTAATCGATTTAAAATGGAATATTGATTGAATTTGTGTTGTAGTTATTGTTGTCTGGGTATAGGGATGTGTGTTAATTCTGTTCGCCAGATTTTCCCCATTTGTGGCAAAGAAGTTATTTAGACAATTTGCTGCATCTAGATCAGACAGAGGTAGACCTTCATCATTCATTATGCCAATATACTCAACAATGCTGTCAGGTAGAATCTTTTTAATAGTATTCCAAAACTTTTTTGGGTCTTTTGAATTTCTCTCCAGTTCCTCCTTTAAATAGTCCGATCTAGCTCTCTTGACAGCAGTATTGACCTGGTTGCCAAGTTTTTTAGCTCGCGTTTTGAGAGTCTTATCCTTCGATTTAGCAGCTGCTTTGAGGGCATTGTCCTTATCTTTAATAAGTTCCAAAAATTCATTTGAAAGCCAAGGGGGTTTAGAGTTTTTTGATTGAAAATATTTCAGTGGGCATTGGCTATCAAGTTCTTGTAAGACCAATGTGTAAAAGACTGACCATTTTTCATCTAGGTCATCTATTTCTATGAGTTTATCATTCAAATTATTCTTAACATTAGAGACAAAGAGGGTTTCAGATTTTTGTAGGAGCGACCTTGGAAAGAGACCTTACTGTAATGTGATTTAGGTTTTTTTATTCTAAGGGAGATGGGTAGGTGGTCACTAACATTCCAATAGAGTACCGCACTGTCTTGACATTTAATTGAGTTAGAAAAAATAAGGTCTATCAGTCCCTTGGAGGAGGAATCACTATCAAGTGGTCTAGTGGGAGTATTTATAAGTTGGGTTAAAGACCTACTGTTTGTTAGTTTTGTTAATTTTTGGTGTTAGGTGATTGCTTCTTTAACCAATCAATATTAAAATCTCCTCCTATAAAGAAATCAGAGTTATCTGTATTGGGGATACATTTAAAAACATTTTTTAATGTTGAGATGAAATTATCTATATTACCATTCGGGGGTCTATAAACTGTAAAAAATAAGTCGGTTTAGTTTCTTTAATACTAACTTAAGCTATAACAAGCTCTATGTCAGCATTGGAGATAAGGAAGGGATTTTGGTCAAGAATTTTAATATTAAGTGTATTAGCCCAGAGGACCATGACTCCTCCTCCACGTTTGGGATACCTATTGGAATTTAGTGTTTGTCTGTCATGTCTAAAGATGTTATAACCTGGCACCCGTATAAAACCATCGGGTAGTTGTCCTTTAGCCATGTTTCAGTAAGGCCAAAGAACTGTATATTCGATCCGGATATATGTTCTGAGATAAGGTCAACCTTGTTACAGATGCTTCGAATATTCCAGAAACATATTCTGATCCCTTTAGAAACATGGTTTGGATTCATGGCATGTAGGGCTTACGTGAATGAGATGCTATGACATGAGGTGAAATGTAGGGTGATATGGAACGAGAGACTAAGGCCATTTGAGGCATGTCCCAGGTTCAAAGACATATATTTACACAATGCGCGATTTTATATAGATGTAGTAAGGAGAAGGAAGGCATGGCTAGGCAGCCAGCTATAACAGTCAATGCTTGCACAGAGAATAACATGATCAATAAATTAATAAAAATAAGTAAGTATGTCAATAACAGTTCTGTACTAAGCTCTATCAAATAGTGAGCCAGTCCGACTGAGCAGCCCGTACTGGGTCAAACGTCTTAAGAGCTAACTTTTAGAACTGTGTTAATCAGTGAAAGGAAATATTTTAGAATTTGGTTCACGGTTTGAGTAGAGTAATGATGTCCGCGTTGATGAAGAATTTTCAAATGTTCATCTAGCTGCAGAGATAGGCCACATTGACTATTTGTGTGGCCCAGTATTTAAGTGCTGATTCTGTAGGGTGGAGACCATCGTCTAAAAGGTGATATATGGTCGCGAACCAGTGGTTTCCACGATATCTGTGGATTTGCCGGGCTGTCCAGGGAGTAGGTAAATGGTTTCTTTCATTTATGGCGATTTATAAGTGGTATGCCTTGGTCGATTATGTCTTGATGTCGGAAATCGGTATGAAGACATCTAGGATATCTAGCTAAGTCCATTCCTGGTAGCTGAGCAAAAATAATGTTACCGTTAGGATGGGCTTGGTGGTAGGCCACATCTGCCTCGTTGTATAGTCCCATCATGTATTCGGTGAACTCATCCAGTGAACTATAAGGGAAGCGGAATCGTTCCACTCGGTTGTCCCATCTTGTTATGTCGCAGGAACCAGCCATGATGATACTTAGGTCGTGCAGATGTTGGGTGGAGTGGTTGTATACATCGGAAGCTATTCCTCAAACACCCGCTCCTCCTTGGGGCTTTACTTCTATTTTTGCGTCAGTACAGTTGATTTGGTTGATGTACGACTGCAATGTTTTCACTCGTGAATTCCCGAAGATCTTGATGATCGGCTTTTGGGTTATAATCTGCCATATAAGTTAGTTAAAACTGGGTGGGCAAAAGTCAATGTTTACCAACAGATAGGTTCGCCGGAAACTGCAAATCATTCGGTTGCGCATGTGTGGGGACTACCAATTTCCTTTAAGGGGTTAGCCTCGAAGCTTTCGTCCGGAGTGTTATGTGAGTTTATAGTGTGCGATTAAGTCTAATTCAATTTCGTAGAGTATAAGTGGGTTTATAAGTGGCATCCTCAAATGCTTGGTATGTATATGTGCTACTTAATAAAGGTAGGCAAGGTCCAAAACTTACCTCGTCGAGATTATAGGAAATGGTATTGTGCATGCGCAGTGGGTTTGGCGGAAGTGACAAAGCAAAAAAATTTGTAGTTCTTAATTTATGAGCTAGGTGGTACCCTGAACAGCCTCAAGTACCTTTAAAAGTGCTCTAATGTTTAAACAATAATATAATGCAAGTAAAATGTGCCTTATGATCTGAATTTTCCAAGGACAAAAATTACAACTAGCACCAGGCATGGGACCAAGAGGTCAATGCTAACTGCTCATACTTTTCATTGTCTGTATTGCTTAGAATCCAACTTACACTGCTGGTTAATCATGTGAATTTTAGTATCAATAATAAACAAAACTATGTGAGTATTGGGGATATAGACTGATAGATTTGACAAGGTGGAACCATATAAGGAAGAGTACAAAGGATGAGACCTGATGTTATTCTGCCAAGTCAAATCTGTCACGGCTCTGTATTTATTATCCTTTTCTGGAATCTTGATGGTGTATGTTTAGATTTATTACTTTTTACATCACTATTATTCATAATCTGATCAATTCTTTGAAAAATATGTTTGATCAGAGAATCATGGAGGCCAGAGTGATGTGGTTTGTTTTGAATGCTGCAATCAAGTAGTGTGGCTGGTGTAGGTTGTTTGGTCCTTGAATGATAATACGTCAAGAATAATTGATATCTTTTTTTATTTTTATTTTCAAACTAAGGTAGGTCAATTTGTCTGCTTCTGGTTGTATTAGGTATTTAAATTGTAAAAATCAGCCAGAATTTGCTGTTGTTGTCTTAAGGCCATATTACACTATGCATCGGGTCACGTTTGCATTGGGTCCCAACAATTTGGGTTGGCCAACACGTCAGATTCGCATTATTCTACCAACGTCTTTGTAAAAAAATGCATCCCAATGCAACCCAACGTGTCCCCAAATGCGCAGTATAATATGCTTTGTGTTGGGTTGCATTGGGTAATTTTTTTGTGGTCAATGCATGTGGTATATTACACTTAATAATGCACATCAGATGAGTTGTGTAATTAGGTTGCTTGGACAGAATTGGACACCTCTACTTAGTCTAAAAGAACTAGGTTAGATTACTTTTTCTGTATCAATAGAGTACAAAATCGTTTTCACCACAGTTGATGCTTTCACTGTATGTATATTTTAGTTATCCTCTAAAAGTGTAATAACATTTGTTCATCCTGCAGTGCCATTATAATGTAATGCAGATGTGAATGGTAGTAATATGTAGAAAGATGGTGCCAATGCAATTGTTTGGCAGATATAGGCTGCTACAAACATACACAACTTTGACCTCATAGAAATCCATATCAGATCATCCTGGTATTTAATGATTCACCACTCCTAATCCCTAATCTGATTATGTTTTACCATTAACCTCTCTTTAGTCTCTTCTGTCATGATTGTAGCTAAAACATGGATATATATTTACATATCACATAGAAAGAACAAGTAACAGGTATTACATTTGGACAATATAATTACAGAAATATTTGTCAATCTACCTCCAAGTCACCATAATCAAAAACACCTGCCTTCTGTTAAATAATCTTTTCTTTTTTATGTAATGCTATGCAACTTCCATATATATATATATTTCATCTCACCCTTCCATTTTACATTTCAGCCCGATGATGACTGTGCTGGCTCCGACAGATGTGGATCATGTGGACAATGCATCAACCCTAATGGTATGATCTATTTCAAGGCCTACACTCTATACTAGATTAAATCATAACAGTTTATTTTCTATGCATTCACCTTTCTGGAACAACAAATCTTGTTAATAGCCAGACCTTGTCACATGATATTAATGGATACATTATATGTTTTATGTGATACCTTAAATAATTTCAAGTAAGGCATCCTACTGAAACTAATTTGATTTATTATTTCAGATTTTACATGGTGTGATGTAAGTACAATGTTATCACACAAAATCTCAAAAAGAAGCTTATTTGAGGCAATTTGTTATAAAAAAAAGTATCAAAATGTGCATGTCTGAAATCTGCAAAAAAAATTGGGTATGTTATAGATGGCAGGCCTTAGATTGCTGTAATGTGTATTGGTTCAGAGGAAAAAAATGTCATAGCCTTAAGTTTTGGCCTTAAGTTGCCTTTGTTTTACCTGGGTTTGAATTTGCTTTTTCTCTTGATTTACATGAACCACTAACAAGGCCACCAGTACATGCCCTGTCAGCATGACATGTGTCTGCAGCGCCTGTGTCTAGAAGTGATTTCAAACAGTACCAACAGGTAGGACTCTTTAGCACACCTTTGGAGGTAGCCCAAAAACATTCATGAATCTAGAAATTCAGACTAGTCATAAAGTGAAAAACTGTGTTAGCACATTGCCTTTATGTTCTGATTGACACAGAAAATATATTATGAATAAATGTATAAACCCTTTTTCACGCTCACAAATATTCCTAAACACTTTCTGTATGCACAACTATGAGTGAACGTCTTTTAGTTACTACCCCTAGCCATCTGAACAGGTTTTTCATAATCTCTGTAATCAATTTGGCCCTCACCAAATGAGATGTAAATCATTAATGTGTAAAGTTGTAAATCGTAATTTGATGAATACCTATCAACATGGAAACATTGACTAGCAAATTGCACATTTATCATTTGTCAACTGGTTAACTGAGCACCTATATAGTTTTCAGTGCATCTAAATACGTTGTGAGAATTTATAATCTAACTTGCATGTCAATGTTTGCAGATTGGGTAAATATTTGATAATGAGTGTCATTTTGGAGAGCTTACTACATTTGAGGTTGAAAGCTTAAGCTCTTTAATTCTTTCTTTCTAAGAGACCCTATGCTGCTAGATGGAAGATACAGAAGTAGAACGTGCATTGCAAGAATGAATCATTTCACAATTCTGCATCTAAATTCAGAAGGACAGCTACATACCCATGACAAAAGTGAATTTGATCACAAAATGAAAATATAACCAACAGTATTACATGTTCCTTAAAACACATAATTCTTAGAGGCATGAAATCATAACCAATCCACTTTGATATTATGTTTTTGTACATGGCACTTCAAAGAAGATTATTGAATAAATGGAAAAATACTCTTTAAATATAAAGATTACTTGACACTCCCACGCCCTGCAAGACTTTCATGTGTCTATACTACCTCTAAAGAGCTACACTAGTACTAATATACAGCAAGTCTTATCATATAAAAAGTGAAGGAAGAAAACACTGTCTTTGCCGTTCGCTTTGTCTATTGATGCATTCCAAATTGATGCATGTACTGTTTCTGTTCCTGTTCTTAATAAAGAATGCTTAAAATTTCTTACATTTTTTGTCACATTGTGAATTGAAATATCATGGAACAAATATAAACAGCAAGTACAAATGCAAATATAAATTTGGTGGAGCGAAACACCTTTTTTCTAAGACGTGCAAATAAAACTAGCAGTACAAGAATAAAGATATTAACAGTACTGAGTATGAAATATTCAGCTTTAAATTTCAGGATCTATATATTGTGTTGTGATATCTGATGTGAATAGGTGTATGTACATAAACACTCAGCCTATGTGTAATGTTACATTTAAGGCCTATGATAGACAATACCTGTCAGGGTACCATTTTAGCTAATCCATATTGCACTCTCTCTAGTAAGGGAACAGTAATATGGTTTATATGAAAGGAAAGAACAATTGTATCTCTTTCTCTTGCTATAGTTTTCACTATGATATTGGAGAAATCAGATAGGGAAATGAGATTTTTCAACATCTATTTTTTAATATAATTATCTCAGCTACCCCCTATATTGGTTGTTATGATATTCTGGATACACGTTAAAAACTTATGTATGGAGGGAAGCATGTCTAAGATTTGAAATTTGACCAGAAAAAGGGGGCACATGCCCCATGGGACCCCTGGACCCATCCCTGTCCTGCTTTTATTTTCAGTATTAAGTGATTATGAATAAATATTTGTTCAAAAATTAAACCGAGTGCCCCTGAGTATTCAACATATCCCTTGCTGCCTCTACAACTTCTGTCCAACATTATTGCAATATAACTAATATTAATGGATAATGATTTTGGCTGACTGCTTAAAGATTATATGATACAAAGTATTGCCAAGGATGAAAGAGAGATAGGAGGTTCCAGTGTGGCAAAACGTGTAACTGCCGACTGGGGCGACATCTTTTTGCTGTTGAAATGACACAAAAAATGGTTTGCTTTCCCTTTAAAAATACTTAGTATGGCAGTGTTTTGGTCTGAATCAACGGCTGGTTTTAGCCCTGCATCACTGGGACTGCAGGGACCAGCTCCATACAATTCACAAGTCACATACTTTTGTGCTGGTTTCAGCAATGAGCAGTTACATTAAAGCTTCTGCAAGGTTACAAGTGTGTGGAAACTGGTAGGAAACATCTTTTACATAAGCTAGTTGGGGTTCCAGTACATTTCTATAATAGTGACTGCTTACTGGACCATCTGAGTGCGTAGCTATTATAGATCTTTGGTATTGTCACAAGCAGTCAATAGTTAAAAAAATGTGGCACAATTGTTTATGTGACTAAGGCCGAAAGGTTTGAAGGTGACCCAACCCGAAGATATAGAGAAAGTGAATATTAGGGAGAAACAGGATTGGAAAATTAATGACAGGAAAACATGGAACGTTTTCAAGTTATACTCGGTCTTATACCGGTACTCTAAATTCACTCCGTGTGCCTGAGGGTCCCTAGATGGGGAGGGGGGGGGGGGGTCGGGGATCCCTGTGCCCTGATTTTAAAATCATCCTGGTATGTGTCCTTGTTCCTTTTATATTCATAGTCCAACTCAATAGTCCCCTATCAAATCTAAGAAATACTAAATGTCAATACGTCAAGCACTTACCGTTGACAACAGTTGTCAGGAAACAATGGTTGTCAAGCAGCAACGTGACGTCATCCCCGTGATCATTTTGACATGGGGGAGGACAAGTAGAAACTAGAGCAGTGCGCCTTACATGACATTTTCTGTTTCATCTAATAAAACACATATGGCAACTTAATCTGAAGAACAAAATTAATTTGAATTCAATATAGATTTGATTAGCCGGACGGCAGATTATGAATAAATAGGCCTGTGTAGTACAGAAGGCTAAGCAGGTTAATTTACTTGATTGCACCCCCGATGATTTTCAATCTGAGAACGTCACCAATCTAGAATGAGCACCTGCCATAATTTGACAGTCTCAACAGACGTTTTGACGATCTTTTCTTCACAAAAGGAAAATCAGTGTTACCCTGAAATAGCAGTGCCAGCATCAAAACTATTGGATGTAAATGTGTATATATGATGTGTACCCAGCCAAGCTGCGACGTGACAGAAAAGTTCTGCAACCATACTTTTTTAGTCTGTCTGTTACTTACTAAGATGGCACATGACAATTACATTATTGATGGGGAGGTTGAATCCTCACCAAATTAGAACGTTATTACAATGTTATTTTTTGGTGAGGTTAGGATGAAACCAAAACAGAACGTTATAAGAACGTCCTGATTAGGTTGAAGAACATAACCAGAACGTTATAATAATGTTGCAGTGACACGTCACACCAGTACGTTGCAGCAACGTTATTGGAAGCCATCAAAATAACGTAACAAGAACCAGTACAGAACCAAACAGAACGTTGCTGCAACGTTGTAATAACGTCACATGCTTGCCTGGCTATATATTAATAACAGTAATGTATTGAGTTATGGTAAGGGAGGTGGAGAGGGCTGCTATAACGGACCATGGAAAGTGACTATTGCATTACTACCCCAGCACCCAGCAAGTTTTATTAGTAGGGGCAGTGGTAGAGTGGTGCAAGGTATGACTGGCATAGGCTACTGCCCTGTATTCTACTTATGCTCATCAAACAAGTGGATATATACTAATTTACACTCTGCCAAACAATATCTAATCAAATAATACAGATAGACTTAATGCCGTATTCCACATACCGAAAGTGCATTGCCGATTTGCAGTGCTATAATTTTGCCTGCATGTGCCAATATATAATCGGCAGCATTGTCGCTAAAA
Organism: Lepidonotus clava; assembly: GCA_936440205.1. Taxonomy (NCBI): domain Eukaryota; kingdom Metazoa; phylum Annelida; class Polychaeta; order Phyllodocida; family Polynoidae; genus Lepidonotus; species Lepidonotus clava. The sequence goes on along the minus strand of OW387140.1, from coordinate 52,573,725 downwards.
TTTACCAAAATATTGGTAAATATTTCCTGCCGAATATATATTAGCAGCCGATTTTACCACTGAAAATCAGCAGTCTCCACTTTCTGTGCATTTTCAGTGTATTTTCAGCACATATTCGGCACCAAAAGTGCACCGAAAGTGGAGGCTGCTGATGTAGAATGTTACCTCAGTATTTACAGCAAGTAATTTCAGTATGTGGAATACGGCCTTTATTGTAAACTTTATAATCCAACTAGTGCACGATGATTTTTCTTTTGGTTATATATATTATGTTGAAATCCTGTTGTTGTATAATACGTCTCTACCTCAGTCAGAGCAGTAAGAACCTTTTTATTTTACCAAGGTCATAAAGTGTCACTAGCTGAATACAAGATTTATGTATAGGACAAATAAACTAAGGCAACATAGTCGAAAAGCTGGTTTGTAGATACAGCATCCTTGAGCCACATATCCACTATACTTGTTCAGTGCAAAATGTTACAAAGCAGCACACAACACTGATAGTTCACAGTTATAGGTTTATTCCAATCAAGCTAGGTCTGTAAACAGGGGTACAGAGCCTGGCCACTGTAATCCACTGCCCCCGGAAACAAGTTGGTCTGCCGTCTCCCTGCCGTCTCTCTATCTCGCTGACTACCCCGGCCCGTTCTGCCACTGGGGCGACGTGTCAATGGTTTTGTAATGTTGTTGTTTGTCTGCTGACGTCAAAGACCAGGATCAGACCATATTTTCTTAGAACTTGACCTCAGCAGACCAAACCTCGCGCTATCCCCAGGGTTGCCGACGATCACACCACCCCTTCTACTAGGGATCATGTGATCAGCAAGTTTCCAAGAATTGGCCGATTTTTTAATCAATTAGTATGCAATATTGAAATACAAATGTTTGATATGAATTAGTAATAAAACTGGCTGGTGATTCTTATAGAATTGGCCAACTTTAGTCTGTGGACTGGGTCAAAATCACCTTGTGGATATAGGGCCTCAAATGTTTTGCCACCTACTCAAGGTTAAACCAAGAGAAGTAGGACAAACTGGTGAACTACGATCTGTCATTACTGAAAGACCTATTTCAGGTCCCACACTCTCTCACACTATATTCTACAAAAATATCCCAAATATTTCCTCCAAAGCAGTATGTTTAAAACTGTGAAAATGTGAGCTCATCTTTAGGACAGAGCTATGTTAAGGCATAAGAAGAGGTTAAGAGAGCTGTGTAATTTAAGGTTAGCAAAAATATAGACCAAATGGTCTCGAGAAATTAACAGGACGTACTGCATTGGATATCCTTCAACTTTTTGCCATTGTAATTGGAATATTGATTGAAGATTAAAACATATAAAGACTACTAATAAATATTTGTCATGGGAACTAAGTCATATCATAAAAACTGACAAAGAATTATAATTCAATATAGAAAACATTAAAGAAGGGCTTTTTTTTTCTTGGCCAGCAGACCTATAGTAGACATCAAACGTGTAGGCAATTGTTACGTTGGTTGTAATTTGGTAATGTTAGGATATTGCATTGTCACAACTTACCTACAATGTTCAGGTTATGGCCGTGAGTTCATTTGCAATAAATTTTGTATTGCAATGCTTTTGCAATGTTTTCACAACATTCCCTGCACTCCCCATCCATGGAGCATTCACACCTGGCCAAAGCTCAAAGAATGAGGGTGCCAAACAACCACCAGGCTAACCTTTACTAATAAATATAATTGACAGTTCAAACAAGTATCCAGAATACATAAGGCTACATACACAAGTTTCTTCTTATATTTCTAATCATTAAAGTGAACCTTTTAAGAAAATGCTTTTACGATATTCTATTTCTAATAGGCTTATGTTTTAAGTTTTCAAGCTTAATGATCCCTTGGGCAAGCCTACAACTCTATGAGCTATCCCACAGCCTCTAAAAATGGCATACTATTTTGAGGGTCAACTTGTTGACCCCATGTCAACTGACAGCTTTGGGGCTACCCTACAGCCCATTGGGTTGACTACAGCTAATTTGTAATAAAAAATACAGAAACTTAAAATGTATTTGTATATATTTTAAAATCACAGCACAAATATTCTTCTTAAAGTTTCCACAACCATGTTTTGCCAACATAATTTGTGTTGTGATACATTGCAACAACATATCTTTCAAATGTTATAGAAACTTCTTTTATAACATTGTAGACCCACCAATGCCATAAATTGTCAAAAGTTGTTGCAACCTCTGGGAGTCTACATCTTTATGCTGTTGCATTGTTGTACTGCAACATTTTTACAACAGAAAAGTACTTTTGTATCAACATTGTTAAAAACAAAAAAAATAGCTCGTTCCCAGCTATATTTTGTGACAAAATATTCAAAATATTCTTTTATTGGCAGAAAGCTTGAGAGTTCTTCTATGTTCCTCATCTATATCATTAAGCCCAAAATTGCAGAGCAGGTCAAAAACAGTCAAATTCATTAATGTAAGACATCTTTAAGATGTTTGTGTTTGGAAACATTCAGCTGTAAATTCTTGACCTCAAACGATAGATATACCTTCAACATATCAATGTGCTTTTTTTTTACAAGAACTCTGTCTGAAAAAGTCCAGTATAAAACACTTCTTCTCCCTCTGAGGATAACTGCATAGTGTGTTTAAGCTTTTCACATTCATGCTCTGATTTGGCACAATTGCAATCAAATCTGTAAATTTGGGGCTTATCAACATACACTTTGATAGGCCTATCATCAATACAGTCTATGTGTAAACTATTTCAAAACATTGGACATTATGACATTTTCCATCTTTCTGTCGGACATTAAGCTTTACTGTCAGACATTATTCACACAAATTACCAATGTTAATTGATCTCCAAATTGTAGTAATATAAGAGAAAATATTATTAACTGAAAAACGTGGGTAAGTCTTGCAATTGTGTCTGACAAGATGTCCGATGTTTTTAGCTCAACAGTCAGACATAGGTTGGACATGTCCAGAATTTTGAGAGTTTTCACAAACACTGTTAATCTTTCAAGTGAAAACCATCAAAAGTGTAAAAATCGGGAAAATGTGAATAAAAATTGAAATTTTGTCCAGTATTATATGAAATGAATATTTCTTGAAATCTTTGAATATTGTTGCCATGGTAACCATAATGTTAAGCAAATGTCAGATTGTAGAAATGCTGCTGAGAAGAACATTTTGTTTCTATGGAAACCAGGTCACATGACAGTGATTCTGAATTTAAATAAAGATATTAAAGAACTATCAGGCTGCATTATAAAATCAACGGCATCATTTGAACAAAAATGAGAGTATTTTGTTTGAATCATGATTCATACAGTTCATATTCTACTCTATATTTAACTGTTTCTGCCTTCATCTAAAATAGTTGACCAAGCCACATCATGTTCAGAGTCCACAACTCAGCTTATGTAAGAGCAGGTCACATAATAATCAAAAGAAACAAATGTGTAAAAAAAAAAGCCAAGTAGAAACACTATACAGGAAATGAGGACAATCATAACTAACAAGGTCAATACTGTCAAATAACAGTTATCCAGAAAAGGTTGGAAAGCAAGAAACTACACTACCACAAGAATCACCTGACAACTACAAGTACTGTTCAAACTTAATTGGCCTTAATTCATTTGCTGTAACAGAAGAGCCACACTGAAAAGCGCATACGCATGAAGTGCATCCAGCATGGGTGGTCGTCTTGTTGGGACAAGTTACTGTCACTTGGTCTATGTGAGACAACAGGTAGGTCCCTCTTGCAAGAACATTAATGTTGGACCTTCTGAAAGTAGATTGAATGAGCATTTTAAATTCACAGTGTTGTTCAATGGATGCATGATGCCATAGGTATATCAATATTAGGAATGACGATGGTGATCTTCTGCATAGTGGCAAGTCATATTGACAAAACAGTGAAATGCATTGATCCAATTTGACATTTGAAGAAACTGCGTAAAGTGTTGAGGCCACCAATAAATGCCCTCCTTGGAATATGAACATTGGAATGATTTGTTTTAGACTGCAACACATACCAGAGATTTCTCACATCAGTCTCACCTAGCAGTGAAGTACTCAACTTATTGTCCTTTAGATCACGAATATCCTGCAACAAGCTTAAGATGGCAAGGGAGTAGTCCAAGTGCAGTTCTTGCAAGTCTTCCTGGAACCAGTCCTGTCTGATTAGTTATAATAAACATTAAGTCTCCTAGAAATATTATGTTGAACCAGTATGCTTCATGACAGCCTCAAGTTGCATTTCCAAACTATCATCCACTAATTTTAGGATGGCATTGATTTTGCGACCTAGGAAGCTGATTTCATCGGAATTCAAATTGTCTACATGGGCTTATTGTTCAATGGATTCTATCTGTCATGTTAAGTCATCAACCGTGGCAATCCCAAACAGTGTCTCTGAGAGCTGGCCTATAACTGGAAGAACGACCCGCTTTTTCCTAGTCTTAACTGATATGGATGGTGCCTGGGCCGTTGATTCCTTTTCTGACCTTTTATGCTGTTCCGACGTGATCTCGTTCAACATTGGTGTCAGGGATTCACAATGTTTCCTTGAGCTGATTGGAAAAAGAGGCAGTGGAAGAAGAATATCCACCTTGGTCATGGAGTAGTTATTGTCAATGTGAACAGATGGTTTCATCTTAAGGAATATGCCATAGGTGGTATCAAAGGCGTGTCCCATGCAATTAACTACTGATTCAAGTCCCATGAATAGCTCAGCCTTCCATCAGGGCAGTTTTGGGTGTATATGATCACTTCAGTTCAGCTTGGAACACTTCAATTTGTATTGGTAAAGTAAAGTTGTTCATCAACAGACTATCCTTATACTAGAAAATAGTTACAGCTCAGAACTTATGTAAAACAAATAAGGAGCTTATTCTGTAAAGTGTATCAATCATAAACATGACCAAGATATAAGAATTCGAGTCTATTCCACAAAGATTGAAATAAACAAATTAGTCTCTCTATTTTTTAACAAATATATCTGAAATACAAAGACAAGAACAAAGAGAAGGTTAGTGACCAGATACTGGGAACACAGCATGCAAACCGATGTGATGTGTATAAACATTATACCAAAGTCATGAAGATGCCTGATAGAATTGTTTTATTCATTTAAGGGCACAATAGTACAAGAAGAAAATATTATTTAAGTAATACATGAATGATACATTCTGAATTAGAATCACACCTGTATACATGTAAAACATAGATTCCAAAGACTTGAAATGTCTTGGAATATTGGAAAGGTTAAGAGACAAGTGACATACCTCTGAAATGGTGAGGACTTTATAGATTTGATGGTGCACAGCTCTTATCCCTTCCCTTATCACCATGACGCCATAGTTATGTTGTTGTGAGACGTGGCAATGTGGCTACATGACCACAATTGACCTGGCTGGAGTTGATTTTTCCTCCTTTGCCTTTGTTGTGTACCATATGACCTGTAATGTTTACCATATCCAAGGTATGGCTGCTCTGATTGGTCCCTGCTGCTGGCTGCCAGGCAGGGTTGGTTCACTGTAGGTGAACTCTCAGGGCTGTGTGATTGATTAAAAAATCATTATTTTTGCTAGTTATTTTTTTAATTTAACATGTTACATAACCAATTCAGGACTTGCAAACTAACCATTTGCCCTCTTCTGACATGCAACAGGACTATTCATTTTTTTAATTTGACAGCTGAAGTTAGGATATCTCCCTGTCCATAGCCATATAATCTAGGGAGAAATAAGCATTATCATTTTGTACACCAATCATGCAAAAAAACAAAGGCTAAGCCTACTGTTCACAAAACAAACATATCAGAAAACACCCATTGTTGTAAAATCCTGGACTGACCTTTTTTGTATAGCTGTATACTTTACATTTGAGATTTGACCAAAAAGGGTCACCAGTCCATATGCATATCCATACTATTTTCTTGTTATTGCAGCAGGGAAATAATCTAATAATCATATCTGCCTGTGCTTAGGCTAGCACAAACAATCAACTCATGTACTAGTTGACCTTATTTATCTATATATGTATCTATATATTTCTTATGACAGTCATATAGTTGTTACTTCTTGCAAAAGTGGCAAAGAAACACCAACAAACGTATTCTCATAATCATCATTAAATGTATGTGTCACATAGCGTTTGTACACATACTTTCGGTCTCGTCGACCCCCAAGAGCTGGTGTGAGACGGTGATATACGGCTGTGATGTCACTCCGTCTCTTCAAATACAACAGTCTCAGTATCAAGACAAGGGCAAGCACACTGCAGCAGACAACAGTGGAGACTCGGAAGTGGAAGTCAGAGGTCAGCGTCCACTGTGCCCCATGGTGTGATGCTGTGTTCTGCACAGATACCAACACTGAGCCCGCATTAAAGTGGCCCGTGGGATCTGATTGGTTGGTGAAAGAGCCTTGAGGCATTATGAACGGCATTGTTTCCAAAAACTACCACCAGAGGTCAGGTAGGTACAGCTGTATTCCATTAGTTGATGTTTGACACTCTCCATTGGGTAGTTCATGTTTGTTTTAGCTGGAAGTAAAACATGATGAATATATATGGAAATACACAAAAAGTCTATTAAACGTGACATAAAAGATTTTACAATAAACATTTAGTTATAGAGAGCAAACAATTCTTTTAGAAAGCTTAGTAATTTTATCATTCAAAAAGATAAATAATTTTATAATGGATGGATCCTTGTAAAACGCTCAGTAAAAGAAGAATTCCTAACTTTTTTGATAAGAAATAATACCAAATGTTTTCAAGAGAATTGCATATTTTTGAATAAGTACATGGATAAAGATCAGATGATGCGGTGAATAAGTTTTTGATTAGGAGGCAGACAAATTAAGACATGAATATAGTCACCTTTTAGTGACAATATATATGTTTTACTCTGCCACACACTTTATAAGGTAGAGTTCACTGTCATAGTTTGTTACTGTATGAATGGAAGGGATTCAGTTAGAAAAAGGGGAAATAGGGGATGGGATGGTGCAATAAATTAATAGAGTCTTTCCATTGTCTGTATTTGCCTCACCAGGATTCAGATTTCTGCCACGAATTGGTGCCAACCTATGATAGAGAGTATATAAGCTCAGATCCCTGAACCCCTCCCCTCCACTACCCCAGACCCAGATGGTCCCGGGGTGGTGGTGGCCAGTGGTTCACTATTGATTTTAAAAAGCTCTGAGTGTCTGGGGTGTACCATGCAGTCATGTCATCTAATCTAGAGCTGGGTGTAGCAAAGGAGGTTGCCTTGTGACCTTCTGCATTACAATAAGCCCATCCCAGTCTATACCAACATTAAGGTTTACTATGAAATATTTTCAAAATTGCCTCCAAGCTTATTCACTGAAGACAGATGTATACGACGAGATTAATCAAAGCAATTTGGGTGACAGATTGCTCCAAAATTTGCTGGTAAAATGCAGCTTTACATTTTCGCATTTGTCCTATAGGAACCCATGTTAAAGCCTATCAGCCTAGCCTACAATATCCAACCCTATTTTGCCCTGAAATGCACCATTTCAATTGGCTGGCAAACCTACAATCTGTCAACTGATAGAATTTAAGAAATTATAATATTTAAGCAGTACCTCAGGATATAGAAAAACAATTCTTTCTTATTTCAGTGATCCCAACTCTTGGAAACAAGGATGGGGTATACAGTAATTTTTGTCCAACCCTTCTCCAACCCCAGGATATACAATATAGGATATACCCAACATGGGATGGGCTTATTCATTCATTACAAATAGATTTATAGCAAATACTTGGACATTTTGTAAAGTTTTCCCAGTGTTTTTGTTGACCACCCCCCACCATAACCACACAGCTGGTCATATATAATATATAGAAAATAGAAAATGTCCAAGTACATTTTATAATTCTATTTGCAATGAATGAATTTTCAGACGAATATTTAAGAAATAATAAAAACATATGGATACAAAATGAAAAACTGTTAATATTAGTTCTCCAGCATGTTAAACCACAAGAAAAAATCCCATTATGAAAGGAAATCTCTATACTTAAGCCTTATAGTTTGTTGACATATTTCCCAGTATGCACCTTCATTTAGCATAGTCTGAAGGTAAACTCATGAATCATGCGCTCCGTGATATGGAGAATTTGATGTGGTGACAGGGCTAATCCTTTTTAATTGACAAACACCATGGCCTTCAGTGACAAAAAGTAACATCGCACCTTTCTGTCTAGACCCTCACTGATTCTATAAGCCCCTTTAGTTCAAACTGCTCTCATGACTATCTACACATCAAGGACAGTTATGTAATTAGTCTATCCTTGTATGACAAATCATGTACATGTAGCTTGTGTTCACCTTACTATGTACTTTAGTACATCTTGATCTTGTTTTGCTGACCAGAATATGCTGGTCATAATCATAAAGATCTAAAGTGCAATACCCACTAGATGATTTTACTGGTGATTGGAGACTGGCAACTGGGAGAATAATTGTTGTAGTCATTTCTGGGTGACTGTAATATTAAGCAAGATTGATATTTTACTGCTGATTTTCCAATGTTTTTTCACCTTTTGCCCGTAAAGGACATCTTATCCACAGGGCAGTTGCCCAGCAATCCACTAATAACCTAGTCGTCCAACGACACCATCGTCAATTATCCCAATTACCGGCTGCCCATCAAGTCCCCTATTTGGGTATTGTGCTTTAGATGATTCTAAAACTAGAGGTTTCTAGACAGCAATAATTGTTAACTAAGATTTCATCAGAGAAAATATGAGATGAACTTGACATGTTCTGATGTCTCTCATTTTCAGAAACAATGGTTTGGAATAGCTCCCTTGTCTCATCTTAGATATTGTTGCATCATTTGCATGTCTATGAAGCCAGAGATCCAATCGTAAGCAGGATCCATGTGGTAGGTGTTGACATACCTGATATAGGGGATGATCCATGTGTTTGTGATCAGGTTAGGGCCAAGAGCGGTTGGGGACAAAACCAATCAATCGTGGTTAGGTGCGTCAGAAAATGACCTAGCTGGTGTAAGCTGAATATTGAGCTGTGTCTGTAGACGTGAGGTTATATGGAGATGTATCTTTTGGGGATGTAAGGCTGTATTACCTGTCATTAAGTATGATATAGAAGTGTATCCATCCTCTTTATCATAGACTGCAACCTCACAATTATTTCCTTTTTGGGACATTCTACGTGTGTGTGCCCATTTTCAAAGATTTACGATCCCCTCTCTCCACAACCCACCCCTTTTCGGATGAAGTATGCATTTGATTTATACAGCAACAAAGGCATGTTTTCTTAAGTTCAAGACCCCCAAACCTTCCTTGATGAATAGCTTACTTTGTTTTCTGTTTTGCTGGAGGCTACATATATGTATTTAAACTCTCGTCAGTGGAATTATTTCAATATGTATCATCGTTGAATTGTAATTTCCTGGGTCATAATTCTTTTCTCAGCACTTCAAAAGCCTAGACTTATATATAAATTTTATTGCAGTTATTTAGACCATTCTTGTGCTATGTATGCAATGGATTCGTACATGAATGTATAACTCTTTGATGGGGCCTGTGGTTTGGTTGACACATCTACAAAAATAATTACCTACCTTAATAGATTTATCACATTTGTGCAAGAAAATCATTCAGACCTTCTTCCCCACTTGATGTGTATACAATTGGAAGGCCCCTTTGGTAAAAAAAAAAAAAAAGAAGGAAAATGGGTAAAAATGCATTTTGTTTGTACGGATTTCTTACCAACCTTTCTGTAAAGCATTAAACCAGGAGTGATAACCATACAATATCACAATAGTTATTATGATCCAAGCCTATTAAACATTCGCAATAGTCCCAAAGTTATTGGCAATGTTTCACGAAATTATCATAACCTCAACAAAATAAGTGCAGAATAATACATGTGCACTAGGTAGTTGCATGTAAAGACAAATTTTAATGAAAAAGACAAATAGACCAAATAGACCAAATAAATTTGTCATGTTGGCACTGTCTCACTTTACTATAATCAATCATGCATTTTCAAAGTGATTACCACAAATTTAATTGTAACCAAACTAGTCATGTAAGGTAAGAGAATGTAATGATTAATTATCCAGAAATTCAACTAATAAGTGTTGCGATCACCAGATGATAAGTGATCCTTCCTATGCACACCCAATTGTAATTGGACTGAAGCCATTATGGATCTAGGCAGCAAGACACAACATTGAAAACGTTTCATTTTGACCATTTTCACAAAATGTTGCATATCTATGATTTAAAATGACAACAGGACAATTGACCCACCAAAAGAAAGAGGAGACATTGGGCTTTACTAATATTACTCTTCTAAGGATTTAAGATAGACAGTTTTTAAGTTATATGCATCAAGTTACAGCTAAAATTTTCAAAATTTTACAAAACATTTTTTCTGATGGTAAAGATTATATAATTACCACCTATAGTTTTGTTAGAAAAAGCTGTATGTTAGATAGATTCTCCTAGCATATGAAAGTAAATTACCTTAGCTTTCCAACAAGGTATAATATGTTGTAGTAGAAGAAAGTTGGGGAGCAACCATGATTATTTCAAGGAATATGAAGCTGATTTTAAAGATTGATGAAATATTGACATTTCGCTGTTGACAATGCCCTTGAAATACCTTAAAAATTAATTTTTCACCAAAATATTCAAAATAAATTGAAGACAAAATCAAGGACACTCGATACCAATGATTGATAACACATAAAGTGTCTGCTAATGTGTTGAACAGGTTTCTTTACAAACAAACTTCCCCGAAAAAAATCAACGAGATGAATGAATTTTGGCCAAAATTATAGTGGAACATAATAATTGGCATCTAAAACTGTCAAAAACCTTCAACATATGTATATTTCGATATTTATAGGCATATAAGTAGCTAAAATAGCACTATGGGAACATAGGGGGATGAAATCCGAATCTTGCATCTTGCTGCCTAGATCTATAGGTTGATGTCAAATATGATAGTTGTTTTGTTATTTGTATGTTTATGCCCTCATTAACTTCTAGGGTCATATCGAGGGCAGTGATGGTGAGTGAATTGTTTGAGATGATGCTATTTTGTAACAGTGGAAATCATCACCCTCTTCATATTGATATCATTTATTGCGCCACACTTACTGTGATGTTAGAATCAAGCTACATTTCTGGCTGGCCCAGTGTCAGTATAATGTGGGAAATCATGTGGGCCTATGAAATGATATCTAAGTGAGGGCAAGTAGCAACCATGACCATTTTTCTAAAGTCATTGGTGTGACCATAGAACTATATGCTAGTTCTATGGTGTGACTCTGCTGGAATTCAAATATTATGATGTCAAAGATTTTCATTATAGACAATGTTTCAAAAGCCCCAATCTTCACGTCAATAAATGAATGCAAACCTGGGAATGCTTTGAAATAACATTTCTGTTGTATGTATGGAAACCGTCTACTGTTGACTCATCATAAAGTGATGATATTTCAGCTTTTCAGGGATGGATACAGGATTTAAAAAAAGAGAAGGGTAGAAGGAGTCCACATATCGGCTAATTACTAAAGTGGCACACATGCATGTGCAAATTTGATGTAATATTTTCCTCTATATGAAGTTTAAGTCTCGAGCAAAAATGGGTTAGGACCCTCCTGGACCCCCCTGGATCTGTCTCCACCAAAAGTGAGGTGGGAGTGTCAGGACCCTATGCCCCCTGAGTCCACCTCTGTTTTCTATTATTACCTCGGAAACAGCTTCTTACGTTTCTGTGTCCTACTGTGCCAAACATGACCAGAGTGGGCAGGCTCACGAGCAGTGCAGTGAAATTGACACCTAATACAGGCACTGGTTCCCAGTGAGTCAAGTCAATCATGTATGTTCTCTAATACAGAGGTTTTGCTGATTCCAAGCCAGTGCTGCATGGATTTCATTAGAGGTTGATTTATTGAAAATATCTTCTTTGGCCACCTGCAATATCACCCTTTTCTAGAATGGTTCAACAAATATTAAGGTTTTGTATATACTGGACATGGACATAATTTGTTGTAATTTAGGTAACCATTATGTGATCACGCCTTTTGATGACAATAATTTTTTCTATACCAGTAGTTTGGAAATTATAATAGACTTTATTAATACAGTTGTCCCGGATTTTGGCCATCGAGGGTCGGCAGGCCTGTGCTATGAATATCAAAATATACAGGTCTATATAAAGAGACACCTGTAAATTGACTGCTGAAAGGTTGTGTATATCCTTAAACTAGGTGAGTGCATGGGTAATTAACAAAGGTATCACAGCCACCATAAAGTATCAAGCAAACAGAACACTATCAGGAGCCAGCCAGACTAGCCGGGCAACAATCGCTCCTCCCAAGACATCTCCAAATGATGGGGCCATCTGCACAGTCTTAGGGCCGTGGCTCAATATAAATGATGTTAGCGGGAAACAAACGACAGACAGTGGATAGGACATCAGGCATGGGGAAAGAGGTAGGTATGTGAGGAGGTTGGTTTGCAGTATTGAGGGTGAAAATGTTTCAAATTTCTTGGGGGATAGATATGGAATAGCGGTGACATGCTTTTCACTTTTAGAATATAATGGGTGATGCATTTGGTCATCGTATGGGTAAACCCATGCGAGTCTACACCAACATCAAAGTTTGAAATAATAATTATTTTCAAAATTGCTCCTGTGCTTATTGCATGAAGACAGTTGCATAATACAAAAATAACTAAAGCAATTTGGTTGACAAAGTACCTCCTGAAATTGGTAAATTGCAGCTTTATATATTGGCTTTTTTCCCATAGGAACCAATGTTAAAGCCTGGCAGCCCAACCTGTAATGCCCTACCCTATTTTGCCCTGAAATACAGCAATTCAATAGACTGGCAAACCTGTAGATCTGTCAATTGATGAAATTTAAGAAATCATAATGTTTTTGAAACACTTGGGGATAAAGGAAAATACAATTACTGCTTATTTCAATATCCTCAACTCTGGACTGCCTTGCATTTTGTACTGCTAGTTCATGCATTTATTACACCTAAAAGTGACAATGACAATTACAAATTTTATGGACAGAAATTTTATGGAAAAAAAATGAAACCAAACTATATAAATGCTAACTACATGCAGATATAAAAGATGAAAATACTTGTTAATGTTAAGATTGCCTCATATTTTTTTGAAATTAAAAGGAGTTGATTATTTGTCAGGAAATTGCCCTGTCAACATTTTCCCAGAAAGCCCCTTGATATTGCATTTCAGTTTGTTAAATACAGCATTTAAGGCATCATGAGGGAGAGAAAATGCATGTATGAAAGTTATCTTTGATCATGTAACCTAAACTAACTGGAAATATGAGCGGGTTTCAGACACTTTCAGAACCCCACCTCAGGGTAGAGTGCCATCAATGTAAACTACTAAAGCAACGTGAAATAAGCCCCATTCACCCTGGTCGATGTTTATATTGCCAAGAACTGCAAAAAATCATCGCATGCATTTGCAAATAATCTAATACGACAAAATTATTACAAGCCAGCAAAATTGATCGCAAAGCATTCACACTGAGAAGTAAGCTTCCTTGCAATAATTTTTACAAGCAATCTTATCTGAAATGACACAGGTTCTGCGGGGAAATATTCAAGAAAATATTCAACATGTTAAATGATTTCACAAGGTTGTAAATGATTGCAGAGACCAACAAATATCCACATTCACTAGGGCAAATGGGGCTTTACATTCAAAAGTGTGAAGTTAAGGTTTGACCTTGGTACTGTAGCATAAGCAGGTGGTAACTTTGCAGTACAGGGTGCAAGGACACACACCCCTGAGGTGTTAGGTGCCTGATTCGGTTGGCCCCTACCCACGGCCAGCGGGAAAATAGAGCTGTCAGTTTGGACAGGCCATCACCAAAGTTTTACACCCCTCTCTCCATCATTGTCCCATTGGCTGCTGTCTGTGCTGCCTAAGTTCCTTTCTTTGGGGGCCTACCATGGCACGTACCCAGGGAAGCAGGGTAATGGCCCATACTTTTTTTTAAAATCTTGTAATATCACTTTATATCAGGTTGAGACTCAACAAAATAGAGTATCATAATGATAAAACTAAACAGAATGTAATGTTATGATAATGTTGCATGCACACTTGCCAGAGTATGCACTAATTGGGGCTCATATTGAAAATTTCTCAGGGGGGAATCCACGTAAAGGCTCAATACTAAAATGGTCATGCAATTGTACATACTCCAGGCCTCTAGCCAGGGGGAGTTCGGGGGGTTCGTACGAACCCCCCTTGGACCAACCCTCCTATATATATGGTATAAACAAATAAAAGATATATATAAGTTTTAGCCCAAATTAATAATAATAATAAAAAAAACGAACCCCTCATCCTCTGAAAAAAAAAGTTATAAAACGAACCCCTCTTTCAAAAAAGCTTTTCTCTTTGTCAAATGTAATTCCCCAGCAGAACAAAAGTGGGGCGGGAGTCTCAGGAACCCATGCAATATGCCCCCACCCCTCCTTTTTATCTAGATCTTATACGAATAATTCATAATGATATGTGAAATGCAGTACAGCCTTGATACCCTATTACTCCTATTGATGTGCACATACTTACTGGATGGCGCCTTATAACAAAACAGAAGGCCTATAAATATAGAAATTGCAAAACAGTCACGCATAGTGATCAATCAGCAACAGGACATGTGACAGGGCTATTTCTTGAATTTTATATGTGACACAGGGACTTGCTCCCCCAACCTCCTAATCTAGAGCCCCAGTATTCTTGTGCCTGCTCCATGATCTTATCAATCTGAACAGGAATCTTTGCTCTATCCAGTCACATCAATCAGCAAATATCCTCCTACTGGTTTCCCCAAGTTGAGTTGGACTACTGAACGCTGTGAGATCATGAAGGCATAGATTTTGTTGTGTTTCTTTGTTGTTTTTTAAAGAAAGGCACTGGCAAAGATTCTACTTTGTATCATCTTCTTGCCCCTTTCTAAAACTCTCTCAACCATACATAGCATTTTCTTTTGGGGCCTTCCAGTTAGTATGTATGTACATATTAAAAGATCTACCCCCCTTGATACATACATACTTCATGGAAGGTCCCTTTACTTTACCAGCAGCGTAGGACAGGTCATGATGCATGTTTTGAATGTCAAATAATCACCAAGAGAGGAGCCAATGAAATGTTAATTCTTGTTCTTTTACACGTTATATGTTAGAATGCATCCTTGTATAGAAGTATGCCAGTTTCTATGCCAATATTTAAATCCTTCATGTGATAACAGTCATGTTGCTTAACTTTGAGGGGTAACTGAGTCCTAAGATCCTCAGGAAAACACAAATCTGTGTGTGACGTCACACAAATGACAGTTATATTCAAATTTCAAATTTCCAAATTCCATATTAAACTTATTTTTTCATGTTTTTTTTAATAAATCATGTAATTTGGTGAATTTAACATCTTTTAGACTTATGAAGTACATTTAAAAAATTTCTTATTGCATTTTTTTCAGTTTTATAATTTTTCTACTGTTCTGCTTGTGATGTCACAAACAGATAAATGCTCTGTTCAGACATTGTCAGATGCAGGCAGAGAAACTAAGTTTCAGAGATAAAGGTATAATTTGGTATGGTTATTCCCTGGATGGTAAGGATCACGACAGTATACTAATATCTGGTCACTGACCACTCCCTCATTGTAATCAATTAGTTGTTGATCGATATGATGAGAACCTAGCATCATATCTTTTTGTCTTTGTATCCTTGTTACTTTTTTGTTTCGTTTAAAAATGTGTTTGTCACAGGTAGTTATATAGTTACATAGCAAATATCTTTAATGTTTTTTATAGTCCAAATTAACTGACAGGTGCTTAAAAACTATGAACCAACTATTCGTGGAAGGGATAATTCCTGGATTATAAATGCTACACAATCACGTGATTGTCTTAACACCATGCAATTATGGTGAACTGCTATCATATGCATGACAATTAAAGGGGAACCAGAATATGTTTGGGGACCTATACATAACCCAGGCAAGAAGTAACTTAAAAGGCACTTTCTATGACCATACATTTTGGTCAGTCTGTCACCTACTAAATTTTTACGTGATCTTTATGTTGTTTTACATTAGGATGAGACTAACCCAAACAGAAAGTTTTATTTTGTGAAAGATAAATAACTAGGATGTCACAATAACATCACAGTGTAGAGTCACAGTGTTTTGGGGCAAGACAACCCAGCTAAGGAAATGACGTTCTAATGACGTTGCAGCAACGTTCTGGATTGATTCTTGTTACGTCACACTGTTAGGTTACAGCGACATTCTTTTGATGATTCCCAATTACGTCGCTGCAACCAACTGCTGCGACATTACATTGTGACATTCTGACTGCGTTGCTGTAATGTTATTTATGAGGCTGAAACTTGATAAGAATGTCACAATAACGTTCTGCTTAGGTGTGGTTGAGACTTCACTGAATGAGGATGTTATAATAACGTTCTGATTAGGTTAGGGTGACACCTAACCTAATAAGATGGTCACAGGGACATTCTGTTTAGGTAAGGTTGAGACCTGACATAATCAGAACATCACAATAACATTCTGTTTAGGTCAGGTTGGGACCTCCCCTGGTCAGGAGGTCACAATAATGTTCTGTTTAAGTAATGTCTGGACCTCACCTAATCAGAATATCACAATGACATTCTTTTTTAATTTGATCTTGACCTAACTTCACCAGAACGTTATGATAACATTCTGTTTTGGTTAGGTCTCAACCTCCCAGATAAATAACGTAACTGTTATTTCACATTTTAGTAAGTAACTGACAAACCAAAAATGCATGGTGGCATGGCGTGACCATTATGTCACACCTTGGCTCGGAAGAACCAAAACAGAGCTAAACAAAATTTTAGTGCAATGTTATAATATTGCCTGCTTGCCTGGGAAGAAATGATATTTATTTAACAACATGTGTCAGAAATTTTCAATCTATAATTCTTTGGCTGCAGTGATAATCCACAAAGAGATGCCCCCCTACCCCGAATACCAGACACATAGAACTTACCCCACTGTGAGCTAGGTATAAAACTATGAAAAATGAGTATGATATGGCACTGTGAGAGAAGTATATTACACAGTACAATAAAGGTATGATATGACAATGTCAGAGACAATTCACACACATTAGATGTATAACCATAATTGAAAAATCCAAACAATAATATCGATCCTTTACACTTTGCGATGTGGATTTGTTATGATGGTTTTTGAGAAGTCATACAAACTAGAAATTAAAGTATATAATAAGAATGTGTTACACATGTGAGAAATACTCTCAATTGGCAATTTTAAACACTTTCACCACATGTATATCTGAATTGTCTCTGATATCCTCATATTCAAATAATATTGCAGCTCAAGTCACATAGTTATGATATAGTGTAATAATGCCTTGACAAAACAGAAGAAGTGTAGTCCCAGACAAAGGGATTTTACACTATGCTATGCTACAACAAATTCACAGACAAGTTGCAGGTATTAGAATTAGAACTCTTTGTTACACATGTCAGAAATACTCTAAACTGGCAATCTTAAACAGTTTTACTGCTTGTGATGTGAATTGTGATGATATCACAGCTCAAGCCTTATAGTGTAATGCAGCCTTGACCAATGAGGAGAACTGGACTCCCAAACAAGGGGGTTTTACATTATGCAATGAAGGTGTAATAATATCATGCCTTCATTGCATAATGTAAAACCTCCTTGTTTGGGACTCCAGTTTTTTTTCTAATATGTGCGACATCATCACATTATGATATAATATGCATGTTATGCATGTGAGAAATATCCTAAACTGGCAATTTTAAGCAATTTTACGGCTTCCGTATCTGAATCGTCTGTCATACCATCATATTGCACTGATATCATTGCCCAAGTCACACATAATGTAATACAGCCTTGACCAACCAGAAGAACTGGAGTCCAAAACAAGGGGGATTTACACTATGTCATGTGGGTGTGATAATTATAACATTGTAAATAAACTCTTTGTTACACAACTGATAAATACTCTAAATTGACAGTTTTAACTTACAGCTTTCATATGTGAATTGTCCATGATATCATCAAATTGCACTGATATCCCCTCCCTAGTCAAAAACTTATTGGCGTAATATAGCCTTGACCAACCAGAAGTGGAGTCCCAAACAAGGGGGATTTACACTATATTATGTGGGTGCATTATGACAATGTCTCCAAGAAATTGCACATATCAGAAATAGAACTCTTTGCTACATATGTGAGAGATACTCTAAATTGGCAATTTTAAACAAAAATGAATTTTATCACTTGTGGATGTGAATTATAACATCTTCATATTGCACCAATATTGAAGCTTAAGTCATATAGTGCAATGCAGCCTTATTGGACTAGAAGAAGTGCAGTCCTAGACAAGCTCCAGCTGGCCCAGCCAAGATGCGACGTAAAAGAAACTTTCTGCAACCATACTTTTTTAGTCAGTCTGTTACTTACTAAGATGGCACGTAACAATTACGTTATTGAAGGTGAGGTTGAAACCTCACCAAATCAGAACGTTATTACAATGTTATTCTTTGGTGAGGTTATGACGAAACCAAAACAGAATGTTATAAGAATGTCCTGATTAGGTTGAAGAACATAACCAGAGCGTTATAATAACGTAGCAGTGCCACGTCACAACAATATGTTGTAGCAATGTTATTGGAAGCCATCAAAATAACGTAACAAGAACCAGTACAGAACCAAACAGAATGTTGCTGCAACGTTATAATAACGCCACATGCTTGCCTGGGTGAAATTCACTTGAATCTGTGTCCATTTATAATACCCCACAGACCCTGCTTAGACAAGCCAGACACCAGTCTGTGCCACCATCCAATCTCAGCTCAAAAGCAATCACTTTCAATTGAATTGACTAAAGTCCATATTCCACTATGTGTCATTTCACATCGAGCATTTCACTTTTGTTTATCAAGAGGAATAGAAGTGAACACAACCAAATGCAAGCAATTTCTAATAATGCAAAGTGGAATATAGAATTTTCTTGCATTCCTACTTCCATTAAGGAAATGCAAGTAAGAAAGCAGGCAGAATAAGGGGTCACAAACGGGACAATTCTGCTGTTTTATTTTAGTGTTTTTTTCTCAAATTTGGAACCAAAAAGAGGAGTCAGTACCCTTCCCCTTCCCTTTAGATTTAGGAATTCATTGATCCAACTCTAATTTTATTGGCTAAATATCATAGGACTTATCAAAGATAACTCTAATTTTGGGTAAACCGATTCCTCTCAGAATGTCCAAGAATGACGCTGACCAAATTGATTTGATTTTGCCCCTTTTAATTAGCAGTGACATGTGCATTTGATAGCATTGGTAGCCCTTTTTGGATGGGGTTAATACTATTGGCCAGTTAATTAAATGTATTAGCTACACTTTCTCACTCTGTGGGGACCTGGCCTAAAATGTCCAGGATCCTTGATACTTAAAGCAAATTATTATAGCTACACAAAGATGGACGAGTCCAAACCTTCCTTACAGCATTTTAGTGACATCCTCAATAGGGGCGCCCCCTAGGATAATCTGTGCAACCCGTTACAAGATGGCGGTCGTTATTACCGTTTTCGTGACGTCATTGCCGTTTGTTTAAGCCGTCTTGTAGCGGGTTGCATGGACTCCCATAGACGGCACCACCATCCGGGGAATCACATCAACACGTATCCAGTCATTAATCTTTCCTTTGTAGAATCGTTCCTTAAAGGTTATTATTCACTTTTCTTTTCAAAAACAGCTCACATCTAAGGAGTGTTGGTTCTTGTTGGTTCTTAAATAACACTGCAAATACAGACAAAAATCAAGGAAAAATTCCAAGGGGAAGTGAAAGGAGGCTAAGTGAACTTTGTCCTGAACAGGAAAAGAACAAATCAGACAAAAGAGACAGGAAAGAGGAAGGTAAGTGAATTTAGGAAGCAGGAAACAATAAAATCCAATCAGGAAGGAAGCCCTGTGGAGGGTGGGTGGGATGTTGGGGTCATTGGGGGCTGGATGGCTAGAGCTTCGGTAGCCTGTCAAGCCCGACCCACTCTTTCACAAAGTGGGTCTGTAGCCCACCAGCCATTTTAGGTGGGAATAAGCCCATCCCAGTTTATGCCAATAATAAAGGTTACCATCAAATATTATCAAAATTGTTTCTGTGTGTATTCCCTGAAGAGAGTTTCACAATACAAAATTAACCAAAACAATTTGGTTGAAAGAATGCTCCTGAAATTTCTAAAATATGACTTTACATTTTGGACTTTTCCACATAGGAACCAATGGTAAAGCCTATTGGTCCAACCTATAATGTCCAGTCATATTTTGCCCTGAAATACAGTATTTTGATTGGCTGGCAAACCTGAAAATCTATGTGTTGATACAATTTAAGAAATGATGATGTTTTAGCAGTACTTGGGGATTTGGCAAAACACAATTCTTGCTCATTCAAGTAAGCATTAGTCTCGGAATCAAGGATGGCATTTATGTCTATTTTGTCCAACCCCTGTCCAACCCCAGGATATACCCAATATGGGAGGCTTCATGTAAAATGGGAAAAGCTCATATTGAGATAATAAAGACGTTTATATAAGATACCCATGCAAATTCAGGATTTCAGAAAGTTGAAGAGGGAGTGGTCAGCAGATAGGCTAAGAAGTACCAGGGTATTCGGTCTCAAACATATCTTAAAGAAGTCACAAAGAGGTTGTACATATCAGAGAAAAGATTCTTTTGGTACACACATATAAGATACTCCAAATTGAAACAATCATAACACTCCTGCTTGTGAATTGTCTGTAATATCATCATATCGCATCGATACCACACCCCAAGTCATGTAGTGTAATATGCCCTTCAATCTCCACCCACTCCCACCGTCTGCAGAAAACAATGAGCAGGCACTTATCGATCTGGACATTGCCCTCAGAGGTCAGCCCTCCCTGCCTCTCCTCACTGCCCCTGTCTGCAGTCCTCATGGTCAGTTCTATGGCTCACCGAGTGTTCACAAAGGGTTCAAAACTGTCCGGATCCCTTTAGTAAAATTGAATGTTCCTTCGTCTGCTGGCCAAGAAAGGACCTAAGAAGTTTCAATGGGCAATATTAGTAAATAAGGGATAATTGTCATTGTATGTTACACTTCTTTAAATATCTGATCTATTTTCAGAGCATTCACAGATAAAAGTTCCCAGTAATAGTTTTACCTTCCTTTGATTCTATGTAAGATGATGCCACAATCACAAAATTGGTCCTTCCTTAACCAGCAGACCTATAAAATATAAGATCAAACCTTAAAGCTGTTTTAAAAACATCAAGGGCCTTTTATACAAAAAAAATCCCTAGGTCTAATGCATGCATTGAATCTGTACATATATATATGATTAACCAAGAAGGGGATACGAGGGGCCAAAGGGGACTTCCTGATATCTGCCTTAGGGCAAAGCCCGCAGAAATGCCCGAAATTTCGAAAACACACCCCTACACAGGCCCGTGGCCAGCTTTTCTCAGAGGGGGGGGGTCCTTTTTTTGACTATTATTGTTTTTCCAGGGGGGGGGGGTCGTTTTCTGAATTAAAGGGCTAAAATGCATATTTTCTAAAATTTATTATCATATTTTACATCAAAAATTAGAGAAAGGTTCCTCCAAGGGGGGCCATACGAACCCCCCGAACCCCCCTGGCTACTGGCCTGCTACGACCTGACGATCAAGTCAAACATCTTTATCTTCTGGACATGAAGGACTCCTCTCAACTCTTGTAGAAGCTACAACTTCCCTGGCCACTCTGTGACTGGGACCGAATCAACTCAACTTGACTGTTGAGTTTAATTCAGTTGGTAAGTGTTCCAAGACTATATAAGAAGAACTGCAGGGGTGTCTGAGGTTGGCCATATGACCGAGAGGGAATCCTCACGGCCAAAGGGTGAAGCCCAAGGGCTGTACAATCCCCTCTTGTCTCTTATAAACTGGTCCATATTGAGAGATAATGGGGAAATCAAATTGTATTGCCTCAAGATTATTAACTTTAAGGTGATGTGGCTGGAATTCTGGTCATATTTGAATTCGCTCGTGACCAATATCTTTGAAATGTAGATTGGGCGATTTGACCAAAAATATTAATATATCTGGAGATGGTCAATTGCTAGGAAAATATCTTACATTGCTGTTTGTATAGTATGAACCAGAAAATTATCTTAAAATAAACCTATGTCCGTATTACTATGGACCTAAGTTATGGCCATAGAATGTAGTTCAATAGTCAATGGAATTTGCCAAATTTTGAATTTTTATTGCTTTTGGCTCCTTTTAAGGTAACTCATGTCGCATGTTAAATTTAAAAAATAGATCTGTTGCAAGTTGTGGTGACTTGTTAAGCTCCATGTCACATGTTGAATTCCAGAAATGGCCACGTCTCATGTCTCTTTCTTATGGTGTTAATGCTCCCTGTCATATTAGTAGGCCTCCATGACACACGTTTAATTAAAGAAATGGGCATATTGGCACTGTCACTTTCAGGGGTCTGGACCCATATAGATCTGTCATTTTGGGTGATTTCACTGCTGACAGGTCAGTATGGGAGGATTCATATCTCCCGCTAGTGCAGGAACCATGGCTGATAGACTACCTGATTAGTTTGTATGCTGTCTGCAAGGGATGTGAGTAGAATAGACCTTGTGCAGTTGTGGTCACATGACCAGCCATTGGTGGATTTAGAGAAGGGTGCAGGGGGCATTCCCCCCTCCCCCTGTTTTGGGTAAAATATCAAATCTTTTGATGTAAAATTCTTGTATTTCGAGAGTTGGATAGGAAGTTTTACAATAGGGTGCCCCTTCTTTTGAAAATCTCTGGATCCAGCCATGCCAGGTTTTGCTGATCACCATGTGCTCATCACAGCCACTTGGCTATTAAATAAGTCATAGATATAAGAGTAAATATATCTAGAATTCATGAGGTCAGTATAGGAGGATTCATATCTCCTGCTAGTCCAGGACCCATGACTGATAGACTACCTGATTACTTTGTTTGCTGTGTGCTGGGGATGTGAGGAGAATAGACCTTTTGCAGATGTGGTCACATGGTCAGCCAGTGGCAGATTTAGAGAGGAGTGCAGGGGGAAGGTGCCCCCCCCCCCCTTATTTTGGGCAAAATATTTAATCTTTTAATGTAAAATTCTTGTATTTTGAGAGTCAGATAGCAAGTTTTTCAATAGGATGCCCCCTCTTTTGAAAATCTCTGGATCCACCCCTGCCAGCTTTTAGTGATCACCATGTGCTCATCACAGCCATGTGGCTATTAAATAAGTCAAAGATTTTAGAGTAAATATATCTAGAATTCATGAGGTCAGTATAGGAGGATTCATATCTCCCGCTAGTCCAGGACCCATGACTGATAGACTACCTGATTACTTTGTATGCTGTGTGCTGGGGATGTGTTGAGAATAGACCTTTTGCAGATGTGGTCACATGGCCAGCCAGTGGCGGATTTAGAGACGGGTGCAGGGGGAAGGTGTCCCCTGCCCCTCCTATTTTGGGCAAATTATTAACTCTTTTAATGTAAAATTCTTGTACTTGGAGAGTCCAATAGAAACCTTTACAACAGGGTGCCCCTTCTTTTGAAAATCTCTGGATCCAGCCCTGCCAGCTTTTAGTGATCACCATGTGCTCATCACAGCCACGTGGCTATTAAAAAAGTCAAAGATTTAAGTGTAAATATATCTAGAATTCATGAGGTCAGTATAGGAGGATTCATATCTTCCGCTAGTCCAGGAACCATGACTGATAGACTGCATGATTACTTTGTATGCTGTCTGCAAGGGATGTGAGTAGAATAGACCTTGTGCAGTTGTGGTCACATGACCAGCCATTGGTGGATTTAGAGAAGGGTGCAGGTGCCTCCCCCCCCCCTTATTTTGGGGAAAATATCTAATCTTTTAATGTAAAATTCTTTTGAGGTCGGATAGAAAGTTTTACAATAGGATGCCCATCTTTTGAAAATCTCTGGATCCACCCCTGTCAGCTTTTGGTGATCACCATGTGCTCATTGCAGCCACGTGGCTATTAGATAAATCTAGAATTTATGAGTAAATAAATCTAGAATTTATGAGTTCTCAGATATGAAAATGAGTAATTATAACTTTTTCATGAAAATATAAGATAAATTTTGTATAAATTTCGTCCCAGATGCTTTTTGGTGTTCAATATTAATAATTTCAAACTGATCACCAGTGTAGTGTCAAGTCCACTTTGAAACTAAGTGATGTCATCTGCATGATGGCTATACTGGAAGAATAAGAAATATTGAATTAAAGGAAATAGTATTTGCAATGAATGCTTCAATGTTTTAGGTTACTCATAACTGAATATAGAACCTAGAACCTTGAAATAGTAAATGTTAAAAAATCTCATACCTGTGTGATCTCATTACTATCCACCTATAAGAAATACCTGATGAAAGTTCCTTGACAATGATGTGTTGGTGGTCCATGATACATTAGCTTCCATTGGACTTACGACTCATTTCCTATTTCTCTGGACGATTCACAGGTCATGCCATGTTGAGGCCATGTTGAGGCCACAAGTGATCCCCTTTGGGTTGCAGATTCACCTCTATAAAAAAAACACAAAAGGCTTTGAGTGCCTATTACAGCTGGAGCTGCAATTGTCCACCTTCGCAGTTTCCAGCAGCCACACATGCCCTTATTGCCCCATGGCTGTCCGAGGGTCGGTCAGATTTGAGCAACAACTTTCAGTGAACAGCAAGTCCCTGTGGAATCAGTGTGGCTCAAGAGTGACAAACAGATAATTGCCCCTTGTTGTGATAAGGCCCATAGTCAGTGAAGCGACAACTGACCCGTGCCCGATCGCTGCCTTCACTGTTGAAGCAACCATTGACTGCTGCTGGGGAGTGGGCACATCGGTCGTTGGCCCCTGCTGGCCCGTTAGAATTCCTCAGTTGTTTAGTCTGTTCCTGACCTGCTTGGTTTTTACATAATAGGGCTGTACACCCACACAGAGCCAATAGGCTTTACTGGTCAGTTTCAAATTTGCATATTATTTTAGGAGTACTTCCTTATGGTAGTTTATATGTATATATCGATATAGATATATCCTGCATATTATATATTCCTTCTCTGGAACTGCAGCCTCTTTATGACCCCCTTCTTGCCACTACAAATCATGCGTTGTAGGTGGGCAGGGAAGAATTTTAGACGGTGGGGACACTACCCGGTACCCCCACTCAACCAAATATGTGGGAACCCATCAGTGTTCTCCAATCTGAAAAATACCCCCTTTTCAGGAATTTTCCGGCTCAAAAAGACCCCTATTTTCATTAAAATGTGAATTTTCGAGGCCTAAATTACACCCCTTTTTTCAGGAAACGCGAAATATTTCTCACATTGTACACATAAATAACCCTCTAAAATACCTGCCTTGATAGGGCCTATGTATTCATGATTTTCCCCAGTAGTTTATGAGTGTTTACCATTTGAAAAAATACCCCTTTTTTCTAATTTTTGCGAATTTCATTGTGAAAAATACCCCCTATTTTCAATTTTCGCGGACATGCGAACATTCTTGAAATGACCCCTTTCTCCACGTTTTTTAGAACGCAAATGCGTATACCGTGGAGCAGGGAGTGGGGGTACCAGGGGACACTACCCATGCTCCCCGCCCTCTTTTTTGGAGAGGGGGGGATTTTTATCTTTTTTTTCAAATGCAATGTGCTGGCTTCTCTTTTTTTTCAAATATTTGCACCCTCTCTTCTTGAGGGTGAGGAGGAAATTTTCTGGGTCACTAGGTATCAGCCTTAGGCTATTCATGTACCTCACTGGGAACCAGTTGCAAGACAAGTTTCTGGCCTTGTATGCTCATAACCTATTGTTGGTACTATAAGGCCCAGAAAAGTCATTTTTTCCCTCATTGCTAAATCTAACCCTCGGTGGGACATCTGCCAAAATAGGATTGTTGGCTCATAGTCCAAGTTTGGGCAATGAGCCTGGTTACACATGCGGACCTCGTGCCATGACTGTCCCATATATATACATGATAAATGCTCATATGTGCAGACCTTTTCAAACCAATATCTATAAAACATAGGTCCTCAACTATTTGGGAAAAATACAGAAAGAAAAGAAATTGTGGGATTGGGGGCATAGGCCCCTATCTAAATAGTCTCTATAGCATTTGAAGATGTTATATATTCTTAGTTGATATAATCCAGGTATATATACAAGGAAGATTCTCCAGTCTAGCATATATTGTAGTAAACATGCGTGGGCTTTGGGTCAACGCATGTAAGCATTTCAAATAGGCATGGGAATATCAGTGCATATGAACTCAACCTTTGGCGACTAGAGGTATGGAACTACAGTCCATCACCAGTTAGACTATTCACTCTCCCTGATGCCCCCAAACCTTCAGTCTCCACTCTCCTTCCCCAGCCACTGATCCATGATCTCCTGTTGCTCTCCGACCACAGTTTTGGTTTCCTATTGGAAGTATACACCATCCCAGGACACTATACCACTCATCTAAGGGGTGCCACATGTGAGATTACCATTCATGGCCCCTCATACCTTCCCAAAATCCATTCATGGAAGTGTCTGCACCAACCAATAGACCCAGTGGGTGGATACTTTTTTTTTTTTTTTTTTTAGGTTCCAATTTTTATTTCTGATATGAAATCGTACAGACAGTTGTTCGGTTTTCATTTCACACCAGCATAAAATAATACAATACTAATATCAATTTGGGTTTAACCAGTATAGTGAAATCACTTTACAAATTCAAGAAAAGTCTAGTTTATAGAAATTTACCTGTACCCATAAAGGGTTTTAAATTGAGTCAAACTCTTAGTAAACAAATACCTCCTTGGTTGAATCTAACAAACAACATAATCACCTTTTAATACCTTTTATTTTAACATTTTAATAACCATCAAGGAGAAAAGGAACCCAGAAACATTCTTAATAAACTTACAAACACACATGAACCTATCTATGTACCAACATCAACCTAGTCTAGTTTATCACGGAGTCTCATTTTTAATTCAGACTTGTAAGCAGAGAATGTACCAATATTTCTTTGTACAGGAGGAGAGTCATTCCAAGCAGTAGCACCTCTATATAAGACACTCTTTTTAAATAACTCATTATTAGGGAAAGGCACCTTTAGAATGGGAGCATCATATGCCCTGGTTCGATTCTCTTGCACAGAAATGTAATCTTGTTGCTGAGCTCTTTTATACATAAGTTTCAACAAGTGACTCTGGGCTCTATCCTGAATTGAATTTACACCGGTAAAATTATATAATTCATGGTGAGTATATTTATAATTATCAGGTAAACATCTCCGTAAACATCTGAGGTGAAGTCTATGAAGTTTGTTATAATAATATGCCGTTGTAGTTTCCATAAACAGATCATTGTAATCAAAAAACGGTTGGATATATGCTTTAAAGAGTCGTATCATAGAAGGTGTATCAACATATTTTTTAAGTTTTGTTAAACAATAAAGTTTGAAAGATACCAACTTGATTGTTTCGGTTGTTTGTTTAACAAAGTTCAGGTTTTTATCAAGATAAGTACCTAGGTACTTGTATTCAGTCACATTCTCAAGTACATTTCGACCAGATCCAATCTGGAGTAAAGTTGCATGACCCGTTTGGTACTTCGTGCCAAAGGTCATAGTTTTTGTCTTATTTATGTTAACAGAAATTTCGTTTGATTTACACCAGTCCATTAATTTTGAAAAGTCATTTTGAAGGGTGATAGTTGGGTCTATTTGCATATTATGATCAACACTAGTATATAAGACTGTGTCATCGGCATATAATTTGTAAGATGAATGCTCAAAAAGTTTACCTAAGTCATTTATGAAGATTAAGAATAATAACAGTCCAAGAACCGAACCTTGTGGGACTCCATAGGTTATTTCAGCTATATCAGATACCTTACGATTAACAATTGTTTGTTGAGTACGTTGATACAAGTAAGATCGAAACCATGACACTGAATCCTGGTGAAAACCTATTTTACATAATTTTTTCAAAATAATTTGGTGGTTAATAGAGTCGAACGCCTTCTTGAAGTCGATAAAAATAGCATATGTTGGGGCCTGTCGATTAATATTCAAGTAAATATCGTCTAAAAAGGCAGAGGTAGTTGAAGTAGTTGAATAGTTTTTACGGAATCCACTTTGATTTTCATCAAGAATTTCGAACGTGTCTAGGTATGATGTCACCTGTGCATGTATAATATGTTCTAAAATTTTGCTAGGAATTGGTAACAAAGAAATGGGTCGCATATTACTTACATCAAATCTATTTCCACTTGGCCCCTCATACCCTCCACTCTCCATTCAGGGAGATGTCTACACCAACCAATAGACCCAGTGGGTGGACACTTGGCCCCTCATACCCTCCACTCTCCACTCAGGGAGGTGTCTACACCAACCAATAGACCCAGTGGGTGGACACTTGGCCCCTCATGCCCTCCACTCTCCACTCAGGGAGGTCTCTACACCAACCAATAGACCTAGTGGGTGGACAGTTGGCCCCTCATACCCTCCACTCTCCACTCAGGGAGGTGTCCGGACCAACCAATAGACCTAGTGGGTGGACAGTTGGCCCCTCATACCCTCCACTCTAGATTCAGGGAGGTGTCCACACCAACCAATAGACCTAGTGGGTGGACAGTTGGCTCCTCATAGCATCCTACTCTCCATTCAGGGAGGTATCTGCACCAACCAATAGGCCTAGTGGGTGGACAGTTGGCTCCTCATAGCCTCCTACTCTCCATTCAGGGAGGTTCCCACACCAACCAATAGACCTAATGGGTGGACAGTTGGCCCCTCATACACTCCACTCTCCACTCAGGGAGGTGTCCGGACCAACCAATAGACCTAGTGGGTGGACAGTTGGCCCCTCATACCCTCCACTCTCCACTCAGGGAGACACCTGCACCAACCAATAGACCTGGTGGGTGGACTGTTGGCACCTCATACACTCCCACTCTCCATTCAGGGAGGTGTCCACACCTACCAATAGACCTAGTGGGTGGACAGTTGGCCCCTCATACCCTCCGACTCTCCATACAGGGAGGTGTCTACACCAACCAATAGACCTAGTGGGTGGACAGTTGGCCCCTCATACCCTCCACTCTCCATTCAGGGAGGTGTCCGCACCAACCAATAGACCTAGTGGATGGACAGTTGGCCCCTCATACCCTCCACTCTCCATTCAGGGAGGTGTCCACACCAACCAATAGACCTAGTGGGTGGACAGTTGGCCCCTCATACCATCCACTCTCCATTCAGGGAGATGTCCACACCAACCAATAGACCTAGTGGGTGGACAGTTGGCCCCTCATACCATCCACTCTCCATTCAGGGAGGTGCCTACACCAACCAATAGACCTAGTGGATGGACAGTTGGCCCTTCATACCGGCCACCCTCCATTCAGCTAGAAGCCCGCTGTCCAACCTTATTTCATTACGGAGAGATTTACTCAGCCCAAGATGGTCATCTGCCCATGGATGGGGAAACCCCCAAACATCACATGATTCTCCATTCCTGCCCTTCTCCTGAGAGCAGCAGTTTTACGATTAGTCTTACAAGGGCAGACAGAGGATTTTTATATGGGGTCAGCATATGGGCTAAGTACTGAAATAATGCATTTGCTCACACATACCTACAATGTTTTATTATTAAACTTATGTGAGTGAATGGAAATGCGATTTTTATTTTCTAGAAGTGTAAGTTCAACTTTAAAGCCACGTCCCCACTTGGGTGATAAGATTTTAGTCTCCCGGCGATTAGTGTTAACCCTTTCTTTCATTGGCGACTAGAGCTTGATTTCTTTCTTGGTTGTGGTGGTTGGAAAGGGTTAACATTAATTGCTGGGGGACTAAAATCTTAGTCGCCCAAGTGGGGATACTGCTTAAGTCTCCACCAAAAGGGGTGGTAGGCAGGAGTCACGACCCCAATGGACAATCCACCCACTCCCCATCCCATCCTGGAATAGCCAATGTGGATGACACTAGGAAATCAGATCGTCAGGGTACATTAGTAAACGTAATGATATATCACACCTGCTTATATCAAAGTAAAAGAGCATCATGAACCAATCGCATTTCCTTCCACTCACATACATATATATATATAAGTGACATTAGTTCTATCAGAGACACAAAGACTGAAACACATTGGTGTTTTCTGACAGCGGGGAATAAATCTGGGGTAAAATGACAGCCTGTCTTGTCAGAGTGGGCAGGGGGTTTATTAAGTTTTTTGCTGCTTGCCAGACTCTTCACGGCCGGTTGGAATAGGAGCTTTATATGTAATAAGGGGACGCTTACTCTTTTTTTCTTTAAATACCCCCATTTTTTTCCCTGAAATATGTTGGTACACGTCCATAGATGATATTCAACCATGTTTGATTCATGTATGCTGGCTAAATTTTTCAGGAGATGAAGAACTAGTGTTTTCCCACAGAAACCTATAGTAAAACCTAATTTTTGCAAGCCCATTTTTCTTGAAAATGTATACGGTGACATATATGTTTTTCATCATGGTTATTTATTCCCAGAGTATTCATCTAACTTCACAAATCATATCAAGGTGGTGGTTCATTTAGTACCTGCTAGACAGTCTTTAAAGCCAGTGTATCATCCATGTGGCAGATGTAATTTGCTACGTTGAAACTCCCATGCGCTTATGTCAAATTCGTGATGTGACCAATCACGTCCCGGCATTTAGTTCTAACATTGCAAAACACGTCACTGGCCGTCACGTCTTTAAGGTACGGTGTGGGCCCCTAACGTTAAAAACGGATGGACGATTCTCTGGCTTAATCCCTTTAAGGGTCATACCCATTAGGTGATTTTGCCTCAATCGGCTGACAAATCGGCAATAAATCAGCCAATTCTATCCCAAAAATCGACCGATTTCAGAACCGATTCAGATAAAACCTGTAGATTTTAATACAGCATACTAACGGGTGATCATAAAAATCAGCCGATTCTAGTGGGTCACCCGTTGCCAGTCGCTGGTAAAATTGCTTAGTGGGTATGGGGCCTAAAGAGCAGAGTACCTCCCCCCTACCCCCAGACCAAGGCTAATGATGGGCGCCACAGTCAGTCTGACATCACGTGACCGATGACGTCACAGCGTCCCGTCTGCAGCAGAGGGATTTCTCTCTGAGACAAAGCACGCCAGCTGTCCAAAGAGGTGGAGGGATATATCAGTCAGACATAAAGTAGATCCGAATCATTCCATGCAATCTCTAGCCCAATCTCTACTTTAAACTGCTACAGAATGCTGAAGTGATCTCTGCTTGGAGAGTGATGTTTTTGATGCATGGATGCCGAAGGATTATGGGTAGAGTGAGAGAGATTGTTCCGCGAAGCCGCGCGCATGCGCAGCTGATCCCACAAAGGGTCGTAGAAGGAGCATGGCGCCCCTACTTTATGGCCCTCTCTATAACAGAATGTATCCCGATTTGAGTCCCCTTCTAGCCTTTAATGGCGGGTCTTCTGCGCATGCTCAAGTCATGTGATCCCTCCTAGAATGCCATAGGACATTATAGGTAGCACGGGTTTTAGGCGTTTAGGGCCAAAACTCTATGGTCCTAGACTCAAAATCGACATGGGCATTCTATGGGTGTAGACCCTTAAAATCAACAGGGTGACATGGCCATTTCTTAAATTTGACATGGCGACACAGTCGTTTTTTAAATTCGACACGCCACATGGAAAATAAGAGACAAATGACATGGCCCTTTTCTTAAATTCGACATGAGACAGGGGCTTTAAAAGGATAGTGACATGCAACAGGGCCATTTCTTAAATTCGACAGGCGGTATGGGTCTAATCTATGATATAGGGACAGGTGACAGGGCCATATTTAAATTCGACACACGACACGGGACCCCCCTCTCCCCTTATCCATACCCCCATTTCTTAAATTTGACATCTGACATAGGCCTTTGTGACATGCAAAATGGGACTTACTTATAATCGACATGGAGAGATGGCAATTTCCTAAATTCAACATGTGTCATTGAATTTCACTAGCAACAATGACATGGCATTTTGATTTCTTTAAACTCACATGCGACATCAGGGATGTAAGTCAGGGACAGCGGAAAAATCGGAAATAGCACCCAAAAAATGTGAATATATCCTTAAACGATTTCAATCATGTTCTAAACATACAATTTTGAAATTGATCTTTGAGGGACAATCTGAAATCTAACGAAAATCGGAAACACTTACATCCCTGAATAGACAGCAGCACTTTTTCCCCTTTTGTTCAGCCAAGAAACCCCCTTCAACCCCTAATACCCCCCCCCCCCCTTTTAAGTAAACAACATGAGTCGAATATTGTGTGTCTTCTTTTATTATTTTGTGAAATATTCCAGTTGTAGATCCTTTGACGGAACAGTGACTATCAAAACAATTTGAGTTTTTTTTTCGTGTCAGGCCTTTAAACGTAGATGTTAATAAATGGTATAAAAATGGACGGATGATTCGTAAGATAATCAATATGAAACATGACTGTTAAAATTGGGAGTATAATTTCAATAATCAATAAACCTCACATCGAAAAATCAATCACACATAAACAATTTTGAGCACATAATCATCATCATAAAACGCATTCTCACACACAAGCATTCACAACGTGACCTTGAGATAAGATGTCTGCTAAAACTGTAACAACAATTGAAGATAACTATCTTCTAAATGCAGACGTACCCTTATACAATCGCCATATAATTCACTTTTCACAAAAATCTGGCTTTTGCGAAGATGATAACTAGTTATCAAAATGATGGTTTCCTATTTGAATATACCGACATTTTGATAATTTTTTTTTTTAATTTTACTCACAACAGCTCACAGCTTTACAATAGGGCCACTCATATCAGAACCAATCCCCCCTTAGCTACTACAATAACCAATCTTTATCACCAATACACATGGAACGTGCAACCTAAACCACATATTCGTGGTGTATTGACAAGTAAAGATGAGATACAGAACAGAACTGTACATGCATGTTTAAGATTTCAATCATGAACACTCGCCTGTCTCGCAACCACCCATTATCATTACATATAGCATGGACTAACCGTTCATACAACATTCACTCTTAAATACTGTGTGCCTCGGCCTACAGAAAAGGCCAACAATAATATAAAAAAGGCCATTAATATCTGATATGGCCAATAGTATAAAAGAGAAAAACACGTTTCTGTTCTATAATTGGGACAACTCAAAAACTGTTGGCAACAATTCAGTGCAATACACGAGTTCTCCAATTGAATTGTTGTCCCATGTACACATATAAAAAAGATATAGTGAGTCCTAACTTGACTCGTTTTTGGCAGTATTTGTAGCTTTACCCCCCCTCTTCTACCTTTAGCACCACGACTTCTTTAATTCTAACCAAGTTATTCTTTGAAGTATGCCCCCATGGAGCACTTCCTGAAAACACCTCCAGATTTGATGAGAAGAATATATCTGTATATGTCTATTCTCTCTCAGAGGGGCATAGAGAACTATTGCCCGATTACGTTTTGGGATGCAAGTAGCAACTGTACACAATTTTCCCAACGAACCTTGATATGAATATTTTCTTTGACTAGTAACTGTTACAAAACCATTGTTTCAAGTATATCTTTCAAAATTCCCTGTTTTTGGAACCAAGTTCTAACTTGTCTTGAGAAACCCATCCCATCTTGACTGCTAGGATTGAACTATCTTCCATGTTAATGTGGCAACCCACTCGTACTTTCTACCTTTTATTTTCTATAATAATTTGTTCAACCCTTCATACTTCCTTAACGACAAGTCCCAATTAAAGTAGGTGGTTTCCCTGCATGTTCTGTACCACCAAAAAAAGGCACATGATATTCATCAGTTCATGACTGGTAACGAAGCGGTCCGATCGCCTCGGTTCATTCAAGAGCGGCTTCCTTGGCAACATCGAAGGGCTTCTCGACATTGATAACACCGCAGTCAGCGATGATGACCTTGGCCTTTGGTTTGTCCTTTTCATCAGTCTCCTGATCCTCGATTTTGCGAACGACATCCATTCCTGAGAGGACCTTACCGAAGACAACATGGCGGCCGTTCAGCCATTCTGTCTCGACAACAGTAATGAAGAACTGGGAGCCATTGGTGTCCTTGCCTGTGAAATATAACGTAGAAATGGGGATGAAATCAAATGAATGGAAGAAAGTATATATCTAGGCAGCACCATAGGTCACATGATTTGAAATTCTAAGTCTGATAAGCATATGAAAATAAGACTATTGTAGATATCTATTTCAAAACCCTACCACAGTTTGGCATTAACCTTTTGGATCATTGACCATCAGGGCCAGCTTTTTTCATAAGTATGTTCAAAAGATTTGAACGAGTTGGAAAAGCAATAGAAATCACCTACAGAAAAATATCCATTTGAATGCTGAAGAAGATTTGGGTGACTGTGCCTCTTTTGTTAAATTAAAAAATGCGAAAAATATCCATGTTTACAATATTTGATAACTTAACCCAAAAATGTATTTCCGTAATATATTTTTGTATATCTAGCATATTCACTAGTCAGGTAATACAAATAAAACATGGCTCTAGTAAACGTATGTATATATCCTTTTTGAATACACCTTGCTGTAAATGCCTTTAATAATTCAATTAAAACTCCTACGTGCATTTCCGGACGCATGCTCGCCTATCCTATCAGTGACGAGGCAAAGAAAAATAGCTGAGTTCAGGTAACATAGGACAAATAGATCCAAACATACACAAATAGTCCCGGGCATTCTTGAAAAATGTGAAGACATGCCAGACACCCTCCACAACAATTCGTAGCATCTTAGACTGATAGTTACCTGCGTTGGCCATGCTGATCCAGCCAGGGCCATAGTGGTTGAGGACGAAGGCCTCATCATCAAAGTACTCTCCGTAGATACTCTTACTGCCGGTACCATCACCAGCACTGAAGTCACCGCCTGGTGGGGAAAAATTGAACTTTGGTTAACAGGGACTTTAACAGTCAATATTAAACCTGAACTCTACTTACTTTATAGTTAAGAACAGGAACATAAGCATGTAAGACTGAAACACAACCATGAAAAAGTAAAAATATCTTAAATATAAATAAGATCTCACAGTTACATAAGATCTTACAGAAAAGATCTTACAGTTACATAAGATCTTACAGAAACACCCCCTAAGATATACACTTGGGAATGAAAGGGTCTCACATATTATCACCCGCGTGGCCGATGAGCGGTGCATATTGGTGTCAGTGCATATTGCCAGGCCATACGCACCACCGACCTTGCATTGCTAATTGTCAGTTATTTAATATAGTTTGAATATTGCTTGGGTGATAAAATAAAGAAGGAACTTCAGGGGCATCCTAGGGTGGCCGTACGACCCATGAGGATCGTACAAACCTCGGGCTTCAGCCTCAATATGTGGCGATCCCCTATGGGTTGTGCGGCCACCCTCAGATGCCCCCTGCGGTCCTTCTTCTTATTTTTTTTCCAAATCATTTTTTTTTAATTGTCCACATCCTACGAGTAACACAAGATCTTCCAGTGGAACAAAACAGGGAAATGAAAGAGTAAAATACAAAATGAATTAATGCTAAATTATAGGACTGAGCCCTTACCTTGGATCATGAAGTTCTTGATGATCCTGTGGAAGTCGGACCCCTTGTAGCCGTAGCCGAAGGTGCTGCCGGCCAGGGCGGCGAAGTTATTGACCGTCCTCGGGGCCGTGTCACCAAACAGTCCGAACATGATGCGTCCTGCGTCCTTCCCGTCTATCGTGATGTCCATGAACACCTTCTTTGTCACTGTTGTGTCCCCAGCCTGGAAAATAATGTAAAGGTTTAAAATGTGTAATTATATGTTAAGTTCAAACATGTTCAAATGGTTCTATCTCAACAGTCCGAACATGATACGACCGGCATCCTTCCCATCTATTGTGATGTCCATAAACATCAACTTTAATTATTTTTGAAGGAATTTCTTTACAAAATTTAAGTAAAATTAAGCAAAGTATCATGTCCGAAAACTCATTTTAGATGATAGCAAGTCTTGTTTAAAGTCAATTAAGGAAATGATCGATATCCAAACACATGTGTCAATAATTCGACTATAAACCTACCTACCCCATTTTTGTGTGCTAATGAAACCTGAACACGACAATTTTATTTTTGCCTAACATCATCCAACACATATTTTAGCCAAAGTGGGGATTGCGGTGTCTTTTAGACTCAGGCCCATAACCGAGGGGGGGGGGGGGATTTTATAGGAAAATATTGAAAAGTTTCACTTTATTCATGCTCGCCATTCTCCTTTTCAAGTTCAAATTCTTGAAAATTATAGTCAAAAGTTCCACTTATGGAACCCCCCCCCCCCTCCCATGGCATCGTGGGAAGGCCCCAAAAGGGTATTTGGCGCTTTTTGCGACGACCCAATAAGGAGTGGCCGGGGGAGCCCTGCCAGACACTGGCCCAGTGGTGTGTGGATGTAGGGTTTAACGCCCAGATGGCCCCAGATATTCATGGGGGTGTTTACGTCTGGTCTACGGCAACGTAAACAACACACATACGGCTGCAAATATTGTAAACATTGCAGGAGCGGATTGGGGGGGGGGGGGGGGGGGGGAGGGGTGCATGGTTGCAGGATCTCCCCCCCCCCCTTTTCTTTTTTGTTGGACCCCTCAACTACAACAAAATATAGAGGCCTAATGCGTAAATAGTCAATACACGCAAATATACATGAAGTTGCAGTTTTAGGAAAGTAGGGGTATAAAATAATAAAAAAGAGAGTGAAACAAATCTCTAGCGGGAAAATGATCAGAGCGATTATGTTCTAAGTGAATACACCTTTCCCAGGAACCTGCGCAGTCCCCCACCTTGCCTACCTTTTGGGGGTATTTGGCAACTACATGGGTCACTTCTCATCATATACGAAATACGAAATGGTTTATTTGCCTAACGTACAGGTACATTTATGTCAACACCAGGTATAAGAATATGTTTTTATATATTCACAGACAAGTAAAGTTGGCCTTTCTAAGTCATTCTTACGGCAGTGGGGGAGGGGGGGGGGGGGTCAATATAGGAAAAAAACTTAATTCAAATTTAATCCACCAGGCTGGCACTACTTTAATGATCACGGTACTATCTTCCAGGTAGTATGTCGAGTTCAGACACACTGTCCCGAAGTGATACTATCTAAGAAGTATCTAGGCCATGGAAGGCCTATCTTCCCGGTTTCAGACAGATGGTCCAGACCTACCGACACGCCCCCCCCCCCCCCGCTCTGTCCATTCAGACTTTTATCTCTTAATCCGTCGTACCTCAGCGGCCCAAATCTTTTAATCCCCCCCCCCACACACACACACCCTTGGAGCGGAAACAACTACGTATGTAATCCTTCTCTCCCGAGATAAAAGAGAAAAAAAGACCGCCAGTCAGAATAAGGAAGGTTCTATACACGAGGATATGCACATTAGGTGATAATCGTAATATTGAAAAGCTCACAAAATTGCCAATTTTATTTTCTTTCTTTAATGATTCACTTATATGTTGTCCTATTTTTTTAATAGTTTTTTTTTAGAATAATTAAGTGAAGTAAATTACACAAAATTAGCAATTTGTACATTTATGTGAAAGGAACATCCAGCTACCCTTAAGGTGCCCACGCTTTTTCAGAAAACAAAACTAGACCTAAGTAAAACTCATGTAATATCTTGTCAGCTACTAAATAAGACATATTCTGTTTTGTAGGGCTTTGTCAACTTTTTAAATATCAACTTATTCTACAATATAGAATTACTCATTCTCAAAAAAAAAAGTCTACAAAATAGGTCGATATAGGAGTGACAAAAAGACAAGTTACATCTTGTAATAAATTCAAAGTACCTCAAATATTACCTTTTTAAGACTTCCGGACTCAAAATAAGACCTTTCTAATTTTCTTAATATGGCAAAACCTAAATAAGATATTTTAAGACCTTCTAAAAGAGAGAATCATGTATTCTTACTCCGAAGGTGAATCCACTCATCCCCGGCCCTCCCTTTTCACAAGACACGATCTACAACAATAGACAAAAAAAATGTAGATAAACCTCTGAATTTTGGATACGCCATGTAATAATTATTTTCTATGATTTCGTCATTCATCTACTGATCATGGCAAAGAAAATGCATGCATGACCGTATTTAGGCCCACAAACAAAGTTGCTGTGTTCAGGTTTCCCGACCGACCTTATTAATTTGCCCCGACCCAAAAGCTTTAGTTTTTTTAGACACACACGCAACATTTTTCTCTCTTTATCAAGTTGAAGTCCCCACCAAAATATATAAAAAACAAATAAATAAATAAATAAATAAACGAAAATAAATGAAATAAATAGATAAATAGATGAAAAAAAACAATGAAAAAAATCGACATGTATTCTCTCAGTTCTAAGGGGATGTATAACACTAGTCGCACTTTGCCAGAATCACGATTGCAACCCACATCCTTGTGCGGAAATTCGTGTGGTCAAGGATTGTTGTTGTTGCCTAGGAAATAACTTCACTACCATTGTGGGTGCACATAAGTCTGTGGTACAGGTTTCATCCACCGGGATTGGGCCATTGCATGGGACCGTATTTAGATAGCGATAGCATACCAATGGCCGATCCAGGACTTTAAAAAAGGGGTGGGGCACTATACCGCGGTCGGGAGAGGTCCACAGGGCGCCGCCATGTTGTGGTATAGGACAGCCTGATAGGCTGAAAAGTCGCGCTTGACCCCCGAAAACTATTCGCGCCAAAGGTCCACGCATGCGCAGACATAAACTCCGAACTGCGGTATAGGAATACATTTTTCTTAATTTCGGAAATAATTTTTCCTTGAATAATTCTTATACTGAATTTTAAATTAGAAACATCTGAATCTAAAAAACAGAAAAAGTAGGGGTGGGGCGTGCCCCTACTCCCAGCACCCACCCCGCCCCCGTCCCCTAAATCCGCCACTGAACACACGGCTCTTTCAATGTCAGGGGTCTATTTTTTGCCAATGAAGGAAGACATAGGGGGCACTTTAACAACTTTCGGTGTGTGAATTTGTATCGCCCAATAATCACACTGCCCTTGTTCAGTGGTAGAAATTGCAAAAACAAAAAACAAAAACAAAAAAAAGAGAAAAGAATCTCATTTCGTGTCGAGCATGAAATCAATCAGGGGGATCCAGGAATTTTAGAATGGAAGGAGTGGGGGCGGGGCATGTCTAAATCCCACCCCCCTCGCCAATCTTAAATGAAAAAGAAGGGTTTCTTTACACACATAAGAAAAAGGATGGGAGGGCGTACGCCCCCTGCCCCTGTCTCTGAGAAAGGCCGACCAGTGGAGGGGCTGGCGATGGAGGATTGCACCTTGGTGCACGATACCTATCGACATTGTATAGTCCCGTCAGCCAGGAATGTGAATAATTGTGAAGTAAAATGAGTGCACATGTATAAGTTTTTCAATGTGTCCTTTCATGTAGGGAAGTATATCAATATAACGCCACCATAAACATACATGAATGATATACAGTTGGAATATCTTGGGAAACAACATTTTGAGCTTTGATCATAATCATTGTGTGAAGTTCTAACTAATTAACCAAAGTAAGTATGTTTCAAGAAAGGTTGATAATGATTAATTGTTCTGTTTGAATCCACAAAGTTATCCCGCCTTGGTTAACGAAGGGCTTAGCTAGATCTGACAGAAATGCAATACATCTTCTGAGAATCACCACAAGCTCACTGGCCATTTTGCAACGTGGCAGATGCTGCTCATACGGGTACTGCTCGCGGACGCTGCGTCGGCCAAACTCGGAGACGCTGGTGCTCCCATCCACGTACACAAACAACCCCAGAACTGCGCCGAAACTATGCCAAAACTTGACCAAAACTACTCCAAAACTTCTGCAAAACTACTCCAAAACTTCACCAAGATTACCCAAAAGTCCACCCAAAACTACTCCAAACTTCACCTAAATCTACCCCAAATTTCACCAAAACCGTCCCGAACTTCCCCCGAAATTACCCCAAATCTCACCAAAATCTACCCCCAAAACTACTCCAAAACACCCCGAAAACTACTCCAAACTTCACTCAATCTACCCCAAACTTTCCCCAAAGTTCCCAAATGTCGTCTGGTGTTTGCAGGAGACGCGGACTGACCTCAGAGAGCTGGCAGACGACAAACAGGACGGCGAGGGCGGCGATGAGGGACGCTGGGGACGACATGGTGGAGGGAGGTGTTGGTGGTCCGACGGCTGGAGGAGGAAGGGGCCGGGTCGGGGCGATTGGGGAGGGTAAGGTGGGGGATAGGGGGGTGGGGGGTGGAGGAGGAGGAAGGTGCCACGTCCTGGGAGCCTGGAGAGGGTGAGGGAGACATGAGGGATGGTGGGAGGGTGGGTAGGTGGGAGGGGGGTGTTGTTGGTTGAGGATGTGGGGAAGTTGTGTTTGGCCGCTTGGAGAGGGTAGTGCGGGGCTGTAGATGGGGGGAGGGGGTGCCTATGTCGCATGTTGAATTTAAGAAATGGCCATGTCGCCTGTCACTATATTTTAGATTTCCATGTCGGTTATAAGAACCCCCCCCCCCGCCCATGTCGTATGTAGAATTTAAGAAATACACTATGTCTTTTTTCTTTTTTTCTTTTCGTGTCACTCACCCCAATGTCGCATATCCAATTTAAGAAATAGCTATGTCGCCCTGTCGATTTTAAGGGTGTACACCCACAGGGGAAGGTTGGGGCGAGTTTGTGTTGTGAGAGGGAGTAGTTGGAGAGGTGGGTGGGGCGGGTGAAGGTGGGTGCTGGACGTGGAATTAGTCCGTCTCAAACCCACCATCTGTCTTTCACCATGTTAATTGAGCGTCTAGCGGAGTAGGGTAAAACTACAGTCTTGAGGTGAGGTGTGAGTGCGGAATGGGGAGGATGTGGGGATTTGGATGTTTGGAGAGGAGAGGTACGGTGGCCAATAAGTGCAAACTCTTTTCTCGACACCCAAATCGTTTCTTAAGGTGGTTCTGTAGCAGTGAGCTGCGTTTTATATTGATAATAATAATAATATATTTTATTGATGACAACTGAAAGTCTACAGATGCTTATGTGTCATTTGAACATGTTGAACATGATGTCATATGTTCATTATTTAAATGTTCCACTTGAAGATCTTATGTTTTTTGTAGGAATTGGACTTAATAATAATAAAAAAATCTCTCTCATGCAAGAGTAGATAATCTAAGAGGCTAGACAAATTATTACAGACCAGCGAAGTTGAAACCTTAGAGAGGGTAAAGAGGAGATGGCGAGTAGGGGTGGCGGAGATTAGGCAGAGGGGGGAGTTGGCACCTGGGAGAGGGGAAGTGGGGGGTTGCGTGTGTGTTGTGAGAGGGAGTAGTTGGAAACTTCAAAGGATAAGGGGTTGAAAGGGGGTGGATGGGCTGTGTGTTGGGAGGGAGGGTTGTGCTGTAGAGAGGTGGAAGGGCGGGGTGTGGAGACGAGTGGCAGAGAGAAGAGATATGGTGGCCCAAAAGTATAATTTCTTTAATCGTCACCCATTTTTCCTCTCGGCACCACGTCGATGCGTGGAGAGGGTAGGCCTAAGGGACACTCTGCAGTGAATCATCCTCCGGGCCAGAAATGATAACCGTGAGACGCACGAGTCTCCACACAGAGAGTGTTGTGTTGCAGAGTGGGTAACAGCGGTTGATCCAGGGTTTTGAAAACTGGGCTATTGGCAAAAAAAATATCCTTAATTGCGAATTTTACATTGAATAAGTCTAAATTTGGCAACAACGAAAAAAAGGGGCAAAAAGGAGGGGGAACGCCGCCCCCCCCCCCCCCAAATCCGCCACTGGGAAAGGGGGGGGGGGAGGTGGGAAGGGAGGGGGTGAGAAGGGGGGCAGTGGTTGTTTTTTTTTTCCACATGGCGACATGGCAATTCACCGTGCGACATCGGTGAATAAAAGTGATTGCTGAAAGCAAATATTATAACACTGCCAGCATACGGTGGGAACCTGCTCCAAAGAAACGGATTTCAAGTAATCTAAAGAAACCGTAATATAGCGGATGCTGGATCCGCCACTAACCCTTCCTCTCGACTCCTTCCACAAATAGTGCTTTCTTTGGTGGCTAGACAAACAATTTGTTTTATGACATAAAATAGTCCTTTCTATGGGACATTACACACGAAAGACCTCTTGCCACTGTTCAAAATGAGTAGGGTATCGCACCTGGTGGCGGAGTTCTACCATATCATAGATAAGAATGCAAGTAAGCTGAAAAGCATTAACTTGTGCAGTCTGGAAAAAACCTTGTATGCTTGACCAGACGTTAAAATACCCCAACGATCAAGTCAGCTAAAATACGAACCGAAACACTTCGGTTGTAAGGGAAAGGTTTGCCGAGGCAAGCTGCATAGGGAGTATGGAGATAGTTTTGTACTTGTGGGCCACCGTAGCAGTGTCGGAGATGGGGAAGCTGAGGTCGGGAGTCGTGAGGGTACAAAGGGGCGCACGACGATAAGAATCGACAATATACGTTTGGGATTTTGTTTTTTAATAGCAACCATCCAATGGGATAATTGGAACCAATGGCCGTGAAAATAGGGGACCGTGAAATCGAAACCAATACAGTTAACAAGGACTGATACAGGATTTAAAATAAATAAATAAATAAAATGCGGTGAAGGGGGTCCG
The DNA here is from genome assembly GCA_936440205.1 of Lepidonotus clava. Taxonomy (NCBI): domain Eukaryota; kingdom Metazoa; phylum Annelida; class Polychaeta; order Phyllodocida; family Polynoidae; genus Lepidonotus; species Lepidonotus clava. Next base: position 52,530,857 of record OW387140.1, on the reverse strand, counting down.
CATCTATAGGCTAAGTACTTGTACGGCGTGCTTCGCGTGACATATCTTTCTCTTTGTCAAGCCTAAGTCTCCACCAAATAAGAAAAAATAGAAAGGGGGGGGGGGGATTACTCCCCTCGCCCTAGATCCGCCCCTGCTATTCATTTTTCCCTTCTTTAAGGAATCTCATACCATTCTAATAAGTAAACAGAAAAAGACAGTTTTCAAAATTTGACATAGGCCTTATAACAACTAGACCCCCCCCCCCCCCATCTCACTCAGGACCCCCTGGACCCCCCACCCCTTCCTCGATCTTCCCCTGCTTTCTATTTTGCCACTCTTTTAGAAATCTGATATATATATTATAGAATCTAATACATATTAGGTATGTATTAGATATGTATTAGATATGTATTAGATAGGTTTTAGATAGGTTTTAGATATGTATTAGATATGCATTAAGGCCCGGTCACATATAGAAACTGAACTCAACTCAACAGTCTTAAGGACTTGAGACTAAACAGTTGCAGACAAACCAGTCTTAAGGAAAAAGTGATAAGTGGTCACATATAGAGACTGGATAGTCTTGTGTCTTCTTTCCTCTGCCTATAAACTCAATGATATGTAGGAAAAAGAGGTGTGTCTATTTGCCTTTAAATGATTGGATAATGGACTCAAGACAGTTGAGTTGAGTCTTAAACTATGTCACATATAGAGACTGGGCCTTAAAACTGCTTGAGACTGGAGACTATCCAGTCTTAAGGCCGGTCACATATTGAGACTGGGTCTTAAGACTGCTAAAGACTCAAGACTATCCAGTTTTAAATCTTCAACATCTCAAGATTAGAGACCAGACTGATCAGTCTTGAGAAAACCTAAAACTCCAGTTTTAACCCTATGTCACATATCAAAACTATCAGAGACCCAACTCAACTCAACTGTTGAGTTGAGTTCAGTCTCTATATGTGACCGGGCCTTTAGATATGTATCAGATATATAGTAGATATGTATATTCTAATAAGAAGAGAGAAAAAAAAATCGATTTTCAAAATTTGACGTAGACCCCCTTCTCCCTCTGCCTCTCTTCCCTACCCCTTTCCGCCCCCTCCCCCCCCCTCCTCCCTCCCCCCCTCCCCCCTCCAGCCGTGGGTGGGAGCACTAACCCTGGAGGGTGGTAGCTGGTTCCCCAGATCCCAGACCTCCCTACTGTAGGTTCAGTACTTCCACGCCCGACATCAGCGATATGGGGGGCACTGGGGTTAGTCCTTCCATGACCTACATACCTCCCACATACTACTTTTAGCGCCTAGCGGACTTGGATATGACTACAGTCTAACTGCCACGTGGCCGCTAGTTGTGATAACACTCTCCGCGCCGAGACTCTGTTTGTAGAGGGGGCTTTAAGGTGGGGACGTCCGACCCACTCTGTGGTCGGAGATGGCCGTTATCCTAAGGGACTGTGTGTGTTAGCCTGGGCGCGCTGTCTCAATTTTGGCTCGACGTACCAGGCTACGTAACGTGTGATTATCTGTATTTGTGTGCATGTGTGTGGGCAGAAGGGAGGAGGAAAATTGCCTCAAATACGGAAATCTCCGGGATCTTAGTACTTCAAACTAAGATAGATTAATTCTTTGGGGTCATAACAGTGGCGGATTTAGAAGGGGACGCGGGGGCGCCTCCGCAACCCCTCCCCCTTTTATATTTTTATTTATCTTATTTTATACATAATAATATTGTTCCTACATTTAGACTTTGTCAATGTAAAATTCTGCCGAAAAGTAACATTTTAAGGAAAACAAATTCCAATAGCGGCTCCCCCCCCCCCCCCCACTCCCTTTCAAAACCTGAATCCACCACTGCATAAGATGTGATATGTTTATTCATAAATGAAGGGAAAATAGATAAATCGCCAATGCTTGAATAGTATTACCGGGACTTTTGTAAGGGGGGGCACCCACCCATACTGGACATTTTTTAAAAAAAGGTCTGCCTTTTCTTCCAAAAGTTAATGTAAAAACCCTTAAGAAAGTGAGAAAATGTCGTAAAGTCCAGCTTATTGCTGCTCACTACGCCCCTTTTTTAGTAGAAATTATTGAAAGTTTAAGCGAAAGTTGCACGTACGGAAGTTCGTCTCGTTTCCTTTGCCCTGATGGGTTGTGAATAAAATCATTCGTATTTGTATTCGTATTCCTAGCAGAATCTGTGTATATGGGCCTGATTACAGGCACGGATTTGGACCCACCATTTTTCTTTTTTTATTCAGTGTATAAATATTCCTCCTCCCAGTGGGCGCGGTAAAAAAAAAATCAATCTAAAAAAATAGGCACCCTTTTCTTCAAATTCTAGACAGTGAATAACCTGAAGAGCCATGAGGATATAATTATGACAGCAAGATGTTGAAGATAAAAGCTTAATTATCTTAACTTCCGTAGTTCGATAAACGTGAAGTACTTCAGTTTTGGGTGTCGTAATATTTACTAAGTAATGTGAGTTATAACACAGACTCAGGTTCGCGTTTCAGAAGAGATGTTGACAGTCCCAGCTCCAGCCTCCAAGAGAGAGGCTGGGTGTGTGATTAGCCATTTTATTAACTCACTGTCCAATCAGAACAAAGGGGGCTCCACATGGGGGCTGCGGGATTACTGTTTTCCTTGTAGCCTAGCCTCAAAGCAGGAGTGCTATATGGTTAATCTAAGTATTTGATTGTATATATATATATATATATAATTTATATTTACCATATAACTATTGAATATTGTTTGATGAAAATATATAATGGTGGTAAAGTAATTGGAACTTAGATATGTAAAATTAAAGATTTATAATTGTATAATCTTAAGAGGCTTTTTATAACAATATAGTTTCCCATTTAGAATGTTATATTATTAATAATTATATATCAATTTATGAAATAGATTTGAAATAAAACGGTTTTCTGAATAATAAAATGCCATACCCGTTTAAAGTATGAAAAAAGAAAGTTCTTCTTTGTTAGATAGTTTATGTCATTTATTGATTTCTCTGTCAATAATTCTCGACACACAGAACATATGAATGAACATAACAAAACAATCTAATTTAAAGAGATGATTTTTATTTCAGTATTATTCTTTCTTTTTTTCAAAATAGAGACGTTGAAATGGTGTTTATCATATCGTATCAGGCATGTTGGTGATACAGTGGGATACGGCATATTACAATTAAGGCCTGGGGGGGGGGGGGGCTTCCCCTTCCAGATAAATTTGAGTTAAATTCTTTCTAAAATCCATCTTATAGGCCTATTTATTTTTAATCCGCCAATGGAAGGTTTACTTTCCGCCTTTGCCACCTGGGCCTTTGCCACCTGAGCCTTTGCCACCTGGGCCTTTGCCACCTAGGCCTCCTGGTGGGACATCAGATTCTTCTGATTCTTCTGTTTCGGTAAGCCTATCAGCAACTGCCTCTTCACCCTCTGGCCTAGGGGGAGGCCCCTTACAGAATCCATCTGCATCTGCGTATGCCGCTGTGCAGTCCTCCTGTGAGATCAAAAATATCATAGCTTGAAAACTCTGTGAAAGAAGAGTTCTATTTGATGTTGTTATTGAATATGTTTGTCTACAGAGACCAAAAGTTGGAGCACAGGAATGACTTGTATATTTTATCGTGAAATATAATGAACACTTCCCTTTATCTAAATAGAAATATGTTAGGTAGTACGCCACATACCCAATGAATTGGCACACAAATTGGCTGAATCTAGCAGAATAAATAGCCGATTTTATTAACGACATGACATACAATCAGTTTGTAATATTGAAAAGAATGTGTTTGGTATAGATTAATGCTAAAATCAGAATTGTTTGGGGGGTAGAATCGGCCAATTATCAAAAAGTCAGCCGATTTGGTCAAAACCTAATTTGTATAATTTATAGTTGTAGGGAGTTTGCAGTACTTCATCTTCATCGAATATCCCTCGATTTGACAGCAATTATATAATTAATTGAGTGCTATTGTATTCCGTTGCTTTAAAGTAGAACAATTAATTATTTTTTAGCTTTTAGCTTCTGTACATTCATGTTTGTATTTGTTAACTGACATAATCGTATCAACTTACACTGCAGAATTTGATCGTGGGTCCGAAGCCAAGGGTTATCGTTTCGCAGGAGAATCCTTCCGGACAAGTATCCTCAGGGCACTGAAAATTTCAAATTTAAACAATGATGAAAAGAAACAAATTTTAAACATATTTATAGTTATTACAAATTATCCTTACTAAACTTTTTTTGTAAAATGATTCCTTGGCAATAGCTCATCTATGAATAAGAAAAAGATCTCGAACATAATTGATTATTTGAAAATTGGTTTATTTTTTCATGATTATGTCATTGACCGAGTGTTTTGCCCGGGACAGTCCTGTATTTTCACTCTTGTCCCGGGTGTCCAGATTTTAGCCCAAAATATCCTGGCGGACATTTAAATGGGGCATAAATATCCCATTTTACATATTTGAATAAATCTGATTGTAACATAACATATCAAAGTTTTCCTTGAAAGTACTGTTGTTTTTAATACAAATAGCTTCAATTATTACTAACATTTAGTTTCCTGATAGATGTCTCGATTTTTGAGCATATGTCCCGAATTTAAGGGGTGTTTTAGATCACTCTACCAAGAATCACTTGTAAAATGTTGGAAGGCCTGCATTGATTTGGAAAGATTGGATTGCATATTCGACAGTGAAATTATTTAAAGATACTTTAAATATTTTGAAGGTATTATGGACAGAATTGTCCTAAGTAAAAGTGACATATTTTTTCCAATTGTGTGTCAGGTAAAAGTGGGTGGAATGTATTATTTTGACTTCTAACTAACAATAAATGACTTTACATTATTTAAATGAACAACAAATTTTATAACAGTAGTGTAATATTCTTACACACTTGATAACAGGTGTTATGGTGGGTTGCTTTTGCGGAAATCCAGATTATGCTGCTTTTATTGAACAGTAGATGGCTGTAATGTCAATACAAATTACAAATTTCACGAATATTTGTGATACTGTTTTTGTCTCTCACGAATCTAGGAAGTGATGAAACAGTTTGGAAAAACATGGAAAAATGGGAAATCGCATTTGATATTTGTAAATCTTTAATGGTTGCCCCCCATCCCCACCCCAAGTTGTAAATATTACATGGGTGAAGTTTCCCACTAAACAATAAACAGCTATATAGTATTCCATGTGTACTGAGCAACAACAGTCTTAGTTTTAGGTTCTTACCGAGCAGTACGTGGCTGCAGCATCATCAGCAAGGGTAGGGACACAGCTGGTGAGTGGTACACATGTGCCGGGTGAACAATTTTCAGCAGTACAATCACCAAATTTAGGCTTTGGGCAACCTCCACGAGCCAAACTTAAGCCAACCAGGGCAAGCAGAAGGACCACTGACACCAAGTACTTCATCGTGAGACCTAAATAAAAAAAGAACAAAAGATGTAGAGGTTATCTGAGAAATGGCCTGAGAAATATTTTTCTATGTCCACAATTTCGAATTTATGAAAAGTTTTACCTATAAGGCTGAGCTCAGGATCGAACCCTCCAATTCAAAGTCCCAGAGGCTAACCTCTACCCTACTGAGGCAGCTGGTAGGTTTCAGGTGAGTAATTAAACCACTATATAACCTGAGTAACAGAATGTTCACTCTTTTCATTTACAACGAAAATGATGAAAAATTTGTACTCAAAAATATGCACATTTTCCAATCCCCCTCCCCCCTTGATGCATACATACTTAATAGAAGGCCCCTTATACACTGGTTTAAAACCTCAGAAAACTATCTGTGACTTTTATTTCGAACCTCCATAGCTATGAGAGATATTATGAAGTTGGTTGCTGTACAGGAATTTGAAAATGATTTCGCATTAGGAAGGTCTTGTAAACCACCCTAATACTCCCATAAATGCACCCAAAACTCCTGTAAATGCTACCAAAACTCCCTTAGGACAAAAACTCCAAAAGGACAAAAGATGTAGAGGTTATCTGAGAAATGGCCTGAGAAATATTTTTCTATGTCCACAATTTCGAATTTATGAAAAGTTTTACCTATGAGGCTGAGCTCAGGATCGAACCTTCCAATTCAAAGTCCCAGAGGCTAACCTCTACCCTATACTGAGGCAGCTGGTAGGTTTCAGGTGAGTAATTAAACCACTATATAACCTGAGTAACAGAATGTTCACTCTTTTCGTTTACAACGAAAATGATGACAAATTTGTACTAAAAAATATGCACATTTTCCAATCCCCCTCCGCCCTTGATGCATACATACTTAATAGAAGGCCCCTTATACACTGGTTTAAAACCTCAGAAAACTATCTGTGACTTTTATTTCGAACCTCCATAGCTATGAGAGATATTATGAAGTTGGTTGCTGTACAGGAATTTGAAAATGATTTCGCATTAGGAAGGTCTTGTAAACCACCCTAATACTCCCATAAATGCACCCAAAACTCCTGTAAATGCTACCAAAACTCCCTTACCTTTGAAATAAAGTTAAAAGTTGATTGTGGGCCTGTTTTGTAACAATGTTTATATAGCTACAAAGGTTTATAGTTCCCTACGGAAACAGTACAGGAGTTTGAAATGTCTGTTTCATAACAAACTCGCATAAATCGGCCCAAAACTTGTGTAAATTGACCCAAAACTCATGGAAAATGACCCAAAACTCACGTGAATCCATGCAAACTCACGTAAGTAATCACAAAACTCATATAGCTGCGGCACCCAAAAAGGTGGTCGTAACTTTATGAAATGCAAAACTCACTTAGCAGTATGGAGGTTTGTTATGAAACAGGCCCAGTAAGTTATTAAAAGCAAATACCCCCAGATTAGAGGGGAAAAAAGAATAACACGTATATTTAAATGAAATGGATGTAAATACATCATATCTCACCTTGCAATGCACTTGTATGGACAGACTTTGCAGCAATTCAGACTCTCTTCTTCTCCCAATTTGTGCTGTACTGTTCAGCCTTGCCTTTAAACTCACAGTAACTCTCCCACAACCCTGTATTTAAGTGCTAGGTGTCGTGACGAAGCTGCTTGTTCATAAGGTGTAAGGGTAGTTTTACACTACACAACTGGAGCTGCTATATGACGATGCCACACAGAAGTTGCACATATTAGAGATAGAATTTCTTGTTAGAGATATGCACTTTACTCTGAATCATCAATTTTTAACAATCATATCACTCCTGTATTTGAATTCTTTGTAATATCATCATGTTACACTGCTATAGCAGCCCCAGTTGTGTAGTGTAATAGGGCTTTAAACCCACGGTCTGTTTACTACACCTTGTCTTCAGCTGCCAAGGAGATAGAGATGTCGGTACCAGGCACAGACACACAATAGCCCTGAGTCAGGACGATTAGGGTACAACATATAGGACACGTAATAACTCTGAAGCTGTGCCAAGCCCCGTGTATCCCCACTCCCAGGGCTATGTGATCCACATTCTAATTTTTGGGAAGAAAGGGGGGATTTTGTTAATGAAAATTATAAAAAAGAAAATGGGTACAACTTTGACAAAATGTTTTCAAATTCTAGAATAATGAATCATTAATATTATCAGGGGCCATAGGGAACAACTTTAATCTACTTAAAAGAAAGAAAGAATTATCTAAAACTCTGCAAACAAATTTCGTTTATAATGGGGAGAACAAAATAACTACAAAGTTAAAGTTCTAATCAATATGCATGCCTTGTACATAAAAACATTATTGCACATAAGATACAAGATTTTTGGAAAAGCCAGCTGTTTAAGAAAAGAGGGTAGATTTTTATCCCTGAAAAGTCAGCGTTTTCTGAAAAACAAGGATGTTTATAGTCCAAACATTAGAGAAAGGGAGTATTTTTTAAGTTAACAAACATTGATGAGTTAAACATTCTGTTACAAAGTAGGAGTACTGGGGTCAAACCACTATACATGGCTATGGACTATATTGTAGTGTTGGTTAATAAATCAAAAGAGAGGTATGAAAGGGGGTTGGCAGGGGACTGCAGTTCTAAGAACTGGAAAACTAGGTGTATATGTCTCTGTACATGTAAGGTGTGTATACATCCAATGTGTATAACAGAGTTAAGATGTTTCATGCTGGTCGTAACTTTAAGATTGTATTTTTAGTTAAGATATTTTGACTTTTTCATGATTGAGTTTCAGACTTACAATCTTATGTTCCTGTTGTTATATACATATTATCTAGAGTTGAGATTAATGACTATTAGAAAACTCTTATCTTAAATTTGTAGACGCGAGATGCATTTGCAATTATTCTAGTGTGAAACTTGCCCTAAGAGAGGAGTTGGGTCTAAAATACAAATAAAGCATGGCAAATCATTAGAACCTATCAATTCTTCATCAATGCTGGCAATTATGGCAAATAATAGAACAGAGAGTTATTGGAAAAGTAAATAGTTTAGGGTATTCTCAAAACTGTCCTGGTGCAATATTAAAAAAAACAAAAACCCATGAAGGATTGATTAACCCTTTCAAGACGCCACCTAATGATTATATATTACCAAATGGACACCAATTTACTCAGGAAATATAGATCTCCAAAAGACGCCACTGATACCACAAAGTTTTGAATTAGATCAATAACAAGGTAAAACATGAATAGAAATAATTGGTTCCAAATAGCAGTAGTCATAGGCAGCATAATTTGGACTATTTCAGTGTTTTGAAATAGAAAATTTTTTTATTTGACATATATGGAGCATAAAATTCACAATTTTGAGATAGTTGCCATGTATCTCTCAGGCATCAGGCGTCTAGGCCTGGTGATGCCTGAGAGATACTGGAGGCTAGGCCTGGTGATGCCTGAGGGATACAGGCGTCCTGAAAGGGTTAAGGGTAATGCAGCATGAATTGCCCCTGAGGTAATGGACTTATAATCATTGCAAATTTCATCTGTTGTATGTGTATTCTATAAAGCAATGGTATCAGATAAGTATCTGATATACATTGTTTTAGGAAATATATATTTAGATCGAATACCATTACAGAGTCTGTCTGTCAATTAATTCAATGTAGTAGAGGCCAAATGCATTTCTATCATTGATACAGTGCTATATAAAATATTGATGCAATATTCCCGCATGCAATGGCTGCTTCTTTGGCATGCTGGGGACTTTGTCAGGAGTGAAGTACTTTAATTTTGTGGTGCACTTTCTGTTTACAGATGTGGAGAGAAAATTAATGTATATTTGAAGACATGAGTAGTTGTTTGGATCTTATTGTACTCTTCAGTCACGGGTATTCACCATAGGCCTAAGCCTAGGTGCTGCATATAAGACGCACGTCCAGACACCTGCCCCCAGCTGACCCTTGGTCAGGGGGAATAGTGGTCCATTTCCAGGTCAAGGATAAAGCATGGTCCCCAAATGGCAATTAGATTTACAAAAATTGACGGCCACCAATATGATTTTCGGGGGTTTAGTCGTCCGACGACTTACTATACAAGGGTGGCATAATGTCTGGGGATGAAACCACTAATCGTCTTGGTTTCTGGGGAAAATATTTGACATGTTTAATATTTATCTCCAGTCGCTGGCGATTGGTGCAGTTAATCATTGGGCAGAGTGACTTATGTCACCTCCAATAGCTGCCAGTTTGATGGAAAGAGCATCCCAAAGAGGCGATTAACTTTTTTTCACCAGTGATTAGTTAGTCGTATTTCTTAGCCGTATTTTAGTCGCCACATGGGGACCCACCTTTAAACAAAGGAATACAGCCGGCCTAGAGCCCACATGTACTTACAGTGAAACCTTAAGTATTGATGTAGCATTTTCGTACTTTTCGGGATATTTTACATTGCAAGACACTTTTCAATTATTTCAAATATCTACATAATTCGAGTATCTCAAGACACTTTCCATAATAATTACACGATTATCATAATATGTCAAGCTGGTTTTAAGGTATGACAGGAGTGTACCCAAACTCTTAGCATTGTGATGAGGTCCTAAGTCGTGGTCTGGTTCCCACACTTCATACGTACCATCTCCACCTGGTACATACGGTCTGGTCACACAACAGGGTGCCAACAAGGGCTAACAAGGGCTAATGAGGGTAAAAATGAGAGGAAGTAAGTAATACCATTTCTGGACTTATCCTAATTGCGACCCCCCCTTTCTGAAATTTTGTATCTGCCCCTGATGTGGCAGATATATCTAAGAAATTCCCTAAAATCAGGAACATTAGTTTTCATAATTCTTGGAGATATTGTGTATTCTATTAAGTATGTATATACATGCAATACCTGTATATGTACGGTGATTCATGTGCTTGCTTTTACAAGTAAGCAATAGATTATGATATTTGAATACATAAAATAGGCCTCAGAAGGTGGGCAGTAATATAACCAATTCAGTGAGTGAATGATGGATGGTTTACACCATACTGACAGCCATGGTCATTTTCACGGCAAAAACAAATTAGGACTAATTCTGACTTTTCAAACACAGGTTTTGACTTGGCCAGTCCTTGGTGTTTGTATCTATTGAAATGAGGGTGACCGGGTGGGCAAACAGCAGGGGATCAAAACCTCGAAATTATTTTGCTGTACCTCATCCCTTAGTGAACCCAGACCCCAACCCGGAATCAAACCCAATAAATCACTTGGTCAGTGCTGGGTCCCCCCTATTGTCACCTTTTACAAGGAGCAGGAGTTACCAATTCATTTTGTTATTGATAACATATATATGATCACACACCTTTAAGGTCTATCATTCCCGTTATATTAGTATGATTTTGTCAGTGTCAACAATTTAATGTACAACTGTAGCAGTATATATGCACGGTAATGCATTTGGATAACACACAATATGATTTATTTTATGGCAAAATGTATTCAGAAATATGAATATAAAACACTCGAATATACACATTTTAATGATTTCGTTTTTCAGGAATCAAGTTGGAATGAATACATAGACATTATGTAAGGTGAATGCATTTCAGAGTTTAAACATTATTCTCTATAGTATTTCTGATTCAAATTGATTATTTTTGCCGATCTTCTGTTGAAATATGCATAATTATGGAGAACAGTTTTATTATAAAACATAAACACTATGGCTTTACTAAAGTCTATTCTAAAGTTCAGAATAATCAACATGAACTGCTTTTTTCCTTGAGTATTAAAAGCCATCATATAAACAAAACAATACAAACCTTTATGAAAGTATACATTGAGTTTTAATAATTCAAAAACACATGAAATAATCAGTTTTACCAGTGTATGTACGGTGGTGCATTTATTACACCATGAGTATTTACATAAAAAGATCAGAATTATGAAAATAGGATAAGATTAACATAATTTTATTGTCAAATTGGACATTAATTTCAAATTTCCCTCAAAATGGTTGGAAAATAGCAATTTTTAAGCCTCAATATCTCTGGTCTTGTGATAAGTTCAGAAGTCGTGGTCTGGTGCCCAGCCATCACATGTACCATCGTTACCAGGCACAGATATAACCCTTTAGACCCCATGGATTGCGTTCATAAATTGCTGGATTTCCCCAGGATTTCCATGGATTTCCTCCAAGAATTCCAGAATTTCCTTTTAATTATTAAAGTTCAAGGCTTGACCCTTGCTTATCAATTAAAGTTATAGAAATATGGTTTGTTGTATTGATTAGGGAATCAAATCAGCTTTAAAACGATATATTGGTCACTTTTGTAGGTTGTATGCTTTTCAAAGTGTTCTCCCCTGAAAAATATGGAAAAATTATGGAAAAACGGGGTGCTCCTCACTAGTCAACATGTTGATAGAGGCTAATCCGGTAATGTTTAGGTTAGGGGGGATTAGGTCGTAGCCCCTTCAGCCCCCCAGGAAGTAGGTTGGTGATATAAGACTTGTAAGCGTTGACAAAAACTGCCCCCTGACATTTTCAGTAGATTTTCGGATCTGTAAAGCCAGGACACGTTATAGCGATTTAATGTACATGCTAATCCAAAAACATGATGCAAATTTAGATCAAGCATAAAGTAAGCTTCAAGGTGGTTTATTGTATGGTTTTCTCACTATAATACATATTGCAATTTTATGAATAAAATTAAACTTATGTATTATCTTCAACTGTGATAGAAAGTATATTCTATAGGGGAAAAAAACATACACTATTTTTCAAAAAAATATTGAGCATGTTTCTGGTTTACATTGGGAAATAGAACTACAGCCTTAGAGTATCTGAAACTCCCTATTATACAAGGGTTTGTCAACGCATCAGTGATGATACAGCCCTCACCCCGGCTTGAAACAACACAGGCCGACCGAGGCTGGGACCCTAAACCTACATAGACCTACCGGTCTTTAATCCCCTATGTTATGATACGTTGACTAGTGGATGGCATCCCAAACGTCCCTTTTTCTGGGCAGCCACTGCCGGATTGGGGATTACACCCTCGGGCGGCCCTGGCCGGATTGGGGTCTAAAGGGATCATGTAACAGCAGGGTTAAAGTCATACTCCACTATAGCCCATATTCTTATAAGCGTTGCTTTACTGGTATTTGTAGTGTTTGTCTTTCTCTTTTCAGCACCCTTTCTTTAGTACTAAAATACTTTTTAAATCACTATAATCACTATAAGACCTTTTACCCCAGTGGATTTCATTGATTTCTAACATTATTCTATAGTCATTTGCAGCCATAGACAGACAGCTCCCCCCCCCCCCAGGTGTGGAGCCAGAGAGGGGGTCCTGACACCCTACCCCCCCCCCCCCCCACTGCATTTTGATGGACACTTTAACGCAAAACTTATGTATTATCTTCAAACTTTGTGCATGCATGAGTGAATGTGCAACATTTTTGTACTTAGCCTATATGCGGACCCCCTCCTTTCTGAAATCCTGTATCCACCCTTGCGGTCTCACGGAACTAAATGTGGCGCCATCTGTAGTGTCATATGCCTTTCTGTCCCGAGGTGAAGGGGATGCCAGTCTCTGAGTGGCTGATAATGGGATAAGATAAAATGATAATGCAGAATTAGAATTCACATGATACCCCCTACTATTTCTGAGTTATTTCATAAAAAAAAGATCCATGATATGGGGTGTTTGGTAAATGTCAGTGGGGCTTTTAAATGGGCACTGTGCTCCATGAATTTGGTCGCTGCAAAACTGCTAAAATGAGGGTAGGTCAACATCTGGGACTCTTGCGAACAATTTTCACGGTCAACCTACCCTCAAATTTTGATATTTTGTCTCCCAAAGAGGTCTCAATAGGTTACTGAGTGACTTTAAGGTGTTGCAATGTTTGGGATATATTTTTTTTCAAGATATTCTATATCAAACTATACAGGAAAACATTTGGTTCCGTGAGACCTTGCCCCTAACCTCAGTACAGAAAATTACCAGCAGATGGTGCCAAGTTTAGTTCCGTGAGAGCTGAGACCAAGAGCAAGGTCCTCCACCCACCACTGTTGCCTGTGCTGCCCCCCTGTGATGGCTAGGTGAACCAAAATGCTCAAGATGCTATATTAAAATGCCACATGTATGAACCGTTGATTATCAATAGCTTAAATCATTATTCATAGATAATTAAGAAAATTCAATAACCTGTTTGATAATTGATCAATAAAATGGAATTAGCATACCATCAATGTAAACTCATGATTATGAAACAATATATATTGATTTTAGAAAAGATGGGTTATTTTCTCAATGTGGACTTTAACTACCTCCATTCTAAAGAGGAGGTCACGTCTTTGCTTATTTAGTGTATCACATCTACCAAGTCAAGGCCTTATTCCACCATGCGACACCTGCTTAGGGCAGCATGGAAAACGGCAAGCAAACAGCCGCTAATGTGTTAGTGGTCAGGTGCTGCAAGGTGGAATGTAGGTGCTTGTGGCCACTACTTGCGGCCCCTGCTTGTGGCCCCTGCGGCTATATCTCAATATAGGTCGCGCCCGACTTATTTAGTTTTCAATTATTTTACATTCAGTAAAATATGAACTTTTCAAAAAGGAAAAGTAAAATATGGAATCAGTATTTAATAAACGAAACAACACATTTTGTTTCAAATGATTATCAAATTTATTTTTACTTACTATTACTCATATATTTTAACTGATTTATTGAAGAATTTCCTTCACTTCGTCAACGCTCCCACAGGGCTCACAAACAACAATGAAACATCCAAAATACGATGAATCTCATGCACTATTACAAAATATTTATCTCTATTTTCAAAAAAAAAAAAAATACAAATCATGGATCACAACTTCAATGATCAAACCAAAATCACTTTTTTGATTTATGTGTTTTCTTAACAAACAACCTTTCAATACTGTCAGACGAATCAGATGACACAGATTCGGCAGAATCACTAGTATGGTATGACACAAAATTGTCTTTCGTGTAAGGATTTCTCACTCTATCCTCTTTTGCCACACCATAACTGACACTCCTTTGCCCTTTAGGCAACTTTTTGATAAGTTCAAACCCTTCTGGGCAACGACCCAACATCTCCCCCTCTTTTCTTTTAGGTCTAGGCGTGGATTTCCCTTTTGAAATCGATTTCACATTTCCTTTGTGGGGTAGTCTAATTTTGGACACTGAAATAAATAAAGGAAATATATAATAATATATTAACAAAAATGAAAAGAAATAAATCTAACAACTTAATTCTAAAACAAAAACAAAAATATTTATAGGAATATTTAAAGTACATATATATACCTGTTGGAGGAGCAAAGTCATCCAAGTCTTCTACGTTCCATACACCATCATCTCCTGGAGGATTTCTAGTTGTCCTAATGAGTTCTATAAATTACAAAACAAATAAACAAATATTTTAAAATGAAATTTATATGGATCAAATAGAAAAACCAAATAATAATTGAAAAAAAAACATGTGGCGCCACCTGTTGTAAAACCAAAACAAAATTGTACACAATACTACTAACGCCATCTATCGATTACCAACAACTCTAGTGGCGTTCATCAGAATTACACGAACAAACATTTTCATTTTGTATGAGCAAAAACTCCGGAATAAGGACCAAATATAAGTGATAGTAAGTTACATTGTAGTTAATCATCACCATTTAACATTATCTAACATAGAGAGTGACATTATTTAGTTCAGATTAATCAAATCATCGAAATTAATCGTAAAAACCATGGCTGACTCGACGAGCAATTCAGACAGTGATCGGTCAAAATGTATGTCCGAACATAACAGTGCGGATGATGAACAATCTTCTGAAAATGAGAACAGAAATCATTCTGAAAATGAGAAAACAAACTCTGATCAAGGTAAAGATGAACATAATTGTGAGGCCGACGCATCTAATGACTCATCACCTGATTCAGAAAGTGACACAGACTCAACCGATTCTGAAACATTAAGAAAACGGGCTGCGCATACACTGTATATGCAAGAATACAGAGATTTATATGGTGATGACAGTGACTATAAAGCAAAACGAGCAAAACATTAAAAAAAACAGAGGAAAAAGGATTTATATAGAACGCGTGAAAACAGCTGGTATGAGCATCATGCAGAGGTAAACAGAAGAAACGTCGCAGAGCATAGAAAAAGAAAAAGTAAGCAAACATTTTTATTCATAATAATAAAAAAAAATATTTTTGCCATATTTTAATTAGTCTTGAGATGATTTAATTGAACTGATGATAATGTAAATCAGATTAACATTCCCAAAACTTTTAAATATAACACCAATCATGAGTTAAATCATTCATTATTACAATTTTTTTTTTTTAAGAAATTCAAGAAGAACTTGGAGAAGAACAAGAGCATTCTGAACCTGAGACTGTTGGCTCTCGACGCATGGGAAGACCTGGTCGTCCCCGTCTTAGACGTCCAGAGGTGGCAACTGTACGTCGTCCACGCGGTCGTCCACGTTCAGCTTCCTCCACACCAGGAGGACTACCGCGACGTCCAAGGGGTCATCCACGTGGCAGTGGCCGATCAGTAAGATGCCCACACACAGGAGGTCGTCCTCGTGGCCGGCCTCGAGCAGGTACAGCATCCACATCTGCAGGTGCTGCTCCTCTGGATTGTACATGTGGTCCCGATTTGGTCCCCGAATTTCCCAGAGTAAGACGACCCTGAGGTCGTCCACCACTACGTGGACGTCCTTCAGTAGTTGGAAGAGGAAGGTGTTCTTGTACTCCTCGATCTATCCCGGTCCCTTCAGTTTCTGGACTAGGTCGAGATGGGACAGACTCCTCTTCATCATCAACTATAATATACATGGACACCGAAATTAGTGTTACAACATCAAACAGAAATGATAATTCTGGAACTTTTACTAAAACCATAAATGGTGGTAAATCACATTATCTTCTGTCTACAAATGGAGCATGTGATCAGAAAGTGAATGGTGATGCAAATGAAAATGTATCTTCTTTAAAGCCAGTTCAATGTAATTCAAAAAGTTTGAAGCAAGGATTAACTAGATATGATACAGCTTGTGAATCTAGTTATACCGTTTCACATTCTAAAGACAAGGATCTGAAGTATTTAGATACTAACGTACTAGAATTAGATTTTAGCAATCACAATGATGAGTGTGATCCTGTTCATATTTATAGAGGTACTCGTAAAATTACCAGACAATTTGTTAAATCAGTTATTGATGATATAGAAAGATACAAATTAGATGAAACCATTTTACCTTCCTCATCCAGATGGGTGGATAGGTCAAAGACTCGTACAGGATCTTTAAATCCTGATTTCATCGAATACAGAGGGCGTGGTAGGCGAGATGGATCAGGTCGGGATGTTGTTGGTGGGGTATCTGGTGAGGTAGATGGTCTTCTTGAGGCGGCAGATGGGAGGGGTCGTCCCAAAGCTGCGGATGGTGGTGGTCGTCCTAAGGCGGCAGATGGGAGGGGTCGTCCCAAAGATGCGGATGGTGGTGGTCGTCCTAAGGCGGTGGATGGGAGGGGTCGTCCCAAAGGTGCTGATGCTACTCGTTTGGCTCGTGTAACAGGTCCCACTGTTGTTGAAGAACCTACGCCTGAAATGATTTTAGATTATAAAAATAAGGTTGATTTCTTGGCTTATTTCAAGTTACAACCTGTTAAACAATCTGAAAAAAAAGAAGTAGAAGTTGAAGGGGATGGTCAATGTTATTCCATTGAAACAAGGCAAAAGAAAAAAACAAAAGAAAGAAAATATCTGAAAGAAAAAGGTTTGCAATTTTTAGAGTTGTATGAGGCAGAACGCACGTCATCTCAGCTGTTTTCAGATGAGTCAGATGTCATGTTGGATAGTGAAGAGTCATGGGTGCCTCCAAAAGGAAAAAATGATTCTGATACCACTTCAGATACTCATGAATCAATGCCAGAATTATCTTAATGATTAAATATGGAAATGATACTGTAATAGTGCATGATAGGTTTAGATATATTGGATTCTAATACTAGTTTTTAATATATATGTATCTCATTTACAATGGTGATGTCGTTGTTGATTGTTATCAGTACTTAATAATTTTAAAATATATTGTAATAGTAAGTAATATATATATATTTAAATATGGTTGTAATAGTAAGTGATTCCAGTTTGATTTTGTTCATTTGGAGTTCATGGAAGTGTATATGTTTTACCTGGAGTCCTTGAAGATGTTGTGGGAATGGATTCACGTTGTGGTGGTACAAGGTCGTCACCTCTCTTTCTCTGTCCATATGTTGTGTAAGTTGGCGGAGCATACCCTGTAAATAAGTGATTTTTTATTGTTTGTTTGGTTTTGTTTGGTTTTTTATTTTGTTTTAATAATGATTTTAAAATTAGTTACCTCCATGATAGTTCACAAATTCTATGACCTCGTCGTCTTCATTGTTTTTTTCTGGTTGTGCTAAAAAAAAAGAAGAAAATAATGATTATTGTACTTACTGATATTCTTAGATGCTGACCGTTGCATCATGATGTCGAAGTTTGCCATTTCTGAATCGGAAAATGTAAATTATTATTTTATTTTATTATGGAAATGAGTGGCATTATGTTTCATTTTTATGTGATGTAATATTACCTGATGGTTCAGGGGTTGTTGTTGAAGAGGTGCTGCTTGAGGTTGATTTTCCTCTGTGTGGGTGGGTTGTTTCTGGTATGGGAGTGCTAGTTCTTGTAGGTTGGCCGACCGGTGATTCCATAATGTAGGACATCCTTTTCGTCCCTCGGGGAACGTCGGCTGTGGAATTAAAAGTATAATATAAGTATTTTCAATCATAAATGATTATTTTTGTTTGGTAAATATAATATTAGACAAAATACCTGATTCAGTTGTGGTTTTTTTTTTTGTTCTCCTTTTAGTCACTTTCCTCTGGTGGATGGGTAGTTGTACTCCTGACTCTTGCGAACTGCTGTGGCTTGTTTGAGTAGAAGGTTTTTCTGAAATAAAATATATTATCATTTAATTTTGATTTTGATTTTTTCTCATGGTGTCTACTGTATTAATATTTTTATTTCAATTATTAGTTACCTCTCAATGTTTGCTCATGAAGAACTTCAGCTCTGACTTGAGCAAGTTGGGAAGTTGAAGGGACATCGTTGTTGTCATGTTTGTCGGCCTCAACGTCACTGTCCATCCGGTGCATTGTATCATGCAAGTAGTCCATCTAAATGAAAAAAATATATTTTTCAAAATAATGATAGAAAATTTACCATTTCTTAACAATTTGCATTCCAATTTCTTTTTCATTACAATCAATGGACTTCATTTCGTTTACTTAGTTTATTCATATTTATTTTATTCATATATTGTATTTACCTCCTTTTGAAGTTCCCACGTGTCAAAAACTGGACAAGGGGCATCCAGGATTGGGTCCGATTCCAATGTGTATACTGATTTCAGTAGATCAAAGAAACGACCAACAATCCCGGGCCCCTTATTCCAGTTTCTCCACATAACTTCGCAGAGATGACTCTCGAAGTTCTTCATGGAGGTGCCGTTGATTCTCCGGAAATGGGTCTACAAAAATAATTATGCAAAAATAATATTTAACGAAATGAAGAGTAAATTATAATGACAATATTTACAAAATTTGAAGAAATCAGTTGACACATGAAATTATGTTCATTTTATAAATTTTAAATAATTATTTTAAAAATATTACCTTGGCATGTTTCCATGCTCCTTCTATTTGATTCGTGTGCACCTCCACTACGTCTCCTGTTGTTTTGTTCCGGTTTTCCACCTTGTAGGCGTACTTATGTTCAACCACAAAGTGGTTAAACCCGAGGTCGTTCAATTTGCTGTAAGAAAGCCACCCGTCCGAGAACACAGTTGAGCCTACCTCCACATGTTGTTGGATGATCTTCTCGAGAGTCTTACAGTCCCGTTTGGCTACCGGATACATGAGTAACCTGTTGGTCTCTCTTTCCACCAACCCAAAAATCCAGATGTGCAAACCATATGGTCTGCCCCTATGATGTTTGATTTTCTTTCCAAACATGCTTTCGTCTATTTCAATGGTTCCACTGAACTTGACGTTCCTTGCATCACGGTGAAACCATTGGACAAATAAGTCCCTCACAAAAGACGCCCAATCTACTGCGGTATTCTTGTAAGAAAGGGCGCTGATCCGCGCGCAACTAGCCAAACTGAAACCCATCACATAGCTAACAAAAAAGTTCATGAGGTCCTGGGTAAAAAAGTGTGATCCGGAGAAAATGGAATATTTCCTCATGGTTGTTTCGTGGTTTTCACGGCATTTCCAGGTCATGCCCTCAATCTCTTTGCTCCTTTCCTTCAGAAAACACACCTTACCGCACTTGGGGCACCTCATCCTCTTGGCAAGTAAACCATTCGACATAAGGTATTGCCGAAATGCCTGCCAAGGCACATTGAGTAGAGCGTATAGGCTATAGGTATTCTCTAACTCCTCTAACCCAAGCCTCATTACCTCCTTGCCTGTACGCCTATTGTACCATGGCGACCTCTCCTCACTTCTACGCCCACTCTGTTCTTGTACATCTTTCTCCGTTTCCACCCAATTATGGTCAACATCTTTGGGATCATGCATGTTTGGTACTTCTCAACAAAATCTAGACAAATTCTAAATGACGGTGTTCACTCTATGACTGGTAGGCAACAACTGGAAAGACCCAACGCTCATATCACGTGCCCTTAATTACCGCGCCAAAGCTAGCCCATCCAAAAAGGATTAACCAATTAAGGTCCTTATCCTATCCCGATGCCCACATTACACATTGGAACAAACATTGACATTGCAACATACATTCGTTTTCCTGACTTATAAGCAATACATTCAAAAACAGTAGAATTAACGTGAAATACACATATTTATCACTTACTATTACAAGCATTTTAAAATATTTATTAATAAATATAATGTAATAGTAAGTAAATAAACATTATTTAATTACACTGTAATAGTAAGTAACAAAACCAACAGAATCTTTAAATAACTATCATTAATTGAAGTATATTAACACAAAATGAATATTAATATACACACCTTTCTTGGTATCTTGTTTGTCTTGCTTGGACGAATATGTGATGACGTTACCCTTTAAATCTTCATACCTTCCAGTCGATACATTATATTGATATAATGATGCGTATTTTCCTTCGTCAAAGTACTTGAACAAGTATTGGAAATGTTGAATCTTGGTAGAATCAAACCCTATTAACTTAATCCATTCCAAGAAAATTTCAGGATTTAAACCATTAATATAAACAAAAGCGGCTACACAAACTCTATTAAAGTGACTTGCAGATTTATCCCAAAAATACTTCCGTATGTTAATTGGCCACAGTTTTGCTTCCCCAATAATATCTTGAATGTCAGACCAAGTTTCAAATACTCTTGAGTTGGCCATGACCTGAACGTGAGTGAAATATTTTGTTGGTTCAACACACTTATATATACCAAGTGGTTAAAATCAGAACTAAAATTACTACTCCTCACACTGCCACCTGTCTTTCAATATATAGAACCATCATTAGCCTAAATGAAATAAGTCGTACCCCCTCCTAAATATGTCGCAAGATTGAAACTTCTATAATTTTTAGTTTACCCCAAAAATATCCTTGCCCCTTTTTTTTTTATCTCTCCCCAAAAGAAACCCTTTTAGCTACTTGGGTAATGGACTTGGGGTTTAAATATAAATGTTTATTTTGATTGTAAAAAGATTCTTCCTATATATATACTCCCTAAATAGGTCGCACCCCCTCCTAAATAAGTCGCAAGATTGAAACTTCTATAATTTTTAGTTTACCCCAAAAATATCCTTGCCCCTTTTTTTTTTTATCTCTCCCCAAAAGAAACCCTTTTAGCTACTTGGGTAAGAATCTTGGGAATATTTGGATGCATGTGAATGTTGTTTTCACAAAGATTCTTCCTGTATATATACTCCCTAAATAGGTCGCACCCCCTCCTAAATAAGTCGCAGGATTGAAACTTCTATAATTTTTAGTTTACCCCAAAAATATCCTTGCCCCTTTTTTTTTTCTATCCCCAAAAGAAACCCTTTTAGCTACTTGCACGGGAAATTTTTGATCTAATACACTAATAGACTTGGCCCTGTTTGAATCACTTTGCTATAAACCGTGTCAAGAAGTGTAAGGGATGTGTAAGGGCTCTTGCAGTGTCAATGGTATGGCCCATTACATAGGGTTACATAACAGCCTCCCCACCCACCCACACCCGCCCAGCTGGGGACATCTATAATTAGCACTATGTTTGGTTGTCTCATTTTAGTATTTCCCAGCCCTTTCTATGTCTGACCAGAGGTGTTGGTAAAGGCCTAGACTGCAGAGCAACCCACGGGGAGACCTGCAGGGCTATACCCCTGACCTCTTCCCGGCCCCCTACTCACCCTAACCCTGTCAGTGGCAATACCACACAAAAACTATAATTTTAAGTTTCAGTTATTTTGCAATGCCTATAGGATCTAAAAATAGTGTGGAAGAAAAGAATCATTTAGAAGAAAAGAATCATTTAGAAGGGTTTTAAGGCCGATTTGAGCACTTTGAAAAATTTCCAAATTTGAAATATTCATGGCTCCCATAAAAAGTGAACTATGGGTGAAAACTGACTTTGAGGTGGTAGCCCCAAGTGAGAGGGTCCATTCTATACATGTCAGGAAATTCTGTGACGATTACAACATTATCTAGAAAATCACAACGATTTTTACTGTTTTTTTCACACAGGAAAACTCAACCAGTTGATTTTGCTAAAACCTTCCAGGAATAATAATTAGGCCTTTCTAATACAAAAAATGTTGTTGAATTTACAGGCATTGAATTATCAGGGGCCCACCTCAGGGACCAAGGATAGGTGCAGGTACCTGGCCCATTACATTATAGTGGTGGTTGGTTACCTACCATCCCCCCTCCTGTATTGTTTCTATCTTGATTTGAGGCTCAGGCCTACCAGAAGGACACATCCAATCCCACTATGATGTATTAGGCTGGCCACCTGCACCCATCCTTAACCCATGAGTTGTCCCCAAGAAAATTTGCTGCCCATATATCCGACAATATTGTTGGCATGAGATAGGCCTAGATATCATTTATGCAAGTTTTTAGCAAAATCCATTGGTTGGGGTTTTCACTGTAAGAATTAAGGTAAAAATCTGTCTAAATTTCTAGAAAATGTTTTATTAGTCTCACAGTTTCCTGACTAGTTTATAATGGTCATTCTTAGTCGGGGCTACAAGCTCAGAGTCAGTTTTGACTCATAGTTGACTCCTACTGGGAGTCATAAATGTTTTAAATTTGGATTTTTTTCAAAGTGCTCAAATCGGCATGAAAACCCTATCAAAAGTTTCTTTTCTTCCACAAGTCATCAGCTCTTTGCAACCTGAGAATATCAGGAGGCTAGAGGTGGCTATTCATAGAGGGATGGTCAGGGACATGGAGTAAAGGCTGGGAAATATGTACAAGGATTTCCATCAATTAGGGGACATTTTTGGCATAAGATGGGCCTAATTATCATTTCTGAAAGGTTTTAGCAAAATCCATTGGTTGAGTCTTTCAGTATAAAAATAAGGTGAAAAATCTTTCTAAATTTCTAGATAATGTTGTAATCATCACATAATTTTCTGACATGTATAGAATTGTCCTTCTCACTCAGGGCTACAACCTTAGAGTCACATTTGACCCATAGTTGACTCCTACTGGGAGTCATAAATGTTTTAAATTTGGATTTTTTTCAAAGTGCTCAAATCGGCATGAAAACCCTATCAAAAGGTTCTTTTCTTCCACAAGTCATCAGGAATTTGCTTTAGTAACAGAGTAACGTGGAGGAGACCAGGGCTATTCCCCTGACCTCTTCCCGGCCCTCTACTCCCCCTAATCCCGTCAGCACCACAGAGCAACGCACGGGGAGACCAGGGCTATTCCCCTGACTTCTTCCCGGCCCCCTACTCCCCCTAACCCCGTCAGCATCACAGAGCAACGCACGGGGAGACCAGGGCCGTCCCCCTGACCTCTTCCCGGCCCCCTACTCCCCCTAATCCCGTCAGCACCACAGAGAAACGCACGGGGAGACCAGGGCTATTCCCCTGACTTCTTCCCGGCCCCCTACTCCCCCTAACCCCGTCAGCATCACAGAGCAACGCACGGGGAGACCAGGGCTATTCCCCTGACTTCTTCCCGGCCCCCTACTCCCCCTAACCCCGTCAGCATCACAGAGCAACGCACGGGGAGACCAGGGCCGTCCCCCTGACCTCTTCCCGGCCCCCTACTCCCCCTAATCCCGTCAGCACCACAGAGCAACACACGGGGAGACCAGGGCTATTCCCCTGACTTCTTCCCGGCCCCCTACTCCCCCTAATCCCGTCAGCACCACTTTTTTTTGCTATATTATCTGGGTCATTGGGTCAACTTAAGGAGGTGAAAGTTTAGTGGCAGCTCCAGGGTTACAGGCAAGGTGGGGGGGGACCCCCTGTGAGACACTTATGTAATGGGCCATACCATTTACACTGCAAGAGCCCTTACACATCCCTTACACTTCTTGACACGGTTTATAGCAAAGTAATTCAACCAGGGCCAAGTCTATTAGTGTATTAGATCAAAAATTTCCCGTGTTGGGTAAGAATCTTGGGAATATTTGGATGCATGTGAATGTTGTTTTCACAAAGATTCTTCCTGTATATATACTCCCTAAATAGGTCGCACCCCCTCCTAAATAAGTCGCAAGATTGAAAGTTCTATAATTTTTAGTTCTCCCCAAGAGAAGCACTTTTGGCTATTTGGTTAAGAATTTTGGTAATATTTATATGGATGTGAATGTTGTTTTAAGGAAGAATCTTGTCTTATATATACTCCCTAAATAAGTCGCACCCCCTCCTAAATTAGTATGTAAATATATTGAACGAAATGAAAGGTATTTTCATGAATAGACATGTGTTAAAAATAACAAAGTCTTTTTTTTCTCTTTTTATTGGACATAAATAAATGACAAAATGATGGTATTCCGTTTATTTCATAATGAATCCTCTTTTTACTTTTTCCATTCCTGATTCCGAAATAAGTCGCGAAAATTGGTTTTGCGACCTATACTGAGAGATAGCCGCCCCTGCTCTTTTTAAGGCTATATTCCACTTGTTTGCGGCAAGCAAACAGCCATAAATGAGTTTGCAGCCGCCGCAAACGTGGAGGAATAGAGGTGTTTGTGTCACCTGTTTGTGTCACCTGTTTGCGTCACCTGTTTGTGTCACCTGTTTGCGTCACCTGCTCAGAGATACCAACATGTTGGTATCAGAACCGCAAACTGCTTGTGGCCCCCTTAAATAGCGGCTGCAAATGCACCCTACTGCAAGGTGGAATATGGCCTTTAACCTGACAACCATTCAGTGGTAGCAACCTGTTTGGGCAGCCTCATTAGTCTAGTCACATTGTAACTTATCAGTTCAGTCTGTTGTTTGACCTCAGAAAAATTGAAACAGAATTTCTAAGCATGTATGCAGTCTATATCAGTACCTATTTAGGGTCCTTCCATTAGCTATCAAAGGTGGGGGGATTTGGCAATTTTGGAAAATGCATGTACGTTCTAGTTCAAATCCAATGTGCACTTTAGTCCAAGTGGGGGAAAGGGTACCGGTCTGAGATTTTTGTAAATGTGTGTACCTACCCTTATTGTGTAAAACTTGAAACCTTGATTTAGAATTAGTAAAAGTAATTTTTCATATTGATAATGACCTAAGCTCTGAGATTGATATCCCTAGGTGGTACTGGAGTGAAGCCACTCTGTCATTAAGGATAGACAACACCTCTCGCGGCGCCTTTTGCGGCATTAAATTTTACATTTTGCGTGTTGTTTAATACCGTTGGCATAAAATTAGCAAACATGCTTAATATGGATTGGTGGTCCAGTGGGCGCTGCCATCAGTGCCAACGGGACTGCCAATTGCATGTTGGTATGCCTTGCTATTTAGAGTCAGCTGACATCGTTGGTGCCAACGTTGGTGCCGTTTGGACTAAAATCGCCTAGCGGGTATGGGGCTTAAAAGTTAAAGTGCATTTTTCGAATCCTTTAGAAAGTCACACAGGCATGCTTCTACACATTATAATATAAGTTATATGAACATAGAGGTTTGTCCAAGGGCTATTCAATCGTAGACCAACAGTTATGCTATGGACTTCAGAAAAATCATGTATCTTGAAAGATAATAGGGGGCTGTCCATAAATGATGTCATGCTTTTTTTGGCCTTTTTTGACCCCCCCTCCCCCCCTCGTCATATTTTGTCATGGAACCCTTGACCCCCCCTTTAAAAATGATGTCATATCGGGGAGACCCCCCCTCCCCTCAAAGTGTAGCTATACATCTAAGCAATGTTAGTAGGGTCTCTTGTGTACTTTTTTTGAAAATGCTTGTTAATTTATAACACCTATACTTTTTGTTATCCTTATGAGTCAAGGATTCTGAAAAGTTTTGGTGAGAATTTTTCTTTTCAGGTTCAAGGTCATTTCAAGGTCATTTCAAGGTCAAAGGTCAAAAATCACAAATATCAACTATATCTTTCTTAATAATCATGATAGAAATACAAATGAAATGCCAAATCGATGCATTTTGAGAGATCTATAATCTGAATGAATGAAATTGGCTTACCTAGTTACACTGTTGCCATGGTAACCAGAAAAAGCCTAAAATTTTACCAAAATTTGAGTTTCTGGTTGGTTTCTATTACCATAGCAACCACAAGTATAAACTATAACAAACAAGAACAAACTTATATGAAAGGTATACATCCTACCTTAATTAAATGAGGGAGTTTGCTGAGATAATATGTATAGAATGTAGAAAATAGCTGGTTACCATGGAAACCAACTAAAATATAGCCAAATTTGAAATTAATCCTATTTTGGCCATATCTTCCTTAATATGCAAGACGGAAATACAAATGAGGTGTCAAATTGATGCATTCTGAGAGTTCTATAATCTGAATGATTGAAATTGGTTTCCCTAGTTACTCGGTTGCCATGGTAACCAGAAAAGGCCTAAAATTTTGACCAAAATTTGAGTTTCTGGTTGGTTTGTGTTACCATAGCAACCACAAATATAAAGCTATTACAAACAAGAAAAAACTTATATCAAAGGTATACATCCTGCCTCCATAAAACAAGTGAGTCTGCTGAGGTGATATGTGTAGAATGTAGAAAATGGTTAGTTTCCATGGAAACCAACTAAAGCTTATTTTTAAATATTCATATTTTGGCCATATCTTCATTAATATGTGAGATAGAAATACAAATGAGATCTCAAATTGATGCATTTTGAGAGTTTTATAAGCTGAATGATTGAAACTGGTTGCCCTAGTTACTTGGTAGCCATGGTAACCAGAAACGCCTAAAATTTTATCAAAATTTGAGTTTCTAGTTCGTTTCTGTTACCATAGCAATCACAAATATAAGCTTTAACAAACCAGAAAAAGCTTCCTTCATGAAATGAGGGATTCTGATGAAATAACATGTTTAGAATGTATAAAATTTTAATAGTTGTTTCCATGGGGACCAAATGAAAAAACTGAATCCAATATAAATTGACCAAATCATGATGTACACTCTAAAAATGAAAGAAGCATTACTGCCCATGAGAGGAAAAGACAAGTCTGGCATGAGTTTTGGGAGAAAATAATAGAGAAATAATTTATATTTAGATATAATATACCCACCCCCTTATATATTATATAAGGGGGTGGGTAGTAAATTTTAGAATAATGAGGTAATATGAATGTGTTGTTTTGTCAAAGAAAAAGGCTGAACAATTATAGTAGAAGGCTTGTTTCTATGAAAACAATTATCATACTAACTGTACCCATTGGCAGGATTACATTACTGTAAAGCACAGAACTGGCAGACAATTTCTTTGTGAGGAATACCTATTAAACCTACCAATAATGCCCACAATGTTAGGGATGTGCTTAGGGCTAATCCCTAGAAATCCACCCCTTGTATAATCTGATGAATTCCTGTCTTAAAATGTAAAAAAGCATCACCTTGCAAGCTGGATTACCAGAGGGGTATGAACAACTGGGTGTTGGGGGCAACTTTATGAATCCTACAACTGCTGTCCACTTAATTATTACTGTATATTTTGCACCCTTCCCAAAGAAAATTGGTGTAATTCTTCCTTATATAAAAAAAAGTATAGATTGCAGATGGCCATCCAACATTCTCTGTGCAGATTCTAGGTCACAGAGCCTGGCAAGGTGGGAGGCAAAGCAAGGAAAGTGTTTTAATCATAGAGGCAGTTCAGCTAAAATACACATATTTTGGTGAAATCTTCATGATACATCTTTCTAAAATCTTAAATTTTACCAAAAATATACGGTCACTAGAGAGCTAGAGAGTCTAACTTTACAATCTATGAGAATTATAATGTTTGATGCATGGGCACTAATACCTTGAAATTTGTCACATGCTCAAGGGCCATTTTTCTATTCTGCTTGAGCATGTGTGGTCCATAGGCATAATGCTTAAGCAGACAACAGCAGGTAAAGGGACAACCTGTTCTTTGTGGCCACCTGATGGTCTTGTAACATGGAGAGTATCACAATACTACAGGGAAACTATGTATTGAGGGGATAGACTCGATGCTATCTGCTACTCTCTGTGCCAGAAATGATAGTCCATGCGATGTTACTCTCAGTACAAGGTGTTGAGGCAGCAGAGTACCATTTCTTGGTGATACCTGCAGGTACACTGATAACCAAGTCTGTAATAAGCACTCTGCACTGAGAACGGGGGCAGGGCCTGTTCAGGGTCCCCCTGGATCCGCCCCTGCCTTCTCTCATTTGAGAGGTTTAGACTGACAGTAACCTCATGGTGCTTTGGTTTTGACACTGCTGATTTTGTCATACTTTGGCTTCTCACATCTTTAATATTGATCAAAAGTACAAATAGTTCATGAAGGAAAAGTAGCCTAAACCATGTATATATGATCCATGTGTTAAGTCTTAGATTTTTGTAAATGTTTCATTCTTTTATGATTTAAT
Source organism: Lepidonotus clava (assembly GCA_936440205.1). Lineage (NCBI taxonomy): Eukaryota > Metazoa > Annelida > Polychaeta > Phyllodocida > Polynoidae > Lepidonotus > Lepidonotus clava. Next base: position 52,502,397 of record OW387140.1, on the reverse strand, counting down.
GAAAAATAAGAATATTTTCTTCCCATAGGAACCTATTTCAAAAATTCACATTGTCTAACCTTAATATCTTAGCTAATGTTTATCCCCAAGGTCTCAAATTTTCTGTCCTGATAAGGGGGAGACGTCAAAATTTTCCACAGTAGGTCGCATCCAGTGGTCAGTGGCAGTCCAGCATGATGCCATTGTTAAGGCGTACTAAAGGTCAGAGCCTGCTTCCATGGGCTGCAGCCTGATATGTGGAGGGTGGATACACTATCTTAATGACCCTAAATGATCTCATTAACTAATTAATAATCAATTCATTAAACCTAATGAGGTAGTGAGTATGCTATGTATACAAAACATAAAAGGAAAGTTCCATTTTACCATACGACTAATGAAACAACTGAGATAGGCTCATGTCTGGTACCCCTAAAGAGATTGCAATAGGGGTTTAGAGTGTTGCAGCCAGTCCTGGCTCATAGGGGTTATAACTAATATCTGCAGCATCTCAGTTTCACAGCATCTGAACTTTGACGTCACCCCTAACTCAATAGAACTAGGATTGAACTACATTTTTACCGTGATCAATAGTTAAGTTCACCTGACAGCTCTAAGCTCTGTCAACTACCCTGGTCCCACTGGCAGATCATTCAGATGCAGCTTTTTGAAAAGGTGGCGGGGTGCCAATAAAAAGAAGGGTTGACCCCTATTTCCAAAATAATCTGAATTTGCCAAAAAAGAATGGGAGGGAGAACACCACCCTGCCCCCCTTTCCCTTCTAAATCCTCCCCTCTAAATCCACCTGTTAGTCTTGGAGATGTCATAATAGCACAAAGAAACATTTGTTAATTCCTCCTACCACAGATGGCTGATTTATACTATTTTAAACACCTGCTGACTAATTTCACCAATTCAGATGACAAAACCCCTAGAAAAACTATTGAAAATTAATGAAAAATTGTAATATATCAACTTATGATGAATTAACTTTAAAAAGACAGAAAATATGGATACAGATTTAAAGAATAACGATCAATAGGTTTTATTCATGTCAAACTAGAAATATGGACATGATTAATGAAAATTCCTATGCTAAAGCCTTGTGATTTGTTGATATAATACCCAGAGGTGTGTAAATGCTTGCAAATTCACACAAATGTGCGAATTTTGTTACAGAATGTGAAATATTCGCCCAAATTTATAGGAAAGTGAAATTTCAATACAAAAGCCAGTGAGCTTTTGATTAGATTGTACAAATTTCACTGGTAGTTTTGCGAAAATAAATTTGGGTCTGCACACCCCTGATACATAATGTGCATTCTGGTCAAGGCTACTTGTAAAATAGGCAATAATGGCAAAATTGTGACGTTTGGAAATAAGTGGGTAACCTTCAGTTGGATTTAAGTGATATAAAATATTAAGTTTGAATAAAATTGTAATATATAAAATGCTAACCCCTGGACCTCCAGCATCCCTGAATATCCTAAAACAATATCTCTAAACTATCCTTTAAGTATCCTTACAATATCCCCAAAACATCCCCAAATTATTTCAATATGCCCAGAGTATCTCCTTACTATCTATGAAGCATCCTTGAACTGTCCCAAATCTATCTCCAAAAATGTCATCATATCCATATCCTCAAAATATCCATGAAGTATCCTTATCTGATCTCAAACCATCTTCAATTTATCCCCAGACTATCTCCAAAGTATCCCCAAATAGTGGGGTCTGTTGACAACTTTTTCGTTACAGAGCGGATAAAAGCACAAAATTTTGCATGAGGTACCTCTGAGGCATAACTATTAAATCTAGAAGGGGAGCCACCTTGAAATACCAAATTGAAATTTTGACAAATTTTGTATGTTATTAGCATTTGAAATTTAAGGTATTTAACCAAATCTTTTGGCTATATTGGATTAGATCTCTTGTATAGATTCCAAAGGCATATAATTGACTTCCCTGTCCTATAATCTACCAATTTTGACACTAACAATGTGTTTCAAGGCATTTCAGAAGCTGAGATATCAGGTTATTTCACTGAAAATCTGCCATTTTGGATTTTATGCCCCCATCAGGGTTATGTAAATATTTCAAGGTGGCTCCCCGTTTCAAATTCGATTAAGGGGTCCTAGGGGATCATCATACCAAATGAAATAAAGAAATCTTGTGGCAAAAGAGTAAAGATAATATCCCTTTCTTTTGAATTATTTTGGAATCCAGTGGTCATTATCAAAAGCATCACGCTGATAAATTCAGCCATTTTGAAATTTATGGTATTGTATTGGATGAATATTATAATTATTGAGCCCTCTAGGCTATTAACAACTGATATAAGAACCATTTCCCCTGGCCTTATGCCTTAGTAGCTAAAAATCATAGCATTTCTCAAAATTGGTCAGCCATTTTGGATTTTGGATTTCCGCATTGACTTGAGAAAAAAGAAAAAAATTGAATTTCCTGACCTATAATACCTCAATTTTGACACCAACCATGTCTCTTTAGTCTTTTTAGAAGGTGAGATATAAGATTTTTTATATTAAAAGTCGGCCATTTTGGTTATTGGGCCCCCACATCTGTCCTATTGATATTTCAAGGTTGCTCCCCTTCCAGATTCGATAGTTATGCCTCAGAGGTGCTTCATACCAAATTTGGTGCTTTTATCCACCGCGTAATGATTTCGCAAAAAATGACCTAAACAAACCCCACTAAGACTATCTTCAAAGTATCCCCAAACTATCCCTAGGTTATCTGTAAACTATTTGCAAATTATCCCTTGACTATTCTGAAAAGTATACCCAAAATATCTTTATTATCATCCACAGACTATCCCCAAAGAATCACCAAACAATACCCAAGTATCCCTGAAGTATGCCCAAAGTATCTGTAAAGTATCCCCAATGGAACCCCAGACTATCCCTATAGTATGTCCAAACTATCGCACAGATATCTCCAAATTATTCACAAATTCCTAAAACAATTCCCAAATGTTCACCAAACTCTCCTTAATCTGTACCAAAAAGTGTCACCCAACTATCCCCAGACTATCCCAAAAAGTGTTCCCAAACTTTCACAAATCTATCTCTTTCACAAATCTATCTCCAATATCCCCAAAGAGTCAACCAAATATACCCATAATATCCTTGAACTATCCTCAAACTTTGGCAAAACCATCCCAAAACTATGCCTAACATATGTCCAAAGTGTCACCCCATTATACCCAAGATATCTTAAAATCATCCTTAAAGGTTGCTCAGAATATCAAAAAAATATCTCAAAATCTTTGCATAATTGTCCCTAGACTGTGCCCAAAGTACCCCCCTATTATCACTAAAATATCTTAAAGCTATTTGCAGACCATCCTAAAATTATCCAAAGACTGCCTTGAAAGTATCCTCAAAGTATCCTCATACTATCTCCCAAGTACCTCCAACATATCCCCAACCTATCATCAAAACTATTCCAAAAGTTCACTAAACTATCCCCAATGTATCCATCAACTATCTCAAAAGGATCCCCAGACAGTCCAAAAAGTATGACCAAACCTTCCCAAATTTATGCCCAGACTATTTCCAAACTATCCCAAAGGTATCCTAAAAAAGATCCCCACAGTACTCCTAGAATAACCCCATAGGATCTATAACCTATCCTCTAAAAATCCCTAAAGTATTCCCAGACTACCCCAATAGTATCTCAAACCTATCTCCAAAGCGTCATCAAACTATCCCCAGATGATCCCCAAAGTATCCTCAAATTATACCAAAATTATCCTCTTATTATTCTCAAACTACCTCCAAAATTATCCCCAGACTACGATAAAAGGAACCCATAAGTATACTCTAACTATTCCTAAATTACCCAAACTATTACCAAACTGTGGCCAAACTATAGCTGAATTCTGGTCAATTTTGAGGCTTAAAAATATAAATAGGGTTAATTTCAAATTTGGCTATATTTTAGTTGGTTTCCATGGTAACCAGCTTTTTTCTACATTCTATACATATTATCTCAGCAAACTCCCTCATTTAATGAAGGCAGGATGTATACCTTTCATATAAGTTTGTTCTTGTTTGTTATAGTTTATATTTGTGGTTGCTATGGTAACACAAACCAACCAGAAACTCAAATTTTGGTAAAATTTTAGACCTATTCCGGTTACCATGGCAACGGTGTAACTAGGGAAACCAATTTCAATCATTCAGCTGATAGAACTCTCAGAATGCATCGATTTGAGATCTCATTTGTGTTTCTATCATGAATATTAAGGAAGACATGGGCAAAATAAGGTTGTATTTTTTGTTCCTTATAAAATTTGACCTTTGACCTTGAAATGACCTTGAAATGACCTTGAACCTGAAAAGAAAAATTCTCACCAAAACTTTTCTGAAACCTTAGGGTGTGTAGATTATAAAATCAGTCACAGAAATAGATTAACACACATTTTCAAAAATGGCCCTTTTTTTGACACAAGCTACCCTATGTACTCTAATTGACATTTCTACTTATAACAATTGTTGTTTCTTCTAGTAATTTTGACATTTTCTGACAGTGCTATGTCACATGTGGTATAAGTTTTATTTTAGTTTGAAAATTTGATATACTTTCAACCATCTATTTCAACTGAAAATATCATCAAAGTTTCTTTATCATGCTGATAGATCTGAAATCAGATATTTATTTTATCATATCACCTGAGTCACATGAATTAAATTTTTTCATGATTTTCAGTGAATTTTATCCAATGTTAACGAAACATAAACAAACATGAATAATTTTAGGGCTCTTTGCAGAGGGTCCCGATGTCTCATGTCCAATTTAAAAATCTGCAACGTTGCATGTCTCTGTTGCTTATTTTTCTCATTGTTGCATGCCAAATTTAAGAAATGTACATGTCGCATGTCAATTTTAAGAAAGGGCCGTGTCGCTATGTCGTATTTAGTGGTCCAGACCCATAATTTTGCAAAATACTTGCGCAATAAACTCATAATTTCGTTCAAAAACACACAATTAGTGAAAACCAAAACAAAATGTCAGAGGAATAGAATACAAACAGACTGATGAATGCTTTTGCCAGGCCGCTAAATATTGTCTCGTATATCTATCTATCAGGCTTTGCAAGGTGACTACCCAATTTTTGTATGTGAAATAGAACAATATGAGACCTATATTCAGAAAATGTAACATACATTGCTTTTTGTTTCTAGCCTTAACGCTTATTGATTAGTGAAACAAAATGCAATATAGATCTACTGATTTTAGGCTTGGTAGTTATCTGTATTTCATTGCGTATTAGATCTATTTTTAAATCATCAGGAAGAACATTTAAAAGCTATGATTTATAGAATATATAGAACCAACATTTGTATTAGGGCCTAGGGAATATCAAAGGGGTAGACCCCTCCGACTTCCCTGTTGCCTTAAAGGGTATTTCTCGTCCTGCGACGGGACTTGAATTGATATGTTGTAACCATTGCAGAGTGGTGCCAAATTTGTGATGTGACCAACAACGTCGCTGGATAAGGTTCCAAAAGAGGTAAACACATCACCGCCTGTCACCTCGTTAGATTAGCGTCGGCGGATGTAAGCTTAACAATGCACGGATGAGACAGTCTCTTTAAGTTTAGACCTATAGGCCTAAAGGGTTTGGGGGGAGGGAAAAATCGAGGTCTTCCCTGTGATCTAAGTTTTTTGATTCCCCACTGCAAATTTTGAAACATGATGTCATGCTGGACTTGACCCCCCTCCCCCCCTTGTCATGTTTGGTCATGGAACCTGGTACCCCCCCTCCCCCCCCTGCTGCATGACGTCATTTGTGGACAGCCCCTAGTCCCAGAGTCTGTCAAATTGGCCACTGCAAGGCATTGTCTATCCTTAAGCCTATCTCTGTATTAGGATTCCAACCCCAATAATCTCAGTATTGTCCTGCCCTCTCAAAAGCAGGTGAATAAAAGATCTGTTATTACCCCCACAGGATATCAATGCCTGATTGTGAATGCTAATGGCAATTTTTGTGTTGTCAATACAAAAATGTTGACATTTGTTCCATAATTGACATAGAATGAATTAAGGATGGACCAGAAGTGCACTCAGCATTTGTTACAGAAATTGTGCAGATGACGTTACATCTACTAAAATGGGTTGTCCACTATATTGGTGATCAATTGATTTTCATCACTATTCATAACTTTGAATTATCTAGAACAAATATCTATGTCCCATCTACTCAGTGAATGACAATCAATAATTATTATCATTCAGAATTATGAGTTTTGGTTTTTTTCCTATCCATGTAGTCATGATCACCATGTGTTGATCACCAAAACGTGATCACATGCCCATATCTGCACAAGGTCTATAAGGTCTTTTCCAGACTCTGAAAGTCAAGGTTGAGTGGTTTGTTTGTCTGAGTGTTGCTATGGCAACCACTAGGCTCAAGGGGTACCTGTTATGGAATTCGGATAAGCTCTGATTATTGAGCTCTGATTGGCGAGAAACATTTTTTATTGAAAGATTATTTTGATGTAGTTTATCTATGCCATAAAGGCACACAGATAAAAAATATATCAGGAAACAAAGATTGGTTTTGTTGAAACAGTTTTCAGCAACTGTGTGTACATCAAACGCTATAGATGGCTTAATATTGGCATATTACATAAGCTCAAAGAGAGAAAAATCCAACCTTGTCTGACCAGGTACAAGAGTTCCACACTAGGTGGTGTGGTACGGAATCTCGTTTGCCCCAGTTTGCACATGCATATGCCACTTGGTTCAGCCCAAGACATTTCAACTACACAAATGAAAACTGCCAAACTACCTGTAAGTCCAGCACATACCAGCGAATGTATTATTATGTTGCAGTAATGTTCTCTTTGGTTCTGTTTCAGTTCTCGTTACGTTATTTTGATGGTACTCAATGACATCTTTAGAACCTAACATTGCGATGTAGCAATGGCATGTTATAATAATATCCTGGTCACGCTATTTCATGTAAAAAATAATGTTATCATAACATTCTGTATTTGTAAGGTCTTGGACGCTAGTTGTTGTTATGGGTGTTAACTTATAAACTGGGGAACTACTATCACTTTATCATCCGACTAGTCTTAGTTTATCTTCCTTTAGCCTTACTAGCCAAGTGCTGGACTGATCCACGAGATAGGCGCTCATATCCATGATGCAAACAACGCTTGGTTGAGAGTCAAGTTTATTAGTGGATATAACAATTGCGTTACAATTATCAGTGTAGTCACACCCTGTCTTATTCCTAGGTTCACAAGTAACACCACCCTAAGGCAATTTTCTTCTGTAGAGTCCACACGACTTCGTGCAGTCATAGTTCCATTACTAGTCACCAGATGTCACATATATGGCTATCCAAACCCTTGAATCCCTAAGACTCATATTGTTCCAAACGTGTATTGAATAGTTCTCTGGCCTTAACCGCCGATTCCCACCTTTATATATTAGTCTGGTTATTGATTTTCTCCGTAGCAGTGTTGCTTATTATGAGACTTAGCCTGTCTGCCATAGCAGAGCAGGTATATTACACCTATCAGAACCCCTGCTGTGTTTATATTACGTAACACATTAATTTGTATAATTTTGAATATGCTTTATGATATGTCTTCTAAAATCTGGTGACTGTTCCTTTATTTTGTTTATATACTACTAATTATATGCACAAGTTATCACTTGCTAACTACCTTTGTGCAGTCTCAACATCACCAGAATAATGTTATTATGATATCTGTCTTAGACAGTCTCAACCTAACCTCAAATAATGTAACTGTTACATGGAAATAGGGTAGGTAACTGACCAACCAAAATCGTATGGTTTGCGGAATGTGCTTGTTACATTGCTGCTTACCTAGGTAGTAATCTAAGCCCACTAGTGGCAATTGTTCTACGTCTAGCAGGGACTTAAATGTGATGTAACTTTGTTTCTCCTTTGTTTTCTTTTATGTATCAATTAAACTTACTACTGACATACCTACTTGGAAGAACATATGCATGTGAAAGTGGTTTAAATAAATGAACAGGAAAAAACTGTGTGTTGTCTGGGAAACACACAAAAATTAGACACCAAAACATATTAGATATACTTTTAATCGTCAAATCATCAATTATATTAAATAACTAATAATTAAAATTTGTCAGTTGAAGAAAATATTCTATATATACACATGCAATGAAGGAAAAACTAACAAGTGTATTAGGATTAAAGTATACCTTTATTATTCTATTCTATGCTGCATTAACTGTATGCATCCAAAAACAAAAGATGATGGCTGTATGATTATATGGACCATAGTTGTTATTTGATTCTGTTTTTATTTATTCCAGCATCACTGTCTGGTCAAAGATTATGGCAGGGCCTCTGGTGTCTCTGTTGTGGTTGTAGAGATACGACGTCCACGTCCACCTCCAGCTCTACCTCCACGTCCACGACCACGTCTGCTGCCACGCGCACGTGACTTACAAACATTTTCCAGCGTATAGAAGCCATCCGCTTGGCATGTCTAAATGAGAAAAAAAGAATCAGGAAGGTAATATACAAAGAACATAAAGCCAATATTTCACTATGCATAGGGTTGCGTGGGGCGATCCGGGGGGGGGGGGGAACCAGGGGGGATCCAGGGGGGATCCAGGGGGTCCTGGGCCCACTCCTTTTGGTTGGGACTTAAACTTGCCAAACAGAAAAATTATGGTACATGCAAATGCACCTTGTTTTAACTTGGCCTGCATACATACCCTCCTCTCCCCCCCCCCCCCTTCCAAAATTGCTCTATTGAGAAATACAAGTAGATTTCAATTCAGATACCAATTTGTATGCAAGTGAAGGCAAGCAAATAACGTATTCTACACTCTTAGAATTCTTTTTTGCATTTGCTTGCATTTGCTTGTGTTTCTGTCAGTAAACGCAAGTGAAATGCCCAACCCTAGTGAAATGGCACATAGTGTAATATGGACTTAACTTTAGGATAATTTTAGTACTTGTTATTTTATGTTTTACCAGCTATTTCCACTGTATCTTGGATCAATACTGTGAGTTTTAATTGCTACTAGGCTATAAGGCAAACAGGAAATGTAAAGGTTTGTCAACGTAGATGTGTGTTTTAGGATGTAATTTTGGTTTTAAACAGTCTGCATCTCAAATCAATTAATTGTCAACAGTGAATTTACTTATGTTAGTGAAAAAGAAATATCATGGGAAATTTGAATTGATCAGGTGCTTGATATCTTGATTTTATAAACATGGCTTAGAATTTATTCTAAAATGCATGACTGTTCAGAAACATACAAATATTTTCGTATTTATCAATGAATATTGTGGCATTGAAACTTGTATAATAGAGGGTCAAGCCTATATTCCAAAACCATAACTAAAATAATGCATAGGAGAAAACAGCTTTTAATACATACCGCAAATAATGTATCATCGTCCACACAGATACTGATGGTTGAGGTGACAGTGTCCGAAGTGAGAGGGACTGTTCGGCATGTATTCCCAGGATCACAGGAAGCTGAAGAACACTGTAGAACAAAACAATTTAAATGTTATCCAAATTTCACTTTACAATTTCCAAGATTAAGGCCATATTCCACTTTGAGGACGTTGGCATTCGCGGTCCCTATTTTTAGGTGCATGCCACAAGCAATTTGTGGTTTTGATACAAACATGTATAGATCCCCAACTGCAAGCAGCCCATACAAAACCTGCAAAATAGCAGGTGCCACAAGCAGGTACTGCAAGTACCCATATTCCACCTTGCTGCACCCTTACCGCAAACAAGTTTGTGACAGTTTGTTTGCATTTTATCATGGTACTACAAGCAAATACCATAGAGTGGAATATGACCTTTATTGATGTCACACTCTTTGCCTAGCTACAAGAACACAAGGTCATTCTAAAAACAAAACACAATGAGTCAGAATTGGCCCGTAAATCAAGATGTGAACCTTCTCATTGGTCATGAGTTTACAAAGCTCAGGTTACACAGAATGATAGCTACCCTTACAGTAATTATCATAACATCAGAAAGGAAAGAGCTCAGGAAAAATAGTATAAGCCTTTCATAGGTAAATATATTTTTAGAAATTTCATCAGGACTACCATAAGGCTTTTCAGACCAAAAGGATAAAGCCCCATATCCAATATATAGGCAAATTTTCCGGCAACTGGCGACAGGCAACTGGCAGCTAGAATAGCTGATAAAATTGTCACCAATTCAGATCACCTGTTAGTATGTAACATTTCAATATCACATACTAACAGGTGATCTTAATTGGTGACGATTTTATCAGCTATTCTGATTAGGATCTTGTGAATTTATGTGCAAGGAAGTATTTAAGGTTTAAGTTTCAAGAAGTGCATTTGTTATATTACAGGTGTAAAACACTGGTAAAACTCACCGGACAATACGTCACAGGTTCATCACAGCCAGTAATCCCAATGCACTGGCTACATGATACTTCACCTTGGCAACTCTCCAGATCTGGCTTTGGGCAACGATTTCCCCGCCTGCCTCCCCTGCGAGCGGCACAGGAGTCGAGGAGAAACAACAGGCCAACCAGGCTGACCAGAAGGGTGAACTTCATCCTGAATGAGGAACGGTAGGCAATTTCAAAGTAATTTTAGGACAATCATCATTTCATAAATCTGGTCACAAAATGATACTAAGATATGTCATCCCCCCTTCGTACTAAGATAAGAAACTCATTTACTAAGGTAAGGAGGACTCTTGAACTAATTTTTACTCCTAATTATAAGTTAGCCCTCCTATTGCATATTAAGCTATTGCAACAATAAGGTGGCCACCTTGGAACCAACATATTTTAGGGAGGAATTCCACATAATGATTTTGATGCTGCCTATTTTGCATTTGGTTTATCTTCTCTGACAATATGGCATGATATAATACGGCATAATTATGTATCATTTGAAAGAGAAGTGTAATACTAGTTTTAGGTTAAGTTGAAGTTATTTTAGGTTAAGTTGAGACCTTACTAATACAGAATGGTATAATCATGTTATTTTTATGTCAAAGAAGTTAAGGAGAATGACACAATAATTTACAGTGCAACATCGCAATGCTAGATTTTAAACTCTTTTTGGTGCCATCAAAGTAATGTATCAAAAACCAAAGCAGAACTAAACAGAATGTTGCTGCAATATCATATCAACATCACATTCTTGCTTGGGTGTACAAGGCAATTCTCCCTACCACAGATAACTGATTTTCAGTATTTCAAGCACCTGCAGGCTAATTTGGACTGATTTTGTCGACAAAAACACAGGGAAATCTATAGAAAATTTAACAAAATTTGCTCTTTATCCATATATAATGACACAATTTTCAAACCAACTTAAAAAATAATGAAAACATGAACAAATAGTTGATATTGATCTGTATAATGTTTAACCACAAATAATGCCATGATTACTGAAAATTCCTATACATAAGCCTTGTGGTTTGTCGATATATTACCCAGCATGCATCCTGTTCTAGGCTAACCTGCAGGTAGAATTCAAGAAACTGACTATCCGTGGTTGGGAGAATTCTGACTACTGGCATGTCTCTATTATATGTTTACTTTTTTCCAATAATATGCCAAGCGGTGGAATTTGGTCAAATAAATGTTGTCTTTTTTTAAAAACTGGTGCCTCTGAAAGGAGGGGGGGGGGGGGGAGCAGGAATTCTTTTAATATGGGCACTGCCGCTTTCTAGAGCGTATGGATCTGTCAGGCTTTCCAATGTAATCTTAAGGTAGCCTTCATAATCTTAAATTTCATATGAAAGAGAATTTGAAACCCTTTCTAATGATATATGCAATGATTATAAATCAATGTTTATTCCAACTAACAATAAATGAAATCACAAATAAAACCATATAGTGGTACCAGCTCTTAGGTTGTTTTTTGCCTAATGACTAGTTTGACCTCCATGACACTTCCCAGTGTTATTACCATTGACATAATACATATAACGGCTACATGTAGACATTTTATATAGATAGGTGGTGATCCACGACACAACAAAAATGAACCGAAAGTTGACCAATTTCAAAATTTCAAAACTCGGTTCAAAACCAGTTCACAATCAGTTCACTATGGTATATAATTGTTTCTTTGATCATACCAATTAAATTTTTTTTTTAATCGATTTGCATTCCACAATTGAAATGCATAAAAGTTCAAACTGACAATGGACCGACAATTAACCAACGAAATTGATAAGCATGTTTAATATTTCTGGACCAATTCTGGACTGATTTTATTATAATTATCTGTGTATTTTTAATGTTATCTAAATTGTTTTAGGGTTAATAACATCGCAAATGTCATCTAAGCTTAATAAATCAAATGCACACTAACCTGACACTTTATTTGACACTATCTGATGGAAACTTATCATTTTGACCTATTTCTGATCGTACACATTAAGTAATATAAATTTGTGGATGCATCAATGATATCGATACGTTTAATGCATAATTTCTTGGTAAATTTCAATAATCAAACCACGCAATCTTTTTTTCACTGTTTTCTTATCAGTTTGTAGTCTAACTTACAAGGAACAGTTCAGATTTTAACTTTACCATGGATCATGCATTGGGGACCGATTATGGACTGATGTAAAACACTTTTTCTTACAGAGTTACATCACTCCCTTCCCCACCCTTATACCTCAACAGCGGCTTGGCCAATCTCACACATCACTCTGGGGCCCTGAGATTATATAAAGGTGTTCTGCTTCACTGGTAGAGTGTGTATCATATTTCCATGTTGGGGGGGGGGGGGGGGGGGATGTAACTCAGTCTTTGAATGTAGGTACCAACTGCAAACTACAGCCCCCCTTTTTGGTTACTGGCATGATCTGACAGTCCCCCACCCCCCTTATTAGGATATCTCAGGAACAACTTCTCCCAAAAAAATCTCCCATACAAATTGTATGGTCCCAACCTGATTTCAGAGTGTTTTGATTGCTTTTAGAGACATTATATAGATTTTCAACTGCATACTTATGACTTTTAGTCTAATATGAAAGATAATCTATACCACTGATAGCCCCCCTGAAAGGTAGTTGGATTATCTAACAGCCACCCTTTTAAGGCATATTTACAATTCTCCCAATCATGGATAGCTTAATTGTTGAAGTGTACCTGCAGACTAGCCTAGATCAAGGTGCACTCTGGGAAATATGTAGACAAGTCATGATGCTTAAGGATAGACAACTGTTGATAGCGGCTGATTTAGAAAAACATGAATATCTCTGGAACTAAGTGCCCTATTGCATTGTATAATACATCAAATGGAAGCTCTTAATTTTCCCTATCCATCTCTATAAAGATTCTTGGGATCCCATGTGAAAGGGAGAAATTGTAAACCAAAAACGTATTTTTCAACTTTAATTTTTTGAACATGGATATCTCCTTTAATAATAGACCTACAGTTTTGAAAATTGGAATGCATCATGAAAACATTCATATGGAGGGAACCCTGTCTCAGAATATTGATAAAGGTCATAGTTTTTATTTTATGACAAAGCACGGATAACTTTTTATTTATTTTTCAAAAAGAAAATTCTACATTACATTAATTAAAAACTAGGATATATATCAGAAATATGAGACACAGTTCCCTCTGAATCAGTCTAAAGAAGACACAGAAGAAATTTCAAGTTTCAATGTTAAGTATTAAATGAGATATCTATGTTCAAAAAATTTATGTAATTTATATCAGCAGATTCGGTTCTTAATTGACAATGTAATGATATGAAATAGATTCCTGGGCCATTTTGATGATGGAAGTATTGTCTCAAATACTGCGCCATGGCCAAATATGCCCTATCAACAGTTGTCTATCCTTAAGTAAAGACATCTAAAAAAAGTATGGCATAACTTTGGTTTAAAATAATGGAAAACTAGGATTCACTATGTTTCCATTTCAGATCTATAAGTATTTAATATCTTTGGTTTGAAAATTCATTTATTTCGCCTAGAAATAAAGCAAATATTTGTTAATTTTCTCTATTTGTGTCTACAGAATCAGTCAAAATTAGCTTGCAGGTGCCTAAAGTCAAGTAAATCAGCTATATATGGTAGGGAGAATTGACAGCTACAGCTGCTCAATGGTCTGACCGCAGTTAGTACCCATTTCCAGTCCCAGACCCCCCCTTGGGGTTATATTCACAGCTTTGGTCTGTTGTTTTCCCCCAGTACCATGTTCTTATGTACGGAAATGCTTATATATATATAAAATATACATATATAAAAGAACTGTGGGAGTGAGGGGCGTGGGTGGCTGCATGATCCATAGGAGGTAGTCAGGAATGGAGGGCAAAGCCCTTTTTTGGTATGAGGCCCATCGGTCATATGGCCACCCAAGGGCAACCGCAAAAGTACTTCTATATTTTACCACCCAAACAAAACACTAACTAATGTTGAAATACATCTGGACGACTGATTTTGACATGTAATCAAATGTATAACTGTTACCTTTTGAGATCCAACACAAAAGGAAATTAAATTTCATTCAAAAGGTAAATTTTCTATCAAGATCTGTTTTGTTCAACATCCATTTTAAATATAGTTCACAGGCAATATTCATATAGGTTGGCAAGTATGAATGATAGCTACTGTGAACATAAATATTTACATTCGTACAAATTTAATTTTGCTTTCATTTTACTTAAGACTGATGTGTGGTATTGCTAAGTTATTTTTGCATTGTACAAATTTAATCGACATTTCTCAATTTGCAACAAATCAAATACATACAGCATGAAAACAAAAATATATAGGGTGTGAAAAAAGATACGTTCACCATAAATGCAAACTACTAACCTTGTAGTGTGTAGTTTTGAGACGAGAGAAGCGTAGTGGTAGTAGTGTTCGTGGTTCGTTGGCTCCCAGTCACAGACAGTTCTCGGAGATAGACACAGGAGTAGTGTCGGTGTGCACGGCTCGTTGATCAGGCGCAGGAGTGCTTGATTCCAGGCATCCACCTCCTCCAGTCTATATACCCTGGGTGTCGTGACGGGTGGGCCGAGTCATGAGATCCTAAGTCGTGGTCGAGTGACCACTCCATACAGCCAGCTGCCAGGCAGAGACATCGCTACCAGGCTCAGTGGTACAGAATAGGCCTCACCTATACAAAAATCATATTGAATGATTGTGACTCATAGGGGAAGGGCATTATCTTTCTCACGTTTGCGTTTGATTCATTTGGTTTATGTTATCCCTTATACAAAGTAATTTCTGGTTTGATCTAGTTTTGTTATCATAAATGCTTTTGCAAATGAATTGCCTGCTTAGCCATAACAGTACGTTTAACTCCACATGTAGGATAGTCTTTAGGATATTACATTGGATGTATCACCACCTGTTTCTAAATAAAGGTTGGTTTCCACAGTAGCAGGGTGGATACAGGATTTTCAAAAGGGATCAGCATATAGGCTAAGTACTAAAACTCTGTATATTCTCATGCAAGCATTTGAGATTCTCAAAAAGGGGGGATGGTTGTCAGGACCCCCAGTAAACCCCCCCCCCCCCCCCCCCCTGAATCTGCCACCGCAGTATCTGACTTAAATTATACCTAACAAAACATAAGGATTTTGCAATATTTTCTTCTGTGTGACCTGACTTAATTCACTGTAATCCTAAAAAATACCCCCTCCCCGGGCTCTTTTTATTTTCTATTTACAATTTGCCTTTCTTTTTTAAACAATGCATCTATTGTGAGGACATATGTGTAAGAGTGTGTATGTGTGCACATGCACATTTGTGTTTATATATGTGTGAAAGTGAATGAGTTAGTGAGTGTGTGTGTATGTGTGTGTGGGTATGTGAGTGTGTGTATCTGTGTGTGAGTGAGTGTGTGGGCATGTGTGTGTGAGTGAGGCCTGCCTCACAGGGCTGTCTTACTTCCGAAAAATCATAGTTATACTAATGATAAATCCTATTAGGATATAAATATAGCAATACATATAGGAACACTTAAAAGTCCACAGACTGTCCAAGTGCCATTGACTAAACCTGATGGGTGTTAATCCTTTCAAACCTTGACTACTAAAGTGTTATTTCAATTTGGTTGGTATGATTGGAAAGGGTTAGTACATTTGGTCAGCCAAATCAGCTAAAACGCTGCACTTGATTGTTCTGTGCAAACCTGCCTTAAATCGTCAAGGCTGACTAAACACCAATGAAATTAAACATGTCTGATAGTTTTAAGGGTTAATCGGCCAACTCTGCACCTAAAAAGGGGTTTAATCACTGTGGAAACCAGTCTTAAGGCAGGTTTCCACTGAATGACCAATTGCATAAAATGAGTTTAGTTGGCTGAGTAAATTTCTTAATCCTTTGAATCTTCAATGACCAAGGCTGTGTAGTTCTGGTTGTCATCATGTTACGAAAGGGTTAAGAGAGTTGATTGGCTGTCAAAGCTCAAGTCAAATATCATTGATGAGCTTGGTGTACAGTATGCAGTTTTAAGTGGCAATTTATTTGTGATCTATTGTACATAAGTCACTGACAACATTGTAAATTTGTTGTCTAATATAATGTATGGAGGTTTCCTGTGATGTAATTGTGATCTTCTACTTTTTTTTGGCATATAGTCCTTGTGCAGACGTGGTCATGTGATCACCTTTTGGTGATCACCACACAGTGATCAAGGCAATGTGGCTAGGGAATGAATGAAAACACATGCATTCTAAGTGCCAATAATTGCCAAGTATTATTTAGTGAGCTTATTTTTTAAATAAAACTGTTTCAAGGCTTCAGAATTTTGAATAACAATTATTATGAATTGATCACCAATATGGCAGCCAGTCCATTGGCTCCACAATGTCTATACCCACAAAATTTTGGTATTCTATATCGAGTATGCAGGTCTAAAACTTGAGCATCGCGCTGGAAATTTTGCGGAAATCATGGCTAGAGGTTGGTGGTACACTTAACATAGGATCCTATTAGGGAAAGCATGCTATTTCGCTCTAACTCTTTAGATCACTCCAATCTTCATACAGTAAACGAGAAAAAGTTTGGGATTGATCCCTGGAATGAGATACAACCCTTAACATTTTCGGAATTTGTTAATATTTTGCATAATCGTGAAAATTCACTTTATCCCCATAGGTACCAATGCTAAATAACCAACATATAAAGCCCAGTAATTCACTGCACAATCTCAGAAATGGCGACTATACCGCTAACTCATTTACTTCGTATAGTATTCTCATTTTGAAAAAGACTATCAAAATGTCAAAACATGTTGATCTAAGACTAATTGCTACCACCACTATTACTATCAATAAACCAGTATTGTCATCTATCTAAACTGTTATTGAGTTTATTGATGTGTCAAGGGCTTTAGTACAGTTACTTCCCATTCTCATAAAACTTACAATTCCTAAAAGTCATGTCCTTTCTTAATACATATTTAATAATCCAGCGATGCAAGATCTCTGAATTCCTGCACAACACCTTGTTAGAATAACGCTTGTCGAGTCATCACTTTCAACCTCGGGTTGGGACCATAGGACAAAACACACTGTAGTCACAGTCTTCCTGTGAACAAAAAGATAATCTGTTTAATTTCAAAAAAGTTTACATGCAATTTTACACATCAACATGTGTGACTTTATACATTTACTTTAGGGACCTTCTATTAAGTATGTAAGCATCTAGCAGGGAGGGTAGCCTTAAGTTTGAAAATGTTTGTATTTACTCAATGGAAGGCTTGTTACATGTGTGACTTCAATTCAATCTCATTATTGATTCTTGGAAGTGGAGCCTTTGCATGACAATACATCATTTTATAAAAACAAGGGTATAACACCTGTACCATTCATACCAAATATTTGAATAATCATAATAATTAAAATTGAAATAATTGAAATATTTTTTAACAAAAGTATCACAAAGAAATGCAATCCATGTGAATGATCATTTCATATATCCATAGACATTGTGTAAATGATGTCACAACTGCCCATAATGGCATGGTGGCCGTGTTGGTGATCAATTCAAAACCATAGTGTAGATTTTAAATATATTTTCATGCTCCTGTAATAAATTGTCCATTCATCTATTTTGAGGTTCGAACCATAATGAATTATAATGTGAAATAATCAAATTATAGTGTAATGAATGTCAACCGATAAAAGAACATAAGGTACGAAATGGGTACAAAAATAGACCGAAACTTGTACTTGGGTACGTAAGTAAGAAAGCATGTGATTACCGGATATGTCATCAGAATGGTCACTTAGAGAATCAGAATCGAGTTGTAGACTATAAAAAGGGACATGCAGGCCTGAAATAAACAGTTCCTGCTTGGTACTCACTGGTTCACATGTCTGCTCTTTACGATGCCCAGCCTTCAAACTGGCCTAAGACAAAGATATGCAATAATAGCAGGGGACAATCCAGTAACACTTCCCTAAAGGACAGCAGTAAATAAGGTAGTAGCTCAGAGAGCCCAAAGATGGTATGAAATCCCAGAACCGGCCTGAGACCGAAAGTCCGGCCAAGTAAGAAAGCCCAAAATAGTGAGCAGTCAGCCCAACCTGGCAGAAACGAAGGTGCGACCCGCTCTGCCACACGCTCCTGCCTCCTGTTTTGACCCTTGAGAACTTCACCCAAACTGTCCCATTTGTTCACCCTCGTGCACAAGGCATGACTCTTACTCTTAGACCACGGTCTCCTATTTGAACTTGTTCTTCGACTCGCAAGCGAAACAACCCAAACCCAAATCTCTTCGTCTTAGAGTTCGGAAACCTCGACTCATCAAAGAACATCACACTACTATAAATTAAAATAGACTCACTGATAATATTCAAGAAATAGCTTCATTTACAATTTAAAAAATGTTGATCTATTCCATAGCCACATGTCCTTAATCTGCACATGGTCACATGATCACATCTGAACAAGGTCTATGTGATTCTCCACCAACATTTTTGTATTTGTTAAAAGGTTTTTTCTTTTCATTGTTTCTATAGAAGCCCCTCTCATCAAAATGTTTTTTTTTCATTCTGAGATTCAGCATGGATGTAAATTAGATAATAAAAAACAAAGACACTTTTGTTTTTCAGTTTTATCTCCCTTTAATTTAGAATTGAGGTATAATTATAACATAAGGCAGACTAACAAAAGAAAATGTATATCTAATCAATTCTGCAGATTTGGGGTTTATCAATATGCATATTGATAGGTCCATTATCAATTGTAATAGATGAAATGGCCAACAATTGTTAAATAAAGAGGAATTTTGATAAAGTTTCCCGTACTTTTATACAAGACATTTATCTATGATGACACTTACTGGTGCTGGTGGGGACTCTTGGGACGATTCATAGCAGAACCCACAGTCGGCTGATACGGAAAAGCAGAGTTCATCATCCGGCCAAGGGTTTTTGTCAGTGCACTAAACTGTTCTTATTATATTCAGTCAAACTGTCTTAATCAACTTCCTCTAAGAATGCTAGTCAAGTAGTAGATAGTTTCATGAGATGGGCGTTTAGATCCATGACGCGAACAACGCTTGGCTGAAAGTCAGGTTTATTCGTGGATATCTTGAATGTGTACAATTTGCCAGTGTGATCGTAGTCTATAAGTCCTAGGTTCATGATTTCCTGTTACTGGAGAGCAAGTTTCCTCCTTAGTGTCCGCCTGGTCTCTCACACTAATGCAACACAGTAGTTTTCTTATTACTCACCAGATGTCCTTCTATGCATAACTATTCAAACCCCTGAATCCTCAAGACTCGTATTGTCCAAACGGTATCTTATAGTGTTCTTCTCTTTATACATAGGTTCCCACCTTTATATATTAGTCTGGTTATTGATTTTACCCTGAGCATTGGTATTCGCTAAGAGATGCACCCTGTCTCCTGCAGCCGAACAGGTATATTTACAACCACCAGCAGTCCACGCTATATTTACACTATGTAATGTTATGGCTGATATAATTTCGAAACTTTATGATATTTCCTTTACAGTCTGGTGACCATTTCTTTATTTTATTCATATACAATTGATTATATGCGCAAGGTGTTTTACTAACTACCTTTCTGCAACATAATTATTTAACATATAATGTTGGTTGGTTGGTTGGTTGTTGGTTGCTTTACACCCTAATCAACTACCAGGGTCATATCAAGGGTGGTTATGGTGATCGAATCCATGAGAAGATAGAGACCATACTCCTACACTTTTACTGACGCAGGTGTTCTATAATGTGCCTGGTCCCATAGACAGGGCCAGACACACAACAGCTGGTGGCACAAGGCCTTTGATATCCCTGTCATTGGCACAGGGAGACATACAGAGCGGTATAGCAGTCAGTAGCACAGCCGAGGATTGAACCCAGGCCGCCCACACAACAGGCTGATGCTCTAACCACTTCACCACCCCGCACGCCTACATATAATGTTGACATAGGTGGAAAATAAAAAATGACAACTGAGACAGATACAGAATTACAGAAAGGGAGTGTTCACATATAGGCTAAGTGCTAAAACTGAGTGCATCTAATTGCCTGTACACTTAAAAACGATGCCCCGTGTGATTTTTTTGTCTCCGCCAAAAGTGGTGGTGAGCGGTTTTCAAATCCCCCACTGTCACTGATCATGTCCATTTAAAACATCACTACAGTTTTTTAATGAGGACCATACAATAGTCAACTTTTGTTAGGTTAGGCACTAAGGTAAAGGCTGTATTCCACGATGCGTTCTTGTCACTTGCGTCGTCAGGTTGCGTTGCAACGCAAGTGAACATTCCACAACGCAAGTGATTATCGCAACTGGAATGCAACACAAGGTATATTCCATGATGTATTGTACTTGCGTTTATGGAACGTAAGTATGAACGCAAGTAAAAACGCAAGTTTACTTGCAGAAATTTATAAACATGTTGGTAAATTTATGCAAGCACACTTGCGTCAGAACTTGTGTCAGAACGCAAGTGGGACTGAACGCATCATGGAATATAGCCTTTAGGTTTACTAAGGTATTAAAACATATTACATTAAAACTATTTTGTCATTTGCGAAATCTAACTGCAAAACATTTAAGAAAGGTTCATTATATAGAGGGGCTGTTGATTGGAATTCTTTGCCCACAAATGTAAGAAATTATCCAGATATTGAACAGTTTAAGAATTCCCAAAAAGATTGACTTTGTACCTATATAAAACATGTTAATCAAAAATCTAACGTTTGAAAAAATTATTCTTAAATACCACTGGCCCCTCTCTTCAATATCTATTTACAGATCTACATCTAAAATTTCAAGAAATACAAGCAATTTTTATGGATATAAATGAGAAGTTTGTTTGTTTGTGGGAAAAGTTTAACATCCAGCCAACCCTTCAGGATTCTTTTACCAGACTGCACAAGGTAAAGCATTTCAGCTAGTTTTACGCCACAGGCACGGTGACCGAATCTATGAAATGAGGTGCCTATTTGTAGCAGTGGGACCCAATGCCCTCGTTACAGTGCTGCCACACTGGGATATCATGTCATAAGCCCACACATAATCCCCATCCAGTCCTATTATACTGACACCAGGCCGGCCAGTAATGTTTCGTTGTTCTTACTTTATTCCGGGTGCCAGGCAAGCAGTGACCACTGCCATTGTTAAAGTCTTTTGTGGGACTTGGCCAGGGACAAATCCCAAGACATCCCAGACTCAGAGCAGGCACTCTACCAAAGAGCTACCGAGTCTGGTCTCCCCATTTGTTGCCTTCTACGAACAGCAAGGGACTGCTGAGGACAAATTCTTCTCAGGAGGCACTCTAAGGAACCCCAACCCGGATCCCCACAGGGGATAAATGAGAAGATGTGGAACCTAAATATTTAAGGCTCTTGTATTAGGTAGCAAAATATATATCCAAAAAATAAAAGAGAGTCCTCTGAAAACTTTAATCATTAAATTACAAGTAAGAAGCTGAATAGCTGTAAATTACCCAGTTGTAATCAAAAAGTAAACTGCAACCCTTACACTTTGGTAATGATAGTAATGATACCATTTAGGCACCAGTCATACTGGTGCAGTGGCCTGATGCAATGGCGTCAAAAGTAATGACCCCCTGCAGCCGCAAAGGTGACTGGATTATACCTGTGCGCAGCACATGGCGTCAGAGATAAAACTGTCAGTTGGTGCCGTGATTACAATTACCATATTTTGGAAGTGAATATGAATATCAGTCATATTAGTTTACTTTACCAAAATATATGACAGTTACCGGTCCAGGATACTAAATGTGGCGAAATCTGTAGTGAAATATACAAACCTAGACTATATATAAATAAAGTTAGAAATACATTTAGAAATGTAATTGTGAAATAACCTAACCGAATTAGAACTTTAATATAATGTAATTTTTGGGTGAGGTTAAGACCGAACTCTAACAGCATGTTATTCAGTTTATGATGAAGAATGTAACCAGAACTTTGTAATAACATCACAGTGCAATGTCACAGCAATAAGTATGTTGCAGGGACATGATTGGGAGTTGTTGCAACATATTAATAACATCGCATCCATGGCTGGTTGGATTTAACAGGGTGGTTAACAGCGTGGAATCTTAATGCAGTAGTTTTTTTGTTTAGTCTTTTTTTATTGAACCAATCTGTTTCACAATAACAGCGCAATTTGGATTGCTCACATTAAAAAGAGAACTGTTGATACTAATATGCAGATTAATAACACTTTGATAAAATTTATAATTGCCCATCAAGAGATATAAAACAGTCTCATTGGAAAAAATGGGTTTTCAACTGTCAAAAATTAATTTTGACATACAGAGGTTAGGTCCAGGATTGGGTCTTGCTTTTTTTTTTCTTTGTTTTATTTCGACAAATTCCTTCAAGTCTTAACTTGATCTTCCAAGATATTGAGTTTAAAAACCTAAGTTCAGGTTCACTTATTTGCAATATAAGGTGAACAAAAAGGAAAAGGTGCAAATGTAATGATAATGGTTAATGAATAACATTGTTGATTTGTCTTAGGTGAAGCCATGTCCTCCATAAGTTTAACAATCTCCAGGTTCAAAATGAATTAAATAATTATATTATTAATATCCATGATGTCTAAGTTCAGACATAATAAAATATATCATAGTAAAGACTACCTTGGCACATCTTGTATCACATCTTGTATCACATTCACACTATTTTAAATATTCTTAAATTCTGATGAAGTCACGGCCTTTTGTTCAAAGTGAGTAAGGCGATTCCACGATGCACTTCCTCTATTCTAGGACTATTGATATACTTCTGGGTTTTTAAAGGTAGTAGTTTAAATTTGATCTTATCATGCTGATGATTTAGGCCTGGACTATGCTGAAAAGCGAGACTTTTGGGAAATGTTGGGGAAAATAAAGGGGGGAAAATCAGAGGCTCTGCAACTATATTCGGTACGTTTGCCTCTACAAAAACCCAGAATTGAGAATGATTGAATATTAGGGGTCATGCTTGAAATTTGTTTCATATACCTGATCATAAACCTTATTAGAAAATATAATTTAATAGCGAACAAATTAGCTTAGCTTTTCTCATAACTTACATAGATATGGCTAGAATAACAAATGTTTAGGTGGTTTCCAAACCTAACAAATCATATTATTTAAATTCATTCATTTTCAAACATTACAATCTCACCTAATACTTAATCTACAGCTTTGAATGGTTTGGTAGATCTCCTTGACATATAGATAGAGGGGAGCTTGTCTCAGAATTTTGGCATAGGTCCTAGTTATCATTTGATGAAATAAATAAACACAAAAGAAACACGGCAAATTTTTGAACTAATACATTAAACCGACTCGGCCGTGTCTGAATCCACTTGCTGTAAACCGTGTCAAGGAGTGTAAGTCTTACTCCACCATTATCCCTGAAAAAGCAAAGTATCATTATACCACCCATAGCAGTGGCCGTGCTAGGTAATATTTTTGCGCCCACCTCAAAGTTTCCCTTCCCCTTCTGGCGTGTATATAAGTGTAAGTCAGGGGGTGTTAACTATATTGTGTCACAATAGTCCCGTCCGCTCATAGTTCTCTTAACACGCCCAACCTTCTCGGCGTGTTAACGTACCTACCCTCCATTCAGGCACCAATATAATTGCCAGCAGTGGCGTACCCAGTCCCCCCCCCCCCTCAGGGCGGGAGTGGGGGGGGGGGGGGAGGGGTTCCCATGTTCGGTGGACCCCCCTCAGATTTCTCAAATTTTACGCAATTAAACTACCAATAAAGGGAATTATCCAAATTAGGGGTCTCTGGAACCCCCTCAGATTTAGCAAAGTTTGTATGCCTATAGACCTATAGGGGGAATGTGGGTTGTATCCCGCAAGTGGGTTGTATCACGCATCTACACTTTTAATGCTTATGAAATAGCTTCGATTAATTCGATCATCATAATTTTCATAATTTTTGCAATTATCACATGGGACAAAATGTCATTCATCTAAAATTCAATCATGACTTCATTATTTTTTTTTGCTAATATCTATTCTGACGATTGGATTAAGCAATTTGGCTCCACAATCTGAAAATTTCGTTTGGAATTTCTTATTAGATTACTTCACATGTTTCTATCAAAAATGAGCCTATAAAAATCCGCCATACAAAGTTTACATGCGCGACATAAGAACCGACCGTTCATTCTTATTCATATAAATACGAATTTACCTTTAAAAAGGGCAACTTCAGGGCTACACTATTATTTATCTACACCGGCCTTCCCACATTTGCGTCATATAATTTATAAACGCAGGTTGATATGGGGTTCCAAGCTCAACAAAAATAATACTCAGTTTCCTGACCTAATAAGAATAGATGAGGCTGAAGCGCAGAAGGAGTAGCCTATAGTGTGCACACAACTAGGGTAAAACAGGGTTGTATCGCTCACATTGGTATATCATTAGCGCATTTAGTTTTAATAGCCCTTACATATAGAAACAAACGTTATATAAAATCAAAAATAATTCATAATAATTAATCAAATGCGTAAAAACAGCGATAAAGCGTGATTTAACTTTATAACCTCTATGATTACTTAATAATGAAACAATTGTCTTCCCATGATGTTGGGTACAACCCTTATCATGAAATGAAAGTAATATTTTTGAGAAATCTTATCACATATCATATCAATAATGGTTTTCCATCCCATGAAAGTGATGTCCAATAGGCCTATTTCTAAAAAAAAAATAGGGTTAGTTCAACCAAACTTGTAGCTAAAAGTTTTAAGAGCGTATTTCCAAAAAGCAAATATGGTTTAAGCCTGTTTTAAACCAGATTTCTTAAACTCGCTTGTGAGACTCGTGTAAGCATTATAAGGCAAAAATAATTTGGTCCCAATGTTAACCTTTCCCAACCTAGCTACTGAACTCAGTAACAGAATAAAACCTGTCTAACTAATACAATTCACCAGTTATAGCCTCATAAACCTATTCTAAATTTGTATTTCGCCTAATTTATTGTTTACCATTTCAACTAGGACTCGAGCTCTCCACCTTAACTTTGTTTTAAGGTCCTTCAGGGGCAGATCCAGGGGGGGGGGAGGGCAGACGGGCCTTGCCCCCCCCCTCTACAAATTCCTGGGTCCACCCCTGTCCCTTAGATACAGTACTAGTTTAACTAAAACAGGCAGAAATATAGCATTTTTAAAACAGATTTTCTTGAAACACATTATTTAGGAGTTAAACCAGGCTGCCTAAACCAGATTCTTAAACTTCTTGGAAATACAGGGTGAAAGGCGTGAAAGCGCAAATGGTCTTCACTGAAAATGATAATATTAAATAACCTTGACTACACATAAAACTATTATTTTGTGTGATTTCAAGTTTTTACCCTTATTTAACTCTCGACATAAGAAATGATAAATGCGCTATATTAGCCTGACGGGCCATGCCCCCCCCTCCCCCCTCCCCTGTTAAATCATGTCGTTTAAAAAGGGGCCCCTCCCACATAGATTAATGCATTGCCCCCCCCCCCCCCCTCTACAAATTCCTGGGTCCACCCCGGCATCCCCCCGGACCGGCCCGTGGGCCATCCGGTCATTTTAACACCATTATTACAAATAAAACTTCCGAAAAAAATGAAAATTTAGAGTGGTAGGAGCTAATCGAGTGCATCAAGTTCGATTAGATCCTACCACCCAGGTCTGGCGAACTCATCTGTGCCATATTCAGTTCATTGCATTTCATCTGTAGTTTGCACAACCAGACCCGATAACCTATACAGTCTGCGCCATATATATACAGCTCTTCTAATCGGGGCAACGAGAAAGGTGTTTACCAAAAAGAGACACTTTGTAGTTTCGGTCGTTGTGTTTCAGTGGGTTTTCCGATTTGGAAAACAAGCAATACCACAAGTTATTAATTTTGATCGCCCTCAATTGTCACTGATGTGTCTCTTTCGGCGGAAAGGCAAGTTTATCAACTTCAATTTACATCGCCCGTCATCGTTTTCCCCAACGTAGTTTCGACGTATTTGGTCCTGCGACCGGAAGGACCTCTAGACAGCTTTCGCTGGTTTACGACGTCATCGTATTATTGAACCCGGTGGATTTTTGGCTACCAGCTATCTCTCCCGGCCCCGGGTTCGAATCCCCTTCATGCCTTACGTTTTTCGTTCATCCATCAGACTTGTATTATCAAATTAATGATAAGGATAGGACTACTCTGAACCCTAATCGTCATGTCAAGAGAGGAGGTTGATTGTTAACTTATTTTAAACAGGATCGGGACGTTACGCTTTTTACAGGAGAACTCTCCATTTGTAATCATAAAGTTGTTAAATCAAAAAGACCCTAAAAAAAATGGCAAATTAAAAAAAAAAACTGCTCGAACCCGCCCTCTCCTCAACTACTACTTTTAAACATGATTGTCCTAATGGTAATGAGACTGATCCGGCTGAAATTCCGAATATTATAAATTTATTATATATAGGCTACTTCTTGCAAACATTCTAAATAACCTTCTTTCCCGATCTTAGCATCTGAATAAACAGGAGACACTGGGCATCACACTTCATTTAAATTAATTTTCTCAGTTAAATATGACCATTAGTTAACAAGTTCCATGTACTTTTTAAGTAACATGACAGAAAGCATTTTCGCGATTCTGCAGCAATCCCTCGCTCCCCTGTTCCCTTGTGCATAACATTTCATAATAAATCAGGTCCATTCCTAGCGGCGGCAAAGTTTGGAAGCGTCCATCATGGCCGGCCTTAATCCATTAACACCCATAAGTACCCGGAAGCACCCCATCTAATCTGTACCCCCCTCTGACATCTGACAAGGGCAGGGGCAGTCTTGGTAATCACATAACTCACACCAAACCGACTCAAGAGCGACACAGCTCTCATGCTGGGTGTCATCTGAAGGACTCCCCGCCATTATCAGGGGTTAGTTATCGAGTTAACACGGGCCAGAGTTGCCCCAGGGAACCTGCTGGGTCAGACACTTCCATACCCAACCTACGTTCGCCTGCAAAGCACATGTAGCTAAATCTTTGACAGGCCTATTTCACCCTACCATCCATCGCCCCTCCCACCCGGAAAACCATTTACCATTCCCATCCATAGATGGAGTATTAAAAGTGTTTGAAATTAACTTCTTTTGAAGTCATCCGTGAGGGATGAGAGTCATTAAAAATTCATTAAACATTTTCTGTATGGATAAAAGGTACCTCCCGGCCTATATAACTACCCTAAATAATTCACCTTAAACTGGGTCTAAGCTGGTTGGATATATAGCCGACCTTAAGGTTTGAGACTAATTTCAGCCAGTGCATGACTTAAATCGGCCTGAACTCCATATAAACCACCTGCAAATAAAACTTATAATATCGGGCAGTAATGGCATTTACAGGCTTTCTCACTTCTCATCCACAAGTTAAGGAACCCCATGCCAACGATTCATTTTGAAGTTTGCCTTCCAATTCAATTAGAACAAGCCGACACCCTAACCAACGAAAGCTTACTAGCACGCATACGCCTAAGCTTCTACTCTTCGCAGGGCTTTTCTTTTGGCATTAACGCAAGGTTTCTGCACGGAGGTCGAAACCTTTAGATCCCAGGTGCACGTGGCCACTGTCTGTCTACTCCTTCCCGTGACTGGGAAAAAGTAATAAAAGACTAGAGCGGTCTCTAGCCTGCATCAGACATGGCTCCAACAGTATCCGTACTGCTCCTTCGTGGACTCTTTATCCTGGGCACTGTCTCAGCTAAGCCATGCCTATGCACCAGTACGGTAAACCGTTTTCGTACCAACTATGGTGTAGTATTCGAGAGTAAACCGTCCATCCACATAGGTAATGAGTACTTCACTACCGAAGTCGATATCATTTTACCAATTCCTCCTTCTCCCAAACAGGCAGCCGCACTAAATTGTAGACACGGCGCTACACTGGCAGCCGGTTCAATGGAACAGTGTCGAAAAATCCAACTTATGTTGAATAACATAACATCTATTGGGAAGACTATAGCAGCGAAGGTCACCAACGGACTCCGGGAAGTGCAATCAATTTTGGAATCGACGGCCCAGCCAACACCTCCATCAGCCAAATCCAGGAAGCAGCGGGCTCTGATTCCAGAAATCGGCAAGTTCTCCGAGACTTTATTTGGAACGGCCACACTCGATGACTTGAAGCAACAGACTCGTGCTGACCAGGTAAATGCCGATGAAATTGGCTTCCTCGATGGCAAAATAAATGCAGTCCTAAAGGTAGTTGACTCCACTTTGGAAATCCAACTCCAGGCCATCATAGAGAACACTCATTCCATATACAATTTGTCCCGAGGACTCCAGGCTTACATTAGTAACCGGGAATTGATGGTCAGGTTGATGCAAGATTTGCAAGAATTGCGTCTACTGGATTTTAAACTGGACTATTCCCTTGATGTCTTGCTACAGGCTATTCGCGACCTAACGGAGAACAGGCTGAGTAACTCTTTGATATCGGAGACTGATATGAGCAAGATTCGGTACCTTTTCCTTTCCAAGTCCAATCGTTCAAATATTTATATTCCAAACACTCGCGACATGTATAGAAGTGTAACTGTTTTAGTCCCCCCGGTTTTACAGCGAAATGTTCTGAAAACTATTTTGAAGATTCCCGTTATTTCCTTAGACAAAATATTTACGGTTCTAAAAGTGAACACCTTCCCTCTAGCCTTCCATGGGCATTATACTCGCCACTCCAACACACCGGCTTATTTATTGGTGTCCGCAACCCAATACACGGTATCCTCCAACCCAGATCTGGATAATTGCCATTCTCTGTTTTGTCATTATGACCTACCAATTCGCAGGCTTTCTCCCTCGTCGTGCCTCATTTCTATCTATCTACGTGATCATGAGTCTGTCAAACGTTATTGTGATTTCAAAATACTCATTCAGTCTAATTTCAGAAGGTCGAACATCCAAGTCATTGCAACAGGGACCTATTTGTTCTCTCACATAGACGAGGTCGTTGTGCGCTGCCCCAACCGAACAACAACCCATCCTGGATGTGAATCGTGCGTTCGTGCCTTTGAATGTGGTTGTTCTGTGTCTGCCAAAGAATGGGAAATTCCCGTCTCAAGTGTTAACTGTTTGCCTTCTACAGCCGGCCCCTTAAGAACAGTTTTCCCCGTCAACCTTGCTAGTCTTCAACACCTCAACCTGTCACTTAGCCGACTTGTGAACCCGGATTTTTCGTACGATAAACCATTCCCAATTTTACCTCTTAGCCCGCAAATGCGAGTCCGCCAAGAGGATATTTTTAAGCGAGCAAAAGACAATTTCCTTTCCCTCCGTACATACATGAAAGAGATTCGACTGAATGAGGTCGAATACAAGAAACTTCGTGGTGACTTGCATCTTCCCCACGTACCATTCCTCCCCCCTAGTGTGCACGGTACTGTTTACCTGTTGAACATTGGACTTACTTTTATAATGGTACCAGCACTTTTTGTTTTCATCTCAATTCTGTATTTCAGACAACGTAGGATTCAAAGCGCATGCAGACGCTTGACTTTAAATTGAGTTGGTTATATATACATTAGCTATTAACTCTTCCTTTTATTGCAGCTCAAAAGTTATCAGTTCTCATTCATGTCCGATCTTTGTTGTTTAGAATATATACTTATTTTATAATTCATTTCCCATTATCAAAATTCGTTAAGGACCAGTTCCGATTTCATTGTCGCCCTCATGAATTCCCATTTATAATTAGTCACAGCCACATAAGACTACACACGTTCATGATATCAAAGTGTTTTATTGTTATGCATGCGGAAAAGGTTTTAGGATGTCCACGTGTCAACGTTTCGCCTATTTTCCCATAATTGTATTTACTGAACGTACACTAATGTACATATGTAACTCGAAAGCTTCGTGAACATATATGCATTTCACAATTAAAATTTTCCCATATCTACTTCAAACATATCGTACACTTTTATATAACTGTTCATCACACCCAAGAGTCTACGTCAGGCATGCAGCCCAGTTTTTCCGGCTGGGAGTAGTTCTTGGGCCATGTTGTTCCTGTTGTTTATCAGGCAAACGCTCGCTCTACAAAGTCTGTGCCTGAAAAATTTGTTCAGGCGCACGCGCTCCGTACGAGGAATCTTGACTTCTTGCGGGAGTTCCAACGTCAAGGGTTCGTCACTGCCATTCAGATGGACCGTGAGTGGGCCCGACCAGGCGACGGTCAGGGCCTTGGACAGGATGCTCGGTCTTTGGATGATCATTCGTGGGCAGGCAGCACTTCCTACGGCTTCCATTTCGGCGGGAATGGGAGCCAGTGGAAATAGGAGCGTTTCCCATCGGCAGTAGATTCTCAGACAGCACTGCACTGTAGCCCTCCGACGTTGACCCTGCGCCAACGAGCGACAGCCTGCTGCCAGTTTCCAGAAGATACCGATAAATTTCCACCCCAGGTATATCACTAACAAGAGAAGCAGCCACTGATGGTCGGATTGGTCCGCGGGTTGGAGGTGACTAGGTCTCACCACTGGCCTTTCCTCCCAAACAGTACGCAGACGCAGACTTGCGTTTAACAGTCGCTCGATGTCCATGGCCATCAAGTGGCTGTTCTGAACCAGTGTCTAGTACAGGCACATACTTATACCCCCCACCCCCCACGACATCACAACCCCCCAGGTACTGTAAGGGCTTCGTCTAGTCTTTAGCGAAAAGTTAACCCTCGGTCGACAACTTAAACGCTAGGTAAGGTACAACTAAAACGACTTCTTCTAGCCGGGGGCTTCACAAGTTTTTACACTGGGTAGCGTGAAGCACGTCTAATAGGCCGCTATTTTCTTCAGAGAGCCGATCGACAGGGGGTTCATCTGAAATGACTTCTGTCGCGTTTGACACCGGGACACGAGTCTATGATGACCGCGTCCAGCTGTTGGCCATCTGAGGCGGCGCATGTCAACTAGCTTCTGTGTCGGGTCCCTCACAGGAGTACCGCGGCACGCGGCCCGCGGGGTAGTCTTAACACTTCTTGACACGTAACAGGCCTCACAAGGGGCGGCGGTGAGGGTGTCGCTGATACCCCATGTACTCCCCGTCACGGCTAGCACGTAACTTATGGTAAAAGTCTCTCTTATCCCGTCCACACCCCGTCACGTCTACCACGTAACTTATGTTCAAAGTCTTGCCTCATCGATAAAAGATCGCTTTCGCCAGATCATGTATCCACAGGGGGGCCTGCCCGGCATGTATAAATACGGCGTGGCATATGGCTATATAGATCACTTGAAAACTTGCTGCCACCATGAACGGATCAACTGACTATAGTGACTCTGTCCTGTCAAACCCGTCTACGAGCTCATGCAGGATCTTGACCAGCAGCCCAATATCGGGTGGCGCGCAAATAACAGATCATGATTCATCAGCAGGCGTAGGTACCCTGATGTTGGATATGTCTGAGGATGCGCGTCAGTATGGGTCTCAGAATGGGTTTCAGGATCTCTCTGAGGATCAGTCTCTTCAGGACTCCCTGTACGCGGACGAAGGATCCACCCTGAACGACGTGGAGCTTAGCCTTGGTGGTTCCCAAGGCGGTACTGCATCCGCATCCTCGTCCACGCCCTCCACGCCCTCCACGCCCTCCACGCCCTCCACGCCCTCCACGCCCTCCACGCCCTCCACGCCCTCCACGCCCTCCACGCCCTCCACGCCCTCCGGATCCACGCCCTGGGGGATGACGCCCTCCACGTCTCAAACCCATCCATGGTTCACCACCTCCACGTCCAGAACGTCGTCCACGCCCGGGCCCTTGACGTCTCAAGCGTCGTTCACGTCGACCTTGTCCCAAAAGTCGTCCACGCCCGGGCCCTTGACATCGCAAGGGTCGTTCTCGTCGACGACGTCCCAAAGGTCGTTCACGCCCGAAAACTCGTCCTCGTCCGGCCCCTCCACGTCTACAGCTGAACCGTCCATGGCCGATTTGCTGGCCAGGATGGAGGAGCTGGAGAAGAAGTGCCGAAGGGCGGAGGCTGAAGCGGCTGCGGCAAAGGCCCAGGTGGAGGTGCTCGTGAACCAAGCGAAGCCAGCTGACAAACGACCCAAACCTCGCCCACGCAATGAAATATGTGTAAGTTCTAAAGTTTGTTTTTACAGCTTATAATTAACTACTAATCTCACCTTGAAAACGTTACCGTTTAATATAGTTCTCGGTTTGTTTAGAAATGATCTCATTCCTAGTATAGCCCTGATGTTCTTCTCTTTTGCCGCGCCGCCAGGGAGCATCCCGGAAAACAACGAAAATCCGTAATGATTTCGTACACTGACATATAGTTAGAAGTCCACTATTAACTATTGGCTTATTATATTGTTTGTAGGCACTCATTCGTTCTGCCTACAAGGCCAAGAGAGGTGAGCCTGATTGGGGATTCAACCTGAACCGTGGGTTAGTTGATTACGTCATAACAACATGAATAGTACAGAAAATAATATTGTTTTTAAGTAAGCAATGGGTAATGTGTTCCTGAACACCAGAAGCTGCAGCTGAATATAAGTTTTGCCGTTTTTTCTCATGTTAATAGAGTCATAGAGCACTTGACGTGATGCCGATGAATTGAACAATATAAATATATTCCAACATTCAGGGCGGGGATCAAACACCCAGATAACGTTGCGATCATCAAGGCCGTTGTTGACAACGTGTGCCTGGGGCCAGATACCCCCAGAGAAGAGGTGTTAGGTAAGTCCCATAGGTAGCAAGTTTCTTTGTTAACTAACCTGCAGCTGTACATTTCATGCATCTGGTGTCCATGATTCCAAAGTTTTGGTCCTTCAATTAACACAAAATTTAACATGCTTGAAATGCTGGAAATCTGTTTTTAGTGTCTAAATAGGCTCCACTTACATTGGAAATTGTTACTTTTATAAATTAAGTTATACTCCCAGTCATCTGAAAAAAACTTAAGTTCGATTATCTGGACAAAGAAATATAATACCGGTGTAATGATGGTTTTAATTCCTGAATAATATGTTGACCTCACTTTGCATTTTTAACATGTATTCCCTTGCTTTATTGCCTTTATATTGCCTTTGTCTACTTAATGGCTCCAGTTTTAAGCATACTTCATGTCCTTCCTCTTTTTCTAGCTGCTGCCAACACCTACTTCAAGACCCTCCAAAGCAGGGCCAGCAAAATCCGGAACGACCAAATCAAGGACAACAATGAAAAGTCTATCATCCGTCACCACGTCAACGAGGTAAATAAATTTTTGTTACAGACTTCCTCTATTGTTCTCAACATTGTTGACATAGTTCGATTCAGGCAGGCCGAAATTTTACACTTTTCAAACATATTCCGTTAAATTTTTTTTTTCAGGAAAAGTGCAAAGCCGAGGAGAAAGAGTAATGTCTATGGTATAGGGTGTGTGACTTCCCGGGGACCCACTCGGTTCAAAAAAGGGTATATGTACGA
Source organism: Lepidonotus clava (assembly GCA_936440205.1). NCBI lineage: Eukaryota > Metazoa > Annelida > Polychaeta > Phyllodocida > Polynoidae > Lepidonotus > Lepidonotus clava. Next base: position 52,468,475 of record OW387140.1, on the reverse strand, counting down.
ACTGCGGTCTGAACTATACCGGGGGCTGTAGCTGTGAATCGCCAATTTGGCTTAAAACAGGGGGCTGTGAAATGATCATGGGGAGCTTTCAATAATGTATTGTCCATTATATTATATCAACAGTTTATTTTATGTCATTCAACCACGTCACTTCATAATGCTTCTTAATCAACTTTTTAGTACCAAAATCAAATAATGGCCACTAAATTTGTCAACAAATGCCTTTTTGGAGGCATGAAAAGGGGGGGCTGTCAGAGTTGATCTATACGTATTCAAAAAAAGTATCTACCTTCAAAGAGTGAGTGCCCCCCCCCCTCTCCGGATGTGCCTTATGGTTGTAACACTGAAACTTGGAAAACAATTATCATTTTTTTACATTATGAATTTATATAGAGCACTGTAACCTTACTTGCTTCCTTGGACAATAATCTTGACATACAATTAGAATGGATATGACACAATTAATAAAAAGTGCCTGTATGTTATAGAGACCAAGGATAGAGCAACGCTTTTGAAATTAACTGCAGTGACCAGCTTTTAAATTAAGGCAACTGAAATATTGAAAAACTTGTTTGTGTTTATTTGATGTTCTTGACCAAGTATGTCGTAACTGTATTAAAATAAAAAAGTGTCTTTTTAACTTTGCAGAAGCTCAAAAGACGGATAGTGGGGGTGGAAAGATTCGTCAAAACGTGGGACGAAACTCGTAAGAGTTCCGTGAGGCGCCTCCTCACCCCCGACTACATGAGCGACGAGGAGCGCGGACTTTATTTTCCGGTCGACAAAAACGGGAAGACCACCAAGCGATACCACCGCCTCATCAAACCGCTCGTGTGGGAGAGCGACGAGCTGAGTGGCTACAAAGCCCACCTGGACGAAATTGAGTTTAAAGAAATTAGCGGCCGTCAGCGGGGCGTTAGATTGGAAAAGAAGCGGAAAAATGTCCCTGACGATAATCCAAAACGCCAACAGCCTCCTCCCAACACCCCAGACTGGGCGGTGAAGCCCGCGTATCGGTCGGGTATCGCCGATGCACAGCCAATTTAACTTATTTCTAACGGGTCTGTTTAATGCTCTATGTTATGTGATGTTTATGTTTATCATCTTTATGTTTTCTTTACACTACGTTTAATTGTATGGTCTGTGTCACGCTGTATGTTAGGTCTTTGTACTTTCTTCAATTGTATAGTCGTTTTATAAACTTTTATCAAAGAACTTTGCGCTTCTTGTTTTGATTGTGGCATGCTCGATAAGCAGGGAAGTATTTATATAGATATGTTGGTTGCCTAAGACTCGCCTTATAGTTATATTAGTCTAAAACCGTACGCGTTATCGAAGTCCTTCTAATAAGTGAATCTTAATTTTATGAATACTTTTTATTTACGATAGGAAACGCATTTAACTATAATGACGTGTCATTTTGTTGAAAACCCGAATGTGCTATTTCTTGAAGATAGACCACGAACTTGAAATCGATTACAATACAACACTTTTTTGAAGAGTGTTATGGTACAAGGTCTCTACCATTAGAAGAGCAATGGAATGACACCTAGGCCTGTTATCAATAATAGCATAAATCACTCAAAAAAAGTGTATTTTAAACAAACATAAGCTCGATATAAGATTTTTAAAATGATACGACATGAATCATCTCTTCGTACTTATTTCGCAGTCATGAAGAAATAATGTTGACATGAAGCCGGTTTTAAGAACTGTTACTTCTTTTCTAGTGGATCCTTTTTAGTTAGATTTCATGCAGTAAGTTGCAAAAGTAATTTTTCAGAAATTTTATTATGATCAAATACATCGCTGCCAGTAGGACCTATAATAATTTACACGCGACCATGTAGTCTCCTGATGAACCCGAAATACTTTCTAGGATTTGTATGACACGGTGACCTATATTCTTTCTGTGAGAGAATAAAAAAACCTCATGCATATTGTAACCCTTTAAAGTGGGAGTTCTCCTGGAGTTATGTATTGGTAACTTGGAGCTTCTGTGTCATTGCAAAATTAATAATTTAAAAAACGAACAAGTCGATTTAGGTGTCGAGATTTATTAAGGGACGATAGCTTAATTAGCTATAGCCATAATTTCGGTTGGAGCCCGATAGCCAGATTGTGGCGTTAGCCACATTTAATTCCACTACTAGTTTAGGTTGCAGACCTAGTTTAGCCTCAGGCCCCTAACTTAGGGGCCTGTCTCACAGATTACATAAGGGGTTGACCCTAGCCCGAGCCAGAGTAAAAGCGCTCTTGTCAGCGTAATACTGCTCTTTCCAAAACCGAAATTTTATTTAGCTACAAATTCAATTTATGACCATAGCACTTGTATCGATTGCACGCACGTTCGGCAGCATATTGGTAGTAAACACACAAAAATACAACATTTTTCACACAAGACTTAATCAAGGTCAACACGGCTTAAGTCGACTGAAGTATTAGTACTAATTGCAAGCTCACCGGGCCGGTATTTCCCCAAAAGAACAGGCTCTCCTATGCCTATACCCATGGTAACCAACTGGTAGCGTATAATGTCCTTAGTCATCAATCTTGTCAACATGATGTCTTTCAGTTTATTAACCTTTAAATGTGTGGGCAGTCGTGTCGATGTGCCGGTATAGCAGTCGGTCATTTGGATGACACAGTTAAATGTGTATCGTGCGCCTAGGCATATATTTTCGGCTTTAGTCAGTGTGATAGGATCGTCTGTTTGAAAGATATAATCTCCAAAATGTCCAGGGAACGTGCCTATTTTAAGCCATACACTGTGATTGGCCGAGACAAGCAAGTATACACGAAAACGAGCGTCTGCGAAGATGCGATTAATTCCGGAGCAAACAAAGAATATGCTAATAATTATGGCTACGGCAAGGATAACAAGAAGAGTGTACGAAGAGAGAAGTACCACAGTTGGGAATTCTTTAATGTTTCCGTCTCCTGGGTTGGCTTCAGATCCAGTGTCAGTTACGGTATGGTCCTGGTCCAACAAGGCTTGCAGGGTGTCATGAAAGGTGAGGCCGGTCATCGCATCGTGTTTTGGTGGAGGGTGACCGGTAATTGGAGCAGTGAGGTTGAACAACCGGGTACGGGTTACTCCAGGCTTATTGTGAACGACCCTAGGCCAGTATCCGCCACTGGCAGCTCGAACAAATTCCACGCATGATACAAGAACCAAGTACGCGGCAGCTATATATTGAAAAAAAAGAAAGAAGAGAACATGAAGGTTGTCATCTCAACTTTAAACAAACACCTTCCTTCCAAATTACCATGGCCAGGCTATTCAAACAGACAGAATAAAATATAACTGCCATATGGCCACACCCTAGAATTCAGAAAACTGGCCATATTAATTAATTAGGAAGGGCGACCCCCAGAATGAATGCATATGTTTTACCTATTTTGAATAATTTGGAAAGTCGGCCATCGACTCGTATCACTTGTAGAACAAAAGTAATTAAGAAGATTCTCACCAAGGGTGGCACTCAGGATTTTGACACTCATGATATTCACATAGCCGTACACCAAACGCACTATATAACGAAATAAGCTGGCCCTAAGTAGTAGCAGAAAGCTTAAGGTTTGACCTTCGAGCTCGGTTTTCAAGGCAGATGAAATCCTATCACCAGTCGACCTGACGGCGGCCGATGCGTTTCGGAAGCTGAGGAAACTTCACCGCCCTTTAATGGGTAGACCCTAGTTTTTAATGGCAGGTGTCATGCCCTCACCAGTCCAGACGGCGGACGATGCGTTTCGGAAGCTGAAGAAACTTCACGCGCCCGACAAATCACGACAACGCGCTACCGTGACGGCCAGGCTGGAGGCGACAGTAATCTCCTGGTAATACTGTGGCAGCTGTTCTCGGCTTTAATTTCACACGGGTGTCTGAGGTTAGGAGCTCGAGTGCAGCTACCCCTGGGTCGGGGCTGTGGCATGTCGCGGCAATTCGCGGCTTTCAGCTGGTGGGACTCTAGGCGTCGGTCTGTACCATATATAAATACTTGGGTCGCGGTCGCAAATGGGGAAGGTTCATCGCCCTGAAGTGCTGCTGTCTAACTCAAGTTCGCCATGGCCTCGAGCTCGTGGTGTTTCAAGGGTCTGACCAGTGACCAGGCAGAAACCAGAAGAAATATGGACACTAGCCGAAACCGATGGTGCGACACATGTAAACGTCCAGTTTCAAAAAGTACATATAACAGGAAGCATCGTATGGAGCATGGTGAGTACCTGAAATCGATATCCTTCAAAACCTTCCTAGCTAGCTTGCGCGCATAGATATTATTTTCAAATACCTACTATACTCTTAATGATCAGTTAGTGTTTGGAAAATTATCGGCAGCCTAAATCTTTTCTTGACAATTAAACAATTGTTCAAATAATGAATGACTTAAACAATGGACGTTATATATATGTATTCCTCCATGCATCTTTCTATCATAGCTTTTGAGTCAGAGAAACAACATTGGGTGGGATAGTCTGTACTCTGAAACCCTACTGTACATTTAATTTATTCTTATACATGTGTCTTGCAGAACCAACCCCATTTGGTTTACCTCAACACGCTGGCAATCAGGCAGAAGTGGGTCTTGAGGCCGAAGCTGCAGATATTCAGGCTGAGGCAGGTAACCAGGCTGAAGCAGGTTTTCAGGCTGAGGCAGTTAACCAGGCTGAAGCAGGTTTTCAGGCTGAGGCAGGTAACCAGGCTGAAGCAGGTTTTCAGGCTGAGGCAGGTAACCAGGCTGAAGCGGGTATTGAGGCTGAAGGTGGTATGCAGGTTGAAGCGGGTATTCAGGCTGAAGGTGGTATCCAGGTTGGAGCTGGTATTCGGGCGGAAGCTGCAGCTGCTAATCAGCGGCAGGCTGAAGTCGGGAATCCGGGAGAAGCAGACAGTCAGCCGGTGGGTCGCAATCAGCCTGTTGAAGAGGCGGTACCCATGGAAGCCGATGAGGAGTCAGGTGATGATATGGAAAACTATTACGGTACAATGGAAGATTTCCAAGAATCGGATGAAAATGATAAGCTTCATCCAGAGGCAGTCAAGATTTGCAACAGGGCCATCCGTCACTTAAAAGTGGTTTTCGGTGACGGGACGGGTCGTCCTAGCCCATTGGCAAGGCTTGTTAGTGGTACCCCTAATAAGAATATCCAAAGCCTATTTTCATGGGTTCTGTTCTTTCTTTTGCAGTGGCAGATCCACACCTTCACCAGTGATAGGCAAATGGCTAAAGTTATGTGCTTCATTTGTGAATTATTGACAGTAGCAGGTAATGACCGGGTTTCACAAGCAGCGGAGGCAGTATTCCCCAAAACGATGCGGATGATGTACAAATGGTTGGGTACAGACCTAACGATGACTAATGACTCTATGAGTGTATGCTGCCCGGCCTGTTATACGTTGTCGCATTCTGTGTTGTCCACCACTGAGCGTGTGCGAGGTCGAGGCTTTTACATGGATCGTAATGGTATTCAGCAACCCATTAGGTGCACAACCATCGGTGATGATTTAAAACGTTGCAACAGGAAATTGTTTTCTGAGGCCAAGATTAGTGGGGAAATTACCTTCCTTCCAGTCAGGACATTCTGTTACCAGTCGCTCGAGAAGAGTTTGCAGGTTATGATGAAACGTCGAGGTTTTGAGCTGAAATGTATAGAATGGAAGGGAAGGAGGATACCCGACAGAGTGTATGCTGACATTTACGACGGTTCGGTATGGAAAGACTTTAACGCGAACAACGAGGGCTTTCTTGATAATGAAAACAACTTGGCTCTTCAGATGAATATCGATTGGTTTCAACCATTCTCTCGGAAAGCTTCGATGTCAGTAGGGGGCATTTACCTAACAATACTTAACCTACCCAGAAATGAGCGGTACAGACTTGAGAACGTCATACTATACGGTATCATTCCAAACTTAAGTAAAGAACCTGCCGACCTTACCAGTTTTCTGAAGCCCCTAGTCAACGAACTCAAGGAATTTTGGCATCAGGGAAAAAGGCTTATAACCAACGATTGCCCAAATGGCAAGACCGTTAAGTTGGCGCTTTTGAACGTTGCTGCCGACCTGCCTGCAGGGAGGAAGACCTGCGGTTTCCTGCTACCTAATGCTATCATGGGTTGTTCAAAATGTCTGAAGGAATTCAAGAATTCAAACCGTGGAGGATTCAACATGGCGAATTGGACTCCTCGTACTCTGGACCAACACAAGGAGAGAGTGAGTGAGATTACAGCTGCATCCACCCCGAGAGAGAAAAGTAAACTTGAGAAACAGTATGGAGGTCGTTCCTGTGTCCTCCTAGAATTGCCCTACTTCAATCCCATCAAGTAAGTTCAATCTCCAGGCCGAACCAATTTAGAGGCCAAACTTACACAGAATTATACCAAAATATTAAAAATTTTAATTTGACATTTGAATAAACATTAATACAAATGTTTCCATTAGCAGTAACTATATTATATGTTTTTACTTAGACGCTTGACATTCATTAATAAAAATGTTTCCATTAGCAGTAACTATATTATATGTTTTTACTTAGACGCTTGACATTCATTTTTTCAGGTTCCTCTCGATCGATGTGATGCATAATGTACTGTTGGGTAAGTGTTGAAGCTTGACCTAACGTTAATTAATGTTTAGCACTGATAATGTGTTTGAAATGGAACTTGCATTTGCCTTTAATTTGGACTATTAAGTTCATTGGGGTTTCAATACCGATTTCACATAATTATGTGCTTTTATTATTGGGATTCAGGGACTGCCAAGCGAATGTGGAAGAGGTGGACCGACAAAGAGTTGTCAAAGAAGAAGAAGAATTCAACAGATGACGTTGTACTAAGCGCTAATCAGGTGTTGCCTATTGATGCTCGTCTGAATCAGTTTAAAGAGGGACTACCGGATGACTGCGTGGTAACTAACATCAAATCGAACGCTGGGATGTGGACGGCAAAGGAGTGGAAGAATTGGGTTACAGTCTCGTCTGGATACTGCCTCCAGGGCCTTTTGCCGGATAATCTGCTTCATAGCTGGCAGCGTTTCGTAGAAGCCACTCGACTTCTGTGCAAGCCTTGTATTACATACCACGAGATAGAACAGGCACACAGGAAACTATTGCACTTTTGCAAGAGCACAGAGCTCCAGTTCGGTTCTGATTTCATTACCCCAAACATGCATCTACATCTCCATTTAAAGGAGTGTCTCCGGGAGTATGGTCCAGCTCCCAGTACTTGGCTGTTCAGTTTTGAGCGGTATAATGGTTACTTGGGGGATGTGCCGACTAACAATCGCCAGATAGAGAAACAATTGTTTGAGAGGTTTCACCGGATGAGTCGTGTCAGTCAGGCGCGCGCCGAAATGCCGTCCGAACACGAGGGGAAATCTGGCAAACACTGCCGGCTGGGAGAAGGAGAGAAGAAAGCAAGAACGGTCCTGGAAACACTCGATGTACCCAATGAGCGAGATTTGGCGCAGTGCGAGAGCCTATGGAGTCTCCCCGACGGCTTCGAGACATTTAGAGAAGAAAAGGTGTGGATCGACTCGGACGATCTTGAGCTGCTCAAAGAAACATACAAAAAGATGTACCCCACAGAACAGGAGATGGCCCCATGACTTATTCCAGCACAAATTCCAGCAGTGGTAAAAAGTTGTCTAGACTAATGGCCAATTGGTACGAAGACGGACAGAATGACCCCCGGGAGCGACCGTGCATCGCCACCCACTACGTGAAACATTACGTACAATGTAAAGCAACCGGGAAGAAGAGGCAACATCTGTTTGCAGCTGTGAAGTGGTACCAACACAGCACCGTCACATCCAGATACATAAGTCCTTATACAATGTGGCACAAGGAAAAGTTCGAGCAACCTTCATGGGCATCTTTCCTGCCTGTTATGCGGATAAGTGGACATTTTGGATATGTGGTTGAAAAAGAAAATATGATCGTATGTCCCCTTCGGCGCCACGACTTCTTGTAGATCTACAGGACCTATAGATATATCGAACTCGTGCACGTGGTGTCCGAAATTAAGCTGAAAACGTATGCAGAATTAATGAGATTGTGCACCACAAATTTTGGATATGCACCCCCCGATATATGGGAATGAAAAAATTCCATGAGAAGTGTGCACATGTATAAAAAAAAGTGCAAAACTTAAAAATAGCGCACCTGGCCGTGCATGTGCAGAATCACGAGTGTGAGTGTGCAGACTCACGAGTGTGAGTGTGCACCCCGGTTGCAGGCCTATAGGCCCGGCCTATAGGGCGCAGCGGCTTAATTTCGGACACTGTCCGGTGTTTTATATGCATTGTTAGGATTATGTGTTTTAGACGCTTTTGCCAACAAAAGCAACATTTGTTTATTAAAAATTCGTCTTTAAGTAGTGTATTCATGGCAGGAATAATTATATTACGCCCTAAACCTTATAATGTGACTACTTTCAAATTGAAAATAAAAGGTAGGAAATTACTTCACAAGGTTACGGTGCCAGGATGTGCGACTTTGAGGTACGTTTTCTGAAGTTACTTCACAGGCTGGGGGTGTGGGGCTGTGTGCATTTACGGGTGGTTTCTTGAGTCAGATGTCAGGACGTGCACCTCCTGCCAGGGCTGCGCTGCGCGAGCGACACCTTATGTAACACCTGACACCGGTCGCTCAGGCTGCTCGGCTAACCTAGATCACCCCTCATTACCCTGCCCCCCCGGGGGGGGGGGGGGGGGCGTTGGCACCAGCTTTATAAGGAGGTGCCCACCACGTGCACACACACAGTCCCGCGCCAGCCTCACGACCATAAAAGACATACGCAGAAGTTTGCTGATATTAACACAAGCGCCACATTGTGAACAATGGCGACCGCGCAGAAAACCCGGTAGGTGAATGAGATAACTTGCCTATAATTTGATAAGATAATATGCCTATATAGAGAAGTAGTGTTTTTTCAGGCTTTGCGGGAAAATGACTTGAGGGTTACACTTCCATATATAGAGTGTTTGTTAACAAATGTATAAGGGTGTGGATAATAGCTGTTACGTTTGGTACATATTTTCCAATTTTTTTCGTTTTCTCCCCATACACGTAGATAACCAATTCCAGACACTTAAAGGTTGTTTTTTTGGCTCATTCAAGCAACCATGTGCTGTCGGAGGAGGAAGAGGAATCCCAGGCATGGACGCCGCGTGAGGAGAAAAATATTGAAGAGGAGGAAACGATCTGGACGGAACCCCAATGGACCGAGTGGGCGCCCCTGTTCACCCCTAAGTAGGTTTAAATTGTTCAACACTGTTGATGGACAGGGATGGAAGAGAAGCATGGAAAGAAAATTATTAACTTACTATCTGGTAGGATGACTATCTTCATGCCAAATAATGCACACTGTCTAAAACCCGACGACGGACTCGCGATCGGACATGGTTGTGGTCACTCGAATTCATGTAACATGCTGAAACAACAGGCTCTTTTTTTTGACAATTTAAAAATTGCAAATTTATCAGACTGGCACAATAACATGAAACAGAGATTGGATGAGAAAAATTGAGATGCCGATGATTTGGTAGCCGATGATTTGGTAGTTTCGACCACCTATGTTGAAATGATGGACGGTTTGATGATTTTTGAATTTTTTTCCAGGACTCACGACCAACAGCAGCTCCCGGACGGCCCATCAGAGTGGACGTGCGTCTACTGTTCGGAGGATCCGACCCAGGTTGGTACATTTGTATTTACACGATGAAGCTAAGTGGGAAATAAAACATGTAAGCGTATGAAGGGAAATATGTATAAACAAAACAAAATGATGAGTGGGGCGATTTCACGAGTACAATTGTTCTGAAATTTGCCAATATTACGAGGGACACGCTGGTATGTAGTAAGTGCAAAATTGACTTTTGCACATTTAACTATAACCACACAATTTTTTTCAGGAGCAGGAGGAGTACTTAACGGACCAAAGGTGGAAGGCGATGGAAACGTTTGCCGAAGACCAACACGCCACACAACCGCAGGCCATATTCTTGGATGGCAACTACAGGTACGCCGTTTTTTTTTCATAACAAATAATATTATATAGCGGCAATGATTTTCGATGATGCTACTAGGCAAAAAATAACGAGGGCATAGAATCTTAATGTTGACGTTGGAGTGAACGCCGAATTTCATACGGTTACTAAAAATTGTAATTGATGATGGTCCGATTAGTTTGTGCACACAATTTAAACAAATGTGTATTTAAACATGCCTCCGTAATATTTCAGAATGTACTTGGTCTGCAACTACTGCGGCCGGTGCTACCACGCCGACTGTGAGGGGGGCGAGCCTGCCAGCATCATGTGCTCCGAGGTGTTGTGCGAGTGGTGCGCCGAGGATAAAGATTAATATATATAATAGATTCAGCAATAAAATAGTACACTAGATTTTAACTACACTTTGTGTCAAATGTCCTTTTATTTTTATTTTTATATAGTAACACTAGTTAACCTCGGGAGCATGATAGCTATAGGTTAGAATTTACCTTAAATAACAGCTTCACGCAAAACTATGTTTTTGTGTGTACTTGGCAGTCTACGGCCGATCGTACAGAGTATTGAACAGATAATGTGAGTCTTAATATATGTTTCATCTAAATTTACAAATATACTAGATCAGTGTGAAACACAGTCTTTTAATGTCTAACTAACTTCTAAGTACAGTGAGAGTAGAACACTGGTAAAGCGCGGCCATCAAATACAACCCACATTCCCCCTATAGGCATAGAAACTTTGCTAAATCTGAGGGGTTCCAGAGACCCCTAATTTGGATAATTCCCTTTATTGGTAGTTTAATTGCGTAAAATTTGAGAAATCTGAGGGGGGTCCACCGAACATGGGAACCCCTCCCCCCCCCCCACTCCCGCCCTGAGGGGGGGGGGGGGGGGGGGGGGGGGACTGGGTACGCCACTGCTGGCAATTATATTGGTGCCTGAATGGAGGGTAGGTACGTTAACACGCCGAGAAGGTTGGGCGTGTTAAGAGAACTATGAGCGGACGGGACTATTGTGACACAATATAGTTAACACCCCCTGACTTACACTTATATACACGCCAGAAGGGGAAGGGAAACTTTGAGGTGGGCGCAAAAATATTACCTAACACGCCCACTGCTATTGGTGGTATAATGATACTTTGCTGTGTCAGGGATAATGGTGGAGTAAGACTTACACTCCTTGACACGGTTTAGAGCAAGTGGATTCAGACACGGCCGAGTCTGTCTAATGTATGAGATCAAAATCTTCCCGTGAAATAAGAGCTTTCATGTGATGTATAGCATGTTAAGATCAGACTAGTTCATCTTGAATACCCACCCAACTCCGTGTATCAAACTATGAGATTAAAGATCATCCCAAACCTTGCAACACCTGTGTGAACAATAACCCTTTAGGACATGAAATATCAAAAATTAAGGATAGGTTGGCCATAAGAACTTGAAGAAGAGTCCCAGATGTTGATATCCCCTGATTTAAGCAGTTTTGCAATGACCAAATTATTGGACACGGCGCCATCTTAAAGGGGGCCGAACGGTGTAGTAGGTCCTCGCTTGCCATGTGAGGGACATGGTTTCGAGTCTGGGCAGTGCCTGTTACACCACCTTGCCTTGCCGTTGTTTCCATTCCCATAGATTTTGTCAGCCAACCTGTTAAACACAAACGTTAGTGGTCCTGATATAGCTGAAAAATTGCCAAGCGGACGTTAAACTCCAACACATCATCATCACCAAGGCCATCTTATAAACCTATTGACATTTTACCAAACTCTCCATATTATTTATTTTTTGAAATAACAAATGATAGGAGTGTCCTGTGAACTTATTTTTTCCCGGCTACTCAAGACAGAAAGTTGAACATGGCAGATGGCGCCACATTTAGTTCTATCAGACCTTCAGCCATGGAAAATATGAAAAGCTGTATTATTTGTAACAGTGTGCATGGGTTCTCCCAGATGGCACCACTGTACCATTGGTATATTAAGGGCAAAGCAAAATATATATGATATTGCACTTATGTACTATTGATATATATATATGTGAATATAAATATGAATATGAATATGAATATGAATATCATACATGTGGTAGTGTCGTCCTAACCCTATATGTCCTGTAAAAGCACTATACACCCTTTCATTTAGAGGGCATATTTCCCTCTTTTTTTTTATAAATGTTTGAGTCAGCTTTGGCTCTCACAAATTTGTTTTCTGTCAACCAAGAATTGGGAAAAACAACCCTCAGCTAGGCGTCTGGGGTGGTGTAGTGGTCAGAGTGTCCGCCTGTTGTGCGGGCGGCCCGGGTTCAATCCTGGCCTGGGGTGGTCTGGCTGCTACTCCCCTCTACATGTTTCCCAGTGGCAACAACTGGGTTATCAAAGACTCCTAGAGAGTCACCGGCTGTTGTGTGTGTGGCCCTGTCTATGGGACCATGCACATTAAAAAACACCTACCTCGGTAAATGTGTAGGGGTATGGTCTCTATCTTCTCATAGATTTGTTCATTCCATAGATACGATCATCAAAGACAGAATTGTCAAATCCTGTTCTCGCCGTGATATGACCTTAGATGTTGCTACGGCGTTCAACCCCAATAACCAACCAACCAACCCTCAGCTTTTGCAAAGCAAGGATGAAAATAATTTTCTAAATAAACTCCTCAAAATCTGGTAAATTTAGGAAATCAAGATTGAAAAGGTAGTTATGATTTTAGAGCAGTCAGGGTTCATCCAGCAGAAGTAAGTGGGGCTATGGCAGGATACATCTCACATTTTGGCTAATTTACTGATTTTAAGGATTCAAATGGTTATTTCTATGATCTTAGAATTTTAGTTCATCCAGGGCAAGTTTGGAACTTCCAAATACTGTAAATCTTTCTATGAAAATGTTTTAGCCCATCCTTGCCCAGTTTGTGGAAAAGCAGGGCTGGCAGTGAAAACTTTCCAAAATTTCAGTAGATTTACTACTTTTCAGGATTTAAAAAGTGTTTTTAATGGTATAAGAGGTCATCAGGTCATATTTTGAGCCTTCATAATGTTACGCCTCTCGTGTGCTGCATCTTGCGTGTGCTGCCTCTTGCATGCACCACCTCTGGCGTAAATCCATTTGTAAGCATGCCAGAGCTCCCAAAATTCTATAAATAGCCACATGGTATGCGCATCTTCGTCATTTGACCATTAAACTTTGGACTGTACACATCTCTGCCTCTTGTGGATCTCTGCGCGCTGCCACGGGCGTATAAACACGCATAAAACAGGTATATTTGAGGGATGATAACATCAAAGAATGTTACAATATACTGTACTTTTCAAAAATCTTGGTTGTCATGCACAAAAATTTTAAGGTTCCCAATTGGTCAAACTGGCATCCCCCTTCCCAAACCACAAATATCAGAGATCGTATGTCAGATGACAATGAGTCATTTGTTGCAGGTTGCTTCTTTGGGTTGCACTTAGCCATTCATCTTCTAGAACATTCCAACTGGTACTCCAGTTACCGGTGTCTTCAAGGAGAGTGTTTGCCCATCCTAAAAAGGGATGTGGAACATGAATTATGAGCAACCCCTAAAGCCCTCGTTACATTATGCATCTGGTAATTGTTCCCATCGGGTTGTATTGCCAGACGCATCTGATCCGCGTTAGGGCTGTATTAAGGCCATATTACAGTATGTGTTGGGCCGTGTCAGTTACAAACGCCATCCAACATGAAGTATATTATACTACATGTTTTGGTCATGTTAGGGGTTGCGTTGGGTAATGTGAGCTTGCATTGGTGGGTATTTACGAATATGTCTGTAAAAATAATGCGAACCAGATGCATTGAGCGCCCTTACCCGATGTGACCCTAGACCTGATGCATAGTGTAATATGGCCTTAGGTGTCCAGTAGACTAATGTCCATGACTATGAGTGTAACCATGACTACCATAACCAAGTCTGAATTACCATGACTACCATAACTTAGTGTGAGTAGCTCCTAAGGGACCTCTATGCCTCAGGCCACAAGTTGGCCCAAACATATTTTATCATTAATTCTTTCTAGCAAGCATTCATCAACAGCTCAAGAACAGCATTTCATGTAATTTGATGATGTGATGAATTGTCTATTCATCTGTCTTTTGAGGTACAAACTAGAAGTGTAATCAATGTCAAGGTAATGAGTAAAGACCTAAAGCGTGAATCAGCTACGAAAGTATATCGGGTCATGCCCGAAAGCACAAAAATGTATTGTAACCAGATATGACGTCAATATAGTCACATGATCTAAGTGACCAATCAGAATCAAGTAATAGAGTATAAAAGGGGGTGTGAGCACCCGGAATAAACAGTCCCTTCTTGGTACTCATTGTGTTCACACGTGCCTTCTTTAAGTAACGGGCCTAAGTCGAAGAGATGCTTAACTAGAAGTCAATTACCCAGTCAAACTTAAGTAAATGACCTAAGTTAGCGAGTTATCAACTAGAAGTTGGGAAGTGGTCCAGAAGATTGAAGATGGCACGGAAGCCCGAATCGACCCGACGACCCACCCGAGACCAAAAGACTGGGCAGGGACGAAAGCCCGAAATAGTGAGTGGCCAGCCCTTGACCGCTGGGATGAAGGTGTGACCCACTTGGCCCCATGCTCTACTAGGCACTAACCTCTAGGCAAGCAAAGACCTGACCCCCACGGAAGACCGGATTGGGTAACAACCCCAACCACTCCAATACTTCTCCACCTCCGCCTAATGTCCGGAACACTTCAGGCCCAACAACCGGACACACTCCCCCTCCATCCGAGAATACCGATTCCCCAACTGTCCTGCTTGTTCCCCCTCATGCGCGAGGCACGACTCTTAATCTTACACCTTGGTTTCCTGCTCAAACTCTTCATTCAGCTCAAGACCAAAACAACCCCAATGTCCTTCTGTTGTAGAAATTGGAGACCCCAACCTACCGAGGAAGGTCACGATGGCTTATTTTACTGATTGCCTGTACTCTTGAGACATAGGTTAAATCTGTTGGTCTTATTATCGTTTCTCTTTTTTCATTTATTTAATTAAGTTGAAGTTATTTGAGTTGAAATTATGGTTGTCATAGAGTGGCATATTAACATGTTCTTAAGTGAGTAGAATAGGTGGAGGTCCTGTCTCAGAATGGCTGTTGGTTTAGGTTGACAGGTAGATAAGATGGGTGGGTGAGTATATGTTGGAGATCTTCCTCCAGAGTTGATTTATTAAGGCATAATTATTTTAGATTAGGAGCATTTCTACCCCTATTCCAGCTGTCAACATGTTATATTGTAGTATCACTTCCATTCTGAGACTTATTTTTATGAAGTGAGTAAGATAAACCATTTTTTCTTATTTTTAATCAGTAATCAGTAGTTTTTGATATGCACTGCACAAATGAGATCAATCAAGTGAATGAACTGGATGTATTTATTTCAATACATGCATATGGAACATGGATATCACAATTAATTAAATAAGAAAACAAAAGTTACCATTTGATAGCTTTATTCTTAAAAATCTCCTACAATTAAAGTTTTCTGTGTTCTTTCTATAAGAGGTGTGCAAAGTTCCACCTGGATGTATAAGTTCAAGTACTGCTGTAACTATTCTAGTCCCCTGGATCTTTATTAGAAAATGTTTCACCGTAGCAAATGGTGATCAATGAACATATCACGATTTTATTAAGTATTTGAACTCTGATAATTATTATCAATTATTGGCTTATATTGTGAGGGAAATATGCCAAGAATTAACTGTCCTTTAAATTCACATATTAGATCCCAAATATCATCAGAGGTTCCAAACATTTCAAATCATTTGAAAATGTTCATTTGGAATGAATTTTATTCAGATTCATATCCTACACATTCCAAACTTTAAAACAATTCTAAAATTATTTAAAAAGATAGAAAATCATGAGCATTTCATTAGAATTGTTGAGGGCAATTTCAAGTTTTTGCTTATCCTTTGCTGCGATGATGAAATTCATATTTCAGTATAGTATGCAATCTTGATGAGGGTATTTGAGTTCATAAATGTCCTGTTTGATTGATTACTGCTTTCCAAGTGCGAAGTCCCATGAATTCTATCCTGGGCTGGGGTGAGCTGGCTTCTATACCCCTCTACATGTCTCCCAGTGGCAACAACTGGGTTATCAAAGGTCTCTGGTAGACCATCGGCTGTTGTGTGTATGGCCCTGTCTATGGGATCAGGCACATTAAAGAACACCTGCCTCGGTAAATGTGTAGGGGTATGGTCTCTATCTTCTCATAGATTCGATCATTCCATAGATACGATCATCCCAGACAGAATTGTCAAACTCTGTTCTTGCCATGATGTGACCTTAGATGTTACTACGGCGTTAAACCCCAATAACCAACCAACCAACCCATGAATTCTGGCATGGTATGGGAACAAATACACCAGCTGTTTTATGAGCCATTAGTTCACTGACCGACCACATAACCTGTTGGCATACAGCTTCCGGCATCTATCTACCATCTAAAAACAGAACAGAATGTTGTTTTATTACCTTTAAGGTTAACCAGGGCCAAGTGTCATCATAAGGATGTCATAAATCACAAAATATATAATAGATAGATGAACATGTAACTACGTGAAGCCTTTGAATTTAATAAGAAAATAAAAAATAAATGCACTGCCAGCAAAAAAGGTGTTCCTTTCCTGTATTTTTGTCTCTGTTTTCATTCATTTTCAAAATTACTTCGTTACACTCAAATATTGTACCAACATAAGAAAATATTGTATGTGGTTATACAATATAATATTTTGTACAAGAGATAGGGATATTCAATTAATGAATTTGAAACAATAACATAATCTTATAATGCTTTTAGAAGGCATGGAATTGATAGGTGTTCAAGTCAAATGCTTTATCAAAATTACCAAATTCCTGATAGTGACGCCAAGAGGAATACCAACTTTGCACTATCATAAACAGATAACTCTAATAATTGCGTAAATAAAAAGGTGGTGAGAGATGAAAGTGTACCGATTGAATTGGAGCAGGCCCAGCATCAGTTCTGTAGCAGAACCTTATAGCGTTATCACTACTAGTTGGGAAGGAGATTGCAGGACTGCATGCCCAACCACTTGGACAGCTATTATCAGTGCACTACAAAATTAGAGAGCAACATGAACTTCTGTTTCCGTATGATATGTTGAAAGATAGGATAAAGAAATTTAAAATAAACACTTAGCAGAGAAATGTACATAATGTGCCTTACAACAAGCTTAAGAAATCTATTCATCAAGAGCCTCCCTATTCTGTTTCCATTTTCTACTAGAGGATGTCTCAGGGACTATGATTTCAGAACAATCAATATTTGAAACTCTCTTGTTTAGATAATCAGAGTTTATATTGTGTCTGTATGAAGTCATAACAGATGGGGAATAGATATAAATTTACACTTCAACATTGTATGTAAGCAATAATTAATTTTATCACCCGCGCAGCTGAGCAGTGGGCCAAACAGAGGCCAGTGAGTATAAGTAGGCTGTACTGCCCGGTCCTTGTTTACCGTGTAATGGGAGCGGTTATATGATAAGGTCTCCCCATTGTATGCGGACAATTTATCTGAGCAGAACATTTTCCCCTATTTTAGAAAAGGAGAAGCTGGTTTGGGGGGCATACCCACCCCCCCCCCCCATTAATACGTAATGAGTCTGCATGTGTAATTTCAGTTAACACCTTTCCCATTAAGAATTGAAACATTGTTTTAGGTTTTTTCCTATAGTTAACCTATATGCTTCTATATGACACATCGTCCAGGTGGAGGTATGGAGCGGCAGTGGACCACCCGGGGTGGATCCAGAGTCAGTGCTCTAGTGGGAGGAGGGGGGGCAAACCCTGCCCCCCCCCCCCCTTTTAAAAGTGAAAAGTTACAACATCAGATTTACACATGTCTCTTCATTTTAAGATGCCAACATTTGGTCCCTCAGGTCTATGGGGGCAATTGCCCTGCCCCCTCCCCTGGATCCGCCACTGGCCAGTGTGGGCCAAGCTAACTGCAAACCAGCAGACTTCACAGCACCACTGTGGCGCCATGAGATTATATGAAGGCATTCCGCTTGATTGGCAAAATATGCATTATATTCACAAACTAGTTCTTTTGTTCTCAGTGCCAACCGTGGTATATACATAGTTATGTAACAGTATGCTCAAAAGTGAAAACTATTTTCAAAAATATTTTTGTGACTTACTGGGCAGTAGTCAGTTCTGTCAGACACAGTACAGTCAGGGATCTGCTGACAGCCACCGGCGCAAGTGTCTGTAGTGCAACGAGGTGGTACGAAGCAACCACGACGTATCAAGAGTTTTGCCAGTGGTGGGAGGTCAGAGGTGACCCTGCTAATACCCATCAGGAGCATCAGCCCTATCATGCCAACAAAGACTGCCGACTTCATCCTGAATGCTGAAAAGTAGGAGAAATATCACTTACATATTTTAATCATCATACATACATGTATATATTGATCACAATTACATTATTGACTACCAGAAGTTTAAATTCAAAAGCCTTTATAAACTACATTATGGATTATTGGATTGTTGAACTGGGTTGTGGTAGGCGCAGCTCTCTCTGAAATACCTGGTCTGTTCTGATGTAAATGTAAATTTACTACCAGTCTATACCTACTCTGTATATCATATCCTGTATACAACTTTAATAGGGAGAATACATTTTCCCCACACAAAATACCTGGAGGATGTTGTGTTGTTGTCTCCACTTTGCCACTTTTATTATACTAATTCTAGCGTGGATATAACAAGGGGTTGGGTGGTCTAGTGGTTAGCGTCTTGGTGTTGCACACTGCCAGCCGGGGTTCAAGCCCTGTGGCCCATTGCACAATATCAATTGTAACAACGAAACATTTTGTTGTTACTTTTATCATAACAACAATCATTTCACAATTAAAAAAACTTCAAATAGCTTTTTTTTAAAAATATACTTGCCCGGTATACATCAATTTACAGAACTGAATTTCATAGATTAGGAAAAGAGGTAATAAAGTGTTGCTGTTATGATAACAATTGTTGCTACGAAAGTGATCTTAACGTTATCTTAAAGTTATCATTCTTACAAAAATCCATTGAGCAACGGACCACAGGTCCTGACTGTTAGACCACCTCACCTTGCTGTTGTTCTCACCCCCATAGTTAAGGTCACAGTACTAGGTACAAGACACAAACATAAGTTGGTGTTGCCATAGCTGAAATATTGTTGAATACACGTTAAACTCCAACTCCTCTTTGTAGAACGTTTCTGTGACATCCAACTCAGTATGTCAGTTCAGGTGATGTATGAGGAACCCAAAACAAGCAAGCATATCAAATGCTGACTTTGATTATGAATAATAGTCAATGATTCTAATCTTTAAGATAATTTCCAACTGCATCATTGGTTGATACATTACAACTCTCCAATGAATGTGCCAGCTTTGTGACATGGTTAATGAAATTGTCTGAATTCGTTCTAAAAGGCAAAATACATTGCCAGTGACATCAACATTGACATTAACTATGTCCACTATACCTGAGATACTGACAAATAATAATGCTCATTTCATATTTGGTCTAAGTTATTTTGGTTTCTTATTTAGGACACTAAAGATCCAATTGTACACCTGTACAATATAACTGACCAATTTGGTTTTCAAACTAAGAAATAGGATAGCTGTAAACTAATCATTATAGATCTAAATTTGAGATTTTGTTGAAACTTGAGAAATACCAGATAAATATGTTTAGAGTCCAAAAATGGAAAAAAATATAGGGGGTCACCATGCTAATTTTTTATCTACAGCTGGAATAATATGTGAAAAACCTTCATACTAATCCTCAAATAAACAATCTAATCACTCAAATCTAAAGCTAAGACACATGTTCACAGACTTTATGCATGGCCTGAAAAAAAAATATTTTTTTTCACTGCATTTCAATCTATTTTCCTCACAAATCATCTTAATAAAACAATAAAATTTCTGACAAGAAAGACCACACACAAAAAGTCAAAGTTGAAAAATCAATGAAAATGACACATAATGAGTGTTGGACTGTTAGCTTTCATTTTCAACAAAGAAAGCTTGGGGTCAGTGAATGAATTTAGCTAGAAAATTTGATTATGTACCTGGAATTGACCAACCAGGTCTATTTGTTTTAATGGTCCCTACCACTATCAAAATGCAAAATATCCTGAAGTATTATATTCTAATATTGTTCCCTACATCATAAGGATTGTCTTACTGCTTACAGTGTGAAGATTGGATAAATATTAACAAAGTTATATTCTTTATTGTACTGCCCACCTCCCATAGGTGGCCATGCTGAAGCCACTGATGGTCATGCTCCACTGCACACCCACACTTACAGGCTGCGCATCGTGGTACACAGTAACAAATAGCGCGTTTGTCTTTAATGTTTAGGAACAGTGCCTCAAAGTAAAATCAACAGTGATCCAGATTAGACAAAAGAAAATAATCAAGTTCAAATGAATAGACAAAGTGGATGTAATTAATCAAGTCTCACCTTGCAATGTATTTGTATGGACTTACGAAAGGTTCTCAGCAGTTCAGACCGTCTCCTTTCCCCAGTTAGTGATGTGAAGAGCGGAGCTTGTCGGTGAACTGACTTTAACTCTCCACATAACGCTATATTTAACTCTTGGGTGTCGTGATGAGACTACCTGGTCATGTGATACCACTTCATGGTCTAGTGGCCTCAGCTCTCACCATCTGCCAAGCAGAGTCATCAGTACCTTTCCCTTCCCAGGCAAGCAGCGGCAAACGTTCTGCTATAACATTATATTAAACACTTAGGTGTTGTGATGAGACTGGTCATTTGCCTGGTCATGTGATACAGCTTCATGGTCCGGTGGCATCAACTCTTACCATCTGCAAATCAGAGTCATCAGTGCCTTCCCCTTTATATAATTCTGGTTGATACACTGGGGTGGTTTACACCGTCCGTCGGCTACTGTGACAAAACCATTATATAATTCTGGTAATTAGTACCATCAAGATGTAATGCAACTTAACGACTTGAAAAGGGACATCAAACATGTCAGATATCAAAATCACAATGTAATAAATTCATTGTCATCACTCACCTACTTACCTTTAAATCACCAGTTTTCAACATTATACCCTGAATAGTTTATTTTGCTTTATAATTTCTAAGTTCTAATTTCTTACCACAGGTTATATGTGTCACCATGCACGGAATCATGACACCCAGATGTATATTTAGTACTTAACAACCTTATAAGAAACCATTAACTCTCTAGGACCCTCCACATGTATGCTCATGAGAAGAAAGTGTATAATTATAGTGAAGCAGTCAGAATTGATAATTGTCACTAATCGTAGCTTATGCAATGAAAGGTATGCCCAACTTTAATAATTACTGTGCCCATGCCAACAGGGATGGATCTGTGGTTTCAAAAGGAGGAGAGAGGTGCACAATTATAAAGGGTAAGTTTTTAAATACCAAACATTCACCCGTCAGAGTGCGCCGGTTTTGGTTGCCAGCCAACAGCAGGAAGGGGGGCTGGGGGGAATTAAGGCCAGTTAGACCTTTCAAACCACTGGACCATTCCTTGAATCTTGTAATTAAAGTCTTCTAACTAAAGCATCATTTAGCCTAAACTATTCTTTTAACCCTCTCCAACCTTAGCAACCGGGGATGAACTAGAGCTGCATACAAGCTCACATTGGGAGAGTTTGAAAGAGTTAACATTAGTTGGTTGAATATAAACAGTGTTTAATTAGGCTGTGACAATGACTCTTTATGCTTGGGTACATTGCAGTGACATGTGGCGTCTATCCACGTAATATATCATCCCTTGGTGCAATAAGTTCATAACCAGGCACCTTATTCTAAGTCGTTTTGAACCAGATTTGAACCATCCTTGAACCATGATTGAACCCAATTTTGGTTCAGTTGGAATCAAACCATGGAAACGGTTCAAAGCCCAATTCTAAGACAAGAGGTTCGTTCAAATATGGTTCAAATCTGGTTCAAAGTTAACCCACCTATAGGGGTTGGTTTAACTTATGTTCAACATGCTCAAGATATAAACAGGGATGTTTCTCCTATGAAAATGCTCAAATTAATTCCTAACTATATTGAACCATCTTCCAGTATATTGATAAATGTAAAAGTGTCATATTGCTAAAGTCATGATGTTTAATTTCTATATTGAATTTCTATTGTTGAAACTGAAATGTAATAAGAAGTAAAGAAAACATAAGAGACATTGCAACTTGCGATCCAACCTCAACCCGGATGTAAGGACAAACCCATTTATCTTATGAGTGTAACAGCAATGTGACGTACAGACCCAAGTGACTTAGCCGTCTGCATCACAGAAATAACCCACAGAAGCTGGGATTTCCCATGACAAACCAGGGACATGCTGACGAGGCATGACTGGTCAGAGACTGACGTAAACATCCTGTACCAAACGTATAAGAGCTCCAGCCATTGCCTATAGGCAGGAGTCCTTACAGGTCAGTCATAAGGATTGGTCAGGAACAACGGAACTTTGAGATAGAGACAACCGAACCACCCAGCAGGTCTTGCCGTAAAGCCATCACCATATAGCCGTAAGGACACTAGGCTATAGGGCCTTTGCTCTATGAGCCTAACTCCATGCTTCCAAAGCAACAGTAACATTCAGGACAATAACCTTCAGGACTAACATTATACATTTGGACAATTATTGAATATGTGCTCTATGTGTAAACCTGCAGGATACAGCTAAACTTGTGTGAACTTCAGAATAAAACCCACAACTTATTCTACACTAACTATCTCACTATTCTTCATCATTGAAAAATCACTATTATAAAAGTCTTTGAATTAATTTCAATTTTCGGGGCTTGAACCTAAACTGCTATGTATTGGTTCAAAGTTGGTTCAACAAACCAAATTATGGTTCAAGGTGGTTCAAATAGGTTCAACTTGGTTCAAGTTTGTTCAAATGAAAAAGATTCAAATCTGTCTTAGAATGATGATTTGAACCAAAAGATCAACTGATCCTTTTTTGAACTAAACTAAGCAAAGGTTCAAATCGGCATTTGGAATACGGGGCCAGCTTTCTTAACACATAAAGCAACATTTCTTTGCACAGATTGGAAGATGCATGCTTGTTTAAATCTGTGTCTTTTATTCTAAGCTTATTTTAAGATGATCTCCAGAGTAATGCCATAGCTTTTTTTTTTATTTCTTTATTTCAACTGGATTAACATCAGCGCACACCGGTTTTCGTTGAATCACTAGCATCGTGAAGTACAATATCCCAAGATAACATGAAGTTCTATAAAGGTCAAACTTTTAGGTATACTGGAGGTTGAAGCCTCCAGATGTTACAAATGCAGATACATAAAGGAATAGTGAAGCTTAAGCTCTGGCTTAGGGAGATACACAGTCATCATGATCAATAGAATAGAGAATAGAGAAGAAAATGGAATAATGAATAACTAATGAATACATGAATACATGAATAATCAATCTATAGTAACTATCTGACTAGTAACTATCTAACTAATTAACTAACTAATTAACTAACTAACTAACTAACTAATTAATTAACTAAGAGGTAAAGAAAAGAACAGAAGTTCGAGCCATGACCATTTAGGGAGATTGGTTGTGGGTGACGTGTCTCTTCCCTTTCAGGACCACAAATGAAGCAGGTGAGTTTTCCCTCACTTTTCAGGTTTGTTTACCTGTTGTCATGGACACTGTGATTTCATTGGTTCATGCCAATGTCACTTTTTCAGTCAACCTTTTGATTGGTTAAGCCAAAATAGTTGACTGCTGAGGATCATGGGAGTCCCATGTTTTTTATCTATTTTATTCTGATTGGTTCATTCTGGGGGAGTGTGAGCTCAAGGTCAAGGTCATTGCTCATTTCCATTTATGGCAAGCCATTCTGTTTATACTTTTTACTCACTCTGCTTCTTTGGGATCATGATTGATATCCGAAGGGGAATGATATGTTCAAAATCTTTTTCCTTTATTCATGGTAGGATTTTTTGGTTATACCTAACCTGGTTAATGGGAATAATGGGGAAAATAATTTGACGTAGCTTTGGGTGAAAATCAACCATATCTACTATCCAGGATATTCATTCCTTTCAGGGTGACCATATTCAGTCTGTGGATCCATCGGTTTTCGATCAGATCTCTCAGGAATTTGCCCCTCTTTGATTCAGGGTGCTTATATATAAAATCTAATATATATACTTTCATGTCTTGTTTTCCTATATGGCCATTTGTATTGAAATGGTACGATATGTCTGTTTCTTTCTGGTTCTTTATACCATACAAGTGTTCTCTTTCTCTCTCTTTAATTTTCATCTTGGTTTGTCCTACATACTTCATATTGTATTTTTTACATTCTATGCAATATATCACATTCGAGCTGTTGCAAGTTATGTTGTATTTACATCCGACCTGTTGGTCTTTGTGTTCCATTTTGCCGCTCTTGTCTAGTAGATTGCAGTATATAGAATCTTTCTTTTTGCATTCGTTTGTCAGTTTGGTTTTTTCCTCAGTTTCCCTTTCTGGATGATAACTCAGTCTTACTCTGACTAGGTGATCTTTCAGATTTTTTGGTCTTCTATAACCTATTTGCAGGTTAGTTCTGTACAATTCCTTGTAAGTGTTTGTGTCAGTTTCCTTTACATATAGGGTTGTATGCATTCTGTTATGGTTGTTCTTAACCACAGTGGTATCCAGGAAATTGACTTTGTTATATGACCATTCGTGTGTAAATTTCAGGGTATCGTGGTATTGGTTTAGGTAATTGAGCCATTTGTTCAGTTCTTCTTCTCCATGTTCCCAGATGAAGAATATTTCATCAAGATACCTCAACCACATTTCTCGTTTTTTTGGTCATATTTCTCAAGCATTTCCGTTTCTAGTTCACTCATGAATAGATTCGCGTATGTTGGTGCTACTCTTGTGCCCATTGCAGTACCCCCTATTTGGAGGTAGTTTGAGTCATTAAATTGGATATTGTTCTTTTTTAAGATCATTTCCAATAAGTCTACCAAGCATTAATTGCTTGGTTCTCTGATCCAGTTCTATTTCTTGCAAGAAAATTTCGAATTTTCTTGATTCCTTTCTCATTGGGAATGTTTTGTATATAGAGTGGTTACATCTAAGCTTCCAATTATATATTCTACACCACTTTTAAAGTTTTCTACTTTCTTTATGAAGTCAGTCGAATTTTTCACATAAGATTTATGTTCTTTTACAAACTTGTTCAGATGGCTATCTACAATGGCTGATATTTTCTCTGTGGGGCATTAATTAGCCGATACTACTGGTCTCCCTGGTGGGTGGCCGTTTTTCTTTGTGTATTTTGGGTAAGAAATACATTAGGGCTGTTCTAGGTTTATTTGAGCACGGAACCTTTTTTATCTCTGCATTCATTTCATCTTTCTCGACTAATTCGTCTAGTTTCTTTTCGATTTCTACCATGTGTTTATCAGTCTACTTTTACCTTTTGGTACGTTTTGGTATCATTAAGCTGTCTATCTGCTTCTTTGATATAGTCAGATGTGTTTTGGATGATTATAGCACCACCTTTGTCTGCCGGTTTGATGATTATTTTCTTATCTTTGGAAAGATCTCTGATAGCTAGTTTTTGTTTACCAGTCATGTTTTGTTTTTTGTGTCTTTCGAAGTGACTATTTGAAAGTTGATTTTCATTTACATTGATGAAAGTCTCTAAGTTAGGTGACCCTGAAGGGGCCTTCCAATTAGATTTCCTTTTTATTTTGATGAAATCTACTCTGTTACCATATGGACTTATTTTCAGTGGTTTTTCCAATGTTGGTCCGTCTTCGTGTACAGCTCTGCCATCATCGACCGTCGTCGGTTGTTGTCCTATCCTTTGACCTGGAAGAGAAATAGACATTGAAATGGGACATCCAAATATTTTTTTGAAAAAGAAAATGTTCTCACCATTTGGCTTGCTTGTCCTTATGCACAGGTAATCCCAGTGAATTCAAATTAATAGAACACATGTCCATGAGTCCAGCCAATGTCTTTTCCATATAGAAATAGAAATTTTAGTCCGTAAGATGTTAAATCCATGTTAGAGTTCCAGCTTGTTGGGTCCGTTTCAGGGAAAAGGGCCCCACATGGGCCCTTTCGATTTTGGGTGCTCCAAATTTGGACAATTTGAAATTCCAGGATTCTTGGCAATCTACGTTTTGTCAGGAGAAAATAACATGTCCACTTTGTGCTTTGACACATACTCCATCCCCATAGATTGTAGATTCTACACACATGTGAGGTTATATGTCCAAATTTTGTAGAGTAAGTCATTGAATTCGGCCGGTGTGTCTCCGCACCAACCGCCATCCTGCTTGAACTCTCCGGAGATTGCCGAAATAGAGAAGCCCTTGGTTAATCTAGATATGGGGTTCAATTTCTTGTTTCATGTGATTTTTTCAGTTTAATATCAATGATAGCGCACAGATTAAAAAAAAATATTAATTTAGATAGTTCAAATGTCCAAATAAAGCATAAATAACAAGAAATTTCAACCGCCAAAGATTGCCGAACAACGCATCGACCAATAGTGCCCCCATCATGAAAAAGGCAAACTGAAGTTCATGCATGTAATGGCAGCCGGACAACAGAGAACACATATCTAGATGGGGCTTAGATTAGATTAGTCCAAATTAGATTGAATTTCTTAAGAATAAGACATTAAGGGGGTGAAATAAATTTGATACTGACCTTGGTACTCTCTTCCTCGGTACCTTGATCATGCCCTTGAGCGGCCACTCACCGAACCAGACCCCTCACTGCAATACGGAGCAGCAGGACCACTACCATGGGGTACTGGGGTGGGGGAGTTCTGTTAGAGCTCCCTGGGGAAAATGTTTCCTCAGTATCCCCTGCTTGTCCTAAGAGGTGACTAAAAGGGGCACCCTGTCCCCCCAACAGGGTCATGAAAGGCTGGGTTTGTGGTGCCCTTTCTATGGGACATTGCACATAAAAGACCCCTTGCCAAAAGAGTAGGATATTGAACCTGGTAGCGGGTTTCTCCTAACATATCAAAGATTCAGTCACAGTCCATGTGGCATAAAACTAGCTGCAAAGCTTTACCTTATGCAGTCTGGTTAAAAAACCTAAAGGGTTGGCCAGATGTTAAACTAACCCAACAAACAAAATACATGGCCAAAACTTGTACCTCCTGGGCTCCTTCTGGAGTAATGAATATGCTAATAGGGTAATTAACATAATCTTTTTATGAAATGACTAAAATCTAATCATATGTGTAATATGAGCCAGTCCTCAACTTGAATCAATCTTGTCTGAAAACTAGACATAGATTGTAGATTGTTGTTTGGACTACTCCCAGCCAAGGTTTGACGTAACGGTCAAGTTATGCAACCATACTTGTCGGGTTCGTCTGTTACTAACTAAAATGATACGTAACTGTTACATTATTTTCCTGTGAGGTTAAGACCTAACCAACAGAGAATGTCATCATAAGGTTCTGATGAAGTAATCAAAACAGAATGCCATTATGATGTTCTGATTAGATGAAGTCCAGCCAGACCTGTTTTGAACAGAACATCATTGTGATTTTCTGATTAGATCAGGTCTTAACCTTACCTAAATAGTACGTAACTGTGACTACCTTATCAGGTGCAGTGTCAACTTAACCTAAACAGAACATTATTGTGACATCCTCTTTACGTAAGGTCTCAACCATACCTAAACAGAACATTATTGTAGCATTCTTATTTGGTGAGGTGAAATAATTATAAGCCTTTTAAATAACATTACGACAATAATTATAAGCCTTTTAAATAACATTACAAGAATGTTATCAGAACATCAAAATCTAACATTGCAAACAAGAACAATTTTGGAACGTTCCTGCAATGTTATTAGAACATTATATTCTTGGCTGGGCTGTAATATGATCAGCCTTCTTGGAAAATCAAGGAAATTTCCTCGAAAAACATACTTCAGAATAAACCAATAAAAAAAAGTATGATTAAACTACCTGTCTTCCAGGGGTGTCTGTACGAGTTAGATAAACACAGACTAATTGGAACTATAAGTGGTTTTAAGTAATGCAATGTCCAGGGTTGGATATAGGATTTGAAAGGAGAGGGCAAAAAGGCTAAGTACTAAAATGTTGTATTTAGTTTCTCTATGTGACGCATAAGTCAATTGCAGGATGCTGAAGGGGCAGCATTGCATGACGATTATGGCTAAGAAGTAGTGAGAATGTTTTACCATGAGTAATATCTATGGTACCAGTTTACTTCAAATCTATAGTGTTAACCACGAATATGTATTTATATTTATTAATTGATACTATTATGTTAAATCATTAAGCGGGGACTATATACATGCTTTGCTCTCGGGGGTTGGGAGGGGGAATGTGAGTATGCCGAAATGTGTTTGGTGGAAAAGCCTTAATAACCGATTCCATTTAAAAGAGGGTGATTCTACAGAAAGGCTCACCACTGGGTATACATAGGGGTTAAAATCTAAACTGTAATAGATGTATACACACTGTATCATTTCATCGTGGAGAAGGAAGTCTTTATTACATAAAACCCGAAAGAGGCAGCTTCCCTGGGGGGGGGGGGGCACTGACTCTTCAGAGGTCACTACCCACTGCCAAACTACCGCCCCTGCTTTTCATGACTGACCACCCACCAATTTTAGCTGACCGCCTCCCATTTATGGGTGATAGAGATTTACTGCCCCCCCCCCCCCCAAAAAAAAAAATAAGGGTTTGTCAAGACCAGAAAAAATCAGGAATTACCAAAAGTGTTTAGGAAAACTTCTGATAACATTTCATTAGTTATTTCTGGGTGATATAAAGTGGCAAAAGGGTTAAGTTTCAAGTTATTGCCATTGTATTGTTCTTTTGATATAGTTGACCGCCCCCTTTTTTTGACCTAAAAGTGATTGACTGCCCCTCATTTTCAAGTTCACTGCCCCCGCTGCACTGGCCTGTTTGGCAGTGGGTACCTTTTCAAGTTCAAGTGCCCCCCGGGGGGGGGGGGGGGGGGGGGGGGGGGGCAGCTGTGACCATTATTATGTGTGTTACTAGAGCATACAGTACACGATTCACTGAAGTCATTACCCCCTTGCTTTCTATGTGAGCAGGTTATTCAACTTTGACAATGCAGTCTTTGTGCTATTTTCATACAAATCATACTTTGTAGATATCATTCAAGTGGGCTGCTTATCAAATTTCATGATATTCTCTCCAAATCAACAATGGGGGTCTAGACCCTTAAATTCGACACGGCGACAGGGCCGTTTTTTAAATTCGACATGGCGACAGGGCTAATTCTTAATTTCGACAGGCGAGAGGGCAATTAAGTGACAAATGATACTGTCCTTTTCTTAAATTCGACAGGCGACAGGGCTAATTCTTAAATTCGACAGGCGACAGGGCTAATTCTTAAATTCGACAGAGGACATCGAAGATATATGGACAGCCGGCTGGCGTTTTCTTAAATTTGACATGCGACACGGGACCCCCCCCATCTAGACCCCCAACAAGCAATTTGCTACAAAGATCTATAATTAATGGGAGATATTACTATAACCATATTTTGGAAGTGAGTATGAGTGTCGGTCTTTGCCAAAATATATAACAGTTATAGGTCCAGGGTACTAAATGTGGTGTCATCTGTAGTGAAATACATAAACCTAGACTATTTATTTCCACTACGTAAATGAAAAGGGTGCCAAATTTGAGGTCCCGGATGAGTTAGCCTGTTGCCCTGTGATCGTTTTTGATCCCTGTTGTCACCTGCCGACCAGTGAAACATAAAAGTGCCCGGATTGAAGATTATGAGAGGAAGCGGAAATAACGCCATCTTCCAAAAAGATATTTGCCACCATATTTTTTTCCACTGGTTTCAACCTGTTATACTACAAATTGAAGTCTTTCACCCTCCTGCCAAGCAGGCCGTGGTTTAAAATTCTGTAGTGCATAGCTCTCTACTTGGAAAGTGACGGTGACGCATTGCGACATCGTGTCGTAGACTCTCCGACCAGAAACACAGATTTCTATCCTGGTCTGCTTGGAGAGTGAAGACGGGTGGCGCCAAATCTGCACAGCGCAGTGACGAGTTAGAGTGTGAGTGTCTGTGCCGTTTGTGGTAAATAATACACGCTTACATGTTTTACCATAGATCTATATGGACATGTGACGTCATTTCGCAAGAAAATTTCATTTTCTCAAGAGTGTCCCGCAAGACTTTAGTGGAGTCGTAAATTTAATGCAGAGTGAACTCCATGTCATGTATGTGCTCTCAGGTATTCTCCAAAAGCCTAGAGGCAGAGCCTCTTGTTATCTATAAATAAAATTGTATAGGTCTCACCAAACTAATTGTTTTCCTGTAAAGTTTAATGTAGCCTCACGGGAAAAAAATATTCTGAATTTTGTGCCACCTCAGATTGAATCATTTCCAAGTTGTGACCTCTTTGATACACAAAATATGTAAATTTCAGGGTAGGTTGGCCATCAACATCTTAAGCACAGGTCCTTAATGTAAAGCAACCCTTACTGTGCCAGGTTTGCAGTGGTCAAATTCACTGGACACAGAGCCTATTTGAAATCATGCTCACACAAACCATCAAGTATTCAATTTTACCAAACAACTCACATTTGATAGGAGGTAGCCTGTGTTGATAATAACTGTGAAATGACAATAAAATATCTTGGCGCGATCAACATGTTCAAGTTCATTAGAGTCTTCCACACGATGAATTAAAAACGATTGATCAAAGAAGTATATATAGTAGTTAACACCTTGGATTTAAATACTAAACTGCAGATTATTAACACTTTGATTAGAATGATCTATCAAGAGGCATATATATACACAGAACGAACCGAGGGGGCACAAAGCAATAAATATTTCAGAGACGGAGTGCATTTGATGCATCGAGGGCTTTAGCCCAAGACCCATCAGATGCATGCAGGCAAGGGTAAATAATTGTTGCTGTGTGCCCCTGAGGTTCGTTCTTGTTTTATTCTATACCAATAATCCCGTGATGTTTGACAATATGTGAAAAAATGACAAAATCTCTGTATTTACCCTCTCCGCGTCCACTGGGCTTGGTGCCACCTTGATCTCCTGCACCAGAGAGTTCCATACCCTTGCACGCTTCAAACGGCTTTTTCGTCACCATGTTGTATTTCAACAGTTTATTTGGGTGAAATCATGCCTTATTTCTAATATTTTGACAAATCTATGTGCAAACATGCATGTAAAATGCATAAACTTGTCGTTTTAGGAAGACAAAATGGATTTGGAACTACCGCTGCACCGCTGTCTGGTGGTTCTTGCAGAGAATAGATCGAAGGAGGCCAATATGACAACGAATGGGTTTCGGAGCATGCGAGGATAAATAAATGCGTTTCTTGTTGTTTAATTGATGAAATATGACAATTTTTGCATAGTTTAAAGAACAAACGGGTTACCAACTGTCAAAATAAGATTTTGACCTAGAGATGGGGAGGTTGGGTCGAGGATAGGGTTTTGCAGATGATTTAGGCGTAGGCTATGGTGAAAAGACCTTTGGGAATTTGGGGGAAAATAAAGGAAGAAGAGATTCAGGGGCTCTGCAACTATTGGTTACTTAATGAATGAATGTATGATGGTCTGAAGTAAATCTGACTGACTAACCATGTAAAGAAGGGTCCATACACTAGTTTGTTTTGCCTCTACCAAACCCTAAAATTGAGTGAGGTTGAAAATTTAGGGGCATGCTTTAAATTTTCAGTTTAACCTAGACTAATTATTTAATTTTGTAGAAATTTCTGGATGATATTTACACTATTGAAACAATTTAGTTCCCTGAGACCTACAAAGAGTTATTTTGCATCATCAATGGTGGAACCCCGTACAGGAGAATGGTGATCTTTCTGTCTATCAAACAGCATGAACGTCTCACAGAACTAATTGTGGTGCCATCTATTGTGTCATATACTATCTATTCCTGCCTTCCCTTGAGTGGAAACTGTTGATGAAAAACCTACCCTGACATTATGGTTGTGCAATGTTCTGAATATTTCATTTTTGAGACAGAAAGATAATAACCTTTAAGGATAGACAACCCAGGAAAGAATATGATGTTATAATAACATTATTGTGACATCATTTTGTTGGTTCTTGTTACATAGCATTTCAACGTTCTATAGACATACATTTGATGGCTCCCAATCATGTCTTTGAGACTTCCAATGCGACATCTCAAAATGACATTCTTATCACGTATTTCTGGGACGTCACAATACAACATTCTTGGTGCGTGTTTCTGCGACATCACATTGCAACTTTCAAAGAATGATTATGTGGATTAGAAACTGCTGCTGCAATGTTGCACCATAACATACTGGCGACATGATTATAACATCATAATTATTGTAACCCAAATTATGTTCCAAAAAGGTCATTTTGTGACAGGTTCTGTTAAAGGGAGCCAAAACCAATAAATTCAGTGAAATCTTTCAAACTCAAATGATCATGGAAATTCATTCTCTGAGCCCATTTCTGGACCATGTTAAAATCTAAACCATGAAATATGGTAGAAAATAATCAAAAACATGTTTTCTTTGCTCAAATGAATTAATGTGAATCTGCAAACATCGGTTTTGTTTACAAACAAATGGAAATATTACCATCTCTTGTGGAATCCTACTTCGGTTTGAGTTAGTTTTCAGACCTAATATTTTACCATTGACCTTTACTAGACTCATCTAACATATTTCTATACTTATCTTAGTTTTGAAAATTTTGTCAATTATATTGGTTTTGACTCCCTTTAAGGTTATTTTGTGACCCATCTATGACCAATACTGTAACTTTCCCAAGACAAGAAATCTTGGTTTCCAGCTTTGGTCACAGTGACTTGGGGCCTTTTAAGTAAATACTTGTGTACCCAGGCCCTTTCCATAGCTGGCAAATGTCAGATATCAGGCCAGGGGACAGATAAACTCAGTATCTCATTGTGAAAGTTTGAAAAAGGTGTTTACGTGGTACTGATCATTGATTTCAGCCAAAACAATTAAACTAAACTATGAATAAGTTTCTAGAAGATAGTTTGATATTTTATAAAGAGTATTGTTTCAGCAGCATTTAAACATATTTGGAAAATAGTGATATAAACCACAAAAACTTGAACTTAAGCCTTTTCTCAACTGAAATGGTATTGCACTGTCCCCTAGTGCTGATAAACAGGACTATCAATTGTTATGGCTAGACTAAGATACAACACAGCAACCACACTACGTTCAGGCAACGTTGTGCACCATTACTATTCAAAACATTCATGGAAAAACATGGCAGCCTTTGCCCAAATGTGTTTTACAATGTTTTCTTGAAACATACTTGCAACACTGCAAAATGACGTTATTGACAACGTCATTTTCACAACATTGTGACAGTGTTATTTTGATAAAATTGTGACAACGTCATTGTCACAACATTGTGTCAACATTACATCCACAACATTAGTGCAACGTTGTCACAATGTTGTAGGACAACCTAGTAAAAGCAATAAACAGGTGGCACCACCATCAAAAAGGTGCACAATTTAAAAAACGTTTTTAAGTTTAAAACATTTTCATCAAGAATTTAATATCCATTTTTAAATAAAATGTATAAACCAGGTGGCCAAAATCAGGGACCATTGTTTACATACATAATGTCTGAATGCTATGGTATATTATATGGGTATTGAAATGAAAGTTTAACTTAAACACCATTTTTGTAGCTTTTTAACATGATTCAGCCTTTTCAGCCATAACTATTATTAATTGTAAATGCAACAGGTGATTAACTTGCTATGATCATAATTTGATGCACATGAACATTTTCTTGATTTTTAGATGCACAAATGTGTTCTGAAATCAAAATTATGGGATTTTCAATAAAGATGGCTTATACTTTTCATACTTTCTTCTTATGCATAATTTTTTAATGGTTTATATATAATGGCTTAGGGAAACTTAAAAAGAAATAAATGTGTAATGCCTTAATAAGGCAACACAAATATCATAAGGTATAGTTCAGACCAAACCTAAACACAATGTTCTTTTGACATACTGTTTCGGTGCAGTTAAGACCTAACCTAATTAGAATGTCACAAAGACATCACAATTTTGGTCACATAAACGTTTCTGGGAGCCGTCAAATAAATGTCGCTGCAACATCTCATGTAACAAGAACGTCTCTTTAGGTTCGTATCAGTTCTGTACTTTTTGAGTTATGTCTCTATGTCACCTAATCAACACGTCATAACAACATTCTTTTTAGGTTTGGTCATAACCGCACATAATAATTTTGTATCAGTTACACTCTGTTTGAGTTATGTCTCAACCACACCTGATTGACACATCACTGTAATGTTACATTGTAAGGTGGTTCTATCCTAATGTTCTTAGAAAGGCATTATTACTTTTTTTATGGGATGTCATAGCATCCCCCTAAAATCACCTAACTGTTACATAGTTTTATGTTGGTTTGATGTTCCTCAGTGAGTCGGGGTTTTTGAACTCTACGACGAAGAGATGTTGGAGTATGTAACCTGCACAGCCAGACCCTTTATGCTGCACTGGTGTGAGTTGCACATCAATACAATTGGCACACAGGGATTGAGGCTCAGTGAAGCCCTGTATGTGAATTCTATTGTCACACATGTGCAGTGTAGTGCATCAATACAATGAATGCACAGAAATTAACTGGTATTGGTGCCTTGATTGTGAAATACTCTTGATGCACACTGACATTCCAGTGGCAAACAGTGCTTGCTGACGAACATATTTCGCTAGTGATGCAGGAGCTGATTGACCCAGGGTGTGTCAATTTCAGCTGGATCAACATTCTAAATTTAATATTCTCAATCTGTGATATATTAAACTATACAGGAAAATAGTTAGTTCTATGAGACCTAGACTATATGGCCAGTAAAGACTGTAGAAAAAGCTAAAATCAAGACAAACAACAGTTGTTCACAATTTCCATATTTATTAGTATGGTTTCCACAACATAGATCCATTTCCCAAAGATTTGATTAGATTAGTACTGACAAGAAACACTTGATCCCTTTATTCATTTCAATAAAGAACTAAAAAGACAATTACTGACACTTATTATATTTTAATGTTGATTCTTTGCAATACAATTTTGATACTTTTGTTTTGATTTTTACAAATGAAAACAAATAATTCAATATGGAAAAGGGGAATGTTCGGTTTTAAAATAATAGAGAAAAATATTTACTTTGAGATAGGTCTGGAAAATGTGCTGCCATAGTATGCTATCTTCATTTTTACAGTTTTTCAAAATCAGTGAGTAGCATTTAGATCCTTAAAGGAGTCATAGTTTTATATTCTCGATATAAAAGAACACTATCTAAATGCTATTTTGTTCCCTTTTAAAAGAGTGGTATGCACCATATCCATAAGTTTGTACTATGTTTTATATTTCTCTGCACACTCGAAGCTTGAATATTTTTCAATTTTTCAGTATTGAAAGGAATTCTTATTTTGTAACTTTGAAAACAAATGAGATGCCTTTCACATCGACAAGATAACCAGGAAAGACGGTTCTCTCCAAGAGGGTCCACTGACCCTGCTCTTCCAGCTCCTTGATGTAGGGCTCAAATTGATCCTTGTAGTGCGGCATAGTTAAGATGTCATTTTCCCTCCCAACAAGCACAATAATTCCACCTGGAATATAGGGATAATCACCCAGTTAGAATAATACATCCTTTCTCTTGCCAAAACTGAAAAAGGCCCTGGTGTTACTTCAAAATCTGTAGTATGACTATGATTTCAGAACTGCAGGCTTTAAGTGTTTAGAAAGGTAGATGCATTAAATTCACTTATATTGTAAGGAACGTGTTTTTTGTTATGTATATTGGCCTTTAGCAAAAATAATGAACTGTAATTTTGATGATGCACTTATTTTGCCCTTGAAAGTTTGACAACCTCAGTTCTTAGCATTTATAATGTCTTTTTCAAGATGAAGAAAACCAATTTCCATTACATTATTTCATAACAGTACCCTACTACCTCAGAAATATATATATGTACTGTTTTGGGAATTTATTTCATCATTTAACAACCAAATACATTGATCAGGTTTCATAAAACTACTGTGGTTCATCATTTTCGGGGATATCCCACTTTTTGTCTGATGCATGGAGAAGGTAAAGGCCATATTCCACTGTGCAGTGTTTTGCTGAAGCCCCATTCGCCGTGGCCGATATTTCCGTCGCTGGGGGCAATGAAATATTTATCGTTCACACTAGACTATTCTCTCGGGGCCGATAAAATTATCCCTGGCAACCGGATTATAAGAAATAGCATTCACACTGAGAAGAGAGGCCCCTAGCGATTGCAAACGATTACTACTTAAGTACTTCAAGTACCTCAAGTACCCCATAAGTACCCTGCAGTCGGCTGGAATTTGAACGATTCAGTCAAACATGTTAGATCTGATCGGTTCCAAACCTGTCGTTTGCATTATCGTTTGCAATTCTGGTGCAAAACGATAAGTGTCGCAAGAGGTCGTGTGCACCGCGTCTGCCACGGCGAATGGGCCTTCACGGTGGGCCTGGTACTAGTAGGGTTCAACACCACCGCAAGCAAAATCAAACACCGCAAGGTGGAATATATGGTGTTATTTTGGTGCTAATTACGTTGGGTCAACGCAAGTACCACTGCAAATGATTTTATATAGGTTTTCTATGGATTGCTTGCTGCGGCAGATACCAACATGTTGGTATATAAAACGCAAATTACTTGCAGTGCCAAAAATAGGCACCACAAATACTTGCCGACACTAGGTGGAACATGGCCTTTAGTGGGTATTTGCATAAGGGTTCTGCCATTCTGCCAATCTTAACTAATTACCAGGCATTATTTCCAATAATCTTAGTTTATTCATTACACATACAAATGATAAAAATGGTGTACCTGGCATTACGCAGCGTATCATTTCAGGGAAACTGTCACACTTCAGATGGCTCTCAATCAGACATCCAGCAGACACCAGGGCATCATAGGCATCTGTAAAGATGTAAACAAATGGTTTCAAAAAGCTGCAAATCATATTATAGATTGAAATAGAGATCAAAATTGTGGTACTTACTGAAGCTAAAACTTTCATAAACTAGAAATGTAAATTTTCTATCTGGACAGTAATACACTGTTAAACACATTTGCAGGCCCTAAAACCAACTTGAAGCAGATGCATAGACACATGATGGTGTTGTGATGTTCTTGGGGGAGTCGGGGTTTCCGTTCTCCTCGACAGAGCCTGGGTTTTTCGGTCTCAGTCCGAACAAAGTTTGGCCTATTCTCGGTCAATCCCAGGCCAGGGATTTTGGGCTCTTGTTTGCAGTTATAGGGTGGTAGCATGATGCCGAACGGGTTGTGCCTTCATTCCCCTGAATCAGAGCTCTGGGCTTTCGTGCCATGCATTTACTGAGTCCAGAACTTTAAAAGTTAGGCCTTATTCATTCAGGATATTCCAATTCATCAAGATCTTATGCTCAGGCTAAGTGGAGGGGCGGTCCACCCCAAGAAAGAGGCGTGTGAACACAATGAGTACCATGAAAGGACTGTTTATTTTGTGCGACCATGCACCTTTTTATAGTTACAAGTTTTTTCTCATTGGACAATTATTTCCACATGACCTACATGACTTCACTTCCTGTAATACACTTTTTGATTCTCTTATGCTTCAGTCTGTTTCGGTCTGCTTTCGTTCCGATTTTGTTCTAGTTCATTATCTCATTAATTGCCAGTAATTACCACATTATTTGTTTATTTCACCATACAAATTCTGCACAATAATTATATCCAATTTCTAGCTTCATACTTTTGGTGCCATAAGGATGAAAAAGGCAATTCATCTAAATGTAATGGGCCAAAAATGTTTTACTAGGACAGTACTTAATTTTATGAAAAAAGGCAAGGCAACTTACTTGTCTCTATCTCATCAACATGACTGGTAAAGAAGGCACACAGATAGTTCCTATAGCAATTCTTACTCCTTGCAACCTCAAGCATTCCTTTTGAGGGTTCAAGTCCATCGACATAGGTGTATCCAAGATCCTTCAACTGTGGTAAAAGGAATAGCTACCATTAATGAAGTCACTTTTTCAATTAAGGAATAAATGTTTTTGTTTTAGAAAATTAATTAATTAGAGACCATTCAATTTTGATCACTCAATTTATGAAAATAGTTTTCCAGGAAATAACACAGTGCAGCGTAGTGAAAGAAAGATGTTAGATTGATCAGAATTACTAATCAGGAAACATGGTTCAAATGAAAATATAGAACAATGATTCATGTTTCAATCTGTTTTTAATCTTATTTCTCTGTCACCACAATATTGTTAAGTATTTTTTTTATGCCCAACCTTAATAGTTAATAGTTAATAGTTTGTATAAAAGTAATACACTTTCTTCACTTTGGTTGTGGTTTCGTCTGCAAGGCTGATGAGAAACCTCCACCTGAACAGCTTATTAAACCTCTTACCCCTTGGACTGAACCAGCACCCACATCAGCCTGTTCTACGAATATACATTTCAATAGAGCATACTGAGATCTACTCATAGGGACATACAATCATTGAGGTTAAATTACATAAGCGGGTATGGGGTTTTATAAATCTTTCTTCTTAACGGTGGCACCCACTCTTGGTGAGGGGAATGTTGTCCAGTTCAGTTTGCAGCACTGACCACTAGGCTTGGAGCAGAGCCTTGAGTGGGGGGAAAGGTATTATACCTACCTTTTCTCCAGCCAATCCTGTGCCGGCCCCAACATCCAAAATGTGTGCATCCAATTTGTCTGGAAGATACTTTTGTAAGGTGATTGCAAGAAAAGAAGGTCCCGTATAATCCATTGACATCACATACTGCAAATGCATAATAAAGTAAGATACAGTTCAGGAAGTCATCTAGGGTGGGTACAGACCTTTTTAAAAAGTGGTGCTAGGCCTGATGTAACCTTTTCAGCAACACTTCAAGAGGCATGAGATT
Source organism: Lepidonotus clava (assembly GCA_936440205.1). Classification (NCBI taxonomy): domain Eukaryota; kingdom Metazoa; phylum Annelida; class Polychaeta; order Phyllodocida; family Polynoidae; genus Lepidonotus; species Lepidonotus clava. The sequence continues at coordinate 52,429,392 of OW387140.1, read as the reverse complement.
GACATCATGAAAAATATATTTGGTCCAAAAAGGCTGGTCAGGCACCCTTACTCCAATCCCCATTATTGATTAATCTTAACCCCTAGTTTTGCAGATCCATAGATTAAAAGAAATTTTCCTTACAAATTGTATTGTCATAGTTTTTATTATTTAAAAGTCAACTTAAAACTTTACAAACTTTGGATTTGATTTCCATAATTAACATACAATAATCAATAATCAAAGCATACTTCAACAATTTACCTTGTCATATTCGCGATCAGTCGACCGTGTATCATATATCTTGACAATTTCCTCAGGATTTTTGGAAGATCTGACCAAATGGGCTTTCTCTTTGTGGGTTAACTTGCCAAAAGACTTATCATCCATACTGCAATCAATTATTGTATCTAAAAGAAACAATCCACAGATATTTGTGTTTAGCTTTTGTATGCCTTAAGGACAATCGCACTTTTATAGAACTACCATTGAGATTCGTTAAAAATTTTACGCAGAAAATCCTAGTGCTTTTTATAAATATGTTCATGTTTGCTCAGTTGAGAAAGAACTTTTTTTTAATTTGATAATGTTATATACATTTTTAACTGGAACGTATGAAAAATAAAGTATTTAAAAAATAATGAGATTTCAAATAATGTTTCACACAAAAAAACTTGAAGATTGAAAATTGCTCTAAAATTTTACACCAAATGCATAGGAATGAATGTAGGCTATCACATCAAGTGACAAAAAGGGGGTCACTATGCTTACTTGAACACTGCAGCTAAATAACCATTTTAAAAGCCAAAAATGACTAAAAGTTGGTATTTTTTCAATTGGTGATAAATTCACTAATTTATTTATTTCAAAAGTATTTTTAATATTTCATTTTAGTTCTTAGGTCCTTACAGGGATTTCAACGCATTGTAAACCTTTATACGTGCACCCCATTCACCTAGACTCTTTCTCTTGAAGGAGAGGAGAAATGTTTCCCCTCATCCTCTTGAAGCACACCTTTCACTCCCTATTATACTTATGGTTGGCTCATTTGGTGAGGGATTTCGCTTCAAGAAAAAGAGGATATATATGCACCCCCTGGTGGTATATATCAATACTAAACCTCTATGCTTCAAGAAGAAAACCTCACCTTATGAGCCTCATGTGAGATATAACAGGGAGAATCTTTGCTCTTAAAGAGTAAGAGGGGAAACCTTTCTCTTCTCCTTAAAGAGAAAGAGTCTAGGTGTATAGGGTGCAACAACCTATCACTGGACCAACTGGCAGTTTTGACTGCAATTTGCTGTGCATGGGTAAAATCCGCTCAATTAGCAAAGTTTATGTCAGTTGCATTGTCATATCTGTCATTGTATTGCCATAGTCACTTTATGAAAACAGGTGTGCAGGACATAGCAGTTAAACAATGCATCGCCTGTCCCGCTCATGAAATCAATTCCCCTGTGACAATTTGCAAGCCATTCAGCATCAGTAGGTGCGCAACATGGGACCTCACGTCACATCTGCGTGTCAAGGTAAGAGAGACCATTTTCACGCACGTCTCCCCGCATGGCATTAGTGTTAATCCTCCTCATGTGATCATTCATTCATCTGGCGCTAATTCGCCGCAGTCCTACTGGCCCCACACATTGGCGCAGATGGTTTTTGTGCATGTGCAAAAGCAAAGTATCAGTCCAACTGTGCCGTTACTACACCATAGTAATGCATTAAAAAAACTGCATCAAAGTTAGCGTTAGATCACCTCTGTCCACCCATGTGACAAAGTGTGTCCAGACCATTAAACCCATTGCCAAAATTGAGAACATAACAATGGTCTTGGCATAGACTTTGTCAAAGGGACTGATTCGGGCCTTAACAAAATCTTACTGTTTGCTTGCTGGTGTTTAGCCCCGGACTTAAGTCATGTTCACTTTCTCTTTTAGTTCAAGACGAACAGAATTTTCATCCGTATTTGATAAACCGGCAACACAGCCCTTTTCTGGGTCTAGTGACATGTGACATAGCCAATTAAATTTGACATGGAGACATAGCCTACTCTTAAAATGACATGTGACATAACTTATAGTCACAATTGAACTAGCAACTGTTTTTGCATCTATCTATGGATCCTGGTGAGCTCGTGTCATATAAGATCGGGTGCAATCCATACAAGTCTATCAGCCTGTCCTCTATGTTGTCGAGGTGTAAGAGCGATCCGCTCGTGAGGACTTCTTCTGCGCCATCTTGCTTGCTTAAAAGTGGGATAAGCTAGGTGGTCACATGATCCTATCCAGCCTCCTGAAAACAATCTTCTCAGCAGAGAGTTACATAACAAAACAACAGTATGACGTCAGCCCCCTTCTATCATGTGCAGCCTGGACCCACTCTGCCCAGTGGTCAGCCGGGTCAGAAGTAGGTAAACCCTACTCATGGTCCCCCCCCCCCTCTGTCCCCATGAGGGTAGACCACCCACAACAGACCAACTCCTCTAATATTATTAAGTCTGATTTATGCCTTTTCATGTAAGTAATTTATTTTTCCTTTTTTTTATCGTGGCATTTTGCAATATATATCATCTCATACATGTACATCACGGCATTTCTTTAAGAACCCTTAAATAAACAAATTAGATTATTTATTTGAAAGTTGGGCTCATCACTTGCGCCTGGCACTGCTTGACTTCACACTGCACAGATAGCACCTCCAATTGGCAGTGCTCGCTACAAAATTGTAGAGATGGCGACTGGTGGCCCCACTATACATCCCATAGATAGCAGTTTACCCTAGAACACACCCTCCTCATGGGTATCAAAATGAGTATGTGATTCAAAAGGTGTTCATGTGTATCTAGTAACTTTCTTTTGCCTTTTCAAGTTTTTTTAAACCAATTTAAAATAAGTCAGACAAACAACAATCCTATCCTACATAATTAAAGGGACATTCTCGTCCGCGAGATTAACGTAATTTGCTCCGTTGTAACCCCCAGCATTACGCGCCATTTTCGTGACGTGACCAATGACATGGCAGGATTACGTTCTAACGTCACAAAACATGTCACCGGCCGTCGCGTCACTAGGCTTACGTCGGCGGATGTATCTCCTTGAACTCACCGACGAGAATGTCCCTTTAAGTACCTTCAAATTGAAAATAAGCAATTGAGATGTCCCCCACTGTAAAAGAAGTGTTAATACATCTATATAAAAAAGGTACATTTCGCTAAGGCACCACCTGGTGACAGGCCAGTCAGATGCCACCATCACACATCATCAACGGTACGGCGAGACATCTAGCGGTCACTAGTGGTAATCAACGGCAAACCTGAGTCTGATCTTCCACAGTTAGCCAAGATTAATTTTCATTTCCAAGTTGGGCCAACCAGTCCAGTGCCTTGTGGTGTGGATCTGCACATTGCACAGATGGCTACTGGTCTGGTAGCAGGCTTGTGGGACAAGCCTGCAGGGCCATGCTACACATTGCATAGATAGGGGTTTTCACAACAGCCAGCTCTCTTTCAGGGTATCAAAATGATACATGCTTGCATGGTTTGCATAACTGTTAAATCACGTCTTGTATTCCAGACACTCCAGGGATGGCTCGTCCGCGACATTTGTGGTTTGACCAAGAGGCCTATAGCACCTTTACAACATCCTCGTTTAAAACTTGGTGCACCATTAGGCTATGAGCACAGTCCACCTGCATTATGGGAGGACTAGGATCACTTACTGAAGAGCAGCACCTCACTAGGATAGCCATGAATAAGATTACTCATAGATGGTGCTTTCCCTGCGCTGAAGCTATACCTAAAAATAGGTTCTATGCAAAACACTTGCCTATCTGTCATTTGAAAAAGAAACCCAATAGTACAACAAGTAAGTGTGTCAAACAGTATGGTCATTCTTTATTTGGTTACTTGACATAAGCTTATTTTTCATGGTCTTTTTTATATTTTATTTTGTTCTCACAGCAGCGAAAACGGATTGCCTATACTGAAAATTACTTTTAATTCCAGACTCAGCAGATGCTCCCCAAAATCTAGGTGTTCTGCATGGAGCAGAGTCATCTGGTCAAAACAGAAATGACCACTAGTCCATGACAACCAATCCCATTCCAGCAGAACCCATGCAAGAGACAGCGTCTTCTGAGGGGCTTGTTGCACAGCAAACGTCAAGGAAAAGATTACACTTGATATGCCAAGACAGCCAAGTCTGGCCACAGAGAATCTACTTGCAGATCCCATCCAAGAGACAGCACCTTCTGAGGGGCTTGCCACACAGCAAGCCGCTGGGAAAGGGTCTTCATTGACCAAAGGTGCGTTCAATTCCCACAACAAGCTGTTAATTGCTCTTCTCAAAGACACTAGCGTGGTTTGTCCTAGGCAGCAGTCAGTGGTCGGCCATCACACTAGTATTGCTACATGGATACTATTTTTATATTGCAGTGGCAGATTCCCAACTTCACAAGTGATGCCGCCATCAGAAGCTTATTGGGATTTTTACGTAAAGTATCCGACATCGCTGGGTAGCAAGAATACGCTGATTTGTTTCGTTCCCTCTTCCCAACCAGCATGTTCCTGGTATACAAGTGGCTGGGATTAGAGTGGTTCGAACAGAAGATTTGTTTCATGCTACTCCATTTATGACAGTGTCCATCCAATCCTTTACACAGACCACCATGGTGTAGAGAAAACCTGTTGTTGCAGCCATCAGACATTTGATTCAAGTCAAGTTAAGGTTGGTGGGAGGAAATCAGAGCAGCACGTTAAAAAACTGAAGGAGAACCATGAAAGTGAATATGGTAGTTGGTACACGCCACTGCTACAACTGCCCTATTTTGATCCCATCAAGTAAGTAAAGAACAACTTTGTCAATTTTATAAAATGCTCTATTTTCAATGACTATCAAGGTACATTTAGGTTATGTCCAATTGTACATGTGGCTTGTTTATACCATGTTATCCTCCACAATCAACTTCTAATAACATCCCCATCCAATGTCATCTTTCCAGATTGGTGTCCATCGATGTAATGCACAACGTCCTATTGGGTGAGTCTTCAAAAACAGTAACCTATCTTAAAATTAATTGACATATTTATCTGTTTTTTAATATTTATTTGTCCACTGTTGGTAGTTGAAATTGGATTCACCACAAATTGTCTTCACCAAACTAACTCAGGTACAGCCAAAAAAAATTGGTATATGTGGGAAGAGAAGAAAGCGCTGACCAAGCAGAAAATTCTCATTGTTGATCAACATCTGGAGGAGTTCAAAAAAGGACTGCATAGTAACCAACATCAAATCCAACACTTTGAAGTGGAAGGCCAAAGAGTGGAAGAATTGGTTACCGCCTCTTCTGGATACTGTCTATAAGGCCTTTTGAAAGAGAAATACCTGAAAACGTTTTGTTCAGGCCACTTGATTAATATGTCAGCTGTGTATTGCAATACATGAGATTGAGATTTTCTTCATTTCTGCCAAGAGAACTAGTTACAATTCGAGAAGGAGGTGATAACTTCTAACATGCACTTTCATTGTCATCTAAAGGAATTGAGAAACAGTCACTGAAGAGATTCCTTCTCACAAAGAGCATCATACAATTACAAAATGAACTGCCAGCCAAGTACAAGAATGCATTCTCCTCTCTCTGCCATAAAATACCAACTCCACTGCCCACCATTGTCGAAATAATGCACATCCCGGAATCAGACATAGGGACTGCCAAGACCAGTGGAGTAACTTGCATGGGTTCGAGGCCAACGAGGTAGGAAAGGTCTTCTTTCTTGAACCCGACAATCTTGCTCTCCTCAAAGAAACACACAAGAAAACATATCCGTCTGAACCTCTCATCATGGAAACAAACTTGGTGGCCAAGAACTGTTTACGTTACACCACCATACAGTATGGACCAAGGACCTATGCAGGCTCGCTGTCCGGTAGAAAGGTCAAGTTCACATGGGTAATGGCCACCTGGTACGAAGATGATCAACACCATAGCCAGGAGTGTCCTTGTCTTCATGAAACATACCATAGCATTTTAAGTGACAGGCCTAAGAAGAGAATATTTATTTGCAGTGGTAAAGTAGTACAGTGAGAGTAGAGATCCCTATAGGTACATATGTCTGAGTATCATGTGGTGGTACTCAACATTTGAGTCTCCCACGTGGGCAAGCTACCTACCAGAGAGTGGTCGCTTTGGAGATGTTAATCAGGGCAGGAATTCATGAGAATGCTAAAATTCATAGTAAAATCCCCTTATGACTGAGTGGACGGGGAGACCAGACTATTGTTCATTTGACAAAAGCTCAGTATAATAAATTTAACCAAAAAAAATAATAATGTGTATCAAAATAAAATAGCCTTATAGCTCTTTTAGTAAGTAAGTAATTCTTGTTTAAAAAAAGAAAAGTTGAAAAATAGGTCTTTAATTCATATCCTTTCGAATTCTTATCTGATATTCTTATAGCCTATATCGCTGGATAGAGAAAAATTAGACCTTTTAAATGGTGTTTATACTGTTATTATACCTAACCCAGAGTTACAGGCCAAAATCACAGCCCAACCACCGCTGTCAATCCTTGAATCAGTTTTTCCGCCACAGACTTTGTACAACTGCACTTTGCCTCGAAGACAAGACTAACAAATGATGAGGCAGTCATATTGATAAGGTGGGAAAAAACACATTTAGTTTTCCAACAGTTTGTTATTTCCCATTTAAAGGCAAAGAAATAATAGTGGATAGGACGTGTGTGTTGTTTCCAACTTTTTCTTGTGTCGGCTAGCTCTCCATTTATAGGCAAAAGAATGCCTTTGTTAATCACACCTGCTCGCAAAGTGGTAGGTGTAAGATGAGTATTTCACACCTTTTTGGCCTCCCATTGGCCTTGCATGAGTTGACGGCGACTGGGCGACAGGCTGTGTGACTAGTTATGTAAGGTGGGTTGGGGTTCTTAGTTAACAAGTTAACATTGAAGTGTCATGAAAATTAATGTTAAACCATGCATAGTAATTGTAACTGAGTTAGTTCACTCCTAGATAGGTACGCACAGGTATGAACGGGATATAGGTGCAATAAGGAAGACTGCTAGGAAACATTATGATAAGATGTATGCAGTATCCAGCTTAGGAGGACATCATGAGATCAAGGGCTTTACCACTTGCGATAGCTTTAGTGTAGAATTAGAAATAGGATTAGTTTAATGTAAATAAGAATGCGATGTATAAAAGGTTAAAAGAGAGAGAATATGATGAGTATTAAGATACACGCCTATAGCGCAAAGCCTGTGGCTGGTGCTATATAAGCACTATGAGACCAATAAAGACTTCAATCAGAACACATTGGAGCAATAGTCTAACAAGACAGATCATAACGGGTAGTACTAAGACCATAGTAACAACTACAGCAGGTGATAGCAAGGATCGGAATAGCTTAGGCTCAGCCTTAAGGACGGAGTACTGGACATGACGGAGATTCTACAGATGGTCTCCGGGACAGGTAGACAGGAGGTGATGCTCCCACTAGCCATTGGGTATCTTAGACCTCAAAAGGGGAAGCTTAACCATAGCTGTTTGGAACGTTACTGATATTTTTAGCTGGCAAGATGCATGGCATGTATTGTATGGATAGAATGACTATTAAATTGTATCTTCAGACTGTCTCAATAGATATAATAAAATTATCTCTTGCCAAGCTTGTGTTCTTTGTAAACGAATGAGCCCCTTTAATAAGACTATCTACCACTGATGGACATATGAACATTCAAAATAAGATCTAATCGGATTAATAATGAAGAGCTAGCTAATATGACGAACAATGCTGAAGAACTCCCCCAATTTCTATAGTAATTGCCTTGATTGAATTATCATCAAGTTGCAAGTGAGTAGACGACATGTGATCAACATCACGCAGTCTAATGTAATATCGAACATATCCCCATAAGATACAAGCGAGACTAAGAACTATATTGATTAAAACATCATCTAATCAGCAACATAGAAATAACCACCATAAAGCTCAATTATTCCAACATTGGCAACGCCCATTGTGCATCAGATGAATGAACTATACAAATACAATATTTAATTTCTCCATTTGAAGAACAGCACTCAATAGAAAATTAAAAGTGTGAGCCAAACAATACGTTATATCATATCAATATTAGAAATAAATTTCATGATTCCTAAAACGGCATCAAATAACAGAATACTGGCACACTGTCCAAGTTTGAGTGAGGAATAATATCTATTGAGATCACACTATGAAAAGTGCATCAAACGTATTAATAATCTCGTTACGGTGAAAAATTACAAACCACCAGCATGCACAAAACAATAATACTTATAATTTAGAGAGAAACAGCTTTCACTACGCATGCACATCTAAGCCGTATTTGTCTAAAATATAATATTTATAACAGCACAAACATAATTGGTAACAAAACAAAGGTTAGTCCCAAGTGTCATAGGTCCACAGTACTATGCACTCCAGTGTGAGAAAGAGAAAGATTCGAAAGGTCTGTCAGCCCAATGTTTTTTTGTATTCTGCATCGTTCATTTTCATTTCTTCCCTGTAGGTTTTGAGGAAAACAAAATTCCATGCACCATCTTAAATAGGTTTTCCTGGTGACGTCTCATCTCCGTGCTGAGGGGTAGGATTGGAAGGGTTTTTCATACAAAAAAGTCAGGATTAGCAAGTTTACTCATGGGACATGTTCAGGTCCTGAAGACTTGCCAGGTTCATTAGATATACGATTTGAAGAGGACCTTGCATGCAAAGAAGACAGTTGACATTTGAACTTCTAATGCTCCATTTGATTGCTGAGACCGAACAGCCATATTGAAAGGCTCGAATACATGAATCACATCCAGGATGGGTGGTGGCTCCATTTGGACAGGTTATATTAACTTTGTCTATGTGTGACAAGATGTATGTCCCTGTTGAATAAACCTCAATGTTAGACCTTCGAAAACTCTATTGAATGAACAGTATAAAATCACAATGTTGTTTCACAGAACTTCCGCTTTTGGTCGCATTCTGAGGCTGAATTCTTTATCCTAGTTGGGGACTGTATCCTATCCCATCCTAAGATACACAAACATGAGGGGAAACAAGCCTAAATATGTGTGAAATCTGTCATTGAAGTGGAAGGGGTTCATCATTTTAAATGGTCATGTGACCTGACAGCGCCTGATTCCCTTGTCCCCGTCAAAGCCCACACTAACGCATGGTGTCCTAAGGGCCCCCCCCCCGTCACCCCCTATAGTTGCCTGGCCCCCCTGTCCCCGTCAAAGCCCACACTCATGCATGGTGTCCTAAGGGCCCCCCCCCCGTCACCCCCTATAGTTGCCTGGCCCCCCTGTCCCCGTCAAAGCCCACACTCATGCATGGTGTCCTAAGGGGCCCACCGCCTCACCCCCTATAGGCAACTGGCCCCCCTGTCCCCGTCAAAGCCCACACTCATGCATGGTGTCCTAAGGGCCCGTCTCCTCACCCCCTATAGGCACCTGGCCCCCCTGTCTCCGTCAAAGCCCACACTCATGCATGGTGTCCTAAGGGGCCCGTCCCCTCACCCCCTATAGGCACCTGGCCCCCCTGTCTCCGTCAAAGCCCACACTCATGCATGGTGTCCTAAGGGGCCCGTCCCCTCACCCCCTATAGGCGCCTGGCCCCCCTGTCCCCGTCAAAGCCCACACTCATGCATGGTGTCATATGGGCCCGCCCCTTACCCCCTAGAGGCGCCTGGCCCACCTGTCCCCGTCAAAGCCCACACTCATGCACAGTGTCCTAATGGGCCCGCCCCTTCACCCCCTATAGACGCCTGGACCCCCTATCCCAATCAAAGCCCACACTCATGCATGGTGTCCTAAGGGCCCATCCCCTCACCCCCTATATGCGCCTGGCCCCCCTGTCCCCGTCAAAGCCCACACTCGCGCATGGTGTCCTAAGGGCCCGTCCCCTCACCCCCTATAGGCACCTGGCCCCCCTGTCTCCGTCAAAGCCCACACTCGCGCATGGTGTCCTAAGGGCCCGTCCCCTCACCCCCTATAGGCACCTGGCCCCCCTGTCTCCGTCAAAGCCCACACTCATGCATGGTGTCCTAAGGGGCCCGTCCCCTCACCCCCTATAGGCGCCTGGCCCCCCTGTCCCCGTCAAAGCCCACACTCATGCATGGTGTCCTAAGGGCCCGCCCCTCACCCCCTATAGGCGCCTGGCCCCCCTGTCCCCGTCAAAGCCCACACTCATGCATGGTGTCGTATGGGCCCGCCCCTTACCCCCTATAGGCGCCTGGCCCCCCTGTCCCCGTCAAAGCCCACACTCATGCATGGTGTCCTAAGGGCCCGCCCCTCACCCCCTATAGGCGCCTGGCCCCCCTGTCCCCGTCAAAGCCCACACTCATGCACAGTGTCCTAAGGGGTCCGCCCCCTCACCCCTTATAGGCGCCTGGCCCCCCTGTCCCCGTCAAAGCCCACACTCATGCATGGTGTCATATGGGCCCGCCCCTCACCCCCTATAGGTGCCTGGCCCCCCTGTCCCTGTCAAAGCCCACACTCATGCACAGTGTCCTAAGGGGTCCGCCCCCTCACCCCCTATAGGCGCCTGGCCCCCTGTCCCCGTCAAAGCCCACACTCATGCATGGTGTCCTAAGGGGCCCGCCCCCTCACCCCCTATAGGCGCCTGGCCCCCCTGTCCCCGTCAAAGCCCACACTCATGCACAGTGTCCTAAGGGGCCCGCCCCCTCACCCCCTACTGGTGTCTGGCCCCCCTGTCGCCTCGGGGTATTGAAGATTTTCTCTGTGTCATGTACAGACCCTTGGGTTTTCTTATATTAGTACTAGTGGGGTGAAAGATAAGAGGGATAACAACTGTGTGAAAAGAAAAATTAAAAGTGCTGTGAGATCAGTGTGTTGGTGCGGGCCAGTAATCTCCCAGCTCCCAGGTAGTGGGGGCCCTAAGGCCATTTGATTGAGTGCCCTGTACAAATCATAGGATGAATTCATTGGATGCCCTACCAGCTACCCAGAAGTACATACTCATCTCTCAGTGTATATAGCAGTGCTTCACTTTCATCCAAAAGAAAAGGTGTTCAATCATATGATATGTTCTAGGCGCTATTTTACTACCAAACTCAGTTTTCAAATGAAAAGATAAGATGTGTAGGATAGATAGAATCAAAATAAGAAATTTTGGAACTGCTGAGTAATAATTTCACAGAATATTCACTAGTTGTTTGCCAAATGTTTCAGCTGCACTGCCATTCACCAATCTCTCCCTTGTGGGTGGGGCTCAGCTTTCATATCAGTAAATGACCTGTGTAGGTAGATATTATCAAATTATGATAGAAATAAGTATATTTGGAAGAGCTGTATAGGAACTGCTACCTAATAATTTCACAGAATATTTACCGGCCATTTGCCAGGCATTTGCCGGGCATTTAAGCTACACTGCCAGTGACTAACCCCTCACTTGTGGGTGGGGCTTATCTTTCATATCAGAAAATGATATATGTAGATATGATCAAAGAAGTTGAATTTGGAAGAGCTGTAGCAGTAGGGGACATTACCTCCCACATGACAAGTTTTACCTGCCCTAGGGAGGCGGGCAATGCTTATTGTTGAGTCCTGATTTGAATTACACAACTATTTCATTCTCTGGTCAGACCTGTAATATCATGTTGGGCATTACTATTTTATTGAAAGGACAATTAGATGACTACTTACACGTGTCAATAATTACCTTGCTGGTCTTCGTTCAGTCTTGGGGGTGACTGTCGCTGACTTGACAGGATCCACTGATGTGAAGGCGTCCCTGGTAGTGCCTCGTGATCAAAGGTAGATGGCAGTTAGTGATGTGTCCTTTACAATGGAACTGCATGGACTCCTGGAATGATCACTTATCATGCATTCTTCTGTTTATCCAGTTTGTCAGCGACAGCTGTGGATGATTAAATACAAGAGTTATGGGAAATTTATTTGAGCTTATTGTTGATGTTAACTGTCCTAATATATTATGTCCTATGACAGACCGATGAAGTGTGTTAAGTGGCAAAGTCCGAAATATATAGCAATCGTGTTCCTTACACTGCACGAAATTTGATATTTACATTTTACGAGAATTTTACAAGGCTTTCCCTTTCGATGGACCCACTTTAGTTACCATTACATAGTATTTACTTCATCTTGGCATGAAAAAGTAAAGGTCTTAAAGGTGAACTTACAGTCATCTTTAAGTGCTGAATCAAAGTCAGTAATGGCCCCCATTTCTACTCCTTTAATTAGAGATTAAATGTGCTTCTCACAAAATGTAAATGTCTCTAAATGTGACACAGAATCAGGAAATCCCTCTAAATTTCAGTAATAGTCATGATGGCAATATGTAAAGAAATCTAAATGTCATGAAGCCCTTTTAATTTAGGTACATTTATTAAGAAGCAATCTATCTTTACTTTTCTTTAAACAATTCTAATTGATGTGCATTTACATCAAAGACTTACTATTAGGTGGCTTTAGAAAGGACTACTACTGTCTTAAATTGGATTTAGGTACAGATTGTCATTGTCTTTTAATTATTGTCTTTACATATGGGCTTTTTTTTTTATAATATTTTTATTTGATGTCTTCAGATAGAGTCTGCTCTTCCAGATGTTACAAAGTATATCTCTAGTCTATACAGTCTTTATACAGTATTATCATTTTATATATAGAGATATATATATTTAATGAATATGAATAGTGATATAAATAATAATAATAATTTGGAAATCTATATTCTAGATTGCACGACATTCAAGACGAGATGAAATGAACTGACCCCAACTATGAACATGATTACGGGAAAAATCATGAACTCATCAGCACAATGCCAGTAATATACCCATCAACAAAATATATTTTTTATCTTTAATTTAAATTCAAATTTATTTTCAAGACTCCTCACACCTCCCGGAATTGACAGCCATAACTTGGCACCTCTATAATAAGGTGATTCTTTAGCCTCTTCTGTTCTTGGTTTTGATAATCGGAATTGGGTTGTCACTTAATTTCTAGTAATTCTTTTTTGTTTCTTGACCCATACTCCTTTTTCTTTCCAAGAGAACATTAAATTCAACAGATGAACTTTCCTTCTACTTTTTAAAGTTGTCAATTTTGAGCGACTCAGAAGTTCTATTCGTGGTAAATCAATTGGATTACTAATCTGATGGCATGGACTATCCTCAGGGCTTTATACTGTAATTTTTCAAGCTTATCTACTTCACGCTGCTTACAACAGTCAATTAAAAAATCTCAGTATTCAAAGTAAGGTAAAATTGTTTGTTTATAAACAAGCAATGATGTTTGAACTGTTAGACATCTCCTTAGCTTTTTCAGTTTATAGACTTTCGCGTATGCCGTTTTATAACCATGATCAAGATGTTTTTTGAAATCTAGCTTATTTGAAAACCACACGCCCAAATACTTATAGCTAGATGTTTCCATTAGGGCTTCAGATGATGTTGTAATTGAAACTTGTTTTTCAGTATCCTTATTAATCAACATCAGTTTGGTTTTCGATACATTCATCATCATCTTATTATCAGCACACCATAAGTTTACAACATCAAATGCATTCTGCAATTGACGTTCTAGTATTTTGATATCACAGTCAGAGTCAAATACAACTGCATCATCCGCGAATAATAAAATACTATTTTTACCTACATAGTCAATGAGGTCATTTATATAATAAATGAATAATAATGGCCCCATGACCGAGCCCTGAGGAACGCCGTTCAGCACTTGTACTTTAGAAGATATCATAGAATTTACCTTTGTTATTTGCTGTCTACATGCCAAATAGTCAGTAAACCATTTAAGAGCATTTCCTGTAACCCCACCTAGCTTTAATTTCTGAAGTAATTTGTTGTAAGAGACCATATTAAAAGCTTTACACATATCCACAAAAATGCACCCAATTATTCTCTTTTTATCCTTCTGTTCGAAAGCATAACTAACTTCATCACTGATTGCATAGTCAATTTACCAGCCTGAAACCCATATTAATCTGATGCAATTAGATTATTGCATTCTAAGTACGATAAAAATTGCTGATGGATGATTTTTTCTATCAGCTTACCTAAAATGGGTAATATCACAATTGGTCTCCAATTTGTCATCTTTAGGGGGTTACCTTGTTTTGGGATTGGCGATACAATACCTAGTTTCCAGTCATCTAGATATATTCCTCGTGTTATTGATTCATTTACCAGACAAAGTATATTATCTGCATTTAAGATTAAAAAAATCATTCAATATTTTCGCCGATATTGATAAATATCCAGATGGCTTATAAATATTGATACCACGCAATAATTCCATAAGATATTCAAGATCGATTGGTTGGAAGACGTTACACTCATAAGATGGCAATGGTCCATTCAAAAGGCCAATGTCACTCTCCGGAGTATCATTGGAGATTTGATTTCCCAATACCGCATAATATTTGTTCATATAATCTGGTAATTCATCATTCCCTATTAACTGATTATCTGTATCTTCAATACGTATATTATATCTTATGCCTTCAGTCGGATCAAGTAAATTCTTTAGCTCTCGCCAAAATTTCTTATGATCATCTTTAGCCTCATTTAAAACAGTCCTAAGATAGTCATCCTTTGCATTATGAATCATCCTATTTATTTTATTTCTAGCCCGTCTAAACAATGTTAGATTGTTCAAATAAGACATTTGATAAGCTTCTATAACATCAGGACTAGTTGCAGAGGATAACTTGTTTTTAACCTTTTTCAAATTCCTTGCAAAATAATTGCGGTCAGAAATCTCCTCTAATATCTCCAAAGTCAGCCAAGGAGTCTTATCATTACGGACCTTAATATCCACAACAGGACAGTACTCATCTAAATAATTAGTCAAAATTTCTTTTAATTCTGTCCATGCATATTCAAGAGAAGAATCATCATCAAAATCATAATCCAATTTTCCATGCCTACTAAAGAATTCCGACAATAATTCTTGGCTATGATTCCTATAAGTTCTGCCACGTGAGATATAAGTGTCTTTTTTGTTTCTATTTTTATTTTTAATACAATAAATAGGAAAATGATCACTCAATGCTTCCTGTAGTACTCCATGTCCACTAATATAATCACTATTACTTAAAATAAGATCTATAGTAGATGCTTTATGTTTACCATATCGAGTTGGTGAGGTTATTAATTGTTTTAATGAAGTCATTTTTATCAACCTGCATAGATTTAGTGTTTCTATTACTTCTGTCACCTACATCTATATTGAAATCGCCTAAGATAAATACTTCACGACTTTGATACAAGGGGTTATTCATGACTGATTTAAGAGTTTTAAAAAACTTATCTACATCACCAGCAGGTGGCCTATAGATACAAAGGAATAACTGTTTTCTATGGTTGGGTGTCTGATGATCTATAGTTAACACCTCTGTATCAGATATTGATAAGTCAGGCAGAACTGTACAATAGTCTGAAAATTTGGAGGATATATAGAAGGCCACACTGCCACCCCTTTTATTTTCAATTCTATCTTTCCTAAAAAATTTGAATTTCATAATATTTAATATTTCATCAGTAATCAAAGGTGTCAGCCAAGTTTCAGTCAAACCTATTATATCAATATTATTACCTAACAGTCTAAGCTGGGGTAGCTTTGGCCATAGGCTACATATATTCATATGCAAAAATTTCATACCTGGCATTGTGCTGAGTTCATCAATTCCTTTATTAATATCCACTGTCATCCGGACATTCGTATTGACATACAATTCTATGAATCAGTTCCAAACTCATCTCGTCAACAATGATAGCGATCCATACAATTCCCCTATGTCTATCCCCCAAAAAAGTGGTAACAATATGAGCTGAACACGCTAATATCATTACAATAATTTTTTGGCAACAAAATACTATTTAGAATAAAAACAAAAACTATTTAGAATAATTCAATTAAATTAAAGTTAGAATATTAATAATAATATCAAATACGATTTTACAAGAAGAGTAATAAGGTGAGTGTATCCACGATTCCTTATGTTATCATCTCAATAATTAGATACAATAACATTTCATGTCATGTATGAAAGGTCCCGCCACCAGTTACATAATTCATTATAACAGGGATGTCTATTTTGGTTACTAGACTGTGTCGTATGATACCCTCATTAGATTACCAGGGGTCTAATATTATTAAAGTAATGACACATTAGAGAAAATCATCTATTTCGATAATCAGTCCATAGTATCATATATCCCGATTAGATTATCAGGAAATAAGCCCCGGCTCCACTGCCCAACTCAACTCAACTCGATTGTCGTAGCTTCTGTTGGCGCCATATCCCTGACTGTCTGGTCTTAGCAAAAACCCTTTAGCATGACATAGGCTAAAACTGGATTGCCGTACATAGACCCTATAGTAACATATACATATTGCTACTGCACACCCCCTAAGACCCAACTATCCAGTCGTACATCTTCAACATGTAAAGATGTACGACCCGACGGATTGGTCGTAGCAAACTGCTATGACTCCAGTCGTAATCCCGGCTCCACTCTAAGACTGAGGCCAACTCAACTCAACTCAACTCAACTCGATCGTCGGGCAGTGGAGCCGGCCCTTTAAATATCAATAATGCTGCGATTAGATTATCGGGTTTAATTATATTCTTTAATTAAACTTAATTTAGTTCAATGTAAAGTTCAATCCATATCCTTGCTATTATCAGAATTCCTGCCTCTGTACACAGGAAATTGCCCCTTGTTGGTTAGTTGTGATTGCCATTACGTCGATTCTTTCGAATGACCCTATCAATGTATACACTGATCTTTGCTGCTGCTGCCGTTGCTCCCGTGGGATGAAGACCATCCCTCAAACGGTAATACAGGTGCCTTACAGGGCATAGCGACCCATAAACCTGTGTATGATGTTCCCAATAAAGGGAGTAAAGAGCCCATCTTCAAGATTCATCCGATTGATGCGTCTATTCATCTCCATTACACTGTGATCCACTACAGTCAGGCATGTGGGGTGGAGTAGTGGTTAGAGTGTTTGTCTGTTGCGCGGGCGGCCTGGGTTCAATCCCGGGCTGGGGTGAGCTGGCTGCTGCCCCCCTCTACATGTCTCCCAGTGGCAACAACTGGGTTATCAAAGGTCTCTAGTAGACCACCGACTGTTGTGTGTAGGGCCCTGCCTATGGGACCCTGCACATTAAAGAACACCTGCCTTGGTAAAAGTGTAGGGGTATGGTCTCTATCTTCTCATACATTCGATCATTCCATGGATACGATCATCAAGGACAGGATTGTCAAAATCATGTTCTCGCCGTGATATAACCTTAAATGTTGATACGGCGTAAAACCCCAATAACCAACCAACCATCCACTACAGTCTGCAATGGATGACGGTCATTTTCTCGGTTGTATTTGGAAATATCCAAGCCATACAAAGGACACACCACAATCATTATTATAGGAAAACATACAGAGGTTGACAGTACAACCCTGAATACGAGGTGGGAGTCAAAAAATTACTGCCTGAGGCCGTTAGGCTGAGGGCAGTAAATTTTCTGACATCCCACCGAGTATTCAGGGTTGTACTGTCAACCGAGGTAAGTTTTCCTTATATTATATACCATATTTTGTAAGTTATAGATCTAAGCAAAAGAGAAAGGAAATTACCAGTGGAGCAAAGTGGGCAGTATTCCAATGTATTGATTATGCACACACTGTGACTGGTGTCAAGCAGTTTTCCCTAATATTCTTTATTTTCTCTTAAATGAGGATTCTATCACTATCTCCATTTAATTAGACTGCATTATTTTACCTGAAATTAAAAAAATAATTATGCAAATCCATTCAGAACTCACAAAATAAGGAGAAAAACATTTTACACAGTAAAGCAAGGTGGGCAGTATACACGAATACTGCCCACTGTGCCAATACACCAAAAATATTGAATGACAGTGTCCAGTTAGTATTCATCATGTATTTTGGCATTGGTATATAATATTCCAGGCAGTTCTCTCAGTAAACGCTGTTTGGCATCATCCAACTCTTCTGTTACATATTCATACAAGTACCAGGGGTTATTAGAAACCAACGTTAGGGCTCCTGTACTACGTAGTCGAACTGTCATGTTCACTATGCCACTACTTAAATTACTAACCAGCCCGTCCAACAGTGACAATGTGACAACCTCTACAATACTTAAGCTAGTCAGCTAGGCCTCCCTAGCCAAATGTCACAAGGTGCTATATGTCACAAGGTGCTAGATGATAACAAAACAACAGCTGATACATTTCTAGTCCCATAACAAAACAACAGCTGACACATTTCTAGTCCCATTCTAACTATGGTATATGCTTGTTAGCTTAAGATGTCTCATCAGTGCTGCACTATTACTTATAAACGTATCCTAACATAGATATGTCACATCTTACCTAGGTATTTTTTAAGTCATACATCTGTTAATATATGTTTCATGTCACCTGCTTGTATTACTGTTATTCTGTAAGGTAGTCACGTACTTATCCATAACTTAAGTCTATTCTAGGCTAGTAACAGCCTAAGATGTCTCACAAATGCTGCATTATTACTTATAAATTTATCCTAGCATAGATTGTCACATCTTACCTAGATATTTTTAAGTCATATATCTGTTAATATATGTGCCATGTCACCTGCTTGTATTACTGTTATTCTGTAAGGTTGTCATGTACTTATCCATAACTTAAGCCTATTCCAGGCTAGTGACAGCTTAAGATGTCTCACAAATGCTGCATTATTATTCATAAATTTATCCTAGCATAGATTGCCACATCTTACCTAGGTATTTTAGGTCATATATATGTTAATATATGCTCCATGTTACCTGCTTGTATTACTGTTATTATGTTAATGTAGTCATGTACTTATCCTAACTTGAGCCTATTCTAGGCTGGTGACAAAACTACACTACAGCACAAAGTTGCTCTGCTGTGACCTTGTCTATGTATCTATACCTGACATTTGGATCCTGTAGATCTTTCAGTTGTCAATAAAAGTGTACTACTACTACTACTACTACTTTATCCCCACACTGAGGTAGCGGACGTCATGGTAATCATATCTGTAATCACGGATATAGTTATCTGCTAACCGTTCAATTGTTGTTCCACTATAGTATATCGAATCTGCAAGACCCAATTGCAGTTTTCTGCCCCTTGAATCACTTCAAACCGTCACATTCGGCATGGTAGTGTTCTTTAGATATATGTAATGCAACTTACGTGTCTTGTGCCGAGCACCGGCTACCTCTATAGGGTATACGGGTACAATGACATACTTACCTGTAACCAAATGTGTCATCTGCTATGAGGTGCCTAGTGTAACCCCTTGTCCGCTCTGATTTTTTCCTCATCAATATTTCTCCCAATTTGTTCTCCCCTTTGAGCTCATGCCCTTCATATTCTGTGGAATTAAAGGGATAGCCCCCAGCCCAGTATGGGTGAGTTGTTCCATCAATGAGTCTTAAGCCTGGTCCCCACAGGCCGACTAGTTTGAAAGAAATCGACGGCGACCAACGTGAATTTCGGCGGTTTGGTCGCCCGACGACTAACCTTAAAAGGGCGCCATGATGTTTGGCGACCAAACCACTAATCGCCGTGGTTTCAGGGCGTAATATTTGACATGTTTGATATTTTCCTCTAGTCGCCGTCGATTAGTGCAGTTAATCGCCGGGCAGGGCGGCTTAGGTGTTCTCTAGTCGCCGTTAGTTTGATACCAAAAGCGTCCCAACGTGGAGATTAATTTTTTACTCCCCTGACAATTAGTTGGTCGCCCAGCGACCAATATTTCTTCCTTGATTGCCGGTGAAATGCACTAATCGCCGTGGTTTAGTCGCCACGTGGGGACCCGCCTTTAAGGGATGAGTGACCACCAAGGCATCTGCTAAGTCTGGATGTTGATCATACTTCGCTTCGTTTAGTCCTTCCATGTGACCATAACTCATTTTTTGCCATTCTTCATCCAGTTGTAACCCTTTTCCCAGGTGGTGTATTACTAGGGTATCCTGGGCCGATTCTATTCGCACATCCACTGACGACTACACATCTAAAAAAACACACATCCACGGGCCCACGCCAATGACTTTGAACCCACGTGCAATGACTTTGAACCCAAGTGCAATGACTTTGAACCCACTAGAATTCTTGGAGGTGTGAAGGTGTCCACAAGTCATCGCACGTGGGCCTGTAATCATCGCGCATGGGGCTGAGATCATCGCGCGTGGGACTGGAATCATCGTGCGAGGCTACCCCTGGATGTGTAGGGGACCCAGGTGTAATGATTCCCGTCATTACGAGTGGGTTCCCGTGGATGTGTAAAGGACCCACGCGCAATGTTTCCCGTCATTAGGCGTGGGTTTCCTTGGATGTGTAGGGACCCACGCACAATGATTCCCGTCATTACACGTGGGTTCCCTTGGATGTGTAGGGGACCCACGCGCAATGATTCCCGTCATCACGCGTGGGTTCCCGTGGATGTGTAGGGGACCCACGCGCAAGGATTCCTGTCGTTTAGATGTGCGAATAGACGGTCCCAGTATCCTGCTCTTTCATTATTTTGGCAGCTTATGCGGTATTTTTGGCCTGGAGCGCATGTAGATTCATATAGCCCTGTTCTACACTGTTGTAGCTTCTCTCTTTGTATGTGATGGGGACTTTGTAAAGATTACTGTATTTGGCCGTCTTGCCACTGAAAACAAGACCCCCACGTACTTTGCGTAGCCTCTGTTTTGGGTCTGGTGCATTCTTTCTCCTTTCTTTCTCGTCATTAGCAAAATTCTTGCCCGATTTCTTTTCTGATTTCTTGGAATTTTCTGGATTTGTTGTTTGATGTTGTTGATGGTTCCCTTCTGTTGTAGGATGGAATTGCTGCTGCACTTTTGAGAGGGAATTCAACCAATATGTTTTCCCATCTATGTACATTCCATCATGTTTTAGCAGAACCTCAGCACCCATTTCACGTGCTTTGATCGCAATCATGCGGGCATCTCTATGTAGTTTACGTGTTTCTGGATCCTCATCTGCCATGATCCAGGTATTTCTATACCTTTCAATTGCTTGTAATTTTGATTTATTTCTCAGAATATCGTCTCTCATGTAGGTTCTTACAAAGCGTACTCTTAACGGCCTGGTGAATGATCTTTCTGGGTTTGCTGGTTGTTTCCTGACGTTGATCCTCATGGCAAGATTTATATCAGTTTTCTGTATCTCCACCCCCATTTCTTTTCCAAGTTCTACCATGACTTCTCGGAGATCTTTATTGGTTTTCTGTTCAACACCATTAATGATGATATTTAGCCTTCGAGGTGAGAAGTAAGCCTGTTCTTTTGGACGTTGAGTAGCCTGTGCATAGGTCAATTTTGGTTCTGCGGCTTTCAGCTTCAGTCTTTCAATCGTGTCCATCAGTTCCTTAATTTCAGCTTGCTGCCTTGTCATTTCTGCTTTGAATTTGCCCATGTTCTCTGTGTTCTGATCTACTTGGGATTTCACTGACGCTAGTTCTTTCTTGGTGGCCAATTTTCTGATAGATCTGTCTATGTGTTTTTTGGTGGGGAGTTTATCTAACTTGCGTAACACCAGATTGATCAGTGGTTCATTTTCCGGGACTCCCATGTCATCTTCTTCATCTTCCATATCGTCACTTTCTCCTTCAGAATCGGTGAATACTTGGCTCCCCATAGCAGCGGGCTCCGGGGCGTCCTCCGTTCCGGTCTGTTTACCTTTAGGTGTTTGTTTCCTATACACCTTTACCATGACCCTGTGCAGTGCCCCACTCAGCCCACTTTTGGGGCTTTTGGTAACTGGGTCACTTCACTCCCTATACCTTAACTATGGGAAAGCCCTAAAAAAGTGTTTCAATTTGAAGTCACTAGGGGGCGCCATCTTAATGAAAAAGATGTATACCGCGTCCGCGTTGGCATAGTGTTGTCCGGAGTCTACCGTGTATTTCTTTTTACTTCAGTATATTCTCCTTCCCTTTCTTCCTCAACTACATCAATCCTTTGTTATTTGTTCTCTGGTGATAATATACTGGTAAGGTTTCCAGAATTACGTAGGGTATGAGAGGTATCTTCAGTATAGATAGTTTTTCCCGGATTTTTGCCTTCTTCTTTTACCATAAGTCGCCATTCAGCATTTGCACATCTACACCAGTTACCACTAGCAGCTTGAATTCAAATGTTATTGTTTATATGAATCAGCACGGAACCTTTGATCTTGATGGCTTATGATGCAAATATGTATCCTACTTAAGCCCTATGGTCACCTGTTCGTACTCCATACGTTTACAATCTTCTGTACAAGAGATGCATTCTCTTGGTTGAATTCTGAGTAAATTTCGAATCTTGGGTACAGTTCACCACGCAACGTCCGCACAGCGTTACTCCATTACTCTTTTACGCTTTAATCATCTTTTATTGACCTGACATATGGACCATGATCATCTTTTATTGCCTTTATGTACAGCCATTGGTTCTGACATTCCTTGGTGAGTCGGGGTTTGCAAACTCTAGGATGAAGAGACTTTGGGGTTGTTTCAGTCCCGAGTCGATGAAGATGTCGAGCAGGAAACCGAGGTGTAAGATTAAGAGTTGTGCCTCATGTACGAGGGTGAACGAACGGGACTGTTGGGGAGTCGGGGCTCTCAAGAGTCAGGGCATGAGGTGTTTTTGGTGGGTATGGCGTGTCTTGGGCATCAAGGCAGAGTGTATGTGTAGTCCCGCGGGCCCATCCTGGGAGTTGGGTCGTCGCTCGCCTAGCCCTGTGGCCGAGCGGGTTGCACCTTCATCCCTGCTATGTTGGGTTGGCTGCTCACTATTTTGCGTTTCCATGCCTGGCCGGTCTTTCAGTCTCATACCATACGGGTCTTTGTACCATCTTCGGGCTTCTTGGACCATTGCCATATTTACTGATAACATTTATCATTTAGCTTAGTGTTACTGGCTCGCCTACATCTATTATTGCATATCTTCAACTTAGGCCAATTTGGCGGCCAGTTGCCTTAAAGAAGAGACAACTGTCTTTTTTGGGCCTTCATGCCCCTTTTTATAGTCTATTAGTTGATTCTGATCGGTCAATCTCAACCAAGTGACCATTCTGAAGTCACATCCAGTTAGAACATGGTTTCGTACTTTCATGCAAGATTGGGTCTAATTTCGTACCTCTTTCATACCTTACATTTGACATTTGTTACAGCATCATTCACTTATTTCTCATCATTCATTCTAGTTTGTACCTCTAAAAAATAGATGAATGGGCAACTCATTACATGACCATACATTTCGAGAAAAAGAATAGCTTCGAAAAATACAATATTGGGGCACAAATGCTTTAACTCCAACAAGCATCATCATTATGGATATCACATATACTCTTCCTGTGACATCCAACTCAGTATGTCAGATCAGGTCACACATGAAAAACCCAAACTTGCTAGCATATTAAAAGCTAAATTTGATTATGAAAAATAGTCAATGAGTCTTTAAGATCATTTTCAACTGTGTTATTGTTTGATACATTTTAACTCTTTGATAAATGTGCCAGCTTTTTGACATGGCTAATGAAATTGTCTGAATTCATTCCGGAAGGGCAAAATACACTGACAATGATATCAACATTGACATAAAGTAAGTGTATTAATTCTGAGATACTGACAGATAATAATGCTTATTTCATATTTTTGTTTAGGGCACTCAGGATCCAATTGTACATCTGTAAAATACCTGACCAATTTAGTTTTCAGACTAAGAGACTAGATAGTTGTAAACTATCAAGTTGTAATGAAAATGAAAAAAAAATCAAATAAATAAATAAATAAAATAAACTTTAGCCCTAATCCATATCAAGACCTAATTCAAAACTTTAAACTCAATGATTAGGAATAGTGCCTAAAAATAAATTCAACAGTAATGCAAATTAGACAAAAGAAAATAATCAAATGTTTCAATGAATAGACAAAGTGGATGTAAATACATCAAGTCTTACCTTGCAATGTATTTGTATGGACTTACGCAAGTTTCTCAACAGTTCAGACTGTCTCCTTTCCCCAGTCGGTGATGTGCTCAAGAGCCAAACTTGTCACTGAATTGACCCATCTGCATGATATCATATTAAAGGCTTGGATGTCATGATGAGACTGTCCAACCATGTAATACAACTTCATAGTCTTAGTAGGTGAATGTGGGGAGGTCTTTGCTCGACGACACCTTTATGGTCTTACCCCGTGCCAAGCAGAGCCATTGGTATCTTTCCTTTCAATTTTTTATGATTTGCTTGGAAAGTTTCCATCATATTCCTGATATAATACTTATACTAGGAATGAAATGGAAAAGAAGAGCCAATTTGAGAAAGTGAATGCTTATAGCTTAATTGTGTTTTACTTTAGCTTAGTTATATTTTATTGATACAATTTACAAATAGTTTATCTACATCCAGACAAAATATGAACTTCTAAAATTATACATTGTAAAAAATATATACAAGGTACTTGTGTGGGCTTTTAGTGAGTTGTACGATGGGACCTGCCTTTGTCCCCCGGTTCAGCAGACTCGGGGGACAAGCTGGACCCCTCTATCATTAGTAAGCGACCAAAAACCCACTACCTTCATTTCACTGCTGAAGGACAACTGTGAACTACATTATTTATCTCTCTGCTATCTCACATCTTAAGTAATAAACCCCATATCCATTTTTTGCAGTTTGTTGATAAAATTGAATATTGATGTAGTTATAAGTCAATAAAACTTACCTTTGTCCCTTTCATCTAAGGAAACCCTCAACAGATTGTGCATAATTTATAATCAGGTGTGGCTGTTGTTTTAGGCAATTAGTCATCATGATTGACAAGTGTGTTAGCTAATTCAACAAAGAGATGAGAACTCCGGTCTGCTTTCCTAATCATCCCTCTGTGCTCTGTCGCATAACCAAATTCTCCCAGCAATATATCGTTCCACAAGGATGCCACTGTTGCGACAGGTCCCACTGTTAAAAATTATGGCTTTTCTACTGGGCTGATTTTGATTATGTAAATAGTTCTGAGAAATAGACATTTAGATCTAAAATACCTGAAATTTTCAGTTTGGAAAATTATCAGAAGTGGGTGAAAATGATGCTGAGTTTTGGCACAACAGTGAGTTTCACATTTCTGAGAGTTTAACATTTCCCAACAAAACTATTGCTGTTTTTATTATGTGACAGGCCACTGTCTACAGAGGCCTTACATATTGAGAGGTCCCCAGAAAACGTTGATCATTGGGGTCAGAAATGGGGGATTTAGAAAAGTTTGTTTAGTCTACAACTCCTGACCTTTCTGTACAAGCTTGTTATGAAAGCTACAAAAACACTATGTTTGCCAGAGTAAAGAATGATATAAAAAAATGAATAAATAAAAGAGACCAGTAAGGACTCTCCAACGCAGTACTCACAGTACCACCGTGACGCCACTGCCAACTTTAACTATCCTCAACATCGAGACCTGTATGAGAGAGTGATGGGCGGTCATTGAAAACATTGAAAAGCCTATCATGAATACATGTTTGAGGAAGTGTAAAATAGAGTACATTTCCCACAAAAGCCTACATATATCTTCTTTGTTTAAAGTACAGTATATGGTATGTGTATAGCTATATGTATAAATGAATTGTTTAGGCAGAGGCAAATGATGAACATGTTCTCATGTTGTTGCCATGCCTGGCCAGTCACCCCTGGTTAATATGTTACTATAGGCCTGTGTGTTCATTTAGCTCTGGGCTTTGTAATTTTGGGGGCCTTGCCAATTTACGTCCACCCTGGTCCCTCACTGCTCCCCATCCTTCCCCTCCCTGTCCTGGGGGCATGATGGTGGAAAGGTATCAAAATAACACAGATTTACTTATTTTCATGGTTTTGAACATCAAGTTATTTGGATTTTATGGATATGAGAGGTTACACAGGGCAAGTTTGAGACTTAGAAATACTGTAATTCTTGAGATATTTCTGTGAAAACATTCAAACACGTTTATTCAGATGTAAGTTACCTTAGATGGCCAGAAGTATCCCAGCATTGAGATTGCCTGGAATCCTAAGATAAGCTCAAATGTGATGTTTTTTGCTCACCTTTCAAGGTGGGTCCACATCTTTGTGTGGGATTAAGTTGATGGTGGGTGAATCACTCCAGGCCAGTGCCAGGAGATTGACATCTCTGTGTTAAAGGAAACCTTGCACATAACTTCAGGGCAGTTATTTTTCAATGAATTCAATTCAGCTGGTTATATACAATCTGCACTATCAATGTACGCAAAACCAAAGGAAAATTCCTAGTTTATGCAGAATTATGGGACATTAAAAATCTTGTATTTTATATCATCTTTTTGAGGGAAATAATTAATGACATAGCAAGGGGAGTTCCTGGGGAATCCCATCTGCCTTTATAAGGGAATCCCCGTCCCTGTAAAATTTGTAATAAGGGTTATGCTCTCTTACCCAAACTATATATATTTGACCCAATGCAACTCATGGTAAATTAAAATATCTATCTATCTGTAACCATTTATCGATCAAAGAATCCCAAAGGAACTTTAGAAGAAATTCCCATAGCTGTGACGTAGCCATGGGAGCACTGAGCAGCCCAATATTCAGGGGATTCCCTAAAATTGAATTTGTTTCCCAAATAATTCCCTAAAACCTCAACCTCATTCTAAAACCATCACGTTTTTTACTTTAGAATTTTTTTTTAGAATACTTGTGTTAAGGTAATCACACAAAATATAGCAAGTCGTGAATTTATGTGCAAGTTTTCCTTTAATGTTGGGGTAACATGTCACAACATCAACAACAAGGATATGGCGTTTTGATAATGTTGGAGCAACTTTCTGCATTAATTCTTGTTACATTACACTGCTAGGTTGCAGCAACACTCTTTTGATGACTAATAACATCAATAACATCACTGCAACCAACTTTTGCAACCTCACATTGTGATGTTCTGATAATGGATAACATTTGTGTAACATAATTTATAAGGCTAACATTATGATCTCACTGAAAAATGTTCTGTTTATGTGTGGTTGTGACCTCACTTAAAGAGGATGTCACAATAACATTCTACAACCTAACCATAAAAGATGGTAACAGTAACATTCTGTTTAGGTAAGGTTAAGGCCTGATCAGAACATCACAATTATGTTCTGTTGGGTGAAGTTGGGACCTTCCCTGGTCAGGAAGTCACAACAATGTTTGGTTTAAGTCTAGTCCTCACCTAATAAGAATGTCATGATGTTTAAATTTGATCTTGACCAAGCCTCACCAAAATGTTGTGATATCATTCTGTTTTGGTTAGGTCTCAAGCTCCCAGAAAAATAATGTAACAATTACGTGCCATTTTAGTAGGTAACAGACCAACCAAAATTGTATGGTGGCAAAACATGACAAACCTTGATGAACTCACTACAGGATATTGAAAAATGGTGTAATTCGAATGTTCTGTCTCTGAATGTTAAAAAAAACAAAGTTGTGTTGTATGGCATGAGGCAAAAGGTCAGAAAAGCGGAAACGCCCAAATTAATCCTGAATAATAAGTTGTTCCCTCTTACAAGTACCTAGGGGTAATATTTGACTCTGCCTTAACCTTCAAATCCCACATATCGTCCATCATTAAGACTGTTTCGCACAAACTCTAAATTCTGAGCAAAGTACACTGTTACCTCACACAGAAAATGGCAACTCAGGTCTACAAAAGCATGGTGCTCCCCCTATTTGACTATGCGGATATCATCTATGGTAATTCGAACATGTCTGTAATAGGCAAGCTCCAAAACCTACCAAATTATTGGCTACACATATGTACAAAAACGTATGAGAAAAACCAGCAAGTTAACCTGCATAAAACAACCAAAGTAGCCACATTCAGGAACAGGAGATTAGCTCATCTTCGGAACATTATGTATAAAACTAAGGATCTTCAACCTGAATTGTTAAAAAAGTGTCAAAAGATTACCAGACTTCATGATGGTCCTGTATTTAATTCATGTATTCCAAGAATTGAGGCTTGTAAACGTAATGTTTTTTACGCTGGAGCACTAGAGTGGAACTGGCTAAATATTGAAACCAGGAAGCTTCATAACTTTAAAACCTTTAAGCTGGCCCAAAGGAATTGGCTAAAACAATCAATCGTACACTGGAAACTGTCACATTATTGGTATCTCTATAATGGATGTGACTTGAATCATATTTTAACCCCAACCTTATTTTCTTTTTCTTTTCTTTTCCTTTCCTCTTCTTTTCTTTTCTTTTCCTTTCCAATTCCCCTTCTCCCTCTCCTCCCCTGCTGTTTGTTTTAATAAGCCCTGTAGTAAGCTTAAGTTAATTTTGAACTAAATTTTGAACTACATTCAAACCAAATTCGAACTAAATCATGTGGAGCTGGAATTGAATATGCTTACTGAACCAGAAACTAAACTGCCCAAATGGTAATCATGCTTATGATTATAATGTGATTATGGTAATTAGCATGTGTGCAACTCTACTGCCTGTCTCCTATCGAATCTATTGAATCAACTAATTAGTCAATGACTGATCATGCAAAATAATTGTGACATTTTATGTTAGCCGTACTTACTTATTTACCGGAGCTTACTGAACTCCGAAGACTTTCAGGCTTTGAAATTGTTCTTATAATACTTCACTGTACCGTATACTGCTAATGCTGGTGATTCAACGAAAACCGGTGTGTGCCGATGTTGATCCAGTTGAAATAAAGTAGTAAAATATATATATATATTGCACTGTGGCTGGGATGAGATAGCTCTTATTGTACCATTACTTGCCAGGGGTCTGTTTCAGATTATTGGGTCTACTATTGGGTTGTCCCCTGTGGGAACTGAGGGTGGGGGTTGTTAAGACGCTATCCTACATACAGACGCTATCTAACAAAATTCAATATTTGTCAACTAGCAGCACTATAAAGAAGCTATCCTACATACAGATGCTATCCAACAAAACATTTTCTAACCTTCTATACCACCCTATACCCTATTCTATTTTGCATGCCTTTTCCATACCCTAGGTCTACATCAACCATACCCTGCATACTCATCAAACCCTGGAACTATTATTATGGTGACTGAGTATATATGGAGATATCAAAAGGAAATGCAGGCTTCTGATTGGCTGACTGTGTACCAGACCCAGTGCATGCCTGTTTTGTCACTTAGCAACTCTTTGTGACTTAACATCTGCATAGGATGCTAAGTGACAATTGTTTTGTCACTTAGCAGCACTTTTGTGGCTTAGCAGCTTGTGCAGCTGCTATCCTACAAAAATGTGCTAAGTGACAAGATTTTGTTGGATAGCATCTGTATGTAGGATAGCGTCTTAACAGATGGTTTCTGTAGGAACTCCCTGGAAAGAAAAGGATTCTAGCAAAACCCTTGCTGGTTATAAGACGTAACTATTGGGGATGCTGTGGCCTCAAAAGGGGCCACAGCAAGAATGCATGGAACTTTATATCCAACATGCCGTATGAACAACCTGTAAGCGTCCAGGATACTAAAATCCATAACTGTGACTTTAACCATGAGCATGACTAGCGTGACCACATGAACTTAGTGTGAATAATTCCTGAGGGTCCTCCATACCTCAGGCCTTAAGCTGTCCCAAACATATTGAACACTCAGATTGTTTATATCTTGATGTTACTTTGTGAGGGAATACTAAAGGTTCACTTTTTGTGCACTGCCATTGGTTTAGTTATTATTCCATTATTACTAGTCAAGGTTAAAGTTAGTCTCCGATCGGGTTGTTCAGATCCAAATGCAGACAACACTTTGAAGAGGTCAAGTATATTGTGGAATAAGCTGCAGTACTACAAATATGCCAATGTAATTCACAATGAGTACTTAACAATAAGTTCAATACGACAACAGATCCGGGCTTCCCTATCACTAGTCCACTCGCTCTGAGTAGTCCTGTGGAATAGTGCAGTTCTCCTACTGGTCACCAGATTTCATCATAGACTTAGTATGTCTCCTCCACCATGCTCCCGAATCCTAAAGGTTGGTATTGATCCAAACGTTTATCGCTCTCTGCCTGATTCTGGTTACTACCTACCCTTTTATACTACCAGTTATTGATTTTGTATAACTGTACATCCCATGGCAGTGCTGCCACTGGAAGACCAAACTTCCACGCGATCACCAGGTTTCAGGGTTGTCTCACCTGCCGTTGGCACTCCCTATAGCTATCAATGAGCTTTCTTTAATTCCGAACAATAGTATTTTCAATAAGAACATTTCGCAATCTTTTCAACACTTCAACTTATGATAAGTATTCTAGTCTATATTCAAATATTACATCGTAAATTCTATTCTAATATGTATGAGGTTTAATTTCTACCTCAGTGCAATATTTTATCATTTATTATCTATAGAAAGTATTTATTAGTAGCTCAAGAACAAGGTTTCATTTTATTTTGTTGCTTATTTTTTACTTATTACCTGTAAGAGTATTTGTAAGACTACCTTTTAGATTAGGAGCATTTCTACTATTCCAGCTGTTGATATGTTATATTGTAGTATCACTTCTATTCTGAAACTCATTTGTGTAAAGTGAGTAAGATGAACCATTCTTTATTGTCAATGTACTCAGTAATGTTTCATATGCACTGCACAAATGAGACCAATCAAGTGAATGAACTGGGTGTATTTTTTCTTATATCAATACATGGAACATGGATAGCACAATTAATTAAATAAGAAATAAAACATTATTATTTGACAGCTTTATTCTTAAAAATCTCCTACAATTGAA
Source organism: Lepidonotus clava (assembly GCA_936440205.1). Taxonomy (NCBI): domain Eukaryota; kingdom Metazoa; phylum Annelida; class Polychaeta; order Phyllodocida; family Polynoidae; genus Lepidonotus; species Lepidonotus clava. Next base: position 52,398,582 of record OW387140.1, on the reverse strand, counting down.
GTGTTCTGTGTTCTTTTTATAAGAGGTGTACAAAGTTCCCAACAGATATATAAGTCAAGGTGCTGCTGTAACTATTCTAGTCCCCTGGATCTCTCTGGAAAATGTGTCAGCCTATAGGTCAAAGCAGCAAATGAACATATGAAGATTTTACTCTAAAAGAAACAAATATTGTCAATTATTGGCATATATCATGAGTGGAATATGCTAAGCATTTTCCGCCCTTTAAATTCACATATTAAATATAAAATTTCATCAAATTTTAGAAGAGGTTCCAAAGTTGGAAGCATTTTTCATCAAGATTCATATTTTACATATTCCTAGCTTTAGAAAAATTCAAAAATGATTAAAATTGACCTAAAATTGTAAAAATCATGAGGATTTCATTGAAAATGTTGAGGGCAATTTCAGGTTTTTTATCACACTTTGCTGCAATGATGTAATTCATATGTCAGTATTATTGGGATGGGATGACCAATGTCGTTGAGGAGTTGGTACCACTCGTTGGCATTGGCACCCCAAGTCCCATGAGGTGCAGCATGGAAAATAGGACATTTGGATGGCCCCTGCATGGAATTGTGCCCAAATGCTCTACAGGACATCAATGGGAGACCAGACACACTGTTTGAATTGCATCCTGTATAAAGAAAATTAGAAAAATAGTATGAAATATAGTATGAAATATAGATGAAAGTGTTTGAGTTCGTAAATGTCCTTCTTGATCAATTCTTGATTTCTTAATTTCAAGTCCCATGGATGCTGCTTACAGTCAAGGGCTAAATAGATGTTTCATGTACCCTGATTGCCAAACTTACAGAAGTCGACAAACACGTTCCGACAATTAAGACGCTTTGCGATCTAAAAAACAGGAGAGACAATTGTTTTATAACCTTTATGGTAGGCCAGAATCAAGTGGTGCCAAGAAAATGTCATGAATCACAAAATATATGATAGACACAATGCCTTCAAGAAAAGTGTTCCTTTCCTAATTTGTTGCCAGTATTTGTTTATTTTTCCGAAATGTTGCATTACACTTAAAAATTGTTCCATCCTATTTAACAATGAAAGATATATATATACATGTAACTATACAATAATATATAGACTTTTGAATGACAGATAATGATATCTAATCAATGCATTTGAAACAATGACACAAACTTTTACATTTATTTAAAAGGATCTGGCTGTAAGGGTGCAGGTCAAATCCTTTCTCAAAATTACGAAATACCTGGAAGTTAGTATCATCAAGTGAAAGCCACACTTGCATTATCATAAGCAGATAACACAAATGAATGGGGGGGAAAGTAGAGCATAAATTAAAAAGTAGTAAGCGCTGAATGCGTACCGCTTCAGTTGGAGCTTTAATTTTCCCTCTGACATCTTCAGGGTCGTAGCAGAACTGTATAGTAGTTGTGCTTTCACTGCCAGTTGGGAAGGGGATCTCAGGACTGCACTTCCAACCATTCTTACAATGTTCATCACGAGTGCACTAAGAATTAGGGAGCAGCATGAGCATTATTGTTTTAACAAGACTTTCAACTTATCAACCTCTCTAGTGATATGTAAAAGATGATAAAGGATAAACAATTTTAAGAAAAGAGTGTAGTAGAGGAATTTAGAAAAAATAATGTTACAGCAAGAGGTCTATTCACCACAAGCCAAAGGCCTTCCCTTAAGTATGTACACATCAAGGGGGGTTGTTATTTTTTTCTTAGTGTGTGTAGGTTCTAGTGCAAACCCAATACGTGTTTTTGCACAAGGAAGATGAGGGGTCTGAGACTTTTACAATGTGCATTTGTACTAAATGGAAGGCCCTGTGGCCCATTGCACAATAGAATTTCGTTGTGAGGATCAAGTTAGGATATCTTAAGGAAAAAAGTTTCATTGTAACGATTCTACAAAAACAGTAAAATCTTTGGTTCTAATGAATGAAATTGAATTCTGTAAATTGATGTAAAAAGGGAAAGAATTAGAGATAATTCAGTAAAAGTTACAGCTCTCTGGGGGCATTCTAAATATAGAAAAAAAATGTCTCAAAACCATCGTTGTTACGAAAATATTAATTTTGTTAATAACATTATTTTCATTGTTATGAAACCCATTGTGCAATTGTAACAACAATGATTTATACACATTGTTTTTCTATATTCAGAATGCAGCCAGAGAGCTGTAACTTTTACTGATTTGTCTCTAATTTCTTTTCCTTTTTACATCAATTTACAGAATTCAACTTCATTCATTAGAACCAGAGATTTTACCATGTTTGTAAAATCGTAACAACGATATCTTTGTTAAAGATATCTTTGTTTGATCCTAACAACGAAATTCTATTGTGCAACGGGCCACTGATTCTAGTGAATCAAATGAAATTCTATAAATTGATATATGAAGGGGGAAAGTGTTTTAAAAGTCAGCAAAAATTACAGCTCATTTAAAATAAAAGTAACATCTAGAAAAAATATCCATAATTTTGACTTCAAAAGCTGCAAATGTTTGGATAGGAATGAAGTTTACATTTTAACATAAAGAAAAGTTGGGGTCACCATAGAAAAATCTAACTTTTTCGGGACGATATAGTTATGTAACAGTACACTCAAAAGTAAAAACTGTCTTACTGGACAGTAGTCAGTTCTGTCAGTACCGGCACATCCATCGATCTGCACACAGTCATTGTCGCAATTCTCTTCCCCTGGACTGCGTGTGCAACGAGGTCCAATGAAACACCTGTGGAGTCTCACGCGTTCAAGATGTGGGAGCTGAGAGCTAACCCTACTGATACCTATCAGGAGCATCAGCCCTATCATGCCAACAGCGACTGCCAATTTCATCCTGAATGGTGAAAAGTAGAAGAAAATTTCCTCTGTACATTACTAACATATTTTCAATCATCATACATGTACATATTAATTCAGTGTCCGAAATTAATCATATATCTTGTGAACCTGCTAGGTCCACAATCACTAAAGCTGTGCACCCGAAATTTGATGAGTGCATCCTCCTTTTCTATAGTTTTAATAATAGGCCTAAAACTGTGCACATTCTGGGTGCACACCTGTAAAAAAAATGTGCACCCACCCACGCGAATGTGCGCACCAGGCACAGTGTGTAGCTTAATTTCAGAAACTGAAATTTGGATGAGTAGCCCAAGCAAAGTATGTTGAAGAAGTATGATTGCCTCAAAATGCCCAAAAGATGCATTTTAGTTATTCTGTGGTAGAAACAACAATTGTTTATGCCTGTATACAGAGTATAATCCACAAAGCCATAACAGACTCGTACAGGTGTCACATCTCGGGGGTGTTTCATAAAAAGCTCCATAGCTACAGGAGTTTTATGTGAGCTTACAGAAACTGTATGTGAGTTTGAAACTCCCGTTTCATAATGAAACTCCTGTAAATACACCCCAAACTCTCGTAAATCTGCTCAAAACCTGCGTAACTGGGCCCAAAACTCCCATAAATCCATGCAAACTCACTTAGGCAAACACAAAACTCACGTAGCTACGGCACCCAAAAATGTCATTGTAACTTTATGAAACACAAAACTCACGTAGCAGTACAGAGGTTTGATATGAAACTGGCCCCTGACCTATACCATTGCGTAGGGGGTCTCTAATTCTTTCTACCAAAGATAACCAATTTCCTGTATTTGACCTGCATGTTCAAGGTGCATGCTAGGTATTGTGTTGACAAATCACAAGGCTTATGTATGGGAATTTGCATTAATTATGGCATTATTTGTAATCAAGCATCATGGAAAACTAACATCTGGTATTTTTCAGTTTATATTCATATTATATTGAATATTTTCAAATTGGTTTGAACATGATCATGTTCATTACAAGTAGATACAAAGCAAATAATCATGTATTTCTTATAGGTTTTTCTAGAAATTAGCCTACAGGCCCCGAAACTGTTATATAATCAGGTATCTGAGGTGGGGTGAATCGTTAAGGTGCTTTTCCATACATGCATATATATATATACATGCAGACCCTATCCAGAATTCCATATATGGAAAATCGCATAGCCTCAGCATACCCTATAAGGACAAAACGCACCTGCAACGCATGTATGGAAAAGCACCTTCATTCTTCTTGGATCCGCTAGTGTATTTACTTTCACTGTGCACTAATAGACACTATGCAGATGATGGCACAACTATCCCAAATGAGTTCACAAATTTAAAAAAGTTTAGATGATAATTTTGGTATCTGATTATTAGGTCCTGAGCAATCAGCTAGAGTGGAGGTCATTTGCTTCAGTAACTCCTGCATTGTGTCTGTCACCAGCTGGGAGTGGTAGGAGCCTTATTACTCCTACCTGGCTGGTGATGGGCAGATTTGGTTAGGACTTGGAGAGAGCAAGTAGGATCTGGGCCTGCTGCTATCCCATTTACTACCAGTCTGTACTCTCTATCCTGGACACAACTTAGGTGAATACGATTTCCCCACACAAAATACCTGGAGGAAGTTGTGTTGTTATTTCTAAGTCTCCATCTAGGCACTTTTTTTTAATAATTCTAGCATGGATATCACAAGGGGGTTAGGTGGTCTAGTGGTTAGCGTCTTGGAATTGCACGAGGCCAGCCAGCATTTAGTCCCTGGTGCTGACTGTTAGACCACCTCACCTAGATAGATCACAGTACTTGGAACAAGAACACAACATGAGTTGATGTTGACATAGCTGAAGTATTGCTGATTACACTTTAAACTCCTCTGTGTAGAACGTTTCTGTAACATCCAACACAGTACGTCAGTTCACGTCACACATGAAGAACCCAACCGAGTCTTTAAGATAACTTTCAACTGCATTGGTTGATACATGGCAACTCTATAATGAATGTGCAAGCTTTTTGACATGGCTAATGTAACTGTCTGAATTCGTTCCGAAGGGGCAAAATACACTGACAGTGATATCAACACTCACATAAAGTCAGTGCATTAAACAAGTTGTAATGAAAACATAAACTTCAGCCCTAATTCTTGATTACTTATCAAGACCAACTTCAAAAGTTCAAACTCAATGATTAGGAACACTGCCTCAAAGTAAATTCAACAGTAATGCAAATTAGACAAAAGAAAATAATTAGACAAAAGAAAATAATCAAATGTTTCAATGAATAGACAAAATGAATGTTAATGTTCGCCTTGCAATGTATTTGTGTGGACTAACACACGTTTCCTAGCAGTTCAGACTGTCTTCTTTCCTCAGACGGTGATGTGCCAGAGAGCCGAGCTTGTCACTGAACTGACTTGACCCATCCACATAATATTATATCTAAAGCTTGGATGTTGAGGTGAGACTGCCCCACCATGTCATACACCTTCATGGTCTAGTGGCCTCAACTCGTACCACCTGCCAATGAGAGCCATTGGTATCTTTTTTTTCACTTTTTTTATGAATTACAAAAGACAGATAATAGAGACATGTGAACGAACGTGCTTGGAAAGTTTCCATCATATTCCTGATATAATACTCCTACTAGGAATGAAATGGAAAATGAGATCCAATTTGAAATAGTAAATGTTTATACCTGAATTGTGTGGGTGGAGACGTGGCGTTGGTACTCTCTGGTGACAAGACCGCTTCTGGACCAGGTAGGTGAAATATTGGTTCACATTGAGTGCTTTCTCCGCTTGTTTTGTGTCTGTGATTTTCATTGGATCATGGAAAATGCACAGGTCCCTAGTGGGACTAACAGTGATGTTCATTGGTCACTGTGTGCCACTGGCAGCAGGGGCAGAGTCAGCGCTAGGTCTGGGCTGCTCCTGTTACACACATGGTGGGGGTGTGGGCTGTGGGGGGGTAGTTGGAAGGGGTGGGTGTGTGTGTGTATATGGGCTAAAGGGAGGGGGGAAGGGTATTGATACTGCCTCTTTTTTCATTTTTATAAAAAAAGAATACTATAATTCTTTTTATTTTTTGTTTGTTGTACGCGGGTTCATATCGGTGCGGTTTCGGAAGATTACCTCATCAGTTGTATAGGCAAAGAGTGATTGTAGTTTGAATATTTTGTCCTTAGGGACATTTTTTTGGTCAATAATATACAAATGATTTATATATATTATTAGTAGACACTCACACATGTCGATCATAGGATCATTTTTCATGTTTTTTATGTGTATTTTTACTGGTCCAGGAGAGTCTTATCGGTGATCTGCCAAGGAATAAATAATATTGAATAATTTTCTTATGACAGGTCAGTCTGTCCCTGATGGGTCACGACCTTCCCTGATTGATTATTCGGTCATAAAAAACATTTTGACGTGGCTTTGGTTTGGCAAAATCACCCATATTTGTTATCCATGATGTTCAAGCCCATAGGGGCTTGGCATCTGATCCTGTGGATCCAATTGAATTCTATATTATTCCGTAGGGTTTGTGCTCTTTTGGATTCCGGATGTTCGTAGATGAAGTCCAGAATGTATACTTTTATGTGTTCTTTGCCTGTGTGTCCATTAGTGTTGAAATGGTGAGACAGGTCTGTTTCTTTTTTATTTTTTATACCATATAGATGTTCGCGAAGGCGATCTTTGATTTTTCTTTTTGTTTGTCCTACGTATTTTTTGTTGCAAAGGGTGCATTCTATGCAATAAATCACGTTGGAACTGTTGCAAGTGATATTTGTTTTGCATTCATATTTCATTTTTTCTGATTGTATTTCTCCCTTTTTGTCGAGGATCTTGCAATAAATGCAGTCTTTTTTTGGGCATTTATTTCTGGTTTCACATTTGTCTGAGACAGTGTGTTTGTCATTATTCGGATGGTAGTCAGTGCGTGCTCTGACCAGAATGTCTCTTAGGTTTTTGGGGCGTCGGTACCCCATCATCAGATCTGCGCGATGTATATTCTTAGTGATTCGTCTCGTTCTATGGTTTTGACTTTTTTGATTGCCTCGGTGAGTATCTCGTCGGGGTAACCCCGATTTCTGAACTCAGTGATTTTTGTTTTCGTATGTTTCTCGAAGTCTTCATTGTTTTCACATATGCGCCGTATTCTCAGGAATTGGCTGTAAGGAAGGCTCTTTTTGCAGTGTGGTGGGTGTGCTGAAGTATACTGTAGATAACTGTTAGTATCAGTTGGTTTTGTATACAGGTCTGTGTACAGTTTATTGTTAGAGTCAATTTTGACTTTTGTGTCCAGAAAGTTTATTTCTGAATGTGAATATTCTATAGTGAATTTCAGCGTTTCGTGCCAGCGATTTAGGTCGTCTAGCCATTTTTTCAGATCATTTTCCCCATGTTCCCAGATGAAGAAGATGTCGTCTATGTTTCTTAGCCATATTTTTGGTTTGAGGGGTTGGCTTTCTAGAAACCCTTCCTCTAGTCTAGACATGAAAAGGTTAGCATATGAGGGAGCTAATTTTGTGCCCATGGCTGTTCCGCCTATTTGTAGGTAGTTTGTGCCATTGAATTGAAAGTTATTTTTGTTTAGAACTAGTCTGAGTAGTTCAATTATACTTTCGTTCGAGGGTTTTTCACGTTTATTGCGTTTGTCTGTGAGTATTTGTTCTATAGTGTTTATTCCTTCTTTGTTGGGAATGTTGGTGTATAGTGAGGTCACGTCTAGGGTGCCAATAATACTACCTTTCTTGAGTCTATCCATTGAACTTATGCGTCGGAGAAAGTCCGACGTGTCTTTTACGTACGACTTTGTTTCTTTCACCAAAGGGTTCAAGAAGTTGTCTACAAAGGACGATATCTTCTCTGTAGGGCAGTCGTTGGCCGAAACAATGGGTCGTCCCGAAGGGGGCGTGACCTTTTTGTGAATTTTTGGTAGAAAGTAGATTTGGGGGGTTCTAGGGTCTTGCTGTTTTAGAATTTTCGCCACCCTATTGGTGATATCCCCTTTGTCTACCATGTCATCTACTGTCTCATTCACGGTTGTTTGGTACTCTTTGGTGGGTTCGTGGTCTAGGACTTTGTATGTAGCTGAGTCCGAGAGTTGTCTCTCAGCCTCAGTGACATAGTCTTTCGTGTCCTGTACCACGATAGCCCCACCCTTGTCAGCTGGTTTGATTATTATGTCTCGATTTTTTGACAAGCTCTTCAAGGCTTTTTTCTCTAGTTGGTTAAGGTTTTGTTTTGGTTTGTAGTTGAGATCGGTTTTACCCAGATTCATTTCATTTACTGTGACGAAAGTTTCCAAATTAGCAGAGCCCGTAGGGGGCTTCCACATTGATTTTTTCTTTATTTTTAGGAGGTCTATGACATTGCCATAAGGGCTGATTTTGTCGAGGGCTCTGGTTTCTACCGGTTTGCTAGAGGGTTTCGCCTGTTTTTGGAAGAACTGTTTGGTACGGAGTTTGTTGTGGAAGGTATCTAGATCCTTGCGTAGTTCCCCCATGTCATGTTTGTTTTGTGTGGGGCAAAAGTTCAAACCTTTTTCGAGTACACTAAGTTCGGCATTGCTGAGTTCGTGACTGGATATGTTAACGATCGATTGATTTTTCGAGTTGTTTGCATTACCAGTGGATAGATTCTTTATACTCATGCGGTCTTTACTGATCGCTGATTGGTTTTTAGAAACCGAATTACGAACAAATAACTCACCACAAGTAGTGTTCAAAGTGTTACCTTTATTGACTGAAGGTCGGTAAGTGAGGTAACTAGTGTTCACTGACGGGGGTTGAAACGCCGTCCTGGGCGACGGCCCCTCCCGCGTCGGTTGGCCTGGTGACTGCGTCCCTGAAAAGGGGGTTCGCCGCTTGTCGATGGCTGCGCACCGTCTGGGGCCGGCCTCTTGGGGCGCGTAATCGCGCTCACCGGATCGCCGATGTCCCCGTCGGTGGGCTGTTTCAGGTTGATCATTTGGCTGCGTTCTTCGAGGCTCTTGTGCTCCCGAGCGCGCTCTCTCTCCACCATGTGGCTGACGGAATCTTGTGCTTATCGCATTATGTCAACCCCCCTAGCTGCTGTCCGGTGATGTAATCGCGTGACGTCACACCTCACATCGGTTACATTCTACCAGTGGCAAGCTGCTGTAGCAGCATCGTACTCCTGCTTTCCTTATCATCACTGCAGAGGCATTATCTAATGAGAGGTCCCCAGGAAAACATTCTTCACTGGAGTCAGAAACAGGGAATTGGGATAAGTATTTATAGCCTACAACTCCTGACCTTTCTGTACAAGCTTGTTATGAAAGCTAAAAAAACACTGTCTTTGCCAGAGTAAAGAATGATATAAAGAATGAATAAATAAAAGGGAAACTTACACCAGTGAGGATTCTCCAACACAGTACTCTCACTCACACTTGCATACACGCTTTTCTGATCACAGAGACTTGTGGGTGAGAGTGACTGCTCTGTGATGCCACTGCCAACTTTAACTATCCACTGTATGAGAGAGTGCTGGGAGGTCACCAACAACATTGAAAAGCCTATCATGAATACATGTTTGAGGAAGTGTAATTTAGAGTGTATTTTCCACCATCTATACACTCTTAGAGTATCATAGAATGTTAGTAAATGGTACATAGATACATGACCCTCCTTTCCTAGGAAAGTAATTAAGCCCGTATTCCACATACCGTAAGTGAGCGCCGCCAATAATGACCATCCCCATGGAAACGTTCTATGACGGCAGCCACTACTTTCGGCGTGTTATCGGCGGCCGAAATTGCGTAATCGGCGGCCGAAAGTGTGTTATCGGCGGCCGAAAGTGTAATATTGGAGGCCAGCCCAAAGTCTGGAAAAATTTACCAACATGTTCGTAAATTTTATCGGCAGGGCCGCCGATTTTATATCGACAGTAGCGAAAATGTATCGGTGTCAAATCGGCAACGCACTTTTGGTATATGGAAAACGGCCTTTAGTCTAATTATTTCTCCTTTTATTTAGATGAATATTACTGAGACAATGGTGAAATCAATTCAATGTGATAGATGAAAAATGATAGATATGCATAAATCAAAATATATGTTTAAGCTTGATTGTCAGGATGCCAAACTAAAGCCTACAAAACATTGGTATTTATATGTTCTTTGTTTAAAGTACAGTATATGGTATGTGTATAGCTACATATGAAAATGACAGAGGTGAAGATGAACGTTTTCTCATGTTGCTGCCATGCCTGGTCAGTCACCCATGGATAATATGTAGCCATAGCCCAGGCAAGAATGTGACGTTATAATAACGTTATTGTGACGTCATTTTTTGGTTCTTGTTACGTCGCATTTCGACGTTCTATAGACGTAGATTTGATGGCTCCCAATCACATCTCTGAGACTTCCAATGTGACGTCGCAAAATGACATTCTTATCACGTGTTTCTGCGACGTCGCAAAATGACGTTCTTAGCTTGGTACGTGTTTCTGCGACGTCACATTAGGACTTTCAAAGAATGATTATGTGGATTAGAAACTACTGCTGCAACGTTGTACCATAACATACTGGCGACATGATTATCAAATCATATTGTAACCCAAATTATATTACAATAAGGATATTTTGTGACAGGTTCTGTTAAGGTTATTGTCTTATGACCAACCTATGACCAAACATTACACTATACATCATACTGTAACTTTCCCAAGACAAGAAATCTTGGTTTCCAGCTTTGGTCACAGTGACTTGGGGCCTTTTAAGTAAGTACTTGTGTACCCAGGCCCTTTCTTTTGCTGGCAAATGTCAGATATCAGGCCAGGGGACAGACCCACTCAGTATCCCATTGTGAAAGATTGAAAAAGGTGTTTTCATGGTACTGGTAATTTATTTCAGCCAAAAACAATTAAACTAAACCATGAATACGTTTCTAGAAGATAGTTTGAAATTTCATAAAGAATACTGTTTCAACAGCATTTAAACATATTTGAAAATAGTGATATAAACCACAAAACCTTGAACTCTGAAGCCTTTTCTCAACTTAAATGGTATTGCACTGTCCCCTGGTGTTGAAAAACAGTACTATCAATGGTTATGGCTAGACTAGGAAACAAGGTACTTGTGACGTTCTGATTTAGTTAAGTTTCGACTTAACCTAACCAGAAAGTCACTGAGACATGGTGATTAGGTGAGGTCAAGACTGAACCTAAGCACAACGTCACTGTGATGTCACAATTAGGTAGGGTTGAAACCTTACCTTAAAAGAACGTCACTGTGACATCATCATTAGGTATGGTTCAGACGAACCTAAATACAACGTTCTTTTGACGAACTGTTAAGGTGTAGTTAAGACCTAACCTAATCAGAATGTCACAAAGACATCACAATTTTGGTCGCAGCGACGTTTCTGGGAGCCATCAAATAGACGTCGCTACAACGTCGAAATCTCACGTAACAAGAATGTCTCTTTAGGTTTGGTTACAACTTCACTCAGGCAGTATGTATTAGTTATGTACTTTTTCAGTTAGGTCTCTATGTCACCTAATCAACACGTCATAACTACATTCTTTTTAGGTTTGGTCAAAACCATACATAATTAGTTCGTATCAGTTACACTCTGTTTGAGTTATGTCTCAACCAGACCTGATTGGCACGTCACTGTGACGTTGCATTGTAAGGGGGTTCTAACCTGATGTTCATAGAATGTTATTATTATGTTCTTTTTATGGGATGTCATAGCATCCCCCTAAAATCACGTAACTGTTACATAGTTTTATGTGGGTTATAAACCGACCAAAATGGTATGGTCGCAGAACGGTTCTGTTATGTCGCTTCTTGCCTGGGAGGCCTGTGTGTATATTTAGCTCTGGGCTTTGTTATTTTGGGGGCCTTGCCAATTTACGTCCACCCTGGTCTTCACGGCTCCCCATCCTTCCCCTTCTGGTCCTGGGGCACGGTTGTGTATTAGTTTGTAAGGAGGTGGGGGTGGTTTTGATGGAGGAAAAGTATCAAGATAACATAGATTTACTTATTTTCATGTTTTGGAATGTAGTTATTTGGATTCTATGGGTATCAGAGGTCATACAGTGAGGGTAGAGTGAGGGTTGTGAAGAATAAATTCAATGTGGTAGAAATCAGGAGAAATGATTTTCTGGACAATTATGTATAAATCTGGAAAGATATTATAAACGTAAGCATTAGGATGCCAAACTGAAGCCCATAATACATTGACATCTACATGTTCTTTGTTTAAAATTATGGTCACTATATGGAATGTGCATGGCTATAACTATGATTAGATTGTTTCTGCGGAGGCAGGTGACGAATGAGTTTCCATGTTGCTATGCTAATTTTGAAGTGTTCATAGGTCATGGTAGCTTTTATCAGCATTTTTACATAATATTCTTGTCATTTTCTTACAAAACAGATACTAAATTTAAATCCCAAGTTAGAATATCTATAATGGTACAGGCAACGACATGGTCATGGCACAGTGGATGATATGTGCGCCCCTTCACCATCATCCAGTGAGTCATGATCTCTCCCAGTCAATGGTGGGAGGGGGCCTCTGTGGCCAGCCGACCATGACTGAGGGAGCAGAAGGAGGACTGGAGATCTGTAAAGCAGTGTCTCAACTTTGGCGATGAAGAATTCTGTTACACTGGGCGATGAAGGGAACTCTGAAGCCACTGTCTCCTAGACAGGCTGGCTCCAGGGCGAACCCGGCGATAAACCCTATCAACCATGTTTGATCGGGGTTTGGTATTAAAATTGTAATTCCCTGGGTCTGTCCATGGTAGAGGGCTGTAGCGTAGCATAGGCCCGAGACCCTCAAGACCTAGGGAATAACAGTTTTGATATCATACCGAGGTCTGTGCATCATCACTATATATATATATATATATATACAATAGATATATAGATACATAGATATCAGTAGATAGAGGGAAAAAAACCGCTTTCAAATGATGTATAACATATTATGATCAGAGCACCAGTAAGGAAGGCGTTGATGTTTTCCTCAATGGGCCGTCCATCACTGGGTCTATCCTTAAAGGAAACCTTGCACATGATTTTTCACCAATCTATATTTGATTATTTAGCTACTCTTGAGTATTCTAAACCTTTTTCAAAAGGAAAGAAAGGAAAAATATCAACGTATTACCAAGACCAGCAGGCCCAGTATGCCCACAAGGTCCACTGACTTCATGCTGAATGGTAAAAAGCACAACAATTATAAGTTACATATTTCCAATCATTATGAATTTTCATTTTTTTAATGAACTGAAAAACAGAAGCAACTCTGATGTAACTATGAAAATACATTCTAAGAGTCTAACTTTAGCCATTAGTACAGTATAAATTATGATAACTAGCTTTAAGTTCACTTAAATTCCCTAATACTCATACCATGTGCGCCTGAAAACAGCAATGTTTGTAAACAAACCAATTTTGGTGGGTCATAAAAATTGACCTGGGATGAGCTTTTGGCTCCCTTTAAGCAGTACAATTACACACAATTAATATACAAACAAGTGCTGCACAATGTACGCTTTATACATATACCCTAGGCTAGGGGGTCTTTAGTTATAGACCTGTGAACTAGCTTTAGGATGTATTGCTGGCACGATACAGAGGTCGGACATAATTGCAGTTTTTGTAAAGTCAGGCACTGACACAAATCTGAATGATTTAGTTAGTACTTGTGTTTTCTAAGTCAATAAGGTGTTGATAAATGAGGTTGAAATATCATTTTCTCTCAATTAGGTAATCATCTCCATTTTAGGTGAACCAAAATAAGGTATTTTTTTGTGATTTTAGGGTTGGATATTGTGGGCAAAGTTGAAGGGCTTTAACACTGTTCCCTATTTGGGAAAATGCCATTTTTGCTTTCTGGTCCGACAGCTACATATTTAACATCATATTGAAAGTAAAAGCTTATAAAGTTTAGTTTTGGGTAATACTACTAGAAAAAATTCCTGTGAATTAAGTGAACATTTTTCTAAAAATGTTGATATCATAGAAATAAGGGGTGGGCTAGCTGGCAAAGTGGACAGGTCTTTTGTAGTTGATCTGGGATCAGCTGGTGTGCTTGGGTGTTAGCTTTACCATGCTTCTATCCCAGGCAAGCAGCAACGTAAAAAGTACAGTACACGTAAGTACAGTACACGTAACAAGAACGTTCTGCAACTGTACTTTTTTAATTGGTCTGAGACCTGGCCAATTTTCATGTAACAATAATGTTATGTTAGGTAAGGTTTAGACTTACTGAAAAAGAACATTATAATAACATTATATTTTGGCAAAGTTGAGAACAAACTAATAAAGAATGTTATGATAACTTTATTGTAACATGAAATAACATTACAATAACGTCACATATTTCCAATCATTATAATGTATAATCTCTCACCCTAGTTTTCTAAACAAGTAAAATCAAAACCAGGACTAAGCAGAACGTTGCTGCAACGTTATCATAACATCATGTTATTGCTTGGGATAAGTGGTGCATAGGTCTGTGTTATTTAGTCAGGATTTGCACAAATCTGCACAAATTATATTTTCATGATCAGCCTATACTTAAGCCATGTAGTTTATCGACACATTACCCAGGATGCTCCTTGATCTATAGGCTAGCCTGCAGGTCGACCACAGGAAATATGGTATCCGTGGTAGGGAGAATTGGTGCAAAAGTAAGCCAATTATCTTAGAATCAGTTGGTTTTAGGCCCAATGAGTCAGCCGACTTTGTTAATTTCGCCTATAGTGGGTATGGGGCTTCAGAGTCCAATTTATATGCCAGCCCATATGCAAAACTTGCTACGTCATGCATGATTTTATGGATTTATCCAAACAATTTTGACAGAATGATTAACCGCTAATATTTCGGTATACGTGGGAGCATTCCAAGGTGCACACTTTTGAAAGTTGTACACATTGTGTGTGTTCCCTCAACAGTGTCTGCAGGGCAGAGCGTACTGTACCATTCTGATCACGAGGTTCCATGGAGGGTTTTCGGTCGGCTGGAGGACTATGCATTAGATTCACAGCCTGTTCTGTTGTTCTCTGTGTATACCATGGTATATCTGCTCTCAGGCAGATAATATACATCTTTTGATATGAATACTGGGAGTTCCCTGATTTCACACCTGGTTTCACTTTTGCAGAGTACATTGCATGTGTATACGTATGCACTTGTGTGCTTACTTTATCGTGGGAAATGGTAACCTAGAGGGATATTAAGCAATGTGCTCTAAACCCTATATCAAGTGAGTTATTGCTAATAATGTCTCAACCATACATATTTTGCTGAAAATTTGTACATTGGTAGAATTTTCCTGAGACAATTGCATTATGGGTAATTCATTATGGAATATGCATATCTTATAGGATGCCAAAATAAGCAATAATATACATTGTTACCATAGCAATAGCAAAAATAATTTTCAAACTGCATAAGATTTCCCCCCCCCCCCCCATGTTTTTTGACAAAACTATTTTACTTCCCTATAGGGAAAAAAGCTAGTAGACTGAAGATCTTTAGAAGGAACGATGCTTTTTAAATAACTACATTGAACACAAAATCAGCATTTTTTGACTAAGAATTTGTTGGTTCTACCAGATGTAAAATAGAAACAAAGGAGCTAAATTAAGAGTGTCTCATCAGTCCAGAACAAGCATATCAAACAAGCATACCTCGGATCTTAATATGAATATTTCAAAATGGTTTGCACAATTTAAAAGAATACATTGTGTATTGTAATAAACACTTTTCCCCTTATTGTCACCATTTACAACTATTGGTCACACATGTCATACATGGTGGTGTATATATACATATAAACCACTCTCACTCGGATTTCCTTTGTTCTAGCAGGGCATTCTCAGGTGATAATGCACTGCTACTGTGATAATGCACTGGTGGCCTAAGAACACCCAATTTTGAATTTATGAAAAGTTTGACCATTGATGTGCATAGCCTAGGATAGAACCATAGACCTTTGGATTCATAGTGCTACAGCCTAACCACTACCCTACCGAGGCAGCTGTTAGAAGTCTGGTCAGTTTTACCTTGTATCCATTGTTGGTTCACGTAGTCTGTTCTGACCCAAATTTACCCTTTCATTGAGTTTGGGTGACTAGTGGAGTGGGATGTAATTACAGTCTATGACTGTACATTCAGTAGGCAATCAACATCCCTTCCACCCCTCTCCTCTCCCCCTCCACCCCTCCCCTCCCCCTCTGCTGGCAAGGAGCTTCACTCTGCCACATTGACACCTCAGGTACTAGAGTGATCACAGGCTATTACTTCTAGTGGGGAGGGTGATTCACTGCAGAGTGGAGGAGCGCCGGTCAGAGCATGGGTGGGGGCTCTTGATGGGGGGATCCAAATGTTGCATGTCAAATTTAAGAAATGCTAATGCCACATGTATGTCATTGTCACTTACCTTTTTCTTATGTTGCATTGGAATTTAAAAAATACTTATGCCCCTTTTCAATTTATTTTTAAAGCCTATGTCATTATTACTAGGGCATGTGTAACTCTGTTTAATTTAAGAAAATGCCCATTTCGTATTTAGTGGTCTAGGGCCATCCACTAGGGTCATACAGAGGCAACTTTTATATTAATGATCATGAAGTAAGTAGTGAGTTCAGATGTTTATAAGGTACCAATGGGCATAAGATGCTTTCTCTCGTGGTTTATGTCAGATAATGGACTCGTAGTAGTGCATGGGGTGGAATAATGCACTCGCCCTACGGGCTCGTGCATTATTCCACCCCATGCACTACTACTCGTCCATTATCCTACACATAACCGAGAAGGGAGTATGAGGGTGATAACCGCCCGAGTACTCCCTTCGAGGTTGGTTATGGATTTATTATACCTTTTCTGTAAGAGCTGATCTCCCAAGGAAGGATGCACAGCAATCAGTGATGGTGGGGCTGTGATGTTGCGCATTTTTTAATGTTTTTTCATATGACTCTTTTGATATCCATCAAATCCACAAACAGTAAGCAAGTAAATATAGCTAGGAACGTTGTGGAGATAATGCATATATTAGAATTTTTATTTCTTAATGATTTCATTTTGTTATGAATTTTAGAAAAATAAAAAGTTTCTGTAACACCCTGCAGGGAAATACAAGGCTGGTTATCACCCAGGTTTGTATCGCCCTGTGTTAAACTCTTAACTACTAAATCGCCCTAAGGTATAATAAATGGGCAGAATGCTGTATGAGTTCTTAGGTAGAGTTTGTTAGATTGGGTCATATGTGCTGAAACCATATAAAACAGATTAATTCTGGCATGGATACCAAAAGCATTCTTGGTGGAAAGTAGTCGGTGAGTCCTTAAGATAACACCCGACTGCATAGTCGGTGGATACATTGTAACTGTCTAAACACATCGCCACTTGTGTCAACTTTGATTAAAACAAGTTTTCTTATCCTGAGTTACTGAGAGATAATACTGGTTCTTTAAAATACAGGGTAAGAGAAAAGTGAACTTCAGCCATATCCCCTGGTCATACATGAAGATGAGACCAAATTCAAAACTTTAAACAAGCTAAAATCACCAGTTATGCAGATGAGACCCCCTCCAAAATTATCAAAGTTTGATTGAATGTACAAAATGCATGTAAACACATTGTATCTCACCTTGCAATGTATTTGTATGGACTTACGCAAGTTTCTGAGCAGTTCAGGCTGTCTTCTTTCCCCGGTAAGTGATGCACGGATGAGCCGAGTTTGTCAGTGAACTGAGTCTGACTATCCACTGAAGTATTTACCTTGGGTGTCGTGATGAGACCGTTTGGTCGTGTCATACAACTTCATGGTCTGGTGGTCCCAGCTCTTATTCCCTGCCAAGCACAGCCATTGGCACCTTTCTCTTCACATCTGTATGAATGAATGTATAATTGAACCTTTACTTACCCACAGTGATATTTGTGCGCCATGGAAGCGCAATGTCAGCATTGGATAAACCGCATAGAATTCAAAATAGAGGTTTGTGACTATGTTTAGAAAATACAATTATGTTCCTGTTATGTTAAGGCTTATATTAATTCCACATACCATTGTGCGCTGCTGATTTGGGGCCACTATACTTTCGCCACTGCCGATATAGAATCGGTGGCCATACGGATAAAAATCTACCAACATGTTGGTAATTTTTTCCTGTCGATCTTGGACTGGCTGTCGATAATGCAATTTGAGCTGCCGATTATGCAATTTCAGCTGCACAAATTGCACCAAAAGTACAGGTTGCCGTGGCGAAGGTCAATATCGGTGGCCTGCACTTTTCAAATATAAAAAGGAAAGGGAAATTCAATTGGACATGTGACCAACAATGTACAATCAATAAAGCTTCCAGGCCACACTGAGAAATGTTTCAAGATATAGGCACTTTTTATGTGGTGTACATGAATGGCAAACTGTGGGTGCTTTGTATAATGTAGTGAATTCAAAAGGCTTCAAAAAGCCTGGCTAAAGCAACTGTATGTACAAAAGGTGTGATTTTAAACCCTAGACAATGTTAAAGTTACTGTTATGTTGTGATTCATGTTGCTCATGAAAAAGAAAATATAAGGTTATATTTTAACCGCATTCATTGATTAGATCAATTTGTTAGGTTGCATAAACTTAAGCATGTACGAAATCTGAAACTTTACCAATTATT
The DNA here is from genome assembly GCA_936440205.1 of Lepidonotus clava. Lineage (NCBI taxonomy): Eukaryota > Metazoa > Annelida > Polychaeta > Phyllodocida > Polynoidae > Lepidonotus > Lepidonotus clava. The sequence continues at coordinate 52,380,083 of OW387140.1, read as the reverse complement.
TACCAATTATTTTTTTGAATACCTGGAATTGAGTTCTTTTTCGATTTGGCTTGATTAATAGTACAAGCTACAAATATGTTTATTTTCAAGCAAAATTGTTGTAAACAAATGGTCCTTCCTCCTCAGACGGCAACCGTGAAGTGAGGGGTGTCTCACTCTCCAACACAGCACTCTGCCTAGTATGGCTCACCTGATTAGTCAGTGGGGGGTCAGGTGGGGCTCTTTCATATCCATGTTGTGGGTTCTGGGGCCCAAGTGAGGTCTGAAGGGGTAACACTGGGAATCAAGATATTGGGGTGCTGGGTCTGTAAGGGGTTTTGGGCACTGGAACCGGTTAGGGTTTCTCTATATGGGTAGGCTGCAGACAGAGGTGGCAGGGGCCACACTGTCCAGTATGGGTGGTGTAGTGGGTGGTCAAAGTTGATCTAAGCGGTGGCAGGGGCACTCTGCTTAGATGTTGAAAAGTTGGTACCTATTCGTTGCCTGTTGCGCGGGCGGCCCGGGTTCAATCCTTGGCTGAGGTGGGTTGGCTGCTGCTCCCCTCTTCATGTCTCCCAGTGGCAACAACTGGGTTATCAAAGACTCCTAGAGAGTCACTGGTTGTTGTGTGTGTGGCCCTGTCTATGGGACCATGCACATTAAAGAACACCTACCTCGGTAAATGTGAAGGGGTATAGTCTCTATGTTCTCATAGATTCGTTCATTTCATAGATATAATCATCAAAGACAGAATTGTCAAATCCTGTTCTCGCTGTGATATGACCTAAGATGTTGCTATGGCATTAAAACCCCAATAACCAACCAACCTGAATATCTATTTAAGAATGTTGGGGACCTGGCCAACTTCTGTCTCCGCCGCTCCCCACTGCTCCCCACCATTCCCAACTCTGCCCTGGGTGCATGGTCCTGTATTAGTCAGTGAGGAGGTGGTTAGGGTGGAGGAAAATCATCAAAAAATGACAGATTTACCCATTTTCATGGTTTAAAATGTCGGTATTGTGATTTCAGGGGCACCAAAAGTTTAAGGATTTAAAATCCTGAAATTCTTGAGAAATTTCTGTGGTAACATTTGCCAGGTCTGTCCACAGTCCCCTGCCTGCCCAGCCAAGGCGTGATGTAACGGTCACGTTATGCGACCATACCTTTTGGGTTTGTCTGTTACTTACTAAAATGTCACGTAACTGTTTCATTATTTTTCTGTGGGGTTGTGACCTAACCAAAAGAGAATGTTATCATAATGTTCCAGTGAGGTTAGGTCAAGATCAAATTAAAATAAAAGGTCATTGTGACATTCTGATTAGGTGAGGTCTAGACTTGACTTAAACAGAACATTGTCATCACCTCCTGACGATGGGAGGCCCCAACCTTACCCAAACAGAAAATTACTGTAACCATCTTATTAGGTTAGGTGTCACCCTAACCTAAACAGAATGTGACATCCTCATTCAGTGAGGTCTCAACCACACCTAAACAGAATGTTATTGCGACATTCTTATTAAGTCTCAGCCTTGTAAATAACGTGACAAGAACGTTGTCAGAATGTCACAAAGTCACGTCGCAACAGTTGGTTGCAGCAACGTAATTGGGAGTCATCAAAAGAACATCGCTGTAACCTAACAGTGTGACGTAACAAGAACCAATCAAGAACATTATTAGAACGTTATCAGAACGTCATATCCTTGGCTGGGTGGATCATGGAAGGTTGCACAAAGGTATTTAGCAAAAACACCTTGTGCATATATAATTAGTAGTATATAAACAAAATAAAGTCACCAGATTGCAGAAGATATATCATAAAGGATATACGCAAATACACAAATTACTGTGTTACGTAATATAAACGTGGCAGGGGCTTCTGGTAGGTGTAATATACCTGCTCAGCTAAGGCAGACAGGCTACATCTTCTAGTAAGCAGTACTGCTTGGAAGAAAATCAATAACTATTCGATATCCATTTGGAACAATATTAGTCTTAGGGATTCGGGGGTTTGGATAGCCATATATGTGACATCTGGTGACTAGTTACAGAACTACACTGTTGCATGACTGCACAAAGTTGGATGGACTCTACGGAAAAAAGCTTGCCTTCAGGTGTTGTTACTTGTGAACCTAGGAATAAGACAGGCTGTGACCACACTGGCAATTGTATCACAATTGATATATCCACTAATAAACTTGACTCTCAACTGTGCGTTGTCTGCATCATGCATATGAGCGCCCATCTCGCAGATCAATCTACCGCTTGGCTAGCAAGGATAAAAGAAGATTAACTATGACTAGTCAGAAGATAAGGTTATAGTAGTTCCCCAGTTAATAAGTAAAACACTCATAACAACAACAAGCGTTCAAAGTTACAATTGATCACCAATAAGGCAGCCATGCAGCCCATTTGAGACAGTTGTGACGTCATCTGCACTACTCGCCGACTGCCTTCCGATCATGTAAAATTCTTGCGATCGTATCTTATCAAACATCTCATCTAAATCATTTATGTTATCTTCATTTACTGTTAACATTTCTTGTTGTTGAGGACTGTCGTACATTAGATTTGATATTATTGAATTAATGCTATGTTGCCTGATTATGGCTGAGTTTTGTCCTGAAATAGGAAGTTTGTTCATATTGGTTTACATATCTAAATCGGAGGAATGTCCTGAATTAGGAAACTTAATTCATTTCGCTTGGAAGATCAAGCATGCTTGAAAGCAATGAGGAAATAAAAATTAAAAAAAAAAAAAAAAAATGTCTATAGCTTGTCCAGTAGCCCACCCACAAATACTTTACAGTATGTCCCAGAGCTCACCCACACTCTATAATCTGTCCTATATGCCACCCACAAATGTTCTATATAGTATGTCCCATAGCCCATCTGCAAATGCTCTATAGTCTGTTCCATAGTCTACCTATACATGCCTTACAGTGTGTTCTGTAGCCAACCCAAGAATGCTCTCATAGCTCACCTGCGCATGCTATAATAATGTGACCAGGCTTAGGAAATGGTAACCAAGCAAATCTGGGTTAAGTTTGCTCTAAATCCATTATTAAGGGAGTTACTGACAAAAAAGGATTCATCACGCATATCATCATTAAAATTTTTTACTTTAATATTGCAGTTGCCGGACGACAGCAACAGCTATTCTCCAAATTGCCCAGCACCCAGCAAGGGTCAAATCACCTGGTGAGCAGTGGCGGATCCAGGTGGGGGGGGGCGGCAAAAGGGGCAATTGTCTTCCCTAGACTGAGTGGATTTTTTTTCCAAATAATCTGTATCTTGATTCGTACAAATCTGACATCATTTATTTTCACTTTTCTATAGGGGGGGAGGGGGAGAGGGGTTGGTTTGCCCCCCACCCCCCCAGATGACTGACTCTGGATCCAACCCTGGAGGGTATGGCCCTTCTGCAGTCCCTGGGTCTGGGGGTAGGAGGTAGGAGACCTTCCTGCCCCCTTGCCCAATGGGACTGCTACCTCCTACCCCCCTCCCAGGCCCAGGGTGTCCTGCTACCCCAAGACCCAAGGTTAGCTACCTCCTTCCCTGCTTCCCCCAGATCTAGATGCAGGGATCTTGGTGTAGTAAGATATGACAAGCTATAGTTCTCTTCATCCTAATCAGTAAAACCCAGTAAATCACAGGGATAGCAGAGCCGGGGCCACATTCCAATCTCTTCAGTGTTGCAGGCCATATGCAACCAGTGAGTCCACTAAAGGGGGTATTCCACTACACGACATAAGCTACGATAAGGCTGTGATACAGCCGCGATATCATCATATCGTGTTCAATGTAGTGATCGAGGTGGCACGCGGGAAACGCCCCCAGTGCCACCTGCAGCAGTCTCAAGGGGGTATTCCACTACACGACTTGGGCTGCGATATGACTGCAACATGGCCGTATCGTGGCCGTGTCGTAGGGTCTCACGATCCCATCTCTATCGCAGCCCAAGTCATGTAGTGTAATACTCTGCCACGATAATAAAGTCGTACAATACGATTTCTCTCGCAGTGAAAGTCGTGGAGATGGATATCGTAGGCTATAACTTAGGCCACGACTTTTATTCAACCTGTTTAATAATGTCGTAGGGGTCCGATGTAAATCACATGTATAGTAGGCCATGTCGCAGGGAATATCGTAGGATGTCGTAGGGAATGTCGCAGGGATTAGTATTTTACATTGGCAAAAGGCTGGGAATGTCGTACTGAGTGTAATTTACAATGTAATACCCTAAAATGTGTGATAATGCTACGATATTGCTGCGATATGCACACCCAAGGTTAGACAAGCAGGCGCCTCCTACTGCGATACCAAGTAATCTCATCGTGCGATGTGGTCCCCATGTCGTAGGCAGTTCTTATCGTGTAGTGGAATACCCCCTTAAGGTACTATCTTCCCGATCGTGGAGCCTGTCTAGAAGACAATAAACCCAGTTTCAAGTAATCTACCTCTCAAATCATTACAGTCAAGTCATGGACCTCTACGATATTGTTGATGTCGCATTAAGTGTAATAGCGTGTATCACAGCGAATGTCGTAACGATGTCGTAGCATTCCTTATCCTGGGGTGCCTTCCAAAGTTCCAAAGCTTTTTGTCGGAGGTCGTATCGTGCATCGTACCTTATATATGACTAAATAGCGACAGTTGGGTTCCAAAGTGGGAACAAGGGGTCATATCATGTAACTGTGTGGACCCCCATGCCTATATGAGCAGTCAAAAACCGTTGCAAAGTATTGGTAATATAGTCATACGATGGTCGTAGACAGGAGAAATACGACAATTATGTGCGACTTCTATTTAAGTGATCATTGCAAATTTTGTATTCAAATATTGGCAGGTGTGAAAACAAATTAATGAAAAAACATTAAAGAGGATGAAAGTTGATATATTCATGTCAGTTAATAACGAGTTATATTAAGAAAAAGAATAGGACTAACGTATGAAAAGGTTTGAAGAAAAACATTTTACAGAAAAATGATGTATTGGGTTCCAAAGTCTGATTTGAGGAACAACCAATGTTAGTATCTTATCCAATAGAACTCTCAGAATGCATCAATATGATGTATCATTTGTGTTTCTATCATGTATATTAAGAGAGATGCATCACAAATACTGTTGAATTTGGAGAAAAAAAAACATGAATTTTGAGTGGTTTACATGGAAACCACTCATTTATTGCATTCCATATGATTGTTTGGACAAAAAACGCATGATTCCATGTATATATATGTACTCATGAGATAGATAGGTTGGGCCTTGTTAGACCCGTATTTGTGGCTGCTATGGTGACAGGAACAGAAGAGAAAATGAAATTATGGTCAATTTCTAGGATATTTTTGGTAACCATGGCAACCCAGTAACAAAGACAACCCATTTCAGCTTTCTATGCCTTAGAACTCTAGGACTGCTTAATTTTGATGTGCTTCTATCTTGAATATTAAGGAAGATATGTCAAAAAAACTATTGATTTGGAATACCTTATCTTTGGTAGTTGCCATGGAAACCAGCCATTTACTATAATGCTTTTTTCAGTACAAACTATCATCCTTTTAATTTTAGACATTTATGGCATGCTTTGTTATATCTCTGTTTAGAATTTTCCTTAATTAAGGATCTTTTTGAGAATGACCACTCTACTATCAAGAGAATTGTGGTTTTCTGGGTATGTTTCACCTATTTTAATGTCTTTCCACGAACCCGGTTGTGACAAATGATAGCTCTGTTACCATGGAAACCTAAGCCCCATCATATCAAATGAGGTATCAAAAGAAAGCTCATGATCTCCTCTGTCAAACAGTTCAATAATAACGCTTGATATTGGCTACATTAAAACATTCATAAATGTTGATAAAAAGTTAGATCCTCATTTCATGCTCATTTTGAACTTTGACCTTAAGTTTGATGACCTTGACCTTGGGCAAGGTCAACAATTTTAAAATCACAGTTAGGCCCCATAAGTGGCTAAATATTTGCCAAATAACTAAGCTCCATTTATTATGAGTGCAAAGCTATAAGATAAAAGCTATATTTTTCCGATTTTTGGTGACCTTTGACCTTTGACCTGTGACCTTGAAGTTTGTAATTCATGTTCAGTCTGGCATCAGGCAGTTTTGTAAAGCTTAGGACCTCCCGAACGCGATGATATATGTCAACCTTTATTAATTTGGGGTCATCGGTGGTCATGATTTTAGACTCGTTTGCTGCTGCACTAATACGACCCATGATACGACTTATTTTGGTATGCATACATCCAATTGGAACGCCCCCCCCCCCCCCCCAGGGTCATGTTTCACATGGTGATCAGGCCTCCTGCTAGTGGCATTTGAAGGTACTTGAGCCTGTTCAGGGCGCCACCTGGGTGATAGATTAAGAACTACAAAAAAATATTCTTTCAAAGCTGTTTTAAACATCTCACATGTCCAATAATGCTAGCGTAAGTAAAGTCAAGGTGATTTTGTTCAATTAGAATAATAGGGTATCAAATTCCCATAGGATGAATACCCCAAATACTTCAATTTTTCAATATTTTTCAGTATGATTTTTCTCACAAACGGTGAATATTTAATTCTTTGGTTTAGATATTTACTTCTAGGTAAATGCTAGATATTTCAGAAGTTTCATGAGAATTCCAGTGGTAGCTTTTTCACAGAGAAAAAAACTGGTATTTCCCATTGAAATCAATGGTAGGGATGAAATTCTTTATCAGGCTGTTACTCTTATCAGAAATGGTAAAAATTGTTTATATTGATTCCATATATTCCTCTATATAGAAGCAAAATTTTCCACAAATATGCAGGAGAATGCATTCGTAATAAGAATTTAGGCCTAACACCCCCAAGTACCTTTAAGTCTGTATGTGGTATTAACCATATATGCATGTCACTCACAGCTGTAAATGCATTAGCAATTTCATAGTGAGGGACACAGTTTTGAAATCATTCAAAGTAGAATTCCTTGAAGCTATAAAACATTAAACAAGTGAAGTTTTTGTTCACATGATGAATTTTATTTGCCTCTGTAATATTATTCACTTGGAATCCCGTGTGAACAAAAGTGTGCATCTGTACATGTATGATAAGCAAATATCTTTTTCTAATCTGGAAGTGGCAAATCATTTTAAGGGAATAATTGAAACTGTCAGGAACTGGTATATCTAACCCTTTACCCTTACCTATCTTTTTACTATCAAAACCTGCAAGCACATAAAATGAAGAAAATTATTTTTGGGTCATAATGTTACCATACCATGGTTTGCAGCATTCTGTAACCATGTTCTTTCCGTCAGTGTGTTATTTGCTGAAATTTCACATAAAATGTACCTCATTTAATGTGATGTTGAGACTCACCAAAACATAGTGTTATAATGACATTACAGTTTAACATTGTCCTTTAGTGAAAGAAAATAGCCTGAAGGTTTCAATAACGTGATAGTCTCAATAGTTCCAGAGAGGTTATTAGGTGCCATCAAAATAATGTAACAAGAACCAAAACAGAGTTAAACAAAACTTTACTACAACGTTACAATGACGTTGTATACTTGTCGGGGCATTTCCATGCCACATAGACTTATCTACCCAAATTCAACACATAATTCACGCCATCCCAGAACCAGCTTCCAGCTTGAACTTGACCTTGACCTTGACCTTGACCTTGACCTTGACCCCTGACCTCGGTGTCTTGAGCCTCATTCTGAGTTTGGTATGTGACAGCTATAGGCAAAAAGTCTAGAGTGGTAACCGTGGTGGTGGTAGTGGAGGACTTTGAACGCCTGTTAAACCCACCAAAACCCCGCTTGCAAGAGCAGATGGATCTTGTCGAATTATACACACAGTTCTGTAATGACAGCCAATGGCATTGCAATGAGATAAAGCATGTGTTTATAAAAAATAAAATGAGATAATGCATGTTTGTATAGATATATATAAAAAAGATGGGTAGGGGCAGATACAGGTTTTTGGAAAGGGGGGTCTGGGCATAGGTTAAGTACTAAAACAGCGTGCATTTGCGCACATACATGCAACATTTTTACTCCTTGGCAAGTTTAAGTCCCCTCCAAAAAGGGGGAAGGGATCAGGACCCAAGGACCCTCCCCCCTCCCTGGATCCATCCCTAGTATACTCATGAAAAGGACAACATTGGCAGTTTTCCAGCAGTGTGGGTTTATACCCTTAAAACTGACAGTGCAACATTGCCTTTCCTTAAATTCAATGCTTGACATTTGATTGACCAAATATGTTTAAGTCCGTGCTACCAGATACAACACATCCAGGCCCGTACCCAGGGTCTCCTGTGGGGGGTGGCGAGGTTCCACAAGTGGAACTTCTACCTATATTTTCAATAATTTGAACTTGAAAAGGGGGGTGGCGAGCAGTAAAAAGTGGAACTTTTCAATATTTTCTTTACTATTTTTAGGGGGTTTTACTTCACACTTTGTAAGAAAAGATGGAACTTTTGGAAGAATTTCCTTGATGGGGGGGGGGGGTAGCGAGCAGTAAAAAGTGGAACTTTTCAATATTTTCTTACTATTTTTACGGTTTTTTACATTAAATTTTGCAAGGAAAAGTGGAAGTTTTGGAAAAATTTCCTTTACGGGGGGGTGGCCCGCCACCCCCACCTACCCCCCTAGTTACGGGCCTGACATCGCCTTTGCTGTTTGTTTACATTTCGAAAAAAGCCGAAAAAGACACACTGTTATTTCATTTGTATCTGGTTGCATGGACTCTCCTAGGGGGCGACACTATCAATGACGTTCACACAAAAAAGTATTACAGTCATTAATCTTTCCTTTGTACTATCGTTGATGCTACTCACAGTTGTATTGCTGTTGGTGGAGCAGAAGCGCAGCTCGCCCGACAGAAAGTCAAGGGTTAGGGAGATGCATGTTTGGCCATCTGGGCACTGGTCATCTGATCCACACTGCAAGCAAATATGTTTGATTATAGTTGGTTATAGCAGATTAGCCTAAAACAGGATGAATGCTGGGTAAAATGTCGAAAAATCACATGGCTTTAGCATAAGAATTTTCATTAATTACTTCATTATTTGTTCTTACCTGTAGTGAGAAACTAGTGATCATTATTTTTTATTTGTATACATATATATTTTGTATTTTCTAAGTTATTTGAAAATTGATTGATTAAAGATGGATATATATCAATAGTTTGATTATCTTCTATAGGTTTTTCAATGGTTTTGTCGACAAAATTAGTACAATTTAACTTGCAGGTGCTCAGAAAACTGTAAATCAGCTATCCGTGGTAGCGAGATTTTGGGTTTAATACTGTATCAAAATCTATGGTTATATCACAGTGAGTACAAGGTTTGGCAATTTTTTCTTTGATGATTTAGTTCATGAAATGAGCAATCAATGAGAGGGAAGAGACCATACCCCCATGCAGAGGTGGGTGTTTTTTTTCTGTGCAGGGTCCCATAGACAGGGTGCTACACACAACAGCCAACAGTTCTCTAGGACCTTTGAAACTCCAGTCAATAGACCTTTTTCATTAGGGTGTGGCGCCCCCTGTTGCAGTAAATGGAACCAATGGTTCAGGTCATTTCCAATAGTTAACCTGTATGAAGTGAAGCATATAGGTTAACTATGGGAAAAGACCTAAACCATTGGTCCAATTTACTTCACCAGGGGGCGCAACACTCTTAATGAAAAAGGTCTATAGAACAGTAGTTGTCAACTGGCTGGGAATTCCCCCTGAGGCCCTGGGTCTGCCCTAGACAGGAAACAGCTGATGGAGCAGATTCAAAGTTTGAAAGTTCTGTTCTACAGACCAACATTCCACTCACACCCAAAAACCTAATAATTGACTCAATTAGAAATAGATTACAAAATATCATTTGATTATTTGATTATACTGAAGGCTGGAATCCATTCCAAAGAATAAAGAAAATGTTTTATTGTTATATGAAGTCTATTATATTCACCTGTGCATCAAATTTGGACCTTGGTCCAATGGCCATGGTCCAATCTCTCGGGCAGTGAATAAAATGGATCTCATACTCCTGAATAGTGTCTTCATACTATAGTATGTAAAGCCCCATACCCACTAGGTGATTTTGCAGGCAACAGGCAACGGCACAAGGGTCAAATCGCCCGGCAACTCTGATAGCTGGGCAAATTCCAATGGGTATGGTATATTGGAATGTGCATGTTTGATCTGAATCGGTGCTAAAATCAGCCGACTCTTTAAGTAGAATGATTTCAGGGCCAACGAGTCGGCCGACTCAGCCAAAATTTTCCCTAGTCCGTATGGGGCTTAAAGCTTAAAGCCCCATACCCACTAGTCGATCGCAAGAGGGTGAATGGCAATCACTGGGGGAGAACAATATTTAGCAACTTAGATAGTTTACCGGCAATTTTCCCAGGGATCCTGTCATCCAGCACCAATTGCCCAGAACGCAAACCATACCCTCAGGAAATCGCCCAGCGATTGTGATTGCCCAGCAATTTTATTGGGTATTTTGAGGTAATTTGATGTCTGTGCCATCACTGGGCGATGGTCAAATCGCTTAGTGGATATGGGCCTTAATACATTTCTTACTTGGCAATACGTGGATGCAGAATTGCATTCTGGAAGAGTTGCACATTGACCTCCAACACAATTGGTAGCATCACAATTTCTGAAGTTAGGCCTAGGACAGCCATTTTGGAAGTCTGCGATACTGGTAGCGGAGCGTAAACGTGACTCTGTGAATCGTGATTCTGTGAATCGGCGAAAAGATCTTCCTCTACCTCTCCTCCTCCGCCGCTGGCCTTCACAGTTGTCAAGTAGGAGCATCATGCCCACTACAATAACCAATGCAGTAAACTTCATCCTGGAAACAAGAAAATGGTTTTTTTTGTTGATTTTTTTTACATTTTATTCCAAAGCAAACTTTTCAGGTCATAACCTAATTTTCCAAGTGTGCTGGTATAAATACAATCAATTAATGGCACAAACGTTGGCATGATATTATATAAGTGGAACAATGATAATAATTCATCCTATGCTCAGAACTCAACAGAACTTTGTCTAGGAAGGCTACAAATATGGCATTTTTCACTCTTATAAGAATAGCAATACCCATGTGCTAAAAGCTTAGGCCTTTTCTTAATCATTCCTTGATAATTAGATTAGAAATAGTATTTCTTCTAATATGTTATTATGTCTTACTTAATTTTTAAGGAGTATGTCTAATTCCAATATAAAGGAGTTTTTTAGAAGTCAAGTTTTTAGGACAGGAAAATACATCGCAGGACCTTTAACATCATGGTTTGAGGAATTTCAATGCCAATCCATATTAACATAACCTGGGCCCATATCTTCATAACTGATTTTAGTGATTAGGCAAATCAGGTGAAATTTGAGTAGTGTCTCAAAATGCCTGATTTTGTCTCTTACTAAAAGAAGTGATGTCATTTCAAAATAACCTTAAAAAGTGATCAAGTGTTGTTACTTTGATAACAAACAGAATAAATAAGAATAATAAGACACTAATGAAAATTCACCTCATTAGCCCAATCACTGATATGAGGTACGACAATATGGCCCCAGGTTCCTTAAGTGTATTTTTTAAACTTCAAAATATCTCTAAAAAAAGAAACTCAGTATATCACATAAACAGATTTAACATTACAAAGCACCCCACGTTCTTAATGAGAATAACAAGATGCCCCCCCCCCCCATTTATGTGTAGATTTTCTGGGAGGTCCAAAACTTTGCCAATTTATACTTTTATGTGTTATCATATTCTTTCAACTTTCATGCTCATGCCAACTTTGACATTCTTGGAAAGTATCAGATCACAGAAGTCATCAGTCAAGTGATATTTTCATAAATAAATACATGGTCATTTCTTAGATCCTACATGCAACATTGGGATAAATAAATGATGAAGACCAGTGATACTGGCATTTGTTAAATTAAATATGCAACATGTGGAGCTCCACCTAGAGCCCATGGTGGCCCAGTTACCAGCCACATGTGACATAAAGGATATGTCATGAGGAAACATTGACTTCCAAGCCATTATCATGTAATAAAATGTACTTGTTGAATGCTTTCATTAAACCAACAACGTTTTTTTATATAGAAATTGTCTATCCCTTTTGACATTCCGTCAATGGATCGAAGCCAAAGATTCTAAATCACTCCACCTCAGAATTGAAATTCACATTTTGTGCAACAAGAATGGTTGAGTGAGTGACAATCATGCACAGTGAAATGATAAAAGATGTTACTTTGAAACTGAAGAATGAAGGCGTCTAGATATTCACCAGTTTCGTCTCCCTCCAGCTAGGTAAGTGGTACTTGGCTGACACCTCCCCTCTTATTATTACCACTGACCTGTCATCCTGAGCTGGGGTTACACTGAATGATTTTTGGGCAAAGTGCAAAATTGCAAAACACAGGAAAAAAACATACTGGGAATCCCAAGCATTTCATAAAAGGAAATCACCAACTCTTTAGTTGTAGCATTATAGATGAAAAGAGCAAGAATTACATTTTTCTATATCCCCAAGTACTAAACAATATCACTTCTTTAATTTTTTCCAATTGATAGATTTGTAGGTTTACCAGCCAATCAAAATGCTGTATTTCAGCGCAAAACAGGGTTGGACATTATAGGTTGGGCTGTCAGGCTTTATCGTTGGTTCCAATGGGGAAAAGGCAAATATATAAAGCTGTATATAACAAATGTTAGGACCAATAAGTCAACCAAATTGCTTTGATTAATTTTGTATTATGCAACTGTCTTCATGGGAAAAGCGCAGAGGCAATTTAGAAAATATTTCATGGTAAACTATGATAATGTTGTGAAATCTGGGATGGGCTTATTTCAAAAATCATCCCTCAGTTTAGGGGGGGCCTTGTGGGTGATAAATTCCATGATTTAGAATCATTGAGTGTAATTATGGCTGAGGCCCTATGTGTCACATTGTATAGGTGTAGTGATGGCAGATCAGGTCAGGCAGAACCATGTATTGTCTCCGAGAGGTTCCATAGATATGCTGGCCAAGCAGTACCACCCAACACCTTGGTACGAACAGCAATAGTACAAACGAAAGATTGAAGACTATATTACGCTTCATTGTTAACATCATTGATAGTGGCGTCCCCCTTGAGAGTCCCCTACCAGATACAAATGAATAACAGGCTGTCATTTTCAATCTTTCTCAAAACAAAAAAAAACAAAAAAAAAACACAATTAAATGTTTTACCTTATAATAATGGGCAAATTACCTAATGTTTCGCAAATAAATACATTCTCTTAATGGTATCCATGACCGCCAAAGTCTTTAGTGTGCTGGATACCAGAATGTCCACAAGTAAACCAATAATGGTGGATCAGTGTAACCGTGCATGGCAAATGACTTCATTAAAACAGTAAAATAGAGTTTGCATTGGAAGTTTGCAGGCCTTTGATAAGGGGCGCCGCTATCAACAATATCACAAAAAGTACATAGGTGATGTTCCGAGTTACATATCTTAGTGCAGCTATAATATTGTTGGTAGGATGAAGATCATTTTGGTTTCTTGCCTATGTAGGGGGGTCTAAAAGGAGGGGGGTCCCCATGTCAAATGTTGAATGTAAGAAATGTTGTTGTCGTTAGTCCCTACACTTCTTTATACAAGTGTTGCATGTTGAATTTACGGAGTAATTTAATACCACGGTCAAGATTTCTTTACAAAATACCATTACCATACAAAGTGTTATAATATAATTCCAACATTAGGAAAATATATAAAGTATAGTAAAGTCTATGCCAAATAGGATTATACTCACAGATCCAATGGTCTGGTGTATACATGATTGATGTTAGTTGTGACTGAGTGTATTGTAAGGGGGGCAATGCTCCAACATCATCATTTCACTTGTCTTTGAGAACAAAAGATAACATGATTCACGTACAGTCAGATAGACACACCTTCGGTAAATGATACCCACTTCTCCCAAACACTATATTACTTGTCCCCTTGTATTATGGACTTCTTCATGGGAAAATATAAGTGTATTCTAGATAAAATGCAAGCTAAGCTAAATATGCCGATCTTTAAAATTGATAACTGAATATTTTTATAACTGTACATGATTGTCTATATTATTGTTTTAAAGGGGCATTCTCGTCCTGCCGTTGTCAAGCTTACATACGCCGACGTTAACCTAACGACGCGACGGCCGGCGACGTGTTTTTCACTTTTGGAACGTAATCCAGCGACGTTATTGGTCACGTCGTGAATTTGGCGCCGCACTACGGGAGTTATCAAATCATCACGTCCTTACGGACGAGAATGCCCCTTTAATATACTTTCATTAAAAATATTTATTTCACCCCTAATGGCTTAGTGTCTATACATTTGCTATCTAAATGTCACGTTATTCAGCCAGGGGAATAACAGAAATGATATTCCCCTGCTTTAAACTCTTAAAGGGACATTCTCGTCCGTAAAACGGACGTAAATTGATACGTTGTAACCCCTGTAATGCCCCGCCAAATTCACGACGTGACCAATGACGTTGCATAATTACGTTCTGAAAGGGCAAAACACGACGCCAGTGACGTCGTTGCTAAGCTTACGTGGGCGGACGTATCTCAATGAACTCAAGGACGAGAACATCCCTTTAAGTACAGGGAGCAGGGGAATAACTAAAAGATATTCCCCTGGAAAACCAAGGAAACATTTGACCACGCCCCTTTTATAAGGATTAACCAATAGGAATCCACAGGCCCAGGGCAATAATTTTTAGTTAGGCCACGCCCCCTTACACTCTCAGCCAATCAGGACATAGCATTGAGGTCAAGGTCGTGTTGCTACGTCACGTTGCTACGTCGCATTGCTACGTCACAAAATTGCATCATTTGTTTACATTTTTGTCATAACTTTTGTAAATCAATATCTCCGTCAATATCCTATGAATTTCCTTGATTCAAAAAATGAAATGAATTAAGGGATATTGCTCCTCAAAATGTCCATGGAGATTTACAGATTCATGAAGGTCGAAATAAATCCAGTAGAGGCCTTTGTTTCATGCAGAAAAATGTGTTCCTAGGTTGTATGACTCGGCCGTTTGTTTATATTTTGTCGTGACTATTTTAAATCAACATCTCTATCAATATTCAATCAATTTCCTCGATTTAAAAACTGTAATGAAGAGATATTATTGCTTAGAATTTCGATTCTGAATTATAGATTTATAGGGGGTAAAATAAATCCAGTACAGACGGCGGTGTGACCCAGGGAATAACTATTTTGATATCACACCTCGGTCAGTACTATATATTTATTTATTATATGTGACGTCTTATTTCTATTCGTTTACAAATGTTTTTGTGTCATCAGTTCAAATTATATTACGTTTGTTAAAGAATTGATACAAGTATATGATAGTCCAGGGGCGGATCCAGGGGGGGTCCAGGCCCCAACAGCTCGTAACTTTCCAGACTGGGTTAGGGTTACCCTGGTTGCCGGGCCTAACGCTTTCCGATATGATGATGACGCGTAAAAGGCCCCGGTATGGAGTAATCGTTGCATCGGTGTCCGCGCGCTCCAGAGCACACCCTTTCCGCGTTGCAACGGCGTCCGCGCACACAAGAGCACACTAATTTGGACATTCTGTACCGGCTCCGTCGATTTCTCGCGGGGCGCGGGGTGCTCTGGTAGAGAATGCCACTCTGTCACGGCTCACTCGATTCAGAGCGACACGGGGCGCTCCGGTAGATAACGCCGCGCGCTATCCGCGCGGAATCAAGATCTCCGTGCCTGGCCCAATACTCGCCCTTCCGCGAGTGGGCCGGCAACCAGGCTAGGTTAGGGTGAATTAGGCCACAGTTGTCGTAGCAACATTCTTTTCTTGACTGACAAGCTTAAACTGGACGTCTCGTAATGGCTTATCCACTTTAATCCACTGAATTATCTATTTAATTTAACCTCAAGGGTTAGATTAAATATCTTACCCTTAATGAGGTTTTCAGAGGATCGGATTAAGCTTTGACCAATCATATGTTCTGTCACATAGTCTCTCGGGGTGCTACGAGCCATTCCTCCTAATCCCGATTTTTGACTAATTCTGCCTAATCTCGTGTAATTCAATCCCAGAGATTACGGCAGATTTGCCTGTTTATGAGTCGTCGGGTCCAGGCCCCGACGGCTCGTAACTTTTAGACTGAATTATGTTAGATTTAGCCTCTGTCACCATAGCAACCTGCCATTCGTGTTAAATTGAACGACTCGTAATGTCTAATCCTCTTTAATCTAGTGAATTATCTATTTCATTTAACCCTGAGGGTTAGGTTAAATAACTTCCCCTTAATTAGGTTTTCACAGGATCGGATTAAGCTTTGACCAATCATATTTGTGTTTACTAATTTGTTTGGGGATGCTACGAGCCATTTCCGTTAATCTCGGTTTTTGTCTAATCTTGTTTAATTCACTCTAACCCAATCCCCAAGATTACAGCAGATTAGGAAAGTTACGAGCCATCGGGCCCATGGGTACTAATCCCCCCTTTTGATGGACCTCTAAACTACAAAAAGAGGGGGAAATGTCGCATGCATATGCCCGAATGCATGCCATTCTAGTACTTAACCTCTAGGGCATATACCCCCTGGACACTTACCCCCCGGACACTTACCCCCGGACACTTACCCCCTAGGATACTTACCCTCTAGGACACTTACCCCCTTGGACACTTACCCCCTAGGACACTTAACCCCTGGACACTTACCCCCTGGAAACTTACCCCCTAGGACACTTACCCCCCAACCTTGGCTTTTAATGTAGAGGAAATTATGTGGTAAGAACTTTTTAATGGAAAGCAAACTAAATAAATATCCCTCTCTTCTAATAGATATCTAGGATTCATACCTAAAAGGCTAACCTGTCCCTACTCAACAGTTAGTGGATGGGGAAGTGTCAAAACATCATTGGACCAAGTCCTCCAAGGTTGGGGGGTAAGTGTCCTAGGAGGTAATCAGGGGGGTAATTGTCCAGTCACCATTAAGGTTTATGCTGACCCCCCTCCCAACTCCCAAAAATCCTGTCATTGAGAGGTGACAGAACACTTAAATGAAAGGATAGTGTTTATTAAATCCAAACGTGTGATGTATGTCGCTGTGCTCCTGTTTGCAACTATCAGTTCAGAGAGGCTGTCTACTCCACCCAAACAATGCCCCTAGCCTTCCATCAGCAGGGCCCTGCTCATTTGGCAAACAGTAACCTGAGTTCACGGTACCACTTACTGAACAAGGATTCGCCTATCTGCTTTCACATAACATAAAGCTGCTGGCGCTCATACCCCTGTTTCATCTACGCTCTTTACCCCTAGCGTAGAGCCACTCTTAGCCCAGTATTCTTACTTACTTATAAGCTGGCTAATGTTGCATGTCAAGTTTACCAATGTCGCATGTCTCTGTTGCTTATTTTTCTCTGTGTCCAGGGGCGGATCCAGGGGGGGGGGGCCGGACGGGCCTTGCCCTCCCCCCCCTCGCCCTGTTAAATCATGTTTGATGGGGGGCCCACCCCCATGTACATTCATGTTTTTGGGCCCCCCCCCTCTACAAATTCCTGGGTCCGCGACACTGTCGCATGTCAAATTTAAGACATGTCCATGTCGCATGTCCTAATTTTTGCCCTGTCTGTCACATCCTTAGGCCATCATGTCGCATGTCGATTTTAAGAAACAGCTGTGTCACTGTGTTGAATTTAGTGGTCCAGACCCATACAAATATATGGAAGTCTGACCATCGCCTAGGGGACCTACATGAACGTCACGATGGTGGAGCCCCCTGCGAGAGTCTGTGCAAACTACATGTTACAAATGATACACCTTTGCATGAGTTTTATCCTATTTTGAAACGTCAACAAACCAGTCATGACGTCAAGAAAAGGCAAAAAGGGATCATGTAGTAATAGTTTGCACATACTCTCATAGAGGGCACCACTGGTGACAATATTTGCAGTAAAATGTCACAAATTCTGAAAGAAAAACTGTTGATTCAAAGTCAGTTTTGTTGAAAGTTGGCCAAAACTTGGAATAAATATTATCTAATTAAAAAGTTTGCCATGGTTTTATAGCGAATTTCACTTGCAGGAAAGAGTGATGACGTGGACTTTCCATTTCTAGCATACCATTTTAGTGATGTTGAGACCTTACCAATAGAGAATAATAAAGTTATTTTTACATGAAAGAACACAATAAGAATGTCATAATAATGTCATAGTGTAACATCACGATCACAACGTTAGGTTCTAAAGATGTTTTTGGTTCCATCAAAAGAATGTAACAATAGAATTATAGTTTTGCTAGTGTTCTTTGAAATTGTAAGTGTAGAAAATACCTCCATACTCAAAATAAGGTACTTCACTCCTATAAAACATAACGCTATATTTTTACCATGATTGATCTAACCTTGGTATGTATATGGGTCTGTGTGAAACAATTCTAACCCATTCAGCTATATGGATTTTATTATCAGCGAGTTGTCTTATTTTATCCAAATTAACAAAAAAAAGACAGAGATTTTATGTGCTCATTGTCAAGAGTTTATAGTGACAGAATTGATTCATCATGAGAGTAATTCATTTTGAAGATGACAGTAATTCAGTATCTGTAGATTATTGATTATTAGAGCACCATTCACAAATTAAAGAAATAATAATGCTTTAGTATGGGCCATTATTTTGTAATTGTTGGTATGATAAAATTATAGTATAATCTACATTGTAATTTCACAGGACATTCTCTTAGACTACTTATACATTATGAACAAAATCAGGCCCAAAATGGAGTATTGGTTTTTGATGTCTTGTTATAACTATGCATTGATATTGTGTAAAAAGAAGGGTAATTTCCCAACTATTTGACAGTAGTGTGTTGCATTTTGTCTTTATCTTAATTAAAAGATTGTATGATTTAAGATATAAAATGTTTTTGTAAGGTTTTAAGATAGATAATGTATACAAATACGTATTTCTGCCTGGTAAAATATCATTGTAAACTCTGCTAGTCTCTTTAAGGGCCATACCTACTAAGCGACTTTAAAGGTGACAGGTGATGGGCAACTCTGATAATCACCGGCAATTCACCAGGCAACTCAGGGTCACCAGGCTACGCTCTGTTGCTATGGTGCAGATTCTTGGTAACAGGCGACGAGTAACAGGATCAGCGGTAATATCGACAGTAAAATATCAAAATTGTTTGATATTGCAGTCGCCTGATGACCCCAACACCCATTCTCCCAGTCACCTGTCACCCAGCAATGGCAAAATTGCTTAGTGGGTATGGGGCTTTAGAGTGTCGCTAACTGAAACCTAAGAATAGTTCAGTAATCAGGAGTTCTCCAAATTATTACTGATTTGTGTTTGGATACATAAGGTCATTCCTCATCATTACTGATATATGTGTGTGGGCTATCCATTCCAGTAATTTACCAGGTAAGGGCAATAAAGAAATTGATCATACGTTTTTAACATGCGTAGGGTCTTTGATTCTTTGTAAAAGTATGGTATTAGATTTTTTCAATCATACTATGCCTGCACCTCTTTTGTTCTGTTGGTAGGTGTCTGGAAGTAACCTCCTACATCTGACCAGCTTAGGAGGTTTCTCGGGTAAACCCCTGGAGGACCGGCCTTTTTATAGTAGAGCTATAGCTCTGGGACACAAGAAACAACTCAAAAACCTGAACATTTTCTGTCACCTCCTCTTAGTTCATCTGTTCCTATGTTCTTGTAAATTCACCAAAATGCAACTCTAGTGGCAAATTCAAAGTGTAATGACAATATGTGTCCTGTTATTGTATGCCACTTCATATAAGATAACATTTAAAATATCTAGCCAGAACTCTTAACTATTGCTATGTCGCAACAAAAGGAACACAAAATGAGCATGTAAGCCATTCTTAAGACATCCGATGTGAGTAAATTATTCAATAAGATCATAACCTTGGACTAGTACTTCAATAAACCCATTGAAAACCCAATTATAGATCCCAATTAATCCAACCATATTTTTTGAAGTGGAACACTTTGATAACTATTCAACAAACAAAAGCATCCAATAGATTGTTTAAAAGCTTTATTTTAATTCCAATCCTGGGGAAGTCCAGCAATCCATGAACGGAATCCGCACGGTCTAACGGGTTAACTGGAGAGTCAATTTCCTCATGTTGCAGCATAACCATGGGCTGAATTTTCTGTGGCATGACTTGGCCATAGGCCCATTTCACCTGTAACCAGATAGAAAAATGCCTTGTATAATATTTTTTTAAAAAAGGGCTTACATAAAATATGTGTTGATGACCTTGAATAAAACAAAATATATAACAGGAATGCATTCATTTCTATCTGCTTAAACATAACAACTTGTGTCATTACCATAACATTTTATAATCAGTGAAAATCATATCCATCATTTATTATAATATTATTGTAAGTAGTAGTTCAGTGATATAAAATATCTGTATTTCTAAAAGGTCAATGGCAGACGGAATACAATGTAGCTACAGAGAAATTTAAAAAAGGTTACATGAATTCCTACATGTCTGCTTTAACACTTGAGACCTGAGCCAATTCACCCAACTAGGGATAGCTGATTTACAGGTTTTTAAGCACATGTGGGCTAGAAAACCTATAGAAAATTAACAAATATTCTTTAAATATCCATTTATAATGAGTGAATTCTCAAATCTAGAAAACATAAAATTTATAGAGATCCAAACTTAAAAGAGTATTTATTGCAAATGTTTCATCACATTGAATGACAAATAATGACAAGATTCATGAAAATTATTATTCTAAAGCCGTAGGTCTTGTCGACATATTTTGCAGCATGCATCCTGATATAGGCTAACCTGCAGGTACAACTCAAGAAATTGGCTATCCATGGTTGGGAGAATTGACCCAACCATAGATAGCCATTTTTGTTAGTTTTACCTGTAGGTTAGCCTTGACAAGGATGCATGATGGGTAATATGTTGACAAATCACTAGGCTTCACCATAGGAGTTTTTATTAATCAAACACTACTTCTAGTTTGACATGAAGAGAAACGAAAGACCATTTTTCATCAAATTTGTATACATATACATCAAATATGTTCCAAGCTGTTTGAATATTTATACATTATAGGTAGAAATATCACAATTTTTCATTAATTTCCTATAGTTCTTCTGGTTCTTTTGTGGTCAGAATTGGTCAAAATTAGCCTGCAGGTGCTTAAAATGCTATAAATCAGCTATCCATGGCAGGGAGAATCCTCCTGCCTGTTTCCAGGCAAAGGGTACTTTGCATGATGATACCTCATTTTCCAAGCCAAGGTGCTCCTGGTCCTTCAGCTACTTCAGCTCCTCCAGCTCCTCCAACTCTTTCCATTCCTGCTTGTTGATGTAATCTTTTTCCATTCGGTCCTTCTCCTTCTCCGTGTCCTCCTATTTGCCCTTCACAAGTGTTTACCAGTAGCAGCAGGGCTACTGCACAAAGCAGAGCAAAGGCCTTCATCCTCAATTGGGAAATATCTGGATTGGAGATCATTAATTGAATGAGACAACACATTTATATATATATACCAGTACTAGTCCAGGAGCCAAATCCTGAAATCAGCTGCAGTCAAAGTAAGGATTTACCCTCCACGGTGAGCCCCCTGGATTTTCTTGATTTTTTTCATCTTATAGCATCCTAGGGACCATGAATCAAGATGGTTCCAAAGAATTTAGGTATGCGAACACTATCTAATTATGCTATTTGTGCTTAATTAGCGAAAAATGAAAAATGCGTTATTTCTAAATTTCTCAGGAACTATGTAAGATATGATAACATGCTATATGTCTTCTGAAAGGTAATTTCTTTTCCTGATTTTTTGGTATATTATTTGTTATTGTCATTAATCATGGCAATGAGTAATTAGAGAGAAACTATGGTTTCAGTCATAATCATTAGAACTTAAGAATCCAAAATTAAACTTTGGAATTGATAAACCAACTGCTTGGTATACTTAAAGGGGATCTAAAGGGGATAACACAATATATCCTAAAGAGATGGGAAAATGATAATCACTGTCTCCCTAAGCTGGTATTTCAGTGCTTGTTGAGCCATTTGGGCACATGTATATAATATGGTAGCTGTTTGGAGAGCATTTTGGATCACAGTGAAAGATGTGTCACAATAAAACTATGGTTTGAGCAAGATTTCTTTCCTCAGCAAAATACCATGATAATATTTCAGTTTGATTACAAACCATATTATTAGGGCCCTTGCATTAAGTATAATTATATGCATCAAGGGGGGGGGGAAGGAAGGTATGAAATCTTTGAAAATGTGTGTACTTTGTAGTACAAAGCCAATGCATATTTTTGACCAAAGGGGGGTGGGGATCTGAGGTTTTTGAAAATGTATGTACTGTATGTATGTATGGAATGCCCTTTATAGTTCCCTCTACTTCTAGTTTACATAAAGAAAAGAATAGCTCATAGCAGACTTACCCATTACCCAACCCCAATCCAGATTTCTGAGGGTATACATGGGGAACCTCTATGCATTACTTTAAAGAAGAGATGAACCCCAAAAAGTATGTTGTCATATATTAAGGGTTCTGAATTTAGAAAAGAGTCCTTGTATCAATTAGCCAACTGTAAAAATACCAAGTGTGCTATTTTGTAAACTTGTAAACTTGATAGGTGTGCTACATCTGTCAAATTGTTGATTTTAACAAATTACTAGATTGCACTCTAGGATTCGAGACCCATGTGGTTATATAAATGAGTTACTTGGCTTGACCATACACAAAATGGATATCTTATATTTTATTCTATATATGGGTTACTGGTATTAGTAATTTGATATCAAATTATGATCATAGTCACAGTTTATTTCCTAAGAGTCAAACTTCCAATCCTCCCAAATTACCAATACAAGTTATGACCAGCCTTTGGTCATGCTTCACTCAGATTCATCCTACCAACTACCAAGATTCTGCCATATATCAGGAAGTGTATGAGAGGGACTGAGACCTCTGCATGTGTATATACATATCAATATCATTGGCAAGACCTCAAATAAATATCAAAACCTGAAACAATACAGAAGTACCTGATATATCTTTCTATTTCAAAATTACAAACTTTTGGTATAGCCATTACTGGTTTCCCAATACTATCTAGCAGCATTACCACATTGAGCAGCATGTGCACAGCACCCTTGCTGTGGGGCCATAACCAAGGCAGAATGGTATTAGGAGAATGTAAAAGAGCAACAAATTGCTGTGATTCTGCTTGTAACCTCAAACTATTTGTTCTCCAAACCTCAGAAACAACATTATTCCCTTATCAAAATATAACTGATCATTTTCCTAAACTGCTATGAACAAGGATCCAATTTCTCCAACCTACAGCAAGAGACAGCTTATAGTTAGGCACTAAGGGAAAGGTCAATATGGTAAATACTCAGAGACCCAAAACTAAGAGAGTCATTATTCAAATATATAAATAATGTCTATGATCAGTTCTATATAATATAACACAATGCTGAATACTTAGTCCATAATACAACAGGGTATAAAGCTAACTGAGCAATGAACCCATACAGCCTGGAACTGTGAACCATCAAGTAGTAGCAAAGAGATAGCAAAGTTTAATTTGGTAAATTGGTTGTAGGATGTTAACAAAAGTATAGCAGGTGTTCAGCAATCCCACAGTTTACGGCATACTATATATAGGCCTGCAGTGATTGTACCATGGGAGGCTGCATGCATGCATGTCCTTATCCCCTAGTGCAGGTCATTCAGGGGAAAGGCTAGACCTCTCCACCACTGATAAGCTTCTGAAGATCCACTACCTTCATTTTACTGCTGTAAGGCAACATTGTCTAAACAGTTATCTTTATCATTTCTCACCAGCTGCAGTGATGAACCTTGAGGTCCTTTTGGAATTATGTGATGAAATTGAATAATAAGACAGTTATAAGTAGCCAAATTTTAAGCCTGCTCCACCCTCTGAGGAACCTTTATTAGGTTGTAAGCACAGTGTCTTACCAATGGTTTAACTCACACAACAGGGAGATAAGAACCCTAGTCTGCCATCTTTATCATTCCTCTGTCTCTCCAGGCCTTATCTATTGCCAGGGATGAGGTAAACATTAGACATTGGGGCCAGCAATGGGGGGATTTAAAATAGTATTTCAGCCTAGAACTCCCCCTCTCCCTATAGGAACATGGTTTTAAAGATGAGTGGGTACAGGGGTATGTAAATAGAAGTTTGCTGCATATTGGTATGTCAATGTGTGAATCTTTGGCAATATAAGAAGCCATCCATACCTTTTTGAGTAAATAAATGAATGACTATACTAGTTCGATCAGGCAACAAAGGTGAGCTCGTCTGCAAATTACATGGACACATATTTCTAGCTAATGTATATTTATCTTACAGCTCCAGTGTTGTATACAATGGACTAAATGGCTCAGAAAGCACTGAAATACTGGCTTAGGGAGACAGTGATTATCATTCTCTCATCTCTTTAGGATATATTGTGTTATTTTCATGATATCATCTCTCTCCAAATATAAGTGCAAAATGAGCCCATAGTCGGTTAGAATTTAATCAGCAAAAAATGATTTCTACCTTACATTTCCAATGAAATCAAATGCAACCTTCTTCAAAAACTGCCTAACGATCCTCTTTAAGTAAACCTAGCAGTTGGTTTATCAATTCCAAAGTTAAATCTTGGATTCTTAAGTTCTAATAATTATGACTGAAACAACAGTTTTTCTCTAATTACTCATCCCCATGATTAATGACAATAACAAATAATATACAAAAAAATCAGGAAAAAAATTACCTTTCAGATGACATATAGCATGTTATTATATCATACATAGTTCCTGAGAAATTTAGAAATGACGAGTTTTTCATTTTTTGCTAATTAAGCACAAATCGCGTAATTAGACAGTGTTCGCATACCTAAATTCTTCGGAACCATCTTGATTCATGGTCCCTAGGATGCTATAAGATGAAAAATATCAAGAAAATCCAGAGGGCTCACCGTGGAGGGTAGATCAGGATTTTCAGATTTGGCTCCTGGACTATAAGGGGCCTTAGACCAATAAAGGGCCATACCCATTAAGTGATTACCATTGCTGCAACTGGGACAATCACCAGTAAAGTCACCAGGCATCTCAGGATCGCTGGGCCATTCCCTGTTTGGTATGCACAGATTCTGGGCGACAGGCAACCGGATTGGTGGGAAAGTCTAGGGGAAAATGGGGGGAAAATATCAAAATTGCTTGATAAGACAGTCGCCCAGCGATGAAGATGGCCATTCTCCCAGTTGCCTGGCGACAGAAAAAATTGCCTAGTGGGTATGGGGCTTAAGGCAGCCAGATCGAAGTAAGGCTGCTTTATAAGTGTGGTGTAATAATTTAGTGTCTCAAATTAGGGGTTCAACCTGATGCCAAGGTGCATGATATTACAGCTTGGTGCTCAGTTTTAATAGAATAAATAGCCTCGTATCACTGAGGATGCACTAAAAGGCTTCCAGGTGCATACTTTTTAAAACTATGCATCCAGCATGTGCACAAATTCAAACCTCAATTTCAATGACTAATATGTAAAGCTCTGTGAAAAATTGCAAATAAAGAAAATAAAAAGGTGTTTGTATAATATATTAGACTAATACATTTTCTTAAGGATAGACAATACCTATCGGCATGACATATGCAATATTTTGCATTGCACTGCTCAATAAAAAGGCACAATAATGTTATTCATATCAAATGAAAGAATAGATTTTTCTCTATCATTTGGTGTATAATGTCATTTCCCTATTGCAACTCAAGAAAATAGAGGGGGAAACGCATTTTATCAATTTTATTTTTTGAACATGGATATCTCATTTACTACTGCATCAATTGTTATGGTATTTTGGGAATAGATCAGTAACATTCGTCTCGAGGGAAGCGTGTCTCAGATTTTTTGTTTAGGTCCCAGTTTATGCTTTATGAGAAAAAGGGAAACTTTTAATTATTCTTTTACAATTAATTTTCTAAAATTTATAAAACAAAACCTAAAACCTAAATAAAAATTTTTAGCTATACTTCCCTCCAACAGAATGTTTTCTAGCTGTACTTAAAGTTTCATGCATTTAGTTGTAGCAGTAAGGGAGAGATTCTTGTGAACTTGAGTGTTGTTATAACTTAATGTTGATTATGGGGGTTAATAAACATATTATTTAGCTCATATTGTGAGTTGATATTAGTCAATATCCTTCGTTTATTTCTAGCCGAAGATAGAAGTTTTTCTCTGCTAAGGTAGTTCAAATCCAAATGCAGACACTCGCTTTGCAGAGGTCCACTTTTATTAAATCCAACACAGGTAGGAGATATTTGTTATCATTTGTGATATAGTCCAACTTTACCAGGCATAGTATGCCATCACCCATCCCAGGAGTTCACAGTGCACAGCCTATAGGTTGCCTTATGGCACTTCCTATGGTACTCCTATGCTCTCAGTGTATTGGTAGTTCAACGTATGGTCACCAGAGAATGCCACTGACACAAGTTAGGTTAATTTCCACCCAGCTCCAAAACCTAAGGTTCATCCAAGTTCCAATTTGTTTCTCGCTCTTGCTTTTTAGGTTGGTCTGGGTTCTATATATACTAGCCATTATCAATTTTATATATATATCTGCATACACCCACTGCAGTGCTGCCACTGGTAGATGAGACTGCCGTTTAAAGAGCTTTCTGATGACTGTCTCACCTCCCTTTGACACTGCCTTTTAGCCATTAATAGCCATTTACTATTATCTAAACCCTTTTTTACTTTGTTAAAGGTTTATTCATCTAAATTGCAGTCTGGTAACCATTCTCCTTTATCATATTTACAAAGCCTTTATTGTAAGCACCTTACTTCTAATTAGCAATATTAGAATTTAACCTCAATACCCTCTGCTGTTAAACTTTCTAATCTTACCATGCACGAGGTGTTGACGAGGTGTTGACACAGCTATGCATCAACACATTATAATATGGTTTATATGACCTTGAATGGTAATATAAGATTATTCTATTGGCATAGTAAATACAAAGATTACATGGGGAATGAATAGCATAGAGCCAATTGAAAGAAGCACTGCAAATTCGCCCCTGACAGGCGTTGTGTATCCTTAATTTGCAACTGGTTGTTTCTTTATTACATTCAAATGCATTACATTTTAATGTCATAATGAGCTAACCAATAAATCTTATGCCTTGTATTTGTGTGTTCTTACCATTCTACCTAATAGGATATATTTTTTCATGTAAAATTGAATCGAAACTGAATATGTAAATGTGCAATGTGCAATGTACAGGTTTTGCAAAAGGAATGGTTTTGTTAGTTTCAATTATACACGGTAAAATGATAAATGTCACCTTGAAGCAGAAGAAAGAATGTATCTTGATATTCACGAGCCAAACAGCTTCTTCTCCTTTCCGCTCTACAACTGACACTGGGTCTGACGTCCCCTCTCTTCTTATTGCCACAGATATGCCCTTGTGAGGTGAGGTTCCACTGAATGATTGTAGGTCAATACTTTAAAGGGCCATACCCACTAAGTGATTTTACCATCGCCAGATGATGGACGACAGAGAATCACGTGTATGTGTGGATTCTGGGTGATGGTCAATGGGATCAGTGGGGAAATCAGTGGGAAAATTGGCTGGAAAATCGGTGGGAAAATATCAAAATTGCTTGATATGAAAGTCGCTTGGCAACGACAACAGCCATTCTCTCAGTTGCCTGTCCCCCAGTAATGGTAGAATCGTCTGAGAGGGGCTTTAGAGTCAAAGCTTTAGGTCAAACTCTGTTTGCTCTTTCTCTCTTTGGTCTTTAGTAAAAGTACACAATGGTTTTAAAAAATATTTCAATAATGCAGCTTTATGATGTATAATGAAAGTGCATCAGATCAAGCCTGCCATTGCCATGTAACCCAGCAGGTTGTTTGAGCCCCATCCCCACTAGGCAAACTTACCATTGCTAGGCAATGGGTGACTGGGAGAATTGCTGGTAAAGTCATTGGGTGACAGTAATATTACGCAAGTTTGATATCTTACTGGTGATTTTACCATTGACGGGCAATGGATGACTAGGAGAATTGCTTTTAAAGTCATCAGGCATAGTAATATTAGGCAAGTTTGATAATGTACTGGCGATTTTACTGGTGATCCTGATCCCTAATCTTAATGGGCGATGGGCGACTGAGAAAATTGCCGGTAAAGTCATCAGGTGACAGTAATATTAGACAAGTTTCATATTTTACTGGTGATTTTACTGGCGATTTTGATAGTGATCCTAATTCCCAATCTTTCCGTTGACGGCCAATGGGTGACTGGGAGAATTGCTGGTAGAGTCATTGGGTGACAGTAACATTAGGCAAGTTTGATATTTTACTGATGAGTTTACTGGCGATCCTGATCCCAGTCACCCTTCACTCAGAACTCACACCATACCCACAGGGAATTGCTCAGCAATAGCGATTGCTGGGCGAGTGCATGTGCTGGACGATTTTCTGTTGTGCAGTCTCCCATTGCTGATAAAATCGCCTAGTGGGTATGGTGCTTTAGTTAGGTATGGTGTTTTAGTAGCTAGGAGGTGGTGTGACGTCATATAAGTTAGTTAGTTATATAATGTTATGGATTATTTCAGCTTCTTCAAACAGTAACTGTTGAATTGTGAGTTTTAAACTTACAATTATCAGATTATTGAAAAGATGCATCAAAGCATCTTGGTGGTTTTACTGGTGATGCCCCAAGGCATCTGGCATATATAGGCTAGTGATGCCTCAGAGCATCTGGCAGGTGGAAAGGGTTAAGAAATAGCCATATTGTTAGTCATTGTCTGTAAGAAATTCCAATACCCAACATCAGATTTAAGACCAAGTCGCACTGTTGACTCTAAGAAATGCCCCTGTTGTCCCTTGAGAATGTCCATGGCATGTATGAAATTTAAGAAATGGAGGGCAATCTTGGGAAAGGCATGAAGAGAAAATACATAACAAAACTTATTGTTAATATATGTCCCAAGAGGAACATCTGCTGACTATGCTTCTGAGGTCACACATCCCCCCTTACAACAATATCAAAAAAGTGTATAATAGGATAATGCTATCAGGATACTTTCTTTAGTATTTCATTAGAGCCATCCTTCTGAAGATCATGCTTTTGTGAGTATTTTTCATACAGTGTTTACATGTGAAGTAAGTCAAAATAAATCTTATCAAGAGGACAATGTAAAGACTCCTACAATGCTTTCTCTAGTTAAAGCTATGATCTTTAACTTGTCCTCATGTTGTCAAGTAAACATACAAAGATGTTAACTTGACAATGGTGCAGTTGATGCAATCTTGTACACTTTAAGAACATAATCCAACAACGTCATTGGTCATGTCATGACTATGGCGTGGTACTGGGGGTGTTACAATATATCGAACTACGTCTGTCTCAGTATCTGTATTTACTAAATGTGCAGTTGGTACTGCTTTGTGCACTATTTTAACATTCTTTTGGACAAAATTTTAAGTATAATGATTGTATTTTTGTGAGCGGGGAGAAAATATGGATCAAATCAAAAGTTGTGTCTAGCTAATATTATATAAACTTTTGGTCAATATCATGAAAGATGAAAAAAATTGGAAAAAATATAAATCTCTCACCCCATCCCACTCCTGGGTCATGTAACACAGGAGGGGAGGGTGTACCCTCTAAAACCTCTTAACATTTAAAGTGCACAATTACAGTACTTGTGTACCAAGAGTGCATGTACACCCTAGCAAACGTTGCAGCTATGTTCTGTTCAGTTTGGCTTTGCTTCTTGTTACATTCTTTTGATAGCACCGAAAAACATCTTTAGAACCTAACATTGTGATGTTGCACTGTAACGTTATTGTGAAATTCTTGTTATGTTCTTTCACATAACATTATTGTAATATTCTTTATTGGTAAGGTCTTCACCGAGAAAGGGAGTCAACTGAAAGTTCAAAATTTACATATGCATAATCAATGGTGTTGAATATCCAAAGTGTAGGTTTGTAAATTGTGGAATGAAAGGTGTTTACATATTGCTAGTAGCAAAAACCTTGATTGAAGGTGTTAGATTACAGTCACTTAGAGTTGTAGTAAATAAGTTTTATATATTTATGTATAGCAGTATAGTTATGCAAGCTATCTTTATTACTGAATTGCAATAGTGTCAATATATTTGAATGTAATAAAAAGTGAACCAATCTATGCTTTGTAACTGTGTATTCCTACCATTATATCTAATGTGAAATATTTCTTCATAGAATTGAATCAAAGCTAAATATGTAGAACGTCTGTGATTCAAGTGCAAATTATACACAGTAATATGATACCTAATGTCACCTTGAAACTGAAAATGTACACATGGCCTAGATATTCACCACCCAAACACAGTTCCCTCTGGTTAGACATTCTACACTGGTTGACACATCCTCTCTTTTATCCTTAACCTCTCATCCATAGATTGTTGCGTAGAAGGGGGTTCTCATACAATGTAGGTGTACATATCACCCCTCAGGGGATACCAAAGGTTGTGAGGTTTGGAGGTCAAAGCTTTAGGTCAAACCCCATCGAGGTTTATGGGGTGAAACGGGCAAGGTGCAGTTACATTGAATGAATTTAGCTTATGGGGAAACAACCATCAATTATGTGCACATCCAGGCCAGCAGGTGATTTTATTTACGTGGCCTTATACTGCAAACACATTTATGTTACATCACTAGATTTTGTGCATCAATTATTGAGATACTCTTTCAGGCTACAATAGTTTTGTGCAATTTTTAGTTATTTGATCTTAAAAATTGTTCAAACTCATGAACAGCAGTGTACAGAATGAAAAGAATGTGTACATTCTAGAAATTGCAGGTAAATATCGGTATTTGGTATGGTATTGAAAACTTTGACAAAATTATGAAACTGACAGGGTGGTTACAAGGATGCAAAAAGAAATACAAAGGAACCTTAAAAGTCAGATGTCACTATATGAATTTTGAAGATAGTATTTTGACCATATGACTTTGATTCATTCAATGGAATAGCACCTCGCCTGTTTCATAATGTCTCCAAAAGCCAGGACAGAGTTTGACCTAAATCTTTGACCTTTAAAGCAGTGACCTAAAATCATTCAGTGGGGCTTCACCTAACAAGGCCATTGCTGTGGTATGAAAACCAGCCTTTACCCCCCTCTTTTAGAATTCCTTAATCTGTCCCGATAGTTTGGTGATTTATGGGTTTTGTTTTGTATTTACCCTCCATTCAGCCTACCCTCACTCTACCATCTTATTCGCCATTTTTTAGACAAAAAGTTATCCTTTTATTTTCTTCAAATAATAACTGAGACCTTAACCAGAAAAATGAGACACTTTTCCCTTGAGATGGATGTAACCAATGTAACCAAAATTCATGTTCAGTAAGTATATTTGCTGAGACACTGGTTGTAGAAAGTAAGAGTGAAAAAAAATGGTTTTGTATTTCACAATTTTTAAAATTACAATATGATTTCCTTAGTACGTCCATAATTGCAACAAGAAAAATGATAAGTTTTATAGGATGTGTAATATATGATTGTCAGTTTGATGAAATCTTGTGCATATCACTGAAATCATTGTAGGGCTCTGAGACCCTTAATGAGGT
Source organism: Lepidonotus clava (assembly GCA_936440205.1). Taxonomy (NCBI): domain Eukaryota; kingdom Metazoa; phylum Annelida; class Polychaeta; order Phyllodocida; family Polynoidae; genus Lepidonotus; species Lepidonotus clava. Next base: position 52,348,428 of record OW387140.1, on the reverse strand, counting down.
GATATTTGGCATTAAAGTTTGAATTTCTGATCCATTCCTAATGTCACATTTAAGAAATGGTAATGTTGTTTGTCTCTGTTTCTAACTTAAGAAATTCCAATATCCCATTTCAGATTTAAGAAAAGGCCATGTAACACTGTTGACTCTTTACCTGTATTCCACTCGTAAGAAGTAAAAATAATTCAAAGACTGGAACTTGTAACTGCTAAATATTACAAACATGTCCATTTCATCTATGGAAGATCAGGAGCAGTTGTCCTGATATCTCTCAGCAGGCTCTCAATTTTTGGACTTGGTAGCAAAAGATTGGAAATGACTGAAGTTACTAAATGTATTCACATGTTGAGCTTTAGATCAGAAAATCAAACTTTAGTGGTGATTTTAGATAGAAATGTCAACATTACCTCATTAAAAGCTGTTCTTGAGCCAAACATCAAAAAGTAGATTTAGGAAATGCTCCTGTAACCTGTCATTGTCACTTAAAGATGGCCACACCATATTATGTCAAATTCAGGTAGAATGTGCCATGAAGGGACGGTGGGGGAAGGTTGCATAGAAAATGTAAAACCAATCAATAAATCAATTCTAATTATCAGGGCCAGATAAAAAAAATTCACATCATGAGATGAGGCCTTGCTGTTTCTGGAGGTGCATATTTTACATAAAAAACGTTTATATTAGGTTCAAGGAGTGTTTGCCCAATATGCCCCCAATGCCAGGTATTCCCTTCCCTTTTAACAACTTCGAAAATGTCTAGGACTACAAAAGCATAGAGGTATTGGAATACTTTTAAGGAAGTTAATATTTTTACTATTTCATTACAGTTGTGCTTCTCAAAATTGATTCTCAAAATATGTTATTTCAGGCTTTCTCAGCTATCTTATTGTACAACATTGTTTATCTGAGAAATGCATCAAAGTGAAACAACCCAGAGGTCCCTGTAACTTTGCATTGTTTTCCCACTGGATGGGGCTGATCAAAGACCACCCTATTCATTCTATGTATGTGGCCCTCGTTTTTTTTACCTGTATTCGTCAGTGAACCAGATAATCTAATTACATCTTCATCAACATCAATTTAGCCCAACCCTGTAACCTGATAGTAAATGCTTCTCATTTGCAGCAACTACAAACCACATTTCTGTCTTCAAGCTATTGATCAGCATTTATTATGTTTACCTATGATACCAGACTGACCATGGGTGTTGGTGACTAAGACCAATAAGTCCAAATTGACTAATGTAATATCCATGTTGGGCACGGGGAAGAAATGAAGAGTCCCTGATTACTAATATATCAACAGAGAGCATTTAGTTACCATGTGTATATCTTGTTATAGATACAAAGATATTTTTAGTGATATAAACTAATGTAAGGTTTGAGAGACCATGGTGCTGCCATCTTCAGTCTATCTGTGTTACTACCTCTAGGTACTTAGCCATTGTTGACTTCACTAAATGCAGAGGATGTCACCCCCCTCTTCTCTCAATAATTCATCAAGGTTTCTTACTTTATTGGTAATAAATGGCCTTGTCACAAAAAGTGAAAAAGGGCAGATACTTTTGCCAGCTCTGTATATAGCTTATGCATATAAGAACTGTTTTTCAATGGTAATAAACTGTATATAACCCAACCCTATCTTGATGTTCAGAGTGTTATTATTGGTAAATAATTACAGTAGTAATGTTTCAGTCTGCTAATAGCTTCTTTAGAATAATATATAAGTATGTTTTATATACATACATATATATTTTGTTAAATCAAATATATATATATGAGGATACAATAAGTGTAACCATATATTGTGCCCATCTGATTTTACATCAAAATTGAAATGTTTTTAAAATAGTATTGCATTTATTTTTAAACTGATAAGAAAAAGTAATTGAGATAATTTCTAATACAACACATTTAGTTTGTAAACCCGTAACAATAAAATGTGATATCCTCTATCCCATAAACACAGCTGATCAATCATGAGACATTTTTAAACTGAGGGGCCAGTGCTTTAAAAGCTTATATTGTCATGATCATGACAGCATCTGTCACTATATTGTTTTCTGCATGAAGGAGTTGACTATTTGCAAAGAAAATGTATATAGCTCTATTACAGTATTACGATCAGGGTACAAAGTGTCAGTTCCTTTTCACTGTAACACTGTTTGCCTTTTTTTACCTCTCTTTTGCCTATTTCTTCCTCTTAAATGTTACATATAATGCATAATTCTGTTCAAGAATAACCTTTAAACCATTCCAAATACTTCTTAACCCCGTATTCTCCTCCAGTTCTCTAAAAGGCAAACAGTGTTACAGTGAAAAGGCATACAGGCTGTGTAAATACAAATCATTTCATGCAAATCTCCCTGTGATCTCATTTACATATCTTATCACTTCAGTGGCAAGAGACAACTAATGTTATGCAATTCCATATGTTTCCCCTCATAAACCCAACCAAAGAGATGAAAATCATCCTCCTGTTATGGAAGGTTATATAATCCCCCATGCCTGCACCAGTGGGAGGCAAAGGGAGATTTGCATGAAATGATTTGTATTTATACAGCCTGTTTTGCTTTTCACTGTTACACTGTTTTGCTCTTTTGGAAGAGGGGAGATATAAGGAGTTAAGAAGTATTCTGAATGATTTAAATGTTAATTGTGAACGCATGCCAGCAAGGGCTGGGCAGGTGTGATCATTGCACCCCCACCTGGTGTTACTTCTCCACACTATTATCCCACTACATTCACTCCACCTACTATCAAAAACCCACACCCCTACATATCCCATCAACCCCTTCTTCATAACTTCCTTCTTCACCCTTACAACCCTACAACACACAACCTAAACCAATACAACTCCTCAAATTTACCTATTTCTATCCGTCACCATCGACAACACCACGACCCGAGGGCAACAACGCCAGCGGCTACAACGGGCCGACACACGCACGCGGACAGGGGCACCAAAACTCGGTATTTCATGAACTATTATTGCTTTGTATACCGTAACCCCTCAGCCGTGACCACCGGCCGCCATGCCGCCCAAGACGAGGGGTCGAGCCCGCCGGGCGAAGACCGACGCCCAGGCTCGGATCAGTGAAACCCTTAGTGGAAATGATGACGAAGTATCCTTCCACCCACAATACGAAGGGGAACTAGGGGACAATGTATCCGAAGTCGGGTCGACGACAAATAAGGCACAGGGGGACAGTGACACGTCCGCCAACTCAGTGTATATGGGGAAGGTTAGATCCCTTGAATCGGACATGGAGCAGGTAAAAGGGGATGTGAAGGGGATAAACGAAAAACTTGATATGTTGTTGACGGCATCTGTTTCACGTTCACAGTTCGCGGCCAGCACACCGGCCCCGGGCGGGCATATGAGCAGGGATGGACAACGGCGACCGCAGGACGCACGCCGCCGGCTGGACACGTCGCTCCCCCCCCCCCGAGGGCCCTCAGGCAGGATCGCGACGGGCACCATTACGTGGAGCAAATCATGCAGCGAGAAAGGTTCCAGATGCCTCCGGCGGAGGGTAAGACCAACCTTTGTGCAGATGTGTTCAATGACCGTATCCTCCCCAAGCCATACATGTACGTGGTGAGGGAAGGATGTCACACGGTTAAGCAGAAACTGGATAACAGGTGTGCCCTAACCCCACTCGAGTATATAAATGCAGCCATCAAACTGGTACGGGATGAGAGGGCATGCGACGCTCTGGATAGAGATGACATTCTGGGTCACATCCAGGATGTGACACATGATGCCATGGAGAGGCCCTGGGAGGGGGTGAGGCGGTGGTCTCAGTATGTCTGGGATGGAGTGGAGCGTGGGGAGTTCACCTGGCAAGACCACCAGATCATACAGAACCACCGTATCCGCATTGCTATGACCGGGGGGGGCAAGGTCTCGGCCCCAGCACAGCAGGCCCAGGCAGGTCAGAGTACAAAGCGGGAGGTGATATGTCGTAGCTTCAATACAAGGGCAGGGTGCAGACAGCGCTCTCACCATGATGAGGGCCAGATACGCTTCATGCATTATTGTGCGTTTTGTGATTCTTTAAACAGACAATGTACCGGCCATAACGTGTACGACTGCGAGAATAAACTACGCGCAACTGGAGGAAGGCAGCAGGGTCAGGCGCAGGTCCAGTCATCAGGGAACATGCAGTACGTCCCACGCCCACAGGAGCCGGCCCACTGGAGGGCAGCCACCCAGATGCACCCGTATCAGCCAAAAAACGCATAGCGGGCGTGCTGGGACATGGAGGTCCGAGCGCGCCCCAGGTGCGACAGGTAGAGGGAACGACGACAGTAGCGTGCGCCGACTGGGCCCCGGAGCAAGGGCACAGCGATGATGGGACGGGCCGGGCGACCGATAAGCAGGCAACCCACGTGGATCAGGCAACGGACGAGGGATACAGTACCGACCCCGAGCGAAGCGGCGTGGCCGGCCTCGACGCGAGGAACCCAGACTCGGTAAGCCCTGACTTCGATAGGATAAGACGTAGCTGTGAGGGAAAGCTCCCGTTTAAACAAGTGGCGGATACGCGGCCACAAGTGGTAGCAGCTCATCGTAGAGACAATTGGCCAGACATTACAGGCCGGGAGTGGGATGGGCAGTTGGTGAAGATATACAATGTGGTCCGTGGCACCGGCCTGCCCAACGCCATGGCGGCACGCATACCCTTACCTACCAAACTTAACGTGCCAGCATGGGAGGATATGGTTAGAGATATACCAGGCAAGGGACACGTAATAGACTTTATTAAGTACGGGTTCCCGATTGGGTATGTGGGACCGGTTTCCGACACGGTGGACATACCCAACCACCCAAGTGCCGTGGATTACCCGAGGGATATCGAGAGGTTCATCGAAAAGGAAAGGGCCCTCAGTGGGGTGGTCGGCCCCTTCCCTCGCCCCCCGTTCAGTCCGTGGTGCCACGTATCCCCCCTCATGACCAGGGAAAAGGCGGCGGGGGCGGATAGGAGGGTCATCACGGACATGACGTACCCCTCTGACGCGTCCATAAACGCATACGTAGTAAAAAATAGCGTATATGGAGTGGAGTGTCCACATAGTCTTCCGACCGTGGATGCCCTGGCGGATGAGCTCTCTGCGGTGGGCCCAGGGGCATTCCTGAGTACTCTGGATGTCTCTAGGGCCTACAAGAATTTTACTTCTGATCCCCTCGACTGGCCACTGTTGTGTTTCGCGTGGGAGGAGGCCTTCTTCTGTGATCTATCCATGCCCTTCGGGGCTAGGGCCTCCTCCTACCACATGCAGTCTGTGGCCGACTGCATAACGCACGCACTGGCCGGCGAGGGTATATCCTGTCTTATGTACCTGGATGATCTGGTGATCATCTCTCCAAATAAGGAAAAGGCCGTCAGAGACTATGACATAGCCAGGAACCTCTTCGTCAGTCTGGGACTGCCCGAGGCACAGGATAAGGCCCAGCCCCCAAGCCCCAGGATTAAGTGGCTCGGCGTCACGGTGGACGCCCCGGCCATGACCCTGTCGATCTCTCAGCAGAAGATTGATGAGGTCCTGGTCAAGGTAGCGGAGACAAAAGCAAAATCATATATCACAAAGCGTAAAATGCAATCACTTCTTGGCCACCTTTTATTTGTGGCAAAGTGCGTTCGCCCGGCACGTACCTTCATATCCAGACTCCTCAACGCACTTCGCGAAAGTAAGGGGGACAGGATACACATTGATGAGGAGGTCAGGGCCGACCTCGAGTGGTTTGCTGAATTTTGTGAACACTGGAATGGGACCTCGGTCATCCCCCCAGCGGTGCCAGATAAGGTCATCCTGGTGGACGCATGCCTCAGCGGTATAGGGGCTACTGACGGGCAGAGGGCATATGGGCAACAGATAGCATCGGACGCTGACCCAGTTGCCAATATCACCGAGGCTGAGGCGCTCAATGTGGTTGTAGCATTACACACATTGGTGACAGAGAAGGATAGAGGAACACACGTTATGGTCAGATGTGACAATAAGGCCGCCGTGTCGGTCTTTACCTCGGGAAGGGCTCAAAATAAGGTTCTGCAAAGTTGTGCCCGGGCGGTCTGGATGATTGAGGCAGTCATGGATATACGGATCACATACGACCATATCCCCGGGGCCGACAATGATGTGGCCGACGCCCTTAGTAGGGCACATAAAGGGGGAAAGGATAAGATAGCTGCAGATAATTTTGTGTCCTATTATTCATTGGAGTGTGTGCCACCGTGTATGTATTTCCCCCTCACTATCCAACACCCCGTGTATTCCAGATCCGGCGCTAGCGCGGCTCCTCCAGCGGGCGGCGCAGCGGCAGGAAGCGGCACGCGCGCCTGGAACACGCGCAAACTACATGTCGACGGCGCGGACGTACACGGCGTTCATGGTGCGAGTGGGTCGTCCACCCATGGACCCCACACATCAGGACATATGCGCCTTCCTCGAGTATCTCGCAGAACATGTCCCGGCGCCGGCCACGGTGAACAACAAACTGTCACACATCAGGATGTTCCTGAGGTTGTCCGGAGCGAACATGGACCAAGTGAATCACCCCAGGGTGAAAATGGCGGTGGACGCTATGATGCGCGACAAAGCCTATGTCCCGCGCATAAAGCCTCCACTGCCAGTGAAGGTGTTGGCTGCAGCACTGGCCGCGATCCCGAACACTGCAGAGGGCACCGCCGTACGAGCGGCCGTACTTCTGATATACTACGGCGCTCTGCGGCAATCAGAGGTGGCTCCTATGGCTGTCGCCCAGTTCGACAGGTTCCGACACCCTACGCGAGCGGACGTTCAGTTCACTCGAAAAGGAGCGGACATGACAGTAAAATGGGCAAAGAATCTCCAGAAGGTGGGACAGGTGAAGGTGGTGCGCCTGCCCGTGGTCAAAGATCGCACCATGTGCCCGGTCAGTGCATTGCAGCACAACTTTGCGGTGGTCCCAACACGTGCCCCACACGAACCAATGCTGATGTTCCCGGCCGACAGGAAACCCATACCAGTGACTTACATCAAGAAGGTGTGGGCAGCGGCACTGAGAGATGTGGGCGCGGGGGCAGAAACAACATCCCTGCACAGTATCAGAAAGACAGCTGCCACTCAGGCACACCAGTCGGGGTGTACCGAGTTGGCGATACAGCGGCACGGGGGGTGGCGATCAAGTGCATTCAAAAAGTATATCGCCACCCAAACTGGTACAGTCACCAGGGCATTGGTCCAGTCGATCACCAAATGACAATCTAGAACAATCTTTTATATTATCAAACTTTTACTATAATCATTATTTTTAACCACTCCCACCCTCCCTTATCCCACTATTATATAATTTAAACAAAATTCCCCACAATAATTTTGGCTGGCTTGGCGGTTATTATCTTATAATATACAATATTTCAAATATCATTATATCCAACATATTACAATTTATTATAAATAAATACTACTTTAACCCCAGCCACGCCTCTATTATTCTTTCGTCGCCGGTGGGGGGTGTAATGGTGAACGCATGCCAGCAAGGGCTGGGCAGGTGTGATCATTGCACCCCCACCTGGTGTTACTTCTCCACACTATTATCCCACTACATTCACTCCACCTACTATCAAAAACCCACACCCCTACATATCCCATCAACCCCTTCTTCATAACTTCCTTCTTCACCCTTACAACCCTACAACACACAACCTAAACCAATACAACTCCTCAAATTTACCTATTTCCCACCCACCCACTCCTTTATCACCTTATAATAATTTTTATTATATTTCCGCAAATAGGCGGTTATTATCTTATAATATACAATATTTCAAATATCATTATATCCAACATATTACAATTTATTATAAATAAATACTACTTTAACCCCAGCCACGCCTCTATTATTCTTTCGTCCCCGGTGGGGGGTGTAATGATGAAAAGGATTATGTATTATATATAACACTTAAGAGGAGAAATGAGGGAAAGTAGTGACAAAAAAAGGCAAACAGTGTTACAGTGTTACAGTGAAAAGGAACTGACACTTCATACCCTGATCTATTACATGTAACAAATACAGCTGGGGTCATACATGTATACATATAAGGTAAATAATGCCTTAAAGGGAAATATAAGTGACCAACTGCAACAATAATGATATGAACAGATCTTGCCTTTCTGATGTCATCTCAAAACAGCATTAAAATAGGAAAAATTATTGATGGAATAAGATTCTCCTGAGCTTCTGACTGGGGATGGCCATATCGAATAGATTTCCCAGCATGTATTCACCATTAAACCAAACTGTGGTTCCTGATTAGATTTCTGAGGGCATAGCTTTGGTATTTCATTCATTTCTAGAATGCTTTTATGAAAATGTTATTTGACGAAACATCATGAAATTTCATATCCTTAGTGAAAATACATTGAGGTACATTTTGTCACAGGGATTTTATAAGAATTAATATCCTAATATAGAAAAGTTACCATGGCAACTTTAGTTTGTATAACAACCCCACCATAAGTAAAATAGCCCCTATTACATAATACCAGTATCAATTCAAAGGTTAAGATTCAACCAATAATTATTGTTACTGGTTCCCTAGCAACCCATAGTTTTCATACAAAGTAGTATAGAAACCATTGGTTCTGCCTAGCAACAGTAACAGAATTGGTGGATAAGCAACCAGGATACATGGTTCAAGTTTTGTGTGAAGGGTTTTCAGCATTCTGATAGCATTCTAATAGCATTAATGATGTCTAAATGACTGGTTGCTATGGCAATACCAAATCCTGGAAATGGTTGCTAGGGAAAAACAACCCCATAGTTATAATTTCTATAAAGTTAAGAATTTATGGACATAGTCATTTTCAATATTTTTATCATTACAGAATGAATAATTTGGAATCTTACACTCAATATGACACAACATTAAAAACTGTCACTTAGATATCACTACACTAGTACCTTGTGGTTCGCTTGGCAGACTATACCACTAGAATAGCCTAAACGGCCGCCATCTTGGATTTTCGTAACTTTTGAAAGTTTGTTGACATTTGGTGTCTGTATATTTGTAGCGCCTCAATTTCCTAATCCCTTTACGAGGTTATTGCTTGGTATATAACTAAGGAATCCTCTGAAATTTAGAATTTTACAAAGTATAGTTTTCTCAAAATTCCACTTGAAAGCTTATTATTAGCAACCGGATGCCCAGCACAAGGTCAAGGACGCATGGGTATCTACAGTTACGGTATTCGGCGGCGAACCCACCTCTGTCCGAGTCTGTGCAGAGAGCGTCGAGCTGCAGAGTGGTAGGCGCGGAAGAGACTAGAAATGTTCTTCTAGGTTTTCTTAGATATCTTTATGTTTACTACCTGACTAATGTCTCATGTCCCCCAAATCACTTTGATAAATAATATTCTATTATTCTAAATCGTTGTGATATATTTTCATTCTTTCTATACGTCGTATCATCTCAACAAATTGTTTGAGGGCCGCATGGTCCGCCATTACGGGATTACGCTGTTCTAGTGCTTATGTAGCCAGGCGAAGTAGCGCGAGGTACTAGTGTAAGATATCACATACCCAAACAGGAACCACAATTAGATAAGCTAGTGCAGACAATGCCGGGTAATAGAAACAAAATGGCTGCCCCAAGTGGTGAGTTTGATAGACCCTAAATTGGTCCCTAATTTTTTAACCGTTGATCTGATTTGCATGCCACTTTCACCATCAGTTTTGGAATTTTATATTCGATTAATTGAAATAATCACATCACGATGGCAGGAACATGTCATAGGCCCTTTAAGTTATTGTCTATTGTTTTTGTCTTGATGTTCTGCTCTTAATGGAAACTGACAAGTGATTATGCATATTTTGACTACCATGGATCCCTCTCTCCACTATTAGTGAGTACCGAATATATATATGGAGAGTGAATCATGACAGAGCACAGAGGCAGAGAATATCTTGTACAATCTACAGAAAAAAGGCATTCTTATAATCTGTATGGATCCCTTTGAATATGACAGAATATGTGTGAGCAATAGATTTATTTTCTATTTGTGTACACTAAGAGTTAGACGTCATTTCTCTTAAATTTGTAATCTATGAAAGAGAGGTGCATTGTTTATTTAACAAAAATGCTAGAATACACTCCACTCAACAATAGTATTGATGGAAAGTAAGTTTTACATATTTCTAAGTGATAGTTCAGTTATGCAACATTTCTGAATTCCTGTGGCCAAGGTGAGACAGAGTAAATGATAGTTATATAGTAATTCCAGATAGATTATGTGTAGTTCTACCTAATTGCTTTAATGTTTGTGATCTTAGCCTTCTCTCATGCCTGTTGCAAGGCAGTTGGTATTTCATATGGTTACACCTCATTTTCCAAACCAAGGTGCTCCAGGATCCTCTCCTGCTGATGCTTCTATTCCTCCTAGAACCTCAACCCGCTCTGCTCCTTCCCCATCTTCCATTCCTGCTATTCCATGTCTTTTTCCATCTTCTTGCCCTTCACAAGTGTCCACCAGTAGCAGCAGAGACAATGCACAAATCAGAGCCACAAACTTCATCCTGAATCTGGAATTTGTAGGAGATATCAATAATTGCATGGAACAAGACATTTATATATAGACATAGTGCAGGTGACATCTCAAAGCCCAGATTTAGACTGGAGGTAATATTTGTGGTAATTTTGAAACTATAACTATTTAATATGAAGGATGATTTAGATCAGCATTTTATTTTTAACAGCGATATTCAACTGACACGGACCAGATTTTACACACAGCTTCATAACATTTAAATACATGCGTCCCTCCTAATACATGTAAGGAATATGTACCTACATTTTGAAAATATTGGTTAAATATCACTTGTGTGATTAATGTACAGGGAAAATTCAAGTACAAAATATTACTTTTATCTATATTTTTTTTCAGTTTACAACATAAATGCATATACTTTGTAATGTGTCTATGTCTACATGACTTATATTGAAATATATTTTAAACTGAATATTTGATGATATGTTATATATGGAAATGCAATAAGGAACAAGAATGCTGGCCTTAATTACAGAGAGTTGTTTCATTGACCCCTTCACTACTGAGGTCAATCTTGAAATGATCCCATTAATTATTTGTTACCCATTTTCTTTACATGGACACTTTTAATTGTCAGCTGGTTGTGATAAGCACATCATGATAACCAACAGGCCCATACACATGGGGGGTGTTGGGAGTGGCAGGCCACACCCTCACAAAGGAAATTCTTCCAAAGGTTCCACCTTTCCTTCCAAAATGTAATGACAATATTGAAAAAGTCCACTATGTACTGCTCACCACTCCCCTTTTCAAGTTGAAATTTTTGAAAACATAGGCAAAAGTTCCGCCTCACTCCCCCCCCCCCCCCCCCCCCCCCCCCGACAGTAGAACCTTTGTTCAGACCTGACTAAAAAAAGGTCACATAACCACATTTGCACAAGTTCTGTGAAATATTGGGAAACAACAAAAAACATACACATTTGAATGTAATAAACGAATGTATACCTTGTAATTATGTGTTCTCATCAGTATATTTCTTACGATACATTTCTTTGTAGAATGGAATCAGAACTGAATATGCATGAAGTATATAATTCAAATTTGTCATTCAAAGGTTTTGCAAAAGAAATGGTTTTGTTGGTGGTAAATAGAAAGAGTGAAATAATAAAAGTCACCTTGAAAATGAGGAATGAAGACGTCTAGATATTCACCAGTTTTGTCTCCCTCCAGCTAGGTAAGTGGCACTGGCTGACTTCTCCCCTCTTCTTGATTAACCCTAAACCCTCCTTGTGAGGTGAGGTTACGCTGAATGATTTTAGGTCAATGCAGGTTCAAAGCTTTAGGTCAAACCCTTCTTTCATCATATTTCTCAGAACTGATGGAGAATATGACCAAATTTATAAAGTGCTGAAAATATTACATCAATACAAGATGCAAAAGTGTCTTTCAAAAAGTATAATAAGATAAACATCTGTTTAAGAAACAAATATAACAAAAAACAATACTATAAAAATACAGGACACATTCTATGCCTCTATACTATTACCAATCTTGGCCTGTCATCACTGATCGAGAATACTTTTGTCATCCAAACTCACAACTCAAACCTTTCTTTACATTTTTTTTTATTGAAGAGGCCTGCAGTCTTCCCTTGCCACTTACATTCACTGCTACCAAACGAATCTTCTCATGTTTAAACCATGTCGCACTGTTGATAAATGCCCCTGTTGCCTGTTGTTGTCCCTTGAGAATGTCCATGTCTTATATGAAATTTAATAAATTGAGGGCAATCTTGAGAAAGGCATGAAGAGAAAATACATAACAGAACTCATTGTTGATATATGTGCCAAGAGGAACATTTGCTCATTATCTTTCTGAGGCCATACATTCCCCCTACCACAATATCAATAAAATATGTAAACATAGTAGCATAATGTAATCATAAAACTGTTCTTTAGTATTTCACTAGAGCCATTCTTCCAAAGATTATGCTTTTGTGAGCATAACAAGTCCTAGAAAATGTTATCAAAAGGACATTGTAAAGACTCCTACAATGCTTTCTTTAGTTAAAGCTATGATCTTGTCCTCATGTTATCAAGTTAACATAAACATACGTTAACTTGACGGCCATGCAGTGGGTGCAATCTTGTACACCCACTGATCATTTAAGATTAATCCAACAACGTCATTGGTTATGTCATGACTGCGGCATGGTACAAGATATCAAATTCCGTCTGTCTCAGTATCTGCTTTTTGGTACTGCTTTGTGCACTATTTTTACATTCTTCTTAATAGAATTTTAAGTATAATGATTATATTTCTGTGATTGGGAGGAAAATAGGGATCAAATCAAAAGTAGTGTCTGGCTTATTTCTTGTCAATATTATGAAAGATGAAAAAATTGAAAAGAAGGAAGTCAAAAGCCAATGCACCATTTGAATTATGATGTGGTTTTATCCGGGGAATTTAAGGGATTTTTTGTGCTGGGAAAAAAATATATAGATTGCTCACCCCATCCCACTCCTGGGTCATGTAACATGGGAGGGGGAGGGTATGCCCTCTTAAACCTCCTAACATTTAAAGTGCACAATTAAAATACATGTGTACAAAGAGGGCATGAACACTCTAGCAAATGGGTTACGCTGTGTTACAAAAAGGTATTCAACAGTACTGAATATCAGCATGTAGAGTAAATCATAGCTGAGCAGAGAGGCAGAGAAAACCTTGTGCAATCTTAAATAGCTTGAATAAAACAGAATATTAGTGTATGTGGAATAGATTTATTTTTTTCTTTGTGTACAAACTCAACTCAATAACAGTGTTGAAGGAGGGCGTTCTTGTTATTCTAGCTCCATTGTCATTATCAAAAAACCAATATTGAAAAATTTCAACTAGTTTCAGTCATCATCGGGAAAGAGTCAACTGAAAGTGTGAAGTTTTTACATATTGCTAGTAGCAAAAAACTAGGTTAAAAGATATAAGATTACAGTCAGTTTGAGTCTGTAGTAAATGAGTTTTATATATTTATATGTAATAGTTCAGTTATGCAAGATATCTCTATTAATGAATTGCAATACTGTCAATATATTTGAATGTTATAAAGTAAACTAATGTATGCTTTGTAACTGTGTATTCTTACCATTATATCTAATGTGGAATATATCTTCAAAGAGATCTTACATTGAAATGTAGAGTTATTCACCTTGGTTTATAGAAGAAAAATACATTTGAGTTTGTATGCTTACAATCTTACTCAGTTGTTGATGACAGGGAAATTATTACTAGACATCATGATGCTCTGTTATTAAAGGTGTCTAATAATTTCAGCCTTCTACCCATAGAACTCTAGGAATGCTTAATTTTGATATCTCATTTGTGCTTCTACCTTGAAAATTAAGGAAGCTATGTCGAAAATACTGTTGATATTAGAATTACCTGATTTTCGGGTGGTTGCCATGGAAACCAGTCATTTACTATATTCCAGAACACACTTTTTTTAGTACAAACTATCAGGCCATAAAGTTATTTGGACGGACTGAGACTTGGGAGACTTTGGGAAAAACCTGTACATTGTATTAAAAATTCTTCAGAATTTTTATTTATGCACTATTTGTTATTACTATGAATTTTCTCTGAAATTTGATTCATAAAATCTCCTACAAATTCACACCTGATGAGCCTTTTATGGTGAAACCACCAAATACCAACATAAAATCTGAATTGTGTCCTAACTCCATCTTTTTGGATCATCAGGGAAACTACACACTATTGTTTATCCTTGGTAGACAGCATCACCTGAGTCACATCAAATTCGATGATGTCACCACCTGGTTGCTATACAAAACCAGGGTTGTTACACAGGTTACTGTTGGCAACTTCCAAGTGCAACTGACACTTTGAGTGGTAGTGCAAAGCAAGCCAGACATACATAATCCGTCTCCTGCATTTCAGGCCATAAAGTTAAGATCTTTTCCCGTCCAATGATGTATGACATGCTTTGTTATACCTCAGGTTGGGGTTTTTCCTTAAATAAGGCTCGTTTTGAGTTTGGCTGCTCTACTATGGAGGATATAATTATGGAATTATTATATCACTATAGCCCAGGTGGAGGCTTACTTTCCTGGAGTGAACTGCACTTAGTTGCATATTGAGACATTGGCACACGTTTGCCCTCTGCTGGGAGTAGTTTAGTTTGGGGTGTTATTCATTTGGAATCTGACGTATGTATCACATTTTCTTTTACTGAAGAGACCAGCAGTCTCTCCTTGCTACTTACATAAACCAATACCAAACAAACTTTCTCATGTTAGGGCCCTGGATGGTTGGTATTGATGTTGTTAGCCCAATTTAGTTGGTAACCATCAGGGCTGGAATAAAGGATTTTACAAAGTGGGGAAGGGCTTGCTGTTGCTTGCCTCTGCAAATTTGATATAAAAATTGTAAATGTAAGGGCCCAACATGCTGCTAGTGTGGCACATTGCCACTCCCCCCCCCCCCCCCCAACAACATTGAAAAAATATATGACTACCAAAGCCTAGAGGTATCAAAATAATTTTAGGGAAATCAATATTTCTGAATATTTAATTCTAGAGCTGTACTTCCCAAGATCAATGTATGCTATTTCATGCTTTTTTGTACATTTTTTATCATACGACACAGTTGACCTGTGGGATAACAAAACTATTGAGATTTAACTGAAAGGCCTTGTGATAAGGTACTATAAGAAGACGAGTCCTTTGAAAATAGCTTCCTCTCATGTGTAATCATTGTGTCAACATTTACTTCTATTATTGTATCAAATCAAGTCAAAGGTGAGTGGAGCACCTAAATTACAATGCAGTTTAAATTAGGAGTTTTAAATTATATTTTTGTACTAAAGAATAGATAATCTTTTTACTTACATATATATAGAATATTTTTCTGTGTTAAATGCAATGCACTGAATGCGAAAAATGTGTACAGACCAAAGATAATATATTGACATTCGACATGACTGCCTGCCAAGTAGCAAAGCAAATGCTTGAAAAATATGTATTTGTTACTGGATAAACCCAATATTTTTTTTGACAAAGGGGGAAGTGAGTCTAAAATTTAAAATTTTCATGCCCAATCCTCTGTGATATACAAGAGCAGCAATCGCTGTCAACCTCCTTCCCACATTCCATAAATTTACCAATGAAATATTGTACTTTGCTTTTCATCTACAGCTAATTCCTTAAAGTTTATGAGGTTAGGGTTGAGCTATTATTTATTGTTTATTTCTGAATGTTGTGCTCTTAATGGAAACTGACTTAAATGTAAGTGATTACACATATTTTGACTACCATAGATCCAACTCTCTGCTATTAGTGAGCACTGAATATATGTATGGAGAGTGAGTCATAACAGAGCAGATTGGCAGAGAATATCTTGTACAATCTACAGAAAAAAGGTGTATTCTTATCTGTATGGATGCCTTTGAATGTGACTTGAATATGTGTGAGCAATGGATTCAGTTTATATTTGTGTGCACTAAGCGGTGTCTTTATTCTAAAAATGTAATGTGTAATCTATGAAAATAATGTCCATTATTTATTCTATAAAAATGTTAGAATACATTCAACTCAACGACAGTATTGATGAAAAGGATTGTTGTTTTATTAAGCTACAAAGTAATTATTTAAATGGCAAGATCAACATGTTTCAACTAGTTACATTCTTCATCATAATAGACAGCCAACTGACAGTCCAAAGATAGTCCAATTGTTAGATAACAGTCACCTAGAGTCCATAGTAAATAAGTTTTGTACATTTTTGTGGACTAGTTCAGTAATGCAAGATGTCTTAATTCCTGAATGGCCAAGGTGAGACAGAGTAAAGCGTAGTCATAGAAAAATTCAAGACGGATCATGTACAATTCTACCTAGTTGACAGCCTAACACTTATTATCTTGGCCTACTCTCATGCCTGTTACTAGGCGGTGGGGATTACACATGGTGACACCTCATTTTCCACCAGGTGGGCGTCCTGCTGCTTCTGCTCCTCCCACTCCTTCAGCTCCCCCTGCTCCTGCGCCTTCTTCTATCGCTGCTATTCCTTCATATCCTCCTTCTAGATGTCCTCCTCCTCCTCTTCCTCCCCTTCCTCCATACTGTAACCCTTCACAGGAGTCCACCAGTAGTAGCAGGGCCACTGCACAAATCAGAGCCACAAACTTCATCCTGAATCTGGAATTTGTAGGAGATATTAATAATTGCATAAAACAAGACTTTTATTTATAGCAGATGACATTTCAAAGACCAGATTTAGACTGGAGGTAATATTTGTGATAATTTTGAAACTATAACTATTTAATATCAAGGATGATTTAGATCAGCATTTTATTTATAAACAGTGATATTCAACTGACATGGACCAGATTTTACAGGAGCGCGTGGTAGTGTGGTGGTTAGGGCGTTCGCCTGGCTCGCCAGCGGCCGGGGTTCAACTCCCGGTGGAGTTGGAGCACCACACCACTTGTGTCTCCCCTGTGCCAACGACAGGGTTATCAAAGGTCCCTAGAGGACCACCGGCTGTTGTGTGTGTGGCCCTGTCTATGGGACCATGCACATTAAAGAACACCTGCCTCGGTAAAAGTGTAGGGGTATGGTCTCTATCTTCTCATAGATTGGATCACCATCACCACCCTTGATATGACCCTGGCAGTTTAATAGGGTGTAAAGCAACCAATAACCAACCAACCAACCAACCAGATTTTACACACAGCTTCATAAATACATGTGTCCCTCCCAATGCATGTAAGAAATATGTACCTAAATTTTGAAAATATTGATTAAATATAACATGCGTGAATAATGTAAGGGAAAAACTCAAGTACAAAATATTATTTTTATCTATATCATTTTTCAGTTTACATGACTTATATTAAAATATATTTTAGACTGAATATTTGATGATATGTTGTATATGGAAATGCAATAAGGAACAAGAATGCTGGCCTTAATTACAGAAAGTTGCATCATTGACCCCTTCACTACTGATGTTAATCTTGAAATGATCCCATTAATTATTTGTTATCAATTATCTTTACATGAACAATTTTAATTGTCAGCTGGTTGTGATAAGCACATCATGATAACCAACAGGCCCGTTCACAAGGGGGGGGGGGGGTGTTGGGAGTTTCAGACCACACCCTCACAAAGGAAATTCTTCCAAAGGTTCCACCTTTCCTTCCAAAATACTGTAAACACACTTATCATAAACCACTAGATTTTGTGTATCTATTATTAAGATGCATTTTTTTGCTATCATAGTTTCATGTTATTTGATCTAAAAAAAAAATGTTCAAACTCATTAACAGCAATGCACATAATATAATGAATTTGTACAGTCTTGAAGTTAAATGTAAATATGAGTATTTGGTATGATGACAAAATTCTTAAACTGACAGGGTGGTTAGAAGAATGCAAATAGAACACAAGGAACCTTAAAAGTCATATGTCACCATAATGAATTTAAAAGATGTAGGAGCATTTGAAAAAAATCAATCTCTACTTTTGGGGGCTATGGCAAAATGTACATTTTTCAACACCCAAAAATAAATAAGTACAAAACTTACAGCTCCAACATTTCATAAGCTATATAAATTAGTTATATGGTTGTACATGAGGGGGCCTACCTATCAGGCCAGCTGGTTGGGTGCTGCTACCTGTTGCCTAAGCTTCCTAAGGCAATTCATGTGTGTTTGTGTTATTCGTTTGGAGTCTGACGTATGTATCATATTTTCTTTACTGAAGAGACCTGCAGTCTCTCCTGTCCACTTATATAAACCGATACCAAACAAACTTTCTCATGTTAGGGCCCTGGATGGTTGGTATTGATGTTGTTAGCCCAATTCAGTTGGTAACCATCAGGGCTGGAATAAGGGATTTTACAAAGTGGGGAAGGGCTTGCTGTTGCTTGCCTCTGAAAATTTGATATATAAATTGTTAATGTAAGGGCCCAACATGCTGCTAATGTGGCACATCAAATCAAGTCAAAGGTAAGGGCACCACCTAAATTACAATGCAGTTTAAATTAGGGTTTTTTAATTATATTTTTGTACTAAAGAATATATAATCTTTTAACTCACAGCATATTTTCCTGTTAAGTGCAATGCACTGAATGTGATAAATGTGTAAAGACCAAAGATAATATATTGACATTCGACATAACTGCCTGCCAAGTTGTTAAGAAGATTCTTGAAAAATATGTATTTGTTACTGGATAAACCCAATATGTATTTTTGACAAAGGGGAAGTGGGTCTAAAATTTAGAAAGTTCACGCTCAATCCTCTGTGATTTATAAGAGGGGCAAACACTGTCAACCTCCTTCCCACATTCCATAAATTTACCATTGAAATATTGAACTTTGCTTTTCATCTACAGCTTATTTCTTAAAGTATACGAGGTTATGGTTGAGCTATTATTTATTTCTTAATGTTGTGCTCTTAATGGAAACTGACAAGTGATAACATATATTTTGACTACCATGAATCCGTCTCTCTACTTTTAGTGAGCACTGCATATAGAGAGTGAGTCATAACAGAGCAGATTGGCAGAGAATATCTTGTACAATCTACAGAAAGTAGGTTTGTTCTTATCTGTACGGATGCCTTAGAATGTGACTTGAATATGTGTGAGCAATGGACTCAGTTTCTATTTGTGTACACTAAGAGTAAGGTGTCTTTATTCTAAAAATGTAATGTCTAATCTATGAATATAATGTCCATTATTTATTCGATAAAAATGTCAGAATACATTATACTCAACGACAGTATTGTGGAAAGCATTGTTGTTTTATTAATCTACAAAGTAATTATTTAAATGGCAAGATCAACATGTATCATCTAGTTACATTCTTCACTATAATAGACAGCCAACTGACAGTCCAAAGATAGTCCAATTGTTAGATAACAGTCACCTAGAGTCCATAGTAAATAAGTTTTGTACATTTTTATGGATTTGTTCAGTTATACAAGATGTCTTAATTCCTGAATGGCGAAGGTGAGACAGAGTAAAGCGTAGTCATAGAGAAATTCAATATCATGTACAATTCTACCTAGTTGACAGCCTAACACTTATGATCTTGGCCCACTCTCATGCCTGTTACTAGGCGGTGGGGATTACACATGGTGACACCTCATTTTCCACCAGGTGGGCGTCCTGCTGCTTCTGCTCCTCCCACTCCTTCAGCTCCCCCTGCTCCTTCGCCTTCTTCTATCGCTGATATTCCTTCATATCCTCCTCCTAGATGTCCTCCTCCTCCTCTTCCTCCCCTTCCTCCACCCTGTAACCCTTCACAAGTGTCTACCAGTAGCAGCAGGGCAACTCCACAAATCAGAGCCACAAACTTCATCCTGAATCTGGAATTTGTAGAGGATATCAATAATTTGCATACTACAAGACATTTATATATAGACATTGTGCAGATGACATCACACAGCCCAAATATGTACGGGGGGGGGCTTGTTTCTTTTTTTCTTTTTTTTTGATAATATTTTTATTGTCGTCTTCAAACAATGTCTGATCTTCCAGACGTTACAAAGTGATTTTCTCTATTAATATTCATGTAGCAATATTATCTTTTATGCTATATTACATGATGAAGATGAAATATTATTTACAATGAGCAAGACACTTATGTTCTCTAGTAAGAAATATCAGAAAAAAATTATGTTTTATGTAATTCAAGTGGTCGGACCAGTGACCTTGTGGTTTTTGTTCCCATAATTTTGACATATAACATGGGATTGGAAACAATCTTGGACAATGCAGTTTACCATGGCAATCAGACTTACATAAAGTGTTTCTTAATACGATTCTTAAATTCTATTTTCCCTTCCAAATTCCTTAGTTCATGTGGTATTGACAACCACATTTTTGCCCCCTATAAAAGGGTGACTTTTTTGCAGCCTCACTATTTGGTTTTTTAACTTTAAATTGTTGGCCTGTTTGATTTCTAGTAACCCTGGTCTGTTTTTTAAGCCAAATCCCTTTTGATTTGTAGTGGTACATCAGACAAAGTAGGTGACAATTTCTACGGATACTTAATGAACTTAATTTAGCCTTAGTTAATAATTCATGCCTGTGAATATCCAGTGGTGATTTAATGTTGTACACAATTCGTAACGCTTTATATTGAAGTTTTTCCAGTTTCGAAGTATCCCTTTTTTTACAAGAATCAATAAGAAAGTCGCAATACTCGAACTATGGGAGGATAGTTTGTTTATACACCAACAATGCAGTCTGGATATTCAGACAGCCTCTTATTTTTCTGAGTTTATACACTTTCTGGTAGGCTGTCCTATATCCATTATTCAAATGTTTTGTAAAATCAAGTTTACTAGTGAACCAAACTCCCAAATATTTATAAGTATGCACTTCTTGTAAAATATCACCCCCTGATTTCACCACAATCTTATAGTTAGGATCATTATTCATCACCATCAGTTTTGTTTTGGCAACATTCATTTTCATCTGGTTTGTAGTACACCAGTCTGTTACTGAGGTGAAATGTTTTTGTAATTTAGATTCTAATAATTCAGGAGTTGGTGCTGAGTCAAAGACCACTGCATCATCAGCAAACAATATTAGTTTTCCCTTTTCAACATAGTCAATAAGATCATTAATAAAATAAATGAAGAGCAGTGGGCCCATGACCGAGCCTTGTGGGACACCGTTGAGGACAATTGATTCCGATGACAAATTTTTGTTGACCTTGGTTACTTGTTTTCTGTTTTTTAGATAGTTTACAAACCAAAGGAGAGCCTTTGAGCATATACCTATCATTTCTAATTTTCTTAATAATATTTTATGTGAAACCATATTAAATGCTTTACACATATCAATGAAAACACATCCCACTAGATGCCGTCTGTCCCGCTGCTCATATGCAAATTTAGTTAATTTCATAACAGCTTGCATGGTTGATTTCTCGGGCTGGAATCCGTACTGATCAAGTGCAATTATTTTATTGCACTGTAAATAAGTCAACAGCTGTTTGTGAATAATTTTCTCAAGTAATTTTCCTAAAATAGGTAATATTACTATAGGCCTCCAATTTGCTGATAATTTTGAAATTTAAACTATTTAATATCAAGGAGCATTTAGATCAGCATTCATGCTAAATCTGTCTTAAATGATTCCATCGATTGATTGTTACCCACTTTCTTTACTTAGACATTTTTTATTGTCACTTGGTTGTTTTAAGCAAATCATGATCACCAAAAAGCAGTCACATGACTGCATTTGACCAGGTCTGTATGCATAAACCTATGACAAAATTGGTAATAAAGAATATTTGATTGTTTCAATACACATTTGAATGTAATAGATAGCCAACAAATGTATACCTTGTAGTTATGTGTTTTCAGTAGTATATCTAGTCCAATTCATTTCTTTATAGAATTGAATCGAAACTGAATGTGCATCAAGTCTATCATTCAAATTTGCAATTTAAAGGTATTGCAAAAAGATTAGTTTTGTTGGTGGCAATTATACACAGTAAAATAATAAAATGTCACCTTGAAACTGAACAATGAAGGCGTCTAGATATTCACCAGTTTCGTCTCCCTCCAGCTAGGCAAGTGGCACTGGCTGACACCTCCCCTCTTATTATTACCACTAGATAGTCCTCGTGAGGTGAGCTTACCCTGAATGATTTTAGGGCAATGCATTCAGAGTCAAATATGGGGGTAGACCCCTAAAATTGACAGGGCGACATGGCTATTTCTTAAATTCGACATGCGACATGGAGCCTAGTGACATGAAGAAAAAAATAAAGAACATGACAGGGGCCATTTCTTAAATTCGACAGGAACATTATAAATATAGAGACAAACGACATAGTCTTTTCTTAAATTCAACAAGTGACATAGGGACCCCCCTCTACACCCCTTCAAATTGTATGGTAAACTAGACCCATGTTTGAAAAGAAAATAGAACAAAAAAAAAATATAACAAAAATACAGGACACGCTCCATGCCTCTCCAAGGTCAACGTCCTGGACTTGGTTATCATTCCCACATAAATAAATTTATACCAAGCTTTCTTATGTTTAGTGCCCTGTTTGGTTGGTCTTAAATTTGTTAGCCTAAGAAATGGCCTTGTTGTCAGTCATTGTCTGTAAGAAATTCCAATGTCCTTTCTGAAATCTAAGAATTGATCAAGTCACACTGTTGACTTTAGGAAATGCCCCTGTTTGCTGTTATTGACCGTAAAATGGCAACATCATATATATGTTAAATTTAAGGAATAGAGGGAAAGACATGGAGAGAAAATGCATAAAGAAAACTCGTGAACCAATTGTAAACCATTAGCATCTACTCAACACACTGCTGTGGCCACACGTCCTGCCATACAAAAATATCAAAAAAAGTGCAGGACTATAATAGCATAGTGGTATTAGAATACTTTATACTTTAGTATTTCATTATAGAGCCAGGCTTCACAAGATCATTCTTTTGTGAGTATTTTTCATACAATGGTACCTGTGAAATGAGTTAAAATAAACTTTAATTAACGGACAATGTAAAAGACTCCAACAATGCTTTCTCTAGTTAATGCATCAGTCCTTTATTTGAGCAACGTGACAGTGAATAAGAGTCAATCTGAGTGGATCCTTGTAGATATAAATAATGGAGGCTTTTGCTTTTGCTGCAATCTATTTCCCCATGATATTCATTAACTATTCCATTGCTACTTTGGGTTTACAAGTATGCAGGCCCAAAGAGGACTGCCCCATATACATATATATATACATGAATATACATAGGGTCAGGGGACACAGGAGGGAGAGAGTGTACCCTCTAAACCTCCTAACACTTGCCCAGTTTTAAGTACATGTGTACCAAGAGTGCATGTACACTCTAGCCTGGGTGCACAGCCTCAATATAAATAGGAGCCTGGCACCTAGTAGAGGCAACCTTCACCTTGACTGCCTTTGGGTCCACCTATCTAAGATGGCAACCGTGGAATATGTAAGATTAATATAGATTTCCTTTTTTTCTTTAATGTGATCATCAGGTTGCTGGGAATGATTAGAAACATGAATCTGACTTGCACCCTATAAAATGAATAAAGTGCACTACACTTATAGTGGTGGCCGCTTATTACTAGGAACCAGGCCTACTTTCCAAGAGGTCCATGTGTCCATGCTACATACACTCTAGAAAACTGGTTATGCTCTGTTACATTAAGGTATTTATCAGTGCTGAATGTCTGCATGGAGAGTGAATCAGAGCAGAGAGGAGAGGCAGAAGAGACCTTCTATAATCTTAAATCGCTTGAATAAAATGGAATGTGTTTGAGAAATGGATTCATTTACACCCAAATCAATGACTGTGTTGATTGATAGCATTGTTTATTATTTAGATCCATTGTCATTATTAGATAGCAATATTGAAATATTTTAACTAGTTAATGTCTTCATTTTTTTATATATTGATAGTACCAAAATCTTGGTTAAAAGTGGTTAAGTTACAATCATTGGAGTCTGTAGTATGTACATTTTATATATTTGTATGTTATAGTTCAGTTATGCAAGATATCTTTATTATTGCATTGCAATTGTGTCAATATATGTTTAAATGTAATAAAAAAAAAACAATGCATGTTTTGTAAATGTGTGTTCTTACCACTATAACTAATGTGAAACATCTCTTCATAGAACTGGATCAAAATTGAATATGTAGGATGTCTATGATCCAAGTACAAATTATACACAGTAACATGATACCTAAGTCACCTTGAAACTGAAACTGAAACTGAAATTAATTTAGAATGAATGGCCTAGATAGTCACCGGCCAACCCAGGCAAGCAGCAATGTAACAAGTACGTTCTGGGACGGTACGTTTTGGTTAGTCTGTAACCTGCTAAATTTTCACGTAATAGTTACCACTACACTACAATGCACTACAATGTTGCAATGTTAGGTTCTAAAGATATTTTTGGGTGCCCTCAAAAGAATGTAACCAGAACCAAAGCAGAACTAAACAGAACGTTACTGCAACGTTTTGATAAGGTCATATTCTTGCCTGGGAAACACCTTTCTTTCCCTCTGGTTAGGCATGGCTCACACATAACGCTGGTGGATTCATGATTTTGAAAGGGGGGATGGGCATGCTATTGGAAAAAAATCCTTAATAGCTTTTTGGCTGAATCTCACATTGAAAAAATGCAAAATTTTCCTTAAAAAAACAAGGGAGGGGCACATACACCCATGCCCTCCCCCCTCTTGATTTGCCCATGCATAATCTTTAATCATTAGAATCTCAACCATAGAATGTTACATACAGAGTGGTTTTTATACAACGTAGGTGTAGGTACCGCACCTTTTTGGGGGGAAAATATGGTTAGACCGGTAATGCATCTCCAAGCAAAGTAGCTGGTCGCAAACTATAAACTACAAAAGCAAGGTTCTGCTTGAAGAGCAACGGGACGATGATTACCATGGTAAGCGGGTAAACAGGCTCTCCAAGCATAACTTTCAGAAGAAAGCTAAGGTTATGCTTGGAGCATACTGTTTCCTTTGGCTTGGAAGATAAAGCTGTAGGTCAAACTCTGTTGAGGTTTATGGGGTGAAACATGCAAGGTGCTGTTTCATTGAATGAATTTGGGTTATAGAGTAACTACCATCAATTATGTGCACATCCAGGCCACCAGATGATTTTATATGTAGCTATTATTCTGTAAGCGTACTTGCACCACTAGATTATGTCCATCTAACACTGAGGTGCAATTTAATGCTATCATAATTTTATGCAGGTTTTAGTTATTTGATCTAAATTATTATTGCTCAAACTCATGGGTGGCACTAAACAGAATGTAAAAAATGTGTACAGACTTTAAATTGATGCGTATGAATATACATGTATAGAGTCAGCTGTCCTTAAGTTGTGAAAAAACCAAAAGCCTTATTTAAACGATGTTTTGAAGCATTATTTTGATAACAAGACCATCTTGCCAATGTGGTGATATTCAATAAAACATTTGTATACTTAGCAAGTAAAATGTAACAGAATAGAAATAAAATTGTATGCCTTAAGCTTTCCATCATCACCACTCTTGAGTCATGGATTGAGAAATCATTCATGGTCCAACTCACATCTATGACCTTTTTTTGGGTAATTTGACTCATACAGATACTGAGCACCCTTATGCTTAGGGTTCTCAACAGGGGGGATGTATTGATGTTGGTATCACATTATATGATATAGCTTTATTTTAAAAAGAAATTCCAATGTCCCATTTCAGATTAATGAAAAGGCTAAGCTACACTGTTGACTTTATAGACTGAAGAAATAAAAAATGCCGAGATCAGAACTGTTAACTGCCAATCACCGCGAACATGTTAATTTCAACCATGGAGGATCAGGAGCAAGCTCCCCAATATATAAACATGTTGATAGGAAAACTCCAAATCTTTGTCCCCGATGTTATAATTGCACTTTCTTTACATTTCCAGATGTTAGGCATTGGATCAGAAATTTAAACTTAAAAGCCAAATATCACCTCATTAAACTCAGGGCCCTGGAATGATTTCATAGACATGAACAAGATACTGTCAAACTGACAATTACATACTACACATCTTAAGAAAGGTATCATTTTTCTTCATGCAATGATGTATATACTAAGAAAATCATATCGGAATTTTAGAAATTATTAAATATAAACTGTTTTCACTCTTATCTTTTTTAAACACCAATATCTCAGTAAATATATTATTTATTTAGGGAATTTTGATTATGTTGGTAACCTCTATCTTGGGGGAAAAGTGTCACATTTTTCTGGAAAAGGTCCTATTTTTATTTCATGACAAAAAAGGATAATTTTCTGTCTTAATTATAGCCAATTAAGTTTGAATTCAAAAAACGGCTGTGTCATAGATTGCAGGGTGGGGGTAGACTGCATGGAGGGCAAATACAAAACAAAACTCATAAATCAGTAATTGTAAACCATCAGGGCAGATTCAAGTATTTGAAAAGAGGGGTATTTAAGGCTTGACACAGGTTGACACATCCTCTGGATGTTTTAGTACCACAGCTAGGCCCTTGTTAGGTGAGGTTGCACTGAATGATTTAGGTCACTGCTTTAAAGGTTAACTCCTTGGGTTAAACCCAGTCCTAGTTTATATGGGTATTATGAAACAGGCAAGATACTGTTCCATTGAATGAATTTAGGTCATGTACTCGAAACTACAATCAGTTATGCAAAATCCAGGCCATTGGATGTATGTTTATGTGTATGTTACTGCAAACTTACTTATTTTTGCACCACTAGATTTGTGCATTTCATGGAGATGCATTTTTGTACCAAGGTATTTTCGTGCAACTTGTAGTTATTTGATCTAAAAAAAATCAGCAGCATGGACGGCAGTCCACAGAATATGATAGAATGCATACAGCCCTGAGATTGATACATTTACAGCAGATACAAATCTAAATCTCTTTAAAGTTGTAAACCTCATCCCTCAACGGTGCATTATTTTGTCTGAAAAAAAGACCATTTTGCCAAAGTGGTGATGTTCAATAATCATTTGTATAAATCTACCCAGTAGGTAAAATGGAAGAATTGTTTTTAAAAACACTGTGTGCCAACTATTGGTACTATTGGCTTTATTATCATGGATTGAGAATTCTGTTGTGGTCCAAACTTACATCACTGCCCTTTCATCACATAATTTGTTTCCTAGACACATACAGATATTAATACAAAACGTCCTTCTCATGCTTAGGGCCCTGGACAGAGGGTATGTCTTGATGTTGTTTGTCACATTTTGATTTAAGAAATGGTCATGTGCCTGCCTATGTTTCTAAGAAATACCAATATCCCATTTTATATTTGAGAAAAGGCTATGTAACACTGTTAATTCTGAAACTTGTATTCCACTAGTAAGACGTAAAAAATATTTCAAGGATTGGAACTCACAATTGCTAACATTGCAAACAAGTTCATTGTAACTATGGAAGATCAGGACCAGTGCTCCTGATACGTCCCAACATGTCGGTAGGAATATTTCCAATTTTGACTCTCAATTTTGGGACCTAAAAAATTGGTAGCCATGATGTTGGAAATGATTGCAGTTACTAAACATATTCATGTGCTAGGCATTGGATCAGAAATTCAAACTGTAATGCTGATTGTAGGTATAAATGCCACACATTACCTCATTAAAAGCTGTTCTTAAGCCAAACACCGCAAAGTAGAATATAGACTTGCCCCTGTTGCCTGTCATTGTCCCTTAAAGATGGCCACACCATATCATATCAAATTCAGGAAGAGTGTGCCATGAAGGGAGGCTGGGGGAAGACTGTGTAGAGAATGCATAATGAATGCGCATGAATCGATTATAACCATCAGGGGCACATCCAAAATTTCACATTGTGAGAAGGGGCCTTGTACTCTCTGGAGGTGCATACTTTACATTAAAAAATGCCAATATTAGGTTCAAGGAGCATTGGCCCAATATGCCCCCAATGCCTGGCATCCTTACAACAACTTCAAAAAATTGTAGGATTACAAAAGCTTAGAGGTATTGGAATACTTTAAAGAAGCCAATATTTTATACTATTTCATTACAGTTGTGCTTCTCAAAATTGATGTTTGTTATTTCATGCTTTCTCAGCTATTAAATTGTATAAGATTATTTATCTGAGAAATACATCAAAGTGAAACAATCCAGAGGTCCATGTAACTTTGTATTGTTTTCCCACTGGGTGGCACTGATCAAAAACCACCCTATTAATTCATTCTATGGGTGTGGCCCTCGTTTTGCCTGTATTCATCAGTGAAGTAGATAACCTAATAACATCTTCATGAATATCAATTTGGCCCAACCCTTTAACTTAACAGTAAATGATTCTCGTTTGCAATAACTACAAACCACATTTCTGTCTCTAAGCTATTTATCAGAATTCATTGTTTTCCTATGATACCATGGGCGTTGATGACCAAGACCAATTAGTGCTGAATTGACTAATGTAATATCTATGTTGGGCATGGGGAAAAACTCTCAATAAAGTCGCTGATCACTAATACATCAATGGAGAGCACTCAGTTATCATGTGTATTGTATTATATCTAATCATGAATACAAAGATATTTCTAGTGATATAAACTAATGTAAAGTTGGAGAGACCATGGTGCTGCCACCTGCAGTCTATCTGTGGTACTAGCTCTAGGTACTTTGCATTGTTGACTTCACTCAATGCCTGGGCAGATACCCCCTACTCTCTCCCTCCCATTAATTTCCCTGCAACAGATAGCCTACTTACAGTATCAATCAGTATGTATCTGCAGGTTAATTTGGACTAGTTTAGTTGACAAAACACAGGAAAACCTAGGAAAACCTAGGAAAACCTAGGAAATTTACAAATAATTTCTGTACATTTATATTTATCTTTTCAAGCCCTCCTAAAAAGTATTTAATACATACACATGGAAATTGGAAAAAACATCCATGGCTAGTTTTCTAATCTTTAAACCACAATTATTGCCATGATTAATGAAAATTTGTATGCTTGAGCATTGTGAAACATATTTCCCAGCATGCATCTTGATAAAGGTTAGCTTGCAGGTAAAGTAAGATAACTCAGCTATCTGTGGTAGGGTGAATTCATCAAGTTTTCTTATTTTGTTGGTAATAAATTGCCTTGTACAAAAAGAAAAGAAGGGCGGAAACTTTGGCTGGCTCTATATAGTTTATGTATATATGAACTGTTTTTTGATTGTAATAAACTGTACTGAACCCAACCCCAGTTTAATGATCAGAGTGTGTTTTTTATGGGTAGATAATCAAAGTACAGGGCCGGATTTAGGGGTGTGCATTGGGGAGCGCCCCCCCTTTTTTTGGGTCAAATTTTAATTTGTTTAATGTAAAACTAGTGGCCCTGGAGGGGGCACCCGGACCTTTTTTAATATGTGTGCCCCCCTATCCAAAGTTTCTGGATCCACCCCTGAAGTAGTAATGTTTTGGTCTGCTTATAATTTCTTTGGAGTATATATGTATGTATGTTTGTATGTACATACATATATGTATGTAATAAAAACTCATATATATATTGTATATATGAGTACTAATAATTGTAACTCAAAGTCATGACCATCAGATTTTACATCAAAAGTGAAGTTGTTTTTAAAATGCTATTGCAGTTATTTTCAAACTGATTCAAGAAAAAAGTAATCAATATAATTTTCAACACAACTCATTTAGTTTGTAAAAACCCAACAACAAAGTGATAGCCTCTATCCCATAGATTTATGGTCCAAATACCTAGTATATGCTTTATCTAATAATAGAAAATACATGTAACAGTAATAAAAGGAGGGGGAGGGGGGAGGAAGAGGAGGAGGAGGAGGAGGAGGAGGAGGAGGAGGGGGAGGAGGAGGGGGAGGAGGAGGGGGAGGAGGAGGAGGAGGAGGGGGAGGAGGAGGGGGAGGGGGAGGAGGAGGGAGGAGGAGGAGGAGGAGGAGGAGGGGGAGGAGGAGGAGGAGGAGGGGGAGGAGGAGGGGGAGGGGGAGGAGGAGGGAGGAGGAGGAGGAGGGGGAGGGGGAGGAGGAGGGGGAGGAGGAGGAGGAGGAGGGAGGAGGAGGAGGAGGAGGAGGAGGGAGGAGGGAGGGGGAGGAGGGAGGAGTGTCCTAGGGGGTAAGTGTCCTAGGGGGTAAGTGTCCTAGGGGGTAAGTGTCCTAGGGGGTAAGTGTCCTAGGGGGTAAGTGTCCAGGGGTAAGTGTCCAGGGGGTAAGTGTCCAGGGGGTAAGTGTCCAGGGGGTAAGTGTCCAGGGGGTAAGTGTCCAGGGGGTAAGTGTCCTAGAGGGTTAGTGTCCTAGGGGGTAAGCGTCTGAGGGGTAAGTGTCCAGGGGGTAAGTGTCTGGGGGGTAAGTGTCTGGGGGGTAAGTGTCCAGGGGGTAAGTGTCCTAGAGGCTTAGTGTCCTAGGGGGTAAGTGTCTGGGGGTAAGTGTCCAGCCGGTAAGTGTCTGGGGGGTAAGTGTCCAGGGGGTAAGTGTCTGGGGGGTATGTGTCCTGTCACTGATAAGGTTCATGTGTAAAAGTTGATGTGTAAAATTGCACACATGCTTCTTGAAATTGTTTCTTTTGTTTACAGGACTGCAACTATGAAGTGTTCTGCCACGATATAATAGTGATGGATCCTTGAGCATTATTCTAAGAGGGTGCAGCCCCAAAAATACAGATTCAAGTATGCATTTTTATAGGAGTGGGAACTAACTTTATTAACTTTTTGCTAGGGCCAAATCTGGTGATAGCCAGGCTCAATTCTCCACATCTCTGAAAGCTTTCCTTTTTTCTACCTACAGACTAGCTGAAATCAAGATACATCCTAGGAAATGTATCAATGACTCACAAGGCTTAATCAAATATAAAACACCCAACACTCACTCACCCACTGACTCAACCATATATATTCACATTAATCCTTGCATTATTTGTGGTTTAACAATATGGAAACAAACATTTTCGGACTCTTTTTTAATCTAGTAACTAGTTCTTGATTAGGTTTGTGTGAAAATGCATGTACCATATATATATAAATATATAAATTCAAAATATTTCCTATATATATATATATATATATATAGGAAATATTTTGATATCCTCTAGACATATCCCCTCTAATGGTTGACAAAATTAGTGAAAATTAACCGGATGTGAATTGTAAGGAATTATCAATTGTTGAAGGACTGAAGGAAAATAGGCTTTTGAATAGATTTGATCAAATGACTCAATTGAATAGATGTTGATTTATACTTTATGCTTTTGTGTTTTCTTTGATAATGATATGACTTTTAGTGTGATATAATATCCCATCAAAACTTATCAATCACCAAAATGGCCTATATATAAGCTCTTCAGATGAATGCTAGTCTGCAAAACTGATATGAACAAACAAAATGTTGGAACCCCCATGGCCGGTATAAGCCTACATGAGAATATCCTTACCTATAACAGCCTATACCTTCTCAGCCTACATTTTGATATTGCAGAAGGTCGCTCAGGTGTTGCGACTTGATTTTACATTTTGATCTTTTTATTTTAATTGTTTTTAATACATTTATTTAAACAGACAAAAATAAGTTTTACATAAAACTTGTCTCACTTTTCTGCCTGTGCGTAAACATTTCTATATATCATTAATATAACGAATATCTGAAGGTTGTGAGTTCCATAAAAGGTCTTTCCAAAATCTTTCCAATCATTAAATTTTCTCAAAGGTCGCGGTTTTTTTTGTAAGAGTGACAACGTGAAACTAGTGAGCTCTCGATATCTGATATCACGAGCCAGATAATATTGTACTAGTTACAAGTTGCCTAACGGCAGGGCAGGGGAAGACTGGAGAGATCCAATTTGCCCCAGTATAATAGATAATAATAATAATATCAGTCTCTCAGAGGTTCCATGGACATGCTGGCCAAGCGGTACCACCCAATGCCTGGGTACGAACAGCAATAGTACAAAGGAAAGATCAAAGACTATATTACACTTCGTTGTTGATAGTGGCGCCCCCTATGAAAGTCCATGCTACCAGATACAAATAAATAACAGGCTGTCATTTCAAACTTTTTTTGAAACAAAAAACCTCATTTACACATTTTACCTTAAAGACCTTTTTCATGAGGGTGTGGCGCCCCTGGTGAAGTAAATGGAACCAATGGTTTAGGTCTTTCCCAATAGTTAACCTATATGAAGTGAAGCATTATAGGTTAACTATGGGAAATTACCTAAACCATTGGTTCCATTCACTTCACCAGGGGGTGCAACACTCTTAATGAAAAAGGTCTATATGGGTAAATTACTTAACATTTTGCAGATAAATACATTTTCTTAATGACGTCGCCGACCGCCAAAGTCTTTACTGTGCTGGGTACCAGAATGTCCACAAGCAAACCAATAATGGTGGAAGAGTGTAACCGTGCATGGTAAATGACTTCATGAAAACAGCAAAATAGAGTTTGCATGTAACAGTTTGCATGAACATTGATAGGGGTGCAATTATCGACAATATCACAAAAGGTACATAGGCAATGGTCCGAGTTACGTATCTTAGTGCAGCTATAATATTGTTGGAATGTTGAATGTAAGAAATGTTGTCATTAATATTAGTCCCTACACTTCTTTATCCCATTAATTGTCGCATGTTGAATTTACGAAGTGTTGTTGTTTGTGATTGTTTTCATGTTTTGTTACTAGAACTGAGTGATTGCCATGCATTTCAGGCTCTCTGCAAGGTGTAAAATTGAAGAAATGTCTAGGAAATTAGGAAAATATATAAAATATCGTAAATCGATACCAAATAGCATTATACTCACAGATCCAATGGTCTGGGTGTATACATGATTGATGTTAGTCGTGACTGAGTGTATTGTAAGGGAGGGCAATGCTCCAACATCATCATTTCACTTGTCTTTGAGAACAAAAGATAACATGATTCACTTACGGACAAATAGACACACCTTTGGTGAATGATACCCAATTCTCTTAAACACGAAATTACTTGTTTACATGTATTACAGACTGCCTCATGGGAAATATAAGTGTATTCTAGATAAAATGCAAGCTAATCTAAAAACGCTGATCTTTAAAATTCATAACTGAATATTTTTACTTATTGCATCTGTACACGATGTTTCATATTATTGTTTTAAT
Organism: Lepidonotus clava; assembly: GCA_936440205.1. Taxonomy (NCBI): domain Eukaryota; kingdom Metazoa; phylum Annelida; class Polychaeta; order Phyllodocida; family Polynoidae; genus Lepidonotus; species Lepidonotus clava. The sequence goes on along the minus strand of OW387140.1, from coordinate 52,315,217 downwards.
ATGTTTGCATGAAACATATGTATTCATTCATTACGATGTCTGATTTCTATTGGTTTTCAAATGTTTTTGTGTCACTATTTTACTGTTAATATTAGTTGGTTGGTTGGTTATTGGGGTTTTACACTGTATTGACAAAAAAAAAAAAAAAGGTCATATCACGGTGAGAACAAGGTCTTGACAATTCTGTCTGTTTGATGATCACATCTATGAAATGATCGTATCTATGAGAAGGTAGAGACCGTACCCCTACACTTTTACCGAGGCAGGTGTTCTTTAATGTGCAGGGTCCCATAGGCAGGGCCCTACACACAACAGCCGGTGGTCTACAAGAGACCTTTGATAACCCAGTTGTTGCCACTGGGGAGAACACAGAGGGGTATAGCAGCCACCTTGACCCAGCCGGGAAACTGTTAATATTATTTAAGGTTTATCCCAAATATCTGAGGGACAAATTGTTCTAACTCTATATCTTATAAATAGGCTAACACATGAATATACCAAGACTCATTGTTGTGAAAATGGAGACAAATATCCTTCTGTATCTCCCCTTATGAGAGAATTTATTTTTGAAAATATTTCAGTTAGATTTGAAAGTTGTGGCTATTCCTCAACCAGGCTTACATCCCTTCTCCATTGAGGCTGTTATACCAATTGACACTGGTCAGTAAATGACACCTCCCTTACCTGACCCCCTTCCCTGGACCAAAGATTACCCCATTAGCATACCCATTACTCCAGGAGGAACCCAGGAGGTACTCAGCAGGGTGCATTTCTTAGGTAACTAACAAGTTTTGCCCCTTTAAGAGAATGCAAAAAAGGATCATGTAGTAATGGTTTGCATAGACTCACTTAGAGGGTGCCACCAGCGACAATATTTGCAGCGAAATGTCACAAATTACCAATCTTTCCTAGGGGGTGGGTTAGCATGTTGGCATTGCATGTGGCTGGCTCGGGTTTGATTCCCAGACACAGTACCTTCCTGTAAGATCACCTTGACCATTTTGCCCTGTTGACTCTAACAAGTGCCCCTGTTGGCTGTTTTGGTCCCTTAAAAATGTCCATGTCATATATGAAATTTAAGTAAAACATTTTATTTGAACAAAAAGAGGGCAATCTTGAGAAAGATATGGAAACAAAATACATAAAAAAAAAAAACTCTTAAATCAGTTGTTAACTATCAGGGCTGAAATAAGGGATTTTACAAAGTGGGGTAGGGCTTGCTGTTGCTTGCCTCTGGAAATGCAAATTTGATATAAAAATTGTTAATGTTAGTGTAACAAGCTAATGCTAATGAGGCAATTCCCCCCCCCCCTCCCAAGCTCCACAACAACATTAAAAAAGTGCATGACAATAAAAGCTAAAAAAAAAAAAAGCTAACAAAATAATTTGAAAGAAATCAATACTTCTTGAGTTTTAATTAGATTCCCAATGTCAATGTATGAAATGTGCTTTTGTAACTTTTTTGTCATACAACATGATTTATCTGTGATCTGTGAAATAACTCAAAATTATCTTTATGTAACAGATAGAGTAAGCATCTCCTACAATGCTTTCTCTAGTTCATGTATGAAGTCACCAGCCCCCTAATTGGAAGTAAATGTAACTTTGTGTTGTTTTCACATGGGAGGAGGGGCTTGCCCATAGAAATCACAGGGCTGTCCTGTTATACTTTTCTGGCCGTCAACCTGGCAGTGTTTATGAGTCATCTGAGGTCAATTCTTATAGGTTTGAAAAGGTGAGGCTTTTTTTTATTTTTATTATTATTTTCTGTGACAAGGTTGAACACTCAGTTAGACCACTGAGATCATAGCAGTATGACACCTTACCCACTTTCAACTTTTGCTAATAGACCAGTGGCCCGTTGCACAATAGAATTTCGTTACTAAGATAAAACAACGAAAGCACAACGAACTTTTGCTTAACAACGAAATGTTTCGTTGTTGCGAAAATATTCCACTCTTACTTAAATAGTAAAAATCTCGGCTTCTAATGGATGGAATTGAATTCTGTAAATTGATATAAAAAGGTAAGACATTGGAGAAAACGCATTAAAAGTTACAACTCATTGAGGGCATTCTAACTATAGAGTAAAAATTGTTAAAAAAAACTTTCGTTGTTATGAAAATACCTGCAAATAATTTATTAAGCAACAACGAACTCTTTCGCTGTTTACAATATTTTCGTTGTTACGAAACCCATTGTGCAACGGGCCACTCTCCACTTTGCCAGCTAGCCCACCCCTTATTTCTATGATATCAACATTTGTAGAAAAATCTTCATCATACTTGATTCACAGTAATTATCCTAGTAGTATTACACAAAACTAAACTTCATAAGCTTTTACTCTCAATATGATGTTAAATATGTATTTGTAGGACTGGAAAGCAAGAATGGCATTTTCCGGTAGGCAACCGTGTTAAAGCCCTTCAGCTTTGCCCACGATGCCCAACCCTAAAATCACAAAAGCATACCTTATTTTGGTTCACCTGAAATGGAGGTAATTACCTAATTGAGAGAAAATAATAATTCATCCTCATTTATCAACACCTTATTGACTTAGAAAACACAACCACAAAACACAAACAAAATTTCTAGAGTTATCATAAAAATTCTGACTCTATCTACCCTTATAATTGTTTCATTTGTAAGGCAAATCAGCGGGAAGAACTTCCTTGCTTACTGTTTGAAAACCTGTTGAATATCAACAGGAAAATTTGCCCAGGATTCTGAAGTCAGATTGGTATAAATGATTGGATAGAGACTGGTTATTCCAGTATTTTTTTAGAACTTTATTAAACCTTTAGACCCCAATCCAGACATAGCGCCTGTAGATAGGCAGGCAGGGGTGGCGCCTCAAATAAATTAAGGGAATTCTGGAGGGAAATCCATGGAAATCCTGGGGAAATCAAGCAATTCATGAATGCAATATGTGGGGTCTAAATGGTTAACTTCTTCATGTGAACGACATGATCTTCCAGGTGTTAAGTGGTAATAATTGATTGTAAAATTATCTATTATACCTTCGTGCGATACAGGTTTAGTAGTTAATAGTTTAATGCATGCCATTTCAAACTCAGGTGGTAACCAGCCTTGTATAACCCTCCTGGGTGATAAAATACAGTAGTGCGCGTGGGAAAGGCGCATGAATACAAAGACACTATTGCGTGAACTGCCCAACAAATGCATCAATGTGAGGGAAAACAGTTTCTTATAATCTGTATGGATCCCTTTGAACATAACAGAATAATCATGTGTGAGAAATAGATTCATTTTATTTTTGTGTACACTAAGAGTTAGGTGTCACTGTACTAAAATGTTTAATCTATTAAAATAATGTCCTTTGTTTATAAGATAAAAATGTTAGAATACACTCTACTCAACAACAGTATTGATGGAAAGCGTTTTTATTTCATTAAGGCCCAAAGTGATTAGTTGAATGGCAAGATCAACATAGATCAACTAGTTACAGTATTCATAAGGATAGACAGTCAAGTGAAAGCTATATCGGATAATTCATGGAGTTGAATATCCAAAGTGAAAATTTCTAAACTGTAGAATTAAATGTTTAGAATTTTTGCATAACAATAGTAGCATCAAACTTGGGTAAAAGTGGGTAAATAACAGTTACAAAGAGTCCATAGTAAATAAGTTTTATATATTTGTATGTAATAGTTCAGTAATGCAAGATGTCTCAATTCCTGAATGGACAAGGTAAGACAGAGTAAGTGTAGCCATAGAGAAGTTCCAAAAGGATTTTGCACAATCCTACCGATTTGCTTTAATGTTTGTGATCTTAAGCTACTCTCATGCTGTTGCAAGGCAGATGGGATTTCACATGGTGACGCCTCATTTTCCAAACCAAGGTGCCCCAGGTCCCTCTCCTGCTGCTTCTGCTCCTCCCACTCCTTCAGCTCGCCCACCTCTATCCATCCCTGCCATTCTTGCTATTCTTTTTCCTTGTCTTCTTCTTGAACGCCGTTGCCCTTCACAGGAGTCCAGCAGTAGCAGCAGGGCCACTGCACAAATCAGAGCCACAAACTTCATCCTGAATCTGGAATTTGTAGGGAATATCATTGATTGTATAAACTGTTGTTTTATATATAGACTTAGTGCAGATGACATCACCCAGCCCAAGAATGGACTGGAGGCCATATTTGTGATAAGTTTTAAATCATGACTATTTAATATCAAGGTTCATTTAGATCAGCATTCATGCTAAATCTTTCTTAAGTTCACCAGTGGTTGACAGTGGGTTTAGAAAAATAACACTGTGTTCCTATCTAGAGCTATGATCCCAACATATTATAGAATGATTTTATAACTTTTATTTTTCTAATAGCAATATCTTGCTTAATATTCAACTGACATGGACCACATTTTATACACAGCTTCATAACAATTAAATGAAGTGATGCTTGTCTCAAAACAAGGACCTTTATCAAAATTCTGAGATATCTCAATACATACAGGAATACCTTAAAATGTTGAAATTATTGGTTGAATATCAAAGAGCCATTAATGAACAACTGAAGTAGAAAATATGATTTTGAGGTTGCAAAACACATCCACATACTTCTTTATGTCACTGTATATATGACTTATATCAATATAATGTTTTCTAAACTGAATATTTGAGGATATGTTATATATGGAAATGCAATAAGGACCGAGAATGCTTGCTTTTATCAATGTGATTAGCAACATTGACCCCTTCAGTACTGGTGTCTATCTTTAAATGACCTCATTGATCAACTGTTACCAATTTGCAATTTTCTTTACTTAGACATTTTTTATTGTCAGTTGGTTCTCATAAGCATATCATGATAACCAACAGTCCTGTACACAGGGGGATGGTGGGGGTGGTGGGCGTCACCCTCACTTCCAAAAGTTACATCTTTCCTTCCAAAATTCAATATAAAACCCTTTGAAAATATTAGGAAGATATTGAAAAGTTCCACACTATAATTATGAACTGCTCAACACCACCATTTTCAAGTTCAAATTATTGAAAGCACAGGCAAAGGTTCGACTTGTGGAACCTCTCCATCTCCCTCCCCCCCCCCCCCCCCCTTAACCACAGCAAAACTTGTATTCAGGCCTGAACAAAAAGTGGTCACATGACCACATTTACAGCAATGGGAAATATTGGAAAAAAACAATTAAATACACATTTGATTGTAATAAACAGCCAACAAATGTATACCTTGTAATCATGTGATCTACAGAATTGAAACAGAACTGAATATGCAGAAGTCTATAACTCAAATTTGCAATTCAAAGGTGTTGTAAAAGGAATGGTTTTGTTGGTGGTAAATAGAAAAAGTGAAATAATCAAAATCACCTTGAAACTGAGGAATGATTCACCAGCTTCGTTTCCCTCCAACGAGGTAAGTGGCACTGGCTGACACTTCCCCTCTTATTATTACCACTAAACTGTCCTCGTGAGGTGAGGTTACGCTGAATGATTTTAGGTCAATGCGGGTTAAAGCTTTAGGTCATACCCTTCTTTCATCACATTTCTAAGAACTGATAGAAATGGGTAGAATGTGACCAAATTTATAAAGTGCTGAAAATATTATATCAGCACAAGATGTTTTTCGAATAGTATAATAAGATAAACATCTGTTTAAAAAACAAATATAACAAAAAAACAATATAAAAAAATTACAGGACACGTTCTATGCCTCTATACCATTACCAATCTTGGCCTGTTATCACTGATTGAGAATGCAAATGCAAATTATACATGGCAATATGTTACCTAATGTCATCTTGAAACAGAAAATGTATACATGGCCTAGATATTCACCATCCAAACAAGGTTACACATCCTCTCTTTTATCCTTGCTCTCTCATCCAAAGATTGTTACGTAGAAGGGGGTTCTCATACAAGGTAGGTGTACATATCACTCCGTGTTGATGAAAAAAAAATATTAGCATGAATGCCACTCTCCAAGCACAGCAGCTGGCTGCGAACTATAAACTAATAAACTGAGGTTCTGCTTGAAGGGCAAGGGGATGATGATTCCCATGGTAACCAGGCTCTCCAAGCAGAACTATCAGAAGAAAGGTTCTGCTTGGAGAACACCGTTTCCTTCAGCTCTCACCCTCAGAGGATACCATAAGTATACCCTTATGAGGTTTGGAGGTCAAAGCTTTAGTTCAAACTCTATGAAGGCTCATGGGATGAAACAGACAAGGTGCTGTTCCATTGAATGAATTTAGCTTATGGGGAAACTACCATCAATAATGTGCACATCCAGGCCACCAAATGATTTTATTTATGTGGCGGTATACTGCAAACACACTTAAGTTAAACCACTAGATTTTGTGCATCGATTATTGAGATACATTTTCATGCTACCATAGTTTTGTGCAATTTTTAGTTATTTGATCTCAAAAATTGTTCAAACCCATGAACAGCAGTGTACAGAATGAAAAGAATGTGTACATTCTAGAAATTGCAGGTAAATATCGGTATTTGGTATGGTACTGAAAACTTTGACAAAATTCTGAAACTGACAGGGTGGTTACAAGGATGCAAGAAGAAACACAAAGGAACCTTAAAAATCAGATGTCACTATATGAATTTTGAAGATAGTATTTTGACTACATGACTTTAATTCATTCAATGGAATAGCACCTCGCCTGTTTCATAATGTCTCCAAAAACCAGGACAGAGTTTGACCTAAATCTTTGACCTTTAAAGCAGTGACCTAAAATCATTCAGTGGGGCTTCACCTAACAAGGTCATAGCTGTGGTATGAAAACCAGCCTTTACCCCCCTCTTTTAGAATTCCTTAATCTGTCCTGATAGTTTACTGATTTATGGGTTTTGTTATGCATTTACGTAAATACAAAGTTGTGTTTTAGTTGTAGATTGGATACATTGTAAAATTACATACTTATAACGTTGCCACAACGTCAGGGTGCAACATTATGCTGCAACATGCACACAACATTACAAAACCTCGTTGTGACAATGTCATTTTCACTACAGTACATTCACAACATTGTCACAATGTCATTTTCACAACGTTGTCACAAAGTCAGTTTCACAATGTTGTCACAACATTGTAAGACAACATAAAAACTACATATAGGTGGCACCACTGTTTAAAAATGACCAAATTTCAAAAACGGTTTGACTGTTTGTCAAAAACTTGTGACTTTTTAAGAGAAGAATGTGATTTTTCTTTTAAAGAAAAACCAAAGATATGATGTGCTGAATCAAGGGGTGTTATTTTTGTTCATAATATTGAAAATCATGGTATTAGGATGGACATAAAGATGAAACCTCATGCTAAACACCATTTTTGTAGTTGGTCTACACAGCAGAGCCTAAAATGTATTATCATAATGTTGACTTTTAGATGAAAAATGCAATCTGAAATCAAAACTGTAGGAGCAATAATAAATGCATTGTTGTATTTTCTTTCATTTTCTTTCCATAGTTTTTAAAAAAGAAATACTTTTTATTAAAGTTTAGAGATAACGCTTTTTGGAAATTGTTTGCTGTGTAAATGCATTTTTCAGTATTATTTAAGGGTTATAGTCGTAACATTCTCAGTTAGGTTGCAGAAACATACCCAGGAGTCTTCAATTTTATTTAGTAACAATGTAAAAGTACAACATTGTCACAACATTGTCACAGAGTTGTACCTACAACATTCTGAATTCATTGTGAGATGGTGTCAGTACAATGTTGTTCACAACATTCTTACGTGACTGGAAGTACTTTTTTACATAGTCACAATGAAAACTGCAACGTGGTCATAACAAAATCACAATGTTGTGACCAGGTTGTGGCAATGTAGTTTTGTTTGCCTATTCGCCATTTTTTAGATGTAAAGTTATCCTTTTTTTCATTAAAAAAACTAGGCCCTTAGCTAAGAAAAATGAGACACTTTTCCCTTGAGATGGATGTAACCAACATAATCAAAATTCATGTTCAATAACTATATTTTCTGAGACACTGGTGTTAGAAAAATAAGTGAAAAAACTTATTTGTATTTCATAATTTCTAAATTTCCCATCCAAATTTCTTAGAACATACAAAAAAATGATACCTTTCTTAAGATGTGTAATATATAATTGTCAGTCTGACGTTATCTTGTGCATGTCAATGAAATCATTGTAAGGGGTCTTGGGTGATAGGTGATTGAGAGAATCACTGATAAAGTCCCCAGGCAACACAGATCGTGGGGCAACTCCCTGTTGGTATATGCGGGTTCTGGGTGATGGGCAACAAGATGGGCAAGAAAATCTGTGGGAAAATATTTGGGAAAATATCAAAATTGCTTGATATGAAAGTCGCCCAGTGACGACAACAGTATTTCTCCCAGTCACCCATCACCCAGCAACTTTTAAGATTATCTAGTGGGTATGAGGCTTTAGAGTCAAAGCTTTATGTTAAACTCTTTTCACTCTTTCCATCTTTGGTCTTAAATGAAAATACACAATGGTTTTGAAAAATATTTCTGAGTTAGGATGCAATAATGCAGCTTTATGCTGTATCATGAAAGCGCAGGAGATCAAGCCTGCCATTACCATGTAACCCAGCAGGTTGCTTAAGCAGCATACCCACTAGGTAATCTTACCATTGATGTGCAACAGGCAACTGGGAGAATTGCTGGTAAAGTAATATTGGGCAAGTTTGATATTTTACCGGTAATTTTACCGGTGATCCTGATCCAAAATTTTACCAATGACGGGCAATGAACTTGACCAAATGTAAGTCCTTAAAGGTGATAGAAAGAGAAAAATTACGCAAAGATTTGAACCTACGATTACTATAGTAAACAACGTAATAAACATATTCCTTGCACTAAATTGGCCATTCTAAATCTTCCTTCATCCACAATCATTAATCATTTCAGAATGGTTCCTGGTTAGGCTTAAATTATCAACTTGAAAAATGCCTTCACCCTTTCTCACTAGTCGGCGCAATGTGTTAAAATGAGTGACGTAATATGTGCCACTGTTATTGTTAACTCAGGGCTGCCAAGTGTACCATATTTGCCGGTACTGTACCTTTTTTTTTACCCTTGTACCAGGTGTACCTTAAAGGTACAGAGATGCACCGGTTTTTTTCTAAATTGAAAAAAAAAGAATAATGATAGGCCTAGCGGAATGTTATATCAGCACCTAAAGATTTCTATATTCTTTCCTAAGTATTTTCTCTTAGATTTTAATGACATTGTATTCCATAGGGTAGGCTATACCGTACATATATCAAATGTCCTGAAAAAAATTGTACAGCAATTTAAGAAAAATTCCTAAGGTAAAACAGAGATGCCACACATAAGTCCTGAAAATCCGGATTTAGGTTAGACACTAAAAGGTGGGAAATATGAATACTGTTGCCCCCTCACACTTAGGTGTGCGCGAATTTAATTCCTTTTGTCCTAACATATAGGCAATGTTCTTCTCACATATGTGCCTAATTTGGCATAATTCCGATAACTTATACAACTATAAAGAGCTTGTGCACTGCAATCAAGTTAATATAGAAAAACTATCATTCTTGTAATCCTCATATCAATGACTCTTTTTAGGTTTGATTTACAGAACAGTGCAAACATATAAGATTGTGTATCTGTCATATATTTAAGGCACATATGTTTATACCTGGATAATCTATATCTGGAAGTGAAAAGATGATGTAGAATTGAAGTTTATAACTAGGGGTATTGTCTTAAGTACAGGCCTCAGTATACCCCCGGGAGTGGACCATGGCAAATGTGACGTCACAGATACATTCTGCAGTGCTTATCAGGTAGGGTATAGGTCTCACCTCCCTGACTGTTCGCTGAGAGCGGATCCATATCAGGAAAATGTTGATAATTTTGTGAATTATTAAGCAATTTGCACAATTTTTTTGCAATATACTGGCAATATTATGAGGAATAAGTATGTATTATCCTAAGTTCTCTTTCTATCACCTTTAAATTGATACATCAACAGAAGATGCAAATTTAACTTAGTCTCAAGTAGTAAACTAGACACCTGTTTATACAAACAAAATAAAACACAGATACATGACACCCTACATGCTTCTCCACCATCACCATTCTTGGCCTGGTTATTGTGGATCGAGAATTTGTTTGTGGTCCAAACTCACAACTCCAACCTTTCATGACATTTATTTTTCCTGAGGAAACCCACAGTCTATTCTTGCCACTTACATAAACTGATACCAAACAGACCTTCTCATGTTTAGGGCCCTGGATGGTTGGTTTTGATGTTGTTAGCCCAATTTAAGAAATGGTCAAGATGTTATTCATTGTCTGTATGAAATTCAAATGTCTTAAGTAAGATTCAAGAAAAGACCATTTTGCACTGTTGACTCTAAGAAATGCCCCTGTTGGCTGTTTTTGTTTCTTAAAAATGTCCATGTCATATATGAAATATACGTTAAAAAAATAATTTAAATAAAATGAAGAGCAATCTTCAGAAAGATATGGTTTACCTGTGAAAAAAACTAAACTATTGAGATTTAACTGAAAGGCCTTATGATAACACCTTAATATGGGGTACAATAAGAAGATGAGTCCTTTGAATATAACTCACTCTCATGTGTTATCATAATAATTTTGTGACATTAGAAAGAAAGTAAGGTTTAAACAAAACATTTACTTGGCTTACTGTATGAACCCTTGATCAATATAAAGAAACATTCAAAGAATTGCATAAAATTAAGTCAAAAGTCAGGAGACCACAAAAATTAAAATACAGTTTAAAAAAATTGTGTACCAAAGAATATTTTTTCTTTTTACTCACAGCGTATTTTTATGGGTTAAATGCAATGTGAAAAATGTGTACATACCAAAGATAATACATTGATATTTGACATAACAACTGTCTTACAAGTTGTAAATAAGATGCTTGAAAAAGATGTATATGTTACTGGAAAATCCCAATATGTATTTTTGACAAAGGGGGAAGTGGTTCTAAAATTTGAGAACTTCATGCTCAATCCTCTGTGATATACAGGAAAGCAAAAATACTACCAACCTCCTTCCCACATTCCATAAATTTACCATTGAAATGTTACTTTCCTTTCATCAACAGCTAATTTCTTTAAGCTTATGAGGTTAAGGTTATGTATATTTTGACTACTGTGGATCTCTCCTTCCACTATTAGTAATTACTGAATATATGTATGGAGAGTTAATCATAACACAGCACAGAGGCAGAGATCCCTTGTACAATCTAGAGAAAAAAGGGTTTCCTATAATCTGTATGGATCCCTTTGAATATGACAGAATGTTTGTGAGTAATGGGTTCATTTTATATTTGTGTATTGAGACAGGTGCCATTATTCTCAAGTGTTTAATCTATCAAAATTCTATTCATTATCTATTAGATATAAATGTTATAATCCACTCTACTCAACGACAGTATTAATGGAAAGCATTTTTATTAAGATCCAAAGTGATTATCTAAATGGCAAGAGGAACATGTTTCAACTATTTACCGTTTATTTTGAAACAGACAGTCCATTGAAAGTCCAAAGTCTATATTGAATAATTGAGGGTATTGAATATCCAAACTGAAAATTTTTAAAATGTTGAATTAAACACATGTAGAAGTTTTTACATATTAATAGTAGCATTAAACCTGGTTAAAAGTGGTTAAATAGCAGTCACTTAGGGATAACAGTAAAAATGTTTTACACATTTCTAATTGATACCTCAGATATACAAGATGTCTGAATTCCTGAATGCGAACATGAGACAGAGTAAAGTGTCACAGAGAAATATAAGAAGGATTATACACAATTCTACTTATCTGCTTTAATGTTTGTGATCTTAAGCTACTCTCATGCTTATTGCAAGGCAGATGGGATTTCACATAGTGACACCTTATTTTCCAAACCAAGGTGCCCCCAGTCCTTCTCCTGCTGCTTCTGCTCCTCCCACTCCTTCAGCTCCTCCTGCTCCTTCCCCTTCTTCCAATGCTGCTATTCCACCTCGAAATCCTCCTCCTCCATGTTCTCCTCCTCCTCCACGTTGTAACCCTTCACAGATATTGTACTTTGCTTTTCATCTACAGCTTATTTCTTTTATGAGGTTATGGTTGAGCTATTATCTATTTCTTAATGTTGTGCTCTTAATTGAAACTGACAAGTGATTACATATATTTTGACTACCGTGGATCCCACTCTCTACTTTTAGTGAGCACTGCATAATATTATATGTACGGAGAGTGAGTCATAACAGAGCAGATTGGCAGAGAATATCTTGTACAATCTACAGAAAGAAGGTTTGTTGTTATCTGTACGGATGCCTTAGAATGTGACTTGAATATGTGTGAGCAATGGATTCAGTTTATATTTGTGTACACTAAGAGTAAGGTGTCTTTATTCTAAAAGTGTAATGTCTAATCTATGAATATAATGTCCATTATTTATTCGATAAAAATGTCAGAATACATTATACTCAACGACAGTATTGTGGAAAGCATTGTTGTTTTATTAAGCTACGGAGTAATTATTTAAATGGCAAGATCAACATGTTTCAACTAGTTACATTCTTCACTATAATAGACAGCCAACTGACAGTCCAAAGATAGTCCAATTGTTAGATAACAGTCACCTAGAGTCCATAGTAAATAAGTTTTGTACATTTTTATGGACTTGTTCAGTTATACAAGATGTTTTAATTCCTGAATGGCGAAGGTGAGACAGAGTAAAGCGTAGTCATAGAGAAATTCAATATCATGTACAATTCTACCTGGTTGACAGCCTAACACTTATGATCTCGGCCCACTCTCATGCCTGTTACTAGGCGGTGGGGATTACACATGGTGACACCTCATTTTCCAGTATGTGGACGTCCTGCTGCTTCTGCTCCTCCCACTCCTTCAGCTCCCCCTGCTCCTTCGCCTTCTTCTATCGCTGCTATTCCTTCATATCCTCCTCCTAGATGTCCTCCTCCTCCTCTTCCTCCCCTTCCTCCTCCTCCATACTGTAACCCTTCACAAGTGTCTACCAGTAGCAGCAGGGCCACTGCACAAATCAGAGCCACAAACTTCATCCTGAATCTGGAATTTGTAGAGGATATCAATAATTGCATAAAACAAGACATTTATATATAGACATTGTGCAGATGACATTACACAGCCCAAATATGTACTGGGGGGGCTTGTTTCTGATAATTTTGAAATTTAAAGTATTTAATATCAAGAAGCATTTAGATCAGCATTCATGCTAAATCTGTCTTAAATGATTCCATCGATTGATTGTTACCCATTTTCTTCACTTAGACATTTTTTATTGTCACTTGGTCATTTTAAGCAAATCATGGTCACCAAAAAGCAGTCACATGACTGCATTTGACCAGGTCTGTATGCATAAACCTATGACAAAATTGGTAATAAAGAATATTTGATTGTTTCAATACGCATTTGAATGTAATAGATAGCCAACAAATGTATACCTTGTAGTTATGTGTTTTCAGCAGTATATCAAGTCCAATTCATTTCTTTATAGAATTGAATCGAAACTGAATGTGCATCAAGTCTATCATTCAAATTTGCAATTTAAAGGTATTGCAAAAAGATCAGTTTTGTTGGTGGCAATTATACACAGTAAAATAATAAAATGTCACCTTGAAACTGAACAATGAAGGCGTCTAGATATTCACCAGTTTCGTCTCCCTCCAGCTAGGCAAGTGGCACTGGCTGACACCTCCCCTCTTATTATTACCACTAGATAGTCCTCGTGAGGTGAGCTTACCCTGTTACCCTGAATGATTTTAGGGCAATGCATTCAGAGTCAAATATGGGGGTAGACCCCTAAAATTGACAGGGCAACATGGCTATTTCTTAAATTCGACATGCGACATGGAGCCTAGTGACATGAAGAAAAAAATAAAGAACATGACAGGGGCCATTTCTTAAATTCGACAGGAACATTATAAATATAGAGACAAACGACATAGGGGCCTTCCATTTAGTACATACGCACATTTTCAAAAATCTCAGACCCCCCCCACCCCCCCTTTGGCAAAAATACGCATTGGATATGTACTAAAACGTACGCACATTTTCAAAAATCTCGGACCCCCCCTCCCCCCCTTGATGCGTACATACTTAATGGAAGGCCCCATAGCCTTTTCTTAAATTCGACAAGTGACATAGGGACCCCCATCTACACCCCTTCAAATTGTATGGTAAACTAGACCCATGTTTGAAAAGAAAATAGAACCAAAAAAAATATAACAAAAATACAGGACACGCTCCATGCCTCTCCAAGGTCAACGTCCTGGACTTGGTTATCATTCCCACATAAATAAATTTATACCAAGCTTTCTTATGTTTAGTGCCCTGTTTGGTTGGTCTTAAATTTGTTAGCCTAAGAAATGGCCTTGTTGTCAGTCATTGTCTGTAAGAAATTCCAATGTCCTTTCTGAAATCTAAGAATTGATCAAGTCACACTGTTGACTTTAGGAAATGCCCCTGTTTGCTGTTATTGACCGTAAAATGGCAACATCATATATATGTTAAATTTAAGGAATAGAGGGAAAGACATGGAGAGAAAATGCATAAAGAAAACTCATGAACCAATTGTAAACCATTAGCATCTACTCAACACACTGCTGTGGCCACAAGTCCTGCTAAACCGTCCTTGTGAGGTGAGGTTACACTGAATGATTTTCAGACAAAGTGCAAAATTGCAAATAGCAGGAAAAAACATATACTAGAAATCCTAAGCAAAAAAGGGAATTTCCAACTCTTAAGTTGTAGCATTATACAATTACCTGAGATTCCCAAGTAATTTTGAAAGGGAATTCTCTTTATTATGACGAAGCAAGGGCAGAACCAAAGCCCAGAAATTAGAGAATTCCCAAATTGTATCTTCCTTCCTTTGTGATTTACTAATACTATGACATTTTCATTTTTTTCTTCTGAAATATTTCTAAAATACAAAAGAGAATTTAATCAATTAAAAAATAGGTCTTTGAAAATTGATATGCAAGGATCCCTCTAAAAAGTGTCCCGGCTACCCCTCTAAGGGCTTGAGTTTTAGATTAAAACCAGCACTAACCAGTTCACTCTTGATTTTCTATGCAATGCTGCATGCATATGTGCATGGCCATATGGGGGGGGGTGCAATTACAAAATTGAAAATAATTAAACATCAGGGTGGCAATCCAGGGAGAATTCACGAAATGCTTCGTATCTCAAATATACAAGGCAAATATTCTAAAAATTGTCAACCAGGGACAGCCCAAATTCGTAAATAATGCAGTAAAAATGCTTCGTAAATGCATTGTAGGTGCTTTGTAAATTTATGGAACATATTTTGCAAAATTAAAAACATTAAATAATTTAGTTTAGAGGTCATGTATATTGATGTACACTCTGAAAATTAGTAAAAATTTTAATGATATGTTTCTATAATTTTGGAAGATTATTTTTGTATAATTTTGACACTTAAAAATATACAATCACAATATTTGTGATGATATATTTTAGTATTTACGAAGCATTTTTGGTGCTTTGTAAAATTTACGAATCATAAAAAATGTACCGTTTTTGCTTCGTAAATTTTCCCTGGATCAAGAATTTGCTTCGTATTTGTTGATTTTTTTTTTTTTTTGTTGTTGAAACAATTTGTTTATTCTTGGGGTCGTTTTAAAGACAGGATACAAAATATTTGTAAATTTACCATAGAAAAAAACCCTTTGCAAAAGCAAAAGTTGGACTAAAGACAGGATACAAAAATTTCGGTCGAGCTTAAGAGAAATGCCCCAAATTTACATATTTTTTGTAAATATTTACAAATGGAAAAATCGTTGGTAAACGCCAAAATTTACAGATGGTGCGATGAGCAATGGTAAATTTTTTTGGGCGGGAAATATTGACCTTTGGGCGCCAAAACGTCATTTGGCGGATCGACGGAGACGTAAGTATTATGCCTTCTTTTTTTTTTAGGGTTCTGAGATGATTTTGACCATTTTCAGACGTTTTTGGATTTTCACTTTTTCTCATGATAATGCATAGACATAAGGTGTCATATTTCTACTTTCTTTTGTCAAGTTATTTCTGCACAATTAGCAAATGTTGTAATGGGTATGCTTCTTTCATTGTTTAGCATGGTGAAGCTTCCCATCGGTCAGTGTGCCAGGAGCATGCCACTGCGATTCTGGCTGCGCCCCAGTGCTTTGAAACATCCCAAACGCCTCAGAGAGGGTATAGGAAGGAGACGATGTAGGGCTCAACGTGTTATTAGGAGAAGAAATGACCCCCGTATGTTGTGGCCTCGCAGCCGAGAGTTTGAGCAAAGGCACCGGCTTACACCTGAAATGGTGGAGTACCTTGCTGGGGAGTTCTTCCGAAGCTCTATCTACATCACCCAGGGGGATGATCCGAACGGCAGGGGAAGCCCCATTCCTGTTTTCCAGAAAGTATGTATTTACCTTTTTTTAAACGATATATATATATACTTTGTTGTACATATTGTTGTACATATTAAGTTTTAGTTCAGTTCACTGTAATCATAGTATCATTCAGTTGAACTATAGTTCTATGTGTGTCCCCCCCACCTCTCTTAAAAAAAACTTAATATTTACAATATTATGTAGTTAACTTCCTATTATTTATTACTTAATTTCTTTCCCACAGGTGTGCCTCGCACTTCGGTTCATGGCAACCGGTGCCAACTACACAGCACTGCGAGATACCCAAGGAGGTTGCTCCAAAGGTGCCCTTTCAGACGCGGTGCACCGCTTCGTTAAGTTCTTGTGCTCCCGCTCCAAGAACTACATCACTTTCCCTTCTGTGAGTAACATTTCATTTCATTATGATATATTTTCTATTCCCTTAAGACATATTTTGCTATTTTACAGATACAAACTAGATCGATACAAAAATACTTGCAACAAACTAAACAAATTTTCATACATGTTATCATTTACTGTATGTATTCATGTATATTCAATAGCGCTAATTGTCTATTTTTGTCTACCTAATTAGGGGTACGAGTTGCACGAGAGTGCTGTGCGCTTTGCCAACAACTACCGCTTCAATCAGTGTGTAGGGTGTATAGATGGCAGCTACGTCCCCATAAAGAGGCCAACGAACCAAGAGGCCAATTACATCTGCCGTCATGGCTACCACGCCTTGAATGTGATGGTAAAAACCCCTTACACCTTTGTTGCATATGATCTAGTTTTTTATAAATACTAATAATACTTTTGTTTTTCTTATCTACATAACCTACTAGTTTAAAATCCTATGTTTACTCAAATTGGATTATGTTACCTTGTAAAAAAAGAAAAAGCTAAAACTTCTATTTCTATTCAGTTGGTGACCGATGCCAGACAGCGATTCACCTTCGTGGAGTCAGCCGTTGCCGGATCCCACCATGACATGTCGGTGTTCGACATTTCGGATTTCGGGCAACTAGTATCGAACACGGACAGGATGGGGGACTATTTTCTCCTGGCCGACAGCGGGTAAAAGAAATACATAACATTATCTTTAAATATAAATTGTTTTTTTCTTGGTTTTTCTTGCTTTCAAACCAATACTTTAGACAATATAATTGGCTTCACTTTTTTTTTACTGTTGTAAATTTTTGGTAAACTTACAAATTCCACTGTATATAGTTAGATGTTTATACATTATTTTAGGTTAAGTTGCATTTTATCTTGCTTATCGTGCACAGGTACGCATTGACAGAACGCCTGATGACACCGTTCAAAAATGTCGACATTGACACCATGGAGCCCTGGGATAAGAGATACCAGTCCCGCCACACCAGTGCGCGGAGCTCTGTGGAACGTGCAATCGGGCAGCTCAAGACGCGGTGGAGGTATTTTTCTAAATGGACTTGAGAAAAACAACTTGAAAAAAACACTCTAAACATTATCTTATTAATGTTTTCCATTGATTGAAACAAAAACAATAATTTAGTGTGCTTGGATTTCATGGAATTATTGTGTATATTATGATATTGTATTCTAAATTAGTCTAACTTTCACATTCCAGGTGCCTTGCAAAGAACGGGGGGGGCGTCGTGAAAATGGAGCCTCTTCAGGCGTCAAGGCTTGTGAGGGCGTGTTGTGTTTTGCACAACATGTGCGTGGATTGGGGTCTGCGTGCAGTGCGTCCTCAAGATCAGTATGACCCGGACATCGAGGGCCAAATCCAGAAGACAGCTGCAAAGCGCTTTCTCAAAGCGCTGCGAGATGCCAGAGGGCGTGACCCAGTCGTACACCCCAGGAGGCGTTATGACAAGGATGCGCACCTGGCCGGAGTTGCACGCCGAAAGAAGATCATCTACCAAGAATGTGGGGGCCCATCCCCCATCGAGCTTGCCCGTGCCCAGGCACAAGCCAAGAAGGCCAAGGCAAAGGAACGTGCACGGGCACGTGGCCGTGGGCGTGGCCGTGGCCGTCCCCGTGGTCCAGCTAAGGGCCCTGAATCTAACAAGGATTAAGATGCGTACCTCCCCAAACCGAATTACTGAGGCAATGGTGTTTCCGGTCTATGGACCAAAGACTAGAAAGTCATATCTGAACAGTTAAGGAGAATGGCGCAAGTTTGCTTGTGAGATTAAGAATAAAGATGGATATTTGCTAAAAATTGGTTAATATTGTAGTACTTATTGACTTATTTTTTGATACAAAGTATATAGATTTACAAATTGTACTATTTAATGTAAAAGTATCAACAAATAAAGCGTAGACAGTTAACCACTATTTATTTCTATAACAATTTCTATAACATTCTAAACTTTTTTTTTTCTTGTAAACGATCACAAGTACTTATTAACATTCCGGCCACATCTTGAACA
Source organism: Lepidonotus clava (assembly GCA_936440205.1). Taxonomy (NCBI): domain Eukaryota; kingdom Metazoa; phylum Annelida; class Polychaeta; order Phyllodocida; family Polynoidae; genus Lepidonotus; species Lepidonotus clava. The sequence goes on along the minus strand of OW387140.1, from coordinate 52,296,409 downwards.
TGTTTCACATATTTTCCCGTATCTTTGGTAAACATTCTAAAGCATTGTCAAACAATCCGCCCACATGTTTAACATGTTTCACATGCTTTTTTCCTGTATCCACGCTACAGACTATCAAATACAGAGTACATGGGTCTCATATACATATGAACAATTACAGTACCTTTGGTAAACATTCTAAAGTATTGTCAAACAATCCGCCCGCATGTTTAACATGTTTCACATGCTTTTTTCCTGTATCCATGCTACAGACTATCAAATACAGAGTACATGGGTCTCATATACATATGAACAATTACAGTACCTTTGGTAAACATTCTAAAGTATTGTCAAACAATCCGCCCGCATGTTTAACATGTTTCACATGCTTTTTTCCTGTATCCATGCTACAGACTATCAAATACAGAGTACATGGGTCTCATATACATATGAACAATTACAGTACCTTTGGTAAACATTCTAAAGTATTGTCAAACAATCCACCCGCATGTTTAACATGTTTCACATGCTTTTTTCCTGTATCCATGCTACAGACTGTCAAATACAAAATACGTGGGTCACACAAATAGCAAAAAATTACAGTATCTTTGGTTAACATTATCAATTATTCATAAACAATACAGCCACATGTTTCACTTGTGTATCATGTTACTTCTTTTTTACCTACTACATAAGTAACCGCGTAGTAAGGTAAGACAATGCTAGTCAAATAATACTAGTAACATTCTCAACATGTTTCTCAACATGTTTATAGTAGAACAGGGTGGTGACCATATTCCACAAAACTTCTAACTATTGAACAAGAAATTTCAGTTATTTGGTAAACTTACACAAATACTTGTAAATATTGCCCTCACATGTTGAACACATTCCTCTGCTTCCTCTGTCTGGAGGACTTTCTAGGGCTCGAGCATGTGCTACTACAATCATCCTCTTGTTTCTGAAGGGGAAGACTGACAAGTTTAAGACCCCTTCCTTTGCCCTTTCCCTTGGCCTTTCCCCTCGATTTCCCCCTACTGCTTTGGTTCCCTTTGGGTTGGAGAATACTCTGGCTCTCTTCTTCCTCTATAGCTACTTCCTGGGGCGGTTCCATTTCTGTCGCCATTTCTTGTGCCTCTATGGGTACACAGTCGTCGTCTTTGGGCTCTTTCTTAACAATATTTATATTGAACTCGTGAGTTACTACCTCTGGACCCACCTCCTGTTCTCTTTCGTATATTTCAGAATCATCTTGCGTTTCCGGTACTAGTAGTCGTCCAGGTCCCGATGGTGTTCCTGGTATTACCTCACTATCGGCAAACACTTTGTGACGGATGCTTGTCATGTACCTTTCATACTCTAGCTGGTTTGGCCATGATAGAGAACTTTCTTTTTGTGAAGATGATTTGTACTCTTGTATATTAACCACCCCTTCCATGTCAGCCAGAACCTCCGCAACCTCATGTATTTTCTCAAGACTAGCTTCAGATGAAACATCCCTCAGTTCCTCCAAAACACAGTCCTCTGATAGAAACTTTGTGGAAACTCTATCCCCAGTATACATAGGTTGGTCTTGAATATTATATATATTCCCATGATGGGTACCGTGCTGGACATGGTGCTGATCATTACTTGTGCCCTGTGTCGACTCTGTGTTTCCAACCTCCATTTCCTGCTGCTCATCATTTGTTGTCTTGTGTGGCAACTCTGTGTTGCCACAGTCGATTTGGTGCTGATCATTACTTGTGCCCTGCATCGACTCTGTGTTTCCAACCTCCATTTCCTGCTGCTCATCATTTGTTGTCTGGTGTGGCGACTCTGTGTTGCCACAGTCCATTTCCTGCTGATCATTACTTGTGCCCTGCATCGACTCTGTGTTTCCAACCTCCATTTCCTGCTGCTCATCATTTGTTGTCTGGTGTGGCGACTCTGAGTTTCCACCCTCCATTTCCGGGTCAGGATTTGTTGTCTTCTTGATCGACCCTCTTTTGCAAGAGTCTATTTCCTGCTCACCATTTGTTGTCTGGTGGATCGACTCTGTCTTGTCACCCTGCATTTCCTCCTGATCATTTGTTTTTTCCTGCTGCGACTCTGTGTTGCCAGTATTCATTTCTTTTTTCCTGGAGTGGATAGATTCTGTATTGCCAGAGTTAATCTTAAAAACAGTTGGAGTTTTAAGCAAATCATTCTTATGATATTGTGTACCACACTCTACCATTTCTTTAGCATTAGATTCCATATCAAGGGAAATTTTCAGAGTTTTGAATTTACTCTTTTGAGCCGCGCCTTTTGTTTTCAGTTCATCTAATGTCTCCTTTACCTCCTTCAATCCGTCTTTCATTTCCCCTTTTATTTCCCTAACCATGTTGAAGAGTGAGTACATTTGATTTTCAACTCCACCTACGCGACTGGAACAAGCATCGGATCGATTGCTAGCTTTTGCAATAGACCCTTTTATTTCTTCCATACTGAATGCCAGCTTATCGGATATCTTTTCCCCCAGTCGGTTTTCCATCCTTCTCAGACGTCTTTCTATGGCTTCCAGAAACTCTTTTTCTGCCTGCTCTTGCCTCAACTCCTCCTCAGTCATGCCTAACCTATTTTGACTAACCTGAACAGAGGGAGGGTCTCTGAGGGTGCCTGACCTACTTTCATTAGCCTGAACAGAGGGAGGGTCACTGAGGGTGGATCCCTGCTTCTGAGTACGTTCACTACAGGGAGTCTGAATTACATTAGCATGTTCAGAGGGGGGCTTACCGGAACACCCTATTTTACCCGAGGAGGAACCGTTCTGTTGTTGTTTACTTTTGTAGAACACATCAGTCTTTATGGTGACAGGGACACTATCACCAGCTTCTGGGATGCCCTTTCTCACAGTGACCTTCTGCGGGCTAGTATCGTACTCGATGCCAGTAGTCCCGTCATCAGCGTTCTCGATGCCAGTAGTCCCGTCATCAGCGTACTCGATGCCAGTAGTCCCGTCATCAGCGTAGTCACTCACATGAGGGCTTTCATATGAAGAATCTGTAAGCATTTTTAAAAATACCATTTATATTGTAAACTTAATTTCATTATTAATTAATTTTTTGTAAACGGTGTAAGTTAGGAAATCTGTTAAAGTCAGTGTTTAATACATTTACATGCTGTAGAATTAACATGATATAGTTAACATATACATAATAATATCGGTAACCGGTTTTACAAGTAAAAAAGTTTATTGGTAAAAATTACAAATCTTATATGTATTTTGGGGAAGCAAACATTGTTTTTTTTGTCTATTGCCCGCAATTAGTATATATTTACCTTTCTCCTTTGCACAGTAATCCAGCTTCTTCTTGGATTTGGGGGTTAACGCTCCCTCTCTGCATTTACCTTCCATGGCCATTCTTTCTTGAAGACGTGGACTTTTACGAGTTGTTGTTTCTGAAAAATAACAAGTAAAAACACTTGCAATCAAGTTTCACAACAACATTATAATACTAGTATTATTAAAAATAACATTTCCATTCTTATGGTAGAGCTTCAGGAGAATTTAGGAATTGGCTAGGTCTATTATGATTTAAGTTTTTTAAGTGGTTTTACTGACATATGGTTCTTATTAGATTGGGGTCTGAAAATGATACATTGTATGATGGAAGTGCTTAATAGATACTTACTTTCGACAGGTTTATAAGCGGCTACACCTTCTGCAGCCTTCAGACGAGGACTACGGCGAGGTTCTGGAGGAAGAGGAAACGAAGCATGTATTTAACCTACTGGACCTACGGGACATGAGTGCATAAGTTGACCTAAGTTGACCTATGGTATACACATGATCTACTTGACCTACGGGACATGAGTGCATAAGTTGACCTATGGTATACACATGATCTACTTTACCTACGGGACATGAGTGCATAAGTTGACCTAAGTTGACCTATGGTATACACATGATCTACTTGACCTACGGGACATGAGTGCATAAGTTGACCTATGGTATACACATGATCTACGGGACATGAGTGCATAAGTTGACCTATGGTATACACATGATCTACTTGACCTACTGGACATGAGTGCATAAGTTGACCTAAGTTGACCTATGGTATACACATGATCTACTTGACCTACTGGACATGAGTGCATAAGTTGACCTAAGTTGACCTATGGTATACACATGATCTACTTGACCTACGGGACATGAGTGCATAAGTTGACCTAAGTTGACCTATGGTATACACATGATCTACTTGACCTACGGGACATGAGTGCATAAGTTGACCTATGGTATACACATGATCTACTTTACCTACGGGACATGAGTGCATAAGTTGACCTAAGTTGACCTATGATATACACATGACCTACTTGACCTACATGACATGAGTGCATAAGTTGACCTAATATGAGCTAACTTGACCTATGTTATGTACATCATATACTACAAGACCTACGATCAAATACATACCTTCCCCCTCAAAAGAAGACTGTTGTTCTGAAGAATCATCCTTCCTTCCTGTCTTTCTTTGTTGTTTCTCTGGAAAAACATTGATATTTCCAGATAAAATAAAAGTAATAAATCATGCAATAAAGTAAGAAGTAATATATGAAAATAACCTGACTTGAACGCGACGTGAATATGGGCATTTACCAAAATTTTTGTAAAGTATAGTACACACTGTAATTGTGACTAACAAATAGTTTTCTCAGAATTGCTGTGAGTACATTACGACTATATTTTCAATTTATATTTACCTGCATGACGTTCACTAGCAAATTTCTTGGTAGGGGTGGGGATTTTTGAGAAGTTTTCAGTACTCGTTTCAGCTTAAAACCAAAAAAAGGTTTAATGTAATTAAATATTAAAGAGAGGATGTATAATTTTTTCAAGAGTTAACACAGATAGTGTGAGTACTATGAGTACATTTATACCTATAATATAGTGATAAAGCAATTATATGGTAATTTCAGATTAGAATTACTCTGAAAGGTACTTTTTACTCATGTGGTATAAACAAACCAATAAAAAATGCAAATTAAATACCTTCACTGGGCGTTTCATGTGCTGTTTTCTTTTTCTCCATGTCTCCGGACATGGCCTCACTGACGGCGCTCTCACTGCTGCTGTTATGGGCACAGGATTTCCCACTAACTGACACTTTACGTGCTGGCTTGTACTTTTCAGCTATCCTCTGGATCTCCTCGTCACTGGTCATACGGTACATCTGAGAAGTAACGCCTGTAGGAAATATTCAATATATAGCAAATTATATAATATTATGTTATGGTACTGACAGCATACTTACAGTAATGTAACAGTGTCACTTGATTGTAATAATATTAAATCAGTTTGGATGTTTTATTTTGGAGTAAATCTAAGTGCAAGTTGAAGTTAATTTTCTTTATACCACATGAAGTGCAAGTACTTATATAAATGAATATTAGTTAAATAACTATAACAGGGGGAGATTGAGGGAGAGGGAGGGAGAGGGAGGGCGGAGCGTAGGGGACAGACAGGGGGATAGTGAGGGGGAGTCTCAGAGTCGTTATCTTTGAAACACCTACCATACTCCTCTGCCTGAATTTTCTTTTCTTGTTTCCTGTCATCCTTGTACTTTTGAGCCTCCTTCTTCTGGTGTTCCTCGCCCATGAACATTTTCTGGAACACTACGGCCGATGTATCCAGCTCACCATCCGAGTCAGGGTCAACAGAGAAGATTTGAGCACCGGGAACAGCTATAAAAAAAACAACAACATACAAATAATAAAATAAATATAAGTACTAGATTAGAGTCTATACAATTCATACATTCTGTTAATTTTACTCAGGGTCAAAGAATAAGAAGTGGAATATGACATTTACAGATTTACCAAAATATAGATATAGCTACATATTATTTGTATATATACTGATTTATTGCAAGTCATTTTTAACTAAGTATTCTCTGTATATATATTGATTAATTCCAATTCATTGTTTGTAGTTACCTCCGCAGTATGCCTCACCCCAGAAACTAAGGCACATTAGTTCGCAAGTTTTGAGGGTGAACTCCTCTGGTTTTTTCCCCCCCGCCGCACCAGTTTTCCCGTATTTGTTGTTGATTCTCCGCACCTGTAGGAAGAATTTTTAGAATCATAGAAAGAAAAAAGAAATTTAACAGACATAATGATATGATATGATTTGGGTATTAAAGATAATTGACTGCATAAGTTACACGACATATTTCCAATAAAATCACATTTGCAATCAGTGCAATAGGTTTATTGCCCTTATATAATGTCCAAGTGTTTCATAAAACTTTGTATATTATTCGGTTATGCAGTAATGTATATACACACAAAATGAATGGATATATATTTAATATATTAAGAAATGATTGTACTGAATTGTCATATATTATATTTATGGAAGTTCTCTACTTTTCCCATGACATGGTGGGACATACTTAAATGATAAGCATTATGTACCTTGTCTTTGGTGGTTCTTTTGTGGTCGTTCAACTTACTGAAGATGTGTCGAACCAAACGCTTCTTACCCCCTACAGCGTTAACGGCTTTCTGCATCTTGCGAAATGCTATCCATCTCTTCTTTTTACGCTCGGGATCCTTCTTGTTGTCCCTCTCACAGATAACGTCGGTCCTATTTACAAATGATTTTGTAAAGAGGAAAAGTTAATGTAAAACTAAAAAAAGTAAGCGCACACAATGAGTAAAAACAATGAAGCAATGAAGATTCCAGATATTAATTAAAAAATATAAAGGGCAAATTTGTGTCAGTGTAAATGACTATTTAGGAATGTATTTAAATTCAATGAGTATAAATTGCTGAATATCATAAGAATTACTATTGAAATAAGTAATCCCTTACGCAGTATATGGTATTATTTACATATATATTGTAAATATAAGATAAAGTGTTTACAGGATAAATAACTTACTTGAAGTGGTTAGCAACCCTGTACATTGCTTCGACCTCCACATCCTTCCAGTTAGATGACTTTCCACTACCCTCAGTGTCACTTTCCCCCTCGTATCGCATCCATGATTGGGTAGTAACGCTTTTTTTTCGCTGGTGTCTTAGACGGAGTCTTAGATGTCTTTTTAGTTTTAGTTTTCTTCTTCTTTTTCTTCTTCTTAGAGCCACTCGGTTCTACCGGACTCACGTACTCTAAACTGTCACTATCACTGTCATGAGAAGATGATGACGATGAAGATGATGTTGTAGTTGGAGATGATGATGAACTGGTATCATGAGACCTCTTTTTCTTTTTCTTCTTAATGGGCGTGGAGGAGACTTTGGAACTTCTTCTTGACCCAGCTTTTTTTTCCACTTTCTTGTGTTTTACCTTTGGAGTTCTTGATTTGGTTTTGGTTTTCTTAGAATGTCTTTTTGATTTGGTGGATAACTGTGGGAGATCTGAGGGGGAATCCATGATCTCAACGTCAGATGTTCCTGAGTCATCAGAACTGTCCTCACTATCAGTATTTTCTTTATGCAATGCACGAGGAAGTTTCTTTGTTTTCTTCTTTGGAGGGATTGAGGATTTAGAGCTTTCACCTTTCTTACTTTTTTTTTTTTAGATACACCCTTTTTTTTGTTCTTAGCGTTAGCTTTTCTTAGGTTCTTCTCTTCCATAAGTTCTTGCATTAGCTTACGTTGTTTGGCAGGTATCTCTTGGTTTTGAATTAGAGCTGTGAACTCTGGATCTTCTTCTTCTTCGTTAGAATCTTCAGATGATGAACGCTCATTTGGATCAGGTTTGAAATCCTCATCCGCATCCGTGTCGTCTATTGGGCTTCTAATGGGGTCTTCTTCGTCATCAGAAAATGTGGGTGGTGGTGAAGATTTCCTTTTATTATGTCTGGAAGGGCGGGTTATCGACTCAGACTGTGACTGTGACTGTGATGGGTATATAGTTGATTGCTCTGGCTGACTTTCATCCATCTAAAAATAAAAAAAAAGTATATAAAGGTTACTAAAAATACACTGAAAAAGTCAGACAACATTCCCCCCTCTAGGAATTCCTGGATCCACCCCTGCGGCGCCGCCCGCACTTAGCAGACAATCTAATACGGTCTCACACATACTACAGACGATGCACTATACTCAATTCAAGGAACATCTTCTAGAGAAATACTATAAAAAGCCAAATACACGTGCACAACAGTATTACAAAGTATAATATCCAGAAAATCTGGACATAAGGTACGCGATGTGCAGAGTCATGTTGTTCATTCATTACGCAATGGACGACGTGCGCCATTGATAGGATGAAAATACCGAGAATCAAACAAATGAAGCTATGTCACGGAACCCTTACGTTATGTGAGATACACCTATTATCTGTACTCGATAACTAACTGTAATCAGAACAATTTAGACACTGAATTATGATGATTTCGCATGATTTCTTACCTCCGGTTGTGGCCGGATCACGGTACGTCAAAGATGGCGTCAAAGATGGCGTCCTTTCGCTGGTTAACTGAGATCGGTATGTAAAAATGTAGTCCTCCCGCCGGAAACCAGCAAAACCGGAAATGACCTTTCGGGCAAGTCACGTGACCAAAAGCGCGATTTACAAATATTTTGGTAAAATTATACAAAAATTTTGTAAATTTACAAAAGAATTTGTATATTTACCAAAAAATTTCGAAAAATATTCAGAATTTTTTTTTACGTATACAAAAGGAAAAAACCCTGTCTTAAGCTCGACTTGGCAATATTTTTCATTTGTATATGTAAAACATTTTTTGAAATAATTTATTTACCAAAAATATGTATCCTGTCTTTAAAACGCCCCCCTGGATGGATTTCAGATTTAACATCTGTTCTTCCGCTCCACCCAGACCTGGTGGTACATTAATTGTTGGTCTGAGCGGCGAATTGGGTATGACGATACAAGGTGGTTTTTATGGTCCGTACATTGGTTGATTTGGTATTTGTGCAGGTATGAGATGGGATGGACGTGCAACAGTTTAAGTATTAGAACTTAAAGAGTCTACTAGGATCGGGGTTTTTCTAACACAGTTTGATTTTGCGACAGTTTAAAGAAACGTCTCGAAGGGAGGGATATGGGTATTCACCTACTGAGGGCCAGTTTGAGTCAAGGGAAAGATATATCAATCATATTATCAACAAACATTTGTTTCAACCTGGATTTAAACAACGATTTGGTCGGTAATGAACGGATTTCGTAGGGCAATCGGTTCCAAAGTGTACTACCATAGTATTGTGGTGTCCTTTTATGAAAGGTCGTATTTGGGAAGGTTTGTGTTACAGTTAATCCGTCGTTTCCTCTGGTTCTCTGCTCGTGTGAGACAAAAGTCATTGTACCCTTAGTGATAGCCTTATGTCTGATTAACAGTATTAGTTGGAAGGCCCTGCGTTGATCAACCAGCAGGGTGTTTGTTATACGGTGTAGTTCAGGGACGTGCATCTCTTGTGGATCTTTAAGGTTGAGGCTACATCTTAGGGCGTGATTTTGTAGTATCTGTAAATCTTGATTCTTACCGTCAGGTATATTTGTGAGCATGGTATTTCCATAATCCAGAATGCTAATGAACATGGCTTTTACAATGCTAAGCGAGGCATGCGTGGTCAGCATTGATCGTACAAGACGTAGTATATGGAGTTTATGGCTAGCAAGCTTAAAAATATAATTTGAGGTACGAATGCTCCATATATTTTCCCTGGATCGGCCCCAAGGTTTGTTTGAATCAACAGCCATAGGTCAATTGCGTAAATCATCCCTCAGTATAGGGGAAAGGACCAGTATCTATGTCCCCCCCCCTTCCACCATTAGGACACCACCAATGCCATCGATCCATGAATCAGTACGATCCATGATTTGGAATCTTGAGTATAAATATGGCTGAGGCCCTATGTGTCACACATGTAGGTGTCGTGATGGCAGATCAGGTCAGGCAGAACCATGTTTTGTCTCTCAGAGGTTCCCTGGACATGCTGGCCAAGCAGTACCACCCAACGCCTTGGTACGAACAGCAATGGTACAAAGGAAAGATTGAAGACTGTATTACATTTCGTTGTGAACGTTGTTGATAATGACGCCCCTGTAGAGTCCATGTGACCAGATACAAATAAAACAACATTTTAAATCTTTTTTGAAATGTAAACAAACAGCAGATGATGTCGCAAAACAGCAAAATAGACTTTGCATTGTAACGGTTTGCACAAACTTTGATAGGGGCGCAATTATCAACAATATCACAAAAAGTACATAGGCAATGGTCCGAGTTACGTATCTTAGTGCAGCTATGATATTGTTGGTGGGATGAAGCAGAGATCATCTTGGTTTCATGTCTGTGTAGGGGGGTCTAAAAGGAGGGAGTCCCCATGTCACATGTTGAATGTAAGAAATGTTGTTGTTGTCGTTAGTCCCGCCACTTCTTTATCCCGGTGTCACATGTTGAATTTACAAAATGTTGTTGTTGTTTGTGATTTTTTTTATATTTTGTCACTAGAACTGAGTGACTGCCATGCATTTCAGGCTCCCTGCAAGGTGTAAAATTTAAGAAATGTCTCTGTAAAAATGTAAGTTTTAGGGGTCTGACCCCAAAGTGTGGAATTTGAGGAATATACCAATCTTGATCCCACGGTCGAGATTTCTTTACAAAATAACATTACCATACAAAGTGTTATGATATAATTCCAAAATTAGGAAGATATATAAAATATAGTAAAGTCTATGCCAAGAATATTATACTCACAGATCCACAGGTCTGGGTGTATACATGATTGATGTTAGTCGTGACTGAGTGTATTGTAAGGGAGGGCAATGCTCCAACATCATCATTTCACTTGTCTTTGAGAACAAAAGATAACATGATTCACTTACAGACAGATAAACACACCTTCGGTGAATGATATCCAATTCTCTTAAACACAATATAACTTGTTTCCTTGTATTCTGGACTGCTTCATGGGAAAATATAAGTGTATTCTAGATAAAATGCAAGCTAATCTAAATATGCTGATCTTTAAAATTCTTAATATTTATTCATGATGTTTCATATTGTTGTTTTAATATGTTTACATGAAAGATATGTATTCATTCATCACGATGTCTGATTTCTATTGGTTTTCAAATGTTTTTGTGTCACTATTTCACTGTTAATATTACTTAAGGTTTATCCCAAATATCTGAAGGACAAATTATTCTAGCTCTATATCTTATAGATAGGCTAACACATGATTATACCAAGACTCACACTGTTAAAATGGTGTTTAGAGTTTAAATGTGTTAAGGGCATAAACATGTTTATAATCTAAATACATTAAACCATATCTGTTTAAAACCTAAACACTTGTAACTTCTAAACATGTGTTGGGTTAACTATGTTTATAATCTAAACGCATAACATTAGTTGTGTTTAAAAGCTTAACACTTGTAACCTCTAAACATGTTTTGAATGGGATATGTTTAGAATCTAAACACATAATATCAATTGTATACTATGGAAAAGAAAAATGGACACTTTGGGATTAGAACCCACGTTCTGTACATTCAAGGTAGAAGCCTAACCAACTGAGCTAACTTGGACTGGATGCAGTGCACACTGGCATAGTCAGCACCAATGAGTAGGATCAGTACTACTACACAGGTATTCGACATCATGTTCTTGTGACAGACAATAGTTCAGTACTCTCATACCCCTACTTATTCAGTAGGGCTGTGTCTACCTACAGGCCTCCATAGCTCAGTGGTAGAGCATAGGCTTCATGTGTGAGGGGCCCCGGGTTCAAATCTCGGCTACTGAAGTTACCAAAATACTACTATTAAGTTGTACTATTAGTGGTTTGCCACATGCCCTCCATAGTTTTTTCATACACTTAGGAATTTGAAATTTTGTGATTAAAAATGTTAGATTTTTAAGTTTTTGTAGCGTCATTAAGATAATCACTTCATAGGCCTGCTATTCTAGGTACGGTCTACCAACAAGAACACCCCTAAAACATTTACAAAATGTTTTAAAACACCTTTTTAGTAGGATTAACATGTAGACACCTTTTTAGTACAAGAACTTTATCAGCTATACCACTAAAGGTTTTACCTCCAACAATCAAACAATCCATGCAAGGCTAAACCAAGAAGGAAGGACATATGTGGTTATTGGCTTAATGACCCTGTAGTGTGATTACAGGAAAAATAAAACTTTCAATGCTATTAACATTACATCTGGTGTAAACTGAATGGCATAGTACCATAGCAGTGTTTTACATGTAAGATCTACTTTTTCTTTACACACTACAGTATATTATTGTTAAATTTAAAATGTTTTCATCCTTAAGAATGAAAGTACACTGTACATATTACGGTATATTACTGTTTAACTTAAGACCTAAATGCTTCATAGATAAACACCTAAACATCATAGTTTTCTAAACACTTAACTGCTAAACATAAAAAAAGCATAAGCATTTTGATTCTAAACACCTTGAGGACCTAAACACTTCATGGTTAAACAGCTAAACATCACACATTTCTAAACACTTAACCCTAAACACCGATAATTCTAAACATGTTTAGGGAAATAAAGTGTTCCAGAACTGGATGCACCGAAGTGCTTAGGAAAATGTTTAGGTTCTAAACACTTGTTTTAACAGTGCATTGTTGTGAAAATTGAGAAAAATATCCCTCTGTATCTCCCCTTACGAGAGACTTTATTTTGAAAATATTTCAGTTAGATTTGAAAGTTGTGACTGCTTCTCAACTATGTTTACATCCCTCCTTCATTGTGGCTGTTCTATCAGAAGAACACTGGTCAGTAAATGACACCTCCCTTACCTGACCCCCTCTCCTGACCTCAAGATTACCCCATTAGCATACATCCATTACTCCAGGAGGTGCCCAGGAGGTCCTCAGCAGGGTGCAATTCTTAGGTAACTAACAAGTTTTGACCCTTTAAGAGAATGCAAAAAAGGATCATGTAGTAGTGGTTTGCATAGACTCACATAGTGGGTGCCACTAGTGATAATATTTGCAGCGAAATGTCACAAATCACCAATCTTTCCTAGGGGGTGGGTTAGCATGTTGGCATTGCATGGGGCTGGCCCGGGTTTGATTCCCAGACCTGGTAGCTACCTGTAAGATCACCGTACCTTACCGTCGTTTCCACCCCCATAGATTCGATCACAGACCTGCGAAGTCAAAAACTGGAGTTGGTCTTGACATAGCTGAAAATTTGCTGAATAGAATTTAAACTCTAACACATCATTATCATCAATCGTTCCTTCTTGTAGGACTGTTAATAGGGATATGAATCGCTACAATTTACATAGTGATACAGTTGTTAATGGAATTTGACAGAGCCCTTCTTCCTCACATTCAAAAGGAGTAGACTACTACTAGTAATTAAAAGCTTGCAAATACATTTACAAAATGTCATTTTTTGACGATTTCATTTCACTTATGTATTTTAAAAGTGTTTCAAATGAATAAAAGGCAAAATATTAAGAAACATTTGGTAATTCCCTAGATATTGGGCTTATATGTGCTCCCTTTGCTATATCATCATAATTGGAATTCCCATTCAGAATAACTGGGGAATCCAAGGTCATTGAATGAATTTATGTGAGTAAAATAAACAATTAATAATAGCCTTTATGGAGACTAACATAAATATTTCATGCTAGAGTTCGAAATCATTTCTATGCAGTTTTTGATAGTTGAGGATTCCCTTTTATTGAAATATGGGGATTCCCAATTATTGTCCTTGTAATGTCATATATTTAATTTCTTTTGTGGTCCAAACTCACGACTCTTATCTTTCATCACATCTTTTTTATTGAAGAGGCCCATAGTCTCAATTTTAGCCAAATTTAGGAAATGGCCATCTTGTTAGTCATTGTATCAAATTTTAATGTCCCATGTAAGATCAGTTGTTAACTATAATGGCTGGAATAAGGGATTTTTCAAAGTGGGGAAGGGCTTGCTGTTGCTTGCCTCTGGAAATGCAAATTTGATATAAAAATTGTTAATGGTAATGTAACAAGCGAATGCTTATGAGGTAGGTACCCCCCCAAGCCCCACAACAACATTAAAAAAGTGCATGACTATAAAAGCTATAAAAGCTATTAAAATAATTTGAAAGAAATCAATACTTCTAGAGATTTAATTAGAGCTGTGCTTCCCAAGGTCCATGTATGATATTTTGTGCTTTTGTAAGTTGGTTGGTTTGTTATTGGGGTTTAATGCCGTAGCAACTTATAAGGTCATATCAAGGCAAGAACAAGACTTGACAATTCTGTTGTTGATGATCGAATCTATGTAATGAACGAATCTATGAGAAGATAGAGACCGTACCCCTACACATTTACCGAGGTAGGTGTTCTTTAATGTGAAGGGTCCCATAGGCAGGGCCCTACACACAACAGCCGGTGGCCCACAAGGAGCCTTTGATAACCCAGTTGTTGCCACTGGGAGACATGCAGAGGGGAGTAGCAGCCAGCCCACCTCAGCCCAGACTTGAACCCGGGCCGCCCGGCTTTTGTAAGTTTTTTTGTCATACAACATCATCTGTGAAATAACTCAAAAATACCTTTATGTAACAGATGGAGTAAGCATCTCCTACAATGCTTTCTCTAGTTAATGTATAAAGTCATCAGCCCCCTAATTGGAAGTAAATGTAACTTTGTGTAAAAGAGATTTATTTTCTGTGACAAGGGTGAACACTCAGTTAGACCACTGAGATCATAGCAGTATGACGCCTTACCCACTTTCAACTTTTGCTAATAGACCTGTCCACTTTGCCAGCTAGCCCACCCCTTATTTCTATGATATCAACATTTGTAGAAAAATCTTCATCATACTTGATTCACAGTAATTATCCTAGTAGTATTACACAAAACTAAACTTCATAAGCTTTTACTCTCAATATGATGTTAAATATGTATTTGTAGGACTGGAAAGCAAGAATGGCATTTTCCGGTAGGCAACCGTGTTAAAGCCCTTCAGCTTTGCCCACGATGCCCAACCCTAAATTCACAAAAGCATACCTTATTTTGGTTCACCTGAAATGGAATTAATTACCTAATTGAGAGAAAATAATAATTCATCCTCATTTATCAACACCTTATTGACTTAGAAAACACAACCACAAAACACAAACAAAATTTCCAGAGTTATCATAACAATTCTGACTATCTACCCTTATAATTGTTTCATTTGTAAGGCAAATCATCGGGAAGAACTTCCTTGCTTACTGTTTGAAAACCTGTTGAATAGCAACAGGAAAATTTGCCCAGGATTCTCAAGTCAGATTGGTATAAATGATTGGATAGAGACTGGTTATTCCAGTATTTTTTTAGAACTTTATTAACCCTTTAGACCCCAATTCGGACATAGCGCCTGTAGGTAGTTTCCCCAATCCGGCCGTAGCCGCCCCGAAAAATGGCAATTTTATCTTAATTTTCCAAATTATTCCAAAAGGGAATAGTTTTATGACTATTCAACACACAAAAATGACCAATATATCGTTTTAAAGCTGGTTTAATTTGCTTGACAATGCTACAAACCCCATTCCTATAACATCTATTGCAAGGGGTGGGTCATCCTATGAATTTCCTCAATTAAAATAAATTAAGGGAATTCTGGAGGGAAATCCATGGAAATCCTGGGGAAATCAAGGAATTCATGAATGCAATATGTGGGGTCTAAATGGTTAACGTCTTCATGTGAACAACATGATCTCCCAGTTGTTAAGTGATAATAATTGATTGTAAGATTATTTATCATACCTTAGAGTGACACAGGTTTAGTAGTTTAGAGTTTAATGCATGCCGTATCAAACTCAGGTGGTAACCAGCCTTGTATAATCCTCCTGGGTGATAAGGTAAAGTAGTGCATGCGGGAAAGGCGCATGAATACATAGTGTGAATTGCATGAACTGCCCAACAAATGCATCAATGTGAGGGAAAGGGGTTTCTTATAATCTGTATGGATCCCTTTGAACATAACAGAATAATCATGTGTGAGAAATGGATTCATTTTATTTTTGTGTACACTAAGAGTTAACAGGTAACAGAGACACGTGTTTTGAATGTTTGAGGAAGGGGATCCAGGGAGTTAAACACGTGTATTAAACACGTGTATAACTCGGGCTTCTGTCGACCTCATTTCTGGTGTTCCCCATGAGTTTTAAACACGAGTTTTTTTTGACACGAGTTTTCACATGTAAAACTCGTGTTTCTTTCTCTCCTGGCTAAATTAAGGTATGGGGATCGAACTGGGGACCTCTCACACACATTTCCAGTACTCTACCACTGAGCTATTGAGGATTTAGATACTCAGAGGGGTAAGGCAGATGTATTTATATTTTTCAGAGCATTGATATTTCATGGACTATTTGGATACATAAATGTTGCATTATGATTTCATTTCTTTGTTACCTGGGGCAACTATGATAGCTATACCTCACTGACATTTATCTTACCAGTTTACTGTGAGTTTAGCATCCACAAAACTGGTGGAAACTCATGTTTTTCTCAGGGTTATCAAGAAGATTAAGGTGTAAAAATTAAGGTAAAACTGATGTTAAACCTTTTCACTGACATAACACATATCAAAAAGTAGTGTTACAGGGAAGGGGTTTTCTCATGAAAATCACAGAGTTTAAATCAACACCAGTATTACCTGAAAATAACATGTGTAAAAACTGGTGTGAAATACCATGTTTACATTGGGATTATCACTGCACCAGAATGTAACTAGAATGACACTAGAATATCAAAATATGATTAAAACCATGATAATATTTAAGTTGTCATATCATAATGGAATTGACCATATGACATGAATAAAAGTGACTAAAGAAAAGGAAATTTCACAGGTGCAATACTATGTGAAAACTCATGGTAAAACTTGATAAAATGCAAACATTACTCAGAGATTTCAACAAACACTAGGTTTACACAAGTTCAACACATATTAAACTGGTGAATACACGTGTCGTGTTTACTGGGAGGTGTCACTGTACTAAAATGTTTAAACTATTAAAATAATGTCCTTTGTTTTTAAGATAAAAATGTTAGAATACACTCTACTCAACAACAGTATTGATGGAAAGCGTTTTTATTTCATTAAGGCCCAAAGTGATTAGTTGAATGGCAAGATCAACATAGATCAACTAGTTACAGTATTCATAAGGATAGACAGTCAAGTGAAAGCTATATCGGATAATTCATGAAGTTGAATATCCAAAGTGAAAATTTCTAAACTGTAGAATTAAATGTTTAGAATTCTTGCATAACAATAGTAGCATCAAACTTGGTTAAAAGTGGGTAAATAACAGTTACAAAGAGTCCATAGTAAATAAGTTTTATATATTTGTATGTAATAGTTCAGTAATGCAAGATGTCTCAATTCCTGAATGGACAAGGTAAGACAGAGTAAGTGTAGCCATAGAGAAGTTCCAAAAGGATTTTGCACAATCCTACCGATTTGCTTTAATGTTTGTGATCTTAAGCTACTCTCATGCTGTTGCAAGGCAGATGGGATTTCACATGGTGACGCCTCATTTTCCAAACCAAGGTGCCCCAGGTCCCTCTCCTGCTGCTTCTGCTCCTCCCACTCCTTCAGCTCGCCCACCTCTATCAATCCCTGCAATTCTTGCTATTCTTTTTCCTTGTCTTCCTCTTGAACGCATTTGCCCTTCACAGGAGTCCACCAGTAGCAGCAGGGCCACTGCACAAATCAGAGCCACAAACTTCATCCTGAATCTGGAATTTGTAGGGAATATCATTGATTGTATAAAACGGTTGTTTTATTATATAGACTTAGTGCAGATAACATCACCCAGCCCATGGACTGGAGGCCATATTTGTAATAATTTTTAAATCATGACTAATTGATATCAAGGTTCATTTAGATCAGCATTCACGCTAAATCTTTCTTAAGGACACCAGTGGTTGACAGTGGGTTTAGAAAAATTACACTGTGTTCCTATCTAGAGCTATGATCCCAACATAATATATATCATATAAAAGCTCACGTTTTTCTCTATCTATTGATGTACGTTGTGTTTTTTAATTGAATTGGTAGTAGGGATTAATTCAAATATAGAATGATTTATAACTTTTATTTTTCTAATAGCAATATCTTGCTTAATATTCAACTGACATGGACCAGATTTTATACACAGCTTCATAACAATTAAGTGAAGTGATGCTTGTCTCAAAACAAGGACCTTTATCAAAATTCTGAGATATCCCAATACATACAGGAATACCTTATAATTTTGAAATTATTGGTTGAATATCAAAGAGCCATTAATGAACAATTGAAGAAGAAAATATGATTTTGAGGTTGCAAAACACATCCACATACTTCTTTATGTCACTGTATACATGACTTATATCAATATAATGTTTTCTAAACTGAATATTTGAGGATATGTTATATATGGAACTGCAATAAGGAACGAGAATGCTTGCTTTTATCAATGTGATTAGCAACATTGACCCCTTCAGTACTGGTGTCTATCTTTAAATGACCTCATTGATCAACTGTTACCAATTTGCAATTTTCTTTACTTAGACATTTTTTATTGTCAGTTGGTTCTCATAAGCATATCATGATAACCAACAGTCCTGTACACAGTGGGGTGGTGGGGGTGGTGGGCGTCACCCTCACTTCCAAAAGTTACATCTTTCCTTCCAAAATTCATTATAAAACCCTTTGAAAATATTAGGAAGATATTGAAAAGTTCCACACTATAATTATGAACTGCTCAACACCACCATTTTCAAGTTCAAATTATTGAAAGCACAGGCAAAGGTTCGACTTGTGGAACCTCTCCATCTCCCTCCTCCCCCCCCCCCCCTTAACCACAGCAAAACTTGTATTCAGGCCTGACCAAAAAGTGGTCACATGACCACATTTACAGCAATGGGAAATATTGGGAAAAAACAATTAAATACACATTTGATTGTAATAAACAGCCAACAAATGTATACCTTGTAATCATGTGATCTACAGAATTGAAACAGAACTGAATATGCAGAAGTCTATAACTCAAATTTGCAATTCAAAGGTGTTGTAAAAGGAATGGTTTTGTTGGTGGTAAATAGAAAGAGTGAAATAATCAAAATCACCTTGAAACTGAGGAATGATTCACCAGCTTCGTTTCCCTCCAACAAGGTAAGTGGCACTGCCTGACACTTCCCCTCTTATTATTACCACTAAACTGTCCTCGTGAGGTGAGGTTACGCTGAATGATTTTAGGTCAATGCGGGTTCAAGCTTTAGGTCATACCCTTCTTTCATCACATTTCTAAGAACTGATAGAAATGGGTAGAATGTGACCAAATTTATAAAGTGCTGAAAATATTATATCAGCACAAGATGTTTTTCGAATAGTATAATAAGATAAACATCTGTTTAAAAAACAAATATAACAAAAAAACAATATAAAAAAATTACAGGACACGTTCTATGCCTCTATACCATTACCAATCTTGGCCTGTTATCACTGATTGAGAATGCAAATGCAAATTATACAGGGCAATATGTTACCTAATGTCATCTTGAAACAGAAAATGTATACATGGCCTAGATATTCACCATCCAAACAAGGTTTCACATCCTCTCTTTTATCCTTGCTCTCTCATCCAAAGATTGTTACGTAGAAGGGGGTTCTCATACAAGGTAGGTGCACATATCACTCCGTGTTGAAGAAAAAAAAAAATTAGCATGAATGCCACTCTCCAAGCACAGCAGCTGGCTGCAAACTATAAACTACTAAACTGAGGTTCTGCTTGAAGGGCAAGGGGATGATGATTCCCATGGTAACCAGGCTCTCCAAGCAGAACTATCAGAAGAAAGGTTCTGCTTGGAGAACACCGTTTCCTTCAGCTCTCACCCTCAGAGGATACCATAAGTAGACCCTTATGAGGTTTGGAGGTCAAAGCTTTAGTTCAAACTCTATGAAGGCTCATGGGATGAAACAGACAAGGTGCTGTTCCATTGAATGAATTTAGCTTATGGGGAAACTACCATCAATAATGTGCACATCCAGGCCACCAAATGATTTTATTTATGTGGCGGTATACTGCAAACACACTTATGTTAAACCACTAGATTTTGTGCATCGATTATTGAGATACATTTTCATGCTACCATAGTTTTGTGCAATTTTTAGTTATTTGATCTCAAAAATTGTTCAAACCCATGAACAGCAGTGTACAGAATGAAAAGAATGTGTACATTCTAGAAACTGCAGGTAAATATCGGTATTTGGTATGGTATTGAAAACTTTGACAAAATTCTGAAACTGACAGGGTGGTTACAAGGATGCAAGAAGAAACACAAAGGAACCTTAAAAATCAGATGTCACTATATGAATTTTGAAGATAGTATTTTGACTACATGACTTTAATTCATTCAATGGAACAGCACCTCGCCTGTTTCATAATGTCTCCAAAAACCAGGACAGAGTTTGACCTAAATCTTTGACCTTTAAAGCAGTGACCTAAAATCATTCAGTGGGGCTTCACCTAACAAGGCCATAGCTGTGGTATGAAAACCAGCCTTTACCCCCTCTTTTAGAATTCCTTAATCTGTCCCGATAGTTTGGTGATTTATGGGTTTTGTTTTGTATTTACCCTCCATTCAGCCTACCCTCACTCTACCATCTTATTCGCCATTTTTTAGACAAAAAGTTAACATTTTATTTCCTTCAAATAATAACTGAGACCTCAACCAGAAAAATGAGACACTTTTCCCTTGAGATGGATGTAACCAATGTAACCAAAATTCATGTTCAGTAAGTATATTTGCTGAGACACTGGTTGTAGAAAGTAAGAGTGAAAAAAAATGGTTTTGTATTTCACAATTTTTAAAATTACAATATGATTTCCTTAGTACGTCCATAATTGCAACAAGAAAAATGATACGTTTTATAGGATGTGTAATATATGATTGTCAGTTTGATGAAATCTTGTGCATATCACTGGAATCATTGTAGGGCTCTGAGACCCTTAATGAGGTGATATTTGGCATTAAAGTTTGAATTTCTGATCCATTCCTAATGTCACATTTAAGAAATGGTAATGTTGTTTGTCTCTGTTTCTAACTTAAGAAATTCCAATATCCCATTTCAGATTTAAGAAAAGGCCATGTAACACTGTTGACTCTTTACCTGTATTCCACTCATAAGAAGTAAAAATAATTCAAAGACTGGAACTTGTAACTGCTAAATATTACAAATATGTCCATTTCATCTATGGAAGATCAGGAGCAGTTGTCCTGATATCTCTCAGCAGGCTCTCAATTTTTGGACTTGGTAGCAAAAGATTGGAAATGACTGAAGTTACTAAATGTATTCACATGTTGAGCTTTAGATCAGAAAATCAAACTTTAGTGGTGATTTTAGATAGAAATGTCATCATTACCTCATTAAAAGCTGTTCTTGAGCCAAACATCAAAATGTAGAATACACATTCATGAAATGCCCCTGTAACCTGTCATTGTCACTTAAAGATGGCCACACCATATAATGTCAAATTCAGGAAGAGTGTGCCATGAAGGGACAGTGGGGGAAGGTTGCATAGAAAATGTATAACAAATCAATAAATCAATTCTAATTATCAGGGCCAGATAAAAAAAATTCACATCAGGATATGAGGCCTTGCTGTTTCTGGAGGTGCATATTTTACATAAAAAACGTTTATATTAGGTTCAAGGAGTGTTTGCCCAATATGCCCCCAATGCCAGGTATTCCCTTCCCTTTTAACAACTTCGAAAATGTCTAGGACTACAAAAGCATAGAGGTATTGGAATACTTTTAAGGAAGTCAATATTTTTACTATTTCATTACAGTTGTGCTTCTCAAAATTGATTCTCAAAATATGTTATTTCAGGCTTTCTCAGCTATCTTATTGTACAACATTGTTTATCTGAGTAATGCATCAAAGTGAAACAACCCAGAGGTCCCTGTAACTTTGCATTGTTTTCCCACTGGATGGTGCTGATCAAAGACCACCCTATTCATTCTATGTATGTGGCCCTCGTTTTTTTTACCTGTATTCGTCAGTGAACCAGATAATCTAATTACATCTTCATCAACATCAATTTAGCCCAACCCTGTAACCTGATAGTAAATGCTTCTCATTTGCAGCAACTACAAACCACATTCTGGCTTCAAGCTA
Source organism: Lepidonotus clava (assembly GCA_936440205.1). Taxonomy (NCBI): domain Eukaryota; kingdom Metazoa; phylum Annelida; class Polychaeta; order Phyllodocida; family Polynoidae; genus Lepidonotus; species Lepidonotus clava. The sequence goes on along the minus strand of OW387140.1, from coordinate 52,274,287 downwards.
TTGATCAGCATTTATTATGTTTACCTATGATACCAGACTGACCATGGGTGTTGGTGACTAAGACCAATAAGTCCAAATTGACTAATGTAATATCCATGTTGGGCACGGGGAAGAAATGAAGAGTCCCTGATTACTAATATATCAACAGAGAGCATTTAGTTACCATGTGTATATCTTGTTATAGATACAAAGATATTTTTAGTGATATAAACTAATGTAAGGTTTGAGAGACCATGGTGCTGCCACCTTCAGTCTATCTGTGTTACTACCTCTAGGTACTTAGCCATTGTTGACTTCACTAAATGCAGAGGATGTCACCCCCCTCTTCTCTCATTAATTCATCAAGGTTTCTTACTTTATTGGTAATAAATGGCCTTGTCACAAAAAGTAAAAAAGGGCAGATACTTTTGCCAGCTCTGTATATAGCTTATGCATATAAGAACTGTTTTTCAATGGTAATAAACTGTATATAACCCAACCCTATCTTGATGTTCAGAGTGTTATTATTGGTAAATAATTACAGTAGTAATGTTTTAGTCTGCTAATAGCTTCTTTAGAATAATATGTAAGTATGTTTTATATACATACATATATATTTTGTTAAATCAAATATATATATATGAGGATACAATAAGTGTAACCATATATTGTGCCCATCTCATTTTACGTCAAAATTGAAATGTTTTTAAAATAGTATTGCATTTATTTTTAAACTGATAAGAAAAAGTAATTGAAATAATTTCTAATACAACACATTTTAGTTTGTAAACCCGTAACAACAAATGTGATATCCTCTATCCCATAAACACAGCTGATCAATCATGAGACATTTTTAAACTGAGGGGCCAGTGCTGATCATGACAGCATCTGTCACTATATTGTTTTCTGCATGAAGGAGTTGACTATTTGCAAAGAAAATGTATATAGCTCTATTACAGCATTACATGTAACAAATACAGCTGGGGTCATACATGTATACATATAAGGTAAATAATGCCTTAAAGGGAAATATAAGTGACCAACTGCAACAATGATATGAACAGATCTTGCTTTTCTGATGTCATCTCAAAACAGCATTAAAATAGGAAAAATTATTGATGGAATAAGATTCTCCTGAGCTTCTGACTGGGGACGGCCATATCGAATAGATTTCCCAGCATGTATTCACCATTAAACCAAACTGTGGTTCCTGATTAGATTTCTGAGGGCATAGCTTTCGTATTTCATTCATTTCTAGAATGCTTTTTTGAAAATGTTATTACGAAACATCATGAAATTTCATATCCTTAGTGAAAATACATTGAGGCACATTTTGTCAGAGGGATTTTATAAGAATTAATATCCTAATATAGAAAAGTTACCATGGCAACTTTAGTTTGTATAACAACCCTACCATAAGTAAAATAGCCCCTATTAGATAATACCAGTATCAATTCAAAGGTTAAGATTCAACCAATAATTATTGTTACTGGTTCCCTAGCAACCCATAGTTTTCATACAAAGTAGTATAGGAACCATTGGTTCTGCCTAGCAACAGTAACAAAATTGGTGGATAAGCAACCAGGATACATCGTTCAAGTTTTGTGTGAAGGGTTTTCAGCATTCTGATAGCATTCTAATAGCATTATTGATGTCTAAATGACTGGTTGCTATGGCAATACCAAATCCTAGAAATGGTTGCTAGGGAAAAACAACCCCATAGTTATAATTTCTATAAAGTTTAGAATTTATGGACATAGTCATTTTCATTATTTTTATCATTACAGAATGAATAATTTGGAATCTTACACTCAATATGACACAACATATTAAAAACTGTCACTTAGATATCACATACCCAAACAGGAACCACAATTAGATAAGCTAGTGCAGACAATGCCGGGTAATAGAAACAAAATGGCTACCCCAAGTAGAGAGTTTGATAGACCCTAATTTGGTCCCTAATTTTTTAACCGTTGATCTGATTTGCATGCCACCATCAGTTTTAGAATTTTATATTCGATTAATTGAATATGACAGAATATGTGTGAGCAATAGATTTATTTTCTATTTGTGTACACTAAGAGTTAGACGTCATTTCTCTTAAATTTGTAATCTATGAAAGAGAGGTGCATTGTTTATTTAACAAAAATGCTAGAATACACTCTACTCAACAATAGTATTGATGGAAAGTAAGTTTCACATATTTCTAAGTGATAGTTCAGTTATGCAACATTTCTGAATTCCTGTGGCCAAGGTGAGACAGAGTAAATGATAGTTATATAGTAATTCCAGATAGATTATGTGTAGTTCTACCTAATTGCTTTAATGTTTGTGATCTTAGCCTTCTCTCATGCCTGTTGCAAGGCAGTTGATATTTCATATGGTTACACCTCATTTTCCAAACCAAGGTGCTCCAGGATCCTCTCCTGCTGCTGCTTCTATTCCTCCTAGAACCTCAACCCGCTCTGCTCCTTCCCCATCTTCCATTCCTGCTATTCCATGTCTTTTTCCATCTTCTTGCCCTTCACAAGTGTCCACCAGTAGCAGCAGAGACACTGCACAAATCAGAGCCACAAACTTCATCCTGAATTTGGAATTTGTAGGAGATATCAATAATTGCATGGAACAAGACATTTATATATAGACATAGTGCAGGTGACATCTCAAAGCCCAGATTTAGACTGGAGGTAATATTTGTGGTAATTTTGAAACTATAACTATTTAATATGAACGATGATTTAGATCAGCATTTTATTTTTAACAGCGATATTCAACTGATATGGACCAGATTTTACACACAGCTTCATAACATTTAAATACATGTGTCCCTCCCAATACATGTAAGAAATATGTACCTACATTTTGAAAATATTGGTTAAATATCACTTGTGTGATTAAAGGGAAAATTCAAGTACAAAATATTATTTTTATCTATATTATTTTTCAGTTTACAACATAAATGCATATACTTTGTAATGTGTCTATGTCTACATGACTTATATTGAAATATATTTTAAACTGAATATTTGATGATATGTTATATATGGAAATGCAATAAGGAACAAGAATGCTGGCCTTAATTACAGAGAGTTGCGTCATTGACCCCTTCACTACTTATGTCAATCTGGAAATGATCCCATTAATTAATTGTTGCCCATTTTCTTTACATAAACACTTTTAATTGTCAGCTGGTTGTGATAAGCACATCATGATAACCAACAGGCCCGTACACAAGGGGGGTGTTGGGAGTTTCAGGCCACACCCTCACAAAGGAGATTATTCCACCTTTCTTTCCAAAATGTAATGACAATAATATTGAAAAAGTCCACTATGTACTGCTCACCACCCCTCTTTTCAAGTTGAAATTTTTTAAATCATAGGCAAAAGTTCCGCCACACTCCCCCCCCCCCCCCCCCCACAGTAGAACCTTTGTTCAGACCTGACTAAAAAAGGTCACATAACCACATTTGCACAAGTTCTGTGAAATATTGGGAAACAACAAAAAACATACACATTTGAATGTAATAAACGAATGTATACCTTGTAATTATGTGTTCTCATCAGTATATTTCTTACGATACATTTCTTTGTAGAATGGAATCAGAACTGAATATGCATGAAGTCTATAATTCAAATTTGTCATTCAAAGGTTTTGCAAAAGAAATGGTTTTGTTGGTGGTAAATAGAAAGAGTGAAATAATAAAAGTCACCTTGAAAATGAGGAATGAAGACGTCTAGATATTCACCAGTTTTGTCTCCCTCCAGCTAGGTAAGTGGCACTGGCTGACTTCTCCCCTCTTCTTGATTAACCCTAAACCCTCCTTGTGAGGTGAGGTTACGCTGAATGATTTTAGGTCAATGCAGGTTCAAAGCTTTAGGTCAAACCCTTCTTTCATCATATTTCTCAGAACTGATGGAGAATATGACCAAATTTATAAAGTGCTGAAAATATTACATCAATACAAGATGCAAAAGTGTCTTTCAAAAAGTATAATAAGATAAACATCTGTTTAAGAAACAAATATAACAAAAAACAATACTACAAAAATACAGGACACATTCTATGCCTCTATACTATTACCAATCTTGGCCTGTCATCACTGATCGAGAATACTTTTGTCATCCAAACTCACAACTCAAACCTTTCTTTACATTTTTTATTATTGAAGAGGCCTGCAGTCTTCCCTTGCCACTTACATTCACTGCTACCAAACGAATCTTCTCATGTTTAAACCATGTCGCACTGTTGATAAATGCCCCTGTTGCCTGTTGTTGTCCCTTAAGAATGTCCATGTCTCATATGAAATTTAATAAATTGAGGGCAATCTTGAGAAAGGCATGAAGAGAAAATACATAACAGAACTCATTGTTGATATATGTGCCAAGAGGAACATTTCCTCATTATCTTTCTGAGGCCATACATTCCCCCTACAACAATATCAATAAAATATGTAAACATAGTACATAATGTAATCATAAAACTTTTCTTTAGTATTTCATTAGAGCTATCCTTCCAAAGATTATGCTTTCGTGAGCATTTTTCATAAAATGTTTATGTGTGAAGCAAGTCCAAAAAAATGTTATCAAAAGGACATTGTAAAGACTCCTACAATGCTTTCTTTAGTTAAAGCTATGATCTTGTCCTCATGTTATCAAGTTAACATAAACATACGTTAACTTGACGGCCATGCAGTGGGTGCAATCTTGTACACCCACTGATCATTTAAGATTAATCCAACAACGTCATTGGTTATGTCATGACTGCGGCATGGTACAAGATATCAAATTCCGTCTGTCTCAGTATCTGCTTTTTGGTACTGCTTTGTGCACTATTTTTACAGTCTTCTTAATAGAATTTTAAGTATAATGATTATATTTCTGTGATTGGGAGGAAAATAGGGATCAAATCAAAAGTAGTGTCTGGCTTATTGCTTGTCAATATTATGAAAGATGAAAAAATTGAAAAGAAGGAAGTCAAAAGCCAATGCACCATTTGAATTATGATGTGGTTTTATCCAGGGATTTTAAGGGATTTTTTGTGCTGGGAAAAAAATATATAGATTGCTCACCCCATCCCACTCCTGGGTCATGTAACATGGGAGGGGGAGGGTATGCCCTCTTAAACCTCCTAACATTTAAAGTGCACAATTAAAATACATGTGTACAAAGAGGGCATGAACACTCTAGCAAATGGGTTACGCTGTGTTACAAAAAGGTGTTCAATAGTACTGAATATCAGCATGTAGAGTAAATCATAGCTGAGAAGAGAGGCAGAAAAGACCTTGCACAATTTTGAATAAAACAGAACATGTGCCCAGGCAAGAATATGATGTTATCGTAATGTTATAATCTTCTGTTTAGTTCTTCTTTGCTTCTTGTTACGTTCTTTTGATGGCACCCAAAAAATCTTTAGAACCTAACATTGCACCATTGCACTATAACACTATTGTGACATTCTTATTATGTTCTGTCACGTTTTAAGAACATTATTGTAAAGTTCTTTATTGATTAGGTCTCAACTTCACTAAAATACATTGTTATCATAACATTCTTTTTGAGTAAGTCAAAACCTGACCTAAATTAATGTAATAGTTATGGGAAAGCTAGACAGGTTACTGACTGACAAAAAGAAGTATGGTCACAAAACATGAATGTTACATAGCTGATTGCATGGGTGTGGAATGAATTTATTTTTTCTTTGTGTACAATCAGAGGTAAAGCCAACTCAATGACAGTGTTGATGGACGGCATTCTTGTTATTCTTGCTCCATTGTCATTATCAAAATAGCAATATTGAAATATTTCAACTAGTTACAGTCTTCATCAGGTTCATCAGAGTCAACTGAAAGTTCAAACTATGCATAATCAATGGTGTTGAATATCCAAAGTGTAAGTTTGTAAACTGTGGACTTAAAACTGTGTAGTTTTATATATTCCTGGTAGCAAAAAACTTGGTTAAAAGATGTTAGATTTCAGTCACTTAGAATCTGTAGTAAATAAGTTTAATATATTTATATGTAATAGTTCAGTTATGCAAGATACCTTTATTACTGAATTGCAATAATGTAATGTTTGAATGTAATAAAAAGTGAACCAATATAATGCTTTGTAATTGTGTATTCTTAACATTATATCTAATGTAAGACATTTCTTCATAGAACTGAATCACAGTTGACGTCTGTGATTCAAGTGCAAATTATACGCAGTAACATGTTATCTAATGTCCCCTTGCAAAATGACAATATATACGTGGTCTGGATATTCACCATCCAAACAAGGTTTCCCTCTGGTGAGACATTCCACACTGGTTGACACATCCTCTCTTAGGAAATGCCCGTCACCTGTCATTGTCACTTAAAGATGGCCACACCATATAATGTCAAATTCAGGAAGAGTGTGCCATGAAGGAACTGTGGGGGAAGATTGGATAGAAAATGTATAACAAAGTGATAAATCAATTTTAACCATCAGGGCCAGTTAAAATTAATTTCACATCAGGAGATGAGGCCTTGCTGTTTCTGGAGGTGCATATTTTACAAAAGCAAAGAGGTATTGGAAAACTTTTAAGGAAGTGAATAATTATAAATACAAAAATATTTCTAGTGATATAAACTAATGTTAGGTTGGAGAGACCATGGTGGTGGTGCCACCTGCAGTCTATTTTTGTTACTACCTCTAGGTACTTTGCAATGTTGACTTCATGCAATGCCAAGGGTGTCACCCTCTCTTCTCTCATTAATTCATCAAAGTTTCTTACTTTGTTGGTAATAAATGGGATTGTAACAAAAAGAGAAAAAGGGCAGATGCTTTTGCCAGCTCTATATAGTTTATGCATACATGAACTGTTTAAAACATAAAAAAAACCATTATCAATTTAATGGTTAAGATTCAACAAAATTATTGTTACTAGTTGCCTAGCAACCCACAGTTTTCATACAAAGTAGTATAGAAACCATTGGTTCTGCCTAGCAACAGTATCAGAATGGGTAGATGAGCAACCAGGATACATCGTTCAAGTTTTGTGTGTAGGGTTTTCAGCATTCTGATGGCATTCTGATAGCAATAATGATGTTTAAATGACTGGTTGGTATGGCAATACCAAATCCTAGAAATCCTCATTATTTTTATCATTACAGAATGAATAATTTGGAATCTTACACTCAATAAGACACAACATATTAATAAATGTCACTTAAATATTACATATCTAAACAAGTACCACAGATAGCTAGTGAAGAGCATGCTGGCTAATAGAAACAAAATGGCTGCCCCAGTCAGGAACTTGATAGAATGTAATTTGGTCCCTACTTTTTGAACCGTTGCTCTGATTTGCATGCCACTTTCACCATCAGTTTTGGAATTTTATATACGATTCTAATTGAAATAATCACATTGAGATGGCAAGAATGTGTCATAGGCCCTTTAAGTTATTATTTATTGTCTTTTTTCTTGATGTTCTTCTCTTAATGGAAACTGACAATGATTATGCATATTTTGACTACAATGAATCCCTCTCTCCACTATTAGTGAATACCAAATATATGTATGGAGAGTGAGTCATAACAAAGCACAGAGGCAAAGAATACCTTAAACAATCTACAGAAGAAAAGGGTTTCTTATAATCTGTATGGATCCTCTTGAACATGACAGGATATGTGTGGGCAATGAATTCAGTTTCTATTTGTGTAAACTAAGAGTTAGGTGTCTTTATTCTAAACTGTTTAATGTATGAAAATAATTCTCATTATTTCTTAGATAAAAATGTTAGAATACATTCTACTCAACGACAGTATTGATGGAAAGCGTTGTTGTTTTATTAAGCTACGAAGTAATTATTTAAATGGCAAGATCAAAATGTTTCAACTAGTAACATTCTTCATCATAACAGACAGCCAACTGACAGTTCAAAGTTACATTGGATAATCGACGATGTTGAATATCCAAAGTGAAAATTTATAATCTGTAGAATTAAAAGTGTAGAAGTTTACATATCAATATTGGCATCAAACTTGGTTAAAAGTTGTTAGATAACAGTCACCTAGAGTCCATAGTAAATAAGTTCAGTAATGCAAGATGTCTCAATTTTTGAATGGCCAAGGTAAGACAGAGTTAGTGTAGCCATAGAGAAGTTCAAGAAGGATTATGTGCAATTCTATTTGTTTGCTTTAGAATTTGTGATTTAAGACTACTCTCATGCCTGTTGCAAGGGGGTTTGGATTTCACATAGTGACGCCTCATTTTCCAAACCAAGCTGCTCCAGGACCTTCTCCTCCTGCTGCATCAGCTCCTCCCACTACTTCAGCTCCCCCTGCTCCTTCCACTTCATCCATTCCTGCTATTCCAGCAGGTCCTGGTTCTTGTTTTTTTCTACGTTGTAACCCTTCACTGGAGTCCACCAGCAGCAGCAGGGCCCCTGCACAAATCAGACCCACAAACTTCATCCTGAATCTGGAATTGATTGTATGAAACAACAGTTTTATATATAGAAGGAGTGCAGATGACATCACACAGCCCAAATATGTACTGGGGGGCATGTTTGTAATAATTTTGATAATTTAGATCAGCATTCATACTAGATCTGTGTTAAATTCCATTAATTAACTGTTACCCATTTTCTTTACTTAGACATTTTTGATTGTCACTTGGTTGTTATAAGCACATTTTGATCACCAAAAAGTGTTCATATGACTGCATTTGACCAGGTCTGTATGTCTAAAGCTATGACAAAATTAGAAATAAAGAAAATTAGATTGTTTCAATGCACATTTGAATGTAATAAACAGCCAACTGATGTATACCTTGTAGTTATGTGTTCCAATAGTATATCTAGTCCAATAATTGTTTTATAGAATTAAATTGAAACTGAATATGTTGGAAGTCTACTATTCAAATTTGCAATTCAAAGGTATTACAAAAGGAATGGCTTGTTGGCAGTAATTATACACAGTAAAATAATAAATGTCACCTTGAAACTGAAGAACAAAGACACCTAGATATTCACCAGCTTCGTTTCCCTCCAGCGAGGTAAGTGGCACTGGCCGACACTTCCCCTCTTATTATTACCACTAAAATATCCTCTTGAGGTGAGGTTACGCTAAATGATTTTAGGTCGATGCATTCAGAGTCAAATAGTATGGTAAACTAGACCTTGGTTTGAAAAAAAAGAAAACAAAAAAGAATATAACAAAAATACAGGACATACTCCATGCCTCTCCAAGGTCAATATTCTGGACTTGGTTATCCTTGTCCCTTACATAAATTTATACCAAGCCTTCTCATGTTTAGGGCCCTGTATGGTTGGTCTTGAATTTGTTAGCCTAAGAAATGGCCTTGTTGTCAGTCATTGTCTGTAGGACTCTAGGAAATGCCCCTGTTGGCTGTTACTGTCCCATAAAAATGTCAACATCATATATGTTAAATTTAAGAAATAGAGGGAAAGATATAGAAAGAAAATACATAAAGAAAACTCATGAATCAATTGTAAACACATTGTTACCTGCCTCTGGAGGTGAAAATTGTATGTAGAAATTGTTTATGTATGGGCCAAGAGGAGTATCTGCTCAACACGCTGCTGTGGCTATGCATCCAACCCCTTCAACATCATCAAAAAAGTGCATGACTATAATAGCATAGTGGTATCTTAATACTTTGTACTTTATTATTTCATTAGAGCCAGGCTTCCAAAGATCATGCTTTGGTGAGTATTTTCCATATAATGTTACTGTGAAATAATCTAAAATAAACTTATGAAACGGACAATGTAAAAGACTTCAACTGTGCTTTCTCTAGTTAATTAAATGCATCAGTCCCCTATTTGAGCAACCTGACAGTCATTAAGAGTCAATTTGATCCATGTGGATCCATGTAGATCTAAATAATTGAGGCTTTTGTTCTTGCTGCAATCTATTTACCCATGACACTCGTTAACTGTGCCTTGCTTTGGGTTCTTCATACCTGCCACTATGGGTTTAAAGTATGCAGGCCAAAAGAGGACTGCCCTGTATACATATATATATATATATGTATAGGATCAGGTGACACAGGGGGGAGAGAGAGTACCCTCTAAAACCTCCTAACACTTAAATTGCGCAGTTTAAGTACATGTGCACTCTATAAAGCGAATAAAGTACACTACACTTACTAGGAACCAAGCCTATTTTCTGATAGGTCCATACGTCCATGCTACATACACTCTAGAAAATAGGTAATGCTCTGATACATTAAGGTATTTATCAGTACTGAGTGTCTTCATTGAGAGTGAATCAGAGCAGAGCAGAGAGGCAGGGAAGACCTTGTACAATCTTAAATCACTTGAATGAAATGGAATATATGTGAGAAATGGATTTATTTACACCCAAATCAATGACTGTGTTGATTGATGGCATTGTTTATTATTTAGATCCATTGTCATTATTAAAATAGCAATATTAAAATATTTCAACTAGTTAATGTCTTCATCAGAACTGAAATTTCGAAGTTTACATATGCATGATCAATAGTGTTGAATATCCAAAGTGCAGGTTTGTAAACTGTAGAACCAAAAACTTTGCTAAAAGTGGTTAAATTACGGTCACTTGGAGTCTGTAGTAGATAAGTTTTATATATATATATATGTATGTAATAGTTCAGTTATGCAAGATATCTTTATTACTGCATTGCAATTGTTTCATTATATGTTTAAATGTAATAAAAAGTGAACTAATGTATGTTTTGTAAATGTGTGTTCTTACCGCTATATCTAATGTGAAACATTTCTTCATAGAACTGAATCAAAGCTGAATATGTAGGATGTCTATGATCCAAGTATAAATTATACACAGTAATATACCTAATGTCACCTTGAAACTGAAACTGAAACTGAACTGAGAATGAATGGTCTAGATAGTCATCAGCTAACCCAGGCAAGCAACGATGTAACAAGCACGTTCTGGGACCATAGTCTGTAACCTGCCCAATTTTCACGTAATAGTTACCTTATGTTAGGTAAAGTTGAGACTAACTAAAAGAGTATGTCATGAGAACATTATATTTTAGAGAAGTTGAGACCTTATTAATAAAGAATCTTATAGTACCGTTATAATGACAGGAAATAATGTTACAAGAATGTCACAATAACATGGTAATGCAATGTCACAATGTTAGGTTCTAAAGATGTTTTTTCGTGCGATCAAAAGAATGTAACAAGAACCAAAGTAGAACTAAACAGAATGTTTCTGCAACGTTATAATAAGTTCATATTCTTGCCTGGGAAACACCTTTATTTCCCTCTGGTTAGACATGGCTCACACATACCACTAGTGGATTCATGATTTTGAAAGAGGGGGGCATGCTATTTGAAAAAAATGTTCTTAAATGCTTTTTGGCTGAATCTCACATTGAAAAATATGCACAATTTTCCTTTAAAAAGGGAGGGGCTCGCACTCCCACACCCCCCCTCCCCTCTTGATTCACCCATGCATACTCTCTTTAATCAATAGAATCTCAACCATTGAATGTTACATAGAGAAGGGGTTCTTATACAATGTAGGTGTACGTCTTTGTTTTGGTCTTTGTTTTGGGAAAAATAAGTTTAGACTGGTAATGCACAATCTCCAAGCAAAGTAGCTGACTGCAAACTATAAACTACAAAAGCAAGGTTCTGCTTGAAGAGAAACGGGACAATGATTACCATGGAAAACATGCAAACGGGCTCTCCAAGCATAACTTTCAGAGGAAAGCTAAAGTTATGCTTGGAGCGGACCATTTCCTTTGGCTATCACCCTCTGATAATACCATAGATATACCCTTGTAAGGTTTGTAGGTCAAAGTTGTAGGTCAAACTCTGTTGAGGCTTGTGGGGTGAAACTGACAAGGTGCTGTTCCATTGAATGAATTTAGGTTATAGAGTAACTATCATCAATTATGTACACATCCAAGCCATTGGATGATGTGGCTATATAGTGTAAGCGTAAATCATAATTATATGTAACTTTTATTTATTTGATCTAAATCATTATTGCTCAAACTCACAGGCGGCAGTACACTGAATGTAAAGAATGCGTACAGCCTTAAAATTGATATGTTTGAATATGTATAGGGTCAGGTGTCTTTCAAGTTGTACACTAGACCCATGCTTAAAAACCGAAAGCCTTATATGAACGATGTTTTCATGCATTTGATGACAAGACCATCTTGCCAATCTGGTGATATTGAATAAATCATTTGTTTACTTAGCAAGTATAATGTAACAGAATAAAAGAAAAATTGTATGCCGTAAGCTTTCTATCATCACCACTCTTTAACTGATAATCATGGATTGAGAAATCATTTATGGTCCAACTCACATCTCTGACCTTTCTTAGGGTAATTTGTTCATCTTTTGAGGCCTGCATCCTTGACACATACAGATACTGACACAAAGCATCCTTATGCTTAGGACCCTTGACAGGGGGGATGTATTGATGTTAGTATCATATTTAAGAACTGATTATGTTGCCAGCTTTTTTTTAAAAGAAATTCCAATGTCCCATTTCAGATTTAAGAAAAGGCTAAACTATGCTGTTGACTTTATAGATTAAAGAAATAAAAAAATCCCAAAGATTGGAACTGTTAACTGCCAGCCACCACAAACATGTTCATTTCAACCATGGAGGATCCGGAGCAAGCTCTCAAATATATAAACATGTTGATAGGAAAACTCCAAATCTTTGTCCCCGATGTTATAATTGCACTTTCTTTACATTTCCAGATGTTAGGCATTGGATCAGAAATTTAAACTTAAAAGCCAAATATCACCTCATTAAACAGTCTCAGGGCCCTGCAATGATTTCATAGACATGAACAAGATACTGTCAAACTGACAATTACATACTACACATCTTAAGAAAGGTATCATTTTTCTTCATGCAATGATGTATATACTAAGAAAATCATATCGGAATTTTAGAAATTATTAAATATAAACTGTTTTCACTCTTATCTTTTTCAAACACCAATATCTCAGTAAATATATTATTTATTTAGGGAATTTTGATTATGTTGGTAACATCTATCTTGGGGGAAAAGTGTCGCAAAAGGATAATTTTCTGTCTTAAAAATAGCCAATTAAGTTTGAATTCAAAAAACAGCTGTGTCATAGATTGCAGGGTGGGGGTAGACTGCATGGAGGGCAAATACAAAACAAAACTCATAAATCAGTAATTGTAAACCATCAGGGCAGATTCAAGTATTTGAAAAGAGGGGTATTTAAGGCTTGACACAGGTTGACACATCCTCTGGATGTTTTAGTACCACAGCTAGGCCCTTGTTAGGTGAGGTTGCACTGAATGATTTAGGTCACTGCTTTAAAGGTTAACGCCTTGGGTTAAACCCAGTCCTAGTTTATATGGGTATTATGAAACAGGCAAGATACTGTTCCATTGAATGAATTTAGGTCATGTACTCGAAACTACAATCAGTTATGCAAAATCCAGGCCATTGGATGTATGTTTATGTGTATGTTACTGCAAACTTACTTATTTTTGCACCACTAGATTTGTGCATATCATGGAGATGCATTTTTGTACCAAGGTATTTTCGTGCAACTTGTAGTTATTTGATCTAAAAAAAATCAGCAGCATGGACGGCAGTCCACAGAATATGATAGAATGCATACAGCCCTGAGATTGATACATTTACAGCAGATACAAATCTAAATCTCTTTAAAGTTGTAAACCTCATCCCTCAATGGTGCATTATTTTGTCTGAAAAAAGACCATTTTGCCAAAGTGGTGATGTTCAATAATCATTTGTATAAATCTACCCAGTAGGTAAAATGGAAGAATTGTTTTTAAAAACACTGTGTGCCAACTATTGGTACTATTGGCTTTATTATCATGGATTGAGAATTCTGTTGTGGTCCAAACTTACATCACTGCCCTTTCATCACATAATTTGTTTCCTAGACACATACAGATATTAATACAAAACGTCCTTCTCATGCTTAGGGCCCTGGACAGAGGGTATGTCTTGATGTTGTTTGTCACATTTTGATTTAAGAAATGGTCATGTGCCTGTCTATGTTTCTAAGAAATACCAATATCCCATTTTATATTTGAGAAAAGGCTATGTAACACTGTTAATTCTGAAACTTGTATTCCACTAGTAAGACGTAAAAAATATTTCAAGGATTGGAACTCACAATTGCTAACATTGCAAACAAGTTCATTGTAACTATGGAAGATCAGGACCAGTGCTCCTGATACGTCCCAACATGTCGGTAGGAATATTTCCAATTTTGACTCTCAATTTTGGGACCTAAAAAATTGGTAGCCATGATGTTGGAAATGATTGCAGTTACTAAACATATTCATGTGCTAGGCATTGGATCAGAAATTCAAACTGTAATGCTGATTGTAGGTATAAATGCCACACATTACCTCATTAAAAGCTGTTCTTAAGCCAAACACCGCAAAGTAGAATATAGACTTGCCCCTGTTGCCTGTCATTGTCCCTTAAAGATGGCCACACCATATCATATCAAATTCAGGAAGAGTGTGCCATGAAGGGAGGCTGGGGGAAGACTGTGTAGAGAATGCATAATGAATGCACATGAATCGATTATAACCATCAGGGGTACATCCAAAATTTCACATTGTGAGAAGGGGCCTTGTTCTCTCTGGAGGTGCATACTTTACATTAAAAAATGCCAATATTAGGTTCAAGGAGCATTGGCCCAATATGCCCCCAATGCCTGGCATCCTTACAACAACTTCAAAAAATTGTAGGATTACAAAAGCTTAGAGGTATTGGAATACTTTAAAGAAGCCAATATTTTATACTATTTCATTACAGTTGTGCTTCTCAAAATTGATGTTTGTTATTTCATGCTTTCTCAGCTATTAAATTGTATAAGATTATTTATCTGAGAAATACATCAAAGTGAAACAATCCAGAGGTCCATGTAACTTTGTATTGTTTTCCCACTGGGTGGCACTGATCAAAAACCACCCTATTCATTCTATGGGTGTGGCCCTCATTATTTTACCTTTATTCATCAGTGAAGTAGATAACCTAATTACATCTTCATAAATATCAATCTGGCCCAACCCTTTAACTTAACAGTAAATGATTCTCGTTTGCAATAACTACAAACCACATTTCTGTCTCTAAGCTATTTATCAGAATTCATTGTTTTCCTATGATACCATGGGCGTTGATGACCAAGACCAATTAGTGCTGAATTGACTAATGTAATATCTATGTTGGGCATGGGGAAAAACTCTCAATAAAGTCGCTGATCACTAATACATCAATGGAGAGCACTCAGTTATCATGTGTATTGTATTATATCTAATCATGAATACAAAGATATTTCTAGTGATATAAACTAATGTAAAGTTGGAGAGACCATGGTGCTGCCACCTGCAGTCTATCTGTGGTACTAGCTCTAGGTACTTTGCATTGTTGACTTCACTCAATGCCTGGGCAGATACCCCCTACTCTCTCCCTCCCATTAATTTCCCTGCAACAGATAGCCTACTTACAGTATCAATCAGTATGTATCTGCAGGTTAATTTGGACTAGTTTAGTTGACAAAACACAGGAAAACCTAGGAAAACCTAGGAAAACTTAGGAAATTTACAAATAATTTCTGTACATTTATATTTATCTTTTCAAGCCCTCCTAAAAAGTATTTAATACATACACATGGAAATTGGAAAAAACATCCATGGCTAGTTTTCTAATCTTTAAACCACAATTATTGCCATGATTAATGAAAATTTGTATGCTTGAGCATTGTGAAACATATTTCCCAGCATGCATCTTGATAAAGGTTAGCTTGCAGGTAAAGTAAGATAACTCAGCTATCTGTGGTAGGGTGAATTCATCAAGTTTTCTTATTTTGTTGGTAATAAATTGCCTTGTACAAAAAGAAAAGAAGGGCGGAAACTTTGGCTGGCTCTATATAGTTTATGTATATATGAACTGTTTTTTGATTGTAATAAACTGTACTGAACCCAACCCCAGTTTAATGATCAGAGTGTGTTTTTTATGGGTAGATAATCAAAGTACAGGGCCGGATTTAGGGGTGTGCATTGGGGAGCGTCCCCCCTTTTTTTGGGTCAAATTTTAATTTGTTTAATGTAAAACTAGTGGCCCTGGAGGGGGCACCCGGACCTTTTTTAATATGTGTGCCCCCCTATCCAAAGTTTCTGGATCCACCCCTGAAGTAATAATGTTTTGGTCTGCTTATAATTTCTTTGGAGTATACATATGTATGTATGTTTGTATTTACACACATACATTTTTTATTACATACATATATATATAATATGTATATATGTATGTAATAAAAACTCATATATATATATTGTATATATGAATATGCAATAATTGTAACTCAAAGTCATAACCATCAGATTTTACATCAAAAGTGAAGTTGTTTTTAAAATACTATTGCAGTTATTTTCAAACTGATTCAAGGAAAAAAGTAATCAAGATAATTTTCAACACAACTCATTTAGTTTGTAAAACCCCAACAACAAAGTGATAGCCTCTATCCCATAGATTTATGGTCCAAATACCTAGTATATGCTTTATCTAATATTAGAAAATACATGTAACAGTAATAAAGGGAAGAGGGAGGGGGGAGGAGGAGGAGGAGGAGGAGGAGGAGGGAGGAGGGGAGGGAGGAGGAGTGTCCTAGGGGGTAAGTGTCCACGAGGTAAGTGTCCGGGGGGTAAATGTCCTAGGGGGTAAGTGTCCTAGGGGGTAAGTGTCCAGGGGTTAAGTGTCCAGGGGGTAAGTGTCTGGGGGGTAAGTGTCCAGGGGGTAAGTGTCCAGGGGGTAAGTGTCCTAGAGGGTTAGTGTCCTAGGGGGTAAGTGTCTGGGGGGTAAGTGTCTGGGGGGTAAGTGTCTGGGGGTAAGTGTCCAGGAGGTAAGTGTCCTAGGGGGTAAGTGTCCAGAGGGTAACTGTCCAGGGGGTAAGTGTCCAGGGGGTAAGTGTCCAGGGGGTAAGTGTCCTAGAGGGTAAGTGTCCTAGAGGGTTAGTGTCCTAGGGGGTAAGTGTCTGGGGGGTAAGTGTCTGGGGGGTAAGTGTCTGGGGGGTAAGTGTCTGGGGGGTAAGTGTCTGGGGGGTAAGTGTCCAGGGGGTAAGTGTCTGGGGGTAAGTGTCCAGGGGGTAAGTGTCTGGGGGGTAAGTGTCTGGGGGGTAAGTGTCCAGGGGGTAAGTGTCTGGGGGGTAAGTGTCCAGGGGGTAAGTGTCTGGGGGGTAAGTGTCTGGGGGGTAAGTGTCTGGGGGGTAAGTGTCTGGGGGGTAAGTGTCCAGGGGGTAAGTGTCTGGGGGGGTAAGTGTCCAGGGGGTAAGTGTCTGAGGGGTAAGTGTCTAGCGGGTAAGTGTCTGGGGGGTAAGTGTCTGGGGGGTAAGTGTCTGGGGGGAAAGTTTCCAGGGGGTAAGTGTCTGGGGGGCAAGTGTCTGGGGGGTAAGTGTCTGGGGGGTATGCGTCCTGTCACCGATAAGGTTCATGTGTAACAGTTGATGTGTAAAATTGCACACATGCTTCTTGAAATTCTTTCTTTTGTTTACAGGACTGCAATAATGAAGTGTTCTGCCGCGATATGATAGTGATGGATCCTTGAGCATCATTCTAGGAAATGTATCAATGACTATCAATCAAATATAAAACACCCAACACTCACTCACCCACTGACTCAATCATATATATTCACATTAATCCTTGCATTATTTGTGGTTTAACAATATGGAAAAAAACATTTTCGGACTCTTTTTTAATCTAGTAACTAGTTCTTGATTAGGTTAGTGTGAAAATGCATGTACCACATACAGATATATATATATATATATATATATATATATATATATATATATATATATATATAGGAAATATTTTGATTTCTTCTAGACATATCCCCTCTAATGGTTGACAAAATTAGTGAAAATTAACCTGATGTGAATTGTAAGGAATTATCAATTGTTGGAGGACTGAAGGAAAATAGGCTTTTGAATAGATTTGATCAAATGACTCAAATGAATAAATATTGATTTATACTCTATGTTTTTATGTCTTCTTTTAATAAAATCACCAAAGTACCCTATATATAAGCTCTTCAGATGAATGCTAGTCTACAAAACTGATATGAACAAACAAAATGTTGGAACCCCCATGGTCGGTGTAAGTCTACATGAAAATACCATTACCTTTAACAACCTGTACCTTCTCAGACTACTCTGGTGTCACTCAGGTGTTGCAACTTGATTTGGCATTTTGATTTTTTATTTCTTTTTATTATTATTCATTTATTTAAACAGACAAAAATTGAGTTTTACATAAAACCTATCTCACTTTTCTGTCTGTGAGTAAACAATCAATAGCCATAATATAATTATATACATGTAATGTATATAATAATTCAATGCGTTTAGATAACAATATAGACGTTGTGCAGGTGACGTCACAATACCCAGGATAGGCCTGGCCACCATATTGGTGATCAATTTAAAATAATTAATATGCACAATTCAAAAATATCCAAAACACATATTTATGCCATATTCATCATAAATTATCTCATAAATTCATAATTAGCCATTTTCATTCTTTAGAGTTCATTTACACTAGATGAAAATGATAGTCACGTGTTTGTAATGAGCACATGGTGATCACCAAAAAGTGGTCACGTGACCACTTCTGCACAAGGTTTATATATTGATTGTAGGTGATAAAACAGAAATTTGGTTTAGTCATCGCTCAAGCATATAAGTTCAGTAATATACATCTAGAAGTAATGTGAACAAGAAAATTAATCAATATCAAGAGATAGATAAATCGATAAAAGTAGAATAAATGTAAGATGAGTAAAGAACAAAGAAGCAAATTTAAATCAGTAGTCAAATGGCTACAATATGGATCATTGTAATAAATGACTCAGGTTAATTGCCCATTTTATCTTTCTTCGACACACAATTCTGCCTATTTCTAAAGACTTTCTTATCACTAATATTACAAATTTCTGAAGGTCATGAGTTCCATAAAAGGTCTTTGCAAAATCTTTCCCGTCATTTGTCAAAGGTTGCGTTTTCTTTTGTAAGAGTGACAAAGTGAAAGTACTGATATCTGGATATCTGATATCATAATATTGTACTAGTTACAAGTTGCCTGGCGGCAGGGCAGGGGAAGACTGGAGAGATCAAATTTGCCCCAGTGTGATATTGTTTAAAAGTTTTTATTTGTTTTTATTGAAAGAAAAATTTTATAATTGAAAGACATCCACTGAAAATACACAATTCAGAGACCAGTTGTTAAACCAAAAAGGGAATTCCAGGTAAATTAAAGGGGTTCCATCCTAAATTGTTCACAACTTTCTCATATTTTATCTAGATTTGGAGAAATTCAGGTGTCCCAGGAACCCAGAGATCCCCATCCAACCACTCACCCAGGGCAACGCCATTACAGTTATTTATATTCCCGCTTCTATTTTTTTTTTTTTTTTTTTTTGGTAGTAATATCATTAATGTAGTGATATTTCACTTTTTTCCCGGTCTTTCTTTCTTTTTTTCTCTCTTTTTTCTCTTCTTTTTCTTTTTTCTTTCTTTTAGCTTTTTTGCATAATGCTTGATGTATGTTATGGCTCTACACATTTCTATTGATATATGGAACTTTTAATTAACTTGTTTGAATTCAAATTTATATCTATTTAATGTTTATATTTATTTTTTTTAAACTTTCGAATTTTGAACAACTCAGATATAAAATGAAAACAAGTAGAACAAATTTATTTCATATATGAATAAACACATCGAATTAAAAAAAGTATATATATTTCCTCGTTTTAGGTAGCTTGTGGCCAGGTATTACAGAACCAAAATGAAATGCCTAGATCTACATTGAATCACATTCAGGGCCGAGCCCTTTGACAAGGTTCCCACCCCACCCTACATTGTTAGTGGCGGGCTAGGGTTAATTGTTCCTACTCACTCACCATTAAAAACACTAAACCCTACTTTGTCCGTGCAGACCGTTTGGTTCTAGGCGTTGGTCATGTTTATATCAAGGCCTATTCACATGAGGGGCCATGTGCGTGACGCGTGAAATCAAGCCTAAATCAAGCCTAAATCAAGCTTAATTGAGGCTCAACCGCGGGTATCTTCTGAAGCATTAGCCAGTGCTTCAGATACAAATCAAATCACTTAATCTGACAGCTGTCAAAGAGCGCTGCTTACACGAAGGCATCTTTTAGGGCGTTCTCTCATCATTATCACCACTTGTTCTGACCTTCGGGATTCATTACTGTGACCTTGGGTGGAGCAATGGATGCTTAGGTATAAAACTGGAACAAGCTCTTACGTCCACTCCATTCCCAACGAGCTATTCAGCTATGTTTTAGACAGGGGGTCAGATAGGTTAAGCTTAGCCATGGCTTTGGGTTCAAGGCTTTTGAGGTTTTGGCTTTGTGCAAATGTATCTTTGTACGGGGTTTGGGAGTTGAAAGCTGAGGAAACTCGTACTTTATCGCCTGATCGTTTTGTGATACCAGGGGATATCTATTTGGGTTCGTTAGTGTACGTTCATGATAGGTTTTCTCATAGTCAGTGTAGCGCTGCAGTCACCAATGTTTACGGAACTCAAATGCACATGGCTGAAGTATACGCCATTGAGAAAATTAACTCGGATCCTAATCTTTTGGGAAACATCACCCTCGGCTATATTGCAAAGGAAGAATGCTTCATAGGCTACATGAGTGTCGGACAGGCGTTGGACTTTTTGGGCTTAGGCGATTTGACGGAAAGTAACCAGAACAGTAGTGCATCGGTGCTACCCGTCGTAGGTATAGCAGGCCCCATTGGGACCACGTCTAGTATGGCAGTAGCGGGACTTTTGACCTTGTTTCAAATTCCCCAAATCAGCCAAGGTGCAACCAACGACATTCTAAGTGACACAGACATCTATCCTAATTTTTTCCGAACAGTCCCCCCAGACAGTTTTCAAACCCGAGTGATGGTCGATTTCCTTGCCTACCTAAACTGGACCTATGTTTCGGTTGTCCACGATGACGATACTTTTGGTTATAATGCCATTAAGAACATCAGAAGTCTGAGTCGGGCCAAAAACATTTGCATCGCAGATTCATACGCAGTTGACGACAGCACCGATGACCTTGGTTTCTCCCTTCTCTCAAAGACGCTTCTGAAGAACGCTAAGTTTGGGAGCCATGTGGTAATCCTGTTCCTGTCGCCAATGAGGTAAGTGCACAATTCTATATTAACTGAATATTAATATAAATAACGTTTAGTTTCTAGTTTTTTCATTGGCAAGATTTGATAAGGCTGTAGGTGAAAAACATGCAGAAAAACGGAACGGGGTTAGATTGAATAACTCCCCTACCCTGCCAGCGGCCTTTCTCTAATGGTAATTTGAATAAGAAAAAACGACCCCATGTAAATTTTGTGTACATTATTCTGCGAATCAAAGACGAGGGGGGAAATCGATCTCAGGCCTGTATTCTACATACAGATTTTGATGCTGCCGATTTTAAATTTCAGGCACGGATTATTTTTTTTAAACAAGGGGGGGGGGCACACGCCCCATGCGTTATATGAACAATTCGAAAGAAAATTTCAAACCCTTTCTTATCATATAAAACAAGTTAATATTCCAACTTTATTCCAACTGCCCATATTTAAAATCAACAGCAAAATCACAATGAAAATAGGCTTGAGAATGAGTTGGAAATAGTCAGGAAACCTTAGCTCCAATTTTCATTAAATAAAGAAGAAACAGGTAGTTATGGATTCCCCTAGGTAAACGATACTGTAGACCCATCTTTTAAAAAACATATTGATTTGATTTCATGCAAAGTGGTAAATGAGAGACCTTTTTCTTTGTTCAACCTATGTTCATTTATTCCTCGAAATCAATGTAAATGATTGCCATTCATTATCATTAGTGATGGTTCGCAGATTTTGGAGATTCGTATTACATGTATACCTTAATATTTTAAGGCCCATGGCAGAAACGAATCCCTAAAAGCTCAATTTGTTTTTTGAAGTGTCCGCTTTTATTATGTAGTAACAAAAATGCGCTAAAAACTGACTTTGTAAAATAATAACGCTACATATATTAATGCCCTTGCTAAAGTGTTAATTGCATACTTTTAATCATTTGAGTCAAAAACGGAGCTTTGGTAAGGATAGATGGATGCTTGTAACTGAGATCCCACCCCTTATCTGTTTTATCTTTTTTTCCTTCTGTCGCATTTACAACCGCGTAAGTAGTTTAAAGAAAGTGGTCTTTGGATCGGAGAAGAACTTGAAAGCTAAATTGTGGATTTGGTGGTGGCGGGGGGGGGGGGGATCGCTGACCCCCAAAGGAGCTCCTAATTTTTATATTCTTAAGTATTTTCCAAGCTGACATATAGGTTACATATAGATATGTTATACATCAAAACGTCTTCCAATTCTCTTTCAAATGGTGTAATTATAATTATATATATATATATATATATATATATATATATATATATATATATATATATATAGGCTGTACGGTACGGTGAAATACAGGCATTAAGGGTTTATTAAGGATTTATTCAAAATACTGATATTACTCACGATTTCAGAAATTACCGGTGGAAAAATTGGTTAAACATGGACAAAAGAAGAAGAAAAAGAAGACAATTTTTTCTCACAGGGTCCACATCCAATTAAATATTCCAGATGAACGCGTTCCATAATCGCGCTCCAGCCCGGAATGACGTGTAAAGAATAATAAATAAAATATGGACATTTTACATATATCTATCATTGGAAGGTCTTTCATTAGATGGGATTTCATATTCACTTTCAAAAGGCATGTTGTATGCAAGGGTTCCTTTCATATTTTGTAATAACAGTTTTGAAATTGCCAAATTCCGGATAGTCAAAATCGCAGAGTGGAACACGGGCATTACATAACCAGTCCCGGGGTCGACCACACCCTACTGGAAGGACTACACCACACTATCCGATTTTACTCCCGATTTCGAAAATCGTGAGACGTAGCACGTGTTAATTATGGACGTGCTATATATCATTAGAAACGTCTTTGAACTAGCTTTCAAACGGTATGTAACATGCATGGGTTTTTGTAAGATTTCTACTGACAATTCAGTTTCCAAATTCTCAGTAGTCAAAGTCGCCTAGTGGAATACGGGTTTAAGTAGGGCTAATTATATATGGCGACAGGCGTCCAGGGCCAGCCTGGACTGATCAGATGCAACAATAAAAAGGTGGGGAATAGCAATCACAAGGATGTGACATTATTATAATGTTGCAGCAACGTTCTATTTGGTTCTTGTTTGGTTCTTGTTACGCTCTTTTGATGACTCCCAATTATGTAGCTGCGACCTACTGCTGCGATAATCCACTGCAACATTATTATAACATTCTGATTATGTTCTTTAACCTAAACAGAATGTTATTATAATGTTCTGTTTTGGTTTCATCCTAACCTCACCAAAACATAATGTTTAATAACGTTCTAATTTGGTGAGGTTTCATCCTCACCATCAATAACGTTATTGTTACGTGCCATCTTAGTAAGTAACAAACTGACTAAAAATAGTATGGTAGCAGAACGTTTCTGTTACGTTGCGAGCTGGCTGGGACAATAAAAGGTGGGGAATAACAATCTGACTGATTTATGGGAACAGTCAAGACGTCCTGATTTTACCATGTCAGCCCTCACCTTCTTACTTGAGGATACACACCAGTGGTTAAGAAGTGAAATTTGTTTCTTGTATTTTTGCTTAATATAGAACACTTCATTAGATAGCCAATATATAACCATATTTATCAAGATAACTCGCATAGAAATAGCTAGAGTAATGGATGTTTAGGGGGTTGTAAACCTAAAATCTTGATATCTAAATCTTTTTTTGGAATACCCAATCTATGTTAATATTCAACCTAACACTTCAAATACCCAGTCTATCTTCTCGACATATATATATGAAAAGAAGGGTGCCTCAGATTTTTTATATAGGTCTTCCCTTGGTTTTGTAAACTTCTACTAAAGTTTCCGTGAATGTTATCTAAGTGAACATCAATATGAAAAACGTACTTTTTAATTTAAAGCTCCTTTTCAAAATTGCTCTTGTTAATTTTTCTATGATTTCTAGGAGTGGAAATAGTTCTGACTCTGCAATGTTTTTCATCTTTAAATCACAAAGCAATGTTACAGATTACTGCATAATGTGTGTCATCTATGAAACTGGTTACACACGCGAACCTCACGCTGCGACGGTCACTTATATGGTAGATCCTTATATGGGCAGTCCTTTAAAAATCACTATTAGAGAACCTACTTTCAAGAAAGACAGAAAGAACACAAAAATGGAGTTTGGGGGTATAGCCCCTAATTCAAATACATTTTCTAAATCATGTGGTAATACAATTTGTAGTTATCTGATACAATGTCCATGTACACAAGGATCACTGTATGCACAAAGGGGGCAGGATAGTATAGTAAGTAGAGTCCTTGCCTTGCACTTGGGAGGCCCGTGTTCAAGTCTGGGATGTGCCTGCTATACTTCTTTGCCTTGCCATCATTTCCGCCACCATAAATTCGATCATTGACCTTCACAGTCAAAAGCCAGAGTTGGTCTCGATATAGAAAAATTGCTGAGTAGACCTTAAACTCCAACACATCATCATCATTGTATGCACAATGTTTCTGAGTCGGCACGTACAGTGTAGCTAACAGACGCGCACATAGGGTCCACACTTACAAGGATGCTGATTTGCACAAGGAAGTCTGCATGTATAAACTCAGCCTTGTCTATTCCTTACAAAGCCCAGGGAGGGGTTTTGGGGGATGGCCCCTCCCTAACGTTTGCTTTTTTTTAATGTAAAATTCTAGCCCCCAAAGCTGGCTCCTCAAATTTGGATATAAGAGCACCACACCCTTTCTGAAATCTCTGGATCTGTCACTGAGGTACATAGGTTCAAATATAAACAAAATGTTCATTTGGGTTAATTTGGATTAAAGGTAAATATGGTTATTCACTGCAGTGCCACCTGGTGTTAATACCCATTCATTGTTCAAATCATTAGGATATTTAGCAATGTATGGTCTAACCATTATAAATTCAAAACATGATAAGTATTTACACATGATCAAATGATACATTATCGTAAATTTTTGAAACATGAATAGGTTATTTTATGGTGTTTTTAGGTTGAACGTTTGGTATTTTCAGGAATAAGTTTTGATTTTTGACGGTGACACCATGTTTCCTTTATCTTAGAATGTTAACCATGGTCCTATCCAAATATTTAAAGCTGTTAAAGTGGAAATTATGGATGTTGATTTCTAAATGGGCAAAAATGTCATTTTCTCCATTGAACCCAATGGTAAACAGATAATTTTGCAGATGCAAATATCTAGTAAATGGATATGGTGACATATGGTTTTTATAATTTCATAGTAGTCCCCATCCAGCCAGCTAAAATCTCTGTGAGCTTGGGATTTTCCTTATGGTTTTTAAGAAATTACATCATATACCTTATTTACCTATTGCTAAATCATATTCATTTATTTCCTTATCACAGGTCACAGTTGATGGTCGCGGCAATGGCCGAACGTAACACCGGAGGCATCAAAATAATCTTCTTGACTTCTGCCGACTCATCAAGAGTGAGTACCTTCAGTGGATCTTTAGAGCAGTCAGTTGGCTCCCTAACCCTTAGTTGGGCTCAGTCCAGGAATCAAGAACTGACACGTTACTTGGAAAATATACGACCTGTTGACTACCCTGACAACCACTTCCTAAAACAGACCTGGGACGATCTCCAAGGATGCGCCAACCAAGCTGACAAAGAGAAATGTTACAGCACCTCTATGAAGGACCTCGACTATTACTTCCCTGTAAGTGACACTGTCCAGTCCACCACTGGTATTTTGGCCTTTGCTTATGCCATTGACAGCTTGGTACGGGATCGCTGCCCTGATGCACTATCTGACCCCTCTCTTGCAAAAGACTGTGTGGCATCACCTCTCCTTAATGAGTATTTGAAGAAAGTCCAAATTCCATCCCCTAAAGGGCCCATTTCATTTAATGAGAAGGGGGAGATTATAGGAGAATACAGCATCAACCAATTGCAGCAAGGAAGCAAAGACAATTACGAGCTTATTGACGTTGGCTTATGGAAGGAAGACTCTGAAAACATTTACCTCCAGAAACCATTCCAATGGTTCTTTGGCCAAGGTGAAGAGGACATAGCCCTTCCAGAGTCAGTCTGTGCAAAGCCATGCAGTCCAGGAGAGCAGTATATTCAAGGTGAACTGCCATGCTGCTGGGAGTGCTACCGATGCAGAGATAACGAATACCTTGCTAACAATGCCACATTATGTGTCATATGTCCCTACCTGACCTGGCCTGATAACATATCCTTCACAACCTGTCTACGAATTGAAGAAACTTACCTTAGCTGGTCTGACATCTATGGCATTGGTCTCACCGTCATGTCAGGTGTAGGAGTGATTGTAACTATTGCTATCCTTGTCGAAATGATCCGGTTCAGAAAGCGAAAAGTTGTCAAGGGCTCTGTGCCAGAAATGGTACTGCTCATCCTTACTGGCATATTCATGGCATTTGGCTGTGTGCCTCTCTTCATTTTCCCAGCGTCTGACCTGCTCTGCCTCTTCACCAGGGTGTGCTTCAGTGTATCTTGTACTTTAATCTACGGGCCCGTCTTTGTCAAAACTCAACTGATCCACAATGTCTTTGCTGCAGCAGAAAACTTCAAGAGGTCAACCAAGATGGCAACACCCTACGCAAAGTTTGCTTTGACTGTGGTTGCTTTTGTACTTCAGGTAAATATTTCATACCCTAATTCAAATAATCACTAGATCTGAAGATAAGAATATATATATAAAAAAAATGTCCTAGACTATGAAAGAAACTCAAAGATTTGTTTTTGTACTCCAAGTAATAAGTGGATTACAGATTTCACTAGTTTCTCCACAGTGTGTGGTGATGTAATTGATTTCATGATATCAGCTGGTCTTAGCAATCCTCTTAACTTAATAAACCTGAGTAATCACATTAAACTCGACCTAGGTAAGAAAAATAGCTTTCACTAAAATACCAATTTCTTCAATTTACAGAGTGACATTGTAGCTATTTATAATGACTTTACCTACTATTATTTTCAAATTTGTATTTCATTGCTCTTTAACACCCAGTTTATCTATTATAAAATAGTTTCATGAAAATGTTAATGCAATGTGTGATAGACAATCAATTGTTATCATAACTAACATTAAAGTGTTTTTCACATACCTGGTTTTCTCTTTTGCAGGCTGCTATTCTTGCAGTGTCCCTGTTCATCTGGCCTGTGAAGGCCATTTACGCCATGCCCATCCGCACCGAGAGATATGTCGAGCTCTACTGTGACCAGGACTTGATTGGGTTCCTCCTACCCCTCTCTTACAACATATTTCTCATCCTCCTCTGCTCCATCTTTGGCTTTCTCACCCGGAAACTGCCCGACAACTTCAACGAATCATGGTACATCTTTATCTCGGTGTCAACCACTCTCTTCATATGGATCGCCTTTCTGCCAACCTACTTCACCGCCTTCTATGCCTACCACAAAGCAGCTCTGCTTGCTTTTGCTTTGATCCTGAACGGGTTTGTTACTATTGTGTGCCTCTTTGCTCCAAAGATCTATGCCCTTCATTACGTGAAGGAGAAGGATATCAAGGTTACTGACTTCAGTCACACCCAGAGCTCCATAAATGATCGCACAGAGGTGACAATGACACAATAAACTAATCAACTGGGCTGGTCTGGATCTTAATTTGGCTTGGTTTTTAGAAATCCCTTAATATATTAAATAGATAAAATATATCATTATATTAAGTAATTCAGAAGAAGTCTTTATTTCATTACATCATTGCAGAGGTAGGGAATCATTCATATGGAACTACTTAGTTTTTTATCAGAGTTATTGCTCTGTTAATGCTTAATTTCAATCACTTTTTTAAACATTGCTGACTGAATAATTGATTTAATGACCAAACCTTAGGAAAGGCGAAAGGCATTTGAATCTGATTGTATGGGTAGGAACGGATATTGACAAATTACTTATATGACGATAGCTCTGATGTGTAGATGACTCTTATGATAGTAACTCCTCACTCTCCAAGCAGACCTTATCTAGTTCTCATTTTACTAGTGACCCTGCCTCAGCTTGGACAGTGATTGGATTGATACTGGAAACAGAGACATTACATCAAAGGAAGTTACAATGGACTTAGTTCTTAATGTTGTATTTGTTTTCACAGGTTTAGTCACAGGGGGTGATATGTACAATAGATGATAATTATTGTGGTTTCCAAATCTTGAACTTGAATATTTTCAATAATCAAAAGAATTTCATTGGAGCATATCATAAGTTCTATCCACAATTATCAAATCTTCTTGCAATTTGATAAATTTAAAGTGTAATATTTGTAAGTCAGCCTCCTGTGAATGTGTATAACCAAATCATGACGATCGACAAAGTATCAAAGATGTACCCATAACATGAGACATGGATGACAAAATTCAAGAAAACGATGTATTGGTGCTGTGATGAAGTCGGTCTGAATATTAGTAATAAATGCACTGCATGAACTTGAAAAAAAGTAATTTGTTTTGTTTATTTCACTGTATTCAAAATATCAGTATTGATAATTTTGAAATAAGAAAAGAAAATCTTGTAAGCTAAGAATGAGATAATTAAGTAAGCCTAAACCAAAATGGAGCATCTTTACCATAGTATATAATCATTTTGTCTAGCTTTCTATAATCTCAAGATCTTAATTTTATTTTTGGAAATATGTAAAGAGTAAGCCTAACCATTTAATTTCTATCTTTTATAAACAACGAGTTATGCGTTGCTGGCATCAGAAATTAATTTTGAGTTAGCTAGATATGTTGCCAGCCTTGAAAAGAGCTTCATTTTGATATATAGATAGTGTTTCTAAGATGGTTAGGGGCTGAGTTACCTTTACGCACAAAGAACTCTCAACACCAGATTTGTTGTAAAGGTTATTTTTTTTGTAATTGACCTGTCGGCCCTGACTGGGGCTAATAGAATATATACACATATATATAACTTTGGTAACCTGTAAAACATGAAAATCTGAATGGACACATGAAGAAGTGGGTAATAATAGACTATCTGTACATATATGGATTATAAAGTTTATATTGGACTTCTTGAAATTACTACTGGATTGGGGCAGTCTTACTGGACCCCATTTGTTCGTTCATGTTCTGGGCAGCCTCTTTGTCTCCAGATTTCCCAAGGTACTTTGTTCTGGGCAGCCTCACTGTCACCAGATTCCCAAAGGTACTTTGTTCTGGGCAGCCTCACTAACACCAGAGTAGTGTTATTGAGATGTTTTTCCCACTTCTTCATTTTGGTGGATCATCATGTTTGGCGGTGTTAAAAAAGAGGAAGATACTATTTTCATAATGGCTTGGACAGACCTCACTGGCACCAAGAATATGTTCATTTGATTGTCCCTCTGTTACTTTGCATGTATTGGCATAATATTTTGTGACCACAACCATTAGATATGTACATAATTTCCTGATGTTAATCAAATATATAATTATAAAAACAGATTTCATACCAAAATATCTTTGATCTTCCCATTAATCGGGAATATAGTAATACATTTTTATGGCAACAAACGGCACTACCAATAAACGTGGAAAATACCAATGAACATGGAAGGAAAGGGGAGGAGGAGGGCTTTGGATGAACAATAAAGAAAAGATATACTTTGGCAACTTTGTCTGATACGTGTGGATGAGGTGGAGACTGAATCCAATATGGCAACAAATCCCACCAAATCTTGCGATCGCACGTGCCCCTCATGAGAATTGATGAGTTTTTATTCAAAATGGTGACTTTTCCCACCAAATCTCACGAGATCACACATCCTCCCAAGACTTGCAAGATGGCAACTTAGGGGGGTAGGTCGATCTCCGTGCATATAATTTTGCCAGATACTCACATGTTCTATATGTGGTGGGCAGGAAACTTGATTCTGAGAAAAACAGGGTTGAAGTTTTCAGTACACCCAGTTGGAATTCCTTTGATACCTATAGAAGTTTCTTTCCTACCAACTTGAGACTCTATATTATTCTGGACTATTCTAGCTACAAAATACTTTGAATTCATGCTTTAATAACAAAAATTGTATTACATAAGTTACATTTTGAGTGATTCTGCATCTGAAAAGGAAAACCTTAACCTGGAGGGCAAGTACAGTCACAATACCTCTTCTAGGAGGCTGATTTGAAGTCTGAATGACTTGTACACAGTCTATGGGAATGTTCAAGTCTCTTTTCAGCCTGTTTTACCATGAATAAGACTGGCAGAGTTCCATATAAGTTCAATAAAATTTCCATAAAAGTTCAAACATCACAAAAGTGTTGGGTGATTAAAATGAGAGACAAGTAACTCAAATGGGACAAAAGTACCAATAAAATAAATAATAAACAGTATTTACAGTTCCATTCTAGTCTATGATTCTAGGGGCTAGATGATGTTTACTGACCAAGCCCCTTCTTTTTCTTGCACTTCTGTTTGGGGGGAGTTGTGTCAGTCTTTGTCCATTTCATGTTGCAATTAGGCCACTTTTTCTAAGTTTGAGTCCTCCAATCCCAATTCAGGTGATTTCCCACTACCGCATTGCGTTCGTTCCCCTTGCTGCTACAGTGGGCCTCATTGATGAGGCAGTTCACTTGATAGAACCCGTGCCAGTCACATGGAAACCCCGATAATTCGCACGGATTGGTAGCGAAAAACGAAGTTCCGTCCATAGGCGCAATGCTTAAGGATCGACCAGAACTTCGGAACTGGGGTCTATTGGGGAGAGTCTTGGCACACATGCCCAAGATGCCTACTTTGCATGGGACGAGGACGTAGATGGGTCCTGGTTGTTGGGGGGGGGGGGGGGGGAGGAGAGGTGCACTTGCTGTGCATTGTCAAATGATAAGTGCACTCAGATGTCAGAGGAGCAGGTGCAAATAAACATAACACGTACGTCTAAGAATGAAAGTTACAGCCTCTGGATGGTCATACAGTTATTAAAGGTATTATTTATTACAGGTATTATTTATGTATAACTGTTCACCTTTAGTACAGAACATAGCATGGGGATCACCCACACCTGGAGTCAGCTGGGCCAACTCCTGCCATTAATTTTATCAAGATGCTCTGCCAGCGTGATCTGCACAGAACACGGGCTGTCGTTTGTGGTACTAGCACAAGCACCTAAACATGATAAAAGTCCACATAAGTGTCATAGAGATGTGGGGGGACCTTCTTAGATTGAATTTGGTTCATTAGATGTCCACTAATATCTTTTAGTTAAGCCTTATAGGACATTGTTTCTGTCAGCAGAAAACATGAGGGATGCTATTGAGTAAATCACAGCAGCATCCTGTCAGAAATTGCTGATTTTTAAACTTAAAATAGCCAGAATCATAAAAATAACTACAGCATATATTAGAAAACAAGTTTGGGCAACTTTTAATGGCAGGACAGGTCTGACAGTTGGATATTTCTATCAATTCAAAGGTGAGACAACTCTCACCCATTCGATCGCAAGTCACAAAACAAACATGACCTACCCAAAGTTTTTGCAAGTTTCAGTCTCCTCATGCAGCAGTTGTTCTATCAGATCAGGGATGATCCGAAGCTCATCCTCATCATCTTTTGGATCCTTAGGTCCCTCCAAAGCCCATAACTCCTACTCAGGATAGGGTGCTCCTTGTAATCCAGAACGTCTGCATCATCCTCCTCGAAGATGAAATTATCCTCCACCAGCTCTCCACCATTGATCAATGCTAGAGACGCTGTCAAGATTACTCCGAACAATCATGTTTAGCACTGCTGCCACATCCTCCTCATGTTCTTGAGTGGTTGCCACTGTATCCCAACAATCATAGGATCCAAAATGTCCAGTTTCAACAACTCAACTCTGGTTCACAGAGTCTGGCCTCATTGCACTCAGACCTTTAAACTTGCACTTCTGCCAAGCCAATGTCCTCTCAGCCCATCAGAGTGCACAAATCACACGTCTTTGGCAACATTTGTTCACTGTGACAGCATTGGAATACACTTTCAGACTGGTTCATCGCTATCCAAATTCAACATTGGGCACTGCCTTTAGCTAAACAAGATCCGGCATTATCCGGCTGTACAAAAACTTGTGGGTTTTCGACTCCAAAAAGAGGCTTGCAAGTCAGCAAAATTAGTCAAACTTGGCATAAAGCAAGGCTTTTATTCGAAATCATTGACGCAGAAAGGTGACTTTCGGAGCCACTTAAGTACAAAGAATAAGAAAATGCATAAAAGTCAATTTTGATGGTTTGACTGATTTCAGACTTCAGAGCCCCATATCTCAGTTTGACTGCATGCAACTTGCAACTCATCTTGTCAGATATGGTCACATATGATTTTCTTCATTGGAATTATTATAGTTAACTTATCTAGTCATCTAGTGCGTCGACAAACTAAAAAGAACACATCTTAGAAAAAGGTCTCAAATTTAATTTTACCAGGTTGAAAATTTCAGGAACATTCTGGAATTTTATATCCAAATCTCTTTTTGGGAATTTAAGAAATTTTATACCTTAATCTCTTTTTCATCAGAACTTTTTCCAGAATTACCATTGGCCAGTAGAACAGCACACAATTCAACAGTAGGACCATCAGGAACCAGCGACATACCCAGCCAGCTTGTGAGGTTACAGAAATGTTCTGCTGCCATACTTTTTTAGTCAGTTTGTGACTTACTAAGATGGCAAGTAACAATTACATTTTTGATAGTGAGGTTGAAACCTCACCAAATTAGAACATACATTAGGTGGGAGGTTGAGACCTAACCAAAACAGTATGTCATCATAAAGTTCTGGTGATGTTAGGTCAAGATAAAATTAAAATAGAACGACATTGTGACATTCTGATTAGGTGACATACAGACCTCACTTAAACAGAACACTGTTGTGACTTCCTGACCAGGGAATGTCCCAACTTCACCTAAACATAATGTTATTGTGATGTTCTGATTACGGCAGATCTTAACCTTACCTAAACATAATGTTACTGTGACTATCGTATTAGGTTAGGTGTCAACGTAATCTAAACAGACCGTTATGGTGACATCCTCATTAAGTGAGGTCTCAACCACACCTAAACAGAATCAGCCTCATAAAAGATATTACAAGAACGTTATTAGAATGTCACAATGTAACGTCCCAATAGTTGGTTGCAGCAACGTTATTGGGAATCATCAAAAGAACATCGCTGTAACCTAACAGTGTAACGTAACAAGAATCAATCCAAAACGTTGCTAGAATGTTATTAGAACGTCATATTCTTGGCTGGGACATGATAGTTCATATAACAGCTGATGGATAATACAAAAAAATCATATCCATAGGGATGTCAAAAGTAAATTTGAGGCTTAAAATTGCAATAGGTAACAATTCAAGGAGTGTGGAACGATTTAGTCCGAACCTTAATCCATCCACAAAATACAAACAAAAGTTGTTCTGGATTTCAAAGGACTATAATCAGAGTCAATAAATACATTGATTCAAATTTCAAGGTTGTATAGTGCTTTCACGCCCTCCGATCCCTCGAGGCTTTCTGTGTTCTGGCCTATTGCATTGCAAAAGAAATAAACAAGGATCAGTGAGTGAGTGAGTGAGTGGGTGAGTGAGTGATGGAGGTTGTATGCCATCTCAACAGCCAGGGTCTACCTTGCATGGATATTTCACAGCGAAAACAAGTTAGGATGAATTGTGACTTTTGAGACACATGTTTTGACTTGGTCAGTCTTTGGTGATTGTATCTATGAGATAAGGGTGATAGGGCAGGCAAACAGCAGGGGATCAAAACCATTTTTGCTGTACCTTATCCATGATGCCAGATACCAACTGGGAATTGAACCCATTGAACTACTTGGTCAGTGCTGGGTCCCCCCTATCATCGGCTTTTATGATCAGCAGGGGCTACTGGGGGCCTATATTCATCCCAGGAGCAGAAGCCCACTCCAGTACCCCAATGGGGGTAAATAGATGTAAAAAATAAACAAACGTTACATAAAATGAAGAGGAAGAATTGACTTTCATGTTCACATTGTTGAATCATATTTATCAAGGGTAAGTGAAAGGAAAGCTTGCACATAAATTCATGAATTGCTATTTTTGTGTAACTAATTATTAGTTACACAAAAAATAGCAATTCATGAACCTGCTCTGCCATAACTTGCTCTGTGATTTTGGGGCTACTTGACATGAACAATGAATTTAGAACAAGGCTCAGGCTTTCTAAAAATGTAAACATCTCTTAAATATTCTGAGTAGAAGCTGAGATGTGAGCTTCTGAACATGATATGGGCAGACACCTTAAATTCATTAAAATTACAATACAGGTGGTAGCGACAGAATTACAAACAGTCAAATATAGAGGAAAATATGATGTACATTAATTATTATGCAAACAAAATACTCCCAATTTTTTTCTAATGAAGATAGATACAATCTGTTTTTTGCATAATGTAGCTTGAAAGTTGTACTTTTAAGTTTTACTCATTCTAGAATGAATGTCACATGACGTGGTTTCCATGGAAACCAAATTCTTCATAATATCAGTAACTCTACGTTTTGACGTTCGATAAACATTCCGGTTAGCATGGCAACAATTTGTAAAATTTTAGGAAATTTTAAAGTTTCATAGAAAACTACACAAAATTTGAATTTTAGTCAAAATTTTGCCTATTTTAACATTTTTGGTGATTTTCTGTGTAAATATTGAAGATAGACCTATAAAAGTGTATGTTAATAGGCCCTGAATTTGCATAGTAGTATATTGACTAAAGTATTCTACAATTATATGAACAGTAAAAACTTGAAAATGTCAAGCTCTTAGGGAATTATTCAGGAAAAGAATTTAATTTTAGAGATTCCCTGAATGCTGGCCTGCTCAGTACTTCCCTTGCTACGTCACAGCTATGGGAATTCCTTCTAGAGGTATTTTGGAATTCCCTGATTAATGAATGGTTGTAGATTGATATATATTTTAATTGATTATGAGTTGCACTGGGTGAAATATATATACTTTGGGTATAACTCTTATTACAAATTCTACAGGGACAGGGATTCCCTTCTAAGGGCAGATGGGATTCCCCAAGAACTCCCCTTGCTACGTCATAAATTGGAGGATTTCTCTTGAAAAATTGCAATAAAATACAAAATGTCCCATAACTGTGTGTAAACTAAATATTTTCCTTCCATTTTGCTAACACTGATACTGCAAGTTATGAATAGCATACTGAAGTGAATTTATTGAAAAATAACTATCCTGCTGTTATGTGCAAGCTTTCCTTTAACTTCAGAATCAAGCAACCCTTCAGCTTGTGTGTTGCCAGTCTTGTAAGTCTTCCGGTCTTCCAAATCACATGCCTCAAGGCTGTTGTTTTATAGGAAAGGAAATATGCATGCCTTGTTTTTTACCTCTTACCTCCTTGGGCCTGCCATTAGATATATATGCAACAAGGTCTAACCATTTTTTTAGATGGGTGTGCGTTCCTATATTTGATTTAAAGGTTATTTTTCAGAGGGGGGGTTCGTTTTTTTAATTTTGGCCTAAAACATGTATATTTTTCTATTAGTAGCTAAAAGTCATATTTTCTATTAGTAGCTAAAATTCATATTTTAAAGGAGAATTCGTCAAAGGGGGACGAACCCCCCAAACACCCCCAGGCAACAGGCCTGACAATAATGGCTGCACAAACAGAATTCCCTCTTGCTGCTCAAGCACTAAACTTACTTACCCAACTCATGGTAGGTTTGATTGATTCAGTTATTCATAAAACAGACCACTCCCTTCATTGTTTATGGAAAATGCAATTGAGGCAATCTCAGCTTTACTGGCAGAAACAATAAAAAGGCGGAAGACAAATTTGTCTATTGACTTGTTGGTTCGTGGCATCGCCCATGATTTGTCGGGCTCAAAACAAAGCTTAATGAGGTGTCTTGTATGAGTATAGCATAATCAAGCCTACATCAGCAATATTTCTAGTTTCATCCTTATCTTCAAAGCAGAAGCAACACAATAATAATCACAGAGATAGGTTTCTGCCTCTATAACTCAAGGGAGTGGCCCCTTGTTCATTAAGCATTATTCAAGCCCTATTTAGGGGAGTTTATTATGCATATTTGCAAGAGGAAATTAAGTTGATACTTAATTAAGTTCTTTTTCTCAATTGTCATCTTTGTTTGTTCTGGAGGAAATAACATTATTCTGGACTTGGGTGGGGTAAACAGGAATGGAATATAAATGGCACGCTTTTGTGTACATTCGCCCACTCACTTTTCGGAAGCAAGCGATGTAAGGTGGGTGTCTTCAGGTGATAACCATGGCTTTGGTTTTAAAGATATGGTTTTGCACAAGTATAGTTTTGCAAAGTGTTTTCATCACTAAGGCTAAAGTAAGCCGTGCTTTACCATCGGACCAATATGTGATCCCTGGAGATATCTATTTGGGATCATTGATCTACATACATGATAGGTTTTCCCATAGCCAATGCAGCCCAACAGTCACGAATGTGTATGGAGTACAGATGCACATGGCTGAAGTTTACGCCATTGAGAAAATCAACAGGGATCCTAATCTATTAGGAAACATCACTCTTGGCTATATTGCAAAAGAAGAATGCTGGATTGGCTTTACAAGTGTGGGACAGGTTTTAGATTTTTTGAATATAGGTGACATTACTCAAAATGGTAAGAATCAAAGCACACTGACACCACGAAATGTTGTGGGAATTGCAGGACCTCTGGGCTCAACATCTAGTATGGGTGTAGCAGGACTATTAACTCTGTTTCAAATACCCCAAATCAGCCAGGGTGCAACCAATGATATTCTAAGTGACACAGACATCTATCCCAACTTCTTTCGCACCATTCCTCCAGATAGCTTTCAGACGAGGGTCATGGTAGATCTCCTGGCATACCTAAACTGGACCTATGTCTCAGTTGTTCATGAAGATGACACTGCAGGTTACAATGCGATAAAGAACATTCGTAGTCTTAGTCAGTCTAAGGAGATTTGTATTGCCGACTCCTATCCAGTTGATGATAGCATAGATGAGCTTGGTTTCTCCCTTCTTGCAAAGACACTTCTGAAGAATGCCAAGTTTGGAAGTCATGTAGTCATTCTGTACCTGTCACCAATGAGGTAAGTATTTGCCTATATATTTAGATTTTCTTTCCTTTTCAGAGTTTGCAGTGGGAATGGAAATCTAGAATAGTAATGGGGACCTCAGTGGCACATTGATTTGATAAGTTGGAAACAAGATTCAACATTTTCAAGGTTTGGCAATGCTATATGTGAAATATCTTTCTAAAATTAATGCGAAAAAAAACACTGATTAAAAAATAACTAAACTGAAGTTGTTCATTGGGGGTGTAAGGTTGTTATTGAGAGCTTTAATCATATCTATTGATCAATATATATAGCCAAAATATCTCAAATGAAAAAAGGGGATCTTAAATTTCATGATGGAAATAAATCATAAAACTGTAGTTTAAGGAAGGTGTGTGGGGTGAGTATGAAAATGGTGACCTGCAAAAACTGCTTTGCATGGATACATTTATGTCCCTAAAGGAAATGCAAGACTGGCCTTTTAAAGCCTAATTTTCAATATAATGATATTGCTCCTCATTCATTCATTTGTTTTACTTTCTTTAGATAATAGATAATATCAGCATTAGAGGAGTGGCTGTGCACACTCTCTTGTAGTATATTTCTTATATCCCCCTTTTCTTATATCCCCCATGATGAAATACAACTTTTCTCATGTGAAACAGGTCAGAGTTGATGGTCCAGGCAATGGCAAGACAGAACACTGGTGGTATCAAAATAATCTTCTTCGTTTCCGCTGATGCATCACGTGTGAGTACATTTAGTGGGTCTTTCCAACAATCTGTAGGTGCGCTAACCCTCAGATGGGCCCAGCAGAGGGACCCTGATGTCTATCGCTACCTTGAAAACATTCGTCCAGTTGACTACCCGAACAACCATTTCCTTCGTCAAACATGGGATGACCTTCAGGGCTGTGCAAACCAAGCAGACAAGGAAAAATGCTATGAAACCAAAATGAAAGATCTTGACTATTATTTCCCTGTCAGTGACACTGTCCAGTCCACCACTGGCATTTTGGCCTTTGCTTATGCCATTGATAGTTTGGTACGGGATCGTTGCCCTGAGGCATTGTTTGATCCCTCACTTGTACAGGGCTGCATAACAGCACCACTTGTGAATGAGTATTTAAAGAAAGTTGAATTTCCTTCTCCAAGAGGCCCAATTTCCTTCAACAAAAATGGTGAAATCGTTGGGGAATACAGCATCAATCAACTGCAGCAAGGAAGCAAAGACAACTATGAGCTTATTAATGTTGGCTTATGGAAGGAAGACTCTGAAAACATTTACCTCCAGAAACCATTTCAATGGTTCTTTGGCCAAGGTGAAGAGGATGTAGCCCTTCCAGAGTCAGTCTGTGCAAAGCCATGTAATCCAGGAGAGAAGTATATTCAAGGTGAACTGCCATGCTGCTGGGAATGCTATCGGTGCAGAGATAATGAATTCCTTGCTAACAATGCCACATTATGTGTCATATGTCCCTACCTGACCTGGCCCGATGATGTTTCCTTCACAACCTGCCTACAAATCAAAGAAACCTACTTGAGCTGGTCAGACATATACGGCATTGGTCTCATTGTAATGTCTGGCACAGGAGTAATTGTAACCATAATCTTCTTCATAGAAGTAATTTGGCATAGGAACCGCAGAGTCATAAAGGGCTCAGTGCCAGAAATGTTGATCCTTATCCTCACTGGTATACTGATAGCTTTTGGATGTGTACCTCTCTATATTTTCCCAGCTTCTGATATAATCTGTCTCATCATGAAGGTGTGTTTCAGCTTATCCTGTACTCTGATTTACGGCCCAATATTTGTCAAGACACAGTTGATCCACAATGTCTTTGCTGCAGCAGAGAGGTTCAAACGGTCAACAATGATGGCAACTTCTTATGCTAAGGTTACTCTAACCGTTGTTGCCTTTATACTGCAGGTAAGTACAGCATTCACATATGTATTGACTATCTACATTACCAGAAACTACCACAGAAATTATGGATGGTGTACTCAAGTTTTAGTAATTAACAGATTTCAGTTCTTCTTTTTCACCTGACAAGAGTATCAAAATGTTTTCTGGACAGAAGTTGATCATACTTATCCTCTAGAAATATAGCTGAGCTGTTTCTACTTTTTCCAAGAAAGAAGAATCCTGTCATGACCTTAAATCTAGAAGCACATAGTTTCCCCCATACCTCATTCTGTACAGTTTTATCAGTTTTATCTTTGTAAAAAAAAAATGTAAACATCAAATATAAAATATGTTTATGTTAAATAAATAAAATACTGAGTAAAGATGCTTAACTACATGAGAGATTCAACTCTTATGTAAGGTCCAGGCACAATCTAGATAGGAATGCAAGTTATACCATAAGAAATATTACTAATGAGACATTTTATTTTTGTAGGCGATCGTTCTTGCAGCATCCCTTGCCATCTGGCCTGTGAAGGCTATCTATGGAATGCCAATTCGCACCGAGAAATATGTTGAGCTGTATTGTGACCAGGATGTTGAGGGTTTGCTTCTGCCACTCTCATATAACATACTTCTCATAATGTTATGCTCTGCCTTTGGCTTTCTCACCCGGAAACTGCCCGACAACTTCAACGAATCCTGGTACATCTTTATCTCAGTGTCAACCACTCTCTTCATTTGGGTTGCCTTTCTGCCAACCTACTTCACTGCCTTCTATGCCTACCACAAGGCAGCTCTTCTGGCATTGGCTTTGATCCTGAACGGATTTGTTACTATTGTGTGCATCTTTGCACCAAAGATCTATGCCCTTCACTATGTGGACGACAAGGATATCAAGATTTCTGACTTTAGTCAGACACCCGTATCATGAGGAGTGGAGCAATAGTAGTGCTGATTGGGAAAAAAATAGGTTAAAATTGTATCTTATAATCAAAAACATAAGCTAATCCGGTAATATGGTTTATAATCAGATTTCTCCTTCCATATTTTAAAGATCCATTTATAACCACAACCAAACTAGAATTGATTTGTTAAAGACACTATATTCCAAATTAAATGTATGAATAGTTTATTAACTGATTGTACACACCTAAGCACAGTTGCTCGTGTGGGTGTAACGTTATGATTGACCAATGGCAATGGAAGTGGCTTTTCTGCAATGTACATTACTCTTATGATGGTGAGTCCAAATTCTCCAAGCAGACCTTTCCTAGAGTATGGCACAATCTAAGTGATTGGACCCAGGAGGCTGGAGTTTTTGCTACAAGGAAAGTCACAATGGACTTTGATATTTCATGTTGTATTTTACTTATGAATATATGTCAGGAGTTACAAAGGGTTGACTGGTATAAAACACAATGGATCGACTGATTTTGAAACAATCAATGACTCTAAGTAACAATGAGGACACTTAGTATTGAATTTAAGTAACCTTAATAGTTTAAGATCTAATGTGAATACACCCGAGGTAACAGATGGTTGTACTTTTGTCGGTTAACCCTCTGTGGATCCATAAACAGACAATGACGATTGACAACCACAGTATCCAGAAATTTACCTCCATATTTTTGGATGGGGAAAGTTTGATGCTGTAGGAATGTTGCTCTGAATGAATGTAATAAAATGTATTGCATGGACCTAAAAAGGGAAAATGTGTTGTGTTCTATATTTTGCATAACTTGAGAATTTGCTGGTGAAATTGATGTTTTTAAATATAATAAGTTAATAGTACACAACAGTATGGCATATATCCACTATGGAGTGCCATGTATTTTACATACTACTAACTGCCCTTGGTAAAGGAGTAGGGGAACGAGTCCAAGCAAGGCACAACAGCTTCGAAAAACAGTTAAAGTTGGCAAAATTATCTACAACATATTGTATGCCAGTAGGCTGGCATCGACACGAACTAAAAACACTACAACTCTACATGACTAGAAACTGAAACACAAGATTGTCTGGCTTTACAGATTTATAGATTTATTCACAAATACTTTTGATGCAGTACTGGAATCCATTATTTAGAAGAATATAGCTGGAAGTCACCATTACACTTCATATGCAACAACAGCATGCCAGTCTCAACTACACAAATTTATGATAATATAGCTCAGGACACATCAAATGTGTGGACAAAATTCTTCATACCAAATTAAAGCATGCATCAAATAATCAAACCCTAATTTAAGCCGCAACTTAAAAAAGAGTTACTCTCACAAATGAGAGATCATCGTTCATCAACCTTCAAAAATATACCACTTCTGAAAAAGAAGGTCTGAAAGAATTACCATTTCGAAAAAAAAAAGTTTTGAAAAAATTGCCAAACGGAAACTCAAAAAAAGGTGCTACTTATAAAAGTATGCATCTTAAATTGGGGAACGAGGGTACTATCATTTTAATGATCTTGCTCTCAAAACTAAATAGAGTTGAATAAAAACATGTTTTTCTTTCAAGTACAAAACAGAGGGGATGGTAAAGTTATCCACATTGAAAGAAATACTTAAAATTCACACATTATCATTTTGATATCAAAAGTTAATAATACCCCCAACCCCTGACCAAGAAAGATAGAAGGAATCAGCACAAACAGGCAAGTCAATATCACAGCAATTGATTCAAGTATTACATTAGGATAAAATATATAGATTCCAGACATCTGGCATAGATTGTCATCTATCCAAAGTCTCAAGAAAGCTACATCAATATATACATTATTTCCTCACATCATTCACTATCATTACAAGCATGCAGCATAATCACTCTCAGAATTACAGATTTATTATTTTTGATAGGATTAAGATTATTCTAGCAGAGCAGATAATTTGCACAAAAATTAAAGAACCTTATTTTTTTTAAAAAGAAAAACTGTAGGTCTCTACTTTAACTTTCATTGACCTTCGAGTTTGGATTTTGTTAGATCTTTTCATATTTATAGACAAGAAAAGTTGTTGTCTTTTTTTTTCCTTTAAAAAAAGCAATTTTTGTGACTAAGCATGTTACACAATTAGAAAATTTGGGAAAGAAATGTCCACCTTTTGAAGGTAGTGAAGATTAATTTTGTAATTTAGCTCCGAGTGTGGTTTTATATGGAATATCAGGATATAGGCCTCTAAAGCTCAGACCTGATGCAAGAATGGTTTGGCTTGGAAGTTTTGGCGAAAAAGAAGCTAGATCTTTATTTTTCCATTAAAATATAACAATTGGAAAAAAAATATAAGGGGAAAATGGATATCTGATTTTAACATTACCATTCTTGGTAAAGAATAATATCAAGATGCAATAACAGTTAACAACATACATTTTAGCAGTGTACTGGTTTTGATAATAAAGTTTTAAACATTTTTTATACAGGCTCCAAAACGTCAACAGGATAAGAACATGCTCCAAAAAGCAGGCATTACATTGACTATAGCTCTTAGCTCAGAATGAATACTTAAATCAAAGTAAAGTAAAATTGTTGTCACAAATGTATACTTATGACAAGTTCTAGTCCTGACTAACCATCATTTGTATGTACATGCATATATGTACATTTCCAAGAACACTTATTCATGGACCAATTTTTCAATAAAATCACATTTGTAAATACTTTTCTTTCACTTAATCACTGTGTTTGTAAACTTGTTTCATTCTGCAGTTGACTCGAGTAAACTATTTGTTTGCTTTCCACATGCATTTCAGATGTAAATAAAACTTTGCACTGGGGCTATATTTCATTCTTATACAAA
The DNA here is from genome assembly GCA_936440205.1 of Lepidonotus clava. Lineage (NCBI taxonomy): Eukaryota > Metazoa > Annelida > Polychaeta > Phyllodocida > Polynoidae > Lepidonotus > Lepidonotus clava. Next base: position 52,231,369 of record OW387140.1, on the reverse strand, counting down.
CACACAGTGCAATAACTCCAGAAACTTCATAGGTTTATACCTAAGTTCAAAATATAAAAATTGTATTTGTACACAAATTTTGTGTAGCAGTCTTTGCAATTACTACATAAAAAAGAAATTGTGTTCAGGTACCCTGACCCACACTTAATGTTTGGCCCAACTTGAAATTTTCATAATGGCATTGTTCTCAAAGAAAACTTTACTGAACTTATAGATAGAAAAATACACATATTATGTCATAAACCTGGCTCTATATCCTAACCACTCCTGAAAAGGTATATGTATTGTAACACATGGTGTGAATAAATGACAAAAAGAAATTAATAATCTGACCTGCATCCACTATTTTTTGCAACAAAAGATACCTGAACACAATTTTTATTTTACATTTTTACCTCATTAACAACAAAATTGATAACCCGCCCATCCCCGACCAATAAGTTCTCCGGTGTGGAGCACGGTCTACCTCTTCTTGGCACCTTTGGTCTTCTTCTCCTCCTGAAACAAAACAAAAAGATCAAGATAGTTGTTTTTTTAATGTTGATAACAATTACATACTATGTACTGTGTTTATGTTAAGCCTCATACCCACACGCCAATGTGTACAGGGTTGGCCCACATATTGGTGGAAGAAGTTCATTTTCCACCAATTATAGGCAAACTGTTGGTGGGTATACCTTCTTAGGTCAGAGTCAGCCAATGACCTGGAAGCAGCCGACTAGATTAAGCCAACTGCAGGCATCATACCGCCCTCCCAAAAAAATAAAGGAATTTAAAGGAAGTTTTTTTCGTAAAAATAAAGGAATTTAAAGGAATTTGCAGGGATTTCTAGGGAAAATAAAGGAATTTTAAAGGGATATTTAGAGAATTTTTAGAGAGTTTAAACATGAAATAAGGCAAAAATATTGTAACAGGACTGCCTTCCAGTTGATTTTTTCTGCACAGCACTACGTTGACCCACGTCGATCAATCCTTCGACTCATGCCGATCAACACGACGACCTGGATCGATAGACGGCTAGAAAATTTAGCAATTTTATCTCTTATGATATGGAATTCTATGCATCTTATGAGATAATGTGATATTTTCTTACTCTATAAAAAAAATAAAGGAATTTAAAGGAATTTTTCACAAAAATAAAGGAAAATAAAGGAATTTTGCCTATTTTCACAAAAATAAAGGAATTTAAAGGAAAATCCTTTAAAATAAAGGAACGGTATGATGCCTGCAACTGTCAACTACTTGAACAATGAGTTTTTACTTTTATAGTATTTGTAGGGAGGGAGTATTATTCTCTCAACTCATTATTACTTTAATTTAGCTAGTCCAAGTCACAGTCGTCTGTCACTGAACTACAAATCAGCCCCAGATATAGTTCCATCATCACGAGTTGACAAGAACACTTGCATGAAAGGCTGTTTCTTTATTGATGTTTTCGTGTAATATACATCACTGACTTCCCGTTAGCATTTCACCAGTCTTTAGGCATATCCACTCAACACTCACAACCAGATGCTCCTAGACAAAACCCAGCCTATTTGTGGAGTTTATCCTCACATCCAGCCTCCCAGCCTGCTATGAGGTCCTTATTAACCAATGGTTTGAAAAGCTCAAAGCTCCGGAAGCCCAAGACCTGCCTCATCACTACATCCTTGCTGTGGACTTTATTCCCTACTGCGCATGACTGGCGATGCTCTGCCTATGCCCTGGCAACTGCCTTTTTATATGTATACGGTCTCAAACTTGGACTGACGCTACATCAGTACACATTGATCCATATCAAGCAAGTTTGATAATTTGACTCTGACCAAAAACGGAAATACTTTAAAAAGAGATATCAAATGGGCGTAGGTAATATCTGTGAAACCAAACACCACTATATGAAGAAAATCCTCACAAAATGGCATCTCTACATAATAATTGTTAAACCTATTGGAGGAGCTCCTTCTCCAACAATATACATGTCAGAAATACCATCAAATATGTAACCTTTATGCACTGACCTTTGGTTTGATGTATCCCTGTTCCACCAGTATCGTCCGGAGACAGTTGTTTATGTGTTTAAACCGGTCGGGGCCAAGGTGAACCCCGCCATACCAACGCGTCACAATAACCATCACATCCATCGCATCCACAATCTGAAAATTGAGCAGGTGAAATGAAAATATTTCCAACAAAAATGTCCTTGACAGGGTCCCCACTCAAATTTAACGGTCATACTCCCTGCTCTTCTTGAGTTTTCCCTGTCCCATGTCATTTTCTTTCGGATTTCAAAATGTACAGACTGAAATATGTCATTAAAGATGTTTGAATTGTCTTGAAAAAATGAAATTTTACTCTTGGAAGAGAGTGATCTCCAAAACCTTAGGAATTAGAAACTCCAGAAACCTGGCAGTCAGAATTCCCTGCGTTTTCCCTGTGTTTTGGTCAACTTTTTGTTTTCCCTGTTTCCGCTGTTTACCTGTGCAGGGGGGGGGGGGACTCACTTTCTTGTGATCCTCTCTAATTTTCCAGATAAATTCAATGCGTCTAATGCTTAGCTTCCCACAAGTGGTATATAGCCGTGTCTTGTTGATTTTGTCAGATATTTCTTAGTGAAATTAAATTTAGTAGGACTATTATATATAAAACAGCCAACGTCTCGTGAAATGGGCACAAAATCCAACGCTTTTTAAAAACTAAATACACAAAATTTTGTAAGGTTTTCATATTTCAAGATTTTTCTGTGACCACCTTCATTTTCAAGGTACTCTAGAATTTCTCCAATCCATGGAAACCTTGTTTTCAGAACTTTGTTGGAGTGGTTTAACATCCGGCCAACCCTTCTGGGTTCTACAGATTAAAATGTTATTATTAGACTTTTGTTTAATGGAAGATCTGCCCCTTGCCTACCTGCATAAGGTGTAACATGCGTGACCCCGCGTGGATCTCCCCATCGTCTTCGCACCCCTGGACCACGACGCGCCGCGGCTCCGTCTGCTGGATCCTGAACTTAGAGGTCAATAGGTTGTAGTTTCTACTTTATATCAATGATCCTTTGGCAAGGAAAGATTAATCACTTATATCATTTGGTTGTGAACGTCGCAAAAGGGGCGCCCCTTGCACTCTGTTACTACGCGAACTCTTTCAGCGTTTTTGTTTAGGTTGAGGAAAAGGCTGGAAGAGATTGTGTAATATCATTACACATTATGTTATAGTAATAAAATTTACCACCAACCTGTAGGCGAATATATTGTGTGTAGCATTAGCGATCTTCTTGTCTTCTAGTAGTTTGTCTAGTACGAGATCAACCTTAAAAAAAAGAACAGTTTGGGTGAAAATAGTTATTTTAAGAAACCTGCTTTAGGGCAGACATGCCACTACCAACTGCTGATAAAGCAAATAAGGCCAACAACAAAAATGGTTGTGTTTAGGTAACATAGGTTAAAACTCTGAAGATCCTCAAAAACAATTTTTAGCATCTAAAATACATGCCCTGAGCATCTGTATGTTGTTCCATAATGTTCCATGTTTTTTTGGTCAACTATTTTGGCTTTTGAAAAAAAATGGAGGAAAAAATCATAAAAAAACATGTAAGGTAGGGCCAACAAATTAGGGTAAGTCAGGTTACCTGAATACAACAATTTAACTTTTACCCGAACACAACTTTTTTGGGGGGCCTTAGAAATGATTTCTGTAGAACTCAATATATATATTTAAACCTACAGAAATACTGTTCTCTGTTCTGATATCATATCAGAAACTAATTACCTGTTTGCGGTGTGTGACTTTGGCGAGGTGCGCGGTGAACGTACTCCGCCGGTCGACAATCACGTAGTTCGTCGCCTGGATCTCTGGGCACGGTACATCTAGTGGAGAGATGAGAAATCTTCAACTTATTTACATTGATGCAGGATTTTCAACTTAACATGGGGTCGGGTGGCCAACGTCGTTGAGGCGTTGGTACAACTTCTGGGCAATGCATTGCATGGGTTCAAGTCCCATGCAGTGCAGCATGGAAAAAGGACATTCGGATGACCCCTGCATGGAATTGTGCCCAAATGGTCCACATGATTGCAGTGGAAGAACATTCAATAAAGTGAACTCAGCCTGTATAAAAATTCATTAAAGAAAAAACAAGAATGCTGTGAGAATCAGCTGGTGAAAATCCTCCAAAATCAGGCTGATTCCTGATACAGATAAACCTGCTTACCTGGTCCGCGAGCTCCGGCCTCGTCCTCCATGTCGTCGGTGATCTCGACTTGGTTTGGGTCGAAGCCGTCGTCCCCGTCGAGGTCGGTCTCCTCTGAGATGTTCTTTACCCGACCGCGTCGTGGGGAGGTTACGAGGTTGGCTTTGTCTAGGGGGGTTAAATTACGATTACTTTTTATGTTACATTAAAGACCGTATTCCACTACGGAAGGGAAATAACGACCAAAAATCGTGACAAAAACATGGCAAGGGTGTTGATTTCACTTATCAAAAATCATGAGCAGAGATCCCGATGTTGGTAACTATCGATAGGAAAACTCTCAATCTTTTGCTCGCGATTTTTTGGATGCTTTTAAATCCTAGATTCACAAAAGAACCAAATTTAGGTTTTTTTCTCTGGGGAAACCTGTAAGTTAAAACTTATGACAGTATCCCTGATGCTCATACTAGCTAGGGGAGTCACCATAAGGTTTGTCATTATTGACTTATTCTATCATTGTGTGATGTTGTTAACATTATGTAAACGTTTTTTTTCTATGTTCTACGTACTATTATATAAGAAAATCAATATGGAACATTAATTCATGTAGATTGAGTATGGTATAATAAAAAGAAAATTAAAAAAGTATCAAAGACTGATTCCTCCCTTTATCCTGACCTTTTCTCTCGGCGTAGTCCTGCAGGAACTCCCGCACACACTCCACCCAGAGGTAAATGATGTTTTCTCCCAGATTTTCACTGAAACAAACAAAATGACGTTATTACAAACGCTAAGCTCTTAAAAAATAAGGTGCCCAAAAAATTTCCCATTGAATTTTTCAGGATGCTTATGGCTTGACTGAACCTGTATCGTTGCCCTAAGTCAGAACATTAAGTGGGGATGAATACAGGGATTGGACCTCAAATATTTCGTCTTTTTTTTTCAAATCTTACTTTGAAATATGGAAAATCTTATGATGATGATTGTTGGAGCTTATGGTCCATCAGCAATATTTTTATAATAGGGCTAATTTTTGGGGCTGTTATGGTGATTGAATCTATGGTGGTGGAAATAACGGCAAGGTAAGGTGGTCCAACAGGAGCACCACGCGCTAACCAAAAGACCACCCCACCCCCCTTGGAAAATCTTAAATCTTAAAAGATACAGTGACAACAACAATTCTGTAGCAAGCAAAGATATGTAATTTATGACATTTCGCCGCGAACATAGTGATGGTAGCGCCCCCTATAGGAGTCGGTGCACACCGTTACAACGTGATGTCTATTTTGCTGTTTTTATGACATCAGCGCCACATTTATAACATAAACAAACTGTAGATGATGTCACAAAAACGGCAGAAAGGATGTCTCGTCATAACAGTGTGCATGGACTCCCATAGGAGGCGCCATTATCACTGACGTCACGATCAGCCCATAGGCGAGTGTGCGAGTTACATATCTTAGTGTAGCTATACTATTTTTGGTTTCACTAAGTGAAGCATGGACTTACCAGTAGACCTCCTCCAAAGCGTCGGAAAGCTCCAACTTTTGGTCCCGGCGTAACCAAGGGGCCCTGAGGAGAAAATAATAATTCTAAAGGCGGTATTCCAAATACCAATTTTGATGCTGCCGATCTTACATTTGGTTGATTTTCTCTGAGAATATGGCATAAACTTTACATCGCACATATCATTGGAAAAAGAATTGTAAGACCTTTCTAATGATGCCTAACAATGACTATATTTTGATTTTTAAGACTTGCACTCTTGGGAAAAACGAATATTATCTACAATACCAGATAATCAAGTGACTTGAATCAAACTTTGCCCAGCTCTAGCCCTGCAAAGGGCCACACCCACTGTGCGACTAAAGCAGCGACAGGTGACGGACGACTATCAGGATCACCAATAAAGTTGCCGGGCGACTGGGTTACCAATGGGTCACCGGGCAATTCCCTGTGAGTATGGGGCAGATTCTGAGCAATCGGCGACGCTTAATAGGATCACCAGTAAAATTCTCCCAGTCGCCCGTTGCCAGCAAGATTGCTTAGTGGGTATGGGACTTAAGACGTGGTAAAATGACTCACTGTAGCTGGTAGAACGGAGGAGCATCCGTCGGGTATTCCGGGGGCAAAGTCACCTGAAGAACAAAATGATTTTTAAAATACTGTTTTACATGAATTATATCATACGGCTAGCACACGAATGATTCAGGATTTAGGTATTAGATTCTCGTAATTTCGATTTCTTTACCAAAGAGTATTTAGGCCAAAAAAGATAGATAACATCGGGCAAAAGAAAATAGGTTAGGTACAATAATTATACCCAGGGCTTGACATGAAGCATTGGCCGCCAGCCCTGGGCAGGTAAAACTTCAAGTGGGGCAGGCAAATGCTAATATTTTCCTGCCAAAGGGCAGATAGAAGTTTTGCCATATGATCATAATCTAGTAAAAAGTAAAGCGACTTTAAATAGGGGCTTAGCGCTCATATTTGTTGAATTCTAATCAATTTCTTAAATATTAGTTTGTAAAAATAAGTTGAGGTTGGGACTGAATGTCGGGAAAGCTGAATACAGTGATGTTTTTAATATTTTTGCCTAACTGGAGTGCAACCTATTCTTCCCCGACTGACCTGTAGACAGATGCGGTAGATGGGTTTGTCCTGGCCGTCGTTGACGCTGATGCAGTAGATGCGACTCGCCTCGTTCACCACGCACCACTCGTCCCCATAGATAGAAGTCAGCGCTTCTATCTCCTCGATCTGGAGAAACAGAAATAAGAGCAACATAAAAAGATAAGTTTCAAAAGGACTTAGGTCGGAATTTGTTTCCATTTTTTAAAAAATATGTTTCAAGCTGTTATGGAATCATATAGTGTTAAAGACTAGAAACTTCCATGTTAAAATATAGGAGTCTGGCCAAATTTACTATAGGGCAGAAAACCCTGAAAAATAGGCATGTAAAGGAAAATTTGTGTGATCACCCTACCAGGCACATATACACTTAAGTTAATTAGGGAAAACAACGTAGTTATGTTAAGGTTTCCCGATCAACCATATGATTATGCCCAGGCACTAATGTGTTTTTTTCTCAAAGAAAATATTGAGGAAAATCATTAAGATTTAATACAATTAAAAAAAGAACATCGACTGGCCTTTACATTATCAAATTATGTAGATCTATTACAAATGCTAAAAAAAATCCTATCTAGGAAGTTCTTAATTTTTAATACACCCTGAATCTATTATAACATCAAAAATTAAAATTAAAATAAAATACCAATCGTCGACATATCAACCCTATTATTTTAGACGCATGAAACCTGCACATAACAATTTTTGGCCTGAGCATTTAAAACGACAAAATTGATATTAAATCTTTCATTGAAGCAAGGAAACCCCTTAGGAATTAAATAGTGCACCGCTCTCACTTTTTTCTATTAAGATTATCCCTATAGGTTTGCAATTTGCATGAGGAGGCTAATGATTTACAATATCATGACATCCAACTTTGACTAGATAATATCACCTGCTACTTTGACAGGGGCGCATACAGGATTTTAGAAAGGGGGAGGGGGCAGCATAAACGTTAAGTACTGAAACGGCATGTGCATTTGCGAATACGCATGCAGCATTTCCCCTATTTTTTTTTTAGTTTAGGAGTCCACCAAAACTCAGGCAAAAGGGAGGGGGGGCCCGGGGGTGGGTGGGAGGGGGGGGCAGGAACACATGAACTCCCCCCCCCCCCGACCCCCCCGACTTGTCTTTGCATGTTCGAGAATCTGAATGGCTCTAACTGTCAGCTGTCAGTGAGAACGGCCGTCAGTCAGCGCTATTCTCGGACTAGTCCTTGTCAATCAGCTGAACTATTTGGTTGGCAACAAGTCTATGTTCAAACTAAGATATTTATGCCCAATTTTGTTGACAGCGCACAGATGCAAGCGGTCTTCCAGGCCAATTGTGACTATTGTCTAAAATGATCATAGTGATGCTCGTAATTTACAGGAGGGTCAATTATTGTGCAAAGCAAAAGAGTCAAGACCAAGTGGCAAGTCCAAGTCACGTTACTCGTTAGATCTAAAATCAAACTAGTCTCTTTACTTGCAGTGGAGTTGTTCTGGCATTGATAAACTAACATTGAGGGAACATCACAAAAATTAATTATGGGAAAAAAGACAAAGAATACCTGTAATCCTGTAGACTGAGCTAATGTTTCCACAAAATCGAAACCGAAACATTAGGTTATTCCCGAAAGTTGCAAAAAATACAGGCAGTAGACTGAGCCTCCCGAGCATCGGGGGTAGGGAAGCCCCTCCACATTTTCTCTGATCTGGAACGTTTTGTGCACTTCCAATGACAAAATAAAAATCGATGACTGTTCAAAACTCTATGAAAAGCTTCCATACCTGTCTGGATAAATTGTCCTCCATTTTTGTCAGCTAAAACAACCCAAACAGTGTTGCATCTCTTCTGAAGTTCGTCGTCCACGTTTGGGGAAACTCCGTTTGATGACGTCATCAATCGGGGGGAATTCCCTTGGTTTCGGTTTTGTTATCCGGTAGATGGCGCCAAAAGAGAAGCCAATCTTTTTTTATATACGGCAATGTTATAATATTAATTATATGAGACGATACGAATTAGAAAGGGAAATAAGAAAATGAGTGTAATTAAAAAGATAATTGTATAACAATCTTTTAAGTTTTTTGGTGCTTGACAACATGTTACTTAGCAACAAGTGACCATTGGTGTCCCTTAGCAACGCCACTGTTTTCATTAGCAACGGGATTTTAGAAGAGTTAGCTGATAAGTTATGGTTGCTCCCGACTAAAATGGATTATAGACAGTCAGCAATTATCTGTGAGAAACAATCAGTGTCTGTATTTATATTTTAGAGCATTTATTATTGCAAACATGACTGACCAGCCTACGACGTCTGTGGATTCTCCTTTGAATACCCCCAAAATTCGAGGAGAACTCAAGCAAGTCTCCCAGTTTTGGGAGAAACAAAAGCATGACCAGGAGTTAGCCTACAAGTAAGTTTTGGTTTATCTTTTCTTAACGATTATGAATGTACATCATCTTAGGAAATCAAGTTCATATATTTCCGTAACTGGCCCAGGCCCTTACAACACCATTAATCCATTAACGGAGGTTCACCACTTTTTGGACAGTCACCAATTTTCGGACACTTGCACCCCACTTGCACAAATTTCTCAAATGATTGACCTGAATAACAATTTAACCCCTTGCTGACGGCACAAAATGGGGTTTTATGAAATGAAATGGGTACTAGATTTTTCACTTTTATATCTTGAGATTCTATCACAGTATTACATGATAAAGTCTTATACCATTGTGCAGCCCATAACATAAGGACTTGGAAAACATAAATCTATTTTTAATTTCTGTTGCCATGGTAACCATAGCACGTTTTAACAAGCAGTCCCTTTCCTGAAAAAAGCCTTTTTTTACTGCCTTTTTTCAATAAAATTGCCAAAAATCAGAACAAATATTAATTTTAGACAAAAACTTTGAATTTAAAGGGGCATTCTCGTCCGTGAGTTCACTGAGATAAGTCCGCCGACGTTAGCCTAGCAACAGGGTCACTGGCGACGTGTTTTGCCCTTTCAGAACGTAATAACGCGACGTCATTGGTCACGTCGCGAATTTGGCGCGGCGGTACGGGAGTTACAACTCATCAAAAAACGTTGGTCTCATGGACGAGAATGTCCCTTTAAAAGTTGTTCCTCGTGTAATTTCTCATCATTTGATACTATTCTTTGCGAAATATTTTAATTCTTTTGTGTATTTCCTGTAGAGAGTTCTGGGGATGTTGTGGCCCTAAAATCATGGAATTTCCCTAATTTACAGTCATTTATGATGATATACATCATCTTTTTGATGAAAAATAGAATTCATCTAAGGAAAATAATCAGATAGATAGTAAAAATGAAAGCACAAAGCGTTCAGGGTCTCTTTAAAAGGTTTTAGGCAACATTGCTCAAGAAATACTTTAGATAATTGACCATAACTCTAAAATAATGGTTTTTATGGGAAGCCATCTTGGAAATGGCTCAAAATGGTCAATTCCCGACCATTTTCCAGTCTGGTAGTATGAATGAAATATGGCTGTAATAAAAATTATATACATGCAAAGATAATTAAAAAGTGCAATATTCTGTAGATATAATAGTGTTCCACACATTGAAATCTGTTGAAGTGAAAAAACTGGTAATTAGAATTTCAAAAAAAAACCATTTACACCTAAAATATTAAGATTTTTATTAGGGAATTGAGGGGCCCCATCAATAAAGTCCCGAAATTACTAAAGGAACCCCCTATTAAGAGCTCACAAAATTCATATAGAGGACTCCATTGGAAGCGATTCAGCTCCTGATTGCTGTATAAACTTGGCGGTAACCATGGACTCGCGGTTGCTAAGAACCGCACTAGGCTCGGAACCTCCTATGACGTCATCCGAGAGCTGTGACGCACTTCCGCCCACCTCTCCGGACTGCAAAGACGTTGCCAAAAAGGTTTAGTCGGATTCTTTCGCTTGGATTAATGTAATGAGCCAGCGCGTGACCACAAGAATTTGCAAGAAGTGCGACAAGAGTGTGGGGAAGTGCCTTTGCAAAAAATCTTGGAAGAAATCGGACGAACAGACGGAGATTAAGATGTCTGACACCAACGGCGAGGAAGGGGCAGCTGGCGGCTCCCCCCAACCTCCGAGTGACAACGCGGCGCTAGCCCGCAGGATTCAAATGCTCGAAGAAGCACTTCGTGAGAAAGGTGGCCGCCGTAAACACAAGAAGCAGAAAGCAAGTTCAACATCTAGTTCATCTTCCTCGAGTAGTGACTGTTCGTCTCAGGGTTCATCGACAGAGGATGAACCGGAAAGTCCGCACCGTCGGAGCCGACGCAGGGCACGCAGGGACGGGTGCTTCGGGAGGAGGCGTACCGGGAAAAGCCGTCTCAGGAGATCGGCTTTCAACCACCGCCAGTATTTGAAGAAAGGTGAGAAGGTGAAGAGCACAGATAAACTAATGTCGTGTAGTTTGCAGAGCCTCAGGGATCTCTACATGGAGGGCTACGAGGTAGGGGGTCTCATCAAGCACCTGGTCACCTTGGCGGAAAAGATCGAAACAAAGTTCTACAGGCCCGAATCTCTGATCGACTACGACACGTCGGTCAGGACGTGGGCGGCCGAACAGGGGATTGACAAGTTCGGAGATGTGAACTACTCCCTTGTCATGCAGGATCTTGGCTTCGACGCGGCCACTTATAACAAAAAATGGTGGCCAAAATCAGCGGCAAGATCCATGGTGCCAGACAAGTGCTGCTTCAAGTTTAACAAGTCCGAGGGCTGCACCAATGCCAAGTGCGGCTACACCCACGCTTGCTCCTCATGTGGGTCCGAAAACCACGGACTGTCGTCATGCAAGAAACCAAAGTCGTCTCCAAGTCAGTCGAGCTACAAGGCTTAGGCCGCTCCAGAACTGCCTGCCGGTGTATCACTGGTTCCAAGCCTCAGGATTCCCATCGTTGAAACCATCCATGACCCGTTAGAGGACTCAAAAGTGGTGGGGGGGGGGGGATGAGGGGGGAGTACCAGGTGTTGTAGTTGGTTCGCTTAGGGACTCTGTCAGTAACGTGTCGGAAGCGTCAACTTTAATTTTTTATCCTCCTGTGAGCAGAGGGGGCAGGCAAGTTCTTGTATACAATGAATGTCAAGAGGGCACATGTAAGTGTGTGCATCTCATAGGTAACAACGTAGCTCAGTTGAAACCTTGTAGATCTGCAAGATTCTTGTTTGATGGAACCTGTACTCTGCCAGAAGGCGACATTGTTAAAATATGGAACGGTTTAGTTGATGGCTTTCGTCTAGTGGACGACAATTTTCAAGGAACCTACGAATGTGACAACTATAATTCTATCTTGGAGACCGGATTTAAGGGGGAAATGTCTGAACTACTGAAAAAGGAGATAGCGGAAGGGAAGGTTAGCTACTCTTTCAAGAAGCCGGCTTGTATCCATGCGTTGGGGGGGGTCCCAAAGAGCAACGGGAAATTACGCCCGATAACAGACTGTAGTAGACCCTTGGTGTACAGCATAAATAATTTCATGGACACAACTTGTGAAAAATTTCATTACAATTCCGTGAACACAGTTTCAGATATTCTAGAAGAAGGAGATTATATGTGTGTTACTGACATCTCTAGTGCGTACCGGGCAGTTAGTGTCCACCCAGAACACTCAAATTTTCAAGGCCTTAAGTGGGATTTCGGTGACGGGGATGTGTTCCTAAGGGACAACCGCTTGTGTTTTGGTCTGTCATGTGCCCCATATATTTTCAACCTGTTATCCAATTTAGTAGTAGATGTCGCATTGAGATCTGGTGTGTCCAGTGTAACAAATTATCTTGACGATTTTTGTATAGTAGAGAAAACTTTTGATGAATGTTACGAAGCGCAATGTACCTTGATAGGCATTTTACAACACATGGGGTTTGAGGTTTCATGGGACAAGTTGCTCGAGCCATCTAACGTGATTAATTTCTTGGGGATCGAAATTAACTCCATTTCAATGTCCCTCTCCCTCCCTATAGAGAAGGTTGTCAAATTAAGAAGTCATATAGAGTCGCTTGAGTCGAGGGATCGGATAAGTAAAAAAGATCTTGAGCAAATAGGTGGCCTAGTTTCTCACTGTGCCACCGTCATCAGAGGGGGTCGTACGTTTAGCAGAAGGATATTCGAAATGCTAAGGGATTGCAAAATAAACAGCAGTGTAGCCCTCAGTGATGAGATCCGCCTGGACTTTGCATGGTGGAGGGAATTCTGTGGGGTGTTCAACGGCTCGGCTAAAATAGTGAAGAGGGCGAAATCTTGTTCATAACTTCGGACTCCTCGTTGTTTGGTTATGGTGCTTGGTGCGGGGATGATTGGGTCTTCTCTCCTTGGGAACAAGGGACAAGTGTTTTGGATATTCATGGCCATTTGGGCCAGGTGCCAGCCTACAATCCCCACCCGTGCAACATAAATGTTTTAGAGTTATGGCCAGTACTGGAGGGCATTAAAAGGTGGGGTCCGGCTGCAGGTAACTCAACTGTGGAGATTGTAACTGACAACACACAGGTGTTGTACATGATTAACAAGGGTAGAAGCTCGAATAGGGTGTGTATGGGCTGGTTAAGGGAAATTTTCTGGCTCTGTTTTATTTTTAACATTGATGTATTCGCCTCTTATATAAATACAAATGATAACCATTTGGCTGATGCCTTATCTAGGATTGATGATTGTTCTAAACTGTCAAAAGCTATCGGTATTATGGAGAGGGATCTAATGTGCTGCTCTAATTTCTTAACCAGATCCATCACTGGAGGAGCTTCAGACAAAGGCTGAATTTTTGGTAGAGAATTCATGTTCGACGCGTACCAAGTCGACAAGGGATTCACAAGTTAACTGCTATTTGGACTTTTGTGCGAAATATGGTTTTAAAGTGATGAACCCTTCTGACGAACAGTTAGTGTTGTACATATCATATTTGTCAAACCACATGGTGTATAATTCAATAACCAATTACTTGTCAGGCCTTGCAATGTACTTAAAATCTTTAGGCGGCGAGGGTGTTAATTACTCAAGTTATATTGTCAAGGCGGCCTTAAAGGGAGTGAGGCGCCTGAACCCGGGGGTAGAGGTAAAGCTGAATCACTTACTGTTTCATGTTTAAAAAATATTTTTAATGTTGTTAACCCAATATTTCAAGAGGATCTGTGTTTTTGGTCTTCGCTTACGCTGGGGTTTAGATGTTTGTTGCGAAGCTCGAATCTGTTTGGTGCTCACGCACTGAAAGTTAAGCATGTTCAGGGCTTGACAAATCGGGTGTCCAGTGGCCCAGGACCACCAAAAAGTTGTACTGGGCCACTGAAATGAGTGCCCGAGTTGCCCAGTGGGCAACCAGAGTCAAGGTTGAAAATTTGGGTTTGAAAATTATAAATATAGACCTTTTACCCCTTAATCCATGGAATCAATGTATATGTCATCTATATATTTTATATCATTCTCTTCAAACGTTACGGGGCAACCACATTTTATAGCTGGGCAACCAATTTCTGGGCTCAAGTTGCCCAGTGGGCAACCAGGTTTCAAATTGATTTGTCAAGCCCTGATGTTAAATTTACTCCTCAAGGGATGGTGATTACAATTGTTTCATCCAAAACCAATCAGTTTTTGAAGGAGGGTAATCAAATTGTGGTTAGGAGGAATTCAAATTCGTCGTTATGCCCAGTTTATTGGGTGGAAGAATTAATTAGAGTTAACAATTTATTGGACAACGACTTGTTGTTCCAACGGCTTGTTTCGGGCAAGCTTACCCCTTACCTGGTAATTTCTCTAGCCACAGTATGCGTAGAGGTGGTACTTCCCATATGTACTCCCTTAAATATTCACTTAGGGACATTAAAGACAGGGGGGGGGTGGTCTTCCAATACTGTCCTAGGTTATATACAGGAAGATGTTAAACAGAAATTTTCTAAGGACATTTTATTCTCTTCAACCGTCGTATAATTCTGTCGGGCTGGGTGTGTTTGGAGTTGTTGTACCGTTTAGCTCAATATATTATCACTTCACCCAAACCGACTTCATGTTCTCTCTGCGTTATAGCACAGTCTTATGGAAGCGATTCAGCTCCTGATTGCTGTATAAACTGGGCGGTAACCATGGACTCGCGGTTGCTAAGAACCGCACTAGGCTCGGAACCTCCTATGACGTCATCCGCGAGCCGTGACGCACTTCCGCCCACCTCTCCGGACTGCAAAGACGTTGCCAAAAAATTTTTGTAGAGGATGTGTATCGTTCTCGATGTGAGCCCCATTAGGGGTTTTTTTGTTTGAGTTGTTGTACCGTTTAGCTCAATATATTATCACTTCACCCAAACCGACTTCATGTTCTCTCTGCGTTATAGCACAGTCTTATAGTAAAAATTATCATCTATTGGGAAGGACATCATATTTGCTACATTTATTTCAAAATATAGCATTATGGTATGAAAATCATAGATTCTGTGGTCTAAATAGTGACCATCGATCATATATGATCGATTTTCTATGGAGCCGTCAGGAAGGGGTTAAAAATCTCAAAAAATACTTATGATAGAGCTAAATTAGGCTAAGGGATATTACCTGACAGGTTGATGTTATCAAAATACCTTAATCATATTGCTAAAAAGGTTGGACAAATAAGCATCACGCGTCCGTCACGTTGTGTCATTACCGGGAGTATTTATTACCCATCGTGCATCAGTGGTCAGTACAGATTCCGTTTACGCTGGTCCGCGCTGGTCGCGGCGGGACACAACATCTCTTTCTTTTTTCTTTGGTTACTATGTCACACAATAAAGGTTCTTTTAAAGCACTTAAGCGCAACAGTGTGCATCTTGCCTAACCATCATACAGGTTTTAATACAACAAAATGTCTTTGCCGATCACATAGAGTAGAGACTAGAGGTGCCAGTTTTCGCGCATTGCTAGTTTCCGCGCATTTTGTGCATTTTTATGAACGCATTTTTTCTGTATGTGTCAAATAGGTCATTTTCTACTCCCTGACGGAGAAGTAGATGTTAAAATAGATTATATTTGAGATTTGTATGACATTTCATGTTTTTTTAATGTATTCTACAGGCAAAATTATTTCTTAGGAGTCCTCACTATTTGGGATGTGGCGAGAGCCTTATAAAGTTATGATATTTTTATAAAAAATCATAAAATCAACTTTTTTGAATAAAAATATTACGTTCATAACCAGCACCATAGTATCATTTCTAGTTTGAAGTCATATTTCATCATTTAGATATGAGAAAAGAAGGTTTTCGATCAGGGTACAAAGTGTCAGTTCCTTTTCACTGTAACACTGTTTGCCTTTTTTTACCCCTCTTTTGCCTGTTTTCTCCTCTTAAATGTACTATATAATGCATAATTCTGTTCAAGAATAACCTTTAAACCATTCCAAATACTTCTTAACCCTGTATTCACCTCTGGTTCTCTAAAAGGCAAACAGTGTTACAGTGAAAAGGCAAACAGGCTGTGTAAATACAAATCATTTCATGCAAATCTCCCTGTGATCTCATTTACATATCTTATCACTTCAGTGGCAAAAGACAACTAATGTTATGCAATTCCACATGTTTCCCCTCATAAACCCAACCAAAGAGGTGAAAATCCACCCCCTGTTATGAAAGGTTATGTAATCCCCCATGCCTGCACCAGGGGGAGGTGGAAGAGAAATTTGCATGAAATGATTTGTATTTACACAGCCTGTATGCCTTTTCACTGTAACACTGTTTGCCTTTTAGGCGAATACGGGGTTAAAAAATAATTGAACTGGTTTAAAGGTTATTCTTGAACAGAATTATGCATTATACACTACATTTAAGAGGAAAAAATAGGAAAAAGAGGGTAAAAAAGGCAAACAGGGATACAGGAATACAGTGAAAAGGAACTGACGCTTTGTACCCTGATCGTTTTCACCCCTATTTTAGAAAATAGACCCCTGCGTGAAAACCAATGACATAAAACCAGGCTGTTGCCAGTTTTCACGCAATTTTCCGTCATATTTTTCCGAAATTTTCCGATTTTTCCACGTTTTTCCTCACAAAAACATAGACCACATTATTTACAGATTGTCATATACTTTAAAAAGATATCACTGACCTTAAAATTACCCAAGATTTGATGCCTGTATCAGTTTTTGTCTTTTTTCCAGAGGAATTAATGCCCCTCTTATTATCCAAAAAATGCACAAATAAGACGCATTATTTGCTTTGCCACTATCTTTTCTGGATTTAAGTTCTTCATGACAACAAATCATTCCTAAAGTCGATATTATTCATGAAATAGACAACCATTGATTACTTTAAATACAGTTATTAATAGAAAGGTATCTTCTCATGCACCATTGATGATTTTTAAAAATTTTTATCATTTAATTAATTTTTAATGAAAGATTCGGATCTTATGCGCGAAAACTGGCTACATACTGCGTGAAAATAGGCTACAGTGCGCGAAAACTGGCTACAGGACCTCTAAAAGTATATGAGCATGATACCTCACCAAAAAATCAGATTTTGATATTTTTTTGCATTGATATGTTCACCGACTTTATTTCACTTAGTATAGATACCAAATGGTGAAATATATTGATTTTATCTCTATAAATTCTATTTATATTGAATTTAACGCCTTAGTGCGCGAAAACCGGCACCTCTACTCTACAGTAATAAATTTTTATTACAACTGGCTTATGATGTATCATAGTCTTCAAACCTTTTCGGCATTACGTTACACGAGACGGTCTTACTTTTACAGGACTTGGCGCGGCTATTACAGGAATTGGTTTGGCCGGGCTACTAACACTCTTTTGCTCGGAAACCTCTGTTTCTACTACTGGGTTAGGCTGCTGATATTTCTTAACCTGCAAAGTATTCCTATCATAGCGAACCCCTCCCTCGCTTTCTACAGTAACCTTACTCCCTGCTCTCACAACTACCTGGTAGGGCTCAGGAATAAAGGGTGTTTGTAATTTGTTCTTTACCCTATCTCTTTTCAAAAGCACACTGTCGCCTGGCTGAATGTCAGAAAAAGTCGCATTACGTCTCTCGTCAGCCCTAGCCTTTGACATACCTTTCTGTTCTGCGTCTCGGTCTCGTGTCTCCCAGTTAGCTATCTCAGGTCTAAGCTGAGGAATCTTAGTCTTGATTTTCCTGTTAAACAGTAACTCGGCTGGACTTTTCCCAGTTGTGGCATTGGGAATGGCACGATAAATCGTCATGTACTTCAAAATTTCTTTCTTCCAATCCTGTCCCGAGGCGTGAGCAATTCTCATGCGCTTCTCGAGCGACTGGTTTTGTCTCTCTACTTCCCCATTTGCCTGAGGCCATCTTAGCGTGACCCTATGGTGTCTAATACTATTTTCCTTTACATAGTTTGCGAACACGTCAGATACAAATTGTGGCCCGTTATCCGAAGATATGCTTTCGGGCAAACCGTGTCTCACAAACACCCTTTCTAAAGCTTCTACAGTCTTTTCAGCTGTGGTCTTTTTCATGATTTCGCACTCATAATAGTGACTGTAGTAGTCAATAATGACTAAAATCGACTCTCCTGATGGGAGAGGACCTAGAAAATCTATGGCTAGATGTTGCCAGGGACAGGTTGGCATAGTAGTGGTTCTGATCGGTTCTGGTGGATCGGGTCTGCTCGTAATTTGGCACCCGTGACATGCTTTCGCATATTTCTCGGCATCTTTCTCCATGCCAGGCCACCAGACTTTGGTTCTGAGATTCTGCTTTGTACCCACGACCCCTAGATGACCCTCGTTAGCTAACGCTAATAATCTCGGTCGTAATTTCTTTGGTACAACTATTCTCGTTCCCCTAAGAACCAACTTTCCGATCACGCACAATTCCGTGCTAACTGCTTGCCGCATAAAGCTTATTTTCCCAGTCGTCCCACTTACATGTCTTTATATGCTCTCGTATGTCAGTCAGCTCTTCGTCATCCGCAGAGGCTTCTTCGACCTCGCGTGTAGTCATCACGCATGGAGTAGCGTTAACTGCTACAAATCTAACGTACGCCTCGTTCTGTTCTCCCTCACTACTACCTTTGCTACCTGTCTTTAAAAGTCTGGATAGAGGGTCGGCAATATTCGTCTTTCCCGGAATATGGTTAATTTTAAATTTATAGGGCTGCATACGCAAAACCCATCGCTCTATCCTAGCACAAGGTCGTGAGCGCACTGAGTAAATAACCTCCAGCGGTTTGTGATCTGTCAGAAGATCAAACTCTATCCCATAAATGTACGGATGAAATTTCTCGCATGCCCAAACTAAACCTAGCACTTCCTTCTCAGTCTGAGAGTATCTACATTCTACGTCGCTAAGGCTCCTACTGGCATGTGTGATAACTTTGTGATCCTGGCCCTGCACCTGAACTAACACGGCTCCAAGACCAACGGGACTCACTTCCGGCAATAACTTTCGTCTTAGCCTCTGGGTTGTAATACCCCAACATTTCTGAACTGGCTTAAAGCTCTTTCAGCTTTTTGAACGATTTCTTTTGCTCCTCGCCAAACACAAATGGTTCGTCCTTCCGAGTGAGCCTTCTCAGTGGTTCTGCCACCGTCGCTAAGTCTGGGATATATCTACCACAATAGTTCACCAGCCCTAAAAAGCTCCTGACTTCAGTCACCGTCTCTGGTTCCCTACTGTCGACTACTGCTTTTACCTTTTCGGCTGTCATATTTATCCCCTTGTCCGTCAGTTTGTGTCCTGCGAACGTCATTTCAGATACAAAGAACTCCACCTTGTCTGGGTTAGCAGTCATCCCACTGTCTCTCAGTCGTTGAAATACTTTTGTCAACACTTCATAATGTGTGGCCACATCGGGCGTGTGCACCACCACATCGTCTGATAAATTGACTACCCCTGGGATACCCTGCAACACATTCCTGACTATCCGCTGGTACACCTCACTAGCTGTGCTAATTCCGAAAGGCAGTCTCTTATACCGGTATAACCCAGTATGCGTTATGAATGTCATCAAATTTCTGGACTCGGGCTCTAACTCTACCTGGTGATATCCCCACTTCAAATCTATCTTGGAAAATACCCTGCTCTGGGACATGTCCTGGATTATCTCGTCTATGCTAGGAATGGGCTGTCTTTCCCTAATGATTGCCTCATTAACCCGTCTCAAATCTATGCATAGTCTGATATCCCCATCCACCTTGGGCACTATAACTACCGGACTAACCCACTCAGTCGGTTCCTCAACTGGCTCAATAATATCCTTCTCTATCAGCAAATCTATCTTCTTCTCTAGCGCTTTTCTCAACCCAAAAGGTGTACGTCGAAATGGCTGCGCTACTGCCCTAACGTTAGGGTCGGTCCTGAATCCTACCTGATTCCCTTTTAACTTACCTAGCCCTGTCAGAACATCTTGGTTCTCCTGTCTTACTTTCTGTCTCAGATTCTCCCTATCTAGCTCACCCTGAACACTATTTATGTCTAGTCATATCTTCAGAACTCCTAGCTTCTCTGAGGTTTTCCTACCTAGTAAAGGTTTCCCCTGATCTTCTATCACTACAAAATCTGCTGTGGTTGTCCTACCACCCACTACTACTTCGGCTTCGAAGCTACCCGCTACATCTAATGGAACATCAGAAGTATAGGTAAACAATTTCTTGTCAGACAAACTAGATTTACAAACAATTTTCTCAGTCTTACATTTTTCCCACATTGCACGATCAATGATTTCTGTGTCTGAACCAGAATCAATAATGAAATCAATCTGATCACCACCAAAAGTTACAGGCATAGTATCAGTTTTCTCATTTGGACACACAGAATTTACATGAAATGCATAGGATTCGTTGTCGTCTTCAAGGTCTTCTTCGGCCATCTGTCGCACCCGCCCGTGACTTCTCCCTTGCACGGGAGTCTTGTCTTTCTCGTCACGACGCCCTGATTAAGCTTTACATCTGCTTTCAAAATGACCGACATTTTTACAGAAATTACATGTCTTACCCTTCGCGGCACATCGACTTTCCCCTGCGTAATGACCTATGTACCCACAGTCCCAACATTTTACGCCACTGCCCTTAACCTTGGGTTTACCACCAACCTTGGGCTTTTCGGCTACTTTATTTACAGGGCTGGACTCCTTCGAGGTCATAACCTCGACCTGAGACTCTACAGCCTCAAACATAGCTGCTACTTTCAATGCTACCGCTAAGGTCAAATTGTCACCCTTTTCTAACAATTTTCTACGTAAGCGATCATCACGACATTTATTAACAATTTGATCACAACTTTGGTCATCACAGGATTGTCCGTACCCACAACCTGTTGCAGCTTTCCTCAGCCTGCTTACATACTGTGCGATAGTTTCACCTTCATTTTGAACAGTTTTACGAAACAAATGTCTTTCATACTTTTGGTTTACCGGCATAATGAAATAGGTGTTGAGCGCGTCTACAGCGCGTTCCCAGTCTTTGGGTCCTCCGTTATTTGGCAGAGTCTTAAACACCTCACGCACCTCGGCTCCAGCGACGTACAGCAACAAAGCTCGTCTCTGCGCCTTGTCATCACGCGCCGGTTCCACGAACAAACCCTTGCTGTCTGCGTGCGCCTCGAACTCCTCCAGGTATGCCTGCCAATGTAGAGAAATGGTTGACGCGTCACCTGACACATCAACGGCTTTCATGCCCCAAACGTCCGATAACTCTACCGCCATGTTGCAAAATCAAGTCACAGTTATGGCACTGACTCCCCCTTTCAAACAGCAAACTCACACCTAATTTCTTCATTTCAGTCCAAATCGTCACTCCTCCTTATTCTTTAGTCTCCAAAGTTTCTCCTCGTCGCCAAATGACAGGTTGATGTTATCAAAATACCTTAATTATATTGCTAAAAATGATTGGACAAATAAGCATCACGCGTCCGTCACGTTGCTGGACCCTAATCCTTAGGCTGATATCAAGGTCTCATCTCCCCTAGCATTCACTGATGATTGGAAATCTTCATAACAAGAAACACGAAACTAATTGAATTTTTCCTTATTTTCTAGTATTAGAAAACATGAGGTGATATTCTGGGTTCATGCCTCAATTGCTTCCTGTATTCCCCTCTAGGCGAGAACATCGCCACTTGTCTGACCGGCTGGTGCAGCTGGCAGTGGAGCAGGAGTTGTCGCGACAGGAGTCAGAGAAGCTCAAGGATCTGCTCCAAGAACTTGAGGACATCGACACAGCACCAACTGGATCAAGCCTGAGTGATGTCAAGCATGTCATCCAACGACATGCCTGTGTGGAGCAGTGCCGCCGGAAAATTGAGAAGCTGGTCAGGGTAAGATACAGAGTTTGTTTATAGTTTAGATCAGTATAAAAGAATTGATGACTTGAAGCTTTACTTTAGGTATACAAGCCATGCACTAGAGTGTTTCTAAGATCAAAGCCACAAAAGTCTGTCAAGCCATCCCACTGTTTCCCAAATTGATTTACTTATAGCAATATTTTGTCAGCAATATTTTCAATTGGGAATTCCTCCCCTGTTGAATTAGAAAATACTTCCTTTAGTTTTTCAATTATGGTTATTATGACTGGGGCTCGCTTGGATGCTATTCTCTAATTGTTAAGATGTGGTTGTTTCTAATCTTTAGAAATCTGCCCTCAATCGTCATGCTGCCCCTGTGGAGTTGGCGAACTATCGGGCGGACATCCAAAGAACCAGTGCCCATGACCTGGCTGTTGCAAAACTTAAGGAGAAAAAAAGGCTTTTGCATCAACATGCACCTGCTCCTGGTAAGGTTTTGGCAAATTTTCCTACCACAGAATGATGCAGTTTAAAATTCACACATTTTGTCCACAAAACAGGGTCCCCACATCACAGGAAAACGGGCAAAATGGCAAAAAAACAATCAGGAAAAATACAGGGAATTTGACTGAAATTTGAGTGGGCAATATAATAGAAGTTTTGCCATTACTATATAAATCTTAATATTTAATCACTGAATATTCAAATTTACTGTCAAAAATGGTAATACATACTCAAACTCTTACACTAGGTTTTCATGTTTCCAAGCAACACATACAGCCAAGAAACAAACTATACTTAAGCTTTCTCGGCAAACTTCCCAGAATTCCTCTTGGTTCAATCTGCAGGGACACTGAAATACACAAAGACAGCTAAGGAGAATCAGTATTAGGTCTACCACATAAGCCAGAACTAAAGGCTAGTGGGAAAAAAAGTAAAATGCTTGTTTGGGCTGCATTTTGCAGGAACTTGGGCAATCACTTATGGGTTCTGAGGAAAAAAGTCCAATTTGGCAGTGTTTTTGTACTCTTCACCTTGTTCATCTGTTAACCCAAGAGGGCAGTTAAGATCTGTCATAACCATACTGTGCACGATATATGATATAAATATAAACTGCATAGTCTGTCATATAATTCATAAGTCATCTTGGGCAAAACTATTAATTGGGATAAAAAAGGCAAGAAAAAATGTAATACCACTTACCAAAGAGGCTGCCTCATTGAAACCCCTAATGTTCATTCCTGATTTTTCATTTCATTATTTCATTATTCCCTTTGTTCAAGGCGGACACTATTCCATCTCACATAGGGCTCTTGACAGCCCTTCTGGCAATGGAGGACCCCATTCACCTGCCATGTCATCCTACCGACAGCTGGACCATTCTGGACCCTCTACTTCCGCTGTGCAACACGATTCGTCCCAGAAGATGTACCATGTGAGCAGCAGCAGCAACTATGGCTTTGACGATAACAAACTGAGAAAGATGGCCGTCAGCTCCTCTCTTTGGGGTCGTGGCGCCTCAGCTATAAAGCCCAAGGAAGACACAAATGGACATTCAAGGCATCATCCTACACCAACTAATGGGCATGATCTTCTGGACACGAACTTGACGCCAAGTGAAGAACGCCTGTTTAACCAGAAGAAGAGAGCTAGTGTAAGTTAAAGTATTATTGGAAGGTTGTTTTAGAAGTGCGATTATTTATCAATCTATGTTTGTATGATTATAAATAATACCAATCTATAATGCTGGCTGATAATATTTTCCTTTTTTTTCTTCAAAGAATTTATCATATTGTACCTATAAAAGAAGAATGAAACAAACTTTTGAAGGTTGGCATTATAGTTAGAATTCAAAAATGGCCCACAGATGACCTGACTAAACAAATCACTAAAGGAACAAGATCAAATATTTCATTTGTTGCGTCAAGAAATTAGATTTATAGATATATACCAACACATATAATGGGCTTTTGTAATCATTCCCCTAATTTTTCAGAAGCATAACCAAAAGTGATCATTACATTGCACATTATGTAGCTTTTGGAAATAACACCCTTTTGCAACGAACCACAATATTTACCCTAACGGTTAACACAAAATGCTTCATATGAAAAACTTGGGATGCAATGGTGTCCAGTCTGTATTCGTAAGCTCATAGTTTGTTGGTCTCTAAATTGCATCCCATGGGGACCCGGGTTGGAGGCTCCTTCTGGAGCCTGCTGGGAAGAATGCATCCCCAGCAGCCCCTTGCTGTCTGTAGAAGGTGACAAATGGGGAGACTTGACTCGTTAGCTCAGTTGACAGAGTTCCCGCTCTGCAGTCTTGGAGGTCTTGGGATTTAACTCTGGCCGAGTCACACCAAAGACTTTAACAATGGCAGTGGCTACTGCTAGCCTGGCACTCAGTATGAAGTAAGAACCACGAAACATAACTGGTTGGCTTGGTGTCAGTATAATAGGACTGGATGGGATATTGGCCTATGACACCATATCTCAATGTGGCAGCACTATAAAGAGGGCAATGGCTCCCACTGGTACAAATAGGCACTTCATCTAATAGATTCTGTCACAGTCCCTGTGACATAAAACCAGCTGAAAAGCATTACCTTGTGCAGTCTGGACATACTGAAGGAATGGCCAGATATTATATTACCTAAACAAACAAACTCTCAATTGCAGACTTAGCACTGTGTTCAGAGTATCATGTTTCTTTTCAGCTGGCCTCTGCATCAATGGGCCATTACCATCCTCTCGGTCTGAAACCCAGAAGCAGTGATGTGTAAGTGAATTGATATTTTCTATGTTGGTTAATCTTTTTCTGACTTTAGAGATAACTGATAAAAGAGAGCATAGTACCACAGACATTTTGGTTAGATGGTACCTAGTTTCTGGATCTGATAGATCTATAATTACTTGCAATTCAGACAATTTTAGACATGGCCATGTGAATCAAAATTCATATCTCTTTTCATGATTTGGAAATTTTTGGTGTAAGTTAGGGCTTTGAGGCTTTATTGCTTATCTAAAATATGTCGTTTCATAGTTTTCTATTTTCTAGTCAGTGGTAACACTTTGTTTCTATTATTTGCATCTTAATTACATATATATTTATACAAGTTGTTGCTTAAATATTAACTTCTCTAAGACATTATTTGGGAAATCATTATTATGGTACTGTTTCCTCTAATTTAGAAAAACCCTGTCCAGAGCATCAATCACTCGTCACAGTGACTCCCGGTCAATGCGTCGTCGTACGTTGGCTATGGAGTCACTACTGCACCAACTCTATGAGCACCGAGCAGCTCAGCACAGCATCCACCCCAAGGACCTGCTCAACTGCAAGTATGTCAGAATGAATTATTCTTAGTGTTAGTTAGGGCTTTGAGGCATTATTGCATATCTAAAGTATGTCATATCAACAAGTTTTCTTTCTCCATAAGGCTTTAAATATAGCAAATTTAATAAACATTTACTATACACAGGGGTTTCAAATCAAGGGGGATTCAAGTAAATGTCAAGGGATTCCAACTAACAGGAGGGAATTCCAATAAATCAGAGGGGTTACAAATGACAAGTTTTGTGGTATAGATGGGAAGTCCCAATATCCCATGGCAAATCAAAGAAAAGGTTGTGTCCATTTTCACTATTTCATAAACATAAGAAATGGCTGTTTCCTGGTCACTCTAGGCACCCACAACTAAAATGTTTATCAAAATTTCTATATTTGGGCCTTGTGAACTGAACCATCATGAGCCTGTTTCTGACTCTAGAGTATGTAACAAAAAGAGCTCTATTAGAAATATAGTAACGCATTTGTGCCACTATCCAAAGAGCCTGCCTATCTATGCGTCCAGCTTAAGATTATGAGTGTAACCAGGGGTCTAAATTAACTTTTCTGGCTGTCAGCCTGGACATACTACAATGTATTACAGGTGTGAGGATTCCGGGCTGATTTTAATAAAATTTTCTCAAAATTTGTCAGCCCTGGTTCAAAACTATCAGTATCGGCCTGGGGCTGACGGGCTGACGTTAATTTCTAACCCTGGGTAACATCACTTATGACAAAGGGGGGATGGGGCGGTCTAGTTGTTAGCATGTCGGCATTGCACAAGGCCTGGCTGGGTTCAGTTCCCAGTGCTGCTACTTAGGCCACTTTATCTTGCTGTCATTTCCATCCCCATAGATACAATCATAAAATCACGACCCCACATGGGCTACTAAAATATTACTAAAATTTTAATAGCCCAGCAATTAGTGTTAACCCTTTCAACGGCAACCAGGACCACTAAAAACCACTAGTCGCCTTTAAGCTCTAACAATCATCATCATCATGTATATTACCCCATGGGGGTTTAGGGGGAAGAAGAGGCCCCTAGGAGCCCCTGCTGATTGTATAAGGCGACGATTGGGGGGACCCAGCACTGACCAAGTGGTTCTATGGGTTCAATTCCTGGTTGGTGCTGGGTTCACTAAGAGATGAGGTACAGCAAATATGATTTCTGGATTTTGATCCCCTGCTGTTTGCCCAACCTGTCACCTTCATCTCAAAGATACGATCACCAAAGACAGAATTTGCCCTAGTTTTTTGCCTTGAAAATGACCCTGGCTGTCAGTATGGCATAAAATTTCTATCAATCATTACTTATAATAATCACTTGTTGCTCATATAGGTATCTGCGCCTGACCCCATCTAATGTTGCTCAGCTGGAGGAGCAGTGTCATGACCTTGGCCGTGACCCAGGACTTCACGCTCACCTGACGGAACAGCAAATCGTCGATCACTTTGAAAACCTGCCCCCGCCTGACCACACCCACCACTGAGGGATACCCTGAAGGAAGTTCAATTGAAGAGCAATCTCTTCCCCTTAGTTACCATTTTTTAATTTGTTGACAAATGTTTCACAGAACTGATTATCCCTAACTATGCTAATAATACTAAAGTGCAAGTGAAAAGTAGTTCAGTAAATAGTATTTACTTCCTACAAAAGTATTTTGCTAATGCCAACACCCCATTGTATCCAGTCCATCTCAAAGACAAAGTCATGATTCCAGGAATTATTTTGACAAAAATGTTTTGTAAATCACAGATATGAAATCATAGACATACTGTTTTGATTAAGATGTCCTGTAAATTTTGAATATACAATAACTGAAGTAATGATATGTGATTATCCTACCAATTAATGTTTGTCATTAAGATCAACTTTACTTTCAATCATGCAAGC
The DNA here is from genome assembly GCA_936440205.1 of Lepidonotus clava. NCBI lineage: Eukaryota > Metazoa > Annelida > Polychaeta > Phyllodocida > Polynoidae > Lepidonotus > Lepidonotus clava. The sequence continues at coordinate 52,204,112 of OW387140.1, read as the reverse complement.
TGGAAATGGAATATTCATGTGAGATCAATTTTAAATGCTCCAGCCCGGTAGTTATGACTATGATCATGTGGATAGGTAAATTCTTAATGTTCCAACAAGTTATTCATCTGTATTGTATTACCAGATGGTGATTGTCACTAGGATCAAATATGTTTAAATTGGATATCCCTGTAATTAGATAATTATGTGAGTACAGCTCTGGGTATTTGTCCCAATTAGGAAGAGATCATCTAATCATATGAAGCTTAATTGTAACCTGATATGTGTATAAGAGTGCAATATCTACTTAACTGCCCCAAAACCTGAAATGTACTAGACATAATTTTATTAGAGTCTATTGTTTTAAACTGTGTTTGGCACTGGTCTGCCTAAACACAGGTATCATCTGTGTTACACTGCTGGCAGTTTGACACAATTCGTTTCATTTCTTTGATTATTAATAACTTTTTAAAGGAAATAAATTGAATCTTTCCCTTGCCATCATTTAAGGATGGGTCATACAAGTTATTTTCCCATGTCTATTTCATAAACTGCTAAGAATTGTTTTTCAATAAACCTTGTTTTTACCTTACATTTCTTGTCCTGATTGATGATAATTGAGTTAAGTCATAATGCATTACGTTTAGACAATCACAGGTAAATCATATAGAATGAAACACACCGGGCTACTTATGCGACTCCTGAGATTAATTATTCATTCCTAAGTTGGGTTCACCATTTTGGATAGGCAAGCCTAATCATATAACTCATGTATGTAGGACGAGGCTATGGTGTACTCTGTTCAGCGACCACTTCACAAATGACGGTTATGATGTCATAACCTTCTATGACAAGATCATGTGTGCCCAGGGGCACGGGGTGGTGAAGTGGTTAGAGCGTTCGCTTGGCATGCGAGAGACCCGGGTTCGATTCTCGGCTGGGCCAGGCAGGGCTGCTACGCCTTGTGCCACCGGCTGTTGTGTGTCTGGCCCTGTCTATGGGACCAGGCACATTAAAGAACACCTACTTCAGTAAATGTGTAGGGGTATGGTCTCTACCTTCTCATAGATTCGATCACCATCACCGCCCTTGATATGACCCTGGCAGTTGATTAGGGTGTAAAGCAACCAATAACCAACCAACCAACCAATCATGTGTGCCCATGGTTAGAGATGATTATAGTCCAGGAGATGCGGCACTTTTATTTATGTGACTGAGGCCGAAAGGTTTGAAGGTGGTTTCCTAACCCAAATTTTCCATAGAATCCAAAAATTCATTTCTTAGTTGCCAAAGCCTCCGGGTTTTGGGTGAAAAATGACGTTTTCCGATAACAAATAGCATTTTCTGAGCAAAAAGATAATCCCAGTCTTTCCTCCCCAGCTACCTTTAAAACAATGCTGGAAACCTGTGTATGCAATCAAATTGAAGGGTAGGACCAAGTGAACATGGGGAATGAGCAAAACTAAAAAACTTAGTTGGTTACCATGGTAACAATTGACGGTTTTGGTGGAAAATAGTCAAAAAATGATCAAATCTTTTTTTCTGTTACCTATTTCCTGAAAATTACAACATTGGTATTTATTGACAAAATAATGGTTTAAGACCATTTAAAAGCACCACAGTTGCTTATTTATTAATTCTGTAATGGGAATTACATAGAAAATCAATAGAAGCCAGGCAGGTATCAAAAAACAACATGGCCGCCTCTTGTTGGAAATTGGCTTGTATCTTATCTTCTAGAATGGATAGAAAGACATGGTTGGTGTCTATATTAGGAGATTCAAGGTCTGGGAATCTAAATTTCAATGTTTTTAGTCTGTGGCAGAAGCCAAAATCCAAGATGGCTGACCTACTTTGAATATTACCACCAATGTAAACACATAAGGTATGTACAAGAATGGGAATGGTTTTAGTATCTGTGGTCTTCTGTATGAATAAGGTCCCAAGTAGTGAGACCTTGATCCTGTGTTAGTTTACAAAGCCCAAGATGTCCTACTTAGGTAGCATAAGATTGCCCAATGGATTCATGATTCATGAATAATAATGATGATTACAAAGAATAGTCAGATTTATTGATTAATTTTTTAAGGTATCGACCCTGTTAAATCCAAACACCTCTAAACACCTTCATTTAGGGAATGCAAACTTCAGGGTGGCTGGTTCTTTAATTCATTTTGGACCATCAAGACTGGGTAGACCAGTAGGACAACAGCTGAAATGACAACTAAAAGCAGTCTTATCGTCGATTGTACATTGATCCCATGTAGTCCAGCTTATTTTTATGGCATTCATAGTAAGAACCATAAACATCCATTTAAGAAGAGAAAATAGAAGTCTATTCAATATTTCCTGTATTGATCCTTTTGACTTAAGGGATATTTGAGGTTCTGTCAATGACAGGAATCTATAATGTATCATTTCCTATTACAAGTGACATATAGTTCACGAAGCGTGATCTAGGTATTACAATTATGGCAATGACCAAAATATATCAACATCAAGTGAATGAGTTTAAGACCCCACTACATATGTCAGTGTGTCTTTTATTAATAGACAACTATTGTAACAATTGAAACTAAGCAAAGATTTTGAATTAGAAGAGATGATAATATCGCCCTCATGTCACCTTAACTAATGTTATCAACACTTTAACCCTCAGGGCAGACCATCAATAGCTAGAAGATGGGAAATATAGCATTTAGGTGAAGGCCTAATGCAGCTAATCAAAGAGAACTGTTGTCTCCCCATATCCACTTTGAGAAATATACACAAGTAGGTCTCAAGCAGGTCATATCTCAATAATCTACTCTCACCTTGATCACTCATCAGTTCTCTGCTAGTCATTTCACATCTTGTACCTCTATAAAGGTATATATAATTGCTACCATTTACAAATTATCCTTTAAGTGATGGACTGAACTTAATCCTTTGTAAATATCTATCATTAGGCTATAGTCTCCTCACTACCATAAGTTGCCGAAGCACATGGGCATGCAATCTTGCTGCAGTACAGTTATGAAGTACTTTCTTGTGTTTTTTATGAGAATATGTCCCCCACTAATCAAGATATTGTTTAGATACCTAGTTCATATCACACAAATTAACAGAGAAAAAGTGTAAGGACAATGCAATTGTACATGATGGGCCACATTAACTTCTAAACTTGTAAGTCCTTTTATCAAAGTATTTCATTCTTTATATTCTATATTTGGGTTCTATTTTATATTTGGAAAGGTGCCCTAACTGGCTCCATACAGGTCTACCAAGATAGTTATGTTGACTCTCAGAATGGGCTGGTTCAGTGGAAAGACAACCTCACATTTATAAGAACTAGATAGCAGAATCCAAAATGGGACCAACAATGGCTTTACCAAGGATAACACACAATTCATACACAATACAAGTGTGCACCAAGTAAACACACATGTAAATCAGTAGCTGAAATGGGAATGCTCTCTCCCTCTCCCAAGCTGTTCTTGGGATTGCAGGGGGAGGGTACTCTTTGGAGATTTACCCTAGATTCAGGGACAGGTAGTAATTAAGACCTCCACATTGCATACCATTAGGTAGTCCACTTGGTCTTCAAGCCAACCAATACCCAACTACTGCCCATAATGTTTGATTCATCTATGAAATAACCTGTGAATTCAATAAAGAAGGAGGTATCTTTTACTTAAACTAGGGTAGGTAACTATCTATGATCTATGCAGTGCCATGTATACAAAATATAATTGATAATTTTTTGTGTAAACATTATTACATTCTTCTTAAGAATTCCACAAAACTGAATTTATTCTAGAAATGCTGAAGAATAAAGCCCTTTCTTTACATTATGACAGCCACCGTGCAAATCTAATGCTACTTTAGATAGGCCATCCTGGACTCTGTAGACTAACACAGGATAATGATGGTGATTATTGGAGTTTAAGGTCTATTCAGCAATTTTTCAGCTATGTCAAGACCAGTATAACACAGGATCAAGGCGCACTATTTGGGGTCCTATTCATACAGATAACCACAGAAACTTAAATGGAGGGGCCAGTTTCTGTAAAATAATATATTATCAAGATCCCTACCGTCCAAGGGGTATTCATGCCAATTTTTGTATCCATACCTGTAAGACTTTCATTTTTATGTGCATTTTTCTAAATGATATAGACTGATTCCTTCCTGCAGTTGATGCACCTTGCACAGTGCATCTGTCTGAGTGTGAGGTCACAAAAAGATGGTATAAAATAATTAAACACTATGTGATTATCCTAATGGTTGTTACTCAGCTCTGTAACATTAGAAGTGATTAAATTAACTAATATATGCCAACAAATTTTAGTTTTAAGTCTTTTTAAGAAAATTATAATTTCAAAATTTCAAAATACATCTATTTTGTGTGACGTCACACACAGACTTGTGTTTTCCTCAGGATTACAGGTATCAGGCGTTTCTTTAAATTAAATCACATTAATCATATGAAGGAGTCAATCACTGGACGAAAAATATTGCAGACCTCAACATTGGCATTATATCTAATGTATAACTGGTAAAATAACAAGTATTGAAATTTTACTGGCTCCTCCCTTTAAATCATTCCCATTCATGTACATACTACATGACATTGTATTCAAGTTGGTGGTACTATTCAAAGTAGGTCAGCCATCTTGGATTTTGGCTTCTGCCACAGACTAAAAACATTGAAATTTAGATTCCCAGACCTTGAATCTCCTAATATAGACACCAACCATGTCTTTCTATCCATTCTAGAAGATAAGATACAAGCCAATTTCCAACAAGAGGCGGCCATGTTGTTTTTTGATACCTGCCTGGCTTCTATTGATTTTTTATGTAATTCTCATTACAGAAGTAATAAATAAGCAACTGTGGTGCTTTTAAATGGTCTTAAATCATTATTTTGTCAATAAATACCAATGTTGTAATTTTCAGGAAATTGGCACTTATCGGCAGATTACGTCAATTTAGACCCAATTTCTTCGATATGGTTCATCATTTTTGCCATATTAATTTAGATTTGGATGCAATTGAATGTGCCAAAGAAGATTTAGACTGAAAACCTGCATTTGGTGGTCACCATAGGTAACAGAAAAAAGATTTGATCATTTTTTGACTATTTTCCACCAAAACCGTCAATTGTTACCATGGTAACCAACTAAGTTTTTTAGTTTTGCTCATTCCCCATGTTCACTAGGTCCTGCCCTTCAATTTGATTGCATACACAAGTTTCCAGCATTGTTTTAAAGGTAGCTGGGGAGGAAATACTGGGATTATCTTTTTGCTCAGAAAATGCTATTTTTTATCGGAAAACGTCATTTTTCAGCCAAAACCCGGAGGCTTTGGCAACTAAGAAATGAATTTTTGGATTCTATGGAATATTTGGGTTAGGAGACCACCTTCAAACCTTTCGGCCTCAGTCACATAAATAAAAGTGCCGCATCTCCTGGACTATTACATGACATGTACACATGGTAACATGTCACATCTCCAGGGTGACCCATGACATCATCAAGTTGATGAGGGGGGGTTCAGGCTATTGGGCAATACTCCCTATGCGATTTCATACAATGTAATTTTCAAACTGATTTAGTGGATCAGAGGAGTATAAGTTTGCAGTGTCGATAGTTATCAGGGGCAGATCCAGAACTTCATAGAGGGGGGCCCACAAACATGAATGCACAGGGGGCGGGCCCCTCCCCCCTAAACATGATTCAACAGGGGAGACGGGTCTGCCCCCCCCCCCCCCCCCCCCATGGATCCACACATGGTCATAGTTGTTGTGATAGGTTATTGTGCAAAGGGCCACAGGGAACAGGCTAATTTGTTAGTAGTTGGTTTGTCTAGATTAGGGACCCATGATTAGTATTACCATCTGCCACAAGAAATTATATGACATCACTATTCAGATCGACTAATCATGAGACTTACCATTACTTCTAATTTCTAACCAATAGCTTAATCATTACCAATACCCACTAGACAATTTTGACCAAGGCGACCTACCCAAAATTGATAATCAAACAAATTTTTGAACCAATTTAAATCAAACATGTACTTTTCAATATCACATAGTGCAATTGCAGGGTCATGTGGATTTAGTGACAAAAGCATATAGGCCCTGGTGAAGTTTGGCCAGTAAAATAGCAAATAACAAAAGGACAAAGAGTTAATCAGACATATAACACCACATTTATTTGTCATCATAGCCTGTCGACCACCAAGAAGACGATCTACGTACAAATACAAGGCACACAATGTTTGTTTTCTTCAAGTAGTTCCCTAGGAGGAACAGGGAAAGGGACGCGACTGTGGCGGCTCATTTTGCCGCCTCTGGGAAACCTCTACCACAGTATAAGGTATACACCTAGCCAACTCATTTGGTTCTACTTACTTTCCAGGCTATGGGTAAGCTCTACAGAACTAGGCTCACATTGACCGCTGCAGCGAGTTCATCTACAACTCGACTAAAGTCAATGGGACTTTGGGTTGTCCATGCAGGCAATTGGAAATCTTTACTCAAGGTAATAATCAAATATCAAAATCAAACAAATATATCTACATGTTGGCCAGAGTGAACATACATGTTTTTGATTCTTGGTATTTCATCATACAAGCAGAGAACGTTTAACATAGTCATTTGGTTGTAGTAGAGAATGGCAAACCTACGATATAATATATCAATTGTGGAAACAATTGCCTGTATGAACAAGTATCAGAGTTAACAGCAGCTATATTCTTGATATATACTTCATTGTCGTTTCACATTAAGGTTTTACATACTCAGGTACTATACAACCTTTAGACAGCACCTACTTGTGCTAAGCACAACACAGGTATTGCATTCTCAAACATACATCTTGTGTGGGAAGTTTGTTGGGTAGGAACGCTTTAGCTTTATGAAAACAAGCCCATACACTGAATTCCCCAACACTTCCATGGTTATGGTTTTCCTGCATATATATTCTGAGGATTTACAACATATGGTTCAAAAATAGTAATTTGAATATCTAGAGAGGTCAGTGCCAAGCAAGTACAGTCATGGCTGAGATGTCTAAAGCTCAGTTTTAGCATAGTCAATATCAAATCCAGATATCAGATCAGAATTTCAATGACATCTACTCTTTGTTTGATGAAATAAAGCTTTTAGTTGTGAATTCCCTTATGTTACACCTCAAAGACTGAAAATGTTATTTTTGAAAGAAATTTTCAAAAGCAGACAATAGCAAATTTCATTATCATCTACTACGGTTTTGGAAAATATTTCTGGTTCATAGTTTTAGGATGAGGTTTTGCCTCATCTTAGTTATAAAGGCTGGTTTCTCTTACAATGACTGGGGGAGACTTGTGATGGTTTAAGGGTGATTTATGACAGAAAATCATTTTTTAGATCATTAAGATATTGTAAGGATTCTTCATAATGTCATAGCCACAACAGAGTTTATGAAGCAGAAGCCTGTACTAAGATGAGCCTGTTTACAATGAATTTTAGTCAAAGCTCGTTGGAGAATATATTATGGTAAAACAGCAGCTTTTTCTAGCATATATCTTTCTGGGTCATATTTCCCTATGTATATTGGATCACTTTGACCAATTCATCAACTATGACTATGGCGCAGGTTTATGTATGACCTTAGGGTGACACATCGAGAACATCAACAAGCTTTACTGGTACATTTCTGAATAATTCTGGTATATTAGAATGAACTTTTTTTATGCAACAAGGCAGGACCAAGAAGTACACAGGTAACCAAAAAGGATGATGCCAGTGGCTGAAGAGGGCACAACCCTACCTTGTTCTTGGCAATATGTGTTTTTTTTATGGAAAATTCAGCAAAACAAAGAGGAAATTCAGCAAAAGAACTTGAGACTCCTCTTTTACAATATACTTGATCCACCACTGGAAGCTTATAATGGTTTATATTTAATTCCACAGTGACCCATCAAGAGAATTTGCTTAACTCTACTCACACCATTAATTTCCTTCACTTGGAGAATCCACATGGGAATGGCATCACAACAGTGAAGACACCACTCAAAACCTCTAATCTGCAACACTGTAACAGAGTTGATTACTAATTGCCTTGACTTACTATTTTACAACCATTGTTTCTTTACTTCTTGCAATCTAGTCCCCTACTAAAACTCCATATATATATGAAAACTTTATGGCCTCTCACAATATTTAAGTTATACAAATACCTCAATCAATTTATCATACATCTCATTATATGCACTGTTCATTATACATTGCTAGACCTATCTTTAAACAGGCATTTCCTCAGTTTTTTCGATTCTTAAGGTGTGCACTTACTAGGCCCTCAAGACCCAATCCAACCATCGCAGATCGCCGAGGATTATGTACACACTGGTAAGATCATTGCAGACTGTCACTGGTCGTCTGGAAATTTCAATGTTGCCAGATATTCCTGAGGGTCTGCAACCATCAGATTGTAATGAGTTGGCTGGTCTGCACCCACCTGATTCTGACAACTCTTAAATGAAAGCTCTCATCATGACACTGACAGATACCTTTGAAAAGTTTGCTACCTTATAGATCATGAAAGGAAAAATCAGGTGAATACAATCTTTCAGGAATAGCTAACCTTGGAATCATGACCTTGGGTTTGCATTTGATGGTTAAGAACTAAACACAAATGGGGAAATTCTTTGCAGTCTAGTGTAACTGAAAGTTTGGAAATCTTGGAAAATAAGGTATAGAGGTATCTTTGTAATTATTCACAAGTTAACCATCAGAAAAACTCTATTATTGTTTACTATCCGATCACATTTTTGTATATTTGAGTACTAACAAGTACCAAGACAGAACCATTATAAAACAGTGAGGCGCACTTCTAATGCAACCAATGGCAACAACATTTTAAGATTGGCTTCTTCACTCAAAGGCATAGCGTAAAAACAACATTAACCTTAACAACACTTGTAGGTAACAACTCGAGGTCAGCTCGTTTCAACATTTTCGGTTGTGGTTTGTGCGTGCTTTATGTTTTCTATCACCAGCAAGACACCTAATGAACTGACTAACAATGAATGCACAGAAATAACAAACTGATCAATTACATCAAAGGGAGTATATGAATATACCACGGTAGTATATTGATATTTTGCTTTGCATCAAAACAAATATGTAAAGGCCTATACCCACAAGGGGATTTTATCTGTCAGTCAACTGATCAGTGCCAAAATCAGCCATGTATACCAACATAATTAGCTGATTTTTGCACCGCATCAAAAGACCATTTAGTATGCAATATTGAAATGTTCTTGTTTGACAGGGATGGATACCGGTTCTTTAAAAGGAGGGTCAGCAGAACGGCTAAGTACTAAAATGGCATGTATTCACATGTACATGTGTGGCATTTTCCTCTCTTTTTGTAGTTTAGGGGTAAACGGAGAGGGGTCAACACCCCCTGGACCCCTATCGATCTGTCCCTGTTTGATATCAACTGTTGCAAAAATCAGCTAATTCTTCTGGTATCATTGGCAGATTCTAGCGCTGATCAGTCAGCCAAGTTGGTCAGAATTGCCTAGTGGGTATGGGGCTTAAGGTGAAAACACTTCTACATTCCAGAACAAATTTGAAAGGTTGATAGTCAAAATGCATGTGCAGCAATCTATTCAGTGGATATATCAGAATGTATTGACTATGAAAAAAAGTATCAATTAGTTAAAGATCTATCACATAGTTCACAATAAGTATGGTTACTGTGGAATGTAACATCCTCAACCATCTTTTGCAGCCATAGTTCCTGGATACAAATATTCCATCCATGTCACATTTTAAATTGATACAAGCCAAAAACTGTTTTGATGTTAAAGGAACAACAATTCTAAGCAACCAGTTATTCGCAGGGTACCAACCGAAACTCCATTTTCAAATTCCCTGTGTTTTCCCTGATATTTCCCTGTCCCGCGGCAAATTTTCCCTGTGTCATGTCCAGCAAGTTTTTCAAAATTAAAAGCCTCTGCATGCAGAAAAATTCTAGACAACCCAACAACAAAAAGTCAAATCCCTAATATCTTGAGAATCAGGAATTTCAGAACCTGGCCAAATGAAATTCCCTGTGTTTTCCCTGTGTTTTGGCAAAATTCTCAAATTACCTGTGTTTTTTGCAATTTTCCCTGTTTTCCCTGTGTGGTTGGTACCCTGTATTCGGTACATGGGCGAAAGCTGGATTTTCTGACATGGAATATTCTGCCAGAAAAACAATAAGAAAATTTTACTTCCTTATTCCTTTAGCTAATTGGAGCCAAACCCTATTTAGGTATTGCTTATCATAGTGAACAAAAAGACATAACATAAGTTCATCTAAGATATTTTGTATACCATGTATATAACATTTTAAGTAAGTTATCATTGTCTTTATGACAATCCAGTGGTGGCATGAATGTAAGCTTTTACATTAATAAACCTTGAATCTTGAATCTTTCAAAATTTAATGCTTTCTTTTTGGGGAGCTATTTTAAACTGCAGAAAACTACTACTGTTTTTAGGGACACAAAATATGTTTACAACAACTCATGAACAGCAACACAAAAAGCAAACAAAACAGAAGTAAAGAATAATATATGTGTACTATGTTTATTGCATATATAAATAGGTGAAATCAGCTTGAAACACACATAAGGATTTTTGCTTATCATAAGCTAAAGCAAAGCAAAATCAAGGTACAATGTGCATCAAAGGGGGAATACTGGTTGGCAAATTACAAATACAAAATAGAATAAAGAATATGACAAAAATAATTCTCTTACTGCTGCAACAAAGTTTGGAGGTGCAGGAACAAAAATTGGGAGAGCCACTGATAATGGTTAAGTACTGAAAGAATTCAAGCATTGATTTTTCATTCTGGGCATGAATATTTGCTATGTAAACCAAAGTTCATAGTATAAATGTCTTGTTTTTGGTGGACAATGTTGGATGCTTTCATTGGTTTGGCAGGCAGATACAACTTAATACTGTAAAAGAAATGGTTTGTAAACCAGTCTTTGATTGTGGGTGGTTGTGCTTTCTAAATCCTATACTAGATGTAGATCTTCCTGAAATCTAAACTGCTGAGGTCACTCTGTGCATCCAATAATGCCTATGGTGGTGTCTACATTTGTTCTATGAGATAAAAGGCCATACAGCTTGTCGTAGCTTTCGACAATCATACTCTTGGCAAATTTCACATTTCGGTGGTAAAGTCTGCAACTGCATGCAAGTCACATCAATTATTAAAGGATAAACCCATTCGAGTTGGTATGTGACACGAAAGCAACAAGTCAACGATACATTCCCTAAAATGCTGTGATATTTGTTCTCTTGGTTACTCAAATACTTTTAGAGCACTTCATTAGAGATCAAGATACTCATGCCCATTTCTAGAAGTCCAGCTAAGTGCCATTACTGATAATAACATAAGACAGTAGTTAAGCTAATAAGTTGACAGGTTATTAGAATAAATCAACTCTTAAGCATATCTATCATTTCTTTAAAAAAGGCAATAAAGAAGTAACTTGATATTATATACCTCAGTTGCAAAAATACTTTGGCTCTCTTACATTGCTATTGATCTACTATGATCCTTAGACACTGGCCACACATGTTCTCTTTACTTAGGTTGAGAGATCTTACATGTGAGAAAATCTGCGAAAAATATAGAACCGCTAAGCTCAGGGAGTGGTAGAAAAGCTTGACTGACCTGGCACAAACTTTGGGATAAACATTAAAGGCTAGTATAGCATTGAGCAATAGATTTCTCCTATCACAATTACCCGTTAACACCTAAAATAGATCGACAACCGCCTACATGCGTTACACCAAAAATGACATTGATTATGGAGACAATGCAGGACCAAAATGATAATTATTTTCTTACTCAAGTTATTATGTTGAAAGCATCATGCTAGCATCTGAATGATTTCTTTAAGGAATGCTAAGCTATGTAAAGGTAGGTCAACTTAATTGTTTGTTATTAGCAGGAAAATATTATCTCCAAAATCTATGCCATCTCCCAAAATCAAATCTTTCCTCTGGAGATATCTCTCCTACTTTACCGAGCAAAGGTTGCTCGTGTTTCGCAGGTGTATCACCATCTGCACAATTCACAAAAAGTGTGCCTACCAATATACTGAGTACAACATCACTAAGGGCCATTAAAATACACTTTTTGTTCATATACTATATCAGACATCTTGTACAAAACATACTATCAGATAGAACATGGGGTTGCTGATATGCTTTTTGTAACATTAAACAAATCAGTACATAAATTTGGTTTAAGAGTTGCTGAAAATCTTAAATAGATGGAACAAAAAGTTATGCAGTATGTGCACATTCACATTTTCATATTAATTTTTTGGTCAAGTAAATTCCTAACATAATCAATAGCCTGGTTTAATGCACAATCAGTAGTCATAATCCTTTCATGTTTAAATGTTGGGTAGGATTGGATAATTGAAGCGCATTAGATTCACGAGCGACAGGTAAATAATAGCTTCAGATAGATGATACTGAGAAGACATCACAGTCATAGTGGGATACAAGAAAGCAATCCCCCTTTGGGTCCTTACACAATTGTCACACATACAAACAATAATACCTGTGACCAATCTAAATGACATTGATTACAAATTATGGTGATGCTTTTCATAAGCATTCAACAACATTGCTACAAAGCTCATGCAAAAATCATGAAGCACTGACAGGATTACATCAACTCTTACAAACACTCCATAAGGTGCCACACAACTACATCTAAACTTGCTGAACTCATGAACTAGCAACAACATGTCATGTATTTTTTTTTTTACTTAAATGATAAAGTTCCAGACAAAACTTCTCCAATGAAACTACCAACAGTTATTACAACAGGCTTGGGTTCCATCAGCCTCCGGTGACATTCACATAAAACAATAACGGACAATAAACATGATTCAGTTCAATTCAATAACGACTCTTAAGTTAGAGGGATTCACAAAGGACATCGCTGATCATATATGAATGTGAAACATAGATACTAATATATTCTTTGAATATTACCATAATCATTTATGCATGATCAAGTGATTTGGGGAATATCAATGGAGACTGGCCTCAAAATGATTTGTGTTTCATTCTTGCTTGTAATATTTCTATTGTCAACCATAACAATATGGAGGTGATCTATGGAATTCAAAATGATACAAAAGTTAAACCATGAAATGCAGCAAATTTCAAACTTGTGATTTTACACAACTGAAATCAGTAACATAATGGTCCCACTACAATAGATTGGTTCCACAAACCAAACTGCAATAATTTGTCAAAACCTCATAGGCATGTTTCACAACACTGTATTTCTGTGTATATATTGCAAAGCTGGGTACTATTAGGGTTATACATGTTGAGTAACTTCTTGTTCGTGTAAGGTTATTTGCTTACTAATACATCAACACCACAGTTATAGGAATACAAACGGACAGAATCGGGTGGAAAATTCAAAGATGTCATCACAGTGTGGCTATCCAGTTCTAAGCCGATACTAGTCGTTGATCCTTTCCTTCGGTCTCAATGTGCTTATATTCAGACTAATGCTTGCACCAAGCATTTACAGATAGATATCAATTGTCTAATAGGGTACAACAGTGAAAACAGGCTAGAACCAAAATATATGTCACATAGCATGATAATGAATCTGAATATTTTCATGAAGCTAGTAGAATTATTTTCCACTGAACTTCATTTAGTTAAGATATTTTTGATAAGAAAAAGTTCAAGCACTTTGTAGACTTTCAATAAAGAAGTAGTTACAACACTTAAATCTTTAGACTTTAAGCATTGATGTTAGAATCAATGAATTGGAATTCTGGATTGAAATATTGAAATTTTTATGTTTAAAGCAAGGGTTTATAGCGACTACATTGCTACCGTGCTATGTGTCATAATTCTAGTTCCAACGATTAGTCTCTACAGCTTTGGGACAGCAGTCTTAGGTGCTATTTCACTTGAGGATATACGTGGCAGACGATCTGCGAAACACACGATATAATGCCGCAGCTTGACAAATATCTATCTTTTAGCCTGTTGAAATCCACAGGTTAATATATATGATCATAAAGGTGATCCTTGCAACTGTGCATTTCTTCAGCATTGATCAACAACCATGTTTTGTCGCAAGTATTTCATATGTAAAGAATATCTTTCCTTGAATTTAATTACATTATTCAACTTTTGAGCTACCTTCATTCTTATCATTCGCATGTCATTTTCTTTGATAAAATAGTTTCCTTATCTTTTCTTATACAGAGATATAGCCAGCTCTCCCATTTTCCCTCCCTAAATTTCCTATATCATAGTCAAACCAATGAATTAAGAGTAATTCACAGAACCCCCATAATGATCACCATGTAATAAATACTCTTTAAAAACATGCAGATGACAGCAATTTTCAAATAAAACCCCACTCGCCAAGCCAACTGCTGACAGAGATAGAAAGCCAACGTATGATAAATGATGCCTAAGATACGGGATAGATCACATCTTCTTCGCCCAGGCCATGTCGTCCGAGCGCGGCTTCGAGCCCGTCAACAAAGTGATGGCAGACTCGGCCTTGGACCAGAAGCCGAGGACCTCGAGTGGGTAGTTGAGCCAGCCAGTGGTGATGCAGTAGTAGGTCTCGTGGGGCGCGACGTGGTGGATGCGGTGGTGCTTGCGTGGCAGGATCAGTCCCAGGTCCTGGAAGATGGTGATGTACCGCGGCAGGCCGAAGTACGTGTGTGACCACTTGTGGATCTGTGGGAGGAAGCGAGCAAGTCAGTGACATGGTTTGAGTAGATGGGAGTATTGTTTTGTTCTGTTTTCAAAATACTGTGTGGCAGGTGAAGCTTTTTTTGTTATTTCTTATGCTTATCACACGCTAAAAAGGGGTGCCCATGCTTTTAAAAAAATCAATTTAAGACAATTTTAAGACCTATTAAAGACCATTTTGCCGCAGGTTAAGAAAAATTTGATCACACGCAGGTTTGATGTATCAACTGTCGGCAAAATGCGACAATTTTGCTTGTCCTATCATTTTATCTACATTTCCCTATGAGATCCAATTTAAGACCTGTTACGGACCTTCAGAGATAGACTTTTCTAAAGCCTTAAATTTGAAAAAGTCAATTTAAGACCTCTTAATACTTGCGTGGGCACCCTATTAAAGTGGGTGGGGTCTAAAAATATAATTAGCAATTATAAAATTCACTGGACATATTCAGTAGGCAGTGTCAGTTCATAAATTAGTTTAAACAAAGCCTGCATACTTGATCAGACTGACTGGACTGACTGTACATTTCTACTATTTTCACATTATCTAATAATCAGGAAAAAAATGTGTACTATAAATGATAGATTGATAATTTGCAGTACTTATATTCAGTAATTATATTACTCTCTGGACACATTCAGTAATCGGTGTCGGTGCATGTGTACCTGATTAGACTGATCGGCTTAGTCTTTGTGTAATAGCATTATTGACAAAAAGTTCCCGTATTGCGTTCTCTGACCCAATTTACCGTTCACCTGATCACATGATATGACCATAAAGCCTGTATCCCATTAGGTAATTCTCCCTACCACGGATAGCTGTATTTCAAACACCTGCAGGCTAATTTGGACTGAATTTTTAGACAAAACCTTTAGAAAATAAAAAATAATTGTTATATTTGCGTCTATAATGAATGAATTTGAATGTTTTAAATGTTTATGTATACAAATTTAGAGAAAAAAAGTAGTTTTAATAGTTTTACATCATCATTAATTTCTAATAATTAAATGATTCATGAAAACTCCTATACTCAAAGCTGGTAATTTGCCTACATATTACCCAGTATGCCTCCTATTCTAGGTTAACCTGCAGGTAAAACTCGAGAAATTGGCTATCCGTGGTTGGGAGAATTCTGAATGCCTACACTTTGGTAAGGAGCAAATGCATGCTACATTCTGTTTGAAAGATAATTGAATATTCAATTTATGATATTTAACAACGATTTGTCACTTTTCGCACAGCTGATTTATGATATCGCGCGTAACAACTGTCCAATACCAACACCACCTGTCAACACACCGAGCTAATGTGCCTACTTTTTCATGTTATTTTCTTTTTATTATGAAACACCATATGGCGTTCCAATATACGCAAGAGGTATCTTACTTTTCAATCTATTTTTTTTTAGAAAAAAAGACACTGGCCCCTGGGCCACATAAAATGAAAATACAAAAAAAGCAAGACCAAAAGGAATTATGCATGCTTCACATCAAAGTATCACAATGATGGTAGGAGGATATTTAAGCCCTGGTGGTTCATTTCTCACTGTTTCCTAAAAGTGGTCCTCGTTTACACGGAGTTTTTAATTACAGGGATGTTTGTCAGGGTTTATAAAAAGAATCTGAAACTCAAGAAAGAACACTGAAACTATATCAAAATGCTCTGATACTTCATGTAACTAATTAATTCTGCAAATGTTTAGAAGAGGTGACATTTGCATCCCTGTAATCCCTATTTATTTGAATTGTAACGATATCTAATGCCCATTTTCATTACCATTTCATTTCTCAGCATATTTTCATGATCACCATCACTATGCAAAAATACTGATGTAAGAATATTGCCTGGATTACAAGGGAGACCGGGGTCTTGTACTATCTTCGATTGTAACCAGTATGATAATTTGAAATAAAAAATCAAAAGTAATAATTAGAAGATTTACAGCAGTTAGCATATATTATTCACTAAGTAAACAGTTGTTTAACAAAGAGACTGCTGGTGGGAGTGGGAGGGTAGGTGATCAGGGTCCACTGTCTGATCTGTGTTCAATGTCAACGACTTGTATTATCAAACAGACCTGGTGTCATAATAGTTTTATACGCTTAGGTTATACATTTTTCAGCGTGGTATTATGATATATTCTTAGCCCATGTTCATTTAGATCTGCTGTTTTTCCTAGTCAGTCTTACATCACTGAACTTCCCCTGTTCCACAGCAATTTTTTCTTGTGTTATTTTCAGCAATCATATCAAACCTAAAGCCGTACAGTGCGATAACAGTGGGAAAATATGTTGGCAATAATTATTAAGTTATTTTTTAGAATCAGGAATTCCAGACCCTAGTCAGGCAAGAGTCCATGTGTTTGGACTCAAGGTTTTCCTGTGGAGTAGCTACCTTGACTTGTGAATTTGACTGACCAAAGCCCCATACCCACTAGGTGATTTGGCCTTCGCTGCCCGTCAGTATGCTACATTGAAATGTACATGTTTAATAAAATCGTTGGGCAAATCGTCAGGTAATTTTCCCAACGAAACCAATCAAACATATTCATTTTTATACACCATACTGACGGGCGATCAGAAGAAAATATTATCACCGAGCCCAAATTACCGAGTGGGTATGGAGCTTTACAAATCCGATACATAAGTTAAGTTTATACATCTTATATATCAACATATATATCAACATTTCAACCCTACGAAAAAGCATATTATGCTCTCAATGTGTAATTCCACGCTAGTCTTTAACCCCAAGAAATGCAATATTGCACCCATTTTTTCCTCCTCTTTGATTTCTATACGCTCAAACAGCATACTCCGTCGTATTATTTCCTCTCTACTCTTTGTGTTATGGTTATAAGCTCTATGATCTTTGACCCCTGCCCCCCCCCCCCTCTCCCCCCATGTGTTATAAAACAACCCGCTGAGGTGAAGCTCTCATATATCTGCACGGTCAAGGTTCGCGGTACAAAGTTTATGCGTAAGTTGGCCGTATTTCCTCATCGATGTGATAAGGTGATATAACGGTCTCGTGACCAGTCCACGGACTCGCACCATCACCAGACATATACACTGTAAAACTTTGATTTCATGAACATTGTCAGGGGTGATTAGATTTACGGTAACTATGAGGTTAGCTGTAGTTAGTATTCAACACAAATGTTAGCTTTGTTTTTTTCCAGGGGAGGGGGGTTAATTTTGGGAAGAATGTCAGAAAGTGATCATCTTCATAGTAACTGAGAGCAAATGATGGGTAAATGTTTATCCCAAAAGTGAATAGTTTTGCGGTAACTATGAATAGAGCAAAGGTTAGTATTCTACACAAGAATGAGGATTTTTACAGTAAATACGAACAGCTTAATGGTTAATGTCTATCACCGATTTCAATAGTTTTAAAGTAGCCTTGAGCAACATTATGTGTTTAATCAATCATAGCAGCTAAAAGTTTTACGGTAACTTTGAGTGGTTCAATGTTCAATGTCCGTCACATAATTATGTTCAATAGATAAGTTTTATGGTAATAATATTTGGCTTAATGAACAATGTCCATCACATAAGTTCGATAGTTTTACGGTAACAATGAGCAGTGGTCAGTGCCCAAAGTTGACAAATTCACAACCATGTCTTTAATGAATAATGTCAATCACATAAGTTCAAAAGTTTTATGGTAATTTTAATGGCTTAATGGTAAATGTCCATCACAACGGTCAGTAGTTTTACGGTAACTAAGAGCAGTGGTCAGCGTCCAGAGTTGACAAATCAATCAATACTCGGTAACACGTGGGGACGCACTCCTCGTATTGATCGAACAAATAACAGGCCGCGATTAAACAACACGCAGCCCCCGGACACGCGCACCTGGTCCCCGGCGAGCGCTGGTCACGGCTAACTCAACCACGCGGGGACCAGCCGTGTGGTGCGATCGGTGTTGTTATTATATCAATTTTTACTTCAGTTGGACTTTGAAAACCTGTTCACGATTTGAGGGCTTTTTAACGTTACTGGTATTGAGGGCTCTTTGTTTAGTGTTTAGTGTTTGTGTTTGGTGGCTTGCCATGTGGTATATGTTCCCGGGTGTTTCCTCTAGGTATCTCATTCAAAATGGTATAGAACGCAAGCTTATTTTCACTGATGTAAGTCGGGGCTGAAGAAAAAACTGGAAATAGCCAATCAGCTTTCAACATTTATTTACTTCCCAAAGCCCTTTCAGATTTTTGTGAAAATCTGAACTCTTTCTGAAAAATATCTTAATAGTCTCCCAAACCTTGGTTAAATGTGTAAGTACTGTTTAGCTTCTGTTTGGTAATAATCATGTAGTTCATTAGTTTTTAAGGCTCTAGGACACCGTTTTTCAACAACTGTACTCTTATTTGTGCAATCCAAAAGACACAGGCAGAAAATCGCAATTCGCACAGAAATCTTAAAACCTATATCCCTGTTAAAAAGTATTATTACATTTGTAAAAAAGGGGGAATGAATTACTATTCACATTAACTTCCAATATTTGTTCAAAATAGGTGTTTCTGGCACTAGAAATGTACCTTTCAGGCACTACCACTACCATAATTTCATACAAATTTTCAACTCACCTGGTTTGTCATGGCAACAAAAACAGAGAGTAGGAAGATGTACATTTCGAAGGTGTACGTCGCGTCGATGTCTTCAGGCGAGTACGTTAAGAACTTGTAGGTCATGTGAGCGTGTGCGGGGAGGATGATAGCGTACAGGTCCCCGTTGGTCTCGATGAAGTCGTGCCGCGTGATGGCTGTTGGGTCGATGTGGTGCTCGCGGAATGGACGGATGAAAGCCTGTGGAACATTTAAATATTATTTTTAGTATGAAACATAATTAAGGACATTAATTTAGAAAATTATTACTAGAGGCGATGATGTGAAAAAATCTGAAATCAATCAAAAATCTGAAAACTTGCACCCTGTATGTTTAGCGTTTCTCAAACTATGCATGAATGTTCGTTGACTGACTATGCATGAATGTTCGTTGATGGAATAATTCTCCAGGGTTCCCATGCATTTTCTATTTAAGACCTTTTTAAGACATAGGTTCAAAACAATTAAGACCTGTCAACAATCAAAAATTTGATATGTTAATAAACCCATCCCAATTTACATCACAATTAAAGTCAACAATCTGAAATAGTATTACAAATGCGTTTAGCTTTATTCCACAAAGACAGTGATACAAACTGCTTCTAAAGTTTCTGAAACAAAGCCAAATATAATGTTTTTTCCCCCATAGAAACAAATGCTAAAGCCTCTCTGGCTAGGCCAAATCGCTCATTTTGAGTGGCTGGAGGCATACAGTTACTATAATTTTTTATGATGTCATTTGCTTTTCAGTATGTTTAATGATGTTCATGAAAAATTCAAAAAAAAATTAAGGAAGGCCTCAGAAAAAATTATGTTTCCGGTCGACCAGCCTGGTGAGTTCTGATATTCTCACCTGACCGGGATTCTTTTTATCTCAATTTCTAATTCTACCAGAGGCATCTTAAGATAACAAAGCTGTGTGAAATTCGCGCACACCTCCCATGATTTGTGTTTAGGCATTGGCGAATTTCCCTAAGGCTGCGAAAATTCTGGCATTCTCATACTTATTTGAGACAATACATAGGGCAGGGGAAAAACATATTTATATCTGCTGGTTTGTATTGTCACCCACTGGACCAGAAACAAATTGTTTTTAGGAAAGCCTGACACTGAGAGTCAGAGTCAGAAGATCTCGTACGTTACCATAGGTCTGAAATTATTCTGTTTGTTAAGTCAAAATTGGCTGTCAATAGGCAAAACGCCTGGGGGCATAAACGGTAGGGTTACCAATTATGACTAACCTAGAGGGGTAGGGATCTGTTACTGAGTATTAATGAGCAGACAATGTAAAGTAACTCGGATTCATGTCAATATTAATGCTTCCAATAAACCAAAGAATGAAATAAATTTGTGTGTGTTGGGGGGGGGGGGGTAGTAGTAATCCTGACTTGTTTCGATTCATCAACGTTTCTGTTTATCTCTTGATTTTATCAAGGGAAAACTTTCAATATTATTTTAAGTACCAAGTACATGTTCTTTAGTATAGGTTAAAAGAGATCGAAAGCAAATTTGAAATGGTCTTAAGATGCTATAAAACGTGATGTAAGAAAGGAATTTTGAAAATTATTATTTGAGTTCAATGAACTTCATGATGTGAAAAAATCGGAAACCAGACGAACTTCTGAAAACTTACATCCCTGCAGTGGGGTAGTTAAGAAATAAAAGCAGCAGTTTAATTAAAGAAAAGGTATACAAGACTGGTCGACCCTTTAGTAAGTGAACCTGCAGTTTACGTACCTTTCCAAAAATAGGAATTTCTACGGAGCCCCAGGTGTCGGCGCCCCAGTGTACGAGCCCGCTGAAGAAGTCGGCCGTGATGATCCCCAGCACTGTGGGACAAAGAGAACGCGCGCTTAGTAACACTTACACAGCTTTGTTTAGACATGCTACAGATCTGGACATAACTCATTTTGTGTTCCTTTAATTGTGACATAGCAATTCTCTCAACCACGGATAGTAAATTTCTTGTATTGTACCTGCAGGTTAGACTTAGCCTAAATCAGGCTGCATGCTGGGTAACAATATGTAGACAAGACCCAAGGCTTTAGTATAGAGATTTTTATAAATCTGATCAGTATTTGTAGTTAAACATGATGAAAAATTGCAGACTTATTGTTTAAAATGTGTGTCCATACACACATAATATTTTCTAAGCTTTTTTGAAAATGTACTCATTATTGGTGGATTTACAACAACAATTTGTTTATTTTCTATAGTTTTCCCAGGGATTTTGTCGACAAAATCAACCCAAATTAGCCTGCAGGTGCTTAAAATACTGTAAATCAGATATCCGTAGTGGGGAGAATTCTGGCTAGATATTATAACTGTTATTTTATATGAAGTGTTGTATATTGATATTACACATAGTGTCATTAAACCTTGAATGTGCCACTTGAGTTGCATTTTGGTAAATTTAGAACACAGGAACAGACGAAGTAATAGGAAGTGACAGAAAATGTTCAAGTTTTTAGGTTGTATCTTGAGTCCCAGATCTAGTCGCTTTAGCCCCATACCTACTAGGTGAATTTGAGCGTAGTTGGCCGACTGATTGGCTCTAAAATTGGCCGATTCTACCAGAATAATCGGCCGATTATAGATGTGATTCATATCAAACATGTATGTTACAATATTAAGACCTGAATCAGATAAAAAATCAGTTGATTCTTTTGATCATGGTCGGCTGATTTGTGAGCCGATTCAGCCTAGTGGAGACATTAACACAGAAAATCAGGAACTTCAATTGAAAACATAATTACCCTAGTTTACAAAGAAGAAATGGATTCATCATATCATTCAAAAGAGACAAATAACTATTTCCCGTAACTGTGGCTTAAAGTAGAAGCTGTATCGCTGTTTCACGTCAAATATTATTGTGTTCCATAAAGAATAGTGTATCAAAACGTTTCAACGTGACAAGTTGTCTTTTTTTATATGTAATTTAGAATATCATATTTAATACTTCATTAAGAATAATCTTTGAACCAAATATAAGGCATCTCTTGATCTTGTGGTTGATAAAAATCACATTATACGATCAGTGTTCATAATCTAAATCTCAAACTGTAAGCCGTCATTCAGGGTGCCCGCACTTTTTAAAGATAAATCTAAGACACATTTGAGACCAGTATTTCCTCATCACGCAACGAGTAAAATATTCAGACTTAGTTCAACATACAAATTTTAGCCTGGAACTATTGTTCACGATAAACAATTTTTTTTTTTTCATATCAGATTCAATTTAAGACATTTTTCGACCTCATGGTAGAACCTCTCAAATTTAAGTCGTGGCTTAGATAGAATACATTTCAGAGCCTTTATAATGTGCGTGGTCACTTGACATTATTTTTCCCCTCATTTAGACTTTAAGTTTAAGAATTACTTACGTGCGCAAATGAAGATGGACTGCCAGTTCTCTATGTTAAAGTGGAGCACCAGGTTTACGAAGTTAAAGGCCATTAACGTTACCGCTATGGACACGCATATCAACTCTTGTATCCGCTTTCCTGAAAAAAGTAAATAAAGATATGTTAAAAAGACGGGAAATGAAACTTTCATTTGAAATGTATTTGCATGTACATACTTTTTCCAGTTTCTTGAAACGGAAAATGAAAGGCAACAATATATAGACATGATGCACAACAAACACACAAATTCCTGCAAAGGTTTCCTTCAAGCTAAAAACGATTTTTTTTTTTTTGGAATGTTCTTTATGCATGCATAGCAAATCTTATATAATTTTCTTTCCTTAATGACAAATAAACAAAATATTTGATATATTTCATCTAAACAAACAAAACACAAAAACAATCGCTACGGCTCTTTGATCATCTGAAAAACAAGATTTGCCTCTCTATCTTGTTCTTTCCCCCCAGAAGGAGCTGATACCCCCTTTTCTCCGCGTACCATGTTTTCCCTGGCCGGTCGGGGCCCCAGGTGCAGGGTAGGTCGGAAAGGTCATTCGGTTAGGGGCACTGAGGGGCATTGGTTCGGCTGCCCATAAATCCCTTAATTTGTACCGCGCCCCAAATTAGTGTTTGTACGATGGCCAGTGCACAAATCATGGTGTGCGGCAGAGATTAGGTAACGGAGGCCTGAGATCCCGGAGCAAACAGCAGTGGACTCTTCCTAAATCAGTATGTTCGAAATATTTAAATTAGCTACTGAAATACTACTGATTGTACAGTCTAGTTAATTTAAATACTTCGGACATTCTGATTTTCCACTATTCTGGCACTGTATTTCCACTGATTTTCCACTAAAATGCTACTGCAGGTACACACTGATTCTGTACTCAGCACACACTCCCGACTGATGAAAAAGTAGGAAAAGTAGGATACACTTCTCCTTCTGTTCTTTTTTTCCCAAAAGCAATTAAGAGGAAAAGAATTAAGGAATAGAGTTTTGACTTCAGGGTTGTATTGGAACAGTTTGAAACTAACAGAAAAATACTCAGAAAGGACATATCATCGTGCAAACCAACATCACAAAAAGTAGGATATCCAAAAAAAGAAGACAATGAATTTGTATTTGAATAGTTTGAAGCTAACACAAAAATACCAATACAGATATATTTGTAATGTAGGAAAAATAAGTTGCGCAATCCAAAATCACCAAAATGCAGGAATTTCTACAAAATTGGGGAAAATGGCATCTCTGAGGGAGATGGGGGAAATGATCTGTTATTTTTTCAAATGTGCGTATTTAATAAAACGAAAGTCCTGGTACCGCCCCTTATGGTTATTTTATGTTTACTGTATCCAAGGCCAATAAAAAAGTGAAGTGGCCTTGGAAGAGGGTGTTCAGTTGGCCCCGGCCCAGTGCTAGGCGCGTCTGGCCCCGACCCAAGGCTCGTCTCCTAGAGCCAACACCTCCCAGACAAACAGAAAGTGTGAGTCGACTGAGGCCAGCGTATCCCCGGCACGTCCTAACATTGTGTTCCAACAACTCAACCTATAGTACTTTTTAGTGTTTTCATTAGGCTAGAAATAACAGAGCTGGGATTTGCGTAATAATGGCTTACTTCGAGAGGGGGGAATCAACACTCCCTACTATATTTTTAGTGTTCTGATTGGGATAGAAACAGCAAAACACGGATTTGCATAAGAAATACTATAATCTATATTCTGTAACTGTCCAAAAGTCGGACTCACCAGTTATGTAAACCAATGTTTGTTTTTTATCCATGTTTATCGGTTTATGTGTCACTGTGTACAAATCGGTACTAACAAGCCATGCAACTGTTACCTAAATAATATTTGACGAAGTTCCGGGTCTATGATTTCTTGATTTCAGCTAAAGTAATACCCTAAGAATCTTACAATTAAATTCGGGGCTCAACATTAAGGTTTTCAACTTTGCTGCCCGTCGGGCAGGTGTAGGAGGAATTTTACCTGCCCGATCATAATATTCACCCGCCCCTCTGTAGTGGAATGTTATTTTATAAACAAGATTTCGCTTGTCCCTTGGGCAGGTCACTGAGGTGTATATCAAAAATCTCCCTGCCCAACCTTAAGTTTTACCTGCCCCGGGCAGGCGGGCAATGCTTAATGTCGGGCCCTCAAATTTGAATGATCATTTATGAATACTCTTACAAGTTATAATGCCAAACCAGACCAATGCAAATTTATTTCAATGATATTTTTAATCTAATGATATTCTGTAAGATTGCCAATTTTCTCAAATTGTGCAATGCGGTTTAAACTAGGAGATTAAGTATCTTCTGTGGTCAGTTTTTCCCTGTGCTATTTTCTGCAATGTATGCTTAAATTAGGAGTTCTACAGTACCTTATTATACAAGAGGTCACTTTCTGTACTCCCGCTACCAGTGGTCACACCAAGGGGGTAAGGGAGTGGGAGGGGGGGATGGTGGTTAGGTAAGCTAAGCACAGACTGGGTCAGTTGATCCTTCTCTGATCTTTGTTTCATATCCAGACCAAGGTTCTTCCTCGGGTAATGGGAATCAATGTTAGCCAATAGCTTTCTGCCTAACATAGTTCTGCTGCAGAACATAATAGATTATGTGCAAATTAATCCTGGTGATTTTTTTAAAAATTGTTCTTATTCAAAATTCAACCCCCTGGGTCATATATAATTGCGCTAGATTTTCCTAGCATGAATTCATAAAGCTAAAAGCGTTTTCAACAATCATTATGCTATTATTTTAGATGAACTTATAGCTACATGATGATCACTAAAAAGTGGTCACGTGATCACGCCTGTACACGATCTAGATAGCAGTGTCCCTATGCGAATTATCCTTTGGAATTCCCTGCCTTTTCCATGAGATCTCTCTCCTATTATAATTTGTTCCTGTGTCAATTTCTGTAATTTGATTCAATTTAAATCTAAAAGCATTCAATTACAGAGAAAATTGGAAAATAAATTAACAAGATGTCAGATGTTATCACAATAAGACCTCATATTCCTCTTTGGACTAATGAGTAATGTGAGAAGGAGGAAATTTCATGTAATACTAGCCATGTCCGAATCTGAATTACTGACATGTGCTTGTTTCATACAGGTTCTGTAATACCTAAATTATTTACTTGCGTGTTTGCATTACTTGCATGTTTGATACTAGTAAATCTAAGGGTAATACAAGTTCTAATCAGTATCGGAAAACAAGCAGTAAATAAGCCTGAAATAAGAAGTAAAGATAAAACAGGATATGACAAGACCTAGGCTCTAGCCCAATACAATATTATTGATTAACACGCAAAGTCTGGCCTCCGTCTTTACAGACAGAGACTAGCCGCGACTCGGTTACGCGCAGTCGAGAGATTAACTCATCAATAACCCATAAGTTACATCCACCCGCAGGCAAATTGGGCGAGAGCGGTCAAGTCCCTGCCCCTGAATAATTAACTTTCCGCAGTAATTGAACATGTAATACACCAGAGGGACTAAGCGTGTTACTGGTTTTGGCACCGGGTTAGGACACCGGTCTAATCGGATGGTCTCATGTTCAAATGGATACCATTGCAGTGTCCCTCTCCCTATCACGGTAAGCTGATTTACAGTATTTTATGCGCCTGCAGGTTAATTTGGACTAATTTTGTCGACAAAAACACAGCAAAAGCTATAGAAAACAAACAAATAATTGTTATATATCAATAGATAATGAATGAATTTCCAAACAACTTAGAAAATGTTAAATATATGTGTAAACATTTTGAAAAATAATGATCATTAGTTTTTCCCCATGTTTAATAACAAATAATGATAGGATTAAAGAAAATTTCTATGCAAAAGCCTTGTGATTTGTCAACATATTACCCAGCATGCATCCTGATCTGGGCTAACCTGCAGGTAGATCTCAGAAATTTGGCTATCCGTGGTAGGGAGAATTAAGGATGCGCCCTCAGGGTTCTTCCAAGATTTTTTTTTTTAGTATCACTATCACGAGCCCCATTGCATTTTCCCCATGGGCAATCTTTCCAGATTCATGGGCCTTTCAAAAATCAAAAATTCTGTCATTTCCAGTGCGGGAATGGCCCCCTGAGAGTTAACCCAGTGCGGGAATAAAATTTCTGATGAGGGAATCCCACATCCCGCACACCTAGGCATATCCTTGCATCCTACATCCGAGGTGCATGCATGATTTTTAGAGCTGTGCACCCGGTGGTGAATGACTTTTCCTGCATATTAAATACGTGAAGAAAAGAGGCAAGATATTGTGGCCGGGTGCATGTCTTTTTTAGGATGTGCACTCGATGTGCGCACAAAAATAATCTTTAATTTCGGACACTGCATTCGCCACACATAATATGCTAGGTGAATACAGTTATAAGCATTTAAAAAAAAGGTATGAAATACGTTTGAAAAAAAGGACAAAATGTCAGAGTGCAAAAAATTATCAATGTAAATTAAAACAAAAGAAAAGCAAGTTGATCTTAAACTCCGTGACTCAAAGGGTCTCTTGGTGTCACAGGTAAATCAGAAAACATCAGTGATTGAAAACTTTTGAAAAAATTTGTGAGAAATGGTACAATACTCTACTTTATTGCACTGTACAGATGTTTATACCAGAGCCGAAATGTTGTATGCATCTCTAAGTAAGAAGTGGGCCGCAACCTGTCAAAACTACCTTGTAAACACTAAATAAATAATAAGTGTATGCACCTGTATGATATAATTAATTCACAGTTATCGACCCATTGAGGCATCCGAAGTGATGGGAGGAAATTTACAGGTGTTCTGATGTTCTTTAGTTTCACTGTCAGTGATTGGTTGATAATTTTTATCCAGAGATTGTGCAGGGTTCGAAATTAACGTCAGCCCGTCAGCCCCAGGCTGACACTTCCTGATCAGTTTTGGACAAAAACATCAAGGTATCAGCCCAGATGGCTGAGAGCTTTTTAGAAAAAAAAGAATTAAA
This sequence comes from Lepidonotus clava, assembly GCA_936440205.1. Classification (NCBI taxonomy): domain Eukaryota; kingdom Metazoa; phylum Annelida; class Polychaeta; order Phyllodocida; family Polynoidae; genus Lepidonotus; species Lepidonotus clava. Next base: position 52,176,355 of record OW387140.1, on the reverse strand, counting down.
AAGTGTTTGCCTGATATGACTCAATACTTATTCTACTTATCACGTTCCTGAGGACTTCTAGTTATTATGTTCGTATCTAAGTTCTTCGTTATAAAAATTTCGGGCTGACAGTTTTCTTTCAGGTCTGACGTTTTGTCTTCCATCACTTTGGATGGCTGACATCTAAGAAAGGTTAATTTCGAACACTGTTGTGTATTGAGAAACTACAATCTTTCATGGGTATAAAAGAAAAAAAGAAAAGCAAGTATTTAAATATCCTAAAATCCTAAAAAGAGAAAAGTATTTAAATATCACAAAATCCTTGATCTTTTTTTAATTGTAAGATCATATATATGGCTAAAGAGAGCGAAGATATATCTGTCTACATCCCATGTCTATTCTTAATCATGTATTGTGAGACCTCATTCTTCAGACTTTGAACACATTATTCAATACACTTGAAATTTTTAGATAAGAAAGATATCCAAAGAATGTGGCCTTACGAGAAATGGTCGATGGCAACCAGGTTAAATTGGGTCGAATTGAATAAACACTGAAAAATAGTTGTTTCTGTTTGTTGTTGTTTTTTTTTTTTTTTTTTTGGCCTTTCAAAAGTCAATTTTATTTTCAAGCAATCTTTCAGTGTTCCAACTTGAAACTTCACCCAGATGGGCCAGAACATAGACATAAGAGTAAGGTATAAAACATAACGTTAGCCTCTAGCAGTTTAAGGACGAGACCTATTATCAATTTCTATCAGTACCATGACTGAGAAGGTACACAAGTGAACTAACTCTGATTTAAGGAAATCACATACAGGAAAAGCTCTCATACCCTGTAATATTTATCAACTAAAAATACCTATGAGGAGATTATAACCGTATTTCACCGTGATTAATCATGCAAAGTTCACCAGTCAGCTGAAACTAAATTGGTCAGACTGGGTGAGAGGGGAGGGCTTACACAACCATTTCAGATCTCCAATTCCAGGTGACAAACCACTCCCAGAGAAAGAAGCAGGACTCAGTGCTGACAATTTAGAGATCTAATCTGAAGGGTTATTTACCAGTATTTATATCTGACAAATTGAGGACTTGAACCACATCATGGCCCATGGCCCAAAGATAGGGTAGAATGGGGATTCTTTGCGAGGGATAACTAAAATCGCTGAAGGGTTGGGATGGGGGGAATACAAAAAGTACCGACCTAGCCTTAACACGTACCAAAAAAGCTCTTTTTTCCTGTCCTTACACATGTGGCATGTACCCTAGAAGACTTTTCTAATTAGTTCAAGCGATCTACCAGTATCAGTGCTCCAGTATTCTACTGTAAAGCTAATAGATCTTACGTGAACTCTATCAAGTCTGAATCTGAGACTGAGGACAAGTGAACTAACACTTATTTAAAGAAATATGTATAATATCCTAGTAATGTTCATTAACTGATGACAGCCCTGAGCAGTTTATAAATGTATTTCACGGTGTATAATCGTGCAAAGTTCACCAGTCAGCTGATACTAAAACGGTCAGAAGGGAGGGGGTTACACAACCATTTTATAATTGCCCATTTCCAGGTGCCAAACCACTCTGAGAGAAAGAAGCAGGATTTCATAAACAAATCTTAACTCCTGCAACAAACCACTGAATCTGAGAAACATTATCCAGAATCAACTAACCCTGATAATTAAATCAGACCATTTTAGACACGCCCAAAATTCTGACAGCCAGAAATTCCTTTCCTGGAGACTGTGGAAAATAAAGCAAAGTAGGAATTTTGGAGGAGAGCCGACCCAAACTTACCGGTGGTATATTGAGACGCCAGCTCCTTGGCTCCCGTATGTTGCGGCCCCCATCTTGGCTTAACTTCCAAGTGTGAAGAAACTGCCGAGGAATTCTGATTTGGATCATCCTCGGGCATAGAAGATGTGATAATTTCCTCCTCAGTTTTGTTCGCCATCTTCTCTGCTTCTAGGGGGACTGGCTGCCTCTGGATTCTTCGCTGGCTGGCGGCGAGTAGCGGAGTGATTTACATAGGGAAAGTAGAAAAGGAGTTGGAGCGCCGGGAACCAGCAGAGTGATCACTCTTCACTCTCCAGGCGTATATTTAGTTAGTTTATTTACAGTTTCCCGTGACCAAACCTCTGCATGAAGCGTAACTGATAAGGACTGTCGATCAAGTCTTTATCTGATTCGTCATTATTGTTGAAAATAATAAATCTAAATCTGGTGAGAAAAATATAAACATCCAGAAATATAACAAGTAAACGACAGAAAAAATTGTAGATTATCCAAATTTGATGTTTAAGACATAGATATAATTTAATTTTAGGATTTCTAACCGAGGTCGTCTGCAAAGATTTTTTTGGCCACGCTGATCTGAATGCAAGAGGTAATCATTTGTTTTACAGTTATATTAGACGTGGATCACTTATTCTAATGTGTTAGAAAGTCGGATTGATGTCCAAGGAACTGTCAGGTAAAACGTTAACAGGGAAATGCCATTAAAATATGGAAGAGAACACAGCGGTTTGTCGGGGATGTGAGCGATAATACAAGAATCTGAGCAACTGAAGTTAACAAAACCCGAGAGTCGTCAAAATTATTAAATTATTAAACTTGAGTTAATAGTCATCTAGTTAGCCTTTTATAGTCTTCAAATATTACTGGGCAAAGACATTCTGTAGTTTGCCAACCACATCAGGAGTACCAGTGAACAACCAGGTTTCAAATTGATTTGTCAAGCCCTGTAAAGACTACCCCTATCTAACGATGCTCACTTTCAAAGGTTAATGTTCTTTTAATTTTCAGTTGGTGAGGCAGGGATGTAAGTTTTCAGATTTTTGCCTGATTTCTGATTTTTTCTCTCCAACTCCCTCAAAGACAGATTTCAAAATTTATGTTTAGAACAATTTACATGATTTCTATCATTCTAAGATATATTCGTACCTTCTTTATGCTATTTCCAATTTTTTCGCTATCCCTGACTTACATCCCTGGGGAGGAATGATTAAAAAATACTCACCATTTAACCCTGTATTAATGATTTTCATTTGTCAGTCTATTCTGTTTTAGGATGTTGGTGGGAGTGATGCGGCCAGCTGGAAGGCTGTTAACATGGTCCTACTTCAGACAGTTGTGTACGGTCACCGCCAAACCAATGAAGATACGCAAAGCAAAATCACTCCGCAAAGAGGTAAGCAGCTGGAAACAGCAAAAGACTTATTCTCGGTTTTGATTTCCAGTGTCAAACTCTGGGAACAGGGTCATCAAAAGCTGGGTGTTCTTTTTTCAGACCACCCTTGAAAAAAAGAAATTCAGTCCACCACCAGACGGACTTTTTAATGGCCACACTTTTTTTCAATTCTTTGGATTTTTTCTTTCTTTTTTTTTTCAAGAAAATTTTTAGTTGTAGCCATACAAAGAAAAAAAGAAAGATTTCCCTATCTGCCAACTGGCTTTTTTCCTGGCCACCCGCTGGACAGGAATCAACATTATTTAAGGGTGAGCTCAGGTAATTAAATGTAATGTGTGATGCAAAATAAAAATTTGTATTCATATAATGTAAATCAACAAAATGATGGTAGGTAGGTCAGATTTTAATACTTTTTTTTCTTTTTTTGTCTTGATTTCAGTCCAAGCACTTCCAAGACTTTAAGTACGTGACTGCCATTGGTGGCAAGGGCGGTGACGGGGCCATGTCCTTCCTCAGTCTACCCTTCAAAGAGTTCGCAGGACCGGATGGTGGAAATGGAGGCAATGGGGGACATGTCATATTTGAAGGTGATATAAACAACTCACTAGCTAACTTAGCTGTGACATTCTTACTTACTCAACAGCATATGGCTGTTTTTGTGAAATCTAAAATATGTCAACAACAAAAAACCTATGTACGCAAACTTCAAATTTTGCATCTTTTCGATATCAATAAATAGGTAAATTAAGAAAATCTGTATATTTCAGGTGCATAAGCTAGAAAAACAGCCAAATGATGAACCTCGGATGTATGGTGCACAATGGAATTAGTATCAAATATAACATGCAGCTAATTGATATCAGTAAGCTTTGAAAGATAAAAGGAAATCATTTCTCTTTGCAGCTGACTTTTCCATCAAGTCCCTTCAACATACCAAGTCTATATACAGAGCGGAGAGCGGTGTGAAAGGACAGAGTAGGCATTGTCATGGGAAGGACGCACCCCATTTACACGCTAAGGTAGGATCATGGTAAATATAACACTGTGTGACAGTCATAAAGAGAGAACACAGGAAAGGGTTGGTTGGTTATTGGGGTTTAATGCTGTAGCAACATCTAAGGTCATATCACGGCAAGAACAGGATTTGACAATTCTGTCTTTGATGATCGTGTCTATGGAATGAATGAATCTATGAGAAGATAGAGACCATACCCAAACACATTTCACAGGAAAGGGTGGAGTAAACATTGTTAAGGGAAAGACAAGCTACAGTAGGGACACACTAAATGTACCAATGTCTGTGTGTTTAACCCTGTGCCCCCAACAGGGTCATCAAAGGTTGGGTGTGTGGTGTTCTGTCTATGGGACATTGCATATGAAAGACCCCTTGCCACTCTTTGTAATGAGTAGGGTATTGCATCCGGTGGTGGGTTTCTTCTAAATCATGTCATAGATATGGTCACCCGTAAGCTGAAAAACATTACCTTGTGCAGTCTGGAAAGAACCTTTTGTGGTTGAACGGATGTTAAACTGCCCCAACAAACAAACAAGTACCAATGCGTAAAAATTGTTGAGAGAGGACGTGGGTAGGAATGGAGTAAACATTGTCTTTCCTGAGTGGCATCTCTGTTTAGGCTGCAACTCAAAAATTAAAGCCTCATGTGATTACATCTCTATGACTTACCCGTCATATAGGCCATGGCTTAAATCAGTGGTTTTACAGCAATAATATTAAAACTTTCCATCTCCTTCTCAGGTCCCTGTAGGCACCATCTTTAAAGACGCGGAGGGTAAGATCCTGGCCGACTTGAAGAAGGAAGGCGAATACTTCATCGCAGCCCGAGGTGGGGCCGGTGGGAAAGGGAACCACTTCTTCTTGACGAACGAGAACCGCGCCCCAACGGTGTTCGAGGAGGGAGCGAAGGCCGAGCAGCGGAGACTCGCGGTGGAACTGAGAGTCATGGCTCACATTGGACTGGTAAGGCATAGATTTGATAAATGGCTCCACTGGCCTGATTTGTAGTCAGACAAGCATATGAACTGATCAAGCATTACTTCAGTAAAAATTGAGAAAAATATTTCCTGATAACTAACCCCAGCAGATAATTTCTTTTTGATATATTCCAGTTCAATTTGAAAGTGGTGACTCCCACCTGGTGTTACTCCCCTCCCATGTTCAGGCTGTTATGTCAGGGGGTCAGGACCCTAACGAAATCTTCCCCTTTAAGAATGTATCAATAAATCTAGAGTCCTATTGAATACCACCTGGCTATCCCACATGACACAGGAATTCAAATTTCAGATTGTTAACTCATTTCAGATTTTTCATGTCATAACACCTGAAAGTTTTCAAAATGAAGAGCTCGCATCATGTTGCATGGCAATGATATCAAAGGTGGTTGTTAATATGCATTTTTGAGAAAGTAGACTCTAAAATTAAATCTACAGACTTCCCAGAATGCACCGAGATGAGAGTTTTTAGTTGACACAAGAGGCCACAGATACATGTTGGTAAGTCAAATGTAGACTGAGAAAATGTCAACTATAAAACAAACTGATTGGGATGAAATCAAGTGAGGTTTAAATCAGGTTTTACCATGATATACCTATGACTCATGTTTGAAAATAAGAAATATGGGTCAAGGACATTTGTTTACAATAATTCTTACAAATTTACACTAGTATTAAATAAAGTATTATTTTTGTGTGTTTCAGGTAGGGTTTCCCAATGCGGGGAAGTCCACCTTGTTGCGTGCCGTATCGCGGGCCAAGCCCCGTGTGGCCGCGTACCCCTTCACCACGCTGCGGCCACACGTCGGCATTGTCGAGTATGACGACTACGAGCAACTAGCAGGTAGGTAGTTGTTTATATCAAAAATAGGTTTGCCGGGTCAAAGGTCAATGGATCAGGGTTGAAAACCCAAGTGAAAGCAAGGCATCCAGTAATCTATGATATCTCAGTGAGGCAGCGCTATAAAGAGGGTACCGACCACACAGGGAAAAACAAGGAAAATAGAGAAAGATTCAGTCATTGCCTCATGACGTAAAGGTTGCGGAAAAGCATTACGTTTGGCAGTCTGGAAAAAAAAACTGAAGGGTTGGCCACATGTTGAACTACTCAAACAATGAAACAATCCTATTTATCTGCATAAAAATGTAGTCCTCTTTGCTCCAGTTGCTGACATCCCTGGCCTTATCCGTGGTGCTCATCTCAACTACGGGCTGGGCTTCGCCTTCCTCCGGCACGTCGAGCGCTGCATGTGTCTGCTCTACGTCTTAGACATGTCGGCCGATGAGCCCTGGAGGCAACTCGAGGACCTCCAGTACGAACTGGACCAGTACAAGGTAGGAGGAATTTACCTAAAACCTTAATTATGATAGACACATCTATAGCACAACCACGCAGGTCTTTGCATTCTGAGCTTATTTGACAAACTTTTCCATTTCATTATTGTAGCTTATAGCAGGGGTCGTAACGTTCCTATATTTTCCTGTATTCCTATATTTTCCTAAAAAGTTTTGGCACTCCTATATTTTCCGACAAATTCCTATATTTCCTATAATTTTTCTCAGAAAAGACCGATTTACCATGCATAATTACAATATTTTTAGAGGTCAATCAGAATAATAACACAAAAATGAGAAGTGTCGATCGTAAATTAAATAATTGATTTGAACTTTATTGGTCAATGTAATGTATTGCACAAAAATAATTGCAAGTATTTATACTAAATATGGATTATTCCTTGATTGTGACGGAAAATTTTCCATCTGAAGAGCATACAAGGTGATAATCTCAAATCTGTCAAATGTTAGATAAAACTAAATAAATTTGACAATTGCTGACAATAGCAGACAGGTAAAGCTGCCAAAAGATTACACTTCTGTGATTTAGTCTTGCCCAGAAGAGGTAAAATCTGAAGGCTCAATCTAAAAGTTTGAAAGGCTGAAGGAGTTTTTGCCTCTAAACAAAAACTCCCCTTGGCTTCTTTAAACACAATTATCACCTAATTCAGAATTGATTAATGCATATATAAAGTTTGTTCTAGGTCTTAATGGTAGAGATGTATTCAGTTCTACTAAAATTGGAAAAAACTTATTTTTCAAACTGAATTAGCTCAGAATGCAAAGGTCTTATATTGGTTTTATGAGGCTATTATAAAGGTCTTAATTTAGGTTTTGAGGTCGTATGGACGCATTAGCACAGAAATCTTAATTCAGGCATGCCAAATTCTACGCTTTTTGAGATTTTTAGTTCATCTCTGAGATCAGCGCAGATCCAAAGAGAAGATATGTTTTCTGTGAAGGCCGGGACATTATGTGGGTTATATAGAATACACAACCATAATCTTGTGTTCCTTCTTAGAAATATGTCAGGGTTTTATATATATATATAAATTTCGTGAAATTCCGTACAACTTCCTTTTATTTACTGGCGGGCCTTTTTTGTTATTATTATTATCATTATTATGAGCACATCTAGTTGTTGCTGTTCAATACTACTAAAAACCAAGGGTCAAATGGTCAGGGAGGGAAATTTGAGCATTAATTGTCACCTATGGTCACCTGTGGTCACATCAACTCCACACATTCCACATCTCTCAAATAAAAAAACACTAAACATTTACCCTTCAGCCTATGCCACATTAAAGAATTTTACATCCCGAAGTTCAAAACTAGGCTACCTAATGTTGTTTATTACCTTGGAATCCTAATGATTCAATGTAAAACTATTCCACCGTCATTCAAACAGATGAAATAAGCTCATAGATATTATCTAATTCTTCTAACTTTAATAATGATAAAAAATTACTTAAATGATCCTATTCATTATCATTATGACATTGCAAGCATGAAATACTAGAACTTCTATACAAAGATTAATTGCAACCAGGGACATGGCACATTGCCATAAAAGTGTTCAAGTCCTCTCTCCATTCAATATATTTCCTACTTGTGAAAACAATTCATTAAATAACGTTTAGAAATGCTAATGTTTGTTTAAGAAAAAGTCAGTCAAACTTTGTTTTGAAAAAGTCTTAGAGATTCAACTAACAAATATATGTTGTTCTTTCCTCAGGATGGACTGGCGTCCAGACCACACGCCATCGTTGCCAACAAAATCGACCTAAACATAGGGCAGCACAATCTAGAAGAACTCCGAAAACACACCGACCTCCAAGTCATCCCAGTGTCTGCAAAACAAAAAACTAATATTAATGAATTACTCATTCACCTAAGAAAAATGTATGACAACCACAATGAGCAACAAGAAACATGAGCAAAGAAACTGTATAACAAAAATAAAACAGTGATTATTTATTAGTATTGCACACATTAATATAGCTATATTGACAACAAAATAAACATGTTTTAACTATTGAAATTAGTTTTATTTATTCAAATCTTCTTTAAATCGAACTTCTATGGTATAATTGAGAAAGGATATTTTATGGTCCAAATGTAGAGCACTCATAAGAAACAATTTAAATCGGGAACAAACCTGATTTTTGTCCTGAAATATCAAATTCACGGTTAAAATAAGATGGGTCTGGCTCATTAAATTTGACACGGCCGTTTCTTAAAATCGACATGCGACATGGGGCCTCAACAACATGACAGGCAGGGTTAAACTAGCAATTCGACTCGGCAAAAATGTGTGTAGTGGGTATGGGGCTTAAGTGGCGTGAGACATGGCCATTTCTTAAATTCGACATGCGACATTGAGAAAAATAAGTGACAAAGACAAGCAACATTGCCGGGTTTTTTTTAATTTGACACACAACATGGGACCCCTCCATCCAGAGCCCCGATAAGGCCAGTCCATAAGTAATTTGAAACCTAATCCGCTACTGTTGACCTATTACGAAAATTGTTCATTTCAATACTTACATCATTATTTTAAAAAACGTTTATGGAACAGTTGGAAAAAAACATACAAAACGTATTTTCGACCAGTGTTTTATAGAGCAGTGCCATAATCGAACTGTGAGACGGTAGTTGCTCGGGTGACAAAATAACCTTTGGGGTCTTCCTCGGGGAGCCTTTCACCTAAGGGAGATTTCAATTTAATAGCTATAATGCTTCTTGTTTTTTTATTTGGTAACTCCAATTGCCCCCCTCCCCCCTCGACTCCCTGCCCTAACCCCAAAATTTAAATGAAAATGTCAAGTTGTGAACAACTTGAATTTTATCCTTGAATCAAATCTAAATCAAGGTCAAATGCAAGGTCAGCCTAAGTTATTTAAAACCCAACCCCCGACTGTTGACCCTACTTGGACTTGTCTATGTGTGTAAATGGGGGAGTGGTAAATGTTTGAGGTGTGGGTTTAAATTTTAACATTTTAAACAGGGAGAGCAAAATAGTAAATTCACTTTAGTTACAGTTTGCTGACTCTTTCAAATGATTCTAAGCAGGGTCCCAACATCACAGGGAAAACAGGGAAAATGGGAAATGGGATTTTGCAGATTTTACCAAACTCGACGGCGCTCAAAATTGGCAGGCATCACAGAACCCCCCCCCCCCCCCCCCACCCCTCCCCCAACATGACAAACAAGATTAGAATTATAGTATAATAATGTAAGGAGAATCATTATTTGACGCATGGGGCAGTTAATCGTACACATGGCACATTAAATCTACAGACTACAAACATATAGACCTGAACTGCAGGGTTTTATTTTACTGCTAACCATAGGGGTGCCTTTAAGCATTATGTTTCATTAAGTATTCAGAGTTTCCAGTATGCTAACCTTTTCCAATTGCAGTCTTCCTTCCGTCTTAACTGCAGGTCATCTTGAAATGAAGCTTGTCACTAAGAGTTGACAAACACTCGTGTGACAGGGTAGTATTTATTAATCCAAACAAAACATAACATTCCCCCTCCCACTTTAGCACCCATTGACTATTGTGACTTAGAGCACTCATACAGCACATTGCCTGGAAGGTAGGGTCAAATACAGGGCATCCCTCTTTTCCATTGTGCTATAAATGAAATGACCCAGGCTAATTTCCAATGTGTGTGACTTACAGGACATTTTGTCTTTGAACTATTTCACATATATCCCTCACACATATCACCTCTATATAAAATGGCCTGCAATAGAGGTCGCGCATCTTCTCCAGATTATTTAAGTCTAAAATCAGAGTGTGGCTTTATTTAGGGTGCGGCAAATATTAGTGGTTTTAAAGTAATCTAGAATGTTCATGCAATAACTCCAATAGTTGATTGTCCTTTTATTATGTATTAACACGTAAACGGCCTGCCATAGCAGTGTACTGATGTGGATGGCCAGTCCAGAATTAAACTTATATAATTAGATGTTCCTGTGTGGACCAAGATTCAGGACTAAGAGTGTAACACTTGATGTAGGAGAAGAGTGTATAAGGGCAGCGATAGGCAAGCAGAGTTAAACAATCATAAGGCACAGTCCATGCACTAGCCGGCAGAGCGCTACTCACATTGGACATTAATAAACATAATCCTTTCATGTGAGTGTTATGTCCTTCATAATGTGGAACTATGTTATGGATTGGACTCACAGTCTGGTCGGCAACAGACTGCATATGGAGCTAGCTAATATCCATGGGCATAAACAATACAACATCTAATAGCACCCCTAACCTATTTAACCTCTATAGTTCAGCAGTCGGGAATCTTCACCAACTGTAAACTTTATTCAAGCCAAAAAGTGAGGGTGTAGTTTGAATTAGGGTGCAGCAAATTTTATTGCATCTACATAATCTGGAATGTCCAATACCTCCAATATATGATTGTCCTTTTATTATTCATTAACACATAAACGGCCTGCCATAGCAGTCGCAAATCTTCTCCAAATGTAAACTTCATTTAAACCAAAAACCAGGGTGCCACTTGAATTAGGGTGAAGCAATTATTACGGGTTTTATCTACAATATCCAGTAACTCTGATTTATGATTGCCCTTTTATTATGCATTAACATGTAAATAGCGTGCCATAGCAATCGCAAATCTTTTCCAAATGTAAACTTTATTTACGCCAAACGTCAGGGTGCTGCAATTAGGGGTTCTTGAGGATTCTAGAATATAATTAATGTCCAATAAATCCAATATATGATTGTCTTTTGATTATATATTTCCACGTAAACGGCCTGTCATAACAGTCGCGGATCACCTCCCAGTGTAAACTTTACTCGGACCCTATTTACCTCACCCCTCACCCCTCTGTTGACTGTTCCCCGTCCCCGCCGACATGTCGACTATTTCCAATTCATAAAAATTCATGGGGCAACTAACCAACTCCCCCCCCCCCCATCTCCCATCCCTACCTCCCCTCACTGACACATGAGATATGGAGAACCACATGTCAAACTAATTTTAGGAGTCTTTTTCAGGGGCAGATGCAGGATTTTGGAAAGGAGAGGTTCGCTTAAAGGCTAAGTGATAAAACTGTATTAGTGTGCCTTCACATGCTAGACATATTTTCTTGTTGGGAAGTTCATGTCCCCACTAAAAGAGAGGGGGATGGCTAGACAGTCAGACCCGTACCTAGGAGGGGTGGTAGGGTTAAGTCACGGATTTAGGGGGTGGGGCGTGCAAGGCGTGCGCCCCTCCTTTTTTGGGCCAAATTTTGATACTTTTTTTAATGTAAAATTCCTGCCCCCCAGAGGGTTCGGGCGAAAATTTTGCTATAGCACCCCCCCACCCCCTTTCTTTTTTTTTTCCAAAGTCATGGATCCGGCCCTGAGGGTGGTGAAATTTGTGAAAAAGTTCCTCCTTTCCTTTAAAAATTCACTGTAAAACCCTTATTGAAAAGTTCCACTTTGGGAACCTCGTTACCCCCTTTTTCGGTTTAAATTATTGAAATTATAAGCAAAAGTCGCACTTAGGTATTCTCGCCACCCCCGAATCTGTAACTACAATGCTCGCTAACGGCAAATCCAATGAGGGGAGGTGGGGTCTAAGGGGTCCTGAAAGTATTCCTTTGGATTAAGTCTTGAACTTCACTAAGAGAAAAAAAAACGTTGCACGTGAGAGCTTGAATGCACAACTGTTTAGTTGGGATATAGATGGGAGGTTCCGTGTTGCATGTCCAATATTAAAAAGCAGCTATATCTCAATTTAGACCCATGTCCCATGTCGCATTTAAGAAATAACCCTGTCCCATGTCCTTTTCTTTTTAAATCTCCTGTCGAATGTCGAATTTAAGAAAATGGCAATGTCATTTGTCACTTAGTTGCCATGTTGCCTGTCAAATTTTTAAAATGGCCATGTTACACTGTCGAATTTAAGAAATGTCAGTGTCACGTGTCAATTTTAGGGGTCTACACCCATTTTAATATTCAGCCTATATGTGGATGCCCCTTTTTTGAGAAGGGGGGAGGTCTTGTATATCTACCCAGTACAGCTGAGCTGCAGCGTAACAGAAACGTTCTGCGACTATACTTTTTTCAGTCAGTTTGTTACTTACCAAGATGGCACGAAACAATTACATGTACATTATTTATGGTTAGGTCAAAACCTCACCAAATCAGAACGTTATTAAAACATTATCTTTTGGTGAGGTTAGGACGAAACCAAAACAGAATGTTATAAGAACATTCTGTTTAGGTTGAAGAACATAACCATAACATTATAATAACATCACAGTGCAGCATCACAGCAATACGCTGCAGCAACGTTATTGGGAGCCATCAAAATAGCGTAAAAACCAATACAGAACAAAACAGAACATTGCTGCAACGTTATATAATAATGTCACATGCTTGGCTGGGTACCCCTAATTATAAACGAAGTCCATTTGGTGCACCATAGCATCCATACTCCCCCCCACCCCCCTAAAACCCCTTAGGAGGGCTGGAGCCGACTAGTACACGAACACGACACCAGGGGGCGGCGGCGGCGCCAGAGAGGGACACCGGAAGTAGATCATGGGGGCTGCGCGCGCATCAGGCGGGGATGAGGGGGTGTAAGAGGGGGCTTGGAGGGGGCTTGACTTGTGGTTGGCATGGTAAGGGGGGAGGGGGGTGGAATAAGGAGGGAGGCTTGTAGAGGAGGATTGAATTGATAAAGAGAGGGGAGGGGGGGTCAATGATGTCACATGTCAAAATTTTTAAAAGGAAATACATGTGTATTGTTGTATTGAATATCTATATAAGCCCATCCCAGTTAATGTCAACAATAAAGTTTACCATGAAATATTATCAAAATTACGAAATTAACCAATGCAATTTGGTTGACAGATTGCTTCTGAAATTCAAAAACATGACCTTTACATTTTGGACTTCTCCCCATAGGAGCCAATGGTAAAGCATGTCAGTCCAACCTATTATGTCCAACCCTATTTTGCCCTGAAATACAGTATTTTGATTGGCTGGCAAATCTGCCAATAGTTAAAATCTAAGAAATGATAATGTTTTAGCAGTAGGTTATAGAATAACAATATTTTCTCATTTAAGTAATCTGAAGTCTTGGAGACAATGATGGCATTTATGTCTAGTTAGTCCAACCCTTGTCCAACCCGAGAATATACCCAATGTGGGATATCTACGTCTCTTGTTTTTTTTTTGTTTTTTTTATAAATGTCTCATATCGAATATTAACATTTTAACAAAACGATATTTATGTATTACATTCATTGTCAGATGTCAAAAGTATCCTCAGTAGCCTCAGTATCGAATTAGAAAATGAATGGTTATGTTGCTGCAGGCCAGCATAAGGCGGGGGGGGGGGGGGTAGACCCCTAAGATTTTTTTTAAAGTTGTGCTTTCCTTGCAAAATGCGTTAAAATTCCTAACAAAAACATAAAAAAGATTTTAGAATTCCACTTATTTCTACTCGCCATCGGCCGTTTGGTGTTTGAATTTTTGAAATTATGAGGAAAAATCTAAGGGTCAAGGACCTCGGGAATACCAGATGCGTGCATTTTTCTTGTGTGCGAACCCTTCACATTTTCAGCATTTTTACTCATTTTGCCAAAGCAGTGAATAATGCCAAATTTATCATCGCACCCCCCCCCCCCACCCCCACCCGCCAAGCAATCCTTTTACGATTCGTACAATCGTAGTTGACTGGTAGTTTAGCTTTTTGAAAAGGGGGGCGCGCGTTAGGAAAGTTTCCCTAAATTACTTTTGGCTTAATTTTCCATTTAGTTTATGTTTCTACAGCCACTGTAGTTTATGTTTTCCAAACCTTTGACAAGAAGCTGGAGTTACGTGCAGGCACACACCTTGTCAGAATACCGTCGAAGCGGACGCGGTGTCGCCGTAGGCTAAGCACTAAAACGCCGCGTCCAAAATTTGACGTTAGGTCGCTCCTCATCGGACGCGGTGTCGCCGTAGGATTAGCACTGAAACTCCGCGTCCGAATTTGAACGCACCAAAGGCTTGTCATCAGCCTATGGGTCTATGGCGTTAGCACATCTCTTATGTTTCATTTCAATGTGGTTTAAGAAAATAGGCAATGTATCACTAGCCAAGTAAATCTAACATTTCAAAAACAATTTTTATCAATTTCTAATCATCTTTTCTTTTGAATAACCGAAACAGCATGCGTTTTCATTGTACATTCATACATTTTGTGTTTACATATGCAATTTATCCACATTAATTAACAGTAATATTGATCTCCTAAATAGTGGCTAATACCCCCTGAAATCTGGGCAAAAGTAGGGCGACCCCGCCCACGAGGAAATTTCTTTGAACGTTCCACTTTTCCTTTAATAAATTATTGTAACAAAACCTACAAAATTGAAAGAAAATATTGAAAAATTCCACTTGGGCAACTTCGCCGCCCCATTTTTATGTTTAAATTATTGATAGTATAAGCCACAGTTCCACTTCAGGGTTCTCGCCCCCACCCCCGCCCCCAAACAGAAGACCCTGGGTACGGGTCTGACTGTCGGGTGTTTGGATGAGTAATGTTAGAGGATGAGAGTTTAATATCACACTAAATGGGGAATAATCGGAGTCCGATCTCGGCGCAGTTCACACACCCAGTCTACAAGTGTGGATTAAACATAATAGGGGATTGGGTTGGTTTCAACAAACGGGGATTATGTTGCAGTCAGATTAAAAAACGATTTGAATAATTTCAGATAATGTTGCGAACGGCTTAAACATCGGCTACGGTTACAAGTGGATGGTTTGGTTACGTATTCATCACATGTTGTTAGAAAAGATGAATACATTATAGAGATTTACTCTGAATAAACTTTGTGAAGATAACAATGTAGGATATTTCTTTAGTTTTCGTAGTTCATTGAAATGAAAATCTAGACGAAGTAATAGGGCGAATGTTGCATGTTTCTTGATAATAACGACAAGGTCTTTTTATCAAGATGTCTATATATGAGGACATTTTAACTAAATGTATTGTTTTGAATGAAGCACCGAGTAAAAATGACTGTAAGCTAAATTGTGTCTGTTGTAAGCTTCTTGCTGATTAAGATAACGTGTATGTTTTCAAATATTGAATCATGACACGTTGAATAGTATGTACAATGTACGTGATGCTAAATGATGTATTGAAATCTTACTTGAAATGTGCTGATAAAAGTCTAAATGATTTCTGAGACATCCTAATAATGAGATCGCGTTAATATTTCGATTTTTAATTGCAATAACTCTGAAAACCATGGGGAAACCTTGACGATTATTGTATATAAATTCTTTTTTAAATCAGTGTGTCATTTACATATCATATTGAAAACACATCATTGACAGTTAAACAAATCTTTATTATCATTCTGACTTTTAGCATAATCATATAATTATATATTGAACGGATATGATTGTTAGAAAAATGCATAATTATGTTACATAGTTGTTGTTTAAAAATATTGAATTACGTGTATTACGGTGTAACCTTTAATGGAAGAAATGAGTGGTTATAGGTCAACACTCTGGTAATTTATACATGGACATATTGAATATGATATTATATTTGCGGTTTATGAGTTCTTTTCCAGTGTTATCAGGGATGGATTTAGAGGGGGCGCCTGAGGCGCGCGCTGCCCCTAATTTTTGCCAAATTTAGATTTTTTAATGTAAAATTCTAGACCATGGATATATACATAAGGGCGCCCCCCTTTTTTAAATCTCTGGATCCGTCCCTGGTTATTGAAATCCTCATTATTTCACTGAATTGATGGAACTGCTTGTCATATAAGGTTTTATGGCTGAATATTACATTCAGAAACGCAATGTTTCAAGAAAAGAAAACGCGGCCACATGGCTCCCCAAAAACTCCATTGATTTTGTTGGATCGGGGAATGAAAAGAAATGTATGGTGAATCAATTCGCCTTTTGCAATATATTCTTCCTGCTCAAAATTAAATATTCTAGGGTTTTGATAGAGAAAAATGCCATAATATGCTTACCTGAACGATTCTGTTGAAGCCAAAGCGTATGTTTTGCATTCATGTAGTACAATCAATAAATAATTATAGCAGTATTCATCACAAACATAACTACTGTTTTAGAAGCAATCTAACTAGCCGTTTAGTAAGCACGTCTTCCAATGTTTTGGGGTATATAGGTTTTAAATATATTTCTATAAATATAGCTGATATCTTTATATAAATTTACTTAAATGTACAAAACAATCAAGCAAAGTCTTTGCCTTGATATGACAATTCAACCATCTCAAACTAGTCGGCGAGTGAAGACGCCCTTTCAGACGCATGTTATACATTTAATTTATCCCTGACCAGCGGCCACTTTTTAAACAAGCTGTTAAATATTTCGTGATAATTATGATACCATGTCGGCAACTTATATTCCAATAGGATGGCCATTGAGGCTAATTGGCAAATTGGTAGTAATTAACTGAGGCGGGAACAGCTCCCCCACCTTTGATTGCCTCTCTATAAATACCTATGTCCAGATCCCTGCAGTAGTTACCTGGTCAGTCTACACTCAGGGGTCAAACCATGCGGACCTACTGCTGCTACCAGCGTTTTTTACTCTGCATTTTAAACAGCTGAGCTGTGCCACTGGAATAACCATTCAATGGATGTCTCTGGACACTGTATCTCTGTACACTGTATCTCTGCACACTGTATCTCTGGAGAAGCTGAGTATGGCACCACTGGACCGCTAGGAGACCACTGCTGGGGGACCTACCCTTCGGCCCTTGGCCCCCTGCCGCCGCCGGGGTTCCACCCCACCAACCCGGGCCTCCTGCTGCCTGCTCCACGGACTGGCATATCACCGCTGCTGCCCTGAGCCTGATACCACCACTGGGGCTCCTCTGTACACTGTATCTCTGAATCACTGCATCTCTGTACAAGCTGGCCATGTCTTTTCGCCCACATTTTCCCAGTGCCCTGTCTTACAGCTACCAGCCCTGGGACCTAGGGTTTGGCTCTCCCTGTGGGCTCAACTCAGGAGGGCTACTACCCCTTTCACACGGTTCTGCTGCTGCAAAACAGGTCCTGCTCCCTCGTTGGATACCATGCCACCGCCATGGGGCTCATGCTGCCGTCATGGATCCGACCCCGCTGCTGTGGGGCTCCTGTGACAGCCGGAGCTCCTACCCCGCTGACATGGGGCTCCTGCTGCCGCCATGGGTCTGACCTCTGCCCTGGGCCTCCTGTGACCGCCGGGGGTCTCGCCCCATCACCTGGGCCGCCTGTGACCACTGCCGTGGCCCTCCTGTCCCCATCAAATGGCACCTGACCAAGGAAAATGTCCACTTCACCTCTCAGGGTATGCCTCAGTGAGAGGACTACGTCCTACATGTTTGGCCCTAAAACTTCGGCACACACAGTAACTGTCTTCACCAGGATCTACCTTATAATTATGCACTGACTTTTATTCATCAAACATTTAATGTGCCATTTGTGTCCTGTCTATGTCTTGTGTTGTTTTATTAAATGTTTTATGTCCAATGTGCTTTCTCGCCTCTTTTGTTAATTGAGGCTAATTGGCAAATTGGTAGTAATTAACTGAGGCGGGAACAGCTCCCCCACCTTTGATTGCCTCTCTATAAATACCTATGTCCAGATCCCTGCAGTAGTTACCTGGTCAGTCTACACTCAGGGGTCAAACCATGCGGACCTACTGCTGCTACCAGCGTTACCCACCCGCCACTCCCTGTATTGACACTACTCTCCTTTGAATAGAGGCCCTAAAACTTCGGCACACACAGTAACTGTCTTCACCAGGATCTACCTTATAATTATGCACTGACTTTTATTCATCAAACATTTAATGTGCCATTTGTGTCCTGTCTATGTCTTGTGTTGTTTTATTAAATGTTTTATGTCCAATGTGCTTTCTCGCCTCTTTTGTTAATTATGCTTCTGCACATCTTTAGTAAACGGACAATGAGATGTCTATAAAGCCGGGTGAATCATGTCATCACTCGTTTATTGGTCGATGAACATGGATGATTATATCACTAAAGTGGAAGTGCCTAAAATGGATTTAATGACGCTAGTCTTCATAGTGGGCTCTTTTTTTTTCTTTTTTTTAAATCAATTATTTGAGTCTGCAGAATTATCTTTCTTGTGAGCGCTACACTGGTCATTGTTCCATCCAAACAACCTTTTGGACTATGGCTAATCACATACGTATAGGGAATGCTCTAAGCCCGATATACCGGGATTAAGAAGGGATGTACATCCTGATTTTTGATATGCCATCGATTGGTTTTTGCAAGTTTTCTTTGTATATATAAGTTATATAAACGACCCCTAAATCCGCTAAAGCCCTCAATTTAAGAAAAATATAAAAAAACATGCATCATACATGGAATATGGCACATAATCAATCACAGGTCATTTACATTATATACGTTGTAATATTTGGAAATATAGGGTCTAAATGAAAAACACATCCACACGCCTAGCAATCAAAAGTTACTTTCCAGTACAAATACAGTCCTCCTTCGTACATTTCCCACCAGGGGGCACTGCGGCCGGAAGTCCCGCCGGAAGTCTGTAATGTTGCATTGTGGGAAGGTGTGGCAGTAGGGGCCAGCAAGGAGGGAGAGGACGGTACCCCGGGGGGAGGAAATAGGGGGTCAAAAACGGGGAAAAGGGCAGACATGGGGGGTAAACTACCGCCTGTGAAGAGTTCGTGAGTCTTCGGTTGTCTCCGGAGTCATTTTGGAGGTCATCGACTTGACTCCGGGCTAGGAGATTGTCGATGGTGAAACTACTGGAAAATCGGTTTGCGCGGTCGACTTGCTGCAGTTGTGGGGACATTTGGTGTGCATCTTTAAGGTTCTGTTCCCCCTTGGAGGTTTGGGCTTCTTTTTGGGGTTGGTGGTAGCGAATGTTTGGTATGATCAGTGGGTTGTTGGGATTTGGGAGACTTTGGTGGACACCAGTTTGAAAAGACCGATAATCCTGCAGGTTTCTGAGATCTCTCATTCCACCGCCAAATCTGGGATTGCCAACTCCCAGACGGAGTGAACGACAGCAGACATCGGTCGATTCCTCACCACCCGATGATGTCGAAATCGAACCGACAGGAAGTGATGTAAGTTCCCCACGAGACTGCGTATGAGGCCTCCTAGCTGAGCGACGCCTCCGTCTTCTAAAGGACCCATCCAGGAAGACGTACTCCGAGTGAGGGTTAATCGTCCAGTAATTGTCCTTACCCCAGGGTCTTGCCGGATCTCGCAAGACCTTTACGAAGCATTCATTAAGGGACAGATTATGGCGGACCGAGTTCCGCCATCCCGTATAAGGTCCCCGGAAGAAGGTCCAGCGTGCTCGGAGATAATCATTGATTTGAGCCAGAGTGACTCGTCCAGTTGGAGAGTCGCGAATCGCCATGGCGATGAGAGTGATGTAGGAGTGAGGCGGCTTGTTGTGCCTCTGATAGTTTCTCCCACGGCCAGAAGGTGGAGACACTTCCTCCTCACCAGCTACTTCCGTTTCCGGTACTACTACTTCCGGTTTTGTGACGTCACTTCCTTCATTGTCCACGTCAATGACGTCATGTGTGTCATTATGGCTGCATTCGCCTTCCTGCTCTGCCGACGTCCCACAAATACCAACTGCAGTGGTTTCTTCATGAACGTCTGACCTAGCCTCTGTCCCCAAAATAGTTTTACACACAATATTCAAAGGTCTTCTGGCAGCAGCTCCCCTGTCATTCGCACTCATGCCATCTCTGGTCGGACAGTAAGACTGCATACTTAGGTCCTTGATTTGACCTTGACTTGACCTCTCTGTGTCCCTGTACAGGCTGTAGAAGGACAATGAGGAACTGACCTTCACCTTGAGACGAGGGTGACCTTGACCTGCCGAAGCTGGTTCCTTAATATTGTGATGTTTCACCTCAATTCCCATCTTTGCAGACCATAGGAGTAAGAAAAATCCCAAATATACACACTTTAGTTCTTTTATAACTTCAAATCTTCCTGTAGCAATACTTCTAGTCCAAAGTATCTCATTCAGATGATCCGCAATAAGTTATTTTTGGTATAATTATGAGATAGTAAATGCTTCCAGCATGAAAGCCACTAATCCTTCAATTAAATAATCCAATTGGCTCAACAATGTTCCAGAGCTATTGTGAACTGGTGGTGCGTATATTTATATCTGATGAATTCATCAAAATATAGGTGCTTAGAAGCTATCACTTGTAACTTCCACCCAAGTTTGGTAATGGCAATGTCTCCAGGTATGTATTCATTTATGATTGATTCACCTTACCAAAGGCAAATCAAGTTCACTTGAAGAAGCTGGAATAAGTATCCACGGCAAAGTCAGCTGCAATTAGTATCCGTGGTAAAGTCAGCACGTAAGTAGTACAATCAATATTGCCAAAATGAAGATATGGACAATAGAAATGCAATATCCCAATAGAGACTAATACAATCCACTCATCAACCAGGAATCAGGTCCGTTGATTAGAGAATTGTCTGCGGTTAATCCTTGGTCTGTGGCATTCAGTGAAGATTAAAGGCAGTTGTAGCAGGAGTCTGGGATGGGTTAATCGCTGTGGGAGGCCGTGAACAGTGTTTGGGACAACAAGGGGGGATGACAGGGGTCTTATAGGACCAGGGCTCTTACCTGAGCGGGGTAAAAGTGAGGGGGGGGTATAGAGGGAGGGGTGTGTGTGTTAAAGAGGGGGTGGGTGGAGGGGGAAGAGTAAGGGATGGGGGTGATGGGGTGAAGGGGGATTGGGAGGGGAAGGGGTGTGTGTGTTGAGGAGGGTAGGGGAGTGACTTGAAACTCCCCCCATGGGATGGCCCAGACCTGCGACTCTCATCCCCTTAAAGTGGAAGGGGGGTACTTCATCCAGGTTTGGGTACCAACTACAAAACGGTACATAGAAGCTGTGGTTGTAACTCCCAACTAGGCTTTAAAAAAAAGAAAAAAAAAGTGGCCTGTAACTGACCCAGGAAGGGGGCTGTCAGGGGCACTATACGTTAAAGGAAAGCTTGCACATAAGTGCAGCATAGTTATATTTCAATAAACACAATTCAGCATATTATTCACAACTTGCATTATCAATATAAGCAAAATCTCCCGAAAATTCCTAGTTTTTACACAGTTATGGGCCATTAAAAAAATTGTATTTTATTTCATTTCTTAAGGGAAATCCCCTAATTTATGACGTAGCAAGGGGAGTTCTTGGGGAATCCCATCTGCCCTTAGAAGGGAATCCCCATCCCCGTAGAATTTGTAATAAGAATTATGCTCAATTTTCTAAATTATATATATTTGACCTAATGCAACTCATGATAAATTAGAATTTCTATCCATCTACAATCATTCATTAATCAGGGAATCCCAAAATAGATTTAGAAGGAATTCCCATAGCTGTGACGTAGCAAGGGGAGTACAAGGAAGCCCAGCAGTCTGGGAATTCCCAGAATTAAATTACTTTCCTGGATAATTCTCTAAAACCTTAATATTTTCAAGTTTTTAATTTTGAAGTCTCTTTAGAATACCTAAATCAACTTAATTACACATAAACATGCACTTCCTGAATTTATGTGCAAGCTTTCCTTTAAGAGCTATTGTGTTGAGGTATTCTAATCAGGGAATAAGGATCAAGGATTAGCCACTCTGGATGTTTGTGTGGTGATTTTGAGGTAATAACGTATTTCTTTAGCTTTGTCTGAAGATAAATGTTGTAGCTGCAGTAAAAACAGTGGGATGTCCATTGACATCTTAGAAAATGGGACACTTATAAAAATAAGCAGAGCGCTGTCTTACCAGAGAACCATGGTCTGTAGCTTCGTTTTTGGGAACCTGCCGTCAAAGAGGCAGTGCCCCCCCCCCCCCCTAATCTCCCATCCCACAGACCTCACTCCCCGTTTAGGGGGTGGCTAACCACTAAGTCAACAGTGTTACCACCTGCCACTCAATTCTGACCCCTCCCCCTTTTTTGGTGCCCCTAGCGACCTCCCCCATCCCACTGTCCCTACCCCTTCCATAAGCTCTTCTTTCCCCCATCCGAAGCCCACTATAATCTCATTGTATCTCATTTTGTAAGTCTATACCATGATTTCAAACCTTTGGAGAAGCTCTTACAAGCTCTTACCACCCTGAACCCAAAGCAGGTGATCGATTTATGTAGGTACAGGGGGGGTAACCATTACCTCCCTATAGTTGCGGGCAGATATAATGGGGTTGAGAAACACAGCCGCTTCTGCCCTCTTTGTAAACCTAATACTATTGGCGACGAATACCATTACATCTTTTGCTGTCCCTCATTCACTAAAGAAAGGGAAACATATGTTAAACCCAAATTTCTGAGGTCACCAAACACTCTAACCATGCACATGCTTTTTACAACAAACGATGAGGTGACTCTCTCCAATTTATCTAAATTCTGTAGAATTATAATGGACAGATTTAAACAAAGTAAGAACCAAAGTCGGCAAAGAACGAGGCATATCAGAGTAAAAGATAAGAAAACTAGAAGCAAGCCGGCTCAAAGACCACGATGTACCAGACACCGTGCAAACGGTTTAAGCAGTGTAGATATAAGTATCAGCGAGTTTGCACCCAAAGACAAGAATCTCAGAACGCACAAAATCAATGAAGCACAAACGCATAGGGTGAAAAAGAAAACCCAGCTTATGAAACGCAGAGTTAAGAAACCTAAAGATAACAGTCAGTCATTAGGCAATCTCTAGAAATCCAACACACTGCTTTCTCTGTCGGCACAGTTTCTGTTGTTTAGTCAAATGTAAATAACTAGACTTAGGTATTTAGAAAATGTACAAAATCAAAAGGTGCTACCTTTAGATACTAGTCCAAAAAATGCAGCCACCAGTCAAGCGGGCAACAAACGGGAACCCATTAAGTGCCAATTAGAAGTGTCAACTATTTAGATGTATCCTGGCTCGCTTAAACTAAGTCAACTAACTGTGCTCACATCAATTAAAAGTAGATGTCACAACTGACATCAATGGCATGAATATAAGGTGCTGCCAATGTGCTAAGATTTTACTACCGTCCAGTTTGTAAGATTTTTTAGTAATTGTTTCATCTAGTGAATCTAGCAAATCATCTTTCTTATCTTGTGATCAGTGATGCCTTGTAACTTTTGGCTATACCTGACTCTTTTCCTTTGCCCAGAAATGGGCCGTGAATAAAGATTTTATTGTATTGGCTAATTTTCATAAATGGGCATTTGAAACTATTTTAGGTAGAAGTTGGTTAAATATTGAAATTTAATTGATGTTTTTAACATTTTATTCGTATTGATTGAGGAAATAAATGTTAAATGTTATCATGAACTTCTTCATGTACATTATGATAATAAAAAGCATTTTGAGGAAGGAAAGTATTAATTTCAAAATACCCAGCGCATTACAATAAGTAAATTTATGTTCTTGCATTCTTCTTGGGAATAATCTAGGTATAATTTATGCTTTTTGATATTAATAGTTCAAATATCATGAACTAGCACAACATGTTGTTCTGTCTTTTTGCATGCAATTTTGGTCAAGTACGGCTATTTTCATGACTGCGGACTAAATTAAGATGCGTTCTGTGTGAATTTCATTTCTCAGTAACGCGTATCAGTATGTACTTTATATCTTAAGTGGCTTAGGATAATTCTATATCCCATATGAATATAGGGTAAAGTCGGGTAATATGGGCACCTTAAGGACCCATGTCTGTAAAATCAAGGGAAAGGATCATAATTTACTTCTGTTTTCTTTTATGGAATTGTTATCAGTAAATGAAAAAATAAGTGGGTTTTTGACCATCTAGGTCAAGAAATAATTAATATATTGAGAAAATAAGTTTTTACATTTTCAAAACCCATATTACCCACCACAGGGAAATATGGGCACCCCCTATTTTAGGGTAATATGGGCACACCTGCCCATATTAGCCCTGTAGAATTACAGTGACAAGTGAAGGAGGCTAATATGGGCAGGACAAGAACCCTGCCCATATTAGACTTCCCATAGGTTACTATGGGATTTTGGGGGGTGCCCATATTACCCTAAAAAACAGTCTTTCATAGATCCTCTATAGAATAAAGGCTATTTCTCATATATCTTTGATTGTGGTTTCTACTTGTTCTTAAGAGGTTGTACTACAATGTGGTATTTGAATGGTTAAGATATTCCTACTCACTCATATTTTATGCATCATTATGTGACAGCATGCAAGCAAGTTCAGATACCCCCTTAGAGGTTTTGTTGCATATCTTGATAAATATATATCAATTTGCTGAAAAGAAATGGTCTATGCCAATGTTTTTTGGTTCCCCACAATGTGGTATGAGTTTGCAGGACTTATATCTGATAGAAATATGAAATATTGGGGGTGCCCATATTACCTGCTATGCCCATATTACCCGACCTTACCCTATATAGGCATTATTTGTAAAATGTATATTTTATTACCTTATTTGGGGAAACAAATTCAATTTCAACCACTAGACGTATGAATTTCAGGAAATCAGTTCTCTATGAAAGGGAAAATTGGGGGTCTAGATGGGGGGGGGGGGGGGTTCCCATGTCGCGTGTCGGATTTTAAAAACGGCCTTGTCGCCTGTCCCTATAACTCAGTTTAGACTCATTTCCCTTTTCGAATTTAAGGAATAATATTGTCCCTTCTCACTATCTTTTAAATGCCCATGTCAAATTTGAGAAAAGGGCCAAGTCATTTGTCCCTAAGATGCCATGTTGCCTGTCAAATTTACATAATGGCCCTGTCGCGTGTTGAATTTAAGAAATGCCCCTGTCACCCTGTCGATTTTAGGGATCCACACCCATTATAGAATTGGCCTTCGGCAAGCTACCCTGTGTGTCTGTCAGGGTGTTTTACACTAAGTATTCATGTCCCCCGACCTCTCCAACTCTGTTTTAACTTGTGTTTGTAGAGAACAAACACTCCCCGCTGTCCGGAGGAGGGCCCTCAGAGTGTGGGCTGAGGGGGTGTCTGAAGCAACCAATCAAAAGGGGGTTTACAATTACCCCTGAGCGACAGCCAATCAGAAGGTCGGAAAATCGGATGGTTTTGAAGAGATGACGTCCTTGTCTAAGTTTGTATAATTCGTTTGGTAAAGCATTTGAATTAAATCATGAAAATATTATCCTGTATATATAGATATCTCAGACGCAATTCTCTGGTTTGTTGTATTTTGGTCAACCTGCATGCTAAATCAAGGTCAAATTGCGGGAAATATGTCGACAAGTCCATTTCCTGTAATGAGCTCGAACATATCATAATTAGTCATATATGACATTTTCCTTTAGTGGGGACAATAAAATAAGGAATTAGGTACTTTTTGTTTTTGTTAGTGTTTGTTCTTCAATTTCTTAAGTTAATTTGAAAATATTTTCATTACATATTTTTATATTGCCATAAGATGTTTCTTTTGGTTTTCCCATGTTTTTGTCCACAAAATATGCCAAATTCAGCCTGCAGGTGCATAAAATACAGGAAAACTTGGAACTGCGACTGCCTGATTTATGTTACAATCTTTTGTAATAATCCCAATAAGCAGATGATGGTGTGTTTGCGTTGAACCATTCAATTTGAACTTGTCATCGAGAAAAGAAAAACAAAAAATAATGTAGAAATCGGGAAGCAAAAAAAAACAATATAAAAACAGAAGAAAACTTTTATAACAAATAGAGTGTAATTCTATTCAAAGAAAGAACAATGCAAAATCACCCGCACAGCCGCTGTATGTACGCTCCTTTTTGTCAAGATTTTCAGCATTATTTAGAATTGTGTTTGCGTGACAAAATATATAGAAACGTCCTCAGGTTGCCATACGACCCATGGGGATCGTACGCCCGCATACCCTTGGGTCGTATTGCCACCCTCGGACGACCCCCGCGGGCCTTCTTATAATTATTAGCAACGTGTTTCTCATATTCATGTTTCCAACATTTACCTTGAATTTAGTTCGGGTGTTAAAATATAGAATAACCTTTTGTGTCGAACGGCTACCTTCCAACGCCACATATCTTCCTATATATCAGTATTATATCGCTGTGCTATTTATATATGTCATGCGACGATTCGGAATAGGGCGTATTGCCGTCTTCCTAATAAGTACCAGGGCCAGACCCCCCAGATCCTGTCGATTTTAAGACGGGGCGAGTAGTTGGAAGAACAGCAAAGCCGATATTAAACAATCAATTATGATTTTCTTTCCACACGAGTTCTTAACGTGTTTCAGTGATAGGCGATAATTTTTCTGTCTATGTAAAAAAATCAATACTATGAGAGTTTCTTTTTATTCACTAAGACCGAAACCTGGATTTCCATGCATGCCTAGATTGCCGATGTGAAGTTAGACTGTAGATATTGCTGCATTTACAAGGTAACCCAGTAGAGGATTTAGGGGGGTGTCGCGGGTGTGTGGGCCCCACATTTTCCAGTTAAATTTAGATATTTAGAACGTGCGATCCTTAAAAAAGGCTTCTTATTAGCGCGACTGCATATTTTCAACAAGCTGCATCCGTCACTGTAACCCATGGTCTAAAGGGGTGCGGCGGCCCACCTCCTTTTGATTCTTAGTTTTTTCAAATGCAAAATTCGGCCAAAAAGTCATTAAGAGAATATATTTCTAAAGCCCTCCCCCCTTTCCGCCAACCCTATAGAAATATCCACTGCTGCAGCTGGTACTATGCTATAAAATGCAGAGATTTCCGTCAATTTTGAAATTTCAGATTTCGTGCGGACGCGGGGACGCCGTTGATTTAGCACTGCAGAGCCGCGTCCATTGCGGTTGACTTGTCTTAATTGCTATGTGCTGATAGAGATTAGGTCAGGAGCTTCCTGGGAATAATACAAATATCCCACTGAAGGGTTCAATTTATATCCCCAACATTTGTTGAACGTTAATAAAACGAAAAATATTTTGAATATTTTAAAATATAATAAAAATTGATCTATATGATAGAAACAGATGCACTATTGTTGGTATCAAAGCATTCAAGAGCGCATCGTATAACATTATCAAAAAAGTATATATTGACCATAATATTTGAAAACCAATAAATGTTAATTATTAAGATTTTAATAGCTTGTAATCATACAAACGTTGAACAGATAAGGAGGATACAAAGGACATAGGCTTACAAGGCGATGAACAAAACAAATAAATATCGAAGGTTTTCAATCGTTTCTTTTGATTGAAAGTTAACAAAAACGTTAATTTTGATGGTTACAGAATTAACGAATACTGATATTTAAACTTTGATAAACATTGATGTTGTGGTTGTACCGTATAAATACGAAAGGTTAATAAAAGGTCTAAATGAATAAAGAGGGCAGTGTGCTATGCTTAGGACATACAGGGCAAGGAAGAAAACGATTAAATATAGATGGGTTTGCAATCTCTATTTTCTGAGAGTAAGAAAAAGCTTCAAGATCCATTGATAAATGATAGTAGAACGTTGATATATCCTGGTAATAAAATGTTGATAAACACCTGATATATAAAAGTAATACATAAATAACAAAAGTTGCCAAAAAGTTTGAACGAAGAATGAGTGCAGTATCCAATGCCAAGTATATATATGTAAGGAAGAAAGCGAATAAATATCAACATTAACAAAAGATTGAAATGTATACTATCAGAACATTAACAGATATTACTGATAATAAAACGTTAATGAACATTAATGATAGTAACAAATAATACCAAAAGTTGATGAAAGGTTTGAACGAACAAAGAGATTTGTACCCAATGCCTCATCGATGTGATCTGCATGTTAAAACATCATGGCTGTAGGACCAAGAAACAGCTGGTAAATGAAACATAAGCTTTCCATGGGAAATATCCACAATCTCAGGTTGGCCAGACACACGAATCATTTGGCCAAATAAAATATCCGTTTATGCTATTTGATTACCTTTTTTAACCCCATTTCAAAATGATGTTTTGAAGTCACCTGAATCTCTGAACTGAATATGACGCAGAAATAGAGATTGCTGTTTGTATAAACTAAAAGGAAACATTGAAAAAGTGGCCTTAAAAAGGGGGAAATCAGTGGGGGATTATTCAGGTGAATGTTAATACGGATCATGGGGTGCGTTTGTATACAGTGACAATCGGCCGATGGTGGTTTGTTGTCATGGAGAGCACGCGTTCCCAAGGCACCCCGGCGCTATTTGCCTTAAAACTTTACATATATCTGGCACATCGTTATTGACTGAGGGCAGGGCGGCATCCGGTGGATTAAACCATTAATCACTCAGTTTTAAATTCTTAAAATCCAAAAATAATCCAAAAATAATCCACAAAAACACAATTTTCATACCATAAAAATGTTTGATTATACCCTTGTGTCGGTCAAGGAATAATTTGAGTTGTTTCTGGTAGTTTTCAGTTGAAAAACCTCTTGGATTAAAAAAGGCGGGAAAATGTTGTTCTTTTGGGTAAATGTCGTCTGCGCCTGTATCTAAACCGTCAAGTGTTGACCCCTGGGTTGTCATCCGGGCACCTCGGGGGGCGCAGGAATACCAAACATGGCGCAGAGAAAATAGTCTCAAGTTGCTCTGGCGGAGGGATTAGTGGTGAACAGTCGTTGATGGCGCCGGGAGGACTGATTGTAGCAAAGGGGGAGGGGGGGGGGGCGAGTGGTGAATTCTGCCAACTACGGATTTTTTCTGCATCTGCAAGTACATTGTAGCGATGGGGAAAGGGGGGGGGGTGTTTGGGTGGTGAATAGACCTGTCCACTTTGCCAGCTAGCCCACCCCTTATTTCTACGATATCAACATTTTTAGAAAGATGTTCATCATACTTGATTCACAGTACTTTTCCTTGTACTATTACCCCAAACTAAACTTTACAAGCTTTTACTTTCAATATGATGTTATATATGAAGCTGTAGGACTGGAAAGCAAAAAATGGCATTTTCCTGTAAGGAACAGTGTTAAAGCCCTTCAGCTTTGCTCAAAATGTCCAACCCTAAAATCACAAAAACATAATTTATTTTGGTTCACCTAAAATGGTGGGAATTACCTAATTGAGAGAAAATAATAATTCATCCTCATTTATCACTCAGAAAACAAAAGTACTAACCCATTTGCTCAGATTTGTGCCTGACTTTGCAAAAACTGCAATTATGTCCGACCTCATCATACCAGCAATACATCCCAAAGTGGACAGGTCTAATGGATATTTTGCACTGTTAAAAATAGAGTATACACAAGTTGAACTCCAAAGGTTGGCAGCAGGTACCTTTGTATAATTCCATCAATACATGTTGATTTAGACAAGAAATTGTAGATTACATCATCTCATCACATCTCATCAATACATATCATAGGTATAAATCATATAGTTACTACTTGGAAAACTCAATCATGTCCATATAGGGGAAAGTAATGGCTGCAAAATGGGGGTATAATGCTTTATTACCCGCACGGCCGACGAGTGGCGCATATTTGGGGCAGGCTGTATTGCCAGGCTGTACGTGCTGCTCACTGTGAACTTTAACATTCATGTATTTTTCATTTTGTTTGGGTGACAAAATAAAGAAGTGCCTGAGGGTGGCCATATGACCAATGGTGGCCATATCGCCCTCGATATGTGACGATCCCCTACGGGTCACCCTCAGCTTTTTATTTTAGGCCTACAATATCTTATTTTTATTATGCTAAAATGATA
This sequence comes from Lepidonotus clava, assembly GCA_936440205.1. Classification (NCBI taxonomy): domain Eukaryota; kingdom Metazoa; phylum Annelida; class Polychaeta; order Phyllodocida; family Polynoidae; genus Lepidonotus; species Lepidonotus clava. Next base: position 52,146,130 of record OW387140.1, on the reverse strand, counting down.
GAATTATTTAAAGTGATTACCTGGTTGCTTCTTAATCACAGTTTAGTGTCCACTATATCTAACCATAAGAACCATCACTAACTTAACTGTTACGCGCCGTCTTAGTAAGTAACAGACTGACAAAAAAGTATGGTTGCAGAATGGTTCTGTTATATCACAACCTGGCTGCAATGCTTTTAAATAGGTATCCTGTAGGGGCTTAAAGATTTCTAATCAATAACTTACTAAATAACTTAATACTCTTCAAACCAATTCTAAAATTGTCCGAGAATTAAACTTAGATTTTGTAGTGGTTTGCTAACAGTACTATTGAATTCTATACAGTCATCATGACCAAAAGGGAATATTGGGTTGAAATTGATTGTCATTTTTTCAAAATCATGTGCAAGGGCAGATCCAGTAATTTAGAAAAGGGGGGCGTGCATGCAGCAAGGTAGAGCCATGACTTTGACCCTGAATCTGGGAAATTATAAGGGATGTTACTTGTTTAAACTAATATAGATATGCGCATGTATGGGGTATGAAGATGGAGGGGTAATGTGGCAAGTCCAATATCCATATAATTATATATTGTAAAGACTGGGTTCAATTGTTAATTTGACTGATTCTGTCGATAAAATCCCCGGAATATCAATTGAAAATAGAAAATAATTGATATATATATCCATCTACAATATATGAATTTTCAAATAACTCAGAAATATTAAATGTACATATGTATACTACTTTAAGAAATAATGGTGCATAGTTTTTCAAAATGTTAATCTACAAATAATGATACATTTCATGAAATTTCATATATAAGCCTTGAGTTTTGTCGACATATTACCCAGGATGCATCCTGTTTTAGGATAACCTGCAGGTACAACTCAAGAAACTGGCTATCCGTGGTTGGGAGAATTGTAGGATACCAAACTTTTCTCCCATGAGTCAAGAGGGGGCAATTGCTCCTTCCCCCTTCACCCATCCCTTGGATCCGCCACTACTATGGATCCTGTAAGCGACACAGTGATGACATGACATGCCATGATCAGGGTATGAAGCTTCAGTTCCATTCCACTGTATTCCTGTAACCCTGTTTGCCTTTTTTCCCCCACTATTTTCCTTTTAAATCATAAATCTAACGCATAATCCTTTCCACATTTAGCATTAGACCCACTCTTCACTCCTTAATACCATGTCCCTGCTAAATAGCCAAACTGGGTAACAGTGAAATGGCAATCAGGCTGTATAAATACAAATCATTTCATGTAAATTTCCTATCACTTCAGTGGCGAAAGACAGCTAATGTTATGCAATTCCACATGTTTCCCCTCATAAACCCAACCAAAGAGGTGAAAATCCACCCCCTGTTATGAAAGGTTATGTAATCCCCCATGCCTGCACCAGGGGGAGGTGGAAGAGAAATTTGCATGAAATGATTTGTATTTACACAGCCTGTATGCATTTTCACTGTAACACTGTTTGCCTTTTAAGGGCCATACCCACTAAGCGATCTACCCGGCGACTGGCGACGAGGGGTAATTACATAATCGGCGGTGGCCAGTCGCCTGGCGAGCAGAGTCGCCCGGCGATTCACCGTGGGTATGGGGTGCTTTCTGGGCGACTGGCGACTGGCGACAGGATCGCCGGCAAAATCGTCGATAAAATCGCCGGTAAAATATCAAACTTGCTTGATATTGCTGTTGCCGGGCGACGATGACGGCCGTTTTTACCGTCGCCTGTCGCTCAGCGACGGTAAAATCACCTAGTTGGTATGGCCCTTTAGGGACCTGAAGGCGAATACAGGGTTAAGAAATAATTTATATGGTTTAAAGGTTATTCTTGTACAGAATTATGCATTATACACTACATTTAAGAGGAAAAAATAGGAAAAAGAGGTTTAAAAAAGGCAAACAGGGATACAGGGATACAGTGAAAAGGAACTGACGCTTTGTACCCTGATCTGACATGGAGGGCTAAATACATTATGTCAAATATGACTTTCTGAAATCTGATACATAGCATAGGCATAATTAAGCTACAGGGATATGTGACAGTGCCTTTCAAACGCCTCACCCCAGAGCCTTTTGCAGTGTATGAAATATCAATAAAGAAAAGCTTTGAACAACATACAATACTCAAACCTAAACCTGCGCAGTAAAGTTTAAATCTCCTTACTGACGAATAATCAACATGGAGCACAATAATGATGAATAGCCTATGAATATATTTACAGAGGACTTTATCTTAGAAAACAAACAGGCACTCCCAGAATGGCGGCCGGAGTTATCCCTAGGAGGTCAAAGGTCGCTGGTTTCCCCTAACAGCAAAACACCACTTGTCACAAGTATAAAGAGGCTGGAAACCAGCGAAGGCTCAATGTCGTCTGCAATTTGACAGAGTGCGTAACACGTTGTATTTCAAGGTCACCTTGACACAACACTGGCGGCCATTTTGGAAATGGATGTCTGGCACTCTGAAGTGGCCAAACCAAGTTGATTTGGTGCAATGTCCATGAGTTTTTCCCTGCAGTCTTGTCAAAATTGTTTGTCCTTGACGACAAGAATGTTTTCCTTGACAACACGGTCGCCATTGGACAATGCAGCGCCATCCAAATATCATTTGGGAGTAAACATGTGACTGGGGTACACCATGTTAGAACAGGGCTGATGACTGGAGAGTTTATGCCATTCTGAGTAAACTCTGCTGGGTTTATCTTTAGGGAAGTTTGGTAACCTAGCCTGAGGATGGAAATGCTCTAAATCTGAGGCTCATATGGGTGTTCTTTGACCTTAATTAGCCCATCCTAGTGTACATGACCATAACACTTTACTATCATGAAATAACATAAACAATTGCTTCCAGGTTAAATTCTCTATCTTTCCACTAGTGACATGGGACATGGATATTTCTTAAAATCAACATGTGACATTGAATAAATAAGCGACAAAGACATCCTTTAATTCGATGCAGGAAATTAGGACCCCCCATCCAGAGCTCCTCCAGAGCCCCAGATATATTAATATTTTTTCTATTAGAATCAATGCTAAAGCCTGTCAGCTGAACCCATAATGTTCAACCCTTTATCGCTTTGAAAATTCAATTTTGAGTGCCTGGCATACCTGTATATCTGTCAATTCATCAAATTTAAGAAGTTTTGTTATAACCTTTGTTCATTGCCCTGTACATCCTTGGCATTGGCTACTGTCACTAAAGAAATGGTCATGTTGTGGGAATAATGGTTTGTTGCGTTATCGCACAAGGGTCGTACAATCCCCATGGGTTGTTTATACACCCAAGGAACACCCCAAAGGTCTTCTTTATTTCATCACCCAATCCACAGTGAGCGATATGTACAGCCTTCGGCCTTGGGCCGTCCTACCCCCTGTGGGCCGTCTGGCCACCCTCGGACAGCCCCTAAGGGCCTTCTATATTTTAGCACCCAATCAAAGCTCCAAATATGCTAAAAATAGCATAAATGAGGAGCGGTACGTACAGCCAGTCAATACACACTGACCCTTGTACGGCCCACTGCTCGGCCATGCGGGTGATAAAGTCTGGCAATACACACTATCCCCAATATGCACCACTCGTCAGCTGTGCAGATGATAAAGCCGCAGAGTGTGCGACCAGCTTATCGATGATTTGTGTGTTCACTTGACTGGGCCCAAGGATCTGTAATCTGATATAGACACTAAAGTTGAGAGTGACATCTTTACTCATGAAGACATTTTCTTCACATCCATTTAAACATGTATTGTTACATGCAACATAGGGAACTCTATGTTTGGCTGGGTTAGCTCTGTTTGGGGGGGGGGTTCCCCATGTCAAGTGTCAAATTTTAAAAACGCCAATGTTGCACGTCTTTATCTCTTATTTATCTCAATGTCGAATTTAAGAAATGTCCATGTTTCATGTCACTCTTTTAAACATTCCCTGTCATTTTGGGTGTCAAATTTAAGAAATGGCTCTGTCGCCATGTTGATTTTAGTAGTCCATCCCCATCGGGTTCGCGTTTTCCTTGGGTAAACTTTGGATTGTTTCATTCAATCAGTTTGCAAAAAATAAACGAGCGTTCAAATGGGGAAAAAAATTGAGTTTTTAAGCGCTATATTTATATCTTAATGGGATTTAATACTAATACAACTATGATTATTGGAGGGAAGACAGCCCCGTCAGGCAGCTTTTAAGAGTTTCTCCCTGGTACCCATGATATGCCTCACTCACATACACATGGCCACACACACACACACACACACTCTCATTCACACACATGCCAGGGGCAGATTGTGTTTTTCGAAAGGAGGGGGTCAGCATAAAAGTTAAGTACTAAACATATGTGTGTGACATTTTCCCTCTTTTTTTATTCAGGGGTCCAAATGGAGGGACCCCCAGGACCCCCCCCCCCCCCCTTTGATCCACCCTGCATGCAAACAGACACTCACCCACAGACTCACTCACACACATACAAACACAAATGTGCATGTGTACACACATACCACACTCTCACATGTACACCATTACATAAACATCAGTGTTTTGTTATAGAAATTTGCAAATTGTAAATAGAAAAGAAAGGGAGTCTGGGGAGGGGGGTATTATGTTTTGTTAGCCATTATTTCAGTTGGCTACTCGGGGGTGGATCCAGGGGGGGGGGGATTCAGGAGGTCCTGACCCCCCCCCCCCCCTTTTGGTGGATTCCTAAACTACAAAAAGTGTGGAAAATAACATGTGTGTGCATGTGAATGTACACATGTTTAGTACTTAGCCTATATGCTGACCACTTTTGGAAATCATGTATCCACCCTCCTACTGTGGAAACAAGCCTTTATTCAGAAACAGATGGTCATACGCCCAATGTAATATCCTAAAGACTATCCTACATGTGGAGTTAAACGTGCTGTTTTGGCTAAGTAGGCAATTCATTTACAAAAGAAAAAATATTTGTTTAGCATTGGAACAGTGCCTTTACCAAATGGTTCAGCAAGCACTGAAATACCAGCTTAGGGAGACAGTGATTATCATTTTCCCATCTCTTTAGGATATATTATCATGTTATTTTCATGATATCATCTCTCCTTTTGAAATATGAGTGCACAATGAGCCCATAGTCGGTTAGAATTTACTCTGCAAAAAATGATCTCTACCTTACATTTCCAATGAAATCAGATGCAACCTTCTTTAAAAACTGCCTAAAAATCCTCTTTAAGTAAACCTAGCAGTTGGTTTATCAATTCCAAAGTTTCATCTTGGATTCTTAAGTTCTAAGGATTATGACTGAAACAACAGTTTTTCTTTAATTACTCATTGCCATGACTAATGACAAGAACAAATTATATATAAAAATAATCTGGAAAAAAAAAAAACCTTTCAGGTGACATATAGCATGTTATCATATCTTACATAGTTCCTGGGAAATTTAGAAATAATAGGTTTTTCAATTTTTGCTAATTAAGCACAAATCACGTAATTAGACAGTGTTCACAAACATAAATTCTTTGGAACCGTCTTGATTCATGATCCCTAGGATGCTATAAGATGAAAAAAATCAAGAAAGTCCAGGGGGCTCACCGTGGAGGGTAAATCAGGATTTTCAGATTTGGCTCCTGGACTATAGCAAGAAAGATGAGTAAGACCAATTCAGCCTCAACCACCACCACCTAGCCATGACAGGACATCTAATTGAACACATAGACACCAAACTCTTATAGACTCCAGCACCAATAAAAATCCCTACTGTGGACACCATACACACAATACACAGCCTGATGAGGTATTGTACCGAAAACGTAAAGATGACCACCCTAGACACTTTCCATACACATGGAATGCATTGGTGGTTTGCCTATAATTAAAATATAGTTACCACTAGGATACCTCCGCACTTAGGGTCAAATCCCCAACTGATAACCTAGACCGTAGCACGAACCTCACACCAGGTGGCAACACTGCCTAGAAACAAATCATTTTGGGATTGTTACAACCAATCAGTGAACAGACTGAGAATGAGGCTACTGTTTTTTGTGGTTACTTTGGAAGAATACATCCATTGTTGCAGTAGCCATTGTGCAGAGCAGACCACCCCACGTTCCACCGAGAAACAGCCATTGTGTAATAAATGTTTCACCATACATATACTGGTAAAACTGATCAACTCTTATATGTTTCAAAATGATAAAACACAAAGTGTTCTATCATTTAAGTCCACATTTATTTGCCTGTATAATGCCTTTTGATACTTAGGAAAAAAGTAGTTTGCATTAATAATTCTTCACTATAGAATAGAATAGAAACGCCATAATGTATTTTTACAATAAAACTGTTCTCCATATATATACAACAGAAGATAACAGGGTAATTTTTTGAATCAGAAATACTATTAAGGTATGTGATCATATAAACCAACCACAAAATGAATTTGTTATATTACTGCCCTGCTTCTTAGGGCTGTGTCTATTCTCACATCTAAAACAAACCACACATCTAAAAAAATCACACATCCACAGGCCCATGCTTGATGACTGCACACATCCACGGGCCCATGCGCGATGACTTCACACATCCACGGGCCCATGCGCGATGACTGTAAACCCAAATTATGTGACAATCATTGCGCATGGGCTCACTTCCATAATCATACCACGTGGGGTAACCCTCATACCTCCAGTAGAGTGTAGGTGCTCAAGGAGAAGGTATCAACTCCACGCACAATGATTTCCGTCATCCGTGGATGTGTGGATCATCACGCATGGCCGTCGAATCATCACGCATGGCTGTTCAGTCAGCGCGAATGGGGGTCGAGTCAGCACGCATGGTCGTCAAGTCAGCGTGAATGGGCGTCAAGTCAGCGCGAATGGGCGTTGCATGGAGGTGAAGATACCCCACACGCGTGATTTCCACACATCCACGCGTGATGATTTCCATCAGCGCGCATGGTCACATATCCACGACCCATGGATGTGTGGATGTGCGAATAGACGGTCCCGCTTCTTAGGCCTATCTTATGTATTAATATATATCATAATTCATTGCATACTTGTAAAAACAAACATATGTGTCACTATACATATATATACAGGTGCCATTGTATCTGTACATGTTTAATGAAATACACAATATCTCCAAGAATTATGAAAACAAATGTTCCTAATTCTGGGAATTGCTTAGATATATCTGCCACATCAGGAACAGATACAGCATTTCAGAAAGGGGACTCCACATGTAGGCTAAGAACAAAAATGGCCATGACATTTTTTTATTTTTAGAAAGTTTAAGTCCCCACCAAAAAGGGGGTTGGGGTCAGGATCTCCAGGATCTCCCCCTCTGCCTTACCTCACTGACTTACATTAACATACCACTAATTCTTACCCTCGTTGTCCCTTGTTGGCACCCTCTCGTGTGACCTGACCATATGTACCAGGTGCAGACGGTACGTATGAAGTGTGGGAACCAGACCACGACTTAGGATCTCATTACAATGCTAAGAGTTACGTACACTCCTGTTATACCTTAAAACTGGTGTGACATATTGTGATAATTGTGTAATTATTATGGAAAGTCTCTTGAGATACTCAAATTATGTAGATATTTGAAATACTCGAAAAGTACCTTGAAATGTAAATATCTCAAAAAGTATGAAAATACTACATTAATATTTAAAGTTTCACTGTAAGTACATCTGGTATGTAGCACCTAGGCTTAGGCCTATGGTTAATTCCCGTGACTGAAGAATACAATAAGATCTAAACAACTACTCCTGTCTTCAAATATACATAATTCCCCAAAACTATAAACAGAAAGTACACCGCAATACTAAAGTACTCCCTCCTGACAAGGTTCCCAGCATGCCAAAGGCCATTGCAAGTGGGAATATTTCATGAAAAAAATGCATCAATATTTTATATTGCACTGTAACAATGATAAAAGTAATTTGGCCTCTTCTACATTTAATTAATTGACAGACAGATTTTGTAATGGTATGCGATCTAAATATATATTTCCTAAAGCTATCTTATATCATTGTTTTATAGAATGCATAATTATATACAAAAAATGAAATGCAACAGTTATAAATCCATTACCTCAGGGGCAATTTATGTTGTATTATCCCTTATCAATCCTTCATGGGAATTCCTGTTTATTTTCTATTGCACCAAGACTGCTTTGAGAATCCCCTAAACTAATTACTTTCCAATAATTCTGTGTTCTATGATTTGGCATATGTCAGCATTGATGAGGTATTCTATGTTCTATGTTCTAATGATTTGCCTTGCTTTATTTGAATTTTAGACTCCTCCCTTATTATGTTATATACATAGAATATATGCACACTGTACACAAACAGAGTTTCTCAGTTTTCACAATTGCTGTCCTCTGCCAACCCCTCCTTTCAAACCTCCCTTTTGATTTATTAACCGCGAGGGAATACTCCCTAGCCATGTGTAGTGGTTTGGCCCTGGTACCTCTACTTTGATACAGAATGTGCAACCAATTCTCCCAGACACGGTTTTCTGGTTGGTAGTGAGTTGGTCAACCTGCAGGTTAAATCAGGGTGCATTGTGGGAAATATGTTGACAAGTCCATTTCCTGTTATAACCCTTTAACATATTATACTTAGTAATCTCTTTCAATTTTCTTTCTAAGAGATTATAAAAAAGGTGGTTTTTCTTTTTGCTACATTATCTTCTTCAATTTCTGAAGTTAATTTTGAAATATTTTCATTACACATTTTTATATTGCCATTGAACCCATCATTTCTATTGGTTTTACCATGTTTTTGTCTACAAAATGTGCCAAAATTAGCCTGCAGGTGCATAAAATATAGAAAAACTTGGAACTGCGTCAGCCTTAATTGATGTCTCCATATTGATAAAATACTCCTTTTCTCAGATGTTTTGAAACACCCCTATTTTTCTGAAAAAAGACTGACATTTTAGAGTTAAAAATCTATCCTTTTTATTAAACCACTGTCTTTTCTAAGAGGCATATATCTTATCTGGAATAGTTCTTTGATGTACCAGGTATATTGATGAGAAGATTTCTAGTAAATTTGTTCTCCTCATTAAAAAAACATTATTTGCCTGCAGAATTTGTCAGTTTTTTTCTTTTGACTAAAGTTGTTTGATAGATCGAGTCCTTCAAAGTAATTGCTTATTCTATGATATACAAACATTTTGGCAAAAGAAGTGATTTTTTTATATTATTTACGCAGACCTTGGAAATTTGAATAAAATCACCCCACTGGGGCCATCCATAATTGGCATCATGCTATTTCTTACCATTTTAAGCCCACCATCCCCAGTCATGCAACCGTTGATCCCCTCTAGACATAACATCATGCCAAGACGACCCCAGCCCCCGTGCTAATCGCAAAAAATGTAAACAGGGATGGACATGAGCAGGGGGCCTTAAAAAGCAGGTACAGGCCACTAGATTATCTTTCCTAGGAGCCAGCCGGGCCCTAAGAAAACATTTTCTACCTTAACAATTTTTCTCGGATGTTCTTGAAATTGAAATTTTTCAACATGATGTCATGCACCTCATGACCCTCCTCCCCCTTTGTCATGCCTGGTCATGGAAACATGACCCCCCCCCCCTCCCCCCTGCTGCAAGACATCATTTATGGGCAGACCAATTCTTTGCAGAAATTAGAATGCTGATTCATACCACAGAGATTAGGGAGTGGGAATACAGGGTGTTTGGCACAGCTTCAGAGTTATTACGTGTCCTACCACATTGTATCCTAATCATGCTGACTCAGGGCTATTGTGTGTCTGTGCCTGGTAGCGACATCTCTATCTCCTTGGCAGCTGAAGACAAGGTGTAGTAAACAGACCATGGCGTTAAAGCCCTATAACACTACACAACTGGGGCAGCAATATTGGCAGATATGACAATATTAGAGACAATACACATACAGGAGCGATATAATTATCAAAAATTGACAATTCAGAATATCTGCAATAAAGAATTATATCTCTAATACATGTGACTTCTGTGTGACATCGTCATATCGCAGCTCAAGTCCTGCAGTGTCATACCTCCTTTACACCTTATGAATGGGCAGCTTCGTCACGACACCTAACACTTAAATACAGGGCTGTGGGAGAGTTAGTGTGAGTTCAACGGAAAGACTCGTCAGCGCAGCACTAACTGGGAAAAGAAGAAAGTCTGACCTGCTGCAAAGTCTGTCCATACAAGTGCATTGCAAGGTGAGATATGATGTTTTTACATGCATTTCATATAATTATATATGTCATTTTTTTCCTCCTCTAATCTGGGGGTGTTTGCTTTTTATAACTTAAAAACAATTTCTAACCATATTCTATATGTACAGGAGTTTTGGTTGCATTTACGGGAGCATTAGGGTGATTTACAGGACCTCATACAACAGCCTTTTGAAACTTCTGTACAGATCCTCCAGAGCTGGGGAGGTTCTGAATAAAACTTACAAAAAATTTACTTAGGTTTAAACCAGTGTTTAAGGGCCTTCCATTAAATATGTATGCATCAATGGGGGAGGGGAATTAGAATTTTGTTGAAATATTCATACATATATGTTCTAGTACAAATTTTATGAATACTTTAGCCACAGGGGGGTTGGGGGGTCTGAGATGATATAAAGATATAAGTATATCATTTTTCTATTAAAGTTTGATTCTGGCATGAACGTCATAACACAGTCTATTCTCTTTTGGTGACTGTGGGGGGGGGGGGGGGGGAACACTCTAATGTGATCCTAGGATTCACTCTTGGATCCTAAGCTATTTTGGTTCCAAGGTGACACACTTATGGTATGATATCTTAAGATGTGATACGATGGCTACTTAGGAGCAAAGGTTAAAATACATTTAGAGGACTTCTTATCTTAATAAATCGGTTTCTTATCTTAGTACAAAGGAAGGATGACATTGGAACCAAAATATCCCAGAATAATTTTGTGACAAATTTTAAGATAATTATTATATGATTGTCATAAGATTACTTTTGAATGCCCTACCACAGGTCTATATAGTTTCCCGTCTTTTGACATAAAATAAAAACTCAGGCATAAATGAAAAATCTGAGACACCCTTCCCTTCTTGGTAATGTTAGTAATTTCATGAAAATCAATCGAGTGGTTGCTGAAATATTCATGATCAAAAAATAAGAGTTAAAAAATCAATTTTTCTACTCTGATTTCTCCAATATTGGAGTGAAGACAATTATGTAAACTAAATTACTCTGCTCTGTAGGGATTACTGCAAATGGCCCATCGAGAGGTGTTGTCTATCCTTAAGATTCTTTCAAGAAATTAGTCTTTTTAATCATACTCAAAGTCCATATTTGAAAGATGATCATGTATATATATATTGTCAGTGTGTTTCATGAAAAAAATGATTCAGTATTCTATTGACAGATTTTTTTAATTACATGTATTCATACATGATGTGTCATGTTATATTTCTTATATTCAATTCCTAAATAGGCAGTTTACATTTACATTTTTCTGTCGTTTTTTATTTGGGCTTTAAGGATGAAGTCCTTGGTGTCAGTGCTCCTTCTGCTCACCACGGTTGGCTTAAGTTCGGCATTCGGTTGTCCAAAGCCTCGCCTTGGTGGTTGTACTCCTGAAAATTGTCCATCCGGTACATGTCAAGATCTCACCGGCTGCAACCTTGATGGCACTACACCCAATTACTGCTCGGTGAGAACCTAAAACTTTGCCATTTGTGGTTCAAATTGGAATAAAATACAGCTTTTCAGTAATGCCGCAATTGTTTATTGTTAGGTAAAGAACAAACACTACACCCATTTATTTTCCAGTAAGAACCTAAACCTAAGCCATTTAGTGTTCAGCAAAAACAGAATATTTATTCTTTGGTAAAGCCCCATACCCACTAGGCGATTTTACCGGCGATGGGTGATGTCCGACTGGGAGAATCCGCCAATTCTTATGATCACCTGTCAGTACGATATATTGAAATGTGCATATTTGATCTGAATCGGCCCTAAAATTGGCCGTTTCTAAGGGTAGAATCGGCTGATTTTAGGGTGAATGAGTCGGCCGACTCAGCCAAAATCGTCTAGTTGGTATGGTGCTTCAGAGCCTAAAACCAGGTCCCCATGTGACGACTAATTGCCGGAGACTATAGTTCTATAGAGACTATATTAAAGTTCTACTAGTTATACTGGTATACTACTTGTTATAGTTATACTATAGACTATTCTATAGTTCTATGTGGTGACCCAAAGTGCCCAGACCATTCTGTACCCAAGAACAAGTGCCCCATAGAGCACTTGTAGCCAGGGAAGGGATAGACTTAGGACTTTGGGCCACCATATACAACTAGTAGCTGGCGTTTGTTCGCCGAGTGGGGATGCTGCTCAACACTACAACCGTATATTGCTCAGTAAAAACAGAACACTATTCAGCCATTTTTTTATAACAACCCACCAGCACACCTCTTTATTGTTCAGTGAAAACCTTACACTACAATAATTAAATGTATTGTTCAATAAAGACAGAATAATGTTCAATTGTTTATTGCTAGTTAGAACTCAAAATAACATTCCAACCTCGTTTACCTGACAAACAAATAGAAGAAATATGTCATTTTTACTTAGATAAATTCTATGCATAAGACCTTCAAAATATGTTTCTTTTTACCTAATGCCATTTTCTAAACATAAGTTCACTGTCACATATGCAATCTAATCTTTTCCAATCAATGACATTATTATGGTAATAATAAAATTCTTCCCAAATTTTAAATAATCAATTATATCCAAGATCTTTTTCTAATTTATAGATCAGTTATTACCAAGGAATCATCTTACAAAAAATGCTTAGTAATAATAATTTGTAATAACTATAGATATGTTTCAAATATGTTCACCAGAATATAGTATGTCTAAAATAGAGGTGACTCTGATGCTTGATATAAAAAAAATAAAAATAATATTTAAACATAGATTTGCTGGAGTACCTGAACTGAAAAGTTGAATTTAATTTATTTTCACCATTGTTGAATTTGAAATTGTCAGTGCAATGAAGATGACGACACTCCTTGCCGGAATGGATACTCCTGCGGAACGATAACCCTTGGCTTCGAAAGTAATCCCATCAGCTTCTGCATGCGTACAGACAGTAATCCGCCCAGTGTAAGATAATACGATTGTGTCATTTTACAAAGAGATTAACATTTACAATACAATAGAAATACACAATTGTTTATTAATTATTAATCATATATATGGGAGAAAGGTAACTGGCTATCATCGAACCTTATTCTAAACATTTCTCACTTGGAAAAGAAGTAGGGAAAAAATGCAATTTGGTCAATGATCTGAGAGAGTTTTGAAAAGAATATCACTATAATCATTTCTCTTGCTCGCATTGTATTATGCATACTTTCTCACTATCTTACTGTCAACTTACGTGACATCATATACATTAAATTATTATTTATTTTCTGGAAAATCCAAAGACACAGACTGCCGTATTATTTGTAACAGATTTGCATGGACTCTTCCAGAGGTCGTTCACTAAAGACTTATAGGGGCCTTCCACTAAGTATGTATGTCCATTTTCAACAATTTCACATACCCCATCCTCCCTTAGGCCTAAAAGAATAGAATTTTGTGTTCAGGTAACCCAACCTACCCTAATTTCTTTGACCTACCCTAACTTTTTTTTAATGATCCCCCCCCCCCCATTTTTTTAAATCCAAAAGAATTGACCAGAAAAACATGGAACAGCATGGAATAGCATACAGATGCTCAGGGAATGTATATTAGATAATAAAATTGTTTTAGAGGATGTTGGTGTGTGTTTGGTAAGTAGAAAAAAAAGGGGGTGGGGGTGTCGACCTACCTACCTTATTTTTTTGACCTATGTTACCTGAACACAACTTCTTTTTTTTTTGCCTTAGACAAAATACGCATTAGTTTTGTACTAAAACATACACACATTTTCAAAAACTTTGAACCCTTCCCTCTCCCCCTGCCCCCGCCTCCTTGATGCGAACATACTTAATGGAAGACCCCATGGGCAAGGGTCTAACTTATCCTTGACAAGTCAGCTGACTAATCAGTGCCCACACTGATAGAACCGGCCGATTTGTGCGCCGATTCAGTGGGTATGCTGCTTAAGTGTATATTTTCTACCCCACAGGACTGCACAGAGGTATACAACAATGCAACTGAATTCTGTAAGGTTAAGGAGCCTGGCCCTAGGCGTGGCTCTAGGCGTGGCCCTAGGCCTAACAGGCCACCTCCGGAGGAAGGAGTGGAGGTAGCTCCAGATGGGGCTAGGGCTGCCCCATTACCCCCAGTGGAAGATGTGGATGAAGCACCCCAACCCACCGGCCCAGGGGACAGGCGCAGAGGTGGCAGACCCGGCAGACGTGGCGGAGGTTTCGGAGGTGGCAGAGGTTTCGGAGGTGGCAGAGGCAGAAAGTAACATTACATTGGCGAATTCAAGATGAACAAAAGATGGATTTTTCATAGAATTTAACTCAAATTTATCTGGAAGCAGGATGGGGTCCACTGTATCACCAACATCTATCTGTATCACCAGACTATAGATCATTGCAGTAAATTGCGATCAAAAACATTAAGTTGCCCTAACATTTTTCAAAGAAATCCTCATAATTCTTACAATTCTTGATCAATTTTAATCATCTTGGTATCATTCTAAAGCTAGGAGTCTATACATTATGAATCTGGATGAAATGTGTTCCAACTGAACATTCCAAATAATTTGGAATGTTTGGAATGTCCTCCAAAATTTGCCAAAATTTGGTATTTTTCCTGACTTCCATCAACTTAATTCTAAATAGAATTTTCAATTTACATTTTATCTCAATTTTTTCAATACTGAGTTTAAAGAATTAAATTTGGAATCTAATGATGTGTCATTCACCTATATGCAAGCATTATTCAGCAAATGAACACAGTTGGAAGGCTGAGGTGAAATTATGAAATATCACCATTTTGCATAGATTTTTCCAATAAGCCATCTGGACACTGAGAGGCAATTTGAATTTGGTTACAGAATGTTTGCTTATTTCTTGCCTATATCTGAATTTTTTTATACAATTATCTATTATTACTATTTAATAGATTTTCTGATGGGAAAGAATGAAAAATATTACAATCCTAACAGTTTATGAGGGTAACATGTACTTTTACATGATGATAATGTCCAACTGTTTGCTTGTATCTTACCGAATACAGCATAATTGATGTATTTGGGTTGCTCTCAGGGGTCAACTGAGCCATGTTTTGTATATATTCCAAGGATAATTTGTCAATTTAAAGGCTGGAAAATGCACATGCACCCTTGACATGTGTATTCTTTCAAGGGTGGTATTCTATAAAAACAAGAATTGTTTTCTTTGTGTTTTTAGGAAAGAAGAATGTTATGATAAAAGTACAATGAATTCTTAGTAAACTTAAAATGGACTGTAGAGAAATGATTTATATGGTCTGTGTCCAAAATACATAATCCCTTGCCCCCCCCCCCCCCCCCTTCTAGCTGCCTGTCAAGCACAGATGACAGCATGGTGAAGCCCTTTAATTAAACTGCAACAGGAAGTGTGGCTTTCTCTATACAGTAGTTTAGGTATACACAAAGGAGAGAGGCCTGGGATAACAATAGCCCCATCCTTAAGGCTACAGGGTAAAGGGAATAGGAATTCTGCATATATTAGACATAATATTATTAAAACGTAATATGAAGACTTCATGTATTTATATGCAGATACAACAATAACAGATAAAACAATATCTGATGGTCTCTTTGTTGCATTCAATACCTTTTCATATATCATAAATAAGCATAACTGCTCATGCCTTAATAAAATATTTAGAATAGAATATGTTGTTATGTATGTGTTATTTCGATCAAAGATAGGGGTTGATGGAAAAATCAGAATTGGTCAATTAGCTGTCATGATTTATTTACTCCTCAATAGCATTTTGGAATTTATCCATTAATCCACTCTTAAGCCTCCATTCGGTGATTATTGTATAGGTGTGTGGACCCTTAGATTCGACAGGGTCACATGGCCATTTCTTAAATTCGACATGCAATATGAAGCTTAGTGACATGAAGAAAAAGATAAACGGCATGACATAGGGTATTTCTTAAAATCGATATGCAACATGGAACATTCTTAATATTGACATGGAAACGCAAAGTATAGTAACAGGTAACATGGCCATTTCTTAAATTCAACATGTGATATAGGGACCCCCATTTACACCCCCTATGTAGTTCCATAGTATTTGTCTGCTGTGGCCATCCCTTGGCCACCCCTTAACCTTGGCCGCAATTTTATTGTTATTTGGCCACTTCAATAGCCATAGGAAGAAAATGGGAAGATTGGAAAAACATCTTAAAACGGAAATCTGTGCAATGTAGAGTAAAACACATAGAAACGTATCAGAATCTCTTCATATACATGTGTGTATAGACATAATAAAGTTAAAAGACTACCTACAATCTAAAATCTCTATTCCACTTACTAACGTTATCATAAAAGAGGTGATACATATGAATTGAGGATACCCATGTTTCCATATGGAAGTTTTGGAAAAATTCAAAACCTCCACTTGTCATAGTCACAACCTAACAGTCTGTTTGCCAATTGTCATACATGGCCAGAAAATTGTTGACTTAGCATTGTAAGGCTCAAACAAATCGGATTTTCTGAGCTTCCCCAAAAATTGTAAGGTTATTTTGTAATGTATTGTAGTTTTTGGTTCTGGCTAACTGTAATTGTGCATATCTTCGCTGAAGCTTGAGTTAAAGACAAAGAAAACAAAAATCTGATTGGATGGGACTGCGCCTATGGGCCGGAAGTCTGCAATTCGCTACCTATTCCGCGTGAATGATTGGTGTGGCCGCGCATCTGGCAGGAGGTCTATATAATTATGTTTATTCCATGTCAATGTATAGTGATGCTGATATCCGATGTCAGTGACAAATATTCCTGACACCTCCTGCCACTTGTCCCACTGCTTCCCAATAGACCTTGTGCATACGTGATCACATGATCACTTTTTGGTGATCATGACCACATGACTTTGGATAAATTCATAACGTATTAATTCTAATCTGTAATAATTGTTGATTATGATACAGTGAGGTCAATTTATGTAAATCCGGCATGAAAGATCACTCTAAATTCATAGAAACTAATAATAACACTGATTGTCTATTAATCACCAATATGGCAGCCAGTTCATTTAGAGACATTGTGACGTCATCTGCACAATGTCTATAGAAATAAACAAATACCAATATCACCATGCTGATGTTTAGAGGTCCCAACCCACTTTGATCAAAGAAAATTTAGGATTGCTACAGGCCAATAATAGATAACAATAACCATATGTTCTATAAGGATTCTATTCTGATGAACAATCTCCAATGTACATATATTCCCTCAGTAGTCTCAGTCAGGTCTAGACTCAAGATTGAGAGACTCCAGTACAAAAAGAATCCCGAAAGATTCATTTCAAATTCAGTTTATGTCAGTCTATGCGACATGATACGCCGACAACCAGCCCGGCAACATGGAGCCGACAACGACACTCGTCACAAACCGCCCACTTCAGGAGTCACCACCCAATGTGGACATGTTTAGGTGATTGTGTTTCCCCCTTTGTGGATTGTTTAGTTAAACTGAAGCCGAGGTCACAAGGGTCAGTCGCCATCCCTATTTGCCCGCGATCATCGGGCTTAGCATTTTACAGTTCGGGATAGGATCGTTTCAAGTGTTTGTTCGCTTTAGTTTGGTTGTATTTGTCTCCATGTGTGGCGTGATCTGTTTTGATAATAGACCTGTCCACTTTGCCAGCTAGCCCACCCTTTATTTCTATGATATCAACATTTTTAGAAAAATGTTCACCATACTTGATTCACAGTAATTTTCCTAGTAGTATTACCCAAAACTAAACTTTTTAGGTTTTTACTTTCGATTTGATGTTAAAAATGTAGCTGTAGAACTAGAAAACAAAAAATGTGTTAAAGCCCTTCAGCTTTGCCCAACCCTAAAACCACAAAAACATACATTATTTTGGTTCACCTGAAATGGAGGTAATTATCTAATAGAGAGAAAATAATAATTCATCCTCATTTATCAACACCTTATTGACTATTGCAAAAACTGCAATTATGTCAGACCTCTGCATCATGCCAGCAATACATAGTAAAGTGAACAGGTCTATTCCAACTGCTTTGGATGAATGGAAAGTTTTGATAGCTGCTGTTAACAACTTCTTTTTATTGCAAAAGAGCCAAGAAAGTCATATTTTATAATTCGATGCAAGTTGAAAAAAGGTTGATAAAAGATCATACGGAAGTTCAAAATCAGAAAAAACAGACCAAAAGCAAACAGTTAATTTTATTGAACTTTTGTGTCCCATCCTTCCGTGAGAAATCTTCATTTCAATTATATCTTTATTTTTAAGGAATAGACAAATAAGAGATCACATTTTTTCCAGTTATTTGAGGCACAATGTGGCTGCAGAGGCGGGGCACAAAACAAATACAGCACAGCACCACCACTGGTGGTTACCTAGCGTGTTTCGGGGTATCCCAAATCGACTAAAATTCTACAAAGTGCACATAGTGAGACCTATTTATGCCATTTATTGAGCAAATGATCTCAAAAAAAGAGAAAAAAAAAGGCTGGGGATTAAGAAAAAAAGATTGAATTTTACATTATAATGAAAGAAACATATTTTCCACACAGGAGAAGATGCCACAATAAATCCACCACTCGTATGCAAAGATCCACATAACCTGGTGCATTTATACATTATATATAACATGATTATAGCTATGACAGTATACAACCCTGGGATATACCATCCCCTCCGTGTCTGGAGACACCGAGATGTGAAACCGCACCCCAGTAACCATCCATCATCGCCTCGTGTTTGTCCCGTCAAGGCCTCCTCAGGTAGTTCAGAATGTGAGGCCACCAGGGTATAGGCTTACCAGGCCGGGATTCGGGGCTCTCAATGGGGGGTCCCCGTGTGACATGTCATTTTTAGTAAAAGGTCCACTTTGTTCATGTCTTTTATGTATGTCTCTCACTACTCTTTGATTTGCTGTTGCAGTTGGTTGGTTGTATGCAGGGGCGGATCCAGAAATTTGAAAAAGGGCGTGGGGGCTTGATATAGCAAAACTCTGGCGCTCGCCCTCCGGATGCAAGAGTTTACATTAGAAAAAATAATAGTTTGGCAAATAAAAAAACAAGGGGGGCCTCCCCCTAAATCCCCCTCCCCTATGTTCATGTCATGCTGAGAATGATGTTATTTACAATACTGTCTTTCATAATCTAATCTATGAGATGTCCAGGGGGACACTTAAACTTGATAAAGAGAAAAAAGAAGTTATGCGCAACATTTTAGCAATTACCTTACATGCTGACACCCCCCCCCCCATTCTGAAATCCTATATTCTCCCCTTGAAATGATATAGGAGGAACCTCCCCTACTCTTTTCAAAGTGTGGCAAGTAAATTTTCAGGAATGTAATGCATTCCATGTTTCAGATCTAAGGTAACAAACCTTGATAATTTGAAAACATAGCAGAATTGCTAAATAATTTGACTTCCCTCACTTCAACAAGTAAGGTCAAGTGCTTGATAAAAAGAATTAAATGGCAATGAGAGAGAGACATAATTATGTACGACTCGAACATTCCCCATGGGACTACCCCATCTGGAGCCCCAGGGTTAGGCTTACCAGATTACAGTCTTAAGCCGCGTTAACCTTCAAAGGATGTTTATTTCCCAGAGTCTGAGGCTGTAACCTCCCAAGGTCATATGTCCTGATCAGGTTTGTGATTGAAATCTTAAAGGGAGCCAAAACAAATAAATTCAATGAAATTTTTCAAACTCAAATTGATAATCATTGAAATCCACTCAATGAGCCTATTTATGGCCTATGCTAACATCTGGACCATGAAATATGGCAGAAAATCATTAAAGCTGCGTTCTCGTCCGTCAAGATGTCGTTATCGGATATGTTGTAACTCCCGTACAGCAGCGCCAAATGCGCGATGTGACCAATAACTTAGCCAGGTTAGATTCTAACGTCACAAAACATATTGCCAGCTGTAGTGTTGTTAGGCTAATGTAAGCCTAAAATCACACAGGCGAGAACATAGCTTTAAAAAATCACACAGCCGAGAACATAGCTTTAAAAAAAACTTTCCTTGCTCAACTCATTAGACCTGTCCACTTTAGGATGTATTGCTGGCATGATACAGAGGTTGGACATAATTGCACCTTTTGCAAAATCAGCCACTGACACAAATCTGAATGAATGAGTTAGTACTTGTGCTTTTTAATTCAATAAGGTGTTGATAAATGAGGATGAATTTTTCTCTCTCAATTACGTAATTACCTCCATTTAAGATGAACCAAAATAAGGCATGTTTTGTGATTCTAGGGTTGGACATTGTGGGCAAAGCTGAAGGGCTTTAACACTGTTCCCTATGGGAAAATGCCATTTTTGATTTCCCGTCCTACAGCTACATATTTAACATCATATTGAAAGTAAAAGCTTACAAAGTTTATTTATGGGTAATACCACTAGGAAAATTACTGTGAATCAGGTATGATGAACATTTTTCTTTAAATGTTGATATCATAGAAATAAGGGATGGGCTAGCTGGCAAAGTGGACAGGTCTATTAAGGTGGATCTGCCAAAATAGGGTTTATTTACAAGAAAATGGAAATATTACCATCTCTCATGGGATTATACTTTGGTTTGAGTTAGTTTTCACAGCTAATCCTTTACAACTGAGCTTAACTAAACTAATCTAACATATTTTTATAATTTCAGTTTTGAAAATGTGAATTATATTGGCTTTGGGTCCCTATAAATAGTTGTAAATACACTTTGTAATCACAACGTTAAGAGTGAGCAACCAGTTTGTTTGCAAAAAAAAGCAATTATCTTTAACACTGTTATTTGACTATGAAGTTTATGTATACCTTTTAACATTTGGTTTTATTTGCAAGGCACAAATCTACAAAGTGTTCTTGAATACTTTCGTTTATTCACTCAGCACACTTATACACAGATCATTAAAAAGTTCTAAAGTATGTGAAACTTGTATAAATAGGTGATTTTACAAAAATACAGAATTTGTAGTAGTTTTCCCAGGCCATTATATTCTTTTGGGATATAATTATCTATGCATAGCACAGTTCAACATAATTCTAAAGAATTAATGTTTTGTATAAGCCATAAGTACCTAGAGATCCCAAACCTTTATCTTCATTATATAAAGTGCTAAACATTTGTATAACAATATTTTGAAGTGATTTTTTTTCCAGCTTTCGCATTTGTATATTCCGTGAGAACAGGCAGACCCTATGAGTGCCAATTCTTACCAATTAAATTTTTGGAAATCCAAAATCTAATAAAAGAATTAAATCCAAAAACAAACATAGAAGGAAAGGCATCTATTGTAGTCTAGATTCCAAACCCAACTCGTCACGAGTCATTCGTCGGTTGAGTTACTTAGATTCAACAGTGGCTCATAATCTATACCAGATGCTTCATAAGTGTCTAAATATTTCTGTACTAACAAATACAAAGTATTTTCATATGGCACATAGTGAAAAACTTACTCAGTGAAATCACAAGAACCAGCTCTATACAGAAAGGTGCATTTCTGATTTGATCGGTTGTGCTTTATCCGACAAATCCAAAAGGTGTTCAAATACAAGAGAGGATCATATCCTTCAGGGATTATTTCGATGTAACTCTCCTAATCAAAGCCCAATACCCATAAGGTGATTTTAACAAAGTTGTCTGAAGTCGATGCTAAATCGGCCGATTAACATTTTAGCACTGATTCATACCCAACATTTACATTGAAATATAGATTTTTACTGATTGCGTGATCAGAATCAGCACAAAAATTGGCTGCTTATTTTTGCACCAATTCAGCCTTTTCAGGCCTTCAGATCAGTTTCTGGGTGTATTAAGGCTGCATTTATTTTGAGAATTTACTTTATAAAGTTCAAATGCAAACATGATTTTAAATCTTTGTAATTTTCAGAAATTGAAACTCAATGTCCAGCAGTGTAAGCAATATTGAGTAAACTTTAGAAGTCAGCCCAAGACTAAAGTATAGGTCAGAATAACAGCTTGATCGTATCCTGTTGAATCATGCGATATTCGCCCATCACAGCGAACCATACAGTGAATTAACACTTTTTCTTAAATTTGGAAGGAGTTCTACACATGCTTTTCTTATATAACAATCTGATCTGATCTACAACTATCAACTGTCATTCTAGTGAAGATCACAGTGTCAAGGTTAACCAACTGGTGATAAGCGGTGTCGGTACAAAGTGGCGATATCAGTGATTCACGAGTTCCACTCTCACACATTTTAGTGATCACGCCGTGCAGGTGAATTGGAAGGAACGGACAAAATGTGGTACAATATTGACAAAATGCAGCAGGAAGAAATAGCAGATTGTTTTTGTGAATATACATCATAATCCATTGGGCTTCCCTTTGCTAAATCCCATCTTGAATTATTCTTAACAATTTTGGTTCCATGGTCAACACTTTCTCATTCATAGAACATTAACAGTATTGGGTGTAAATGCTATGTACATTTTTGCCTTTCGCTCTCACTTTTCACTACCTCTGAATGTTCCAAATTCTCGGTCATACATCATTTTTGGGCCCTGGAATTTCCTCTAAACTGAATTAGTTATTTCTAGGCAAAAGGTGAAAGGACCATTATGGTATTCCTAAACATTTTCTACAGAAACAGGTATTATGACACCCCTCAAGGGCCTGTTTTTGCCTTATGGACAGAATGAGAATGAAGTCTATTATGAATGAAATGTAAGAGTAGTTTTAGAAGGTCTCTTTGAAATAATGATGGAATGAGATGAGAGATGATTATGTGCAAGTCGCTTGTTACTCGAGAATGATCTGCGACTCCTTTCCATCCACGATTGGAGGTTTGGGACCGTTGATCAAATCGTACTCCCGCCGGAGGAACCCAAACAATAGGTCTGTTACCAGGAAGATCTGAAAGGGATTACCAGAGTTGTAAGGCAGTCAGTAAACATATTAAAAAATAAAAGTTTAAATTTTACAATATCTTTTTTAAATATTTACAGGTATTTGTTCGTCTTTTCTAAAGATTCTACGATTTAAGAAATTATCCTGAAAAGGTGTCAATGAAATTGACAATTTTAAAACATTTGAAACAAAAGTTGATTCTTTACCTGTGCGGTGGAGTAGACAAGTGTGATGGAGAAGTAGAAGTTGGCGTTAGCGCTGCCGGAGTAGATCCACAGATGGTAGAGTATGGGTCCCAGCACCGTGCACACTACGTACATACAGGTTACTACGAACGTGTTACGCATATCTGTAAAATATGAACACAGTGTCATAATGATACATATAGATACACAATAGACCCCAACTTACTGTTAACAAGTTAACAATAATATATGATAAAACTTTTATAAACACATGAAGTTCCTGAAGTATTTACACAAAGAGGTATGTCTGAATACTGACAGTGACAAAAGGTAGAGAACTGCCTTTCAGAGACCAGTATGACTTAACAATGGTTGATAAAACTTATAAGAAAACTTTGTTGGGTTTTAGGATTTAGATCTCCAGAGGGACAGTAAAGACAGGTACAACACTTAATCTCTGTATGATGGGTATGACTTAACAAAGTGCACACAAAAAATATTGTACATCTAGTTATCGGATGGGTACTTACAAGAGAAGGTATGCCTCCATAGTGGCAGTAATGACAAGTAGAGCGCTACATCTCCATAGGACGGGTACGACTTAAAGATGGACATGAGGCCAACCAACATGTACATCAGGAATAGCGGGTGGTCTCTGAAAATAGGGAATATAGAAATATTATTTTAAGACACAATTATTGTTACTTCTTTTAATCATGAACTCTATATTGAATGAAAGGCACAAAAACTTATTGAATATATTTTGAATTTTATAGTTTATTTGAATATCTTATTAATGGGCACCATTTAGACAGAAAGTTCAGTTTGTTCAGTTAGAATAATAGGGTTACATTACATTACCATAGAATAAATACACAAAATACCTAAATTTTTCATTCTTTTTCAGTACAATTTTTCTCACAAACGGTGATATTTATTTTTTGGTTTAGATATTTACTCTCAGATGAATGCTAAATATTCAAGAAGTTTCATGAAAAATTTCACAGAGGAAAAAACTTATATTTCCCATTGAAAGCAATGGTAGAGATCAAATTCTTTATGAGGCTGTAACTTTTACAGAAAAGGTAAAAATTGTTTATGTTTCTCTATATTCATCTATATAGAAGCTCCTACAGATTTGCAGCAGATTGCATGGGTAATAAGAATTTAAGCCAAACACCCCAAAGTACCTTTAAACGTTAACTCCTTTTAACCTAATAGCAAAGGGAACTGTATAGATGTTAAAATACAAGTTTGATACAAGTCCCCTTTAGCCTTTGGCTGCTACAGGGCATCAATATTCATTGTTAAGCATTGACTTACTTTAACCTAATGGCGAGGGGCACTGTGTAGATGAAGGCGTTGATCTGGAAGACGGCGATAAAGAAGGTCCTGAAGTGGTCGAACATCTCGGTGAAGAAGTACCAGAACACGCCCATGTTCGGGGTCAGGTCAGGCACCGACAAGCTGTAAATAGTTACAGTACTGTAGTGATGATGAGGATGATTGTTGGAGCTTATGGTCCATCAGTCTTTGATTAAGGGTACCAACTCCAAATCCATTTTCAAATTCCCTGCGTTTTCCCTGAGATTTCCCTGTCTCGCGGTAATTTTCCTGTGTCATATTGAGCAATTTAAAAGCCTTAGCATACAGAAAATATTTTGACCCAACAATAAGAAGTCAAATACTTATTATTTTGAGAATCAAGAATTTCAGAATTCCCTGTGTTTTCCCTGTGTTTTGGTAAATGAAATTCCCTGTGTTTTCCCGATTTTGGTTAAATTTGCAAATTTGTAAAAAATGTGAAAAAAAAAATTTTCCCCTCACTTCTATGCCCGGACAAGACTTGCAATAAAACAATTGCATTGATCGGACAACATGATAGCGCCGGTAGGGTAATAATTTTTACAAAACACATGGGAACCTTACATGAATCCATATGTGCCTCGTAGAAACGTCCACGAGCCGGTGATAAGATACGAGACATGGAGCAGTCCGCAGAGTATCAGTGCTGTGAGGACCACGGTCGGGGCTACCGACCGCACCGAGTAGTCCTGAGGGTTACGCAGGTTTAACTGGTAATGAGGATGGAAAGGAAATCTCGTGTCCATTATATTATCCAGTTATATTCATATTATACATTCATCAGCCATAGTAAATGTTTTGATGCAATTCAATTACAACTTCAGCATTGTTTTTTTCCCCAAAAACTAAGGATATTGTTGGTAATTTCCAATAATAATTTTGATACTAGATTGGAAGATTAAACAAAATATTCATAGGAGTATTACAAATGATGAATTTGTTTTATTCATTTTCAATTTGTTTGATAGTGACCGATGGCGCCACCTAGTAAACTGAATCTTTCTGAACAATTTTTACAGGGTTTAATAATGAATTTAAGACCACATTAATGCCAAAGTTACGAAAAATTTAGACCTTATTCCCCATGCATTTTAATCTGAGAATTTCTTGTTCACTTCTCACAAAACAACAAAATATCAACGTAGGACTTTTATTTACAAAACTGTCAAATTTAAAACGTTTTCAAGGCCTGAAATTTGCGATCAATTCTTAACCTTTTGAGAACTGTGATGGAGCCCTGATTTCAGAACTCCCATAGTAATTCTCTTCTAAATCAAACCCAATAATTATGGTTCAATGATAAATATTTCCAGCCTTTACTGACCTTTGCCATGAACATGGCGGTAGGCACGACCAGCATGACGGGGTACATGGAGAGGTAGGCGGCCAGTGCCGTGAAGAAACACGCCGCCAGCTGAGAACCTACATTGAGAAAGGCAGAGTGAATATTTTTATCAAAGTTTGCAGGCATAATAACCCCATCCCACATTGGGTATATCCCAGGGTTGGACAAGGGTTGGACAAAATAACCATATAAGCCATCCTTGTCTCCTACAGTTGGGATTACTGAAATAAGCAAGAATTGTTATTTTCTATATCCCCAAGTACTGCTTAAACATTATAATTTTTTAAATGTCATCGATTGGCAGATTTGCAGGTTTACCAGCCCATCAAAATATTGTATTTCAGGAAATTAGCATTGAAGCGATTTTGAAAATTTTACATGGTCAATTCTAATGATGGTGTAAACTGGGATTGGCTTTTCAAGAGGAAGGACATTGATACAGGAGCGGACAAAATATAATGTCATCAAAATGTATTGTAGCCTGTTCATTATTACAAAAAATATTGAAATACTGGGTAAATGGCATACTTTTTTCTAACATAATCATTGGTTTGTGTAGACGTCCCATATACAGGGATGTAAATCAAGCTTAGTTTAAAAAGTCTGAAACCCCGGGAAGAAAATCTTAAATTATCTCAAAATGCTATAAAACGTGATTACAGGCATCATACCGCCCTCCCAAAAAAATAAAGGAATTTAAAGGAAGTTTTTTTTGTAAAAATAAAGGAATTTAAAGGAATTTGCAGGGATTTCTAGGAAAAATAAAGGAATTTTAAAGGAATATTCAGAGAACTTTCAGAGAGTTTAAACATGAAATAAGGCAAATAATACTGCAACAGGACTGCCTTCCTGTTGATTATTTCTGTGCAGCACTGCGTTGACCCACGTCGACTCACGTCAATCAATGCGTCGACTCATGCTGATTGACACGCCAACCTGGATCGATTGACAACTAGAAAATTTTGCAATTTTATTGCTAATAATATGGAATTCTATGCATTCTATGAGATAATGTGATATTTTCTTACTTTAGAAAAAAAATAAAGGAATTTAAAGGAACTTTTCATGAAAATAAAGGAAAATAAAGGAATTTTGTCCATTTTCACAAAAATAAAGGAATTTAAAGGAAATTCCTTTAAAATAAAGGAACGGTATGATGCCTGTGATTATAAGAAATATTATTTGAGGTGATAATGTTAAAAAATCTGAAATCAGACAAAGTCTGAAAACTTACATTCCTGCATATACTATTACACTAGTTGATCAAAAATTTAATTTAATTTGGGCTTAATTTACACTACTAGACTGAATACAATTTCTCACGTATTTGAAAATATTCAAATGCATGCAGGTTTGTAGGTTTACTCTATGACTATAATTCATTCAAATCTTAGAGGTATCTTCATCTTGGCATTATATTGATTCTCGTATTCCAACCAATTTTGTTTCCACATACCCCAAATGGAACTATGGAGACGAGAGTGGTGCAAGTTTTTTAATGCATTTGTTGCATGTCTCTAGTTTTTAACTTTAAATAATTGTTTCAAATACTACATACCCTTGACAGTAAATAAAAGCGCTAACACGATGGCGAGGTTGTTGAATACGGCGGTGGACTTGGCGAGGCAGCAGGCGATGGAGTAAGGGTTCAACATGTACCTTCAAAATACAATATTGATTTGTTTACAGAGTTGTTATTTTTACAGGAGAAAATGAAATTAACAATAAAAAGTTTTACTAATCATCCAACTCTTGCAAATTCAGATAAAAACTGAAAGACAAGGAAAACGTTCTGTTACTGTCATAATAACTTTCATGATCTAATACGTTACTTTTACAAATATGGTATCTATACATCTGTATACGAGACATCCAAGTGAAACAATGTTTTGCTTATACTTATGAGTTTAAATAGCGAGTTGCTATAGAGTAACTTTTATTTGCCCTTTTCCTTTCACTTCAGATATGTGAATGTGTTTCTGTTCTTAACCTTTCCTGATTTAAAAGACTTGATGGTTACATTTATGAAAAGCTAAGCAAAAAACTTACACGGCTACAATAAATAAAACTTACGCAGTTACAATAAGTATCCATATCGGGTAAATACTTACGCCACTACAATAAGTATCCGTATCAGGTAAAGACTTACGTGGCTACAATAAGTATCTGTATCAGGTAAAATACTTACGTGGCTACAATAAGTATCCGTATCGGGTAAAAGACTTACACGACTACAATAAGTTTCTGTATGGGGTTAACCCTTTCCAGACCGTCAATGCAAATTTGGTACATATATGTACCATAAATGGTTTTCCACACCATACTTTTGATTTTTAATGAATTCTTTCAATTTTTTCTGTCTTATTGCTTGCTCAGGTGACAGCCCGCAACATGAAACATTACATTTATCCAAATATTGATAAAAAGATATTTTCCACACACCCTGATTATGCATAGGTTGGGGTTTTGTTGTTACCAAAAAATAAGCCCAAAATTTGAAACTTCATATTTTTCACAAATCATTATTTATTTTTCTTTATGATATATAAAATCAAAATATATGATGTTTATCCCAGCCAGAAAGAATACTGATTTCATACTCTAATTACATGATATTCACTAGTGTTGGAATTTTTCAATTGTAGATAACAAAATATGCCATAAATGTACCATTACTAATGCACAAATTCCCTGGAAAGGTCAAAGGTCACCTGTCATGTAACTGAAAGCACCATATTCTGTATAACAATTAATTTTGTGCAGATTCCTTCAGAAAAATAAACTTTTACCCATTCAAAATATGTTTGTGATTAGCCAAGTACTATTTCTTAATGTATTTCATTTTGAAAATAATTCATCCATATTTATTTGTCAATTTTTTCATGTTTTATTGCCCTTGATTGTGAAAAATAAAGAAAATTTATAATTTTTGACACATTTTCACACATTTCCAAGTTTCCAAGAAACAAGCAGGGCTAGACGTTTCCCGCCATTTCCGTCATTTTCGGAACTTTTGGGCGGAAACGGAAACGTTTCCGCCTATTTCCACGAAATTTCCAGACTGTCAGAGGCTAAAGTCACTTTTATCTATATGTTTCCTACCTTATCTGTCCATTTCAAGCATTAGTTCAAGTTATTTCCTCCATAAATTGACAGAATTCCACAAGATAGATCCCAGAAAAGTTTGTTTTGATCCAGTGGCGGCCATTTTGAATGTTGCATGCTGGGTGGCTGTGATGTCATCAGTGATGTCACTCCCTGACAACCACCTTAGCAACACTGGAATTTGAAGTCACTTTTGCTCTGTGCCCAGAACAGGACAGACAGAAGTCATTTCTCTCCCCTGAATCTTTATAAAAATAACACTAATAATGAATCCCTCTGATCAACAAGGTTTGTTGATAAGACTCTTTTATAGTAATACTACACTAAAGACTTTTGGTGGCCTTTTGGCCTGAATTTACCCTAAGTTTAGGGTTTGTTTACCTTTTCTCCCTCTGTCACTGTGGGCCCAGTGGGTGTGGCAGGGTGGCACCGACAGATCCGGTGGCACCGAACTGAACTTTGTTGTTTCCAACATTAGGGTTAGTTAACCAGGGTTAACTCCCCCTTTGATATTTATTGATGAATTAAGGCCTAGTTAGGCTGATTCAGCCAAGGTTGGCTGTGATTTTATCCCAACTTTAGGACTTTTTCGTAGACTTCCCCCGGTGGAGCCGGTGGCACCGAGTTGCCAACATCTACACCGAACTTTCCACTGCTATTAACTTAATCGAGAGATATTTTAACGAAGTAATCATTAGTAGACTAATATATTTCAGGCCTTGTTTGCCTATTTACTAGTAAATTAATTATTATCGTCCAACTTCTAGCGTTTACTAGTAACTTAGTAGTCATGTACTTTGACTACTGAAATTTAAGCCTATTTCTCGTCCTAGGCCTCGTCACTTTAACGTAAATTATAT
This sequence comes from Lepidonotus clava, assembly GCA_936440205.1. Lineage (NCBI taxonomy): Eukaryota > Metazoa > Annelida > Polychaeta > Phyllodocida > Polynoidae > Lepidonotus > Lepidonotus clava. The sequence goes on along the minus strand of OW387140.1, from coordinate 52,116,224 downwards.
GCGTTAGTAATTATTAACGCAATTTTCCTGTAATTTATCGAATATTTCTACAGTTTATCGGATTCTGATGACTTATATAATTATGGCTTATATCCTGTAACTAGGTTTAGGTAGTGAATAAACTGCATTGTGTATCACTTTTACTTGAATTTTATGCGTCCAGTGGTTATTTACGTAACATTTATACGATTTGATAATCACCTGTCCCGATTAAATATAAATGTTAAGCTGCCAGGTCGAGGGTCGTTATTTATAGAGAGGCACCATCGAACCATTACGAGCTAGTGTCCTTTATTACCTCTCTGACCCTTGGCGTGTTACAGTTTTGGGGGCTCGTCCGGGATATTGGTGAAAGTTTATGAATCTTCATGCAGGCTCTGATGAGTAAGTCATGATTGATTTATTGTAGTGAACCACTGGATACGAGATTTTTGTGATACACTTTGAGTGAGGTTTCCAGATTGGAAATTCTATTATTTGGTCACGTACCAAATACAGTATATTTATACAGTTTTTATACAGCTTTGATTGGTAGATCCACTCAGGCTAAAGGAATCCGAAAGAAAGATGGATTCCCCAGGGGTTACTACTACCCCTTACAATTTGAGGTCAAGCAGACAGCTGACTGGGCTTGCTATGTCCTCAGCTGGGTTTCCCGGTCGGGACCATCGCACTTTGAGTGCAGTAACCATGGCCTCTCAACCCACAATAACTTGTTCAACAGTAAGTTCAACGAGTTATGCTCGACCCCCGCTGGTAATGAGCAATATTGGTCAGGACCAAGAGACTGTCAGTCTGTGGATTGGCGATGGGAATAACAGGGTGTCACCCGGTTCCTATACAACTCCAAGTGCAAGACCGCAGGTATCTATGTCCACAGATATGGTGACCAGTGGTCCTAGTATAGTGACAGATACAGATCCTGTTTCTCAGTTTGGATTATTAGATGAGGAACTCCACTCTGGCAATCCCAGAAGGAGATCTGACCCGACTGATTATCGTTCTGTTGGGATGCATGGCTCAGTGAGGGATGGTAGATACCAGAGGCCTGGGCTAGCCGATCCTCCAATTCCAGGGGCATCTGCAGCTAGTAATGAGATCTTTGATCAAAACCAGAGTTATAGCACTATTGAGTTGCTCATTGCTGAAATACGAAAGGTAAGAGAGGACATAGGAGATCTGAGAGGGAAAATGAGGGAAGAAATAGGAGAACTAAGAGGAAACATGACAGAGATGAGAGATGATATTGGGGAAGCAACGCGTTGCACCCAAGAAATCAGGGGCCGTGTTGATGAAATAGAGAACAAGGGAACGCACAGACAGAACAGTGATAAGTCATGTGAAGTTATTTCCCAATGCTCTAGACAGCCTTATAGTCAGGTGAATGATGGGGAGCGACCTTCCCTTGAAAGTTATTCTCTCAGAACATCTCATGGGGATAACAACAATAATGCTGTACCACCAGTGACTAGCATGACAGGCCAGATCCCTGAACAGAGATATCCATTGAGGGATGTGATAAGCTCGTCATCCAATGGACCTGGTAGATATGAAAATGAAACCAGGAACACTGTCCAGCCAGGGGTCAGCCTGAGAGGTCAGACCTCAGATCACAGTTTCCACTTGAGAAATACAGTTAGTTCAGCCTCAACCAGGCCTGCTGGTCGGGTATCATTGCAACTTCCAAAGTTCTCTGGAAAGACAGATTATTTGGCTTTTCAAGCTACTTTTCTAAATGTAGCCAAGCAGTGCCAATGGGACACAAACACTTGTGCTGAAATGATGGGTTGTGCCCTTGAGGGTAGTGCACAGAAATTCTATGCCAGACTACCCGAACCTGACAGGTATGATTTCCCCTGGTTGTTGCGCACTCTCAAGACTAGGTACAATCGCCAGTTCCCTGAAATCTCCCGTGAGAAGTTACTCAACCGCACCCGACAGGCAAATGAGTCCATTGTTGACCTCAAAGATGATGTCTGGAGGTTGGTGCAGGATGCTTATCCAGATATGGATTACTGTAGCCAAGAGTCATTTGCAGTAGACTGCTTTAAACGAGCTCTTGACAAAGAAATTAGGTTGCGACTGTCAGACAAACAGGTTGTTAATCTACAACAGGCAGTAGAGGTGGCAGAGCTGTACGAGTCCATCATGAGACCTACCACTCTCCAAGACAAACCTAGAAAGAAAGTTTTTGCTGCTTAAGTAGAGAGCGAAAGTGAAGAACAGATCTTTGATGTCAACTATGTCCAGGCTAAGTCTAACCCATCTAGACCGGCTAATCCTGGATTAGAGAAGTTAGAAAAAGAAGTCACTGATGTGAGAACTTTGTTAGAAAAGGAGGTCACTGATGTGAGAACTTTTCTAAAGGAGCTCAAAGGTCAATTAGGATTGCAGGGCCAAACTTCTAAAGGGACAACTCAATCCCAGTCCACAGAAGGAAAGAGGTCCCAGCCACGCGATATCAGCACAGTTGTTTGCTACAACTGCTGTGAAAAAGGGCATTTTTCTAGGAACTGCCCACAGCCAAAGAAGCAAAGGCAGGAAAACTGCCCCGCACCAGGGCAGGCCTAGGTGGACCCCTGGTGCTAGCCTATCTAGAAAGTGACGAAATGAGTGTTAGTGATCAGAAACAAACAGACAAGAGTAGCTTAGAGAAGGTTCAAAGCATGGAGCCAGACTTGAAGGCTGGGAATACTTCTAATGTTGAGATTTCACTTATGGCTGATCAGGAGAATCGAGCCGGGTCGGGGACCAGTGAAATGGGGACTGGCTTGTGTGATAGCCAGAGGAGTAGCCTAGATTCAGGTTGTGATGGGCAAGGCTATGCAGGATTTATTGAGTTATTTGAAGTTGAGGGTTCACAGAGTATGGATGCTGAATGCAATTCTGACCTTGCGATTTCACTGGTGGGTGATCAGGAGAATCAGCCCAGGGCGATAGACAGTGAAATGGGGAAAGACTTGTGTGATAGTCAGGGAATTGATTCAGATTCAAAGAATATTGAAAGTGAGCCCTTGGCTGAAGTGTATAGCCTTGGGAAAAACCATTATAGGACAGGAGATGAGGGTCTCTTGTTGGAAGTAAAAATGAATGAAAAGCGCATGGTACTCTTAATTGACACTGGAAGTGAGGTTTCAGTGTTGAAAAGGGAGAGCTTTGAGAACCTGTCTGGAGCTACTTTAGATTCTGCTCATGTGAAGTTAAGAGCAGTGAATGGTGGTAGTTTTTCTGTAGATGGAAAGACAGAAGTTTGTCTGGGTGTTACAGGGAAGGAGACTACCTCCATGGAAAGTTTTCTGATTGCTGACATTTCGAAATCATTTGATGTAGATGGGATACTAGGCCGTGACATTTTGAAAACACACAAAGTACAGGTAGACCTTGAGAGAGATAGAGTGAGATATGATGGTCTATGGGTGCCATGTTTGGGGTCAGAGGAAGAGAAGTATGTGTGTATCCTTACGACTGATGTAATACTTGAACCTAGGTGTGCTGCCCTGCTGAAGGCCAATGTGGCTTCAGGTGGTAGTTTAGGAGAGACTCAGCTCGTTGAACCTTTTCAGAATATTCTGAGTGAAGAAGGTGTCTTGAGTTGTTGTAGTCTGCAAAAGATAGACGGGTTAGTGCAGATTCCTATACTAAACGCAGGTGGGACACCTGTTCTTTTAAAGGAGGGGCAAAGAGTAGGTATGGTCAGACCTGTTGAGATCAACATAGAGAGGCATATTGCGCAGTTAGCTACTGATCGTTGTGCCTCAGCTGACCAGCTGCCTGAACGAATTGGTTCAATTATTGAAAATTGTTCCGAGAACCTATCTGCAGAGCAATTGAAGGAACTAACATCAGTCATGGTAGAATACAGTGATACATTCGCTAAAGATGATGATGACTTAGGGCGTACTAATATAGTGCAACACACCATTGACACTGGTACGGCTAGACCAATAAAGCAGGCTCCTCGGCGCTTACCAATGGCTAAAAGGGAAGCGGAGCAGATTGAAGTCGAACGCATGTTGGGGCAAGGGGTGATATCCCCCTCATCCAGTCCATGGAGTTCCCCAACTGTGTTAGTTACTAAGAAAGATGGAAAGACACGTTTCTGTGTTGATTTCCGTGAACTGAACAAGGTCACTGTTAAAGATGCTTATCCTCTGCCACGCATTGAGGATTGCATAGACAATCTAGAGGGAGCAGAATGGTTTTGCACTCTAGACCTCCAGAGTGGTTTCTGGCAAGTAGAAGTTGATCCCAGAGACAGAGAAAAGACTGCCTTTGCCACAAGATCTGGTCTGTATGAGTTTAATGTACTCCCATTTGGCCTGACGAACAGCCCGGCAACTTTTGAAAGACTGATGGAGACAGCACTCAGGGGACTCCAGTGGAGCGAGTGCTTGGTCTATCTTGATGACATTATAGTCTTCGGTCGAACCTTTCAGGAGACCCTGACTAGGCTGGCACATGTCTTTGAGAGGATCAGAGCTGCAGGTTTGAAGTTTAAACCCAGCAAGTGTCAGCTATTTCAAAGATCAGTTGATTTCCTTGGCCATGTGATATCGAAAGAGGGGGGTAAAGACCCAACCCTCAAAGATAGAAGCTGTGGTGAACTGGGAGAGACCCAAGTCAAAGAAGGAACTAAAGTCTTTTCTGGGCCTTACTGGGTATTACAGGAGATTTGTGAAGGATCATTCAAAAGTCGCCAGACCACTGAATAAAATAACAGGTGAAGGTGTACCCTACATTTGGGACGAGGCCTGTGAAGATGCTTTTCAAAAGCTGAAGGTTGCTCTGACAACGGCACCAGTCTTAGGCTATCCAAGGCCTCATGACAAGATGGTGTTGGACACAGATGCATCAGGAGAGGCACTAGGTGCAGTGCTCTCGCAGATTCAAGATGGTAAAGAAGTGGTTCTCGCCTACATGAGTAAAAGTCTAGATGAGGCTGAGAGAAACTATTGCATTACTAGAAAAGAACTTTTGGCAGTTGTTGAGGCCTGTAATGCTTGGCATCCATATATCTATGGGAGACCAGTTATAGTTAGGACAGACAACTCAGCAGTTGCATGGGCAAAGAGAATTAAGATCCCGTCCGGACAAATGGCCAGGTGGCTACAAAAGTTGGGGACATATGATCTGACAGAGGTACACAGACCAGGCAGGGTCCACTGGAATGCAGATGCACTAAGTCGCAAACCGAATGTGCCTTGTGGCCAGTGTGGTCGCGATCAAGGTCCTTGTGATGGTACACCAAAAAGGGTGGGGACTCCTCCTGTGAGTAAGGAAGAGCCAACCTTGCACAAACGTGTTTGTGCTGTGACAAGAGCTCAGGCTAGAGAAGGGGAGAAAGAATTGAACATTGCTCCCGATTGGCCAGTAGTGATAGGTCTGACGGATGAGGGAATGTCCCCTGAAGAGTTACATGAGGAACAGACCCGAGATCCTGACATTTCTCTTATCATGAGAGCCAAGGCTCAAGGTGAACCAAAACCAGCCTGGGATCAGGTGTCCTCTCAATCCACGGCACTCAAATCACTTTGGGCTCAATTCGATAGACTTGAAATAAAAGAAAATATCCTGTGTCGCAAGTGGGTTGGATCAGGTGATGTCCAGGACAAATGGCAGATTGTCATACCCAGGACTAGAAAGAGGGCTGTTCTCCAACAAATGCATGATGCACCTCTCGGAGGCCACTTAGGCATGGAGAAAACCTTAAAGAAAATTCAGGACTGCTATTATTGGGTAAATATGAAAGAGGATGTCCTGAACTACTGTGTTGCCTGTGATTTGTGTATCTCAAGGAAAACACCTGGCAAACAAAGAAATGCTCCAATGAAGGAGTTTTTGGTAGGGTCTCCCATGGAAAGAGTCAGTATTGACATAATGTCTCTTGAAAGATCAGCCTCTGGGAAGAAGTATGTCCTGGTTATCACAGATAACTTTACAAAGTGGACTGAAGCCTATGCTATGAGTAACATGGAGGCTGTGACAGTCGCCAGAATTGTTGTGAAAGAATGGATATGTAGGTATGGAGCTCCTTCCATTATCCACTCTGATCAGGGCAGGCAGTTTGAGAGTGCTGTTTTCCAAGAGATGTGTAACCTTTTGGGTATATACAAAACTAGAACAACAGCCTTGAGGCCCCAGGCCAATGGCCAGGTTGAGAGATTCAACAAAACTTTAGGCGCCCTTCTTGCAATTAACTGTGAAAGTGACCCACAGAATTGGGACAAGCACCTCCCATTTGTGGTTGCTGCATACAGAGCAGCTGTGCATGAAAGCACAGGAATGACCCCAAACAGGTTGATGTTTGGCCATGAGGTGGCAATGCCATTGCATTTAGTAACTGGTAATCCTAACAGGGAGAGTGATGCGCTCTCTCCTAATGGCTATGTGGCTGAACTTAATGAAAAATTCAGTAAAGCTTTTGACATGGCAAGACTATGTTTGAAGAAAAATGTACTCCGTAGGAAGAAATACTATGATGTGGGGGCATCAGATGTCTCCCTTCATGTTGGACAGCCTGTTTGGTTGTATGACCCAGCGAAACAGGAGGGTATTTGTCGCAAGTTGACAAGATGCTGGAAAAAGGGTTATATTGTAACTGAGAAAATTGATGATGTTAGATACCAGGTGAAAGATGGTCCAAAAGCAACCCCGAGGGTTGTCCACGTAGATCGTCTTCTTCCCTACAAAGGGAACAATATCCCCCAGTGGCAGAGGAATTTTTCTGTTCCTGTTAAAGTTAAGTGAATTACAAAGTTACAGTTGAATGTTTAAACCTAGATGCTTAAGCATTGAATGAATTTGAATGAAATTCTGAAAAAGAAAATGAATGAGATACTGAGATCAGCCTCATTATATTTCCAGACAGTGTGAGCCTGGTGGAGACTGATGAAAGCTGGCTTGACGATGAGCCCTGCACAGTTGTCTTCGAGGAGGACATGAAGTGTCCGATCTGCGCCCCGAAGGGCATATCCTCCACCACCTTTTCCAGAGAGGATTCCTGGAGGCGCCATTTTAGGCAGCTACACGTAGAGAATATGATCACTTTCCAATGCCCAGAATGCGAATATACAAGCTCGAGGGCTTACGAGATAAAGGGACACATTTTACATAAACATGGGAAGGGTGACCCTCAGGCCGAGGTGGTGCGAAAACACCTGCACACCACATACAAGAAGAAGACTGAGCGAAACCCAGTCTATGTTGCTCCCGGCCGCTACCAGTTGGGCGACACAATAGCCCAGGGTAAGAGGCGGGAGCCAGACAGGGGATTTGTCCCAGCAAAAGTCCCAGCAAAAGTCCCAAGACAAGATGTCCAATGTCGCTGCCGGGAACTCACTGATCGAGTGGCCCTCTTGGAAGGAGAACTGAGCCGTGCCAGGGCAGCCGCCACCACACCCACGTCACTGCCAAAAGATCGGGCAGGACTTCTCGAGTTTGTAGAGAGGGCCGACGTTAAGATCCAGGCCTGGATAGCAGCCACCAAAGAGGCCAACAGGCGCCTCTTACAGCTCGAGAAAGACCAGCGGAGGAAAGCAGATAAAGTCATTATGGAACGAGAGAGGGAACTGGCAGCGCTAAAGCGCCGCCAGTCAAAACCATCTGAAGACTGGGGGTCCCCTATGACCAGGTGGTCAGCCCCCCGGGATGCTTTTTATCTAGAAGATTAAGTTTGAACATTAATCATTCTTCTGTGACATTTGTTGTACATAATGTAAAGTAGAATCTAAGGGAAATTGTTCACCTTATTAGTATTGTACTAAGTTCACCTTATTAGTATTGTACTAAGATAAGAAATTTTAACTATTTTAATGATAGATTGAATGATGTCTCAGGAGTGACATCTATCAAAAGAGGGGGTAGTGAAACAAGCAGGGCTAGACGTTTCCCGCCATTTCCGTCATTTTCGGAACTTTTGGGCGGAAACGGAAACGTTTCCGCCTATTTCCACGAAATTTCCAGACTGTCAGAGGCTAAAGTCACTTTTATCTATATGTTTCCTACCTTATCTGTCCATTTCAAGCATTAGTTCAAGTTATTTCCTCCATAAATTGACAGAATTCCACAAGATAGATCCCAGAAAAGTTTGTTTTGATCCAGTGGCGGCCATTTTGAATGTTGCATGCTGGGTGGCTGTGATGTCATCAGTGATGTCACTCCCTGACAACCACCTTAGCAACACTGGAATTTGAAGTCACTTTTGCTCTGTGCCCAGAACAGGACAGACAGAAGTCATTTCTCTCCCCTGAATCTTTATAAAAATAACACTAATAATGAATCCCTCTGATCAACAAGGTTTGTTGATAAGACTCTTTTATAGTAATACTACACTAAAGACTTTTGGTGGCCTTTTGGCCTGAATTTACCCTAAGTTTAGGGTTTGTTTACCTTTTCTCCCTCTGTCACTGTGGGCCCAGTGGGTGTGGCAGGGTGGCACCGACAGATCCGGTGGCACCGAACTGAACTTTGTTGTTTCCAACATTAGGGTTAGTTAACCAGGGTTAACTCCCCCTTTGATATTTATTGATGAATTAAGGCCTAGTTAGGCTGATTCAGCCAAGGTTGGCTGTGATTTTATCCCAACTTTAGGACTTTTTCGTAGACTTCCCCCGGTGGAGCCGGTGGCACCGAGTTGCCAACATCTACACCGAACTTTCCACTGCTATTAACTTAATCGAGAGATATTTTAACGAAGTAATCATTAGTAGACTAATATATTTCAGGCCTTGTTTGCCTATTTACTAGTAAATTAATTATTATCGTCCAACTTCTAGCGTTTACTAGTAACTTAGTAGTCATGTACTTTGACTACTGAAATTTAAGCCTATTTCTCGTCCTAGGCCTCGTCACTTTAACGTAAATTATATGCGTTAGTAATTATTAACGCAATTTTCCTGTAATTTATCGAATATTTCTACAGTTTATCGGATTCTGATGACTTATATAATTATGGCTTATATCCTGTAACTAGGTTTAGGTAGTGAATAAACTGCATTGTGTATCACTTTTACTTGAATTTTATGCGTCCAGTGGTTATTTACGTAACATTTATACGATTTGATAATCACCTGTCCCGATTAAATATAAATGTTAAGCTGCCAGGTCGAGGGTCGTTATTTATAGAGAGGCACCATCGAACCATTACGAGCTAGTGTCCTTTATTACCTCTCTGACCCTTGGCGTGTTACACCGTCATTGACAATTATTCATAGATTGGCTGTACCTACGTAGGAAAACAATATATCATTTTCTTGCATATAACATATACTATATTTTCTCAATCCTAAACTTTCTTGGAAAATCAATATTTAACCCTTTTTTGCTTGATTTTCTGAAAAATTGACAAAAAAATCCCATTTTTCTTAAAAACTGTCGGGTCATGTGACCCTGATCATGTGACCAGAAAAGAATAATTCTGTAATTCCAATGCAAAATCTAGAATCTAGAAGTTATGAGCTTTCCAATGATATATGATATGTTGTAATTGTCTATAGAAAACAAGCAACTAAAAGCATTTTTATCTCCAAAGTCATTCAAAAACATGTAAAAATTGGCTTCCCCACGGTCTGGAAAGGGTTAAAGACTTACGCGGCTATAATAAGTATCCGTATCGGGTAAAAGACTTACGCGACTACAATAAGTATCCGTATGGGGTTAAAGACTTACGTGGCTATAATAAGCATCCGTATGGGGTTAAAGACTTACGTGGTTGCAATTAGTATCTGTATCAGGTAAAATACTTACGTGGCTACAATAAGCATCCATATTGAGTAAAATACTTACGCGGCCACAATAAGTATCCGTATCGGATAAAGATGCTCCACTTTAAGCAGGATGCTGCTGGCCTCGGGCGAATACTGACTCACCGAGACAGTCTGTTTGATCAGCTGGAAATAGAATAAATTGGAAATTGATTTATTTGAAATTAAAAGATTTAATGGACATGTACTGAAATAGATTTGAAAAGGGTTATAAATAGATTTTAGTCATTGTTGAGAAGGCTTTGGATAGATTGAAAGGTCCTTGTGGAAGATTTTTAGTGCAAGATAATTGCTTTCAAAAAAGGTGGCACTGGATTTTAGTTCCCACTTTAGTTCTTCATTTACATAGTAAACGTGATTCTTTAATTCTTCATTTACAAGACGTTTAAAGAAAGAAGGATAATTTTCTACTATTTTAACGGGGGCAGATCCAAGATTTCCAAAAGGAGGGGGTTAGCATAAAGACTAAGTACTAAAAATGCATGTATTTGCACACACGCATGCAACATTTTCCCCTCTTTCCCTAGTTTAGGGGTCCACCAAAAGGAGGGGGTCTGGACCCCCTGGACTCCCCTCTGGACAAGCAAAAGAACTAGAAATCTGAAGATTTTCGGCCGGCAGAAGGTGCCGGCCGAAGATGCCTTGCGGAATTTGAGAGGGAAACAATGACTGTGGTGCCCGTCTACTACACTACATTACAGCGGCCCATAGGTACAATTACCCCCCCCCCCCCCCTACATCTTCGATGGCGGGTCTGCTGGGACCTGCCACCGACCCCCGACCCCCCACCACCACCACCACCATTCGGCAGAAACTCGTAGGGGACCTCTCACTACCACCTCTGCCCTGCAGGTATTCATGTCACTTCTCATTGGTCACTGGTGGTGGGTTGAGTACTTGAAGTAGGAGGGGTAAGAGGTATGATTGACAGGTGGGACACGGCTGGCTGTAGACTGTAGTACCATCCAAGTCTGCTGGTCTCAAACTATTATGCAAGAGGTATCTAGGTCATGAAAGGACTACCTGGCTGATCACTGCAGTGTTGAGGTGGAGGGGGAGGGGCCATGGTACTGTCTGCTCGAAACCCACCCACCCGTAGAGTGGACGGGCGGATCACAGCAGTGGTGAGTTGGGGAGGGGAGGGCCCAGGGAGTGGAGTGGGGGGTGGGTAGTAGACTGGACGGGCTGGATGACGGTAGCGCCACTTGGGGTCAGGTTGGGGGGGGGGGGGGGGGGGGGGGCGGTGGCAGGTCCCAGTGGGAGTGGGGTCAGTGCTGGAGGGGGGGGGGGAGGTGCTAATAGCCCAATTACATGCCCCAGTGCGCAACAACAAAAGGGCAATTCAAATCCGGTATGCCTCCTTTGATGCCTTACTTACATTACATCTATATGATTATATCTTTGTATGGCGCAAGGCATCAAAAATCGACTTACCATGTATCTTGAAAAGTTCTTGGCCAGTCTCTCCAGTGCTATAGCCGTAATGATGTCCGCAGCCTAGGGGGATAGGGACAGGTGGGCAAATGAGTGTTTTGTTTTGTTTTTTAAGTTTTAATTTCAAGCGTTTTCTTTTCATAATTTATCAGCATTTAACACTTTTTGTTAAGCATTTAAAGTAACGCACAAAGGTAACCTCGCCAATTTTAAACTTCAGGCAAACCTTAAAAAAAAGTTTGTTTCCTGTTTACCGCCCGACTGAGTATTTAAGGGCCGACTGGAAACTATTTTTTCATTTCTGGAAAAATTCTTTTTTTTTTTTAATCAAAATTTCCAGTAATACCCCTACCAATAAAAAAAAATTATGGAAAAAAAAAAGATTTTCCGACCTCCCGACTGGGAATTTTTATGGTCACCCGCTGGGCAGGAAACAATTTTTTTTAAAAGGTTGGCCTCATGTCTATAGTAATCATTGTATTTATTTATTTGTTTTTTCAAAATGAAATGAAAGATTAAACCATTTTGTACATTACACATTTTATGTTTTACACCAAAATAAATCAATCCGGAAAAACATTAAAACCATATTGAATGGAAAAGTATTCCACTATGTATAACTTCCTTATATAAAAGCTTCCTTATATAACGTCTTTTATTTAGCGATGAGTACAACAAAAGGCAGAAAAAACAATTTATACTCACCAAAAACACCAAGTTCATGGAACTACCAAACGTGTTGTTGATGTAATTCAGGAAATGTAGCATCAAAGGCATCTGCAAATGAAACATTGATTATAAAAATAATTGTATCCACATTGGCAGTCTCCGAAATGAAGGGTTCATAATTAAGTGCGACATTTATAATTTTGGAGGGTTTTTTTTTTTTTCAAGTTATCACCAGAAGGGCTGGAAAAAAAAAAATCTTAAATCAGACTTAAATCCGAAAAGGTTTATCCTTGAATTGTGAGGGTCACCCCACAGACATAAGAATATTTCTCGTAAGGCCAAAAAGTTACGTGTTCTTTTTTCTTTTTTAGTAATTTTTATTCGGGTTCTGGGAATTCACCATTGGTGATCTTCCTTCCCCTCCCCACAACTTTTACAATCAAACTTATTTGTGGTTGCGGTTAGTTGATTACGGGAAGTAGGGGTCAAATGGATTCAGGGTTTTGTTATCAGACGATAGTGGGGCTTTAAGACCTTTTAAAACCTGCGTACAAATTTCATGGTTTCGTGAACTCACCTCGTGGAAGATGTCCCCTGAGTACGGCGACAGTCCGGCCTTGTACAGGGCGAGGCCTTCTGTCACTGCAACCAGAATAACAGTTTTCGAGACCAACTTTTTTGGCTCTCGGCTTTCACGGTTGACAATACAAAAAAGAAATCAGGTCTGATAGTTTCTAGACGGCCCAAAATAATACTGTAAATGATGGCTGAAAATGCATTAGCCATTAACAATGATTTTTCAATTTTTCTTGGACTATGTTCAGACAGACATTAGTTAAATTAGGACACAAAAATATGTAGTTGTAATCAGGCAAAATAGATGATGACAAAATGAGGTAAACAGTTCAATGGTTTAAACTTAGGTCAAAAAAAAAAGTTTTGTTCAAGGAACCCTACCTACCCTATCTGTTTTGGCCCTACCCTAACTTTTTTCTTCTTCTTTTTTTTTTTTAGTAAAATTGTTATTATTTTTTTTCAAAATCCATAGGAATTTACCTAAAAATGAACGGAAAACCATAAAACAATAATAAATGCCAAAGGCATGTATTGTAGATGCTTAAAACAATGTTGTTAATGACATTGCAGCTGGTGACGTGTTTTGCGACTTTAGAATGTAATCCAGCGACATTATAAGTCACGTCACGAAATTGGCGCGGCCGATTAGAGTTTTTACAACACACACAGATCTCAGTGTCCCGATCCGTATCCCGATGAGTTTGATTGGGCATTCTGGTATGGGTGGAAGCTACCCCATACAGATAGGCCTACTATTCTAGTGATTGTTATTACTACTGTGGCATAGGCCAGTAAACAGTGTTCGAAACTAACTTTTTGAGCTGTCAGCCATCAGGGCCGACTTTTCCAAGATATGGCCGGCCCTGATGGGTTTCTTCTGGCCCTGATTTGTGCTCTTAAACCTCCGATATTTAGATTAATAAGTTATATTTAAGAAATTTAGGAAAACACCAGAAATCTCTGCAGGCCATCCGGGCCAATTTGACTCCATATCTGGTGAAAATTGTCGGCCCTGCTCTAAAATTTTCGGCCATTGGCCGACGGGCCGACGTTAATTTCGAACACTGGTAAATCTAAAAGAACTTACCACCTCAGATTATGTTACATAAGCTATCCTTAGCTATTTTGGGCAAGTAGAGAGGTAGATCATTCGGGGCAGTGAGGTAGCAGGGCCAGGTCTGAGGCCCCCCTTACTGTGTGTATGTATTTTTTCAATGAAAACTACATGTAATTTCTCAACAAATTTTCCTTCCCTATCATGAATGTATTAATGAATAATAGAAGAGATTTCTTCTCAATTAGGACATACAATACATTGTAAAACAATGAACAGGAGATCCGTATGCCTGTGTGTCCCTGATCAGGGGGCCCACAGGTGGGGGCAGTCGACCATGACGAGGGGCCACAGGGGCGGATCCAGGATTTCTAGAGAGGGGGGGGGGGGGGCAAGATTTAGAAAAGTTGTAAGTAGTATATAATTATGTAATTAATGGACGGCGAGGCCGTCCATGGGGAGGGTATGGGAGGGGTATCCCCTCGCATTGGGGGGGGTATGGGGGGCCACCCCCAGGAAAATTTTGAAAAGATAGCCTCTCATTCATGCAATCTGAGGCATTCTGAGGTACCTTAGTCACCATAAAAGATGATAATTTTTTTCCCCAGTATTTATATATAATCTTCCAGAGAATGGCCCTTCCCATTGGAGGGGGTATGGGGGTCACCCCCAGGAAAATTTTGAAAAGTTAGCCTCTCATTCATGCAATCTGAGGCATTCTGAGGTACCTTAGTCACCATAAAAGATGATAATTTCCCCCCCAATATTTTTATGTATTCTTCCAGGGAATGACCCTTCCATAAAGGGGGTGTATGGGGGGCCACCCCCAGGAAAAATTTGAAAAGATAACCTCTCATTCATGCAATCTGAGGTACCTTAGTCACCATAAAAAAATACATGTATTTATATGTAAGGGGCCTATTCCCAGGGAATGACCCTCCCATAAAGGGGGGGTATGGGGGGCCACCCCCAAGAAAATTTTGAAAAGATAGCCTCTCATTCATGCAATCTGAGGTCACCATTTAAAGGAAACCTTGCACATAAGTACATGCTAGGTATTTTCTAATGAAAACACCAGTGTACGTCATTTACATCTAATACTTTTAATATGAGAAAAAATCTAAAGACGATTCCCAATTTTGACACAGCAAGGAGACATTTAAAAAACCTGCATTTTATTCAATTTTTCAAGGAAAATCCCCATATTTGTGACGTCACACGGTGAGTTATTGGGGAACCCCATGGATCCAAAAAGGGAATCTCCAAGTCCAAAATATATATAGAAAGGAAACTGGGGTTAAGCAAAAAAATATTTTTATTTGGGCCAATACAGGCTACCGTAAATTGTAGTTTTTACTACCCTTATTTTTGAAGGGATTCCCCTTTATTATGACGTAGCCAGGACATAAATAAAAGCACAGAAATTAGGGAATTCCCAAATTTTCTTTTGTTTTCTTTATAATTCACGTATACTTCAATATTTTTTATATTTTTCTTTTGAAATAATTTTAAAATACCAACGAGAAGTTAATTGAATAAAAACTAGGCGTTTGAAAATGTATGTGCAAGGAACCCTTTAAGATTATATTTTTCCCCCACAGGGCTCACAAAATCCAGCATCCTGGGTGTCCTGTCCACCGACCTAAAGGCCCATGACACCCAAACAGGACCCTCAGGGTGTCCTGTGGACACCCTGAAAATCATACCTTGATATCAAGGTTGAGGCACTGGGACCCCCTGTTTCATGGCGCAGGACACCTATGATGCACGGTCAGGGTGTCCGCGGGACACCTAGCCATACTAAAGTTCCGTGAGCCCTGCCCCAACATTAATATATATTCTTCCAAGTAATGGCCCCTCCCATTGGAGGGGGTATAGGGGCCACCCCCAGGAAAAAATTGAAAAATAACCTCTAATTCATGCAATCTGAGGGGCCCTCAGGTTAAGGGAGGTGGCTGAAGGTCAACTAGAGAGACCAGGTGGCCCTCAGGTTAAGGTAGCAGGGTAAGGGTCGACCAGAGAGGCCAGGGGGGTCTCAGGTTAAAGGAGGAGGGTGAGGGTCGACCTGAGAGGCCAGGGGGTCTCAGGTTAAAGGAGGAGGATTAGGGTCGACCAGAGAGGCCTCAGGTTAAAGGAGGAGGATGAGGGTCGACCAGAGAGGCCAGGGGGCCTCAGGTTAAAGGAGGAGGATGAGGGTTGACCTGAGAGGCCAGGGGAGGCCTTAGTTTAAAGGAGGAGGATGAGGGTCGACCTGAGAGGCCAGGGGGGCCTCAGGTTAAAGGAGGAGGGTGAGGTTCGACCTGAGAGGCCAGGGCCAGGGGGGCCCTGAGACACATCTAGTCAAGACCTGTAAGCCCTCAAAAGTCACTCGAATCTGTACTCTTCTTTTCTTTTCCTTTCTCTTTCCTCCTCCTTTTCCTTTTCCTTTTTTTTTTTGGGGGGGGGGGGGGCAAGGCCCCTCCGTCCCCCCCCCTCCAAATGGTGACCAGGTGACTGGGCCCGTTGCGGACTGGGACCGTCGATTCGGCCCCCATATTTCGCGGGACCTAGGGCAATACCTCCCGTCACTTTTCACGCCTCGAGGTGCGCGAATTTCTCCTGGCGATAACACCCTATCATAATTATTATTTGAGACAATATATAGGCAATTTGACATTTGTTTTATCCACAAACTAGGAATAGGGACGAGTTAGGGTTAGTGTTGAATCCTAGAGATGGTTTAGAAGAGAGGGATGATTTATATGGTTCTTATTTGTTCTGGAGATTATCTTTATTTACCACCTATTGGAA
Source organism: Lepidonotus clava (assembly GCA_936440205.1). Lineage (NCBI taxonomy): Eukaryota > Metazoa > Annelida > Polychaeta > Phyllodocida > Polynoidae > Lepidonotus > Lepidonotus clava. The sequence continues at coordinate 52,099,940 of OW387140.1, read as the reverse complement.
CATCCCCCTGACGGCACTTGGTGCCAGGGGCGCCGTAGCGCGGGGGGCGAATCGACGGTCCCAGTCCGCGACGGGCCCAGTCACCTGGCAATCCCCCAAATCCGCCACTGGGCCACCCAGGTGTAGCCCCACCGACTCATAGGTATTTATCAAAAATATACATACACACGTAACACAGGATCAACTTGTGAAATTGGGGTTTCTTTTCAAATTTAAATCTAATCAATTTTCTTTTCTTTATTTCATTTATGAAGGATGATGGATCTTATTCAGGGAAAATGAAAATTGATATCGTTTCCCCGCTTTCCCACCTCACCTGTCATTAGACACGGGGACCACTAGTCTAGTGCCCAGCAGATCCGTATCAGGAACGGGGAATGAGATCGGGGTGTGTCACTGTGTTGCAAAAACTCTCTAGTATGTCCATCTCACGGAAGATACACTGGCTTTAAATGATTTTCTGTAGATTACAAAGTGCCCCTGGCCTTGGCCTGGGGAGGAGTTGAGCAAGTAAGTCACCGGCAAGTTACATGACAAAAAACGATGTCCTTGTGGAGCAAACTCTACCCTTTGTGTCATCCTACCTCTTTTCCATGAAGTCAGGGGAGTCGAAATTTCCGTTCGGTCCGACAGCCATTCCGTCATCCGCGGATAAGCCAGCCAAATCCGCAGAAAGATGCCACAAGCCAAAGTTATCAACATCGGAGCCGCCATTTTGGCTTCACGGAAGTAGACGTTCGCTGGTTTGTGTCAAGAATATATAAATGATTGATGATGCGACTGCTGGGAACCAGCAACGTGCGAGTAAAATATGTTACGTCAGAGGCGATGCAACGCCGATTTCGCGCCACCAAATTCAGGGCACGAGCCCAAGCTCTCCAGGGCATTGGTAACATTGGCGCCCAATGAATTATAAAAGTCTGTTGTGAAACAATACATAGAGTCTAATGATTCCATATACTTTAAAAAAAAAAGAAGAAAAACACACAATTTGTTGATATATACTTCAGGTTATTACCCCAGTCCCACCACTCTAGGGGCCATCCATATTAAATGATGTCACACTTTTTCAGGGTATTTTTAAGACCCAGCCACCCCTGTCATGCTAAATTCTCTAATCTAAACATGAAAATAAGGCCCAATTTCAGGCAGTGTCCCACTGTTCAACACCCCCACCCCCTAAGGCCCTTGAGCTTGACATCCTTTATGGACGACACCCTGCTTGTAAAATGATCATCGCAACATCATTCTGAAAAACACGGATAAAGGGTCCATTTTCATGAAATTCATATTTCCCCGTTTCAGGAAATAAGGGTACAATTTCCACCCAAAAATTCGTGATATGAAAAAAAGGGTATTTTTTTCCTCTAGAGAGTGTGTAATTTCATGAAAAAAGTGCAATTTATAGCCACAAAAAGTCAGCATTTTGAAGAAAAAGGGTAATTTTTTTTATATAATAAAAAGTCAAGGGAAAGGGGGTATTTTCCTTTTGAAGAACTAATGATATGCCCTGCTTTTATACAAAACTCAGACATACAAGAGTGGCGGGACCGGGATTTACCGTTATTGGGGGTCTAGATGGGGGGTCCCCATGTCGTGTGTCGAATTTAAAAAAAGGCCCTGTCGCATGTCATTATAACTCACTTAATACCCATGTCCCATGTCGAATTTAAGAAATGGCCATGTCCCTTGTCATTATCTTTTTAAAGCTGATGTCGCATGTCGAATTTAAGAAAATAGCAATGTCATTTGTCCCTAGGTTGCTATGTCGCCTGTCGAATTTAAAAAACGGCCGTGTCGCCGTGTCGAATTTAAGAAATAGCCATGTCGCCCTGTCGAATTTAAGGGTCCATACCCCCGCTATTACGTGGGGCCCAGGGTGTAGGGAAGAAACCATTGAAAATATTTAAGTTTCACTCATTTCTATTTAAGGTTATTACAGAAGGGTGCAAATCGTACCGGTATCTCTTTGAATGAATTGCAATAAAGATGCAATATAAATCAAAGTGACTGGTTGTCCCTTTCATTATAATTGCACAGCCATCAAGGGATTAGTCTTAAAATAATACATGATTATGATAATGTTGATCAAAATGCTTGGACACACAAGACAAAACCGTTTACATTGACCCGGGTCCCCAGTACTTGATTTTTCCTTATTTTCAAACAGATCTTTTTTGTTTTTTTCTCTTACCAAAATAGGCTCCAGGTGCGTCAAAACTGAAGAATTAACCCCTTAAAGATATTTTTTGAAATATAATAAAAATATTTTCCAACTTGATATGTCTCGTTTATATTTATCCCGATGTAATCCCACTGTATATAGATGTAAAAATATATAATTGTTTTATTCCCCATTTGATTTTGGACTTGTGGCTTCTTGTTGCTTTTCTTGTATTAAGTCCCCAGCACCCAGCAATATTAACGATAGACAAGGGGTCTTGAGGCCGTGCACTACATTCAGGCACATAAATTGAGAACCAGGGAACTTTTGATAGCATGTTATATACCATATGAAAGAGAATTTTTGTCTCTATTTGATAGTGTATGCATACACATTATCGGCCAAAAATTATAGGAATTGTGAATTTAAAACTGATTTTTTCATTTTTTATTTTTTAAACATTAATATCTCAGTCCTTATTTAAGTTATCTAACTCAAATTTTGAAGAAGTTATCACAACATTCCTCTTGAGGGAAGCGTGTCTCAGATTTTTTATTTAGGTAATAGTTTTGATTTTATGGCAAAAAGCGGGTAACTCTTTGTCTGTTTTTTGTCTATTTTTTCCTTCATTTTATAAAATCAAGACAAATGCCTCAATCAAAATTCTGAGACACGCTTCCCTCCAACCCATTCTTTAGATTACCCATTTCAAATTTGAAGGTGTTATGTCAGATGATAACTGAGATATCCATGTTCAAAAAAAAATGTTGAAAAATTGATATTTTGTTTTTGCCAAACTACAACTCAGTGAACTTTTATCCTATTCACATTAGTTTAATATCAACAAAAAGCTTATTCATTCAGCTTTTGAACAATATGCATTATAATAATATTGACTTAAATACTAATTAAAGAAATGATTAACTTTGCATGATTAGTGATAATTCATGCATTGTGACCCCTTATCTGATTAAACTTTGTGACCTATCAAAGATTGGAGTTCCTTTGTTTTACAGCAGATGGCGCCAGGCGTACAATTTTCGGTGAAAGCGCCTCAAGTGGTTAATTTCTGAACTAAACTGACTCACTGTACTTATCACACCGCGGAGAAATGTAGTTTTATGTATTCTGTCAAATAACGCCGCCTAAATCTTAAAATTAATTATGTTCTGGTTAAATAATATTATAATTTAGATATTACTTTGTATCGAAATAAGATTTAGTCTGAAAACCCCAAAATAGAACAAAAATCGCAATGGCGTAGTAATCCAAAAAGTAGTTCCTGAGAGCTGGCCAAGATGGCGACGATGCGACGTGTCGCAGTCAGAGGAGAGATGTCAGCTTTGTGGCGGATTCTGGGCTTCTGCCTCATAATTCAGCAAATTTCAGCCCAGGGGATGCCTGCTAATAATGGTTTCGCTCCTGTTCCGGGAAATAACAACCCAGCGTTCGGACATGGCGGAGTTTTGGCCAACGACAAGGGAATTGACAGCGTCCGTCGACCTGCCCAACCCCCAAAAATGGAGGATTTGGGCCGGAAAAAAATCAACCCGGCCATGGATTTAAGGCCGGAAAACAGGGGCAGCATGCCAGGGAAGAACCCATTCTTTGGTAACCAACAAAGAGGCAGTCTGGGAGGTCTAGGGGCCGCCCCAGCCCCCCAGTTTGGAGCCCAAAACGCGGCCGGGGGCCCCAAGCCCAACCACCCGTTCGCCGCCCACGGGAACCCTCTCCCGGGGGCGGGGGTCCCCCTTCGGAGAAGGCCCGTCCCCGTCAAAATTGCCGAGCACCCCGATTGTAAGCTGGACGTCCAGAATTTGTGCAGTTCCAGCTCGCACACCAATAATTTTGCCGTGCTCGACTGCCTGCAGAACGACGTCAAGGTGGGTGTCACCGAGGGTTTGTTTACTTTCTTTCGGTGGGGTTTCTAGAACGGATAGCTGTCACGGCATGTTTCTAGGCCAAGAGAAAAAGTGTCAACAAAATAACTCTTTTTTTTCTTTTTTCTTTTTGCACGAATGCATGTGCATACAGTGTGCCCATGCAGGTGCAAGTATCAAAATGTCTTATTTTGGTTTTGTCAATTAAAAGGCCAATGGAAAGGTCTTATTTTGGGTCCAGAGGGATAGTATTAGGTCAGGCTGAATTTATTGCAAAATGTAATTTTTCTTTCTGTCATTTTCATCATAAAAAAATATTTCTTGACTGAAAAGTTGGGAACAGAGCTAGGCCTACCTGAATCTTAAGGGTTTTGACATAACATTAAATGTGCCACAGCAGGGATTTTCCTTTACATTGAGTTACTAGTACCGGGTACTAGTAAAAACCCTGCAGGGCTAGTGCAATTTGTTAGCAACTAGCCCGATGGACCAGTGGAAATCTTTAAAATTGTTAATATATACTTCATATGGACTAGTTGGACTTTGATACGGGCTAGTGCAAAGGCATGACAACTAGCCCCATGGACCAGTGGACAAAATTGTTAAGGAAAACCCCTGCACAGTACAGACTTTAAACTGCTGAACATTTAACTCAAGTAACATGTTGTATGATGTATTAATTCATGAGGGAATTGATAATAATCAAATCAATAGTACTGTAAACTCAAGAGTAGGTAGGCCTATTGATCAGAATCTCAGGTATAATGATCATTAGTGCCCGCCCATCTTCTCATGAATATCAATGATTAGGCCTAGACCTGATACAACCTGCAAGCTATATAAGTAATCTAAACTAGTCCGAAATACAGTGGATTCATATTTTATATTGATAACGTTAGCTTTACATCAACAGTGAGAAACATAAAAGTATGTGGATAATGAAATAATATAAGATTAGATTATTCTAAATCTTGGACAAAAGCTGAATGATCTCAGGGTTTAATTATAGTTTAATTTATGAAGAGCCTCCACACACACATAGATATAAATGTGTATACATATATATATGCCACTATGTAAATGTATATTTATATGTATACATATATATATATATATATATATATATTATATACTGACGTGTATATATATATAATCTTTTGAGGTGCCCTGTCACGTGTGGGGGTAAGTTACTGGGGTGGGGTTTCTGTCCCTGGGAAGAATATAGCCCCCCAGTAGCCCCTGCTGATTGTATAAGGTGACAATAGGGGGACCAAGCACTGACCAAGTGGTTCTTTGGGTTCAATTCCCATTTGGTGTCTGGGTTCACTAAGGGATGAGGTACAGCAAAAATTATTTCCATGTTTTTGATCCCCTGCTGTTTGCCCGCCCTGTCACCTTCATCTACTAGATATAATCACCAAACACTGACCAAGTCAAAACACATGTCTGAAAAGTCAGAATTCATCCTAGCTTGTTTTTGCCATGAAAATTACCTTGGCTGTCGGTAGGGCGTAAAACATCCATCACTCACTCACTCTTTTGAGGAAGTTTGACATCCAAGAACTTTTTGACATGCTTGTGCACGCTCAGGTGAATATCTGTGTCATATTGAACTAATCACTTTGACAACATGAGGTGAGTGTTTGTCTCGTGGGAGTGGTCAAGTTTAAGCAGGGCATGACCAAACCACGTGATTACAAGTGGGCGTGTCCACTTAGTAACTTGTGAACTAGTTGGGTGTGTTTGAGTCTAGGTAACCTGGGGGCAGTCTTTTGTGAAAAGAAGATTTTGTTGAGACATGAGGCTGTCCTGGAAAAAAAAGTCTGTTTCTGGGTTGACTGGCCGGCTGGGTATTTTAGGACCGGGTGGAGAACATTTTGTTATCATTTTTACCAAACAATTTTTTTTTGTTCAAAAGTTGTATTACATAATCTTACCAACTATAGATAAAGATTGAAAAGGGAAAAAAGAAAAAAAAATCCCGGCCGACCGGCTCATCTTTATTTCAACACCCGCTGGACCGGAAACAGATATTTTTTCAAAGGACAGCCTGAAGACTTGATTTCAAGACAAGAGTTATAGTTGAATATATTTCTCTACAGCCTCAGGAGTGCAGGCCAAAGGGCCTATTGTATTTCTCCTCTTCTGCTGGTGGACCCAGGCTGTCCCTCACAGCATGGGTACACCTCCCCACCTGACCCTTGGTCTCTGATGCCTGGATGACCAGTAGTGGGAGGGGCAGTGTTAACAAAGGTTCTGCATGAGCTGGCTAATAAAATCTGCATGTCCAAGTGTCCTCGACGACCAGAAAATGGACAGGGATCTCCCTAGGCCTGCGGGATGCGGGATTCCCGCATTAGGTGACCTAGGAGGGGGCCATTCCCACGTTAAAATTCACATAAACTAGATGATAATATATATTTTAAAAAAAAGCACATGATTTTTCACAGATGTCCCCTTATGGCTGAGCCCAATAAGGATTTTGATACTCAAGATTTTTTTTCTAGGAAGATCCCTGAATGGGTGTAGATGCCTAATTTGATTTCTGGTAGTCCTCCTGACGACCAGATATTTTGAAAAAAATACTAGAAATGTTACCTCAGAAAATTCTCATTTTGGCCTTTTTTTTGGTTATTTGTTTGGAAAGTTAGTAATAATGTAGACGACCTATGGAAGTATATGGACGACCAGATCTTTAATATTGCTAGTCCTCTGACGACCAGAAAATTGGAGGAATTTTCCTAGTAGTAGCCTGATGAACAGTGTCCGAAATTAAGGATATTTTTTGTGCACTCACCGGGTGCACAGTTTGCAGAATTGTGCACCCTAAACAGTTTCTGTGTATACATTTATATAAGAATCTAATTAGATGGGTGAAAAAGCATGCACCATCCGGGTGCACAGATTTTAAATCCATGCACCCTGCAGCAGAATCATGCACCTCGGGTGCAGGGTGCACCCTTAATTTCGGACACTGATGAATTATGTGTGAGTTCTAAAAATAGATTAAACCGACCTACCTCAGTGTTTGAAACTAACGCCTGCCCAGGGGGGCTATGGCCGACAATTTCACATCAGGGCCGACAATTTTTTCTGCCAACAATTTTTTTTAATTTAAACATTAATATAAGACCCGTCAGTCAACACCCTAAAAAGTTAGCTTCGACCACTGCAACCTTCCCTAATTTTTTTTTTGGCCTATGTCAAGCCGCACTAAAATTCTAGTGGGCGGGATGGCCATAAAAATAGCCAGTCAGGCGTAAAAAAAAATCTGTATTATTTTACCTTTTTTTTTTTTTTTTTTTATGTAGACGGATAAATATTTATAAAAAATATATATCTTTTTGGTTGAGAAATGAAGAAAAAAAAATGGGAAAAAAATCTTGCCACCCCGTGAAAATACGGCCACCCGGCCGGTCCACTGGAAACTACATTTTTCTTTTTAGTGTCACCACACCTGAACACAACCATAAATATTTTTGTTGGCCTCAGTGATAATAGGAGGACGGTGACTAAGGGATGAGAGATAATTTCTGCCCTGTTTAAAATCCTAGCAGGGCATGACCAAACCACGTGATTACAAGTGGGCGTGTCCACTTAGTAACTTGTGAACTAGTTGGGTGTGTTTGAGTCTAGGTAACCTGGGGGCAGTCTTTTGTGAAAAGAAGATTTTGTTGAGACATGAGGCTGTCCTGGAAAAAAAAGTCTGTTTCTGGGTTGACTGGCCGGCTGGGTATTTTAGGACCGGGTGGAGAACATTTTGTTATCATTTTTACCAAACAATTTTTTTTTGTTCAAAAGTTGTATTACATAATCTTACCAACTATAGATAAAGATTGAAAAGGGAAAAAAGAAAAAAAAATCCCGGCCGACCGGCTCATCTTTATTTCAACACCCGCTGGACCGGAAACAGATATTTTTTCAAAGGACAGCCTGAAGACTTGATTTCAAGACAAGAGTTATAGTTGAATATATTTCTCTACAGCCTCAGGAGTGCAGGCCAAAGGGCCTATTGTATTTCTCCTCTTCTGCTGGTGGACCCAGGCTGTCCCTCACAGCATGGGTACACCTCCCCACCTGACCCTTGGTCTCTGATGCCTGGATGACCAGTAGTGGGAGGGGCAGTGTTAACAAAGGTTCTGCATGAGCTGGCTAATAAAATCTGCATGTCCAAGTGTCCTCGACGACCAGAAAATGGACAGGGATCTCCCTAGGCCTGCGGGATGCGGGATTCCCGCATTAGGTGACCTAGGAGGGGGCCATTCCCACGTTAAAATTCACATAAACTAGATGATAATATATATTTTAAAAAAAAGCACATGATTTTTCACAGATGTCCCCTTATGGCTGAGCCCAATAAGGATTTTGATACTCAAGATTTTTTTTCTAGGAAGATCCCTGAATGGGTGTAGATGCCTAATTTGATTTCTGGTAGTCCTCCTGACGACCAGATATTTTGAAAAAAATACTAGAAATGTTACCTCAGAAAATTCTCATTTTGGCCTTTTTTTTGGTTATTTGTTTGGAAAGTTAGTAATAATGTAGACGACCTATGGAAGTATATGGACGACCAGATCTTTAATATTGCTAGTCCTCTGACGACCAGAAAATTGGAGGAATTTTCCTAGTAGTAGCCTGATGAACAGTGTCCGAAATTAAGGATATTTTTTGTGCACTCACCGGGTGCACAGTTTGCAGAATTGTGCACCCTAAACAGTTTCTGTGTATACATTTATATAAGAATCTAATTAGATGGGTGAAAAAGCATGCACCATCCGGGTGCACAGATTTTAAATCCATGCACCCTGCAGCAGAATCATGCACCTCGGGTGCAGGGTGCACCCTTAATTTCGGACACTGATGAATTATGTGTGAGTTCTAAAAATAGATTAAACCGACCTACCTCAGTGTTTGAAACTAACGCCTGCCCAGGGGGGCTATGGCCGACAATTTCACATCAGGGCCGACAATTTTTTCTGCCAACAATTTTTTTTAATTTAAACATTAATATAAGACCCGTCAGTCAACACCCTAAAAAGTTAGCTTCGACCACTGCAACCTTCCCTAATTTTTTTTTTGGCCTATGTCAAGCCGCACTAAAATTCTAGTGGGCGGGATGGCCATAAAAATAGCCAGTCAGGCGTAAAAAAAAATCTGTATTATTTTACCTTTTTTTTTTTTTTTTTTTATGTAGACGGATAAATATTTATAAAAAATATATATCTTTTTGGTTGAGAAATGAAGAAAAAAAAATGGGAAAAAAATCTTGCCACCCCGTGAAAATACGGCCACCCGGCCGGTCCACTGGAAACTACATTTTTCTTTTTAGTGTCACCACACCTGAACACAACCATAAATATTTTTGTTGGCCTCAGTGATAATAGGAGGACGGTGACTAAGGGATGAGAGGTGGGAGTTCTACCACTACTGTGGTGGTAAAACTGTCTAGACCTCTGGGGGCCGACTTCACCTGATAAGGTGAGGAGATTAGGATGGGATTAGTGGGATAGGGATTGTTACTACTGACCGAGGCCAACAGGAGGCGAAGTTTGTTTCCTGTCCAGTTTGGGGAGAAAAAAAAACCCATTCTGTGTTTTCCCCAGGCCCTTATAGCCGGTTGTTCTGACCAGCTTAAATTCTGGTCGGCCAGATTTAATCTTCCTTAGTTTAAAAGAATATATATTGAAATATGGAAATAAATCAGAAATTAATTTCTGCCCTGTTTAAAATCCTAGTAGATTTACAAAACAGCCAGGATAATTTTTTTCTGGGGAAAACCCTGACCATTACTTCATATTTCTTTGTACTAAAACCTAACGGTAGTGACAGTATCGTTAAAGTAAAAAGCAATAAAATACTCAGCAAGTTAAATAGAGCGACCCCTAAAATAAAAGTGGTTTAATTTTAGGGGGGGGGGGGGGGGAGCAAATACGTTTAGAGAGGATCAGAACTAAATAAAATAACACAGTACTTCCTAGGAACGATAGGATATTACACATTTTGTAACGCCCTTCTTGTTCAGCCTACCAGGTCCTCAGATCTAAGGTCGCCACTGTGGCAAGATATAATTATAAGTGTACGCCGCCAACCCTTCAACAGTTCAGGGAGGTCAACCGTCATGGTCCAGTGCACCAAATTCACAGGGATCTTCTTAGAACCAAATTATAGCCGGTTATTTCCTACACCCCCATTAAAATTAGCAGCCCATTGGGAATCTATTTCTAACAGAATATTTGCTTTTTTTAATGTAATTTTTACCAACTTAATATTTGTAGCTGGTCATTCAGCGTTTAAAGCCGGCCAGGGTCTGGGGAAATCCTGCTGAAAAGGGCACAGTTCGTCATGCTATATTATCAAGTATTTTTTTTTACACAGGTATCATTTTCATTTTCTGTTTGACAGTTTACAACTTGATTTCTATGTCTTCCTCAAAGTAACACTGGAAAAGCTAGATAACATTATATTTTGCACCAAAAAGGTTTGATTCATGATATTGTTCCATGAACCTTATTCTTGCACATTTATGGCAATGTAAAAAAATGTAAAAAAATGTAAAAAAATGATTATGTACATCATGCATGTTTCTACCCCTGTCCAACGTTTGTATCTTTGCCAATTAGCTGCTATTATTACAACCCGCATGGCATGTCAAACGACGCAGAGTAGTGTGCAGGGGTCGTGGGTGGAGTTGCACTCTCATATTTTGGGTACGCTTTGGGTCCCTCTTCAGGCCCTCTATGTTGGGTACGGTTTGGGTCCTTTTGCCATTGCTCCTTTGCTAGTCGCCATCACCACCACATATTCGTACTAAATTCTTCTTGAACAAACCCATGGAAATGTTATCTCATCATTTGCTGTGGTAATAATGTCTATAGATAGTATGTTTAGGAATTCAATAATTGTAGATTAATTCATAGCCAGCTACCTGTTAGATCACCTTACTTTGTCGTCATTTCCATCCCCATAGATTCAATCACAGACCTGTGAAGTCAAAAACTGGAGTTGGTCTTGATATAGCTAAAAAAAATTGCTGAATAGACCTTAAACTCCAATACATCATCATCATCCAAATTTACAGCCATTGGCCGATGGGCTGGCGTTGATTTCGAACACCGGAGGGGAAGCTGGTCAATATGCACTCTGCTACGAGATCTACCTCCGCGCCGGGAAATGAGTCCGTGAGAGTAGACTCTGCTATGTAGGGAGAAAACTCGCCACCCCTGGCTATTATCACTACGCGGCCTAATGCTTAAGAGGCCTATAAATAGTCCCGCGGTTTTCGCTGGTCGCGCATGACTGGTCGCGGCCGGAGCCAGTGGTCGCTACAGTGCAGAGATGATTCGCCCGTAGCGAGCGTCGAAGTTGCAGAGTGGTCAATATGGTGTGCCACCCGCGGGGACTGTTTGACGACTCGTTGTCATTTTGCCTGTTGGTCTACCTGTTTGAGGGTCGTTCTCGTATTGTCCCACCTGTTGAAGGGATCAATAGTAGCAGCAAACTGTCAGGCCTAGGGCCACCCCTACAAAATGTTGATTTCCAATGTACATCCAGGGGGTGGGTCCTACTGCATGTACATCCAGCCTTGGGAGAGGGTTCTACTGCTAACACCCTAATAAAATGTTGATTTTCAATGAACTGCCCAGCTGTTTATTTAAGGGCCAGCCTTTTTAGAGACAATAACCTATAATAATGTATATAAGAGTAGACAGAGTGCAAGCTATGTATGCCAGTGAAAGCTTTTTAGAATCTTGGACACTGCAAGTGCGTGTATATGGAGTAGAGGGAGGGGGACGGTGGGAGGGTAAAGGCTTAGAGGTCTCAGGCACCGGGTGAGAGTGTTAGAGGTCCAGACAATAGTACCAATATCAGCGTGATGATCCCTTTAGCCCTTGCTGTGTATACATAGTACTACATCAGAGGCCTGTCCTTTTCATACTCCCGACAGGGTCATCAAAGGCTGGGTGTGTGGTGTCCTTTCTATGCACATTGCGCATGAAAGACCCCTTGCCACTCTTCGTAACGAGTAGGGTATTGCACCCAAGTTTCGTCTAAATCATGTCATAGATACGATCACCCGTAAACTGAAAAGCATTACTTTGTGCAGTCTGGAAAGAACCCATAAGGGTTGGCCGGACGTTAAACTAACCCAACAAACAAACAAACCTTTCCATAGATGATACTGTGACTGCCTAGTATTGGAAGTAAAAAAAAAAACGCTCCTTGGTAAAAGTGTAGGGGTGTCTGCCATCTCATAGATCCGATCATACAGGCTGATGAAATAAGCCCAGTGCTCCAGGTCCCCTGTCTTGAGGCTTCCGGAACCCATTACTCCCAGGAGGTGGTGAATATTTGATACGCCGCGATCGCCTGATTACCGAGTGACCATGGTAACATTTGATGAACCGGGGGGCGGGGCGGGCCCGGAGGAGGACCTGACCTAGAACACTTACTACTGAACACACGCTAGTTTACTTTGGATTGTACCTTTCAAAGATGGCTGATTATTTGTATTTAATACCCCTGCAGAATGAAAATGACAAAAGTGTTGTTGGCAGAATCATATACTGATATAGAATATATAGAAATAAGATAGCACTTGTTTATTGATATGTAATTATAGAATGTTTAATTCTTCCTAAAGATATGGATCACATCCAGAATAATTCGCCTATGTATACATTTTTGGTGAATTTATGATTATTCTGAAACCAAGTAGCCAGATTAATTTTGGTGCCATCATCAATTTAGCGAGCGGTTAGCGCGACCCCAGAATAACCAGGGGCCCCCTAACTCACAACTCTAAAGTGAAACACATCAATGAGGAAGTTTCCCGTAGTTTTTTTAAAATTTTAAATAAATTTTATTCTTCACAGATGTTACATATTTAGTCGTAGTCGAGCGCAGGAAGTATTAAGTGACTGTAGACAAACATTTATGTCAGTCGATAAGAAATTAGACCGCTGTGTGTGTATTGCTCTTCCTGCATATATTGTTGGCCTGAGTTATCCCTCCCACGGATAGCTGATTAACAGTATATCAAGCACCTACAGGTTAATTTGGAGTGATTTTGTGGCCGATTTTGTTGATAAAACCGAGGACAAACTAGAAAGCATACAAGTATTTGTGTATCTGTAATGAAAACATTTTCAAACCAACTTCAAATGTATCAACTATATTCTAGCTTTTTGTCTTGTTAAACGACAAATAATACCATGATGTTAAGTAAAGTGGTTCATGATTTAGTGCATTCTAAATTCATTGAGATGAAATAAACCAACACACTGACTGATATTTGATATGATATTGATATGCACTAGTGTCACTATCATTATAGCTGTGCACTCAGCTATGCACCAGTTTTTGTAGGGAACAAGTCCCGCCAGGATTCAAACCCACAACATAGGTGTTTGGACTTGGAGGGGGTTGCAAACCCTTACACTATGAAGCCACATAGAGGATGAGGGGGGAACTAAATAATAGTGACATGACCTTAATTGCTGGTTCCCACAGGTCCTTTAAAAAGCTGTTTACATAATCAGCAACCAAATGGACTGGCTTCTAACAGCCTATAATGCCATGATGGCAAGTAAAGAGGTCGAATGTATTTCAATATCATAAAACCATTTGATATTTGATGCTCTGTTTATTAATAGGCGATCCTCCGGGAGCCTATTACTGGGCCTTAAGTCACTTGCATCAGTTGTGATGTCACACAGACCTTTTTGGACAGTGGTTTTCCTATAGTATTGGTTGTCTGTAATGTCATTTTGTCACCAAATTTGGAGGTAAAGTTTACTGTACAATTTTATTGAAAACATAAAAGCACTATTGGAAAACACTTCAACGTTTGAACTTGGGCATACTGAAACGAACTATTTTCTCAAAGCATGATAAATGAGCCTTTTTTGTTAGTGAATTTAAATGTTCTTGCTGCTTTTATGTTAGCATTTCCAGGTTTCAGTAGATCAAAGGCCCAGACTGTTTATCAACAATTAGGAAGGCATGTGTGTTAATTGATCTAGCACATGATGCCCTTGGGGGCAATTGATCTGGCACATGTTTCCCTTGGGGAATGGGTGTTTTACTGATGTTTACACTGTTTATCTTATACAAACAATCATCCTAGTGAATCTGGCACATGTTGCAATGGAGGCATGGGTGTTTTACTGATGCTTACACTGTTTATCTTTTACAAACAATGACCCTAGTGAATGGTCATTTGGTAAACATGTATACTGAAAATAACTTAGTTTAGACAACCAAATCAGCCAATACCATTTACTTATCTAACTACTTTGCATGGTTTTGACATGTGAAATTTGTTGGTTTGTTTCTACTTTTTCATAAGTTCTTTTGTTTAAACTAAATTTTGCACCCCCCCCCCCCCACTTAAATGAGTCAAAACTATTTAAAATTCAATTACATTACCAAAAATTAATAATATTTAATATTTTAGCTACCTGGCCAAGCAATTCCAGTCAAACACATTAGATTCTGTGGTACAAGATTTTCTATTAAGCCAAAGGCCTATAATATTGAGTTCTAAATGAATTGGTTTGCCCAGGAAAAAAAATCAAAATTTTGTTTCGATTTAAAATTATGACAAAAAATTGAGTACAGGGATCGCCGATTGGGTAGCTAGGCTGTTAGATGGCCGGGCTCGTGCTTCTTGTATACTATCGTAATCACTATCCGTAAATGTGTACTACTTTCTCTTTGGAATAAATGTGTGGTAATTGACACAGTCACATGTTCATACAGAGGCCTCTCCTCAGGTTGAACTTGGTGTTGGATAATGGCATAAGTTGGTTCTCTATATAAGCTGCCCAGATATATTACCCCCACATCAAATTGATAATACCACAGTAGTTAGGTGTACTAACTTAGTGGTCACGGACAGTAGCCTCGTCTCAAGTTGAGGTTGTATTATGGTAAATCAGTCCTCTTTATAAGCCTACCTGATATATTAGCCCCACCTCAAATTGATATAATGCGGCAGTAGTTTGGCAAACTGAGTCAGTACGTGGTCATAGACAGTAGCCCCACCTCAAGTTGAGGTTGGATAATGCCACAATAAATCAGTCCCCTTTATAAGCCAACACCATATATAAGCCCCGACTCAAGTTGATAATACTGCAGTTTGTCGGTGAACCGACACGCTCCGCGGTCACATACAGTAGTCACTAATAGCGGTCACGATGGTGAACGGGCGGGTCTCTATAAACCAATGCGTTAAAAAAGGGTGGTTTTTTAATCTAAATCTATGTTGAACGAGGCAAAGATGTGTTCTTCTTGGTACTACCACTTATTGTCAAAAAAACAAAAACAAAAATCATCTAAATCGAGTTTAGCATAGTGACGTTTGTGATCTCGCTAAAACCTTTTACGAACATCTAAAAGTGAATACGAATCTGTATAGGAAACCAGTGTATTCTGCTTATTCATTAAAATGTAGGGGCTAAAAGAACCAAAAGAAAATTTGTTATTCACACATTATGAGTTGTACTTACATAAGGCTTTTTGGGGCATGGGAGGTTGTGTTTTGCTGGGGACCGCCCAGAACTTCGGTTTTGTTGCCAATATGTCCTTTTAGTAGTAAATACTGTAAACATTTTATTTTTGCGCTCTACATATTATTGTTTTCTGCGTGAACTTAGAAATCATTTAAAATGTGAGGGAAAGCAGTGTCCGAAATTAAGGTTTTATTTTAGGCACCCACCGGGTGCAGAGGTTCTAAAAGTATGCACCCGGAGACATTTCTGTGCGTACATTACTATAAAAAGCTATGTAAAATTATGAAAAACCGTGCACCATCTAGGTGCACACATTTGAAAATCATGCATCCTGTCTCAGAATCATGCATCTCGGGTGCAGATGCACCCTTAATTTCGGACACTGGAAATGGTAAAATATTAATAGATCAAATACATAAAACCACTAGATGCTGGTATGAAAATGGGCCACGGTGCCACGAAAATTAAGCAGCGCGAAAATCAGTACGTTTACAGTATGTGGTCCGTGTCTTGTGGTAGTCATGGCAACCAAGGTGTACTGGTGAACTTGGACACGCATGGGTGGGTTTTACGGACTTGATATAGGTGTAACATACTGGGGGAGACTAGACTGTGGGAATCCAATATTTATTACCGAAGATTATTGAAGATTCCTGAAGATCCACGGTGATGGAAAAAATAAAAGCTGGGTGAAAAAAAGATGGGAAAGATACATGCAATCATATTGGAAACACTGTTAAGTATGTATATTGTCAACGTTTTAGATAAATATATTTTAAAGTTTATTCTTTAATATAGTTCAAAGTCCGTCCGTCTAATTGCACTCATTCAATGAACACAAATACTATGACATCTAGATAATGGAAGCAAGTCAACATGATATACATTATTAATTGAAAGAGCATAGGGAACTGCTAAGTTAGAAAACATAATAACTATAGGCATTATATATATAGGCAATCTAGTATCCTGACCCAAATTTATTTTTCAACTTTAGCGTTTACGCGCTTGTCTCAGGACGCTATGTGAATATAATCAAAATTTATCAGAAATTATTTCAGAAATGATATATCAGGCCCGTGGGAAGGGAGACGTGTCGCCATGTTAAATGTGCTGTCTGTGCACTTCTGGTCCTGGAGGACGCCCCAGTGGTGGCTGGGGACGGGCCAACTGGGGCCCGTGTGGCTGCCAATGGGTCTCTCACTCTGAGACTCGCACCTTTAACTGTGTTTTATGTTGTGAGACGTGGCGAACATGTGTCAAGTTCAGCGACCGTATCTGAACTGACAGGTCAGCTGTCAGATCTTTCCAAATCAGACCAGAACAAAAAAAGACTTTAATTGTATTTTTTTCCCATCTATATATGAATTAATTTCCAATGGCCAAGTTTTCTGGTCCAGAAAAAGACCCCTCACAAATATTGAAGTGTCCTATAGAATTTGGGTGTTTGAAATCAAGGGTGTGCCCTCCCACCGAGTGCGCAAATTTTCGCCACACGTGTACTTTAAGAGTGCACGCGTTTTTCCATTAGTTTACTTTTAAATTTTATTGGAGACAATACTTACACAATACTTAGGATATCTCGTGACTGTGAAGTCTCTGCACACATTTTTTAAGAGAAAACATAGTCTTATACTGCGGAGTGTGTAGTGAAGGGCAGTGCACAAAACTAAACCTTAATTTCGGACACTGCCTAAGGCACCATTGACTACGGCCCCCTCCCCCCTCCCCTCCCCCACGAGCGCATATTGTACACAGATTCTGACCCCCTCCCCTCTCCATTCAGTGTTCGAAATTAAGGGCGCATCCTGCACCCGGTGTGCACAATTTGGCTGCAGGGTGCATGGTTTTTGAGAGGCATGCGCCCGGTGTGTGCATACATTTTTAGTAGGATAAATACCCTAATATACTGGTGGACACATGATAAACATCCCGGGTGCATGCTTTTAGACAGGCATGCACCCAGCGTATGCACAGAATAAATCCTTAATTTCGAACACTGCCATTCATGTGTACGTACCTAATGGACGCCCCCAACTATTGTACCGTGTACGGACCTCACTGTTGTACAGTCGACGCCTACAACTTCTTGTTCTGACTTGATGGGAGGGGAGCTGATTGGTGGGCAGTGTGGAGACAGAACTTATTTACCACTAAGGGACTCCAGTTAAATATAGTTTGTTTCTTGTTTACAGCCCGACTGTGCATTTTAGGTTTTCTCTTTTTAAACGTATTTAGGAAATTATCGTTTTTTTTCATCCAAAGTTCCAATTATTTAGGATTTAATTTTTCCCAGTTAAACCCCCCCTCCCCTGCCCCCAAAAAGCAATAAACTACATAAACCAGTGTTCGAAATTAACTTCATAATTAATGCGCCTGCCGGGTGCATATGTGCAAAAAGTATGCACCCGGGACTTTGTCCATGCACTCCCCTGATATATAGGTATGAAAATCACCTGAAAAAAATGTGCACACACCGTGCGCCCGGCCGCGGAAATGTGCGCGCTGGACGAAAAAAGACACTGGGCAGGAAACAAACGTGTTAAGGTTTGCCTTAAGGTTTGCCTTAATCCTATGTTCATGTTAGGGCATGTAATCTGTTTTCTTTGTGTTAAGGACTAGTTTCACTCATTGTGTTTGAATAGGCCTTAGCAGCTCAAGGAGTCGTTCTTAGCCATTAGAACAAAACATGTTCTTACACATTGCAATATCTCCCCGAAATTACCTTGAACAGTCCATATACCTCACTGATAGTTACATGCTTCAGTCCATACCACACTTTGTGAAAATAAAAGATGCAAATAATTTCTTTTTGATGATAGAAAAATAATTCCATAAGCTTTCATTTGAGGGAAATGACGTTTTAAGGGTCGATTCCTCGTAAACTGACTCGGGTTGAATTAAAATCTTGACTTAATAATTATGTCATCAACACATATTATCTGAGTGGCATAATGATAAATTCAGGTTTACTCTTTGATGGACGTTCGGGTAAATGATAGAGTAGAATGCTAAACATTGCTATTAATTAAGGGTGAAGTATAATAAAGCGTGTAGTCTCCCAGGCTAATCTACATATTTTAAACAAGTGTAATCCCCTTTATATGTTTTTTGCGAATTTGACTGAAGGGAACTGCGACATATTTGATTCGAGTTGAACATTCTCTGAATAACATCTTGTAATCCTGACTTTTTTCTTTGTTATTTCAGAGCGACCATGACATCAGCACAACTTGCCAAAATGTAAGTATTTTCTTAAACTGTATTTCCCTTTTAATTTTTATTTGAGGAAAAACGTATATAGATTGTAGACACACATTTAGGTATATCAGGACTTTATATTAAGTAAAATGAAGTCGGAAGAAGTTTATGTACGCAGTGGGATGTTGCTCAATTAAAACAGAAAGAAATATACGATATTTAGATTAAAAAGTGATTAAGTGGTTAGGATGTTGCTGAATTACAAAAAAGGAAATATATCTTAAAATATTTGCATGTAATCGAATTAAAGCTTATTAGTTGCCTCAGTGCACGAGCAACAAAAGCAACTTCATTGAATACTCATGGTTGTAAAATCTGTATATGAAATGATAATTTTATTTTTGTAAAACATATCTTACTTTTGAAGAATGATTTAATGATGTTTTCATCTTTTGAAAATAGTTCCTGTGGCTGTACAAGCGTAACCTGACGACTGACCTGAGGTTTGACTCAGCTGCCGCCGAGGTCTGCAAGGAGGCACTCAACGAGGTACGTAGACACCCCGTTATCACGTTTACAGAGTTCTCCCTAGGCGTGTGGGGTGCGGGATTCCCACATTAAGAATATAATTCCCGTATTGGGTATCTTTGAAGGAACCACACTTCATAAGATACACATGTATTCATAACAGAATATTAATTATGAAAAATCTCCCCCAAATTGAGAAAAATGCCCCATTAAAATTCCCCGAATGGGCCTTTTGGAATGTTTAAAATATTCATAAAAGCATGTGAATTATGAAAAATCTAAAAAGAAAATTGAGAAAAATGCCCGATTAAAATTAGTTGCATGGGCCTTTTGATACTTGAAATATTGTCCCCTGCATATATGTACACAGAGTCAGGAATTAAGGAAAATGATGGTGCACACACTAGGTACGAAGTACTGACAAGTTTGAACCAGGCCTGAAAATTCCTGCATCTTGTATTACATTAGATGACATGCATTCGCCAGAAAAAAATGTGCACATCCAGGTGAATGGCTGCAAAAATTGTGCACCAAGCAGCAAAATCATGCACCTTGGGTGCAGGCGCACCCTTAATTTCAGACACTGAATGTACACGATACACAACTGGTCAGCCCAGTGTCAGTATAATGTGACTGGGTGGGGTATTGTGTGAGCCTATGACATGATATCTCAGTGTGGCAGCACTATAAAGAGGGCATTGGGTCCCACTGCTACAAATAGGCACCTCATCTCATAGATTCGGTCACCGCCCCTGTGGTGTAAAACTAGCTGGAAAGCTTGACCTTGTGCAGTCTGGTAAAAGAACCCCAAAAGGTTGGCTGGACGTTAAACTAACCCAACAAACAAACAAACTGTGCATATGCTATATCTGATGGGCACATATTTGAAAAGGAGTTCATGAAATGGCACCTTCATTTTGATCACTGCACCACCAAAATCCAATATGGCAGGTGGTTTAACGACCCAAGTTTGTTTGACGCGGTTTTAACTGTAGGTGTTGTCTAGTTGATGGATTTACACAGCTGGTTCTGTAATAACACTCAGCACAGCTGGCCAGCCACTCTTTTTTTTCTGTTTGCATACTGGTACGGCTAAAATACATTATATCTGATTCCATGGGTGTACAGTATGAATTTATTCACATACATACATACATATATACGCGTGTGTGCATATATACGTGCGTATGTGCAGACAAGCGTGCATATTATATACATGTATATACACATATATACACAGAATGAACACACATATCTACACACATATAAACACATAAAAAGTGAATTATGACAATGGGAATGGAAAGCCGAAGAAATAGACTTCGTTCAGACGAGAATAAGCAGATGTTGTCATGGAAAAGTGAAGGAATCTTCTTAAAGATTCTGTTACATTTACTCCAGAGGTCAATTATTTCCAAATATAGATATGAGATTTACTTGTCTCAAACATCTTGGGCCTCTGTTCTCATGAAACAGTTGAATTGTTGCCAAATTTCTTTACTCTGTCCTGATTTCACTGAAAAGAAGTTTGGCAAAAACAGGTCAGTCATCGTGACTAACAACGCCTTTACTTTTGACATGTTCATATCTGATATTTTATGTGTAAAACTCATTCATAAGTTGTGGCTGATAGGTCTGTTTTTGAAGTGGGTCTATTGTTGTGGACCAGTGGAGCGTGTAATTGTTTAATTGGTGCAGCTGTACACTCATTGGTCAACCGGATTGACCAATAGGACTCCCTCCTATACCACCGTCCGTGCGCTCAGTCAGCCGTGACTTGCACACCAGCTGGCGCAGGCCCCTGTAGCGGCGGCCAGTCTAGTCACCCCCCCCCCCCCCCCCACCCCACCCCCCCACCCCAACCGGATTGACCAATAGGACTCCCTCCTATTCCACCGTCCGTGCGCTCAGTCAGCCGTGACTCCTCCTCCCTCGCCTCGCACACCGCCCCGGCCCCGGCCAGCTACCCTATACAGTTCAGTGCTCTTATGGGGCCCTTGATGGGTGGTCCTGATGTCGCATGTCGATTTTAAGAAATGCTAATGTCGCATGTCTATGCCACTTATTTTTCTTAATGTCCCATGTCGAATTTAAGAAATGGCCATGTCTACATGTCGATTTTAAGAAAGGCCTATGTCACATGTCACTTAGGCCTATGTCACATGTCGAATTTAAGAAATGCCCCTGTCGCCGTGTCGAATTTAGGGGTCTAGGGCCATTCTTATTCTAGGGAATGTTACTATTGCTGTGGCATGCGCTGGGAAGTCTAAAAGAACCACCCACTCAGACCTTGTTACATAAGCAATTCTCAGCTACTTCTAGTGAGGAGAGAGGTAGATCCGTAGGGGCAGTGTGGTCACCTGGACCAGCTCTGAGGCCTCCCCTATCTCCTGAATGTTTTTTCAAATTAAACTAATATGTTATTTCTTTGCCACGTTCTCTCTCCCATCATAAATATACATATATATATAAACCAGAAATTGTTTTACTTCTTATTTGGGATCCAACATAATTGTAAAAAAATGAACAGGAGATCCGTATGCCTGTGTGTCCCTGATCAGTGGGCCTGCAGGTGGGAGCAGCAGACCGTGACCAGGGGCCAGTGAGGTAGGCCTTCACAGACACAACAGTATTTAATTAGAATTTTCATACACACAATCAACATGACCCAGCTATTTCTATTCAAATTGATATATGGGAAACACACTATTCTAAAATGGCTTCGTTTCTGACAGATTCAATTGAAGAAGAATCCATTTTAATATTGTTTCCCTATAGGCTATAAGTAACATTGTCAAGTGGACCATTCATCTAGAGCCCCAAGATCCGTTTCGGGATCGGGGCATTGAGATACGTGTGAGTTGCAAAAACTCTCTAGTGTCCATTGGGCAGTGCAAGTGTCCTGGGCCAAGGCTGGTACCCGGCCCTACGCTGCCGCTATAAGGTATATGTCAATTACCACGGGGAACCAGTGTATCCCGGGCCTCGCACACCACCCCGGTGGTGGGATAGGGGGAGGAGGGGTGGGGGTTGGGAGGTGGGTGGGAGGGGGGGGGGGGGTTGGGTGGGGGTGGGGGGTGACCAGCCGGAGCCAGGCCTGGTAGGGGGAGGAGGAGAGGGGGGGGGGGGGGGTTCTGACCAACAATCTTCAGATTTCTAGTATAACATTTCAAGACCACCAACGCAACATCGGCCAGTTTTTGGCCGACAATCTTCAGATTTCTAGTTTAGAAAAAAAAACCACCATTTTTGTTCGACATGTCCGACGTTTTGACCTCAATGTCCAACGCACTGGCCCAAAACGTCGGACATGTCTGGCAAAATTATGAAAATATTGATTAATTATGTTTACAATGTCCGATAATTCTGAATGTTGGACATTATGTCAGACACTTCACAAAGTTTTTCACAAGCTCTCTTGACGCATATTATTCTTTACCATTGGCTGTCCTTCATTCGCTCGAAGCGATCTAGGACAGATGACGTGAAAAGGATGACAGACATGGAGACATAGCTTACTCTGATTGTAGATTGTTTCCAAGAAAATATACAAATTACCCAGTTTCAATTGGGCTCAACATTAAGGTTTTTGGCTTGGCTGCCCATCTGGCAAGTGTGGGTGCAATTTTACCTGCCCGACTCTTAAATTTACTAGATTATTACTATGTGTCAAAATTGTACCTGCAACATTAATGCCTGCCCCACCTGAAGCCCCGGGCAGGTGGGCAATGCTTAATGTCAAGCCCTTCTTGGGAATTGTCTAAATACATCGTTTTCTCCTCTTTACTCTCTAGGTGCGCGAGTGTGGCAACCTTCCGGAGGGAAAGGGCGAGCGCATCTCGTGCCTCATCGAGCACAAAGTGAACGTGACCAACGCCAACTGTCGCCAGTTCCTGACCAAGATGGCCAGCATCGTGTTCAGCGACTACCGACTCATCAACAAGTTCAGTGACGCCTGCCAAGGGTTCATCAACACGTTAAAGTGCGGCAGGATCGACTCGGAGAACAGCGCTGTGAGTTGAACGAGCCATGTATGGCATGGTGTGATTTGTAAATCGATGCTGATAACTTGGTTTTGAACAATAATGGTTGATTTCAATGCGAGTTTACTGGGATGATTCAATTGGGGCCTCTTCCATATAACAGGGATGTAACTTTCCAGGTTCTCTTGTCCGTGGGCATTATAGCAGTCAGATAACTGCAAAATCTCCGGCCAAAAGATGGCCGAGAGCCCTGTATAGCCCCGGCTCCACTGCCCGACTCTCGAGTTGAGTTGAGTTGATCTGTCTTATAGTTGAGCCGGTATTACAACTGGAGTCGTAGCTTCTAGCTGCGACTGATCCGTGGGGAATGCTATGATTATGACGGCTAATCGTATCATAATTCACAAAATTAAATGTCTACAATAAACACACTGTCGTTGAGTTGGATGCAGTCCTCACCAATTTTCTGCATAATGGCTAAGCGGTGGCTGAATGACATTACACCTTAGGAAAAGGATGCTAAACTGATCCGATATTCTTCCAATGAAGTTTAGATCCTCCAGAAAATCTGAAAAGGTAGTAAATACATTATTACCGGTGATTTGCTATCTCCGAGTTATTAATTGAACCATATTACATCCCTGTGTATAGTTAGGGCTAATGCAATTGCCTTCTAACGGTGTAAAAATGAAGAATGAATTTAATTTTAGTAATTTTCAATTCAAACCCAACTTATCAACTGCAAACTTATTTGTCACTTTCAAAAAGCATTGTAACATGCATTTGGTGTTGTAAAGTGCTTTCATTCTGTGCATCTACACTTTATGCCACATTGGCTTTGCAGTCTTATGTGCAGTGGTTGCCTGAGAATAATTCCTTGTTTGGGTTTCTTAAAATGCTTTAGGTTCATATTGAATGCCTTTATTCACTACCTGGTATGTTTTTGTTGCACCAACGCACTGTGGTTGTATTTGTGTCTGATGTTTCACAAAATCTGTTAATTAAGATTGATTTACATCAGGAACAAAGAACACAACTTATAGAGGAATCCATAGCATGAGTCAGTTTGAATTAACGTTTTGAACCATTTGACCTTTTCTTCTAAATTCCTTTGATATCTTTAGATCAAATTAATCTTTATTGTACATGTTTCTTGAATTACGTGCATATACTTTTGATTGTATCTTATTAGCATAGCGATAAGATCATTATTATTTTGTCAGTATATAACAGTGTTTGTGAAAAGCCTTAAAATGCCGGACATTTCCGTCATTGAACTGTCCGACAGATTTGGAGAAAATGTAGGTCATTTGTCTGACGAAAAACCACAAAAATATGCTAAATTATACGCATAATGTCAGATAGGATTTACAAAAATGACCGATAGAAAGCTTACAAATTTTGGACGAATGTCCAACATTTCAAAAACGATTTCACAAAGACTGTATGTGCTGACAAGTTTGCCCTAGTTTGTCTGTCTATAAAACAGTCTCTGTATGTTCTCTGAATGTAATGTGAGTTGTGTCATGTTCCTTTTCATCCTGTGATCACACCCCAGAAAAAGAAGAAGGTATGCTTATTTTGACAGCCTTAGTTCTTTTAGGTTTCTGTCACTGTTGGCCTTTTCTTTTTAACAAAATTCTTATGTTTCCAAAATTATCCCTAACATTTTCTTTTTACCAGGATTGAAGCTTATAAGTATACCATAGTTCTGCAGAACAGCTGAAATCTGTGGATTTTGAAGAAGAAAAAATGTGTTTTAATTAAATTCGAGCAAATCTATTTTTCACATAAGGGGGTTGAAACCCTAATAAATGTTGGTGACAGGAAAGCAAAATTTTTAAATTAACTTTTTACAGAATTCCCCAGTTTTGATTTCAATTTTCAAAGTATTATAGTTTATGATGACAAAATTGCTTTTCATTAATTTTGGATTTCCAAGGTCGCTTAATCTATACAATAAAAGAGATGTGTATGCTTCTTTTTCTTAATCCACTTTATTTTGAAACCCTCTGCGCAAATAACATATCCTTCTGATTAACTTATTGCTTGCTTGATAATTAATGATAGTGCATGTACTAAAAACCTAGATGTAGTTGTTGGTTGTTGCCAAATCCATTATAATAACAGTAATGAAAATAACTTTTTACTTCGACAAAAAAAAGGAAAAAGATGTCGAATTAATAACAAATTCTATGATAGGTCCATCCTCATGTCGTCTGAACTGAATAGTTGTGGAATGTATGTCTGCATAGTGGTTACTGCACAGATGTGTGTATTTGTCTGCAAAGTTGCCACTAAACTCAAATGTTTTGCAGAGTGGCTAACATGTAGACAAATTTTGTCGGTTCAAAGTGCTTCCTTTCGTTCATTAAGTTATGGGTTGATATACCAGCTTACATCTTAATTTAGACAGAGATGCCACTTTTCCACCTTAATACGGATTTCTGTATTTTTTGTATTAACAAAAACTTTTAAAATTTTAGAAGACAATTCTTTTTCAGGTAGCTTAATGTATTTGTATATCACATTTCATGTACACATTATTTGTTCCAGTACCAGAGCTTTAATACCAAAGAATAGGCTGCCTTAGTTGTTTCTGTCCTAAACTATGCGAATGTGGTTTCTGTATTTTCCATGTTTGAAGAGTGGCATCACTGTCAGAATTATGACCCTGCTTTGCTTTGGGGCCTTCCATTAAGTACGTATGCATCAAGGGGGGTACGAAATTTTAGAAAATTTGCATATGTTCTAGTACAAATTCAATGGGTATTTTTGACCAGGGGGTGGAGGGTCTGAGATTTTAAAAAAATGTGCGTACATATTAAATGGAAGGCCCCTTATTGTATCCAATAATGTCTGGGATTAAACATGTAGGGTTTGGGTAAAGATTTGAAACAACGTCGGTTTAATATAAGTTGTGTAAACACTGCGGCTTCGTAATGATAATTACAAAATGATAATTCTTATGTCTTCCCCACAGGTGCAGCATAGCCAAGGTCACACGATTGAGTGCCTCTCCGAGCACATCATGGAGGTTGACGAGCAGTGTAAGCACGAGATTCTGCGGATTGCCGAGCTGCAGGCCGACGATTACCACACGGACCGAGCACTTTACTACTCCTGTCGCGAGGACCGGGAGCGGTTCTGTCCACGGACAAAGTCAGGGGGCGGTAAGGTTTACAAGTGCCTCTACAGACACAAGTTTGACCGCGACATGAGCCGTGACGTGAGTATTTTTCCATTTATTGTAAAAAGGTCCTCCTAGAGAGGGGACAATTTTGAAGAAAAAGGTCAGTAAAAGTCAAAATGGGAATAGTCAAGGCTGCATTATGTTCATTGGAAACTCAAGATAAGCATAAGTAGTATGTTTTGCAGACATAGATGAAACTTAATATTTGGAATACCAGAAAGTTCCGATCGTCAATCATTTTGATGTTCCAACTGTCCTCTTAATCTGAATTAGGAACAAAGTAATTGTGTGCTTTTGGAGTATTCCAAAGCTGACTAGACAATATAACTTTAATAGAAATTGCAACTCATAAAATATTTAGTGATGAACTTTTTCATATACAGTTGTCCCCCTATATACGGCCCCCCTCACCAACGGCCACCTCTCTTATGCGTCCAGAAATGGCTGGCACGGACACTTTTCTCTCTATATTTACCCCTCACCAACGGCCACCCCTCTGACGCGACCAGCGGCCACACTTTAGGGGTACAAATGAATAATTTCCCCCTCACCAGCGGCCATCAAAAAAGGGTATAATTATTGGGGTACACCACTAAATTCGACATGGCGACATGACCCTTTTTGGGCTTAGTGACATGCGACATAGCCAATTCCTAAATTTGACATGGTGACATAGCCTTCTCTTAAAATCGACATGTGACATAGCTTAAAGTGACAATCGACAGGGACTTTTCTTAAATTTGACACTGTCACAGAACCTTTTATTAAGATCGACATGCGACATTGGGACCCCCCCCCCCCCAATCTATAACCCCATAATTTGGGTAAGGGGATAAAAAGAAGGTGTAGGAAGATCCTGTGCAGTCGCACATAAAACATAGAGGGGTGGATTGGAGGGTGTAGGGAACCTGGAGGTGAGTGGTATTATGTAGAACAAACAGGGGCGGTCAGGAGGTGTTGAGAGGTTATGGTGGTGAGTGGTCGCACCTAGAACAAAGATGGGGCGGCCAGGAGGTGTTGAGAGGACCTGGAGGTGAGTGGTCGCACCTAGAACAAAGATGGGGCGGCCAGGAGGTGTTGAGAGGTTATGGTGGTGAGTGGTCGCACCTAGAACAAAGATGGGGCGGCCAGGAGGTGTTGAGAGGACCTGGAGGTGAGTGGTCGCACCTAGAACAAAGATGGGGCGGCCAGGAGGTGTTGAGAGGACTTGGAGGTGAGTGGTCGCACCTAGAACAAAGAGGGGGCGGCCAGGAGGCGTTTTGATACTCTTGAGTTCCTCCCCCTCACCAGCGGCCACCCCTCTTATGCGGCCACTTTCAGCATTCCCCAAGGGTGGCCGCATAAGAGGGGGACCACTGTATTGTAGTCTTAATTTTCATATGAAAAAAGACAGCTAGGTACATCAATATTTACCTGTAATGAAAGTTTCCAGCTAAATGAATGACATCAAATTTTATTGCAGTGTCGAAATAAGCTCGTCGTACGCCAGACTCTGGTGCGGGAGAACTTCAAGATCAACAAGGCCTTGTCTGAGGCCTGCCGACAGGACATCCGCGCTAACAAGTGTATGAAGGGAGACATCCCCACCGGTTTCCGCCAGGCCAAACTCGCCCATGTCCTCCTCTGTTTGGAGGGTGCGCAAAGAGAAGGTGGGTCATTGGCAATTTGGCAGTATTTTTTAATAGAGAATCTTGAAAAGGTTGTCAATATTCTTGATGATAGACTTGCCAAGTTAAGGAAGGATTTCTATGAAATTCTCATTGAGTTATTGGGGCATTTATGTATCTAAATTAGAAAATAAAGAGATAAACACTGCCAAAGGAGTAGGTCTTCAATTTCGTAAAATCATAGTCTTAAAATTATCTTCACTCAAATGCTCCAAACAATATAACTCCCTATATAAGCCTTATGTAGGGAGTTATATGCTTATGATCAGGACATTTACATTTCATTTGCCAGAATCATGTGCCCCTTATCCAGCCTCAACAACCCACTTAACTTCTGTGAACTTTTTTTTTTCTGTTTCGTAACCAGGTACCCAAGTGACACCCGAGTGTATTGGTGAGCTGAAGGAGGTTCGACGAAGCCTGATGGAAGACTACAAGATTAGTCCCGAGATCGTGACCCAGTGTAGCACGGAGATCCAGGAGCATTGTAACGGAGGTCTGCACAGAGAGGGCAAGACGCTTCACTGTCTGATGGACCTGGCCCGGCCAACGCACAAGGAAAAGGGCGACAAGCACCTGGTGGTTATCCTGTCGCCAAACTGCAAACGTTCGGTTAGTATCACATAATATAGAGCAATGAGAGCTCATTCATTTACAGGGTCCCCACTGCATGGGGAAAAGGGCAAAGAAAAAATCCCTGACAGGGAAAACCTAGGCAATTTTCAAATTTTACCAAAACACAGGGAAAATACGTGGAATTTCACTTGGTCAGCTTATGAAATTCCTGGTTCTCAAAATATTAGGGATTTGACTTCTTGTTGCGTTGTCCAAATTTGTTCTGCTTGATGTGGCACAGGGAAAAATAGCTGCAGGACAGGAAATATCAGGGAAAACACAGGGAATTTGAAAATGAAATTTCAATGGGGGCCCTGATTTATGGTCTGATAGTTAAAAGATCATGCCCCTTTTAGTATTAAAGTAATGCTTGTTATTCGTTAAATAGCTTGAAGACTTGCTGAAGGAGGCTGACCCTGGTGAGGATTACACGATGGACCCCGCCCTACAGGAGGCCTGCCAACCCGTGGTTGACATGGCGTGCAAGAACGTCAAACCTGGAGACGCAAAGTAAGTAGCACATAACGAGGAAAATTTATCACAGAAAGACAAAATAAAAACAACCATGTTCTGTGGCTGAAGGTAGTACAGTTATAAGAAAGTATCACATTACTAAGTTTTAATGTGAGTGAACTCAGTATAGAGTGAGACAAAGTATAACATAATTAGGTAATGTGTTTAACAAAAGAGGGTGGTGGGGTGGTGTAGTGGTTAATGTGTCTTGCATGTGGGCGACCCGGGCTCAAGTCTGGGCAGTATTTGCTACACCACCTTACCTTGCCATCATTTCCACCCCCAATAGATACGATCATACACTCTTCAAAAACCTGAGTTGGTCTCGATATAGCTGACAAACTGCTGAGCAGACCTTTAAACTCCAACAATCATTTAACCTAAGACAGTGAAAAAAAACCTGTTCTCTGCCTAATGTCAATAGGCTATGACTATAAAAGTATTTCCTATCAATAACTTTCATTGCTCGTAAACTCACCCTGTGCTTCCAACAGGGTCATCAAAGGCCAGGTGTGTTGTGTCCTTTCTATGAGATTAACACATAAAAGACCCCTTGCCACTCTTCTAAAAAGAGTAGGGTATTGCACCCGGTGGCGAGTTGACTGGACATTAAACTATCCCAACATACAAAAGACTATAAAAGTATTTCCTATCACTAACTCCCATTGCTCATACTAACATCTACACCTTTGTGTTTGCAGAGTTATCAGCTGTTTGATGGAGAAGATCGGCACCGATAAAATGAATGACGACTGTGAAGAGAGACTCATGGAAATTCAGTACTTCATTGCACGAGACTTTAAGTAAGTATTTGGAGTTTATAAAAGAAATTGACAATGGAATTGAGCATATAGAATATTCTAAGGCTCTATAACATTCATGCTTTTTCAACAAAGATTGAAAGAGAATTAACAAAGTTGATTTATTGTAAACTTAAATTGCAGCAAGATCATTCTGTAAGTCATTTTTTGAATCATTATGAACTGCTTTAGAAATAGCTATTTTGTCAAGAATTGCCCCTGTTGATATAACTTTTTATTGTTGCATTGTTAAATGTTCCTGATGAGACATGTTTCTCATATTTCAGAATTTCATTTACTTTTTGCATATTAAAATGTTTATCTTCAAAAAAAAAACATGAACAGGGTGTTAACCAAGGACTTTGAAAAACTTGAATTGATTTTCCTACAGTCGAGGCCATAAGAAGGAAATGGATTTGGCTATTTTTCGGGTATGATTTCTTAAAAGGGACTGAAATTACTGAAAGAACTATTTTGGCACATTTTGGTATCAGTATAAGTAATTTTAGAACACTTATTTTTCAGCATTTGTGAGATTTGAATCATTACCAAAAATAAAGTCCTTAAATTAACTTGTAAATTGGTCCTAGCAAGGTCTCATTAGAAAAGTCTCAAACTGGTCAGCACCCTGTGAAATGCCCTGTCCAACAATTTAAAGGTCTTAATATATTGTTTTCCCAAATGTAAGTCTTTAAAAACTTAACTGCCTTATGTATGGTGTATTCTTGGTGTAAAACTGTATATGAAAGAACGGCGGTCCTGGAAATCTTGTAGATTGGATCCACGCATGTACAAGAACTGTAACAAAGATGCGGTAAAGTACTGTTCAGCAGGAGACAACTGGGACAACCGTGGGCAAGTTGGTCCGAGCACCAGTGGGATGGTTTTCTCATGCTTGTACCGCCAATATAAGTTCTTTTCCAAGAGTCCAGAGAAACAGGTGAGATCTTCAGGTGGTTGCGGCAGCAAATTGTTTATCGCCAATTGTATAATCCAACTGATTCTTGGGTGGTCATCAAAGGCTGGGTGTGAGGTTTGACCGTCTCCTTTCTATGGGACATTGCACATGAAAGACCCCTTGCCACCCTTTGAAAAGAGAAGGGAATCGCACCTGGTGGCAAGTTTCTTCTAAACCATATCATAGATATGATCACTCAAAAGCTGAAAAGCATCACCTTCTGCAGTCTGGAAAGAACCCTCAGGGGTTGGCCGGACATTAAACTACCCCAACAAACAAACTTGGGTGCCTTCAAACTTTTGTTGCTGTGGCAATTGGGCATTTAGCCCTCTCAAAAACATTGCCACATGATTTTCTCCAGATTCAACCTAGCAAAATTGATTCTGGGGTCCCCAAGAATCAGTTAGATTTGTGATCATTGATGAATTCTTTATGGTCTGAGCTTGGCTTTGATTTGATGAAAAAAATGGTTGGTTTCAGTCCAAAACTAAAATATCTTGTCCAACAGCATTTATATGTAAATATCTAGAGTCTTTGACAAATATATATCAAGCACAAAGCCAAGTAAAGATTAGTTTGTTTTCCATTTCAGCAAGAATGAAACCACCCTGGGCCTCAGCACTGTTCCAATCAGCAATCTTAATGTTTATATGAAAGTAGGAATCTTGTGCCACCTGGTACACTGGACATGAGAACTTGTTTCAAACATACAAATATTAGAATGTGTATGATAGGGATGTTCGTATCGTACCATTAGGGGTTCCCTTAATTCTTTTGTCCTCTAGTCCACTGCACTAGGCCAGATCAAATTTCCAGTAGTCTTTTAATTATCATATGAGGTCTGATGTTTTTCACTGGCCCTTCACAAATTATTCTAACTTGCCCCGCAAGATTTTCCTGTGCCCGCTGCCAGTTAAAGTATGGCTCTCAGATGCATTGGAATGGAATTCCTGATTTTCCACAGAAATTACTCTTAGTGACTTGCATGCCTGTTGAATACATAGAGGGAGGTACACAGGAAGTTTAGGTTTTTATTTCCTAATAGAGATGCATCTTTTCATGTCCAGAAAAGTCACCATCACAAAATGCCCTGAAGTATATTTTTGCATTCATTCACAATGGTGAAGTGTTGGTCACAAGTACACACAGTGAAGTAAGTTAAAGCGCTTATCAGTTCATTGAACTGCCATATGAACAAATTACAAAAGGAATATGATACTTAATACTTGTTGCCAAGTAACAGTACAACAATTGTACATTGTTTAAGGTAATTCAGAAATGGTGGCATTATTTATGTCTTGTTTCGTATGCTATTGCCAAATGAACCCAAATAATCAAAACCGTCAGTCTCGTTACATAGTTTACCCGCAGTGTGAATGAAGAAAATATACTTTCAGGCACTCCAGGTACCTTTTCTTTCCTTTTTCTTTCTATCACATTTACCATGCTACTGTTGGGTTGGTAGGTGGTGGTTTCATGTATCTGTCAACAAGGATCGCAGTATTTGGTTTCTGATGCAGGTGAAGGAGTGATAGGTATGAAGCATTACAACTCCCATTTTACCCCATTTCTTTGGATTCTGATTTCCTAGTGTTTCAAAATAAACCAACCAACCTGTTGGTCCTAAAGTGGTGGAGAACCCATACACTTGATGCTCAAGTGGTGGAGAACCCAACCTGTTGGTGCTAAAGTGGTGGAGAACCCAACCGCTTGGTGAATATCTGAGTTTTGACACTGAGTAACACAAAGAGTTTGTTTCCATCTGTCTCTACCGACAGTCTGTCCCCGCGGCTCTACAGGAAGTGTTCTCACGATGCCCGATCCCTCTGCCGAACAGAGAACTGGGACTCAAGGTTCCCTCGGGAGGATGACGATGTGCAACCAGATTCGTTTGTTTTTTCTTGTCTTTACCGATATCAAAAGGAAGATAAGGTGCGAAAACACAAGAGTAGACAGCAGGAAAATGAATGGTAGTGGTGTCATGCTGTTATGCTGTCTTTAGGCAAATTTATTATGGCTGATATTCATTTGTCATGACCTTGGTTCTTTCCAAACTTTGGTGAGATTTAGAAATTTGGCTATACAGATACATTTTGTATACCTACAGTGAGTGGCTTTTGAGTTATCAACCAAAGTCATAGAAAGTTATAGTTCCGGAAAATTATTTTTTGTTTCGTTATTTCAAGAAATTAAGAAAATTTGTTCAATGGAAATGATATTCCAATTCACAATGACCATTCAAGAACATTTAGAGTTGGGTAGTAGAATATGTTGCATTTAGGAAAGTTAAAATTTCCTAAGTTTCTTCATATAATATTTCATCCGGCGGGGTTTTCTGTATGTTGTTCTTGCAAAAGTTGTATCGCTTAAATATTGTTTCCCTGCTACCAGAGTGGATTCAAAAACTTGCATTAATATCTATCATTTGAAAAGAAGAACATTGGTCATGACCTGCCAAAGCCCAGAATTGGTTAGCAAGCATTCCTATTTTACTTCTGCTTTGGTTAAAGCTAGTGGTTATTCCTTTGTTGTTATGGTTTTGGTTATTATTTTTTTTCTGTATGAGAATGTCCCTTGGTTGTTGCATTATTGCATTCATTAGAGTATGTACCTTTCATGCCTGTTTCCTGCAAGCGAACTGCCGCCCTTTCGTACCCTTTCATACCTAGTGCATGCAGACAAAGCAGTGCTGTGGCCCAGGGTGGTTTGTCCATTCGCGTCAAAACTATTTGTTGTAGAAAATGTACTTTTGTCATTGAAATTGATATTTTACTGCAGAAACATTACATAACAAGTTCCAAATGAAGTTACCAAGTGGTTATTCAGGAAAATCTGAGGACTCATATTTCAGAGAATAACATTGACAGTATACATGATTGAACTAAATTGAGATGTGTGTACCAGTTTTTCTGATAAGTTATGCTAAAGATTTTGCCAATTTTGATTTTTTGCTTTGGAATAATGCTTATGTTATTTTAAGCGAATAATTTCAAACAAGGAAATCTAAACTTAGCTATATTGATCAATATTTTCCAAGGCTTTATTTATTTTTGCATGGAATTGTTATTTTTACATTTAAATAAAGTTAGTCTTTCTCCGTGTTGGATGGTTAAATAGATTTAAGCCTTAATTTCTCCATACCATGTTGTTTTACTAGGAAAGAGAGCCAAGCTACATAAGTAAAAGGTTAAAATATATTTTCTCAGATATGTCTATGGGGATTTTTATTATGGAGATTTAAAAAAAAATCTCACAGCCCCTGACCACCTTGGGGTTAAGGAAACATTGGATTTTTCTTGGCTCTCTTTGCGTCAGTGTGCCAGATTTATTTTAAATTAACTGCAGGTTTATTCCTAGAAAAAAATATTGCAAGTATAAAAAGCCTGTATGGAAGAATTTTCCATTTGGCCATTTTCATGATATCTGGGTATTTTAAATGTTATCTAATTTCCTATATCACCTATTTCCTAAAATATTGGTGCGAGAATGGCCCTTTTGCATAATAGCAGTGTAGGAATAACATTCCTGATGCGGGAATCCTGCATCCCACATGTCTAGGAATATCCCTGCAGCTATACCCCTTTTTAAAGATGAACCTAGCCATTTGTAATGTTGTCATAACCCAATCAAGTGAATCAGTAAACAATGTTCACCAGTAGTTATTAATGTGATTACAATATTTGTTTTAACACATTCAGAAAAAACAAATATTTGGTATTTGGTGATTGTTTTTTTTATATATTAGAGTTATTTAATCTAAATATAACTGATTGATCTTCAGCTCTCCAGACCATGTGCCTTTGAGGTCAAGCGCATCATGCATCAACGGGCAGTCAGTGTGCAACTTGAGCCACGCATTGAGGGACCTTGCCTCGTTGATCTCGGGAAGTTCTGCTCAGAAAATGTAGAAAAAGGAGAGGTGAGTGTATTTCAATTTCTAAATTTATATAAGCCATATAATATCATCATTGTGACAAGGGGTATCCACCTTACTTAATTGCTAATGTTGGCCTGGTGTCAGTATAATGTGACTGGGTGGGATATAGTGTGGGCCTATGTCACAATATCTGAGTGAAGCAGCACTATTAAAGAGGGCGTTGGGTCGCACTGGTACAAATGGGCACTGCATGTCATAGATTCGGCTGGAGATTCGTTCACTTCCCACAGGGCGTAAAACTAGCTGAAGAGTATTACCTTGTGAAGTCTGGAAAGACCCCTGAACGGTTGACCGGATGTTAAATTAACCCAACAAACAAACAAACAAACTGCAGCACCACCTTGGTCAAAAGGCTTAGATTACTAATTCTGAGACCCTGTGGCCCTGACAGGGTCATCAAAGGCTGGATGTGTAGTGTCCTTTCTATGGGACATTGCACATAAAAGAACCCTTGCCACTCCTCGAAAAGAGTAATGTATTGAGCCCGGTGGCTGGTTTCTCCTAAATCATATAGATACGATCACCCAAAGCTGAAAAAAATTACCTTGTGTAGTCTGGAAAGAACCCTGAAGGGTTTGCTGGACTTTCAACTACCCCAACAAACTAGTTCTGAGAATAGTTGCTCTAGATATGAAGTCGCATTGTCTCATTTACCTGCAGGAAATGGAGTGTCTGTCGAAGAACTACAAGGAGCTGGTCCAGGAGTGTAAGTGGGCGGTGGGTAACTACACGCAGGACGTGGACATGGACCCCACCCTGGACCGCCTCCTCATGAAGGCCTGCACGCCCATGATCAAGTCCTTCTGCAGCGTAAGTACCACAGAATTCAATAAGCCCATCCCTATTATTTCCAGGATTGGGCGAGGGATGGAAAAAATTCACATATAAAGCATCTTTGTCTCATAGAGTTAGGGTTACTGAAATGAGTAAGAATGATATTTTCCTATATCCCCGAGCATTGATAAAACATTATGGTTTCTAAAATTTTACCAATTGATAGATTTGCAGGTTTGCCAGCCAAAGTTTAGGGCAAATTAGGATCGGACATTGTAGGTTGGGCTGACAGGCTTTAACATCGGTTCCTATGGGAAAAAAGTCAATACATAAAGCTGCATTTTACAAATTTAAGAAGCAAGATGTCAGCCAAAATGCTTTGGTTAGTTTTGTATTATGCAACTTGTCTTCATGGGAAAAGCATGGAAGCAATTTCGAAAACATTTCATAGTAAACTTTAACTTTGGTGTAAACTGGGATGGGCTTATTCTGTCTACCATGGACAGGTGATTAACAGTATCTTGAGTACCTGCAGGCTAATTTGGATAATCTTTTAGAACACATTGTGGGGTATCTCAAGAAAATACAAAGATATTTGATGTATTATGTCTATCTGTAATAAATACATTTTCAGACCATTTTATAGAATGTTGAATATATCCAGAAATAAACTGAAAGATTTTTCAATGTTGATTTTTCATTATGCTAAACTACAAAAATGCAAGAATGAAAATGTGTATGCTGATACAGTAAAACATACCTTTCCCCTTCAATGCTTGATAATTACGATCTCCCCTTGACAAGTGTGTGAGTGGGCCTGTGTGAGTGTCATTTGATTATTTTCAGGAACAAGTAAATCGTGATAACGTCGAGCCCGGGGAGGTGATGGAGTGTCTGATTAAACACAAACACAGCGCCGACATGAACCGCAAATGTGCGGTTGGCATCGAGCACCACCAACTGGTGAGTATTATGAAAGCCTTTTATTCTCCGTAATCGTCCAGTGGATCACGTCGATAGTTGGATAAGTCGGAGTCTGCAGTTATTCCAAATGTCTGAAACCAGTGTAATCTCATGTAGTGTATGGTAGCAGTCGCTGGTAACCAGCAAGGTGTGCGAATGAAAAAGGATTTTACTAGTGCCACTCTGGTCGGAGAGTGTAGGTTTTTCCATAGGAATTGCATTGAGAGCGTGTAAAATCTGTTTGGACCAAATAATGATTGGAGATTGATTGGATGACATCATCAGAATGGTTGTAATAACCTCAAACCAGTATCCTCTTCTCCACTGGGGGCGGCCATATTGAAAATATGCTGGTTCCCAGTTCTCTTGCTAGGGGGCTACGGATCCATTATACTGCAGGTACAGCCCAATGCTGGGCCTCTGAGCCCTTGTGTGTACTGACAATGCCTGCTATACCCTGGGTCTTCAACTTCTGTACCCTGAATCTACAGTCTTTACCTACTATATCCTAGGTAATCATTGAAGATTTTTTCATAGAAAGTGTATAGACAGTGTCCAAAATCTTTAGTGACCAAATCGTGATTGGAGCTTCATGAGATGACGTCCGAATCGTTTCTCATCCTTGTTCACCTTTTCATCAAACATCTATTTGTAATTCCACATTATTTGACCTATTGAACAAGGTGGATAAGACGGAGTTTTGTGTTGGTTTTTTAAAACCCACACATGCTTGACCTTGTAGATATACAGTCATGACAGTCGCAGATATACTTTCACCTATCTGTTTCTTTGCATTGAGAAGTGTGCAAGGGGAACTGATGGGAGTTGGGGAGTCCCATCCAGCCAAGGGTATCTCAGACTTTAATGCTATTTAAATCCCCCCTGATATCAATGGTTATCCCATTAATTAGATAAAAGGCTTAGATGTTTCTGGCCCTCATAAAAAGATGGCTAATACCAGATTTTTTTACTGGGTTTTAGACTTGCAGACTGACTCAGTTGCATCAATCTAAATGTAAGAGTAGCTTATACCCTTCAAGAAAATTTTCTCAAATTGATTATCTTTTTCAATAACTTCTTGTGTAAAATAAGATTGTTTGACTTAAAGGGAGTCAAAACCAATAAGACCGAAAGTCAATATAAGACTTACATAGCATAGTCAATTCATAATCATAGTCATAATCATTATTCTCAACATAATATGACATTGGACCTTGCTGTGTTTTTCAGGTGACCCTAACAGACTACAAGTTCTCATTCAAGTTCAAGGATTCCTGCAAAAATGATGTCCTCAAATTCTGCAAAACTTCACGCAAAAAGTAAGTTATGATTATGTATTTAAGATGTTTATTAACCTGAGACAATCTCAAAAACACTCTAATTACTTTGTTTCATAGTTCCTGATGTTTCAAAGGTCTTACCTGTTTAGTATAATTAGTTACTATTGAGAAAAGCTATATTAATCACTTTCAATTGATGAAAGTGCAAAAACATTTATGTATGAGTTAGTGATACTACATCTTTAGGCCCCTACTTTCACTTTCCTGACTAACATAAGAATAACATAAAATTTTCCTTGGACATAACTTTGAGGTTTATGCAGTTCATTGTACCTACACTAGAAAAAGAAATGTAAGAGATAGATTCCCTAAAGTTATCTATAGAACAACTAATTAAGTAAAACACCTGAAGAAAAAGAAATATTTCTTGATATGAAGTTTTTCACAGTGCTTTGTCATTTTTCCTTCAGGTCCGAGGTTGTGAGATGCCTCAGCGAAGTGCACCGAAACGATACATTGTTGGACCACGAGAGCCGACTGTCGCGCCCCTGCCGTAAACAGCTGCGCTTTGAACTGCTGCAGCGGAACAGCGACATTCGTCTCGACCCTGTTCTGGATGAGGCCTGTGGGATGGACCGTAATTTGTACTGTCAGAATGTGTCGCCGGGCAACGCCAACATTATCGAGTGCCTCAAAAAACACCAGCACGATCTTTCTGCAACCTGCAGACAGAAACTTTTTAAACGCGAAGTACGTAAAAAAAAATTGGGTACTGCATTTTCTGGATATCTGTTTTTTTTTCTGGTAATTTGTTCGGCTATTGTTGCCTGAAATTGTTATCACGTATTGAAAATTACAAAAAATGATTGTGAAGAAGTAGGAGATAATTAATCTTGGAAGGTACAGAGGTATTTTACAAACTAAAGCCTGTATTCCACATACTGAAAGTGTGTTGCCGATTTGCATCTGCAATACTTTCGGTAGTGCTCATATATAATTGGGGACATTGCCGGTAGCATTCAAAATCGGGACACTTTCGGGACACTTTTCCCGATTTTAGGACATCCCGATGTAGAATATTACTATGGAGATAACGGCAGCATATACCTTCAGTATGTGGAATACAGCCTTATGTCCCTGAGGGTGAGAGGGCCATCTTTCATTACTTTATCTTAAATTTCTTTTAGAAATTGGAGGCTGTGGACAATGCGGTCGACTACGTCTTGATGACCAACTGTAAATCTATGATTAAGGTACGTTTAAACTTAATTCCAAACCATGACATAATTTCTTCTAGCTGCAAAAATGTGGAGGCCAATTACAATTTTCATACAGAAGCTTGATTTTGTAACTTGATTTTGTAACTTTGATAGAACACATCATCAAAAAAGAGTTATTATATTATCTGTATTTTTTTATTATTTTTATATATTGTGTATTAAAGTTTGGAAGCCAAAGATTAACCCTATCAGTTAACTGGACTGACGCGCTGGAAATTTAAGTATTTAAAATGAAAGTAATAACAAAATTCTGTCAATCAGATCATTTTAATGTATTTTTACCATTGAAAGAACTGCCAGCTTTTATTTTCAACTGTCTGCAGATGTCTATCATATCTATATGCATTTCCATTAATTTTCTTTTGTCATCTTTCTGTTTTTCATCGTCTTTTCTATCTTTTACATCATCAGAAATAGATTTTCCACTTGTCTTTTTTCCATGTCATTTGCCACTGTTTGTTCTGACATTGTGTCTCAACTGAAAAAAAAAGTTTAAATACAGGGTGACCACTGCCTCAGGTAAACATGGATAATTACAAAAAATATTGCCTTTTAAGTCAAATATAAGGAAATCAAAAAATTAAACCTAATACAAGAAGACAGGGACATTCTTTATCATGTTCTGAAAATTATGACAAGCTTGACAGGTAGAAATTAACCCTCTTGAACAGAGTAAACACTGGGATTTTGAAAATGATATTTGAGTGGTCACTCTGAAAGTTCATTTACAGCATACATTGTGTGGAATTGTGTATATATTTGGCAAACAAATTCTGCAAATGATTGCCTCTGATCAAAATTCCTTCAATACAGAAAATGTACCATCTAAAGCTATGTTGAAATGTTTTTCATATCAAGTGACAAAATAAGTCATGGAAAAATATGTTTGACACTTTGTCAGACCTGCTGAAAGAAAACAGTTAAAAAACTGCATACCAGCAATCAGGATTCCCACAGAGACTGAAAAGAATGGAAAATATAAGCGTTCAAGGAAAGTCTTGGAATTTTTGTGTCCAAAAATAGACAGTTTCCTTGTTCTATTTGGATGAATTAATGTCTTCCCTGCAATCGGTGGCCCACTGAGATTAGGGGCCATAACTTTCCTTTTTTTGGACAGAAAAACAAGTTTCCTTGTTCTATCATGATAAAAAAAAAAAAATCCAGAGATAAAGCTTGAAAAATCTGGAAACTCTACTTGGAACATCAAAAGCAGTCTTGAAAAGGTCATGGAAAATTCTATTCATGAGGAGGGAAAGCTCCTGGTTACCATTGATTGCTGCTAAGTTGACTCTCTGACGTTGCAGCTGCACTGTGCTGAAGAGCGTAAAACCACCTTGGAAAAGTGCCTTCGCCATCACGCCCATGATGATGATTTTGACGACAAGTGTAAGAAGGTGCTGAAAGTGAAGCACATCAGACAAAACAAAGGTTGGTTTGTATGCACACAAAAGAAACTAATTTTCCGTAAAAGATTCTGTTTCAGCAGCAAGGTGAAAGAGGAGGACCACACAAATGGGAAAGTGTCCCACTGGTGTATAAGTGAGCCCGGTGCCAGAACTAACAAATGCAGCTCTTTGTCATTTGAGGAGGATATTTTTGAAATATGATTGATGATTCAATATTCAAAAGTCTAGTACAATCTTCAGGATGAGGAAAAAATATAATCCAGTGAAAGTTCTTTGAAATGGAAAATGCTGGAGATTAATCAGAAACCTAACTATGAAAGCCAATAAGTTATTATCTTTTGACAAAAAGCAGTGCATTTGTTAATTTTGGTGTAAACACCTGGCTGAAATAGGGAAAACTTCCTCTCAGAGTTTTACGGACTACTTTACTATACATTTACATGTGAGTACTTCCCGTTCTGTTACAGCGGTTCTGTGAGGATAGTCGAGTGACTGAGGCTCTTAGTTGCCTCATGCAACACAAAAACAACGTTGACTTTGACACTAAGTGTCGGGCGACCATATCTCAGCGACAAGTTTCCCATAACAGAGGTAACATACGTGGCATGTCAGTCTTGTAGTGTCTCCCTCCGAGTGTTTTGTAGTCCCAACAAACTGTGTTGACTTACATTTCTCATCTTGTTGACTTAATTCACATTTAAACTCTTTTGTTACTCAATAAGATTTTTATTTGTCAAAATATCATAAATTTCCTAAGAAATAGAATTATTTTTCATGATATTCTCCTTATCTCATAAGGCCTGAAAATTAGGTTTTTACTTATAATGATATTTCTACCTAAGAACTTTGAGTTTTCATTCATTCTGCTGAAATTAGGAGCTTTTAATCTTAAGATATATTGTTAAATAAGCAAATATTTGATAACTAGTAATGGAAGTCCAATCACCTTATTGCAAATATATCTTGCATTGACCAGTGCTAACATAGTCAAAATCTCAGATCTAAGTCAACTGAGGTTCAGAGTATTTTCCACAAAAGGAAATTCAGATTTCTACCTCAGTGGTAATGTACAGTTGTTTGCTTTTGAATTATTGTTTAACAAATCTAAATTTAGATACTAATGGTTTTTTGGGTTACCATGTTTTCGAGTTGTACACTATATTTGTGAGAAGGAGAGTATCACAGCAGATAGCCACCCACATCATAACATAAAAAACAATTTAATTTTGTAAAATAAATTTGGATTTTGAAACTTAGCTTGTAAGCATCAAACAAGTATTATGCCCTACGTTGATAATTTGAATGGCCTATCATTATATATTTGAGAAATGTGAAGCAACACAGACTTTTTTACAAAAGTTTTCAAGTTATATCATCACACCAGCCTACCTCATCACAAAGACGGCATCACACATCACTGGGGGTTTCAGCTTTTCCTATTGAACAGACATCGCCTAACTATCGCTTCCCACAAACTTCAAGGTTTTGGCTCCATTCTCACCATGTCCCTATATGGCTTCTTAATACACATTTGAAAAGATTCTGTCACCTCAATAACTCAAACACTAAGTAATTCAAATTGTATTGGAATATCTGGTTTTGAAAAAGAAATTCCCTCCAAACTGACATATTACTTTATCTTAAATTGAAAAGTAAAATATAACAGAAACCCAATATTTTGCATGAGCGATTAAAGGGGTTATGGAAGAGGCACACTATCGCCACTGAGGGAGAAATGGGAGGTGTTCACAAACAAAGATAATACTTAAACAGGAATCTAGTTAAAGTGGAGTGGTGAAGGTTTCAATGGATTCATTTCATTGGTTGCCTTTTGTTTCTAAATTTTCATCTGTTTCTCATCTTATGAGGTCCTGTGAGCCTGTTATGGATTTTCTGCCTTCTAGGAACAGTTGAATTTTTTATAAAATTTCAAGTTCTCATAGACTTCTTCAGTTAAATAGGTCAAATACTAACTCAAAAAAAAGTTGTCCATTTCCAAGTTGCTCTTCGAAAGAAACATGGCATCAATTTCGCTCCTTACAGTCAAGTGCAATATTAATCTGCCTGTCATAGTTCTTAACATAGATTGGTGCATACCAGTGAAATACCAAACCACAGTATTGATGCGTGTCGGGAGTTACTAGGAATCCCAAGTTGCTGATGTTAGCATTGTTGGTGCAACAATACAGCATGGAATAATAAGCCTGCCCAAAAGTATAGTGACTAACATTAGTATTGTAGATGAATAAATTTACTTCAATATCCTTTCAGTGGACCTTATTCATGAAAGGGAGCCTAAGCTCTGCAACCAAATTCCCTGACAGACGTATTAGCATCTGGT
Source organism: Lepidonotus clava (assembly GCA_936440205.1). Lineage (NCBI taxonomy): Eukaryota > Metazoa > Annelida > Polychaeta > Phyllodocida > Polynoidae > Lepidonotus > Lepidonotus clava. The sequence goes on along the minus strand of OW387140.1, from coordinate 52,056,944 downwards.
TGGCCCGGTGTCAGTATAATGTGATTGGGTGGGGTATCGTGTGGGCCTATGACATGATTTATCAGTGTGGCAGCACTATAAAGAGGGCATTGGGTCCCACTGCTATAAATACACCTCATCTCATAGATTCTTTCACCGGTCATGTGGCATTAAACTAGCTGAAAAGCATAACATTGTGCAGTCTGGTAAAAGAACCCTGAAGGGTTGGCCGGACATTGAACTAACCCAACAAACAAATAAGTATAAGCATCTGACTTTTCTACCCCCAGTAGTGTGGACATACTACTATTTCAAAGGCCTGTCCTTCTCATACTGTGTCTATGCAGTATCGCAAGTAAAAGAACCCTTGCCTTGGTAAAAGTAGGCAGGGCGTCTACCTTCTCATAGATCTGATCACCATCACCCCCCTTGATATGACCCAGGCAGTTATTTATGGCATAAAGCAACCAATAACCAACCAACTTAATAGCATCAGTGTCTTTTGGTTGAAGTGCAATCACCTGCAATGCTGTGGAAGCAGAATGTCTTATATAAGAACACTTTGTAACCTGCCACTTTCTTTCCAATATCCCTAATGCTCATGAAAACAAGAACTCACATTCTACACCAAAGGGATTCATTAAATCTTTATGATTTCTAGATAGATTGCCCATAAATCAAATTCATTTATAGAGATATACTTTGAAATTGTAAGCTGAGAGTTTTAAGTTAGGTCTTGGTATTTTGATGTTTGTTCCCATTGACTAGATCTGATATAATTTTGTGTTTATTGATTTTCTTGAATGTGCATTTTGTTTTCGGTTGAATGAAATTGTACAAATGAAGTGTGTACAGTACCATGTAAATATGGTATATTGACATAAGCTGTGAAAATATGTAAATACTGATGTCTTCTGATATAAAGGTAAGTTATTGATGTAATCCTCAAACCGGTCATCTGAAATGGATGGAAGGGAGTGAACTCTGTAACAGGGATATTCCTAGGCATGCGGATGGACCATTCTCGCATCAGGAATTATGTTCCTGCACGGCGCTAACATTGAAGAGGCCATTCCCACATTAGTATTTTTCATAAAAATCAAATAATGTTCCACACATTTTGAGAAAATTGCCCCTTACAAATTTGCTCCAAGGGGCTTTTGATTCTCCAAATATTTTTCTAGGAATATCCCTGCTGTAAAACTGATTCATCCCTGGTTTAATCAGTCTGATAGAGCTAGAGTGAAGTCCACTTCTGCTTCTCAACATTAGGGATTAAAAGGTTTAAAGCAGCTGACTGTTACAGCAATGTTTGTAATGAACATTTTAGACTGGCAGCCAACCAGGCTGGCGGGAAGTAAAATATTAGTCATTGTTAGTGTACAAATCTTGTCAGCCATCCAGGCTGATTCTGAAACTGAGAATGATCAGAGAAATTGTCCTTATAAGTTTGAATTTAAAGCTAAATTTTCAAGAAAGTGTAACAGTTACTTCTTCCTGTATGTTTAACTTTTTTCATATTGTAGCTCTTCAAGCTCAGATAAAGTGATAACAGACATTTCTGCCCATTTGCAATGAAAACTTTGAGAGGGAAATTGCTATTTGAATTATGAGATAATGAATATCATTATGATTTTGAATTTACTCCATGACACTTGCAAAAAACCCACATTGGCTACACTTCACTAACGCTAGCATTCATTCTATATCCCTTTTTCATTGTTTGAAAGTGTTTGGAGGAAGGCACTTATGGGATGGTTCACCACAGACTTATAAAAAAGAAGCCTAACTCATTGTTCTCACCCAGCTAAGTCAAGTGCTTTTCATGTTAGGTGGAGGCTGTAGAGGCTCTTGTGGTGTACTTTCAGATTATCGTCTAAACCCCGGGTTGGCCTCTGCCTGCAAGATGGACATCCCCAAGTTCTGCAGGTCTGAACTGGACCACGGAGACCCAGAGCACATGCTCGAGGGAAAGATCATCAACTGCCTCAAGATCAAGTTTGTTGCCAGGGTAAGCCTATGTTGGACATTCTTTTACTCATATTTCCAAACCTTGAGGGCAGAGCAAGAAGAACAAGTAATTTGACTAGCATCTCATCATATATATTTAGAGATTTATGATTTTTCTGCAGGAGAACACATTCAAAGTACAGAAGATCATAATCATGAATCTACCAATGTATGTGATTCATATTGGATCCCTTCAACCTGTGTGATGGAAAAGTCATGGACTTTTTCAGATCTAAGTCTCACTTCTCTGTGTTGCGTACCACAAGCTTCACAATCAAGTGTTAACAATTTTTGGCCCATGTTGTTCAGTAATCAGCTGCAAGTTTTCACAAAATCATTTTGTAGGTTTTTGAATGTGTTGTTTTGGCCAATTACAATTCATGATTCTCATAGAAAAGATATATGAAATTTTCTCTGTAATACCTCATGAAAAAATAACAATTTAAAACTTCTTGATATTATACATTTGTATTCAGCGCCTGTCAAGAGACTGCGAGGACCACATCCGGGTGATTATCAAGGAGGCTGCTCTCAACTATAAGCAGGACCCAGTGCTCGCTGCCAACTGCAGGACCGAGGTAAGATAGCCTCGATTTGTAATAAACTCGGTCCCAACTAAGGGAACACAGCCTTGCTGTTTTATCAGCAAATGATTGAAATTAATTATTGAGGTTTGTGTTGGGTTGCAGATGTAAACCTTTATTGTTTTGAGTTGGCCAAATAGCCCTAATATGAGTCATGTCTGATATTTGGGTATTTAGACAGCCCAAAGACAAACTTAAGCGCCAGTGTTTGCGCAAACACCATTTTTGCCAGACATGGCCGACATTCTGATTACAAGAATGTCACATTGGCCTAAAACGTCGAATTTATTTCCAGCAAAAATATTAATATTTTGGTGAATTATGTTTAAAATGTCTGGCAGTGTATACAGGATGTCTGACATGATGTCCAATTCTTCAAAAAGTTTTTCACAAACACTGTAGCACCAGATGTCCTGTCCAGGAAATAAATTTGCTGCTATATGAATCCTAAAAGACTTCCTCTTTACTATCTATTATAACATATGCTGGTGTAAGCTTAGCAACATCTGATTGGCAATATGTCTTCAACTTTTAGAATGTTATCTAAAGATGGTGTTGATCATGTCATATAGTTGTCCCTTGGGTTTGGAAGTTACAATGAAACAAATCACAACACTGTCACAGTGACAGATGACACTGTCCTTTTAACGGAATCTTTCTGTCCGTGCCCACAGATCCAGCAGTTCTGTCTGCAGTCAGTCGCTACCCCAGACGATGACGGTAATGGTGGAGTCGAGGAGTGCCTTAAGCGGAAGTTCTCTGAAAAGAAAATTACAAACCAGCTTTGCAGAACCGTGAGTTAATTAACTTTATTTTACATGTTGGTTGTTATCATATTTCTTTAATAGCATGTGGGGTGGTCAAGTGGTGTCAGGTGCTGGGATAGAACCTGTACTCAGCAAATAATGACATCATTCTCATAGGATTTCCCCCATTATCAATTTCTACCCAATTCACACTATGCACATTTTCACATTTTTTCTGATCTTGGGTTTCGCTAAGGTTTCCAGTGAATTAACAGCTATGGGTTACTGAATATTTTTTCAGTATTTCTTTAAAAGTTATTGAAAGAACTTTGTATTATAAAGTAGCATTAGAGTGTCATGTAGCTGTAATGGATCAGAAATTCATCGAGTGTAAATCTGGCTATGGGTTCTGTCCCCAGCACTGAAACGTACATGACCCTGTTATAGGCCTCATACATTTCACTCAAATCAGTGTCAGCCCAGTGTACACTGCATTCAACTCAGGGCCAGCTCACTTATTACAGGGGAGTATACACAAACCAATCCACTTGAGGTATACAAAGTACAAGCCATAACCCCTTTTTATGAAAATGAATATGTACTGCAAGCAGTTTGGCAGATGATATCATCATCCTTTGTGTGTGACCTGGATATGGGATGTGGCAAGTGTCATTTGACTTGCTCATGAGAATGTTTATCAATGGCTTTCTTTCTGATGCGTGAAGTTTGTATTTTCAGGAGGTCATCAGGATTTTGCAGGAGACACATGCTGATGTCCATGTCGATCCACTCCTTCATAGGGCATGTACTCTCGACATAAAACATTACTGCTTCGATGTACAGCCAGGCCAAGGCCGACGTAAGAATTCTTACCCTCTCTTTTTTACTTATTATTTCATTATTGTTTTTTGGACAAGTATATCTGTATGGTATAGGAAGAATCATAATTCAATTAGCTCAACCATGATGTTTCTTCTATAGTATTTTAATGGATAGTAGGTAAATGTTAATGGTCCATAGGAGGAAAGCAATAATAATAGCAGCAAACCTCCTAAAAGGTTTAACAGGCTTATATTTCAAAACTGAACCTGCAAATTTTGATAGATTATATATTTTGAATCAAAGTATATCAAAAAAAGAGCAAATATTTAGTTATCTTTATGAGACTCATAGTAATCATATGAGACTTATAGTAATTTTGTTCATCACCTCTTCCTACCCAGAAATGTCCTGTTTACTACACGCGCTTGAGGATAAAACAGTGCGGTTACGACTTGAATGCCGGAAGATGTTACGTGACAGAGTAACAATGTGGGAATATGCTGCAAAGGTAAAGATACCAACATACTTTATACCTTGGACCATTAGTGATTCTACTATGTCATTTCACTGATCGAGAAAAACCTTATATTTCTAGTTTAAAATATTACTTAGTGTGAAAAATGTAGATGCATCCAAGACTAAAGTTCACAATGCAGAGCGCGGGGGCTTGTTGCCCTGTGTTGGCTGCATTGAAGACCAGGTTAATGCAGCAGTAATATAATGTAGGTTTATTTGGTACTACAGCATGTAGACAACCAAGCAGCATGCGTGGTAGCAGGTCTTCCCTTTAGAGCTCTCTCCCTGAATGTGAAAATACTGGGCCGTTTAACCCCTGGGCAGTGGTACCTGCCCAAACACACCCCTCCTGTTGCAAAGGAGAGGGCTATATCTGGGCAGCCCAGGCACACCCAGCCCATTCATTGCTTCATTAGTAGGCCCATTAATAGGCTCAGGTGTAAACCCCTTTATGGTTTAAATCAAAATGTTAAACTGCAAAACCTCTGTCCTCCGTATTGTTAACTTACTAGGAAATAGCTGTATATGAATTTGGATTATTCTAGCACTCGTGTTTTCAAACCTTGAAGCCTAAATAATAAACCGCTGAACATTTTACTCTTCTTCCTCCTCCAGGTTGCTCCACCTGAGAGCTTCTCAGAGCTGGCCATGCAGATACACCAATCCAAAGCACGCAACTATTTCTTCATCATGATTATGGCTGTCCTGGGCGTCATATTCTTTGGAGGACTTTTCTGCGGTCGGGTCACAAAACGAGTAAGAGCCGAGATCAAGAACAAATGATGGACTCGTATCATTGTCGCTTAGGAATCTTGTCACACCAGAAAAGGATTGAAAGCGCAACTGTAGATATAAATATGTATTATTTGTGGACCCCAAGGCCACAAATCTAGCCATTGCTAAGACCGTTAGTTATGACGCGTTGTTGCCATCTTTTCTTACCTACATTCACTACGAAAAAAGCCTCAAAGATGCCATTTGGTCAACAGTTTCGGAGGTAAAGTTTATTGCCCTACAGCCTAAAAAATAATATCAGCATATCACAAAACATCTCAACCTTTCCCGTTTAGCATATTGGAACGATATATTCAGTATTAATACGTTTTCGAGGCCTTTTTCTGAGTCCGATTTCACAGAAAAGCGCCTGCCAGCCTCTCAGGTCGGCGGGAAGAGGAGGACCGCCCCCGTCTCGGCCCGTCGACCAATCAGCGTTCTTCATTCGATCACGTGACTTTCGGCCTTGAACTTGTGAATAATTAATTAGGCGTCGACCAATCAGCGCCCTCCTCTTGATCACGTGACATCTCATTTACATATAGCCGTCGGGGCCGTCGACCAATCAGAGTGCTCCTTTCGTACCACGTGATATCCGCGTGTTTTGAGCAGGATGAAGAAGAACCCGGCCGCCATGCTGTCCCCGACCTATGCACTCGTATTTAGACACGAAATCGGCTTCCCCCCACGAAAACATTGTACCCAGACATTCGTGTGGACCTCTATATCAGCATGGCATGGAGTATTTTTCATCAAATATGGATTTAAGTTCGTGATCAAAGAAATGGCGCCATTCGGATTTGGGGAGGCGAAGAGATGACAGTGACAGTCTTCTCCCCGGGCCCGCCGGGTCGATGCGGAGGAGTCATGTTGACCCCGACCTATGCATCCGTATTTAGACACGAAATCGGCCTCTCCCCACGAAAACCTTGTACCCAGAGATTCGTGTGGACCTCTATATTAGCATTGCATGGAGTATTTTTCATCAAATATGGATTTAACCTCGTGATCAAAGAAATGGCGCGGGTCGGACTCGCGGAGGCGAAGAGATGACAGTGAGTCTTCTCCTCCCCGGGCCCGCCGGGTCGATGCGGAGGAGTCCTCCTCCCCACGCCTGAATTTCTGGATTTAATCAAGTATGTCACTATAGTGTCATTTTCTCAGACCTACCATCAAAATATTAAATCGGATTTCTAATATGTCTAGGCCTAAGTCACTGTCAGTGTCTGAATAATTCCCATTTAATGTTAAAACATAGGCGTCACACTGTCATACTGTCAATACGTTTCTATTGAAACCTGGGTCCACAATGGCAAGCATATATGAAATATATGATGGCAGGCTTCTTGTATTTTGGGGAAATGATGAAGAGTTATAAGCGGTTCCTTATTATTGGAAAACTTAATGTTTTACTATCTGTCAGGAGTTCATGTATTGGGGCTAGGGATAACACTCTATTGTAGATACACATGCATCTGAGATAGAATAACTCTTAAAACATCAATTAATACATGTCATACATTATCACAAAAGTATACTTAGGCAAAAAAGAGGGGTTGCAAAATGTTGTTTGTTATCTTTTTTTCAACTGTTTTTAATGACTTTTGCCTAAGAAGATAACTGTTGCAACACTCTTTCATCTCATGGGGTGCACCAAATGTAACATTCCTAGTCACACAGTTACAGCCTTTGTTTTACTTCTGCATTGAATTGAGCTGCTTTTGTGCTTCTTCATTTCTGCATGTACCTTTTCATTGTACTTTTTTTTGTTTCTTTTTCTGGCAAAGTCCAGTTTATGTTTAAACATTGACCTCTTCAGCAAAGAGATAATATTTAGCGCGTAATGTTTGTATTCCACTATCTGATTTTACTCCTGAATTCAAGAATCACAGATGAACAAAAGGCTAATTAATTATTGACCTGCTATGTATCATAAGAAGGATTTAAAATTGTTTTTCATATGATATTTAGTATGCATGGGTTTCTGTCACAGTGTTAATTAAAATTTAGAAGTTATCAAAATTACTTAGTGGAATACAGCCTTTGCTTAGCTAAAGGTAATTGTAGTGCCATGTTCAGTTGTCTATGTAGGGGCTGTACAGATAAAATGCCTTTTTGTGCCCAAACCATCAATTCATGTACAGAGAGTAACTAGTAATCTGTCCTATAAGAGCCAGGGCAGCCTTCATGAGGTCATTCTCTTTTAGATTTTGCTCAAAAGCTCTCATGAGCCATGTATAAGCATTCATTTGTTTATTCCAATTTGTTTATTCATATTCTACATACTGATATTAAACCTTTTGACGAGTAAAAGTTACTGAAATATGATATTTCAGTCTGTCAGATCTGCTCACCAACGTTCTCATAAAGTGTAGATTGGTCTGAAATTCATAGGAGAGATGTTTTCTTGAAGCACTGTAAAATGGTTCTATATTTAAACCCATTTGATCATGTAAACCAGCTTCTTTACATGCATATTGAAATTGTGTTTGGATATTGCAAAGAGTTTGTGAATATCAGGGCTATAGCCCCTCATCAGGCTTCCCTGGCCCCTAAGGGTGATCTAGATGAATATCCAATGGGAGGGATAATTAGAAAGTGTACATTTTATTTGTGATCCATGGCATCTTTGTGATGCACCAACATGTACATAATGCTTCCTGACAATGAACCTTTCATGTTTTGTCATCAACAGTTATTATGGTATCGCATATCTCTGTGCATAAAATATATCCTGTGGAGGGAAAGTGTGGAGTGTGAATGCATTGCTATGGGAATACTAATCGCTTATATAAATCCCAGCGGCTTTTGTACCTGAACATCATAAATTACGTATTATGAGGATTTTTTCTCAATAAAAGGTATACACTTTGCAAAAGGGTATACACTTTGTACAGACATACAGAAAACATGATAAGCAGTTTGGTTTTGGGCATTATTATTCCTAAAGTCTGGACTCACTACAAAATAACTTGAGTGTATGACTTGTAAGAAAACATTGGAGTTAGAGAAGGTGAATCATTGCTTTGGAGAACTGTGGTAATATTATATCATGCCATTTGCATGTGAAATCCCTGTAGTACAGCTTGTTTAAACTCATTGTGCATGTGTTGTAAGGTGACCAATCAGTTGTATATGAAAAGTATCCCGAAACATTATTCTCATTAACTCTTTGCACCCTCCACAATGAGGGAAATAACTTGTTGAAGGATGAATGAGCTTTCCAGCCTCATCAATTTCTCCGCTTTGGATTTCTTTGCGCCCTGCTTTGTATCATCAACCCACTAATCCCAGCTGCGTCCATTCTCCACGTGGTGTCAATCGCATTGGAACACCAAGAGTTAACCATTTTGTAAGTTGCATAGATATAGAAAATTATTTTTCAAGGTGTACTTTAAGGGAGTATGAAAAGTGAATGTGTAGCAGCAGGCTAAGGAACTGGTAACCATGTCCAAATGTCTCATGATGCATGAATTATTTCTTGTAGGCCATACTCTGCTTATAATATGAAATAGCAATAGTTGATTCTTTTACAGGGATTTGTAGTGAATACCCTTCCAGATGAAATGGCACCCCTTCTCAAACGCTGAGTCTCCCTCGATCCTGCTTCCTTCCTGACATGCCATTCATGATGTGAAGGCAAAGAAGAGATGTGGTCGCAAGCTCCAGAATTCATACCTTGATATTGGCCATGAATCTAAGAGTAAAGATACTTTTTCTAAGACGACTGTCAAAAAAATGTCAATATTAAATCTTTTCCTTCACAGCCAATTTGATTATAAATACACAATTAAGTACCAAGCTGAATATTAGCAGGGATATAAACCTCTGTTACCAAAATTCTTATATATTCAGGGAAGGGCATTTTTCTTTTCATTTGACCAACTTAAGGAAACCTTCCTTTGTCTAACCTGAATACTTATTTGTCTCTTCCTTTGAGATCCACCATAATCCTGTACTTTCTATTTTGAATTAGGAGTCAACTGTAAATGAATGAACTTTTCCAGAAAAATATCTATGATTATGTTTAAGGCATGAAGGGAAAACCTACATTATTGTGATATCCCATGTGCATTCATGATTGGAATGTGATAATGACAAATAATTGTTGTGTGCACCCAGGCCAAGTGAACAATACCCTATCTAGAAAAGACAGCTATTCAAAAGTTTTTGTGAATGGTACTTTCAGTTGATCATACCCTGGACTTCTAGATATTGAACAAGCTTGTCCCTAGGCCATTGCATGGTTTGTGGAATGAATATCAAGGCCTCCTCCATAAGTTATTGTGTAATGGTCCAAAATATTATTTTTGTGGCTCTTTTCTTCTCTCTCTAGTTATTGAGTTGATAATCAAGTTATATTTTACCAGTGTCTGTTTAATGTTTAACATTGACTTGACAGTAGTTTGGTTCTGCTTGGAAAGCTTTCAGATTTTGTCAGAATTCTGGTTCTCATTGATTGTGTGAAAAAAAAATCAAAATTGCTGCAAAGCTGTGGCCAAATATCTACCAAACATTTGGTGACTAAGTGATGGTGGCCAAATGACACCATGAAAAATATAAGTCAAATGGACTTAAACCATCTCACTGACCGGTTAGATATTTTTCTAGAAATCTGGAAGAACATTTGGGAATCAGATACAGAGTGATAGGTGATTTGCTCTTTTGGAATTTGTTACAGACCCAACTAATATCCCAGTCTGCTACAGACTTTACTAAACATCCCATTCCTTGTACAGCCTTTCTGTCTGTAGCAAAGCACTGTATCATATACAGGCTGCTGCATTTCATGATACAGCCATATTTATAAGTGCATGGTCATGATGATAAGTTATATCTACACAGATGTCCTTCTACAGTTATTCAAGAAGTTAGGCATTACACCTTTGTTACCCGGAAAATAATTTTCACAGATAGCGCGTGCATAACAGGCTGGTTTATTAACAAAGAAAAAGACATCTTTTGTTATGCTTACATTTGGCAGGATTAGCTATTAAAAACTTAACCTCCTGAGTTCTTGCGAAGCATGGAACTCGCATTGTACAAAGCGTCCCTTTCATACTTTCCCACCCTGTTCCCTGCGAGTTCACCAATATGCTATGTGTGTGTATGTATATTAACAGTCTTTGCGGCTGATGGTGAGGTGGTAGAGGTTACTGAAGTCAAGTTGAGATTATGGGGATTGTAGATGTAGTTGATACAAAACCACCGATAAAGTTAAGAAATAATCTCATCACCAATTCACCTTTGTCTTACAAGTTAAGCTGTTTAAGCAGCAAATCACACCTACTTAAAGATATGTAATTCCACAGTACAAAACTACCGTAAATTACAAAACAAACGAGTAAATTGGTTGTTATCCACAGCCAGATGTTTGTCATATTGTCGTTGAGCGGCTGCAGTTCCATTGATATTGTCAATGTTGTTAACGTTTTGAAAATCACGGTAGATTTTGAGGGCTTCTAAATGCTGTGGAGACAAAAAAAGTGTGCTTTGAGTAATAAACTGTTTATTAGGACCTGTGGATTAAATGACTGTTGCAAGGTGTATAGATCCTTCTGGCCAATTACATCCTCTTGATTTTGTAGGACGTGTCAGTCTGAGTTTACCACACAGTCATGAAGAGAAAGGAAAATTTGGAAGCTCATTGAACAACATCTAGAACTTAAAAATCACAATTCTTGTTTGAGTCACTGTTTTATGAAGTGTTGTTGACAGCAGTACATATTATACCTAATTGAGAATAATTATATCAAAAGATAGGAGTTAGGCTTTGAAAACTGTTTAACTCACAAGGGGTATTTCAGCAACTGACATGATCCTGTAAGTTTGAGTTATGTATTCTATTCTTAAAAGAGCCAGTTGTAACAAAGAATGTTGTCTCTCTTACAACCACTTCCCAATGAGACACAAGAAGAGGTATGATTTATAATACAAATTGTTGTGGAACTAACCATAACTTTGTGATCATCTAGTGCTCTTGCTTATCAATGTGGTCATGAAGTTCTGTGTGAATCTTGAGTGAGTGGAACTCAAAGCCTGTGTGTCCAAAATACCCTATACATGTCTTGAGGGAGTGGGTTTGTAATAAATATATATCATAATTTTGAATTGAACAAATGGAACACAATCACTGATTCTTAATAAAACAGATAATTCTATGTAGCAGTTTAGTTTTTGTTTTCATTTATTGTATTGCACACCTTAATTTCAAAGAAGAAATCGATCTGTTGTATAATGGAATAAGAGTCATATAACTGATTCCTCTTGGAAAAAGAAGAAAATGACCAAAAAGAATTGACCCGATTTTCATTGTTGTCATCAAAATCTACCATGCCTCCTCTCCCCCCTGCCCCGTGGGGGTCCGGGTAAGAATAGGCCCTCAGTAGCCCCTGCTGATCATAGGGGGGACCCTGCACTGACCAAGTGGTTCATTGGGTTCAATTCCCGGTCAGTGCTTGGTTCACTAAGGGATGAGGTGCAGCAAAAATGATTGCTAGGTTTTGATCCCCTGCTGCTTGCCCGCCCTGTCATCTTCATCTCATAGATTCGATCACCAAAGATAGAATCGTCCCAACTGGTTTTCGCCGTGAAAATGACCCTGGCTGTCGGTACGGCGTAAAACACCCAACACTCACTCACTCACTCCTCTCCCCCCTATTATAGAATATTTTCCTGCTTGGAGTTGGACGAATCTGAAAAATGACCTAAAATATTTTTAAACCACAGAATTCCACGGAAGTGGATGCCTGATGTATCGATTGGAAATGAAACTTTAAAAAAATGAAAAGAAAAAGAAATTGTCAAATGAAAAGTTCAAAATACCATGAATAGGCTAGAAGCCATACCTCTTTGTTTCAACTTTCAATAATTTCACAATTTCTTAGAGAAACAATTCTATTATTTTCGGTAGGTTGCGATTGGGGTTCATTCAAGGAAAAATAAATTCAGACTTTCCAAAACCTCTTTGTTTTTTTCCAGGAACCTGTGCAGAGATACCATTTATCCTTTGATAGGATTTCCTACTTTTTTGCATTTTTGCATTCGCCTAGCAGAGGTATCCCGTAATCCTTTGCGCGAGTAGGTGTTCTGGTTCCGGAACTAAAACTTTAAACCTCTCAAAAAAATATTTCTAATTGCAGGAAAAATATAATATGTGAAGATTAGAACCTCTTCTATTGATATGCCAAATATGAAATTTCTGAGATAATTATTTCTTAATTTATTGCATTTTGACAGAAATCATGGGTCTGGTTTCTCCATACTGTTTTCTTCTTTAATCTAATGTAAAAGGATTGCTTCGTTCAGCAAGAAAGAATCATATCTTACTTACCAAAATTATTGAAACTGAAAATAGCCTTGATCTATTTTGTGATTAAGAAATGATTAGACTTAAATTTGACACAATCACTTTGTAATTGCTCCTTGAAAATGACTTGAATAAGAGAGAAAAATCACCGGAACCTACCCATCTCGGCAAATCTAGCGGACGAGACATGGCACCTCTGTTAGGCGAATTACACAAGCAATATTTCCATTTAAATCTTAAGGGATCATAATGGACCTTGTTAGGTTGGTAACTTTGGGTTAACGCAATGTCAACGTCTATAGTCTTATCATGGCGAGAACAAGGTTTTGACAATTCTGTTGCGATGATCGAAAATATGAAACAAACAAATCTATGAGAAGATAGAGACCATACCCCTACACATTTACCGAGGCAGGTGTTCTTTAATCTGCAGGGTCCTACAGACATGGCCATACACACAACAGCCTGTGGTCCCTACGGGCCTCTGTTAACCCTGTCATTGGCACAGGGGGAACCCAAAGTAGTGCCCCAGCCGGAATCGAACCCTGACTGCCTGCAAGCGTGATGACCTGCTAACCTCTACCCCATCCTGGACCCGAATACCTCCAGGACAATTATGGATAACGCACCCCATACACATACTTTTTCCTTATTCAAGAGGAAGAGGAAGGTATAGCCTCTTCCTCTTTAAAAGCAAACATTCTCCGTTATATCTCACATGAGGCTTATAAGGTGAGATTTTCTTCTTGACACATAGGTTTAGTATTGATGTATACCCCCAGGGGGTGCATGTATGTCCTCTTTTACCTAAAGCAAAATCCCTCACCAAATGAGCCAAACATAGTATAACAGGGAGTAAATGGTATGCTTCAAGAAGATGAGGGAAACCTTTCTCTTCTCCCTAAAGAGAAAGAATCCAAGTGTATGGGGTGCAAATGGGAGGTAAAGGGTGATGAGCACTTACAAGGTTCCCACGCAGGTTTTAAATTGATATTCTCAAAAGACAGAGGGAGAACAGACCAAGGTTTGGTAAGTTTTTCAGTATAAATAAAACTGTTAAAAAAAAATTAAGGCCTTAAAAAGGTAATACAGGGTACCAACCTAAGTTCCATTTTCAAATTCCATGTTTTCCCTGAGATTATCCTGTCCCGTGCAGTTTTTCCCGGTGTCCTATCCAGCAAGTTGTTAAAAATTTAAAACCTCTGCGTTCAGAAAAATTTGGACAACCCAACAAAAGTTGTATCCCTGATATCTTAAGAATCAGGTATTTCAGAACCTGGCCAAATGAAATTCCCTGTTTTCCCTGTGTTTTGGCAAAATTTGCAAATTCCCTGCATTTTCCCTGTCAGGGACTTTTTTTGGCCATTTTCTGTTTTCCCTGTGTGGTTGGTACCCTGGTAATGAATTTCAGTTTTGCTGCTGAGGGCTTAAAAAAAGTCTCAAATTGAATTTTTGAGAAGTTAAAAAGAAGCAACAATGAAAATTCCTAATCCCACTTTTAAATGAGTACAGGTAATTGAAATATAAATCACATGATACATTCTGAAATTTCTCTTCGAATATGGTTGTGAACTATTGTTAGTGTTGTTTTAAGACTGCGTGATGTGTATAATTAATTTATCCATGAGTCGTTCATTCAAGTTATTGAGCCAATCAGACTGCGCTCAGAGTTAATTCATCCATCCCCCAATAGTTCAAAAGAAATGGACGATGAGGGAGCTCTTAAAATGAAAGGGTTTTATTCAAGTAAACATCTCATCCCGAGTCAAAGCCACAGTGAATAAGTCTCCATCAGTCCACCTTCCCATCTCCTACTCAGCGATCAACCACATTTAGAATACAAGTTGTTCCAGCACATCCTAGACCACCCTAGCGCTTAGCTCTATCACAATCCTTTGTCCGAGGTAGTTGGTATCGGTAAACTCCAGTATACTCCGCAGGAGCTGGTAGGTATAGCTCTGAGCAGCTCAGCTAACGCCGCTTACTTTCTAATAGTTACTAACTCCAGGCTAAACTAACTCGCTCCCTACTTTGCAACACCTTTTATACTGGTTAACAGGTGGCGCTAGGAGCGCAAAATACCTCTTCTTAGAAGTAGACTTGCTAGGCCTGATCCTAACTAGATTATACAATATGATAATATATTAAAAGTACTAAGCTATTAGTACATTCGACGGCGGTCAGATGTTTGAGATTGAGGAGGTGGACGACATAGCTCAAACCTAATAAGGATTATTCAGCCAGATGTGATTGTGTTCCCAATTTGGATTATTGGACATTTTTTTTTTTTTTTAAATGAAAAGCAAATTGATGCTAGGTGGCTTTGACTCTCGTGGTACATATAGCACAGTGTCAATACATTTGTAGATTCCATTTCTGGTCATTCGGAGATGTAACCAAAAGGTACAACTTCATGAACGGAGTTGTTCAATACATAAGTACATTTTGTTATCAGCCCCGTGCCGAGGCTCAAGGTCAGCGGAAACCGTTCATAAAGTAACAAGGTAAGTTCATTGTGTTGTTAGCCCCGTGCTGAGGCTTAAGGTCAGCGGAACCTGTTCATAAAGTAACAAGGTAAGTCCAGAGGATCGTGAAATGATCCTTAAGGTGAAGGAGATTGTCATGCAAACTGTGACAAAGAAAGTCTAGAGGATTGTGAAATGATCCTTAAAGTGACGGAATTTGTCATGCAAAGCTTGACAAAGAAAGTCTAGAGGATTGTGAAATGATCCTTAAAGTGACGGAATTTGTCATGCAGACCTTGACAAAGAAAGTCTAGAGGATTGTGAAATGATCATTGAGATGAAAGGAATTGGCCTGCAAACTGTAGCAGCACCCCTTGTTTCGAGTCAATATCATTTTCAGTATTAACTTAGTACATACATGTACAGATTCTTAATCTATGCGGTTGGAACAAAAGTCAACAAAATTCAACATATATACAGTGTGAAGTCGTCTTAATCCTTTAAAATTAACAAATGAACATCAAATTCAATTCTAGAACGAGTTAACATAATAATAAATGACTTCGGAGAAATCGGACATCTTGAATGATCGGGTTTCATTATACAAGGTAGGTTGATTTTCGAACAATTTTCAACTAAAATGATATTATTTACAATGAATACAAGATCCATGCGGTAGACCGATCAATCATCAAGCAATTTGACACATATAAACCACCATAACTAGCGCGCGCTCACCCACCACTCTTAGTACACGTGTACTTAGCGGGACGCTTGACTGGAGTTCCCATCCAGGGCCCGACCTCGGTCTGGGATCCTCCAGGCGCGAAGTGCCCGGATGGCAATTTCTGTTTCGAATGAATTCGGCGAGTTTGCACGCCCAATATGAATTATTGTGCCGTGATAACTGAAATTTATCACCTGATTATGTTGGTTTGGGACCTAAACTTTAATTTAGCGCGAGTTCTGAGGAAAATTAAACGACGTGTTTTTACCTAGTCATCTTTTAGCTTTTTCATTCTTCTCTCTGAACATCATGGTTCGGATCGCGGTTTTCTGCTCTGACCACGAGGGAGGGATCGAGGAGTATCCCGACATCTTACTAGCAGGAACCGACAACACTTGCATCGTCTTTTCCTGTGTAGATGCCACCACTGCCGAATTAGCAGGCTACGCCTTCGCTCACCATGTCATGTGGCCCGACGATGTGCTTATTGTGATTTGTAACCTGCTGGACATTTTAACCTGGGACCAAGAGCTTGGACTTTATATCCCTCTTTTCATCAGTTCAGATGCGGTCGCCAAGTTTTACGCTGAAACCCTAAACAGAGCTTTCCTCAACATCAAGTCACATCCAGCACCGGCCACCCTGGTCATGGCCACCCCCTCGGGATTTGATGCCCGACGGTGGGCCCTGACAGACAGCGATGGATCGCTCCAGAAATGGCTCAACCGACTGGTGCCCAAAGTTAGCCGGGAGGTACGTCGCGCTAACGACTGGTTCGGTGTTCCCACGGCGGACACTGGGCGGGTACTTCACGTCGTCAAAGCGGTGGCCGACGGAAACATGACTGTTAACGACTTTAGAGAGCTCGTGGATGGTTATCGGCCCTCAGATCGACTGGTTCGTCGTTGGGCGCGGGTGCTTGGGCGTTTGATCACCCGCCTGCCCTTGGTAGTGCGTTAGGCCGTCGGCACTCACCCCCCCTGTTTTGTACATAGTGATTGTTCAGTAATTTTTTTAAAAGTAATTCTCCAGATTCAATTCCTGGTTGGGGCCCAGGCCACTAATTCCTTTTAGTACCCCGGATAAGAAGTATTTACTCCAGAGGCCCTCGTTGCCGGACTGTTCACATGGGACCGACAGATCAACGGACTGTTTCACTTTTCCTCGGACTTCTTCTGGGACTCGCCTGTTTCCTGGGCGTCGCCCTCCTTCGTCTGTCACTTCGGTTTTGGTGAGTATAGCCTCTTCCAGCGTCCTTGGCATGTTTAGGCAGGTTTACTAACCTTTTAAATTTTAAGGAGACTGTTTAGTCCAATTCTTTTAGAAGTCTTTGGTTCGCTTCCACATGGTGGGGTCCCGGAAACTGATGTCACTCCCGGAACCGGAGGTGAATTTTCGCTGGTGTTTACCATGCTAGTTTTGTAACGGGTATCCCGGTGGGGCCACCTAGTGTTTACTTTGGTTACAAGATGGTGGATGCGGGCCGGAAACTAGGACCTCGTGTACTAAACTTATTGTCTCTTCCAGGTCCTATGGTCGGTTATGATAATGTGAATAGTATAAGATGACGGCGTTGGGCACTGAAGGACGTCAGGCTGTATATTTTAGTGGGAGGATTTGTTAGACGAGCATGATCAAGTGTTATTTATCTCGCGCGCGGGTTGGGCGATAATAGAGGGTTTTCCTAATTTAGCGGTTTGTTGACACCAGTTCAAGCAGGCTCTCAGCGTGTGGGTAGTATTTGCCGTATTGGCTTTGTAATATTATTTTATGATTATTATCTACTAGTTGACTGACACTGCACTAGCGGAACTGTATGTGACCAAGCATTCTGGTCTGGACTGCGCAGCACTAGATTGGCTGTGACAGAATTCTTTGATTCGACGTCCCCCTTACAAGGTAATGGAAACGCTCCATTGGTGACTATAAAGCGTAGGCGCTTCATGTGGTCACCCCAGGTAGAGTCGTCCGACTGACCGTCGGCGACTCCGTGGTAAGTTTTGAGGTTGTAGCAAAGGCTACAAACACCGGTTCAGTCTTGAGTGCGATACCAAGACTGTCAGTGTCGTGGTGTTAGAATAAGAGTTGTAGATAATGTTGTTGTGCAGTGTCGTCCAGATGGAAGGGGGAGAAATGATGATTAGGACTGGGTCTATTGTTGTTTTATAGAGAGACTACTTTTGGTTTTCTAAAGAGCCATTGCTTGAACGGTGTGTCTTATATGTAATTTTGTAAATATTATTAGATGCATATTATTGAGTTACTGTGTGGTAGCTTGGCGTTCACCCCCCTAATTTTGTTCTGGGGTTGAGCGCCAAACTCCACCATTTACACTGGGTAGTTGACGCCCCACCTTTCAAACAGGTAGGCGCGTCCCCACCACCAGACAATTTCTTGGATAATTATCCTGCCTGCATGCGCAGCAATAATTTCCCATTTCAAAATTTGTACAATACCGTGGGTTTTCACTCCGCAAGTATACATGCCGTTAAATGACATTGAGTATTAACTATACAGGGAGTATTTTGATTATACGTTACTTAGTTTATTACTTGAGAGGATCGCGGCTCAGATCCAGGTCCATTTCTGGTCTGAACACCGAACCTCATCAGCTATACGTGGGTCGTCGGTACCCCCCACTCTGTGGAGCCAGATGGGCGGGCACCGAGTCTCACATTGTTATAATCAGGAGCAGCATGCACATTTCCTTTAATATGCACTCTACCCCTTTTTACAACTAAGAGATGTGTAAATGCACTTCTCCAGATCACTTCCAGACAGCACCTGTTAAGCCGGGCCTTTTTTTAACGAATTGTAGTACCAGGTTAAACCCGTATTCTGTCAAGGTCTTTGCCCGTCTTTTTTCTTGTGGAGAGCCGAGACTACTCCTGAAAGGACTCCGCCCCCAGCCTACCTTAACTATGCGCACGAGGGGCAGGAATATTTTAGTACTACAGACAATTTTAGAATTTTGATTGTTTCCTAATAGGATGGGTAAACTATCTGCTAAGGGTTTTTAACCAAGTTTGCAGCCGTTCGTCAGGGAATTAGTAGTCCGTGTTCCCCCTCCTCAGCTCAACTGTTGAGCGGAGACCCGGTTACTTTTGCGCCGCGACGGCGGCCGAGACTAAAATTTCTTTTTTGTTCATTTTTTTTTTCTCGACGGCGGTCAGTTCTGAAGCCGCACGTCCTTTTATTATTTTACCCGGGTCGAAACTTGGCTTCTTGTTGTTTTGCCTAAGCCCCAGTTAAATTGGTCTAAACATGGCCTAAATGTATTAGTCTCACGCCTTTGGGCAGCTGTATTCCATCGACACCTTTTCGCTGGACCCCTGATTTACAGTAAAATCAAGGATCCTACGACTGGGGGATACGGTGACCCGGCGGTCATTACACATAACCAAGGTGATGGGACTTCTTGACTAGACAGCACCACGTCCCACCCCCTTGTGAGTTTTAGCTACAGCTCCCCCCCACAGAGAAAGTCGCCTTTATGAAGGGGAGAGTTGAGCACCCTGTGAATGTCACCAGTTCCCCGTATATTCCCGTAACCCCTTTTCCTTGTGACCTCCGTTATACTTTCTGAGTGTAACATGCCTCGGGCAGGAGTGGCACACGTCACTGCCCAGTGTAGCATGTATGTATCAGAAGCAAACGAGCCACGTATAGTGTACTCTCGTGCGCTGTCACGGAGCGTTCCACCTGTGAATGATACTATGTGGCGGCGTTTCATATTTTACTACAGCTTGCCCAGGATTCCCTGAGGAAGGGCTCTTAGTTAAATAAACATAGGGTTGCTTTATATTAGTTTTTTGTAAGTTTCTTTCTAAACTTTTGATATTATTTTTTTTGTGATGAGAGAACCGCTGTCAGGAGCCGTCCCACCCGGGGCATAGTGACTGCCATGTTCGAGCGTCGACCCCAGTGCCTCCCAGAGCGTCGGTGGCGCGTAGCCCCACACGACCTGCCTCTTGCCAGGCACCACCGACACCAGGCATGTGGGCGGGCTCCTGCCATTCGTGCGGTTCTCCCATCTTTGAGGAGAGTACATATATACACATTAAAAGAATAGGTTGTGGCATTCCCCAAGTGACTCCTGCACCGCAGCCCGATCCTAGCGGTGACAACAGCACAGGGGCCAAGTATGGATGGTACTTACCTGGGGAAATCCACATCGCTCGTTGGAAGCGTTGGTCCCGTTGAGCGCACATAGGTATTTTATAGAATTTTGTGTTTTTCTTTTATGCTAAAATTTTGAGTTACTAGGATCGTTTCCGAATGGATCCCTACTTTAGGAGAGTCGCCGAAGTAGTGATAAGAGTATTGAGCTAGGCTACCAGGCATGGGACACTCAATCTGAGAGAAATTTAGATAACCCATGGGTCCATGGAAGATGGTTGGACCAGCCTACCCGACTCAGGTTTCCCTGATTAACAACTCATTATTGAATGAGTTAGTCGAAGGGGTCCTGCCTATTCAGGCTGACAGGACTCCTTCGAGCTCCTTGATACAACCCAGCTCAGTGTTTATACCGTTGTTTCTTAGATCTACCTGTTATCACTCCTACAGACATTAGATCAGCGTAAGCATTCGTTACATTATTTATATAATAACTTCATAGACTGTCCCTGAGTCCTTTTCAGACGTTCCAGGTCTTGCAGCCTTCTGAGCAGCGCCTGGTCCAGTTGTAGTGGAGGTAGACGGGGTCGATCTAGGAGGGGCGTTTGGAACCGCACTATGTCTCAGCACTTGTTGGGGCCAGTCCGCTCCGATATCGGACCAGCCAGCGTCGACGAGGCGTGGCACTCCCATAGGCACTGGAGTGGCTAAGCCAGATGAATACCTCAAGAGTCGGGCCCTAGTATTGTATTTTAAGTTACTCATCATCAAGCGGGCCAACTTCTTGGACACTCTCAAGGTATCTGGTAACAGCACATTAGATGGTCGCTGTCCCGGTCTGGTCGCCGCTCCCATTAGCTGCGCTCCCCAGGTAACAGTAAGGGTGTATTTCAGGCATAGCTGGTTGACCAACACGTCCCTGATAAGCACATAGCCTTCGGTGTAGGTGTGATCGGAAGGCATGGCCAATTCTCCCAGAAAGATTGTCTCCATTAGATGTGGGTTGACGAACTGCACATACAACCCATCCACGGTTTTCCGCCTGATGCGCCTCCATTTGCGCCACACGAGGACCACTATGGCGATGACCAGTACAGCCAACAGTATAGCTAGTACGGCCACCGCGGTAGGGTTGGCTGTAGTGTCGGGGCATCCAGTGAGTGTTCTTTCCTGGGTCAGCAACTCTTTCGGATCGGCTGTCTCCAGGGCCATGGCCCTAGGCAGAGTCATGGCCAGTCCAGCAAGAGCAGCTTTACCCTGGTGTCTCCTCCAGCACTTCCAGAGGATACACCCAATGATTGTTACTGCCACTACTATACAGAAGATCGTGATAAGACCGAAACCGCCTCCAAAGTTCCCTATAGAGAACCATGGGGCGTCCTTGTTCACTTCATACCGGTCAGTAGCCTTCTTAATACCCTTAGCCAAGTCCTTCCGGTGCTTCTGGATTCGCTTTGCCAGAGAGGGCACAGGTATCCTGACCTTAAAATTCTCCTCGATCTCTAACAGTTCCTTTCTAATCGTTTCAGGGATAGGATCTGACTCTAGCGTGGTGGGTTCATGCTCGGACCTAGTAAAGTTCGTGTCCCACCCCTTCACATGACGCGCCGCCTCCAGCAGGTCGTTATGAGGGTACACGACGGTCGTGATCCTGGTGTGTCGGTCACAGTTTCTCAGGCTATATGGGATCCAGGACCCCTGCGTCTGAAAGGCACAGTCACATTCTACCTGGACACGCGCATAGTTTTCTATATTCACTTCCACGACGGGCTGATTCCTGCAGATCATTTGACCCCGAGTATCAGCACTGACCACTAACATATCTCCGTCATCCAGATACACAGCCATTTCCCCAAAATCCGCTTCCAAGAGATAGTCCAGTTTACATTTTTCCTGTATAGTGGCGTCATCCCGCCTCAGCAGTGCGGCAGTACATGTATTATCCGTGATCTTTTTCATGTAGGGCAGGTCCTTACAAAGTGTGATGGTTTGCCCATAACAGCCCGACCAACTGCCGCTAGCCAGCGGTACATAGTATTGGCGGGACATTGACATAGCCACACTTTTAGGCAGGTTAACAATTTGGAGAGCGTCCTTCTTTTGTCGTCCCCTAACTGGTACCGGCACAGGGAAGGTCAGCACTTCATAGACCCTAAACAAGTGTTCGTCAGCCACAACTGGCACACGTACATACACTATTAGTTCTTGGGTAGTTTCATCGAATTCAAATGCCGGCTGGCTGTTTTCATAGTAGAAAGAGGGGTCCTTGAACGCCGCATGGAATCTGGGGTAGGTTTTCTTTAGATACCTGTTGACTTCCAAGACCGCCCCCACCATATATTGCCTAGGTACTAAATCCATGGTCATCTGACCCCGCGTCAGATGTTGCACACCTTTCCTGAACACGCGCGTTTGCTCGATCAACGATTGGAGATAGACCATCTCCCCCAGTTTGTCTTCCAGAGCTACTGGTATCATGTTCAGGTATAACTCCATCCAGTCCACCTTATGTTGGATGAGTCTCATTCTTCGGCGAGTTCCATTATGTGCCTGATTTAGCGACTTCAGATTGTCCAATAGACCTATCACGACATGATTAACCCTTTCGATGGCCTCGTCATGCTTATCGTTCATGAGTGCCAGGTCTTCGATCATCTGGTCAGAGGACTCCTGTAACACCCTAATTAGTTCCCTATTGTACTTAACGTCAGCAGAGAGCCCCCTGTTCCACGAGGTTGGAATTGGGAAGGATGGCCACCCCGGATCGTCTACCATGAGGGGTAGCTTCTTCATCCTCTTAACCCTTCCGCCCGAATTTGGTCCTGGCCCTTGGGCCTGAGACCTCTGCCGGGTGTTCTTGATTAGGGAGCTTAAGGTTTCATTGAGAATTCCCCTATACCGACCTTTTAGCGCCTTTGATGTCTGATCCATCCAATTCACTAGCGACCTGACACGATAACAGGCACGGTCGAGAGCGTCTCCTCCCTCTGGGTATCTATGACAGACCTGGCCAAAGGTAGCCTTGACGTAGGAGCGTTTCTGGGGAATGGTGATCAGAAAGCCTTGTCGGACATGGGTGATATCCGCAGTGGACATTAGCTTTCCAGGTTTTAGCACCACCCCATATTGTTCTAAAGCTATAGTATCAGCATTGGGGGCTAGCCCGTCATTTGGGCTGGAGTCATTTCGTAGCCCCCCAATGGCTCCCACGATGACCAGGGCGAATAGTATTAACAACCTCATTGTCACTGTTTGTAGTATACTTCCGAGGAAGCCAAAGTTTGTAAAACACCCAGGAACACTACCACAATTAAGTCGCCACTGTTCTTCTTCGCACAATTATCAGCCACGCGCCAAAGTACGCCTCCCTTGTAGGCCTTTTAATCCGTTTAGTTCGGGACATGTTCATAGAGACTCCGTCCGTTCTTACTTACAACGCGCCTGACGGTACCATCCTCATCCTTCGTAACCATAATCCTTAGATTCCTCATACGTTCGCAGGACGAGGGGCGCATTGCTCTGAGGGGTTTGGGGCCAGCAGGCTCCAGTCCTGGGCGCCCCCCGTTGGTTCGTACGATGGCTGATTCAGTGGAAACAGCTGCGGCACCTGTGGAGGGTTTGTCGATTGGAGCTGATTCGGCCACAGAGGTCCCCCCGGTGGGTTGGTTGGTGCCCATTGCTGCTGATTCCATAGCAGCTGTGACTGATTTGCGCTGCAGTTCGGCGTCAAGCTGCTCATGTCCAAACAGGCGGGGTCCGCGGGCTGCAAGTGGTGGAGGAGGGGAGTCGTTGGCGGCTCGGCACCCACTGGTGGGGTTGGTGCGTGTTGTTTGTGCGCTGCCTCCACCTTTGTTCCCGGGGCGACGGCGGCCAGTTGTTCTTGCCCCGCTTGCCTTTCCTGTATGGGCAGAGGTTGACCGCTTCGTGTTGCCTGCCGCCCGGCGGTTTCCTCCACGCATTGAGGAGTTTGGATGGGATTTTGCACAAAGGGGGCAACCTGGGCCTTAACTTCAGCTAACTGTTTGTCCACTTTAGGCACCTCCAGCCCCACTGTCCGCCTTATTTCGTCAACAGTGTCAAATAGTTGGAACAGTGGTTGGGTTAGATCCCAAAACCACCCGGCCTGGATCTGTACAGGTCTGGCGGTAATGTCCCCCTTTTGGGCCGGCCTTGCCACTACAGTCAGCTTTGGCTCGGGCTCCGAGTCACTCACCTCAGATAGACAGTAAAAGTCTTTGTTCACAGTTTTCTTTTTGGCTGCTGTTGTTCCGGTAGATTTCTTAACTCCTCCGGTGGCTGCCTTGGTGGGCCGTCGGGCCGGTGTCCTCGGCTTCTTTCGGGTAACTCCAGTGTCGGTAGAGTCCGGGCGGACACCGCCCCGGCCTGGCCAGCTCCACCGCCTAAGATTCTGGGGTGGACGCTTCTAGGTACCTTCCTTCTCAGTTGCCTTTTCTTTCATCTGGTGTGTTTTAGAAGAAAGGTCCTACAAACATCCCTCTAGCGGGCACCGCCCGCTGGTAAGGGCGGCTAACTCGTTTCCTCCTCAGAGGGACTATGATCCTCCCCTCCGGATCCTCAGGGAAAGTTGTAGTTCCCTTTGGATTACTGTGGGGCCGGAGGGCCAGGCAGTTCCCCATGAGTCGGAGGGATTTGTATTCCGGCTTGAAGTTTCGCCTGTCTGCCCTAGGAGAAGTTGAAAACCGAAAATTGTCTATCTCCAACTTTTGCCCGGAGATAGAATCAATGTCTATCTCCGTTTCCTCCAGTGGTTGGGCTTTGCAAAGCAATCACCTGAAGTAATGGTGACCGTACAGGAGCAGAGTTGCGGGCCGACTGCTAGATCGGCGCGGATCCCACGAAATTATAACAGATCCGCCTGCTCGTGTCGTCTCCATATTTGGAGTCGCGTTTTGTTTCAGATGGGGAACGCTTGCGTCCAGTCCCAGGAGATGACGCCACTCACTGGCATCTCCCTTGGTTTGCGCACCCCCCTACCACGCCCCTGGGCGTGGCAAGGTGACCCTGAGGTAGGCCACCTGTTCCATTAGCGTTGCTGCTAACGGTGCCGCTCCGCCAAGCTTTTATTTTCACAGGGCGGCATGGTTTCCTGCATTAATCATCCATGTCGTCGCTTTCCCCGTTGTTGAACAGAGCGGCGTAGTTAGGCCGACGGTTCCGACGCAGGTTATAGCCACCTTTCGTCGGGACATGGCCCTCATCTGTTTTTCCCGGGCTCAGCACCGATGTATCCAAGATCGGTGCATCACCACATGGCAGTTTTATGGGCTTGTTGTTGCCTGGAGGGGATCTCCCCACCAATGGCTGGCTTTTGCCCCTTCTCTTAGCTCGTTTGCGTTTCCTCTGTCCATTAGCGCCGGCTGTTCCCCGTTCACAGGCGGCTTTGTTAGGAACAAAGGATGAGTTTGGTAACAGTGCGGGGTCCGCACTGGCGTCCTGACCATCAGTGAATTGCCCATCTGACTCTGCTAAATCAGTGGGACTTGGACCAGGTTTTTGTATAGGTACCTCCCCGGCCATTGGAATTGCGTCATGCTCACGGGGACCGGCCGTTCCCGATGAGTTTTCAGTCTCAGCACCCCTTGTTTTGCCTTCCTTTTTAGCAATTTCACCCGTCGGGGTGTGATGCAATTCAGGGTTTCGGTCAGGATCTGCCCCTTTTGAGTTAGTGATTACTGCTTCTCTCACCAGTTTGGGAATGATATGAGGGACAGCGGGGGACCAAGGCCCATGTGCAGGCTTAAGTTTCGAAATATTCACTAAGTGTGGTATTGGTTTCCCAGTTTTCAGCGACACTAGTCTAACGAGATGATCCCCCTTAGTTTCAATCACCCGGTAGGGCCCAGTGTACCTGTTTGAGAACTTAGACGCTTTATTTTCACTAGCTAAAGGGTCGTACATGTATACCATGTCACCTTCATACATCTGAGTAGACCGCGCCCGCTCATCAATTCGTAACCTCAAATCCTTTTCATAGTTTTGAACTACCCGTTCTGCCATATTCCTAAACATAGCAATGTTGTCCTTCGTTTGCATGAAGAATTCACAATCATTCAGTGTTTCAGGGATTGTTCCCTGCTCGGGCATTCCCATACTGATTGGATCTCTGCCAAACAGTAGGGTGTGAGGGCTGTATCCCGACCGTACACTGATCGTGGATCGAACCGTCCACAACGCTATGGGAAGCAGATCGATCCAGTTACAGTGATCATCAGGAATATAATATGCGATCAGGTTCTCAATTGTTTTGTGTAACCTTTCCACTCGAGCGTTGCCTGTCGGCATTCGCCCGGTGGTGAACGTTTGCTTGCACGCTAGTCGTGTGGTAATTTCCCGGAATAGCCCCGTAATGAAGGCTGCTCCCCGGTCAGTGTGCAGGCGGTTTACCCGTCCATACCGACACACTATTCCGGTTAAGAAACAGTTGGCCACGGTCTGCGCGGTTGAATCTTTCGTGGTGAAAGCCTCTGGCCATCCGGTTAATAAGTCTATGAAGGTCATGATATATTTTGACCCATCCCTAGCCCTCTTTAGTGGCCCAACAAAATCGCACTGGACCACCTCAAAGGGTCGGGTTGGTCTCTCCCAAGACTTAGCTAAGGCCTTGAAATGTGGGGCCCGCCTCCTCAGAGAGCAGGTCTCACAAGCTTTCACATAGTCTACTATGTCGGCGTTCATGTTCCGCCAATAGAATCTCTCAGAGATTTTGGTAGTAAGGCTACTAATCCCTACATGTCCCCCGGCTAAAATGTCATTATGTAACAGCCTCAGGACTTTGGGAATTAACTATCCTGGAACTATCATGCGAGGTTTTAACCTCACCAGTTGGTCTTGGTGTTTGTTATACCTTTTGACGTTGAACCTACAAAGCACTCCCGGTGCTACCATTCCCACAAAATCAGCTTGGTCCATTATTCGCCTATCTTCAAGGGGATCTGGCGGTAGGTCTCCGTCCTGAAGGTAGTCTATCAGTTGCGCGCACTCTGCATCTTGGAGTTGCGCGTTTATTACTGTGGCCACAGAAAGTTCTTCATCTTGAATTTCGGCCTCAAACAATTCACATCCCACAGCGGGTTCATATTCCTCACCCGGGACATGTTCTTGATAGACCCTGGACAAATAGTCCGGTAGAAAATGAGTCGCTCCTGGCTCATAAATGATCTCAAAGTCAAAGTCTGACAGCGCTAAAGCCCACCGTCTCAGCCGGGCTGACGGGGCTTTGTAGGCACTCTGTAGCAGGGGAATCAACGGTTTGTGATCGGTCACTATTGTGACTTTAGCTCCCTGCAACATGTCCTCATAGTTCTTAATACCTTTAATCACTGCCAGAGCCTCCTTTTCCGTCACCGAGTAATTTAATTCGGCGTCACGGAGGGTACATCCCCAGAAAGCAACCGGACGGTAGATTTCATCTAGTTTATGACAAACCGCTGCACCGCACGCGGCGTCAGATGCATCTGTTAATCTATAGAAATGCCCTCCTATATCTGGATGAATTAGTAAGGGCGGTGAGGTCAGCAGTTTCTTTAGCTGTTGAAACGCCTCCTCGCAGGCCTCTGTTCATTCAAAAGAGACTTCTTTCTTTAGCAGCCGATTTAAAGGCTTTGCTAAATCAGCGAAATTAGGGACAAACGGCCGATAGTAGTTACATAGCCTCAGAAAGGATTTAATAGTTTTCACATTATGTGGGCGGTTAAAGGCCGTGATCTTTTCTGTGGTAACCTTTTGTGTAGCCACCCCTTCTGCGTTTACTACGTGGCCGAGGAAGTTAATCTCACTACGACACCACTCACACTTAGACGGTTTCAGTTTGAGATTGGCTTTCGCTAGAGCTTGGAGAACCACCTCAACACTCGCCAGGTGTTCGTCAAAGGTGGTGTCGTAGACGATCACGTCGTCTAAATATGCTAAGCACGTTCTAGGAATCAAGCCTTTTAGCGCAATGGCCATCACCTTGGTAAACTGCCAAGGCGCGCCAACTAAGCCGAAAGGTACACGCTTATACTGATACACACCCATCGGGGTTTCGAAGGCAGTATATTTTCTGCTGTCTTCTTCGATTACACATTGGTGATAGCCGCTCAACAGATCTAAAGCTGTCCACATAGTGGGTTTCTTGTAAGCCATATATAAGAAAAGTGATCGAGCTGTGGGCATTGGAAATTTATCTTTGAAAGTGACTTGATTAAGCATGCGAAAGTCTGTACAGAGCCTAGGTTTGCAGTCTTTCTTCTGCACTACCACCAGCGGGCTTCGCCAAGCCGACTCGCTGGGTTCTATGACACCTATATCTATGAGTTGCCTAACCTGTTCATCGATAATATCCATTTTCTGTGGAGAGTATTGGTACGGTCTAGAACTTATTACTCCCTGCGACTCATCCACAATAATTCTCATCGGCGCTATTTCACAGTGCCCTAACTCTTCCATTGAGAACGCTAGTGCATTTCTGTTATCATTAAGCATTTGTCTAAACCTTACCTTTTGTTCTTCATCTAAACACGATTCGGCTAGGTCTATTTTGCTTACATTTTCATCCATCTCTCCTCGGGGTTTCTCCTCAGAGGATTTACCTTCCATTTGCACTGCGTCTTTCATTACCTCTACAGAAATCCTACAGATGGACATTGGGGTCTCTGTTTTAGTTAAATAACACAAGTCTAGGAACTCTTCTATCTGATCTTGATGCACCTCAGGCACTGCGCATTCTTCTGCAAAAGCTAGCACTTCATATGGCGTGATTATTTGTATTTCATCTAGCGGATTCATGACTTTAATCCACCACTGACTTCCCACCGTATTGACGCACCCCTCCACTAGGACAGGTGCGGTTACTGCCGGTGAGCAGTAGGCTACTGGTGAGTCTATCCCCAGCGGCTCTCGGGTGGTAACCGGTATGATACACTCATTTCCCGGCGGGATTTTCACTGTTTCTTTGCTGACTATAGGGTTTCCACAAAACACCTCTATCTTTGCGCCTGGTAGAGATAGATCTGAACGAAGCACTGTCAGCAAGTTTCTGCCTATTACTATCGAGTGGCATAGATCGTCCACTATGTTGAAATCATAGCAAACCACTGATCCCTGGATTGAAAACTTACACCGGATTTGTTCTAGTATCACTTGGGATGAATTATCTGCTAAACTGATGTTTCCTTTCGTTACTTTCCACTCGTCTAAAATACATTGTTTAGGGATCTGCTGCTTACAAAAGGTAGACATGAAGCAATCGCTCGCCCCTGTGTCTACCAAAGACTTGACCTCCTTCTGATCATTAAATCTAAGCGTTAAGAAAAATGCTTCGTCTCCTATCTCTCTTCTAGCCGGTCCGTCCACTGCGCCTAATTCTATCGTGGAATGAACGGACCCTTCCTCTAGTTTCCCTGGCCCTTTTGCTTAGTACCACTAGACTTCCCATCTTTATACATTCGCGGTGGTTTTTCTCTCAATCTATTTTTCAACCACAAGCACGCCTCAGTAGAGTGGCCATGCTGTTGGTGAATGATACAGAACTTACTTTCATCGAACGGTAGTCTAGGCCTCTCCCCTTTCTGCTGAGTTTGCACATTCTTTCCTTTGTCTACTTCTCTGCTCGGGGTGTTATTGGTTTTGGCCTTCTGGTCTAAGTTCCTTTCGCCTTTCTGACTTTCATACCTATCTTTTCTTTCATAACCTTGCTGTTTATAACCACCACTGCTCTGGGGAGATCCACTTTGCCCCGGTTTGGGTTTCTGAAACCATGGGGCGGCCTCCAATCGGGCCAGCACCACACCAAACCGCTCAGAGATGGAGTTCAGGGCCGCGGTCTCCTCTGATTCTTGGCCTCCAGCCAGCTCGCTCACTGCATTAGATATCTTGGTTCCCCCCTTGCCTTTGTCCAACGATTCTAGTCTCATTGCACAATCCACCGCTTCGGTGAACGACTTAGGGTCCAGTATAGCTACCTGTCTGGCTACGCCCTGTTTTAATCCTTCTAAAAACACGGCTAACATCATGCTTTCGCTCGCTTCTGCCTTAACCTGATTTTGTTTCAAGACACCTGCAAATTCGATCACGCTCTGGTCCTTTCCTTGTTTAAGGGCACAGAACTCTGCGTGTTTCTGCCACTTAGCTCTTCGGTCACCGAAGATCTTTGTCATCTGAGCTTCTAGTTTCTCAAATGTATCTTTCTCACTTTCAGCTAAGGCTCCCGCCCAGTCGTCTGCCCTTCCCTTTAGGCCTAGCAGCGCCATATTCAGGAGATGGGCGTCCGACCAGTCATAGATAGCTTTCAGTCGCCTCAATTCCCTGAAATATTTTTCTATCTGCTCATCTTCCTTTCCACTAAACCACGGTAACCTAATATTTAGTCCTCTTTGGTGACCATTGTGGGACATTTCCCGCACTGGCGATGGCACTTGGCCCAGTGCCATACCTAGCTGTGGTAGGATATTCCAGATATTTGGTTGATTTGGCGGGTTCGGCGGGTTTGGAGGATTGGGAGGGTTTGGAGGGTTGTTCTGTCCTGGTGGGTTCGGCGGACCTGGAGGATTTGGAGGGTTGTTCTGTCCTGGTGGGCCCGGCGGACCTGGTGGGTTCGGCGGACCTGGTGGTCCTGGCGGGTTTGGTTGATTCAGAAGAGGGTTGTTGGGCTGGTTCAGAGGAGGGTTATTAAGTTGGTTTAGAGGAGGGTTATTGGGTCCTGGTGGATTCGCCTGATTATTCTGGCCTGCCGGAGCTTGCTGACCCTGTTGGTTACCCGCTCCTCCTTGGCCTGCGTTAAGATTGGCTCCTATCGCCATCGCCTGCAATAGGAAAGGGTACAGCATATTTTGCTCTATCCCACCTCCTGCTAGC
The DNA here is from genome assembly GCA_936440205.1 of Lepidonotus clava. Classification (NCBI taxonomy): domain Eukaryota; kingdom Metazoa; phylum Annelida; class Polychaeta; order Phyllodocida; family Polynoidae; genus Lepidonotus; species Lepidonotus clava. The sequence continues at coordinate 52,026,039 of OW387140.1, read as the reverse complement.
GCGGCTCGGCCAGGTTGTTGGCCCGGTTGGCCACCCCCATCATTTTGCTGAAGTCCCCCAGGGTTTATCCCACGATTAGGTTGCAATACCCCTGGATCTACACCCCCAGCTCCCCCTTCAGCGGGTTGCTGAAGTTGGTTTTGGTCACGCTCGTCTCCCAATAGAACCACCAATGGTTCACCTCCCTCCGCCATGTTATCTTCGTGGCGGTTTTGTATGTCGTTATTGTCCCACTGTTCTTTCACAGGGACTTCCTCCTCACTAATTTCGTCCTCACTTACCGGTTTGGTTTTCTTATCTGCGCCTAAAACATCCTCGTCTATCAACTCAAATGATGACGAAGACGATTTCTCTCCTCTAGCTAATTTTCTATTAGGATTGCCCTCTCTGACATTTGCGGCAGCTTGTTCTGTTTCACTATCTTCTTCCTCGTTTTCGCTTTCGTATTTATCATACGGCTCACGGACTGCAATGTCCCCTTCTCCTACGTGATAGGCTTTCTTTACCGTACTACCTTCCTCATCTCTATCTTCCGCTTCCCTATTACTTTGGGTCTCTAGCGTTACATTTTCTGCTTCATCCTGATCGCTTAACCTGTCAAACTCCTCACGCTCTTCGGTACCTGATTCCGCTAACTTCTTTATTAGCTCTGCTGGGTTAGAACCATTCCCATCCAACTCCAGATTCAGAGCTTGAGCTTCTGCTCCTTCATCAGCGTCATCTAAGCTCTCCCCAATATCATAGGTTAACCGATAGGGTTGTAAGTTGCCTACTTTGTCGCTGTCTCCCTCTGTTTCCCTTTCCACTCCCCTGTCCCTACCTACTGTCTTTCCTTTAACTACAGTGGGATAAGGAATGGACACCCCCGGGTTGGGGTGAGTCGGTGTTACCAGCGGGTGACTGATAGACTCAAGTCGTTGGAGAGGTGGGTAGGTGGGAGAGCTCCCATCAGGTAGAATTACCGGATTTGCGGGGCGTCTCCTCCCTGATGGGCTGGAGTTATCCGCGATGTTTTGTCGGTCTTTCCTGTTCCCCAAGGGAAATAAGTAATCCTCATTGAAAGTTTCTTGTTCACATTCACCCCCTGCTGCAGGTAGTAAACGATAGGGAACTCCTTGACTACACCACGGATTGTTCACATCGGATTCACAAGTAGAATGAGAGCTAGCACCAGGTTCGTGGCCTGTAGGTGGTACATACCCTGGATTCCAATATTGCTGGTAGTCTTTGAGACGGTTCCACCCTTCAACTCGTCCCGAGTGTGTTAGGGTTTCAAGTCCTTCGTCAAGAACCGGCTTATCTTTGGACCCTAGGTGCCAGGAAAATGGTTTACCTCTGCCACGGGTCTGGTAATCATGAACACCTTCGGGGCAGAGCTGCTTGGGTCTGGCTGATACCTCCTGTCTCTGTGCCTCCCCGTCTAAGAGATCACCTACCTGGTGGCAGTTTTCCACATTTCCTGTATATGATGTTGACACATCATGTCCTGCGGGCCGCAAAGATTGAGGCTGGGCGTTAGAAGAAGCCTCAAAGTCACCGGTGGCTGACATCAAGGATGAGCAAAACAACAAAAGTCATGTTTCGGGTAATCTCCACCAAATGAACTATTGTTAGTGTTGTTTTAAGACTGCGTGATGTGTATAATTAATTTATCCATGAGTCGTTCATTCAAGTTATTGAGCCAATCAGACTGCGCTCAGAGTTAATTCATCCATCCCCCAATAGTTCAAAAGAAATGGACGATGAGGGAGCTCTTAAAATGAAAGGGTTTTATTCAAGTAAACATCTCATCCCGAGTCAAAGCCACAGTGAATAAGTCTCCATCAGTCCACCTTCCCATCTCCTACTCAGCGATCAACCACATTTAGAATACAAGTTGTTCCAGCACATCCTAGACCACCCTAGCGCTTAGCTCTATCACAATCCTTTGTCCGAGGTAGTTGGTATCGGTAAACTCCAGTATACTCCGCAGGAGCTGGTAGGTATAGCTCCGAGCAGCTCAGCTAACGCCGCTTACTTTCTAATAGTTACTAACTCCAGGCTAAACTAACTCGCTCCCTACTTTGCAACACCTTTTATACTGGTTAACAGGTGGCGCTAGGAGCGCAAAATACCTCTTCTTAGAAGTAGACTTGCTAGGCCTGATCCTAACTAGATTATACAATATGATAATATATTAAAAGTACTAAGCTATTAGTACAGTTGATAGGTCTTAATTTTTCTGAATCTTAGTCTCAAATTTGTCTTAAAAAGGTCTTAATTGATTTTCAAAAATGCGTGGGAACCCTGATGACTTATCATACTAGACAAAGAATCGCTCTATAATAGAAATGGTATACAACGAATAGTCTGAAACGTTAATAAAATATGCCAGTTGTTCAGCTTTTATTGTCTGAATATGTACATTTCTTTATTAATTATAATTTACTATGCAGACTGATAATTCTGTTAGATTTCTATAAAAAGTTCCAGCACTAGATAACCACTTACATCTTTTCACATATTTAATACATATTTTCTTATTTGATCATTATTTAAAGGTTTAATGAGAGATTATCTCTCCGTGTCTATCTATATTCATGTTTATGGAAGGTTGCAGAAATTATAGAACTTAGACATTAATCTTTTCACAGAATACAATGTCCAATATACTGCCACCTTTCCTTGTATTTTATCATACAAACCTTCATAATCTCACAATGAGAAAATACCAACGGAACAAATATATCTGAAGAATCAATACAATATTTTGATGTTTTTATTCTGTTTCATGACAAACTGAAAATTTGCATAAAATGAAAACCAGATCACATCATCATCTTTTACATCAAACAGGAAGCTCAGCCTTCAAGGTTCGCAATTGAACATCTGGTTGTCATGAAAAATGGAAGAAAAGAACTCGTGAATAAGTAAAATCAACAAAATAAAAACCAATAAATTTGGAGATATTTTAATTTAGTTTTTCAAAGAACAGTTATGCAGCAATGATGCAATTACCCAGCATGCATCTTGATCTAAGCTACCCTGCAGGTAAAATACCAGAAATTGGCCGTTTATTGTTGTGAAAACTGTTTTTCTTTATTTTCCGACTTTTTTTTGTGTGATCTAATTAATATAAACATTTTTGCCACAAACATATCATGGTAAGATCATGTCTTATAATATCTTTCAGGGTTTGGGGATTCTGTTCACTCTGTTTATGTACTGTCCCAACACAAGTTTACACAATTCAAATGTTATGTAACACGTTTCCTGAAAGTCACAAGACTTAACCTTGAAAATAAAAACCTACCATTTTTACCCTTCGAGTTGAATTTTATCAAGTGATGGATGATGAATTTTAATGAATTGCATTTGATTAAATATACATGTTCATGACACTAAAAGCAAATCCTACAAACCTAAACCATAGCAGAAAAAAATTAAAAATTGTGACAATGAAAATTCGTTCTTTATCTAAAAAAAGCTTAGCTTTATCATACTGACAATCAAAATAGATAATAGACACCAAAAAAATTGGCAATAATAATGATAAATCTCTATTATCAGTCACAACATATTCTGAATTCCGGAGACGGGTTTTTTTTTCCGGGCAGGTGGACAATCTTTAACGTTGAGCCATGAATTAATCAGTTTTGATATTGCAAAAGTCAGCTTATCGTCTTTTTAATCTGATCAGGTAGCGCCTAACATAAATTGTGATATTGCAAAATTTCGCCCTTTGTCCTTAAAAAAAAAAGGAAAAAAAAAGCAAAGTGCACCAATGGAAAAATGATATACCAAGATGCCTCTACATCATTATCTATCTGTAAAGTAGACATTTACCACCTATCATTCCTGAATATAAAAAACTACATAAAATCTACCAAGAGCAAGTCTTTGGTAGAAGCCTAGCAACATCTACTATCGGCTGGCATCCTTTCTCTAGCCATCTGCGAAACAACAATTTTCCTCAAGTGCTTTCCCAAAAAGCTATCAACACAGCATATTGGTTAATGATTTAGTTAACATTTAGCAATATATTCCACAATAGTTTTGATAAACCCGAAAGAACATGGAAATATTTGTTCATATAATTCTCAGCTTGTAATTTCTACTTGCCCGATTTTTTCTAACTATCCTCAGGCACCATACTAATGCTTTAGCTTATGGGTGTAAAACAAACATGGCACATTACACAATAAGGTTACAATGATGTTACGTTAATGCTTCATCGACGGTGTATAGTATATGGGCTCATTTTTGTACTTTAACCCGAGCATGAGGGCGACATTTCCTACGAGCAGTGCGTAATGGAACCAATCGACTCGTGGAAGTCCAAGCCAGCTGCCGCGCGTTCCGATCACCAGTCCCGCGACAATGTATATCACCGCACCAATTACTCCAAACGGACTGAAGTTGAAGATGCTGAGAATAAGCAGTGACAAGATGGCGCTGCTACTGACGCCCTCTGAGATCATGTGGTGGATTCGGTCAGAGAACAGACTGCTCAGTAGGGTGAGTGTAAGGGCAGCCGCGAGGTGGGCGTTCGCGATCTGATACAGCGTGGCCTGTCGATGGTACGCAGCAGCAATCAGCGAAGTCCCCAGCACACTTGCGAGCCATGACAAGTACATATGCGCTCCTGTCAGGTCTCTCGAGGGGTATGATGTGCCGAAGCGGATCGCCCCGGCTGAAGCGGCGAACCCGACGAGGAGGAATCCGGCGAAACCGCAGTAGCTCTCGGCGTAGAGTTGGTAGGAGGAGTGGAAGGCGGAGAGCGCCAGGAGGGCATCGGAGAAGGCGGTGCTGAACTCTGCAACCATCCTGCTGAAGTGTCTGTTCTCTAAAAGTAGATGGAGTCTGTCTGGAATGTATGAAAACAACCATTTAGTAACATTGGTTTGACATGGATATGAACGACATATAGACAAAGTTATAAATGTAATTGTGTGGTCGTTCGAGATAAGCCTCAGGAGGCACAATAACATTTTTTAGTCAATGCCCATAAGGGTCATAACGGCATTCGGCAAAAATGTAGGTATTTTTATAGGTAATTTTTAGCAAAAACATAGGAGGTTTTAGGGCAAAAATAAAGGAATTTTAGGCAAATCTTATGCACAGAAAATCTGACTTTTCCGGGAAAAATATAGGAAATATAGGGATTTTTGACAAAATATATAGGAGTGCCCAAAAAATTATAAGCCAATAAAACAAAATTCCCCCAATTACTTAAAAGTTTTTTAGAGCAGTAAACATCTGCAAAAGAAGTTAACGGCAAAGTTAATACATTTCTGAGAATAACAACCGTTAGTCTACAACGACTTTCCCAAAAGTTGTTTTCTATTTCGGGCCAGTGGTTCTCATGATTTATTTGCTTATTTGTGTTGGTCCTGAAGTCCATAGTCTAAAATAATCTCATGGCAACTCCATAACAGTGGCTTCTTATCTAAATTATCTGTCGGTAAATGGAACAAACAAACATTGAAACAAGTCCAAATGTCAAAGTCAAAAAAAAAAGAAGTCTGAAATGTAAACGTGTGTGACTGTGTCTGTGGGGGTCAAGCCAGGACATGAATTCGGGGTGTCTACAAGATATTAATAAAAAGAATATGATTATGGAATTGTGTGGAAGAGTGCATGACAAATAGTTATTGCTACGTTATTGTGAAATCATTTACATTAAACTTATTATCTAATCCTAAAACAATTTGAGGAAAACTTTGCCTTTGGTAACAAGTTAGCGGCTGCAGAGACAGAGTGGTTGCATCAATACTCTTATTATCGCTCACACAAAGCGCTTGATTGCACATAACAGCATGAATTCTGACTAAAATAGACACTTACGAGGGTTACAAAAGTACATAGACTTACTCACCGTCTAATGAAATTCAAGCGTTCTGTTAAATATCCAGAGTTTCTGAGGAAATAAATCTAAATGAACATCGTCAGGACGTTTTCGACGCGGCTTTCTTAGTCAGTAACTAAGTATCCCGTCATGCACCGCAGGCTGTACCAGTCGATGACTGTGAATCATCACAAACGCCCAGAGAAGCCTTGACAGAGGAATTTGATAATTTTCATTACCTTTGATTTTAAATCAATTTTTTCTCTAGATGTTCAGATAAAATGACGTCCCATAAGCGCATTAATATATCAAAATCATAATATTTCATTTCATTATTAGATCTACCTAGGCCTCTAGATTATGTTTGTTTTTCTCTTGATTTCATAAAAATAATTATTTGTCTAATTTCCATTTTCTCAACTCATATATACAAGAACATTCTAATAATATTCTACTGGGATAATTTACTGTTAGGCCTAGGCTTTGCTAAATTATTTTGATAAAATAAATTACTAGTTTATCAAAGGTAGCCTATTTATTTTTTTATCATACTGTATACAACTAATGAAATCTGCGTTATATTTAAAAACTTTAAAATGTTGCCACTTTTTGTAAATTTCTAAAAGAAAAACTAAATTCTGCAAGTCGACTGCTAATTTTCAGAGCAGTCATCGGGTGGTTGAGCCTGTCCCGAACAGACGACTTCGAGCCTGGACAAGGTGGGTGCCACACCTCCCGTGGACTTTTCTCTCTTTTCTAGCAATTTTTACGAGATATTTGCAATCATTTGAATAGATATCGATATTTAAAGGTCTTATCTGCCTCCAGAATCTTTGAGAACTTGGTACAATGCGTAATTTTGACACAAACACTGAAAACAGATGCAGAAGTTGGGGAGACTTTTGGAGTTGGGCAACTGGAACACGGAGACCTAAATTCCGCCCGATTTTGGTGTTTATTTTTAGCATTCTGACACGTATGGGATGTAATACAGTATATAAATTATTTCCAGTCATTGATATTGTTGTTTTTGGGTGTAATGTCAGCAGAAGCCTTTGAATAATCCGTGTAAACATTGAGATTGTTAGGAGAATCAGGTCAAGTTGGGATGAGTCACATGACTTGATTGTTGTTGCTTTTGTGTCCTAAAACCCTTCAACTTTGACACAGATTTATCCTATTTTTCCAAAAATTTCAGGCGCTCCAGAATCAAGATGGAATATTTCTCCACAGACTGTGTCTTTGAAAGACACTGTCCCTGATTCTGGGGAAATATCGAAGGAATCTCACCAAATAATGCTAGGATTATTACTCTGCTTGCACAAAGAAAGGATTGCCACCCAAGCCAAGTCATCAATCATTTTGGATTATTGATTTTTTTGGGGACATTTATTTTTATGATTATAAAATCAAGTTCCCCGTGTGTTGTGGAAGGCCTATAGGCCGTTAGTTTGCATCATGGCGAAGCAGATAGGATGTAAACTCCTCTTCAGGCTCCTTCTGCCTCTGGCACTTTTTGGAGGTAAGTGTTGGATTTTGCTACTTTAGCATTAATTACAGTAAATCACCTGATTATGAAAAGCGCGGCAAATGTTATGAAAATGGTCTAGTACCCCTTATATTAGATTAAGATAAGTTTTTCAGGGTGAGTTATTCCCATGAAAATGTCTAACTCACCCCCACATTATAAATAAAGCATCTATTTATTATGAGCATAAATTAAGAAAATAGTGGAGAAAATCATTATGAAAAAATAGACAATGATCATTTGTGATCTCTCCTTCAAATATTAGATTAATAAACAATCCAGAAAGGAAATACTCAATTATGTGATGCAACATAAAATAATCTTTAACTATCCTAAATCTACCTCCACAAAAAAAAAGAAGTATGGATTAATTTCATTATGAGCATTATAATAACTGGGAGAATTACCATGAAATGAAATAGAACAGTAGCCTGGTCAATTTAGGTGAGGCTTGATTAGAAGGTTCTCCTCTAAATATAAAATAAACAAAAATCCAGAAATGGGGATTGGTTACTCAATTAAGCGGTGCTGCAAAAATTAGGGGCTCTACCCCATCCCCTCCCCTCTCAACCCCCCCCCCCCCCCATCTCCCATCTGCCTGTACCCGCTGGAACCCTCGGTTCAATTAACGGCTATTGTTGGGAGTCTGAGCAGGCCGGGGACGCACCCACCCCGCCCTAACAAAGGATTCCCAACCCTCTGGGTGCTGGCAGAGTTATAACCTTATGGAGAATGAGAGCAAAACACATTTATACCCACTTTCCTAGCCCTCACTTCATTTCTAGGAACTTGATATGACATTGTCTGGTGTACAACATCTTAAAAATTACATGTGTTTATTTTGGTGTATTTTTCATTGATATTTTAAGTTGGAGGTAATTTTGCTCCCAATTATTCTGGATGCTGGGAGTGTTATAATCTTACAGGGACTAAGGGAAGAAACCTTCCCCACGCGTTATACCCACTTTCCTAGCCCTCATCCCAATTTCTAGGAACTTGATATTGCCTGGAAATAGTAGTCTGATATAAGAAACCTTTAGAAATCACATGTTTTCATTTTGGTGTATTTTTCATTGATGATGTAAGTTGGAAGTAATTTTGCTCCAGTTTTTCTTATTAATCAGTGCATATCTAACACGCGACATGGATATTATTTAGGTCATCCAGTTTATGCCCCTCGCCCTCACCCCGTTTATAGGGACTTGATATTACCTTGTCTGGTGTACAAAATATTTAGGAAATTACATGTGTTTATTTTGGTGTATTTTTCATTGATATTTTAAGTTGGATGTAATTTTGCTCCCAATTTTTCTGGAGGCTGAGAGCGTTACAACCTTACAGGGACTAAGGGAAGAACCCGCCCCCACGCATTATACCCACTTTCCCTACCCTCATCGCATTTCTAGGAACTTGATATTTCCTGGAAATAGTAGTCTGGTATACATAAGAGATCTTCAGAAATCAAATGTATTCATTTTGGTGTATTGTTCATTGATATTGTAAGTTGGAGGTAATTTTGTTCCCAATTATTCTGGGTGCTGGGACTGGGAGTGTTATAACCTTACATGGACTAAGGGAAGAACCCGCCCCCACGCATTATACCCACTTTCCTAGCCCTCATCCCATTTATAGGGACGTGATATTTCCTAGAATTGATACTGATAGTCTTGTGTTAGGAACAGTTACACATTAAATTTATCTGCTTTTTTTTTGTGTTGATATATTAAGTAGGATGTACTTTTGCTCCAGTTTTTCGTTTATTATGAATCAGTGCATATCTAACACGATAATTGGATATTATCTAGGTCATCCAGTTTCATACCCTCAGCCTGTGGTTAGATCTATAAAGTTATCATTTTCATGAGACTATGAACGGTCATAGAAAGATAAAAGGTCCCTCAATCATTCTTTCTTGTCAAATGATACTAATGATTATGAAATATCACGATGTGATTAAGATAATAAATAGGATGATTATATCCTTTAGTATTTCTTTTTGTAAAGCAAACCTGTCCCCATCAAGATATCGAGATAAAGATAAACTTTAGTACCGTACGTCAATTATCATTTATGAAAAAAAAAGTTCATCACATGTCTAGTTCATGTTCAAAAGGGCAACCCGTTGATTCCATAATTAATTATTGAACACAGTCACGAGTACTAAAGTACCCTTAATTAATTTCCAATCATTATTACCAGGCTAGCTGCCGGGTGCATACTTTTGAGGGGGCATGCACCCAGCATGTGCATACTTTTTAAAAAAAACATAAATGCAATTATATAGTCGTGTGTGCATCAGAAATATGCCGGGTGCATGATTTTAACCCCCTATGCACCCGGCGTGTGCATAAAATTAATCTATAATTTCGAACACTGCCTAGTCGCACTAATGAGTACTCATTCAAGTACCGGGTACAAGTAGCGGCTACTAGCACACTATGAAGCATAACCTTTTTAACCAACTTATTCCATATTCCTTATCTTTAGGAGCAGAATTTTCCCCAATTTATCACAATTCACCTGTCACGAATCTCCGCTCCATAACTCTAGCACCGTCCAATTTAGATAACATTAAATAAATTAGTCGCGTTAATAGTTTTGTGGTCCCTTGGTAAGCTTTGGTGGCCTTTTTTATAGGTCATGTGAGGCTCATAACAGATTAGTGGCTATATTAATAATAGACAGAAAATGATAATTCCTTCTATTATGAATTGATTATTATATGCCGGGACGATATTTGTACGGTGCTATAAGGCAAAAGAAAGAGCAAAAACAAATAGTCGTGCTCAGGTACCATAGGTCAACAAATTAGGGAAGGTGGGTGGATATAATCTTAATTATGTTTTCAAACCTACCAAAATACACTCTGACAGACATTCTCGAAAATACAGAAATCACACCAGGTACCCTCCGCCACAAGGTCTATCATCTAAAATACACCTGCTGTTCAAATATGTGCCATTTCCTGTCCTCTAAGTCATTTATTATTTAGGGCAATCTAGTATCTATAGGAGTAAACTAAGCCAGGTCTACCAGACTTTTCCTATAAGAAAGGGGCACGAGGTTTTACACATGCATTTTAACGATTCTGTAAACAAATTAAATCATAAATGCGAACCATTTTGTTTAACTTTAAGGTGACTGTTTGGGAATTACATGACAATTGACAACATTTTCTGATTTAATTATAACCATAAAGGGTAAAAAAAGGAGTAGAGGAGAAGAAAAGGAAAGAAAAAGAATTCTTGACAGCCGGAGTAGCAGTAATTTAGGCCACCAACTGGAGAGGAGACAATATTATTATCTTTAGGGTAGCCTGAACACACTTCCACATATGCGTGTGGTAAATCAATTGTAATAAAACACAAAAACGTCGGACAAATTGTTCGATTTGTCACGACGTGAATAAGAAATGAGCTTCTACAACCTCTCCAGACTAGATAATATCATATCGGAAATTGACTCAGTGTTCTGTAGCCGCTAGACAGATCACCCAGTGGGGATTTATACACTCCCCGGCCCATAAGAAGTCATGCGATCAGGCAATACACCTGTTAATACGAAACGATGAGTATGAGGTGATACGTCTACATGAGAACCAATGTGCCATACAGCCTGAAAATTTGCCTTACCAGGGATTTAGCGGAATTCCTATATTTTATGCACACGCAGGTTGAATTTTCAAAAATGGAAGGCACCTATAATAAAGAGGCTTCAGAAATGATCTATGGAAAGGGGTTTCAGAAATTATCTATGAAACTACTTTTTATTATTTCAAAAATGAATATAACATCCCCTTCAAAGTGGAATTAATTCTATGTGGAATGGGGGATTATTAATAAAGTCATCCTGAAATAATGTTGTAAGCATATTCCCTACCCTGTCAACCACCCACGCGCCATCCTATACTGTTTACAAAGCATGTTTATCTTGTCAATGTCTGGTTAGAAAGGCCTTATGTAGAGTCATGTGGGGCTGGGAAATCTGGGACACAGCATGCAAACAGTAGTACAGTATTACTGTAATGTGCAACATGATCGGCGAGGTTTAATTCATTACCATAAAATCACTAAACAGACATTACTATTAAGAGTGACTAGAAAGCGATTCTAAGTGACAAAAGAACCAATATTGTGTTAAAAGAAAAATATTAATCAGGCAGTAAAATTGTGAATTCTAGGTGTAGGATGCACTCTTAATTTCAAACACTGCAATATTGTAAGCGTATTCTCTACCCCTGTCAACCACCCACGCGCCATCCTATACTGTTTACAGAGCATGTTTATCTTGTCAATGTCTGGTTAGAAAGGCCTTATGTAGAGTCATGTGGGGCTGGGAAATCTGGGACACAGCATGCAAACAGTAGTACAGTATTACTGTAATGTGCAACATGATCGGCGAGGTTTAATTCATTACCGCAAAATCACTAAACAGACATTACTATTAAGAGTGACTGAAAAGTGATTCTTAATGACAGAAGAACCAATTTTGTGTTAAAAGAAAAAGTATTAACCAGGCAGTAAAATTATGAATGTTGGGTGTATGATGAGCTCTTAATTTCAAACACCGCATTATTGTAAGTGTGTTCTCTACCCCTGTCAAACCCCCATATGCCACCGTATACTGTTTATAGAGCATGTTTATCTTGTCAATTAAACAGAGGCCTTATTTAGAGTCATGTGAGGCTGGGAAACCTGGGACAGTTCACGCAAACGGTACAGTAATGTAAAACATGATCGGCGAGGTTTAAATTTAATTCATTAATGTAAAGACCGATTTTGTGTTTTAAAAAAGAAAACATTTTAGCCAGACAGTAACATTGTGAATGCTGGGAGTTACTCAGTAGGCTGCGCTCTTAATTTTGAATGCTGTGACGTAAGCGTATTCTCTACCCCTGTCACCACTGTATACTGTTTCAGTGTCCGAAATTAAGGGTGCACCCTGCACCCGAGGTGCATGATTTTGCAACAGGGTGCATGCTTTTTAAAAGTATGCACCCGGCAGATGCACACATTTTTGATAGAATAAATAGCCTTATGTCACTGAGGGTGCTTGGAAAGGCTCCCGGATGCATACTTTTAAAAGCTATGCACCCGGCGTGTGCATGAATTTAAACCTTAATTTCGGACACTGTGTTTAGAGAGCATATTTACCATCTCTATACTTGGTTAGAGAGGCCTTATGTAGAGTCATGTGGGGATGTGAAATCTGGGATACTCCATGCAAATGGTACAGTAACGTGCAACATGATTGACGAGGTTTAATTCATTACCATAAAACCACTAAAAAGACATTACTATTTAGAGTGACAGAAACCAAATTTTATTGGTTACAATACAAGGCGTTAGGGCCCTCACTCGTCAGATGCTACCTTGAAAATGACAGAAACGTCCTTTCAACTGCCTAGTGACGTGATCCCATGACGTCATATGACGTCATAAACCTCCCAGGTGCCAGTAAAGTGAAGGCACTGTTGTCAGGGCCCAGATAAAAAACAAAACAAACAGAAAACAAATTTTGAGTGACAGAAAAACAGATTTTATATTAAGAAATATCAACCTCACAGTAAAATTATCAATGCTGGGTGCAGGATGTGCTCTTAAAGCTTTATTAAAGGAAACCTTGCACATAACTGCAGGCTAGTTACTTTTCAATGAATTCAATTCAGCATTTATTCAAACCTTGTACTATCAATGTAAGCAAAATGGTGGGAAAATATTTAGTTTTCACACAATTATGGGACATTAAAAAACTTCCATTTTATGACTTTTTTTAGAGGAAATCCCCCAATTTGTGACGTTCTTGGGGAAGCCCATCTGCCCTTAGAAGGGATTCCCCATCCCTGTAGAATTTGTAATAAGAATTATGCTCTCTAACACAAAGTATATACGTTTGACGTAATGTAAATCATGATAAATTTAAACATGTATCCGTCTACAGCCATTTATTCATCAAGGAATCCCACAATAAGTTTAAAAGGAATTCCCATAGCAGTGACGTAGCAAAGGGAGAACCTAGCAGCCCAGCATCCAGTGAATTCCCAAAATGAAATTCCCTTCCTGAATAATACCCTAAGACCTTGACATTATCAAGTTTTTTCTTTTGAAATATTTCAAGAATACTTGAATCAAATTTATTACACAAAAAATTGGACTTTGTGGATTTATGTGCAAGCTTTCCTTTAATTTCGAATGCTGTAATGTTGTAAGTGTATTCTCTACCCCTGTCAAACACCCACGCGCCATCCTTTACTGTTTACAGAGCATGTTTGTCTTGTCAATGTCTGGTTAGAAAGGCCTTATGCAGAGTCATGTGGGGATGAGAAATCTGGGACACTGCATGCAAACGGTAGTACAGTAATGTGCAACATGATCAGCAAGGTCTAATTCAATACCATAAAACAACTAAACAGACATTACTATTAAGAGTGACTGGAAAGTGGTTCTAAGTGACAGAAGAATCAGTTTTGTTTTAGAAGAAAAATATTAACCAGGCAGTACAGGGCTTGACAAATGTGGTGTCCAGTGGCCCAGGACCACCAAAAAGTCATACTGGGCCACTGGAATGAGTGCCTGAGTTGCCCAGTGGGCAACAAGAGTCAAAGGCTAAAATTTGTGTTTAAAAGTTATGAACATCCAACCTTTTACCCCCAAATCAAATTATCAATGCAATCAACCACATCTAAATCCTAAGTTATGTGTCATCTTTTTACCTTATTATCTTCAAATGTTGCTGGGCAACCACATTTGGTAGCTGGGCAACCACTTTCTGGACACAAGTTGCCCGGTGGGCAACCAGGTGGTTTCAAATTGATTTGTCATTTTACTGAGTAAAATAGTGAATGAGAAATCAAACAAACACCCTCTACTCCGATTTCTATTACCTAAAGTACATTTCCTAGACTCAGCCATTTATATTGTATTTGATCATCATTTATGTTTTGTGGCCAAACTGAGGGTGGAGGAATTGTTGGTCGGGTACACACTTTTAAGTAATTCTGGGGGTCCTGACCCCCCCCCCCCCCCCTTTTGTTGGACCCCTAAACTATAAAAAAGGGGGAAAATGCCATGCATGTAGTATGCAGAAATGCACGGTTTCAGTACTAAGCCTTTATGCTGACCCCCCCTATTTCGAAAATCCTGTATCCACCCCTGCTGTTTATAGATGGGGTCGTACAGGAATCACCCTACCTCCCTGAGGCAGTCTGGTCCGTGATCAGCCTGTCTCATACAAATACTACCAAACACGCGGGAACCAGCCAACATTCAATATTGAACCTGGCCACTAGGAGAGTGCTATCAGGTTTTGCTGGTGTCTGGTGTGCGTGCTATAGGGCCGACGGGAGTCTGTCCCTGGGCGCTGCCATGTTGACCAAGGGAGGGTCCTGATTGGGTGAAAAGTCGCACTTGACCCCCGACAGGTAGTGGTGCCAAAGGACCACTCATGCGCAAACCTAAACTCACGACTGCCCTATATGACAATAGGTTGGATGCAGGTAGTCCTGAACTCATTATTGTGAGCCCTTAATTATAGTTTTTAGTATTGTAGCTTATGGGAAGGGCTCACTCAATCAGTCATGTCATTTGTAGGTATTTGGGCTTTGATCTGATTGCCCGATTACACAATCTTACATACAAGTAGCTACAGGCCTTTGTCCACTGGCATGCATTTGTAAGCAAGGACAATTAGTGTGCATCAAGTGTTATTTTGTGGGCAGGCCTCTCCCCTGCACCCTCCCCGACCCCCACTCCTTGAACTCAGTTCAAGGAGTGGGGGTGGGGGAGGGTGCAGTTTGAGAAGTCAGAAGTGGGTTACATAACCAGTAGGCCTACTTGAGCCAATCACCCCTCCACATTAGGACCTCCACTGTCACCTGCAGGTGGGCAGGTCGAGGTGGGAGCCCCTTTCCTAAGCCCCTCCCTGAGTTGTGTGTGACAGCAGTAGTGGTGGTGGTGATCACTACTCATAGCCCATAGCCTTCAGGTTGAAGGAAGGCCTTCAGTTTATTGAGGGACAACCATTGCTATAGATTACTTACATTAGATATATTGACATTTCATTCAATTACCTTTCAAACACAATGAAATGTCCATTGTTATGTTAAGGGCGAACATCGATCGTTCCAACGATCGGAACTTTGATAGTCATTTGCTTCTTGTAATTTATATAACACATTCATAGTAATATTAGAAAAATAAATAGTTGCTTTTGGTTAACATCTAAAAATAGGGACATAGGTCATAATTCTATCCAGAGACATCACTGGTAGTCAGAGAATTTAAATTTCCTCAGTGCAACCATCAACATTAGGAAAATATGCTCAGTTGTGCTATGTAGGCTACTTGTGTGCTGATCCGAAGGTCCTGGTTTCATACAAGGGTCATGGATTATGTGGAGGTCTGTATGGGCACTAGGTTGGTACTGTCAATACTTGAAACTGGTTGCCCAGCATCATTTCCTATTTGTTCATGTTATGTCCTCCTTTACAAAAAAGTAAATAGGCCGTGGGATATTCCTAAGTTTGCAGGATGCGGGATTCCCGTACTAGGTTGACTTGGACGGTGCCATTCCTGCACTGAAATAACAGAAAATTTCTATGATATAGTCAAAAAACCCACAATTTAAAAAGGAAAATGCTCCCCAAGGATAAGCAAATTTGAGCATTTGACACTTGAGATCTCTTTCTGAGTAGAACCCTGGACAGATAGTTGGAATCTGGAGGTGATAGGCACATTCCTCTGTGGGGGACCTTTTTGCCCCAGAGGTGTGCGGTGTGGGCCGGCTTCGTGAGTCGCTGTTTATGTTACCTGGATGTACAGACACCTTGAACTGTCTGCGCTAACTAATAAACACAGAAACATGGGGAGGAGGAGTGCAATGTGGTGGGAAAAAGTCATTGGAGGAGGTGAAGAAGCACAGGGGTGCAAGGTAATAAGTAGAACATTAGATGGATATATTTATAAAATTTCACAATTTTACAACAAATCATAAATACATTTGTCATTTCTGAGTTTAGGCATGCCATACTCTCTCTCTAATAACTAATATTAAACCTTTTTCATACACACTTTGCGTCTAAATGATAATCAAAAGACAAAAATGTGTATATTTTAATGTACCATAGAGTTTATGGCCCAATTAATTCTATATTTGCAAAGGTGGTAAAATTCATGGAGTACATATGTCACAATTCCACCAGCTTTATGTTTAACAGGTCATGAAATAATACATATCATAAAATAAGGAGTTAAAAAAGAATAGCTATAGTCTTAGTTACAGGCTGTTACAGAACCATCCCAATTGATATTTGAGACTGGGAGTTTTTAGGCTATGCTGGTAGCATCCTGTTATCTAACTAGTCCATGGATGGTGCACGAAATATTCATGAGAAGTAGGCTACAGCCTATTGTATTTGCAAATCATGTGTGCATATGCATGGGAACGCCGTGCAATACGTCAGACCAGGGGCTCCTATAGACCCATGCTCTAAGAAAGGTTGACTTTTTCATCCTTTTACAGCCATTTATTAAGCATGCTAATCACACCATAGGAACTTTAGATTCATTTATTTGATACCTGAGGATGTAAAAGACATTGTTGTCTTTCTTTTAAGTGGTTATACAACATCATAGTCCAATTTCTAATGATTTAATGCACAAAAAACCTTTCATATCACAAATTTTCACATTTTCAACCGAATCCTATGGTAAATCCCCATAGAGAATCTCTGAAATCGTCAATTTTTGCACTTTTTGACCATTTTGAATTTTTAAAGATTTAGCTGTAAAATTATTAATAAACATACGAGCCACTAACATTATACATCATTGTAATCTTCAAGTAAAGACAGATATGCCTGATAAATTTATTTTCACATGTCACAAACATTACAATCTTTCAATGGAGCCTCAAATGAGATTGCATGACTTAATAGTAAAAGTTTTTTTCATTTTTCCGACTTTGGTTCTAAATAGAACGTTTTCATTCTATGATATATTTTACAAAACAAGACTAGACGGATTATCCAATTCCTTCTGAATCCTATGGTATATGAAGTAATACTGTAGCTCATTTACCTAGAAAGTTATGGTTGTTTGAAAAAAATGCCTTTTTCCATAACTTTTAAAGTCACCCTTTCTTGGTGCATAGGTCTATAGTTAAGTGTACCCTAAGCATTGTTTGAGGCCTTTGGTTCACAATGGACCCTGTAAAGAAAAAAAAGAAACAGTGGCAATTTGGTTGGCAAATTGCTCCTATCTAGGTTTGTTAAAAGCAGTCACTGGTTGTCATTTTAGTAGAGGTTGTCATTTTATTAAACATGATTAGTATCATGATAAAAGTCCACGTTTATTGTTGATCCGCACCATTCTCCTATAATACAGAACCTGTTGAGACAACCTTTAGTGGTTATTTGTTGAAATTTATAAGGAACATAATAAAAGTCCACTTGTATCATCAATCCAGCACCATTCTCCTATAACATAGAACATGTTGATACAAATTTTAGTGGTTATAATGTTCAAAATTTATAAGAAACATAATAAAAGACCACTTGTATCATCGATCCACGCACCTTTCCCCTATAACGGGGAAACTGTTGAGACAACCTTTAGCAGTTGTGTTATCGTTAAACATTGATACGTATTGGCGGCCCACCCACATAGTGTGCGAGGAATTATTGATCAGGTTATGCTGTCTTAGAGCTCAGTACCGTAAAACCTTTACCATATGTAAGTAAGTAAGTTTTATTGGACTAATGTAAGCAATACATTCATGTCACTTCAATAGGAGTTGTACAATTTGGTAGGTATTTTTCACAAATGTGCACAGTAATTCGATATAGGATTTATTTTCAGGACCATTCGTAGTTTCTCCTGGTCAGATAAAGTATGGTAGCTAGATACATATTGACAGAGTTTGTTCTCAAACAGGGTTTTGTTGGCCATTAGGTCTGGATTCTTACAATGTAGTAATACATGTGATACAGATTGTTTACAATCACAGTCTTTGCACAGAGATTCCATCACTTTGTTGTTCTTGAAGCTTCTGTACTGGCTGTCGGATGTGCAGTTGGTATCTATGCGTAATTTAGTGAATATATTTCTGATACTGGCAGATCTTATTTTATTAAGAAGATATGTTAGCTCCCAAGGTAGATTCCATTTTCAGTGAAAACGACACTCAGGAAACATTTGAAAATGTCTGGAATTTTACCCACAATGTCTGTCATATCAGCCTGAAACATCGTGTTACTGAATATGAAAAAAGACGGTAAATGATATAATATGTCAGTGTCAGAAATTAAAGTAAAGTTAATCAAATTTTCCTTGACCCATCAAATTGAATTTAACAGGGTCTTTTTTAACAGGGTATTTTAAAAAACATAGTGACATTGGATTTTGTCTCTTCTAAAATTTGAAATGTGACATTGTGTATGATCAAAGGTCCCAAGTAGGTGAGACCCAAAAGAAGGACTACTATACAGCTTTGAGATCAGAAGATAAGGTACCAATTCTTCATGTAGATGACCCGCATCTTTCAATGTTGATAAATAAGTATACAACCAGCAGAGAGCCTATTTTTGTCTTTATCCGTATTTATTTGGATTGTTCACTCCCACATATTGCAAAGAACTGCATCTACATCAATTTAGGACACTGAAAAGAAACCATCTATCTAGGGGCACTTCATCGAACTTAAATTTCAGAATTATACCTTTGAAAATCACAAATTGCATGTCCCACTCACCTGTTTTTGTAATTAAGCATAGGGTGTGCACAATTTGACCTCCAGGTGCATATTTTTGAGGGGCATGCACCCAACGTGTACATGGGGTTCGTTAGTTTAAATATATTAGCAAACTGGTGCAATCTAAATAGATTAAGTTTTACTTAGACAAAAACCAAGGTCAATTGGTTTGGTTGAAATGGGGATAAGAATGGGGGAGTCAAGAATTCAAACCATTCTGTGAGGTGTAAGCGCAATTACGGGGAGTTTACGGCCGTGTATCAGACTGACCGGAATAAGTGACCCCGATGGTGATCACCACAACTGACCTGAGACTGACTCACACAGATCAATATGGTTCTTTACCTCCCTGATCTCAGTATTAAGTGTGGTTATAGGGAGTTTACGTCCGTGTCCCAGACTGACCGGTATAAGTGACCCCGATGGTGATCACCACAACTGACCTGAGACTGACTCACACAGATCAATATGGTTCTTTACCTCCCTGATCTCAGTATTAAGTGTGGTTATAGGGAGTTTACGTCCGTGTCCCAGACTGACCGGTATAAGTGACCCTGATGGTGATCGCCGCGACTGACCTGAGACTGACTCACACAGATCAATACGGCTCCTTACCTCCCTGATCTCAGTATTAAGTGTGGTTACGGCGAGTTTACGGCCCAGATTGACCGGTATAAGTGACCCTGATGGTGATCGCCGCGACTGACCTGAGACTGAC
This sequence comes from Lepidonotus clava, assembly GCA_936440205.1. NCBI lineage: Eukaryota > Metazoa > Annelida > Polychaeta > Phyllodocida > Polynoidae > Lepidonotus > Lepidonotus clava. The sequence goes on along the minus strand of OW387140.1, from coordinate 52,006,218 downwards.
TCACACAGATCAATACGGCTCCTTACCTCCCTGATCTCAGTATTAAGTGTGGTTATAGGGAGTTTACGGTCGTGTTCCAGACTGGCCGGTATAAGTGACCCCAATATGATCGCCACGACTGACCTGAGACTGACTCACACAGATCAATACGGCTCCTTACTTCCCTGATCACATTACTGGGGTTTGACGCCCTCAAATTCAACACAGCGATAGGGCAATTTCGACATCTGTAACAAGTGACATCAAACAGGGGATGTAGAAATATAATGGGGTGCAACATCAGGTTTTCTTTAGATTCAACATTCTTTTCTTAGATTCAACATGTCACATCAGTGCACAATCTTTTAGATATACTAAGTCAAGTGGAAAAACTGAAACAAGTAGAAAATAAAGACCACCACATTTGGGAAAGGGGCCCCCTTACTAACCACTACCTGCAGACAAAAGGCAGATGCATGCAGGGGGATCCAGTGACTCTTTCTCCATATTGTAGTACCCCATCGGGGTCAGGGGCGGGGGTTCCTGTTGGAGCCCCCTGGGAAGAATGTTCCTTCAGTATCCCCTGCTTGTCTTAAGAGGTGACTAAAAGGGGCACCCTGTGCCCCCAACAGGGTCATCAAAGGCCGGGTGTGTGGTATCCTTTCTATGGGACATTGCACATTAAAGACCCCTTGCCACTCTTTGAAAAGAGTAGGGTATCAATCCCTGTGGCTGGTTTCTCCTAAATCATATCATAGATTTTGTCACCACCCTTGTGGCTTAAAACTAGCTGCAAAGCTTTACCTTGTCCTGTCTGGTAAAAGAACCCAGAAGGGTTGGCCGGACGTTAAAGTTAAACTAACCCAACAAAGGAACAAGCAAACTAACAAATCCCAAAAATTGTGCACCTCACATACCTTTTGAAAACTGTGCATACAAAAGTGTGATGCCTTAATACTTAGTCTATATGCAGACCTCTCACTATTTAATCTTCCAATTGATTTTGCAAGAAGTGGGGAAGGCAACCACTCAGGTTATCATGATGCTGATGGCTGCAAGTTGTTACTATGTGTCACTTAGAGAACTCTTTTTCATCTTAGATCAATGTTATACGACCTCAAGTGAATGTTATATATAATACTATAAAACGTAATATAATGATGGCTGCTGTTGATTTTATATTGGTGTATGAGGGAGCATTATGGTGGGTACGGTGGCCAGCTGTTATGCTGTAAAGTATTAATTCCGTCTCACAAACCCCAGGCTCCAAAGCTGCAGATAGCAAAACCAGTAATGGTATACTGTAGAATTTCTAAAAACCTTTTTGTTTTTACTCATTGTGATTGTTTTCAAATTCATGAGATCTTCAGTGGGACACTGATGGGGTACAGTTTAACATGGGTAGATCCAGGGGTAGAGTGCTTGTGCCCCTCCCTTTTTTCTGTAATATTTGAATAATTTGAATATTTTTGATATTTTTAACATTTAGCCTAAAATCCATTAAGGAAAAACATTCTCAAAAGGACACCACCTCCTTTCAAAATCCTGGAACTGCAAGTGGTTTAAGAATGCCTCTATATGTTGTTGAGGAGAAAACAAGGTCGGCCAGCGATGCCTATATGTGTATGAGGGCGTATTGTATGGTAGCCAGCTGTCACGGTGTGCAGTATTAATTTTCCATTTCACAAACTCCAGGCTCAGAGACTCAATATTACAAAACCTTAGACACCATTTTGTCTTTTACTCATTGTGATTGCTTTCAAATTCAAAAGAGATCTGTTTTAAATAGAAGACGTTCTGAAAGAACAAAACAATGCACCCACTGTAACGTCATTAAATTTACATGTAAGCATCATAGAATAATGATACAAAAAGTGTAAGGTTCCTTGGAACTTTGGGAATGTTTTGATATTTACCTCATGAGTATAGGTGAAATACCCATTTTGTAATCAGAATAAAACCCTAAAAGAGGTGCCATTTTATAGGAAACACTCATGTGGTGGCCAAATATGGCCTTATGGGGTGGAAGGGGATATAGGGTGTCCGGATGCCCGGGACAACCAGAAAATGGTGCTGGGCATCCAGATATAAGGATCTAGTTGCCAGCGGACAACCAGGTTTTTAGTCTGTAGGCCTGACCGCTCGCTACTCTTACATTTGAGAATGGTAGGTCGGCTTGAGAGACTACCAATTAAGTTTTGGGCTGGTGTTTAAAAAATATTCTGATGTTGTTTCATATCCAAGAACGCATTATTTCTATATCCAATCAACCTTATGATGTAAAGCTATTTCTATGCATTTGATATGAAAGACAATCCTGGGCAACCACAATGTGGGCTCGGGCAACCAAGTAGTCAGCTGAGCTAGTTGCCCCATGGATGACCACCTTCTCAAACGATTTGTCAAGCCCTGTGGTTGACTTTTTTCCTGCTATCTCTCCACATAGCGCCTGCAGCTATCCTCTACCTTAGATATATTGACCGACTTGGCAGGCCGTGACATTGGTTTCTGTGATTTCTTTGCGGACCGATGCTCAAACGTTAATACTATGGTAAAGTAGGACAGAGTACATCAGTCGGAGCAAACACTCTTCAGAGAAGTCCTGGAATTTCGACCTCCTATTGTATGAAATTAAGGTTATATTTTGGGCACACGCCGGGTGCACAACTTCTAAAACTGTGCAACTGGGGATGTACGGCTGGTAGATTTCTATAATGACCTATCTAAAACAGTTTCCGAAATTAAGGTTTGAATCTTAGCACACGCCGGGTGCGTAGCTTTGAAAAGTATGCACCCGGGAGCCTTTCAATGCACCCTCAGTGTTAAAAGGCTATTTATTCTATCAAAAATGTGAGCATTTGCCGGGTGCACACTTTTAAATATCATGCACCCTGCTGCAAAAACATGCACCTCGGGTGCAGGGTGCACCCTTAATTTCGGACATTGTAAAAGGTTGAAAAATTGTGCACCATCAGGGTGCACACATTTAAAAATTGTGCACCCTGCTGCAAAATTATGTACGCCATGTTCAGGGTGCGCCCTTTATTTTGGTCACTGCCTCTAGTCCGAGTCTTAGGGTACTCGTGTTTACCCTTTGCGTCCTAGTAAATTCAATAGTTTTTTGCTGCCTGACCCTGCCTTTTCCCAACATTTGTAGGTGACAAAATAAAAGTTTAATAATAGTAATAAATAGTAATAGTAAAATAAGTTTATCAGTCTGGCTCTTAGGAGCCATTAAGAAAACGATGGGGTGTGGTGTGGGTAAAAAAAGAGTATCAAAAAGTTCTCAGAGAAATGTTTGTCTTTCATCCAATTGATGACATAACACATTTGCCAGCATCCAACTTTCTAACCTTTCCAATTTAACATTGTACACACATCATATCAGATATATCAGATATTTTTGGCAGACACTCTCTGATATACTTCAGTTAATGAGCACATAAATTGCAGTGGCTGGTGTATGTTATTTTATAAAAAAAAAGTCTTGTTGGATTTTTCTAATGTATTTGGAGTTTTTGGTAGAAACTGGTATTTTTCATTTAATGAGTACCTAAATAGCAGTAGCAGGTGCATTTTTTTATGTATTATTTTTGACCACTTCAGTTTGGCAAAGGGAGTGAGTTAGTGTTGGGTGTTTTACACCGTACCGACAGCCAAGTTGAAAACCGGTTGGGACGAATTCTGTCTTTAGTGATCGTATCTATGAGATGAAGGTGACAGGGCAGGCAAACAGCAGGGGATCAAAACCTGCAAATCATTTTTGCTGTACCTCATCCCTTAATGAACCCAGACACCAACCGGGAATTGAACCCAAAGAACCACTTGGTCAGTGCTGGGTCCCCCCTATCGTCCCTCATATGATCAGCAGGGGCTACTGGGGGCCTATTCTTACCCGAACCCCCACGAGGTGTTTGGCAAAGTAAAAACAAAATGTAGTTTTTCATACAAAGAAATCTCCTCTTCGTTGGCAGTAATCATGCCCTACCTCCTCATAGCGCCTGCAGCCAGCCTCTACCTTAGATATATTGACCCACCTGGCAGGCGCTGACGTTGGTTCCTGTGGTTCCTCACGGACCGATGCCTAGACAATGATAGGACGGAGTTCATCAGTCGGAGAAAAACCCTTTATAGGAGAGCCTTTGAAGTATTCTGTACATTTACTATACATTAAGTTGATTAACTGTTTCACAATATATTATGCTACTGTAGTAAAATTTAATGTCTACTGTGTGAATGTTCCAAATTAATTCAATATTTAGATTCCTACCTGAAGCACACAGATGCTATCAGTGAAAGCACCAGTACATGAAGGTTATAAAATTTGAAAAAGGAAAATTATAAAGAACTCGCTAATTGTTGTCAAATTACTTGTCAGATAATTCAGGTAGAATCTTCGGTAAAATATTTCTTATCAGCAGAACAGTTGGCCAACAGTTGACTGACTTAGACTAATAGGCTAATGAGTATGCAGCTTTACAGTAAGAGAAATATTGATATGGCTAGGGCATTCGCTTTAGTACTGATTCCATGTCAGGAGATAGGAATGTCGATAAAAAAAAAAGAAGAAAGTGTCATTCCTTGGCAAATTGGTTTGTGGAAAATAAGCCTCCCCTCCCCCCCCACACACACACACTTTCTGGGGCCGTCCATAAATGATGTCATGCGCCAGGGAGGGGGGGGGGGGGGTCTAGGCCCCTATACATTTCTATAGTAAAAGCATGACGAAGGGGGGGAGGGGGGGTCAAAAATGGTCAAAAATAGCATGACGTCATTTATGGACGGCCCCTTCTATTAGCACACCCCTACCTTTTCAAAAAAGTGGACCCGCCTCTGCATGATCATGTAATAGTTCTACATCTGCCCAACAATATTTAACTTTCGTTTTCACGGAATCCATTTCCAATGGCTCCCAGGCTTACCTATACTAATCGCAATGTGGCTGCTGATGTTTCTCCCCCACACACTTGATAGGCTCTTATGGGGAGTTTTTTGAGGGAGTTTTTATCTTAGCCCAGTATCCTCCTCTGCTGCGGCTGTGAGTGATAAAGTAGATGTTTATTGTAGGTTTATTACACATAACAACCACCCCCACTGACACATAGTGACCTCAGTATGACAATTTACACTGTGGAAAGTAAAAAATGCAAAAGAAAAAAGAAAAGGAGATCTTTGCTGACAGAATAATAGATAAGAAATTTTAGATTTTTTTTAGTAATTGTTACTTGTTTGCCTGAGCAATTTTATTTGAAAGTCTGGGAGTTCATTTATACTTTGGATACTCTCGGTATTGCTGATATCACCTTCATCTACTGCTGCACAGAAAAAACACTGCCTTATGATCTGAAGTTATCAGACGTACTTGGACTCTTACTCCCACTTGAATCCTCCTAAGTAGGTTTGATCAGAATGTTATGGTACATGCTATCAGATGATTGTAGCAATCAATATTGAGGCCATCAAGCACTGAACTTAAAGGTAGCATTTCGCAAGCCAATATTGTTCATTATGGGCCGGTGTTGTGTCAGCATGTTATACCGATTCAATCTTCAAATGGCGGGTCCTATAATAGACTTTGGGTGTCCCCCTTTTTTGTTATGGTCTGCATCCTACATATTGAACTTTAGCATATGAAGTTAAGAAATGGAGAACTTAGAGACAAGCGATATAGTCCATTATCCCTTCGGGGGGGGGGGGACTTCATGCTATGTTTGCGCGGATGTGTGTGTCTAAAAGTGAAGGATCCTTTTGCAGCTTTGAGAGAGTGAAATAAGTGGCACTACTTTCACTCGCAATGGGTGTCAAATTAGCACAGGCCACGCAAAACAGTTGTATTTTTAAGAAGTACTATCAATGTATTAGGATATCCCAAACAGAGCAGCTCAGAGTCATGTCATACTTCATTTATTACTACAAGCATCACAAGTACTATCAGAACTATAGCTCAAGGATTCTCTTTCAAAATTATATAGTATATAGTTGTTTGATATATCCTCCCATCATTATGGGGATGTTCTTTGCAAGGACAAAGTCCTTCTGAAGGGGTGTATTTTTGAAACCTTAACCCACACATCAGGGCGTATATAAGTCATGTTGTCTACCTAGGGCCATTATTCACATCCTGATATGGCGATCCCTTATTATACACCCCCAATTATAATGCACTGTCAGTGGTTATTATTGATGGAATAAAGGTCTATCAGCTTTAGTTATTACTGATATTGTTTCCAAGGAAATGTAGGATCCCCTATCTGAGGTCGATAGATACAGATGGCATCGGTCGATGAACGTCAATCAATAAATAGGACACATCACTCAGAATCATCAGAAAAATTATGTAGTAATTCTGCTGACATGCACACAATTTTTTGGCACAGTGTGCACTTTTCTTTCAGCATTTAGATAAACATTACATTGGTGTGCACATTAAAAAAAGGACATTGGCTGCATAGTTGGAAAATGAATGTTCCTAACTAGATGGGTGTATGAAAGAAAACAGTTATTTCAAATACTGTTTGGTTTTCCTACAAACTTGACCACGGCCCATCTCTTACCAGGATTTGAGACCTTTTTAGCGCTCATCCATCAGGGTCTACAAGGTCAAAAACTTGTGAGCCCTGATAGTTTTTTTTTGGCCTAGAAAAATAATGTTTACAAATAACAGTCGAAAAAAGTATAAATGACAGACAAACAAGCATATATGAATATATATATGCGGACTGAAAAAGATGTCAGCCATCCGAGCCAATCTAACAATGATTTCTCAATTTTCCGTTGGCCTTAATCCAAATTTGTCGTCCATTGGCTGACGGGAAGGCGTCTCAAACACGGCTTACCCTCAGCCCCAGTCTCAACAGTCGGTAAACCAATCTCCAAGGTGAAAAAGGGGCCCACATTCTTACACTGCTGGGAAGCAGAAAGCTGTGGGGAGGTTTTATATGAAGAGAATGATGAGTTCTTAGGGAGATGGGCAACTGCCCTTGCCTCCCTCTAGTTTACTCGCTTGTTGTACATCATGCTGGTTGCTGGTGTTCTGCTCTTGATTTCACAGGAAAGATGGGTACCAGCAAATAATTATTCTAAAGGTGTAAATGCAAAAACTCCATCCTTTTTTTTCCAGGAATGAACATGATGTGTGTTATTTCACTGGTATTATAATGCCATTAGGTCTAGTGTACAATAGTTCATTTGGCAATTTTAAAAAATCTCTCAATTTTGTGTAATTAACAATGGAAATACAAAGTGTCAAAGCACCACACCACCAATATGTAGGAGAGTAACTGGAGTTTCCCCAAGCAGACGTGAGGTATAATTTTTATAAAGGAATCCAGCCCACCCAGGCTGCCTGCCTGCCTAAGGCAGGTAAAACTTGAGATGAGGCAGGTAGATTTAAAAATGCACCTAGATTTTAGCCATACCCAAGTAAAGATGGACAGGTTAATTCTAGGATCGTGCAGGAAGGGACATTACTACCCACATTAACTTGTCGTTCCTGTGTTTATGAGATTGCAAGGAATTCAAAGGAAAGTGTCACATAGGGCGTGTGGGGCTAGGGTTCCCTTCACAGAGCAGTTGTTTGGACAGCAAGCGCTTTTTCACTATTAACCTTTCCGCGCCAACTACTACCACTTTAGCAGCACCCTCATAGACATGGAGAAGTGCAGGGAGTCTTGGGAGCAGACGGTGAGTCAGGTAGTCAGTCAGGACACGTCTCCCATTAGCGCGTGTTGTATTGGTGGACAGATGATTATACGCAAACTGGGGCCTTGATGGGAGAGCCCGATGTCACATGTCAATTTAAGAAAAAGACAATATTGCATATCGCTGTTGATTCCTATTCTTAATGCTGCATGTTCAATCTAAGAAAAGCCGGTGAAACGTTGATGACATAGACACTAAAGCCCCATACCCACAAAGCGATCTGACCGTTGACAGGCGACTGGTCAAATCGCCGGTAAAGTTGCCGGGTGACTCAGGATCATCAGGCGACTCCCTGTGGGTATGGTGCATATTCTGGGCGACAGGCAACTGGCGACGTGATTGCAAGGAAAATTGTTTGGAAAATATCAAACTTGCTAGATATTACAGTTGCTCGGCAATGGCGACGGCCATTCTTCCAGTCGCCGGTAAAATCGACTAGTGGGTATGTCCCTGAAGGCTCATGTCTCCCTGTCGAGATATTTTTTTCTCAAAATATCATCACACTTTTTGTGCTTTTAGGAAAAAGCCATGTGGTGGGCCGTCTACGGCCTCACGAGAGTAGAACCATTCCATACTAAACTAGAGCATTCTCCTTACCCAAAGCAGCATAACATGTCTAGGCCGTAATTGCCTGCTACAAGGCTACTTTATTCACTCCTAGAGGCAATCATAAACAATTTGTTCTTGCCTTATGGCCCTAGTTGTTGCTTTGGCGTCAATCTCACTTTACTCACCCCACAAGGCCATTGCCTTTGGGGGCAGGAAGGTTGGGGAAGACAGCAATGATTCATCAGGTGGAGTGTGTGTTGTCACTTGAGCTGAGAGAGCACGGTGGTACTTTAACCCTTTGCCACCCGCTGTTGACAGCAGGGTTTTACTCAAACTCTTTTCCACTCAATTTTCCAAGTGCAGTTATACTGAAAGCTTTTGACCCTCACGATTGACATGTTTTCTAGTGGGGAATTTTCAATCCCCCCCCCCCCCCCCCACATCAAAGGACCCAAGCGTTGTTGCTCAATAAGCCCATCCGACTTTACACCAATAGTAAAGTTTACTGTGAAATATTTTCAATGTTGCTTCCATGCTTATTCCGTGAAGAGAGTTGCATGATACAAAATTAACCAAAGCAATTTGGTTGAGGAATTGCTCTTAAAATTTGTAAAATGCAGCTTTATATGTTGGCTTTTTTCCCATAGGAACCGATGCTAAAGCCTGTGAGCTGAACCTTTAATGTCCAACATTATTTTGTCCAGAAATACAGCATTTTGATTGGCTGGAAAACATGCAAATCTCTTCATTGGTAAAATTTAAGAAATCAGAATGTTTTATCACTATTTGAGGATATAGAAAAATATAATTCTTGGTTATTAAGTGACTGCAATGCTAGGAGACAAGGATTGACTAACATTGTAATTTTGTCCAACCCTTGTCCAACCCTGGGATATACCGAATATTGGATGGGCTTATTAGGGGAAACAAAGGATAAAACAGATCAGGGAAAAACATTGGAGACTGAGTGAAGGAAAGAATGTCTCTCATGAGGGCTGGTTGCTTAACTGGACTGTTGACATACAAGAAAGTAGAGTGAGCCTTCTAGAGATCAATGCAGCTGCAGTGGAAATATGATCAGGGGATGAACAGGGTTCTCATACAACCTGTAGATTTCGTAGAAATTTATTTACAAAGAATAGTCTGTGCAAACCCTTGGTATTGGTTCCCAGGGGCAGATCCAGGTGGCCGGGCGGTGTGTGTGTGGATCCCCCCCCCCCCCGCCACCTTCCGCCATTTAGTGGGAACACCCTTGCCAAAGAAAAAAAAGCGTTGCACTCATGTGCGCAAATGCACGGCATTTTAGTGCTTAGCCTATAAGCCCCCCCCTTTACGAAGTTCCCGTATCCGTATCCCAGGAATACGTAAGGTTTGCGCAACCAGGGTTTTTTCCTAGGCATGCGGGATGGGCCATTCCTGCATCAGGATTTTAAATTTATATTTAGAGGGGCTATTCCTGCATCTAATTTTTTCTAAAAGATAAGTCATATGTATGAAATGCCCACACATCCCACGAAAATGGCCCCATTGGAAAAATGCCTGAGGAGGCTTTTGATACTCTAAACAGTTTTCTGGGAAAAACCCTGGGCAACAGACAAAGGGTTAACTAGAAACAGGTGAGAACAGATGGGAATGGGCGGAGAGATACCTATGTCTCCCATTAACACACATTGTAACGTCTACAGGGGACACACACTAAGTTAGGTGAGTTGCTGAGCTCCAACAGCCAGTGGGTAGTTAGTGATAGTGTAGTGGAAATAAAAACTTGGCAGGTATATCTCAGGAAATGTTCAGTAGTTTTCCAACAGTGTCCAACACATTACTGTAAAACCCCTGATTTAAGCCGTGGCTTAAATAAGCATAAGTTTCTGAAATAAGAGCCTATTAGGCCTGCACTTTAGGGGTGCAACTTAAATTAGGGGTTCATACATCCTTGAATCCAATGACATTCATGAAAATAATTATGTAAAAAATGCTGAATAATAAATGAAAAACTGAGGTTGCAGCTGAAATTAGGATGTGGCTTAAATTAGGGGTTTTACAGTTCCCTAAAACGTCAGGCATGTTATCAAAAGGAAAAATGTAAGAGTAAATATTAGGCATAATATCTTACTTAATATACATAAGTGTGTCACAGCTATGAAGATCTATGATCACAGTATAAAAATAATTTCATACACATTGGTACTGGCAGAGGGTATGCCTCCGTACGGTGAGAGGTAATGTTCCGACAAATTGGCGGCCAAAGAGTTAACCAGAAACAGGTGGGATCAGACAGGAGTGTGTTTGGTATATGGTGTGGGGTGGTATGTAGTCCATTAGCATTCGTTGTATTATGGGACCGCTGACATACGCTAAGTGAGCACCGTGTAGACCCAATGCTAGGAGTAGGAGAACCATAAGGTACTGGATCCAAAGTTAGGCCGTACTTAAAAAAATAGTCTGTTTCCTGTCCAGCGGATGGGGTTTAAAACGATGACCCAAGCGGCCGCATTTTTTTCTCCCTTTTTTTATTTTTTTGTTTTTGTTGGTAAGGATATAACATAAAATTGAAAGGAAAAAAGAAAAAAATGAGAAAAATGAAAAAAAAAATGAAAAAAATCATCCCACCTGGTGGTAAAATACTCACCCGGCTGGTCCACCAGAAAAAATACTCATTTTTAAGTGTCGCCTTAGGGTTTGGTATTGTTACTAGGTGTTGCAAAGACACATGAATAAAAAGATATGGATCCAGGATTTTGGAATGTTGGGAAGTGAGAGGAGTCAGCATAATAGGCTGTGTGCTTAACAGGTTCCCAAACGACCTGGAGAATGAAAATTGTCACAATTTTTTTTTCTCGAAAATCAACCATTTTTTGGGGGAAATCTCCTTAGAGCTCACAAGATTTCTAAGAGAATGTTATTTTTTTTTATAAACAAAACAATTTTGTATACAATAATTGACAGGGATAATAATAAATATATGCTAATGAATTAAAACTTACACCTCGTTCAACATGGATGGGCCCTTTGTATTTCGATATGTATTTCTACAGATGGTTGAATTTGTAAAGTTTTCACATTATTTCCTTTAAGTTCCTTTTAATGTACCTCGAAGCAGGGGCACACATGAATGGGTTTAGTGTTCAGTAGAGGAGTTAAATTGAAGGTTTTACGGTTGCAAGTAGGGCTGATATGGTCAGGGAGTGTTTGTTTGCATCATCTGCTCACAGAGGCATAGATATATGAGCTGGGATGTTACCTTAGCCTTGATATATTTGCAATTCTATTAAATCAGCCAAGCATCTCTTTAGTGTAATATCAGGGATGTAAGTTTTCAGATTTTTGTCAAATGATGATTTTCACAATTAATCTCATAACATTTTAAGAGAGTTTCAGATTTTTATTCTGGAGTTTTAGATTTTTTCAGAAACCTCGACTTACGTCCCTGGAAAATGGTAGAATTGAATGGAGGTGTGAATTTGAAGATTTTACGGTTGGGTGTACTGTATACACAGAGACATATATGGCCGGAACCATGCAGTGTATGTTTATGTTCAGCAACCGGAGAGGCATAGATACACAATAGCTGCCAAAAAGTGGCAGTGACTATAGATCTAGGACACGAGAAACAACTCAAAAACCTGAATTTTCCTGTCACTTCCCGTTAGTTTGTCTTTTCCTATGTTCTCGTAAATTCACTACAATGCAACTTTAATGGCACTTTCAAAGTGTAATGACAATATGTGTGCTGTTAACGTACAACACTTCATAACTTTTATAGTATTTAGCCAGAACTCTTAACTATTACTACGTCACAATAAAAGGAACACAAAATGAGCTGTCTCTTGCTGACCAGATCTATAGTAGGTCATCAGCCAATGTCTATGATTTCTGATATAATACAGACAGCAGCTAAAGCCTGAAAGTCAGATAGGATATTGCCTAGGAATTTCTCTTTAAGTGCTTGGGTTGGGGTTGGGGGGGGGGGGCTTGTACGTGTGGAGATTATCTTTGCTTATGTGGCCACGACATATAGAATTTGATTATGCAATTGGAGAGAACTACAATTTAAGAATAAGAATAGGATTGAGAAGCTCAACAGGTGCTATCTGTCCTGGTCAAATCATTCCAGGAAGGATCTCAGAACGATCTATTCCTGTTATGATATGGGGATTGCCATAAAACCTTAAGAATTCGACAGTTTAGGACATTACTTTAAGAGTGTTTTGAGTTTCTAATGACAGGAAGGGTCTATCATCTAGATAGATCATACTTAGATTTCCATATCATGATCTATCCACACATAGAATCACATAGAACCACAGTCAGCCATATCATAATTAACTCTCAATACTAATTGTAATAAAATGAATTTAGATCTTCTTTGTTTTTCATGAATGTTATTAATATACAAGTGGTTGCATATCTACCCGAGTGTAATTTCCTTGCGTTTCCAGCGGCGGTGGTGCGGTACAATGGGTTCTCGCTGGTGTACCTCGTGCTTCTCATGGTCGGCCCGCTGCTCCCCGGGCCCAAACCAAACACCATGTCAGGTAAGGCAGTCTTTGAACTCAAGTGTTTAATTCAACTTTCTCAATATCAGAGCTTGTAGATATTAGAAGCTGGAAATCCAAATAAAGCTGGCAGGCCTCAACAAATCCAGCACCCGGGGTGTCCGGAGCACCCTCTTCAGCCTCCTGGGCTCCCAGTTTACACTGCTAGCTTGAATGAAAATTATTTATGTTTTTCTTTTAGAATTTTAAAAAGTAAAGTTTTGTGATATGGAACTGTTCCTGAAAAGAAGAAAAAATTAACATTTTCTAACTTTAGAAACTTTCTCAGTGAAAATGGACTCCTGGGTTCTGTTGCCAGGCTCCACACTGAGCCCGATGGACACTCTCTCTAAAAGGAACTTACCTTGTGCAGTGTGGAAAGAACCCTATGTGGTTGACCAGACGTTAAACTACCGCAACAAACAAAAAACTCTAAAGGAAATTTCTAGAGGCCCAACTCTTATTTCTTAAATTTTCAAAGTGCCCCTTAGTTATACTTTATAACAATAACACACTTTACGTAAAAACCAATAATATTGTACTCATATTCCAGGCCACACGGGGAGATACCTCATCGCGACAGTCACCCTGAGCTCGCTCATGGCGCTGGCTCAGATCATCTTCCAAGGCGTGCTCCTTGGGAAGGCGACAGACGATATGCCATACGGCAACCTCTTCCCCAACTGTAAGTATAGTTTTCTTTTTCAATTATATTTACAAGTTTACCAGCTCTCAGGGACGTTCAAGCTTTTTATTACTGAGGCGGAAACTACTGGCGAAAATAAAAGATTTAAATGTTTTAATCATTTCCGCCTCAGTTTTAGAGTGGGCTCGCACTTCGAGCAGAGGGGAGGTGGACAGCGGGTAACCAGCGAAGAATATATGATTTAAAGGCTTGCTCGCCGAAACCAGCAGGATGTGGAAAACCAGGTGGACCAAAAATATGTCCACCACTGACATAGGGCAAAGAGATGAAGAGGGTAAAGGAGCAAAGCTAGGGCAAAGCTAGGGCAAAGCTAGGGCAAAGCTAGGGCAAAGCTAGGGCAAAGCTAGGGCTAGGAAACTAGGGCTGTTGTATAGGGCTAAGGGAGTGAAGATTGTAAATGGGTAAGGGGAAGTGTCACGCTGACGTGTCACGCTGACGAGTCACACTGACGTGTCACGCTGACGAGTCACGCTGACGTGTCACGCTGACGTGTCACGCTGACGAGTCACGCTGACGTGTCACGCTGACGAGTCACAGGGACGAGTCACAGGGTCGAGTCTTGGGGACGAGTCACGGGGATGCCATGAAAGATAGGTTCATATTATTTTTTAGCACTTGAAATAGGACTAGGCCTAGAGGCCAGATGTCTTCTTTATAAAATTTGGTTTGGGTTATGTCACTTGCGTTCCGAAAAATGATTATTTAGGCCATATTCAGCCCATCAAAATCCACCACAAGCCTATGTAAAATAAATAAAAGACAAACCCCCTAAAAAAATTTCTTGAAAGATTGAAGAGTCCGCCTCAGTTTGTATCTTTGCTACATTTTTGAAAGATTAAACGTTTAAACTAGTTTATTTTTTGAAATCTTTTATTTATCCTGGATACAGAAACAAGAGGTCGGCCTATGGCGTTTTTCACTTGCGTCCAGCATTACAAAACATATGCTTCATGCTTTTTTTGTCTTGAAACTTAATTATTAGCACTCAGTATTACCTATTATTATAGACATATATAAGATATCTATGTTCAGATTGTTTTGTATATTTTTGTATATAATTAACAGATGAATAATTCTTCATACTTTTTTTTATAAAGTGATAAAAAGAGACTGTAGGGGTACCATGTATACAGAAGATCAAGGGACTATTTCCAGGAGAATAAACATTTTCAAGCAAGATGAGAACCACACCCCAATCTGATAATCATGTACGGAATTGAAGGCCCCAGATAGGCAGTCTTAAGAACATCTAAACTGTTGACTTCGCTTTGACATGATATAGTTTTTCCTCACAGGTTCAACAGCAGAGCAAGTCTTTCGCCAAATAGGGTTGCAAAGGTAAGTTGAATAACATTAGCAGTAGTAAACATAAAATTTCAAAATTTAGTGGCAGGTTAAGCCCCTATCTGTGTAAATGCATGGGCCCTCACTAAAATCTAATAGGCTGCACTCTCGATTCATTATGAATTGAAAACCCTTTAATGAAACAGTTGCTGATGCTCTAACATTGTTTTGTGAAATCTTTTTTTGTATAGTTGTTTAAACTGTTTATTTGCAACTATACAGGCATGCCAGAGTTCTGCAAAAGCATGGAAGATTGCACTTTTTCTTTGTTTTTGATATCCTTATTTTCTGCACAAATCACTTTCATTGACTTGCATGCATGTATATACCTTAAGGCCGTATTCCACATGCCGAAAGTGCGGGCCGCCGATACTGACCCTCTCCATGGTAACGTTCTATACCAGCAGCCACTCATTTCGGTACATAATCGGTGGCCGAAAGTGTATAATCGGCGGCCGAAAGTGCATAATCGGCGGCCGAAAGTGTGATATTGGCAGCCAGTCCAAAATCGTCAGGAAAAATTTACCAACATGTTGGTAACTTTTATCGCCAGCACTTTCGGTATGTGGAATACAGCCTTTAGTCTCCTCCTCAGTATCTGATTGACATCTGAATGTTTTGCAACAGGCTAGAGACGGGGGATGTCGCCAACATTTTACGTATTCTCATTCCTGACATTGGGATGTGCATCGTCTCCATCATTGTCACCGTCATCTGCTTCAAGGTCATTCCAAACTCACCGCCACCGCTCAGTGAATTACAGGTACATTGGGTTTGTTTGTGTAATTTCAGTGATCGTGATTTAATAGAATGCCATTCTCATTTGATAGCCCTAATTAATATCCATAAATCATCATATACATAAATCGTAAGTTTTACAGATGCGCACCAAATTAATGACACAACCAATGACGTTATCAGATAATGTTCTAGAAGCATGTAACAGGGCAGTGCTTTGTTAAAGCAATTGTTAGTAAATAGCATCTAGTTCTGATCATAAGTCATGGTTTAGTCCTTCTGGTTAGCTAAATGTAAGAAGCCTAGTTAAAAAAATCTAATACAAGTTTTTGATTTGCCTTTTTCAGCAGACCTCCCTGGTGCGGCAGCGCATTCATCAGCAGACATCCATCGTGTTTAACGTCCTGGGCCAGGTGCTGACTGCCCTGCTGCTTGCCCTAGCCGGCATTGCCTACCCGTCGCTACTCTCCGCCACGTACTTCCTGTCATTCCTGTTCATCGCCACCTGGTGGGGCTGCTACCGGTCCCTCGGGAACCGATTCGCTGTATTCCGGATTGCCCTCCTAGTCTACTCGGCCATACATCTGATCCTGCTCTACCTCTACCAGTTCCAATTCTTCCAGGAGGCACTCGATCCAACCAACTTTTACGCAAGGTTTGTTTGAATGGATATAATCTGGATCATGACAAACTTACATAACCAAGCCAATTTCATTTTTTGTATCTGGAAGGTTCTCTATTCCTATCAGAAATTTTTAGTCAATAACTGAAAGGTTGTTTGTGGTGTCCAAAAATAATGTTATTATTCATGCACCCCCTGGGTATATATATTTCAAAAGTATGAAAGGGTGAAACAGTTCATGTACTTTCCTATATATATAAGCTTATTCAGTATGTGAAAATATTTGCCTTTTCACTTGGATTATGCCTCTCAAAAAACTTGCACCCTCTGAAGAGAATGAATAGGGCGCATTGTCCATTACTAACAGCGGTTGGCATTCGTCGAGGATCTAGTCATATTTTTCCAGCACTTTGTGCAGTCTGGTAAAAGAACCCAAAAGGGTTGACCAGAGGTTAAACTTACCCAACAAAAAAAAATAGCACATCAATTGAGATCTACAGCTCTTTGGCTAATGATAATCTTATTTAATTTGCAGTCTGGAAAGAACCCATAAGGGTTGGCGTTAAACTAACCCAACAAATATCAAATTATTGGGAAAATCTCATAGAAATAAAGCATTATCAAATCATTTGTTTTCAGGTTGTTTGGGCTAACTGGCATCATCAAAACAGACTGTGGCAAGCCATGGATGGTAGAATTCCACCACAACCCATGGCCGGCGTACGTCAGCCCAGGCATAATACTTCTGCTCTACATCCTTCTGGCCTGCGAGACGAGGCGATGGATCCAAAAGGTACAGTTTTTTCCCAATGGTTATTGTGTGTTGAATGGTATTGTAAGCGGTTTCATGCCATCTTTTATACTGATTGTGAATTCAACAGGACTTGGAGGGTGTTTGAAGGAAAAGGTTTCAGAAATAAAAATATAAAAGGTAATACTCCCTTACAAACTAACATGTCAAACACAACCTCAAATGATAAAATGATTATCAAGGACAGAATCATTTAAAACAATCAAGCTAATGACAATAGTTTTAGACAAATGAAAGTTAGTTTTAATTAGTATAAAATATAGCTGTTCATTTTCCATATTTTCAAGTTGGTTCAGATGTCACGAAAAGCCCGCATTCGGACAGAGGCGAGTTTCTAGAGATGCAAACTACTTTTAGTAGACAAATAAGGACTTCTCTGTTCAATCTACCTATTTTTGCCCTTGTATGCTTTAATGAGGGTGCCCAGGCAGGTATTAAAAGGACTTAAATGGTCTGATTTTAGTTTTGCCATTTAAGGCTAATTAAAAAGGTCCTATTTTGGGCCCAAAGGTCTTGAAAAGTTCTGATTTTAGATCATTCTAAATTTATTGTAATATGTAATATTTCTTCCCATCATTTCTATCATTACTCCTTTTTTGTAATGTTAAAAAACAGTTCATAAAAATGTCTTAAAAAGGTCTTATTTTTGTACATGAAAAGGTATTATAAAGGTCTTATACATGTCTTATATTGATTTCTGAAAAACCATGGGCACCCTATTCAATAGTATGACAACAAAATGGAAAGAAAAAACACTTTATACTCAGAGTGCACTTTAGCATGATGTGTCTTGGTGCCGCAATCGTCCAGCAAAGAATGCTATTGCGCATGACCATAATACAACTGTAGTGCCTTTGAAATAGTTTTTTTTCATAACCATGATTTTAAGAGCACAAAAATGCACAGTTGTCCAAAGTACTAGTAGTTATCTTTGCATTGTTCACAGTGCTATCAAGTCATTTTTCATGAATTCCTGCTCCCCCCACCCCCTCCCCAGTAAAATAAGGAAAGCTGAACACAAAATAAGCTAAAACAATATAGACATAGAAGCAAGTAAGACACATTGCACTAATATAGGTACTTTTTCAACTTCCTTTGCCTAAAAATGTTTTTGTTTTTAGTTTTGAGACTGAACAGATAACCAGAAAATGGATATTATTTTGGATCAGATCTTTTTATTGAGATCTACACCTAGGATGAAAATTATGCCATATGTATACATGTATATATTACATGACTAAGTCTCCAACCCATATTCAAATAATAAAGGGGGAGACACACCCTTTCTCTTTTTGATTTGCTGTTCAGTTTTTTCAGAATTGTGGTTATTTGATTTGAACTAAAGAAAAAAATTGTGGTACAAAAAAAGCATATTTTGCTCTTGTTACTGGTTCAGATGCAGGTGAGTGACTTGAGATTTTGTACTTTGCATTTACCGCCTGGGTCTGATCGAACGCATGCTATGGCCATAACTTGGTATCTTCCTTTTGGTCTCATGAATGTTTACCGCTGTCACTGGAGTCTTCAGTTGCTTGCAAAATCGGGTGCTAATGCCATGCAATGCATATTCTGGATCATGCAATTCACTCAACCCTATACCCTGTAGGGTGATTCATACCTCAGCAGTGTTCGAAATTAGGGAATTATTTTATGCACACACCGGGTGCATAGAGGTTTAAAATCATGCACCCGGGAATTTATTTATGTGCACACCACTATATAAATGTATTTATTCTCTTAGAAAATCATGCACACGCCGGTTGCATACCTCCCCAAAAGTGTGCACCCTGCAGTGAAATTGTGCACACCGGGTGCAGGGTGCGCCCTTAATTTCGAACACTGCTCAGTATGCAGTAAGCAGATGTGTGATTTGAATCGGTCCAAAAATTGGCCAATCATTAGAGCAGACATGTCCAATTTTAGCTCTGATTGGATATTAGTGGATATTGCCTAGTTGGTTGCGGTCTTTGTTCTACATGAGGGCTAAAGCCCTATACCCACTAGGCGATTTTACCAGCAACTGGCGACAGGCAACTGGCAGGATAGCTGGTAAAATTGTCAATAATTCAGATCACCTGTTAGTATGTAATATTGAATGTTACATACTTACAGGTGATCTGAATTGGTAACAATTTTACCAGCAATTCTCCCAGTTGCCTGTCGCCAGTCGCTGGTAAAATCGCCTAGTGAGTATGGGGCTTAAAGGGCACCGAATACTATAAGACAGCTGAGTTTGGAAAGATGAAATAGAATTGTCAACAACTTCACTATAAAAATTGACTGTCAGGCAGTCAGAGACCCAGCTATACATCAGGGTTGCCACAGGTCAGGGAAAATTCAGGGAAAAGGTTTTTTTCAAGGTCAGGGAAAAGTCAGGGACTTAAAGAATTGGTCAGGGAAATCTGGAATTTTAAAAAAAGGTCAGGGTAGATTGACCCAAGTCAGGGAAAAGTTGAGTTTCCAAACATGACATAGCCCCAAATTCAAGTTACAGAGTTAAAATCTGTGCATCAGGCCAGAAGAATCTGGTGTGGCAAATATTATTTTGTAAATGATGGCCCCTTGACAGGCGTGTTATGATTTTAAAGTGTGTTGCTGTGATCCAGCAGCATTGCCTTGTCTACAAGAGTTGCCACAAAAAATTAAAGTACTGTGTGTCAAAAGGCTGAGCTTAAAAGGGAGAAGACTGTTCTAGGGATGGTTCAGTGCTGTTTAATAAAAAGATTTTCATATCTTATTAGTTAGGGAAAAATTGAATTTGTCAGGGAAAAGTCAGGGAAAAGTCAGGGAATTTTGACATCTCTGGTTTGTGGCAACCCTGTGCAAAAAAAGCTTGACCTTAAAGCCCCATACCCATTAAGTAATTTTGACCAAAATCGGCCAACCAATCAACACTAAAATTTGCCGATTATACCGGGATAATCAGCTGATTTTTACACAATTATAACATCAATTAGTATGCAATATTGAAATATACATTTCAAATATATAATGGTGCTAAAATCAGCCCATCATTCACCCCGATTGGTCATAATTGACTAGTGGGTATGGGCTATAGCCAAACAGTTCTGTCTTATAGTGTAACCTGCCCTTAGCTGAGTATGTGATCAACAGGAACAAACCTTCGCTGAAGTAGCAGCAGTTTATGAGTCTTTCAGTATTCTTTGTGGTATTTCTCCTTTTACAAAACGACAAGAATTGTAGTAATCTCTTAAGCGGCTCTGAGAACTGGATCTGGTACTAGGGTGCAACATTTAGGATCACCCGCCTGATTCAGAAAAGTTTTAGATTACTACAGGGTAAATTTATCAATCAGGTTCTTGAATTGTAATATACATAAGCCCTATAGCAAATAGGGTGATTCGGACCTCTGTGTTCATTGAGGAGATTGGAATTGGTAAAAAAAAAAAAGACAATTGGCTAATAATTTAAATTTTAAGTAGAATTGCCAAATTTAAGCTCCGATTGGTCAGCCATTTGATCAGGTATTGCCAATTGGGTCACGGGTTTTAAAGTTGAGCTCTCTCATGACTATTGTATTATTCTCTCAACCTCTCAGTGACATTTCTTTCTATCCCTCAGTGAAAACCTCTGCTCGTTTTTCTGCACTTCAATGGGTTTATTTTTTCCTGTAAATTTCCCCCGCCAATTCTCCATAGAATTGAATATGGTGCTGTCTGGTATTCGAAGTTTCATTAACAGTTATTGATAATGTACTTCATTATGTTCCCTGATAAACTGCAGGCTATTTTGCAGTATTTGATATCCAAGAAATATTGAAAGATCACTAGTTCCCCAGCCTGCTTTCCCTAGAGCTAAACTCAAAAGCTACAGTTTACTGACACCTTTAGATGTCACTTAGAAATGGCATGGCCAGCCAGTGATATCTATAAAATATATGTAATTTGATATTGTAAAATCATAAGAAAAATTTGAAATATTGAAAGGTCAGTGTTTCATTTGATTAATTCTTATCATTTGATAGGTCTGAGTTAGGTTTTCTCTAAGTGCATTTCCGCATCAAATCTACTGTAATATTTTTCATCTTAATTTCATGAAGCTTGTTAAAAGTATTAGATAAAAACATTTGAATTCAGTCAGTGAAACAGGCATAACATTAAAGTTGATGTGATACTGGTTTCTGCAGACTATCTATGTAGTGGAGGTGCATGAGGACGAAGAGCTAAAGGACTATTTCAATGAATACATGGTCTGTAAACGCTATACTCATATACGCGGTCACGGGGCTTTGGTCCGCACTATGACAATGGGGATGCCAGTCACTCATTTAGAAACTAAATTCTAATTTCAAATGTCTAGTCAGATTTCAATGAGGAGGACAACTACTTTCCTGGGCCATTGGGTACCAGCCATAGGCTATCGGTGTACCTTGCCAGGAACGAGTGGTAATGAAAGTTCCCGGCATGGTAACCTAATAACCAATGGCTGAAAGTAGTTCTCCTTCACATTCTGTCCAATATTTCACTGCAATAACTGAGTATCACAAGACATTTGATGTCTTTCAGTTGTCAGATTTTTGACACAATCCTGACTAACATCCCTGTGAGCAAAATCATGAAACTTGATGGGAAACTTTGATCTCAAAGTTTATGAATTCAAGACAACAAATTGAAACATAACTTTTTTTTATGGTTTGAAAGGACCATTTGGAAATTATTCACCATGTTCTTTATAGGATATAAAACAAATATTTATAATGCCCTATTAACTTCCATGTTTTTGTTTCAAAAGTTTTATATCTAACAAATTGAGACTAAATAAAACTTATTTTATAGTGGCATATGGCGAAGCACAATCTCATTCTGTCCTGTTTAGTACAATATGTATATCATATTCTGGTTGTATACAACCCTTGATCAGTGTCCGAAATTAAGGTTTATTTTTATGCACACACCGGGTGCAGAGGGCCAAAATGTTAGCCCCCCAAAAAACCATGCATCTTGTCTTCATTGAAGCATTCAATGTATAAGAAAAGCACTGCACATCTGGGTGCACAGCACTAAAAATCATACACCCTGCATAAAAATCATGCACCTCGGGTGCAGGGTGCACCCTTAATTTCGGACACTGTTGATGTAGCCTACTGAAATGAACACCATCAATTGCTGGACTGAATCGCAGAATTCCTGTTGCTAGCTCTGTCATAAAGCGGTAACTTTTGTTGGTCTCTCTTTACTCGGGAAAACTCTTTCTTCTTATCTTCAAACAAGGGGTGGTCAGAAAACTCAGTGTAACCCTAAAACTGTCAAACACAATCTTCTGTAAAATATTCTTTTACTTGATTTGGATAATTTAGTTTAGTTTATTTTCAAATCAAGCAATGATAGGATTCATTATGATGTGCATCAAAATTCTTTCCTTTTATATTAGTCTTTTTGGATACTGTTATAATTGTCAGATTTTGCCATAATGCTGTAGAATATCAGAGGTGTTTCACAGTTTTTGAGATACACTGAAATATATTCCTGCAATCCTGCTTAGCTGGTCAAGCTAGGGTTCTACCTTTCACTTATCCACAGAGGTCTTCACTCATCAAGGTGCTAAGTTGCAAAGAAATTGTCTAGAGATTACTCACTTTGGGTGTAGTTGGTATGGTTAAATTTGATACTGAAGCATGTTACACATAGTAGATATCTTAATTATTCAAAGCATACCTCCCCAAATGTCTTTCGCAATGACAACCATATAGAGAACCTGCCATGTCAGTTCACGAGTGGCATTTTGTTCTATTATCTATGAAAGTATGTTAATTCAAATACAATTCATGTATGCAATGTATTCAGACCTTGAAGATTTTAACATAATGATGATATATGTTTTCTTTATCTGTTATTCATCAGTTTGAGCATTTGTTTTAATGAGAAGGGAAACTGTTTTCAAGACTGTTTTCAATTCCTTTATTCACTGTCATTTGAAAATGTATGCATTTTATATATGAGTATCCTGAAGAAGACCTTAATTGGGTGAAATATGTCGGTTTGATTTTGAATAAAGTTTCAATCACTTAAGAATCAAATCTCGGTGTTGGTTCGACAGTTCTTTCAACTTATTTATATGTAATTCATTCAAATATTCCACCTTATATTTTCAGAACTCGTCAGACTCTGAGAGCAGTACCAACCTACTGGCCAGCTCCCCGCGGAAACGATTGAGACGTCAACGGTCAGATGCTTCTGAGCGTCAGGTACTTGCCACGGCTGGAGAAGAGGTGCGAACAACCATAGATATGCATGAAAAGCCCCACCCATTATAGCCCTAGGTCTCCATACCTTTATTTCTACCATTTTGGTTGTCCCTACAGCTGTTAGATTCAGTTTTACTGCAGCACCAATACATTTTCAACTATTTACCATTATAGATGTTTTCTTTTTCCAATTTGTATGTGCCCCCAGAATTTTATTTTTTATCATATTTATCCTTTAGTAGAAGTTATTCAGAGTGTGTTGTGTGTGAAATGGTCATGACTTGAGTTTGGTGGTTGTTTGTGTGTAGATTTGGCTTGTATTAGTTGTATTTTCACTTTGATATGATAAGCAATGCATGTTTCATCCATAGCAACTAGACTATTTATTAAACCAATCATAGACACTTTACCCTTTTAATCCCTTAGATATCATCAATACAGCACTACTATTTTCTCAATTGATAGCATTTCATGATCTTTGTAATAGACTAACCAGTCATCGCAGGCCCCTGTTGAGGCCTTGGAACTCCTATATGTTCCCACTTTTTCAATTCCTCCTCTGTTTCAGTGTAGGGGTTTGTCAGAGGGAACTGACAAATGTGACTTGTTTGTGACTTCTTTTAATTCTCCCTACCACAGATAGCTGATTTAAAGTATTTTAAGAACCTGCAGGTTAATTTTGATCATTTTTGTAGAGAAAAAATTGGGAAAATATGCAATAATTATTATTTGCCATATTCCTATCTGTAATACTTATAATTTCAAACAATTAGAGAAAATACAGAGCACATATTGTAACAAATTGAAAAAAATACTCATTCCAACTTTTCCAAAGAATGCCATGATTAATTAAAAGTATGTGCTTAAGGCCTATGATTTGTCAACATATTTCCCAGCATGCATCTTGATTTAAGCTAAACTGCAAGTACAATACAATAGATAAGCTATCCATGGTAGCAAGAATTTACTTTTAATGACAGCTCAACTCGTTCACTGATTAATTGACTGACGATATATTAAATGTTACCCAATGTTTTTTAAGGGCGAGAAAACAGTAAAGAAAGAAACGGTGTGTATGGCCAGCCGCTGTAATTTATGTTGTAATTAGCTGTGTGTTGATTAATTTTTTGAGAATTGTGTGTTTTAGCAGATTTAATATCAGCTAAATACACACTGGCATATTAAGCATGCAATCATTTTTCCTTCAAATGAAGGATTGAGACTAGAAATGATGTTAGTTAGATATTTTCTTTCATTGTAAACTGGAAGTTTTTCCAAGATTTTATCTTTACAGTCACAGCTCTAATGGAACTGAGACAGGATTTTTTGTTGTCTTGTCATGAATGATAAATTTAAAGCTATTTGGAAAGACTAAATTCATTTCAATATGAATTTTTATTCTGGAATATATCAACATAATACAAAGTCAGTAGGATATTTTTGATTACAGACTTGCATGTAATATTTTTTGTCAGATTTCAAATTTTTTCTTTGCCCACAATTTACAGACATCCTGCAGAAATAACCTTTGGGATTAGGATTAAATAGAGATATAGCTATCAATATTTTTTTGGTTCATGTGATTGACCGGACGTTAAACTACCCCAACGAACAAACCCATGCGACAGTTTAGTCTATTGATAGAAATAGACATTAAGCAATGAAGGAAGGCTCTAACCTGATGATGGTGAATGAAAAACTGTTTCATTTTTTCTTCCTTTTAACATCCCTTACTTGTTAGACAAGACCTACTGACCATCTGAGTACTCTAAAATCCTCATTATAAGCCATGGATAATAATGATCTACTCCAGGACTTATGTGGGCTTTTCTCCACTTATCTAAGGCTAAGCTAAATTCACTTATATTTTGTGCCATGTTCCTGATAAAGGAATTTGCTAATACTTTAACGATAAGTTTAGAAGATGAAAACTTTTAGGATGAAGGGTTCCATGAATATATTTACAATACTTTATCAGAAAATATTTCATTCTCAGAAAATAATATAGAGGCATTTCTAGCCCCTAATTTTGAAACCCCAACTATAAGTTGCATCCAAAGATATTCGCTACAAGAAGAGTTATGATTTTAACTATATGAAGTGGCTTGTAGTAAAGATTTTATGATCAATATTTTCTCTACAAATATGAATTCATCTTTCTAAATTCATCAAAAACTAACCTACACCAAAATGATCAACCACCAAATTCAGATGAACATCTATGGTCTAATCAAAACCATTGAATGAAGGACTAGGCCAATAAATCATCAAATACTAGAAAGATCTGGAACCAGAAAATCAGATTTACTGACCAAGGATGCTTTTGTGTGCTTTGTGTTCATGCATATTTATTGTGTGTTCCCTACCTGTTGTTAATATCTTTAATTTGTAAACCATTTTTTAAGTTTGATTAATTTTCATAGTGTTTAAACCCAACACACCTTCTCTCTTCACCTTTGTATAAGAGAGTTTGAACTATGAAATTGCTATTCATTTTTGGCCAGCTAAAACCAAAAGTGTTTTTTCTTAGGAATTTGTCTTGAGAAAAAACTAAAATGAGAAAGAATGAAAAATTAGAAATTAAAATGAAGAGCTCCAAGGAATTGGATTAACCTAAACCGCATTTAAAGTTTCTGTGCCAGCACGACAAAATGCAATGCAGGTAACTTTCTTTATCGCTGACATCTGGACCTATACACTGATAACTAAACACCTGTATTCTTCACCTATTGATTAATTAGGTAACTTCTTCACTCTCCCCAACAAAGTTAAAGAGATATAGTGTGTTGGGAATCATGTCTCTTTCTGTTGTAGCACCTTAACTAAGTTTTCAGATATATAAAAGCGTGAGTAACATTGTAAGTGTTTTCTCAATTAACTTGTAATTCTGCGGGTAATAACTTTCGTGTGCATTATGGTATGAAGGGAAATGAACTAAAAGACTGTAAAACTGAAAACATTATTTCAAAGTTTCAGTTCTCCCCCACTAATACTTAAAGATTCTACTTTGGATACTTGCATAAACTACTTTTACAAATGATTCTGTACCTAAGTTAAGATACTAAACCACTGCTGCCACCTATGACTCATGTGCATTTCTCTCAGTGACACAGAGTCCATGGAGATCATTATTGCAAAGGTGTTTAGCAACAATGTGTATCAGTTGTTATGCATACCATTTCACTAGTCCCATAGTGGCAAATATTTATTTTACTGCAACAACCTTGTTCTGCAAAGGCGATACAATTGTGGCAAAGTTCACGACAAAACATCTTTAAGTTGGCTATCTTACTGTAGGTACAGAATCATTGTTCTTCCCTGCTGACAAATGTAAATATTATCAGTAGCACTCCTACATGTCTCTATCATCCTCACTGTCTCTAATTTAATGTGATATGATGAAATCTAATCAGAGATCACAAATTTAGTTTTTCTGCATGATGCAAAGGTAGTTTCCATGTGAATTGAACACGATAAATCAGACAGGCCAGGGGGTAGCTATAAAACTACAGTATTTCATTAATAAAGGTTTCCTAAAATGTTTGCAGAGTGGTATTTGTCTCTTGGCAAAACAATAAGGATAATCTGTTGGGGTGGCCAAGTAGCTATAAATGTAGAAAATCATTCAAGGACTAAAATTCTGTGTGTATTTAGTACACCTGGATTGGATTGACTGAAATCATACGTCAATTAAGCCGTGAGAGTGTAAGTACTTTTAACGATCACCGACTCCGAAACAAACATTTTATTAAGGATGCTATATGGGGTCTTCAGAGTTATTACCATTTGCATAGTCTTCCAAATTCAGGTAAGGGCCTTTCCCTGAGTATGTGAGAGAAAAGAATACTCTTAGGAATTTTTAGATTTCTATACGGTAGTGTACAACTTTGAATCAGGGAAAAATTGAAAAGAAAATTATATTTATTGAGAGTCAGATACTGTCTTACAAATATGAGAGTAAAACAATAGTCAATAGACTGGGGTTAACATCTGCTGTAGTATCCTTTATGTGTATTGCCAAATGCATCATGGTTAGCACTAAATATGTCTAGATATTTACCAAACTTCTGTAGGTTCTCGGCTTCTACATTTTGATTCGCGAATCTACCTCTATAACCTTTTCTAGCATAATGCCTGCACATGGAAATGGGAATAATTATGAAGATTCTGATAGCGAAAGCAAGATCTAAGATGAAAGGCTTACATGTTGAGGGATTTGACATTTAAAGATGAAAAAGTTACAAACAAAATGCAATTTTTGGAGTAAATTAATTGAAGTAAAGTGCATAGTAGTTTAGTGTATGAATATTAAGTGTAATCATTGTCTAGTTATGGAAAAAAAAGCGCTTGTACAATTTTCAGAATTAGTGATAGTGAATAAAAATCACATCCCTATGTAAGCACTGAGATGTAGAACCCTAATTAATGCATAAACATTAGTTGGAAACCTGAAGATTTAACACCTTCCCAGCTTTTCCTGGTGGTACGGCTCAACTATATAGAAATCTCCCCATCTTACTTTGTAAGGTTATTCTTATTCTTCCATTAATTTTCCTTTGCATTTATAACATCCACCTGCATCTTGGGAGATGAGAGTTTTATTCTGGGTATTGGCACCATGCCCTTCGCTTTTCCCCCATAGATTCTGGTATCATCCAAAATGACCCAAAAATGTTTGTCTGTTCCCGCAACCATCAGTGCAATTTTTCTGAATGTCACGAGTGTATTATGATATATACTTAATACTCCTGGTGGGGGGAACCCCTAAGTCCATTAGGAAAAAGTAACAATTTCCCTTTGATGTCTTTATCTCCTGTTAAGATGTTTAACTTATGTAAAACTTGTATGGAATCAACATTTCCAACTTTATTCACCTAATTCTTATGCCAGAACTTTCTAGAGCCTTTAATCTATAAACTCTATAGAATAAGGCCTACGGTTTTACCTGTAAGTATGAGGGCATAGCACAATTCTTTGTTTCTTAATTTTGATTCAAGTTCCTTGTTCCATGGTTTGATGATGTATTTCAATTACTATGTTGATTTTAACATTGAATTTTCTGTTTGTTTTCATGATTGTTTATGTGTTGCTAATATGATATTTTAAGGAATCAAATTTAGATTTGAATAGGCCCACCACAAATTTGATTTACCTCACTTAGCCTGAGGTCTATCCATGAAAACATCCTAAATTCAAATTGAAAGGTAATTAAGAAGAATGAGAAACTTAATAAACTCAAAGCTAACAGCTGCTTCATTTCATGTTGTGACGAACACAAATATTTTCTATATTTCACTTCGTGTTTCCCTCCAGAAATGTCCTAATATGCCACAGTGAGATTCATGCTTCTTTAATATGAAAAGAGTCCCCAAACCATAACCACACTGCAAAAGTATCTAATTTCACATAATTACAGTATATTTCTTAGAGCAACATGGGATTCTTGGGCACCTCATAAACGCCCAGGAAAAGGCGTCATATTTTGCATCGTTCAAAGATTTCAAATATGACTAATGGGCAGCCAGTTGGGCGGCTGTGAGTTTGTGACCTCTGCGAAAAATCGCAGCCGAGTGAGGGAACCAGATAGTGATGTATGGTATCCAGACAGGTATCACTTTGCAGAGGTCTACCTTTTGATAGCTGATTTTTAAAAAATTCTACATGCCTCATATTTTAACCATAACCATATAAAGCAGTGGGTTATCAGCAAATTACTCATGGATGTTAAAGATACTAACTCAAATTCGCTAACTGTCTTTTCACAGTCGCTGGTGGAGGACTCGCACCAGCGCCTGTCCTACAGCTCGATGGACCCGACCACCCCGGCTGGCGGTCGTGACTCCCCATCTGGTGCCCGACGCAGGACCTCTCACAGCACTCCCCGCCTGTCCTCAGGACCACCCAGCAGACAGACCAGCATCGCCCCAGCTGATCCCAATGCCCCACGGCAACGCAGCGCCATGGGGTCGGTCTTCACCTATGTCATGAAGCAGAGCTACGCGGCCTCCCTCATAATCATGATGGTAGGTCATTTGTTTTGTTTTTTTACCTTTGCATAGTCATTCGACATTGTATGACAAAGTTGATGGAACAGATACCAGCCTGTTGGCAGTATTGTTTCATCCAATACATCGGGGGGTTTCCAATTTAAATCCTTCTAGGGAATACAAAATCCTTATTTCGTATATCCTATTTGGATAAGATGTTATTTAGATATCTGGAAAACTACATCTTACTGTTAAGCTCAATGTCACCTTGTTTTTCTTTCTCTTTTAAATCTAATATTATGGTTATCTATAGAAGTGTTTTAAGATATTTGTGACATTTATCACTCTTTGACTCGTCAGGCGTGGAGCATCACCTACCACAGCTGGCTGACTTTCGTCTACCTGCTTGCCGCCTGCATCATCTGGATGATCCCCGCCAAGCGCAAGGTTAGTGTTGTGGTCGTACTGAAGGCTGTCTTCCACATTTTTGTTCACTTGCAATTTTAGAAGGAATCACTATCATTTCATTTTCACAAAATCATTTTCTATCTTGTTAGAGATTATTGAATGGACATTAGACTGGAGCAATTAGAAAGAGAATTACTTTTCTGGGCTGCTGGGTACCAGCTACAGTTATCAGCATAGCACACTGGGAACTCTCTTGGATGCTGGTGCCCAGTGTGTACACCAATAACCTATGGCTGGTACCCAGTGGCCCAGAAAAGTCCTTTTCCCTCATTATCTTCATTACGTTCTGCAATTCCTTAGAGAATGCCAACTGATAGATAAAATCTAAGAAAGGATCCAAGAGTCTGGGGTTCATGGGCCATCCTGTGCTCCCAACAGGGTCATCAAAGGCCAGGTGTGTGGTGTTCTTTTATGGGACATTCCACATGAAAGACCCTTGCTACTCTTCGAAATCAGTAGGGTATTGCACCTGGTGGTGGGATTCTCCTAAACCATATCATAGATCTATACGATCACCCATGAGGTGAAAACCATTACCTTGTTCAGTCTAGAAAGAACCCGATGTGGTTGACTGGACGTTAAACTACCCCAACAAGCAAACAAACTTCAAAAAGATCTAGCAATAAACAAATCGTTACATTGTCAACCAGTTGATGTCAAATTGATTTCTCTATGTGCAGGTGTGTCTGATATGCTCGCCGCTCATCGTGA
Organism: Lepidonotus clava; assembly: GCA_936440205.1. Classification (NCBI taxonomy): domain Eukaryota; kingdom Metazoa; phylum Annelida; class Polychaeta; order Phyllodocida; family Polynoidae; genus Lepidonotus; species Lepidonotus clava. Next base: position 51,975,862 of record OW387140.1, on the reverse strand, counting down.
GTTACGCTGTAGGCCTACTTCTCATCCAATACATCTACGGCTTCAATCTGCCCGAGCTACCCGTCACTACAGACTCTGGCTACAAATTCAAGGAGATCGGATTGGTCAAATATCCCTATCCTTGTTTGCCACTGGCTGTACAGGTATGTTACTCTCCAAAACAACTCTTTGCCATTATTAGGTTGTCCATTGGACGTAGCTGGGTTTATTTTTGTAGCAGACTTCTTTTTGAAATTGTAAAAATGATGAAAAAAAGAGATGAAAGTAGAGAAATGTATAATAAAAAAAAAAGGGCAAATTAGAGAGTATTGTATCATACACACTATTAAAAATTATATCGTCAAAAAGAGAGTATTGGTTGGAAATTGCATGGACTAATACTAATGATAATGTCTGTCAAAGACTATTTTTGGGGTATTTATATAGAATTTTCTCAAGTTCACTTAGTTAATAAAAACAACTTCCTTTAGCATCTTACCTAATAAATGATGATTGGTGTCATGGAACATAGATATAAATATTTTTTAGGCGTTTAACAAATTTCTAAAATTCTTAAGGTAGGTTAATACACAACCAAGAGACTGACTTTGGTTACAATGTTGTTTGCTTTTATTGACTCAACGTTTCGGCTGGAAGTAGCCTTCTTCAGGAGTCTAAAAAATTTCTAAAATATATATATGCATAGCAGAAATTTCTAAAATGTTGGTGATTATTCAATCTGGACCAGACCAACCTGAATATATGTACCTTAACTTTTCTTCCTTACCCCTCTCCACAGGTTTTCTTCACCTTCTTCTTCTGGCTGACGCTCCGGCAGTACATGCGGGAGATCCACCAGAAGTCCCTGGACAATGCCACGCCCCATGGGCTGCCCCTGAGGCATGTCAGCGAGGGCGAGAACAACACCCACTCCAGCCCACCCACACCCACCATGCAGCAGCCGCACGATGCCGACGGGGAGCAGGACTCCGAGCAGAAGCCGCTGAGTCAGCAACAGGTCGAGGGGCGTAAGTACTATTTTTTAATATTTATTTAAAACAATCTTCAGAATTTACACTCTAGTCTTCCAGATCAAGAAGAAAATAGTAAAAATATATATAATTTATATATGAACACTAATTCAGGTCAGCATCGTAAGGCTCGGGTTTTACATCAGAGTAAGATTCAATCCCATATATTACATCATACTTTACTGTTCAGATATTAATTAATTTTTACCAACTCACTCACCATACTAAGTTTTCTTTTGTCCTGTGTTTAACATAATATAATCATTTAAAAAGTAAAGATTTTAAAGATCTGTATGGCTTTTTAGTGATTTTTAATAGTTCTCTAATGATGGAGATCAAATTTTGACCAACTGTTCTGTCAAAAAAGCTAAAACATTGAAAAATTATTTTGAAAAACTAAAAAGAAGTGTTTAGTTGGGCAGCATACTTTCTGTAGACAGCCTTTGTACTATTTGGTATTACACAGAAGGTTCACAAATTTGATCAGAAATAAATTGTGAAATACATTTTTTTCAAATTGAGAAATTCTCTAGGGAAATTCTCTTTTTTGAGAAAAATGATATATCAGAGATAAATTGTGACCCAATGTTTACAGGGTCCCGCGATGCTGTGGATGGCTACGACAGTGAAACCATGAAAGCTGCAGGTAAGTTTTGCACCTATCTGCTTATCTCTAATCAGGAAGCCAAATGAATAGTACCATGAAAACCCTAATCTTGGTAGAAGTATGTTTGATCGGAACAGGTAACCAGACCAGACCAATTTTAGTGACATATTAAGCTTAATTATGCTATAAGAAATTTCAAAATTATCAAGTTCAAAATGAAGGCACAGCTTACTTTGAAATGTATCTGTTAGTAGGTATCCCAACAGACGCAGTTGGAGTGGGGTCCACCCCAGAAAAATATCAATGCTGGTAATTTGTGTGAATCTAAACTTTAAGTTTAATGGGTAATTGGAAAGGAATCATTAACCATTTTCCTTGATATTTTTCACCAAAATAGTAAGATTTATTTAGGCAGACCAGAATTATAAGTGATTAGCACAGCCAAGTACGAAGGTCCACTAGAAAACAAAATTTGCCATTTTTCATCTTAAATTTTAAGGTATTAGTAAGTCATAAATATATACATTTTTTATATCAAAATGAAGCTCTTATTATAAACTATCCAGCTGTATGACTGACATTTATGCATCTTGCATGGGGAAAGTGCGCAAAGTGAAGTAAAAAAAAGGGAAAAATGGCATAAAAACCTGCATTTTGGTGAAAATGTCCTATTTTTTACCTAAAATTTTCATTTTAAAGGCATTTCTGAGCCATAAACCTATACATATTTGGTACCGAATTAAAGCTCTTGTGATGACCTATCTAGCTACATGCTCTCCATGTCTCTTAACCAAATGGGGAAAGTGCGCAAGGGGAAAGCAATATTTTTTTACCCTCTCAATTTTTTGGAGCTAAAACAATTGATAAAGTAATCTAAAAATATTAATTTTTCTTCAGTCAAAGGCTTTTTCATGTTTTCTTGGTCTATTCTGTCAATTACTTTTTTCAAATGCGGCCTAAATCCTTTTTGAAAAAATCATCTGTTATACCTACTGTTAGATAAAATTTTGATATGTCCAGCTGTTTTCCCTGGGGAATATGAAAATTACTCATGCTTGCTCTGTTATGTCATAACAAATAACATTGTTTTGATACTGTGCGCAGGTCGGTGGATGTGGCACCTGCTGTGTAAGTACTGGATCATCGTGTGTGCAGTACTGTTCCTCGTGATGGCGATACAGGAGGCCGTCGTATACCGCATCATCTACATGTTCCTCTTCTGCTACTTCGTCATCACCTTCAAGGTAAGCAGTGGCAAACTTAGTCTTTCGTTTTGTGGTATAAAATGAAGACTTGAAGGCAGGAGATGTAGCTGATGTTAAATATATTCTCCACAGTACCAGGAGAGTAGGCCTGTTGTTGCTTAGTTGTACATGGTGTGTAGTCTTTGGCTGCTGGACCCAGAGTGTCCTACATCATACCTGCACCTCCCCACCTTACCTCTGGTCAGTGACCTAATTACAACTGACCAATAGGGGCAGGGGGAGTGCTATCTGATTAATTACCATAAACTGTATAATGTAGAACCTTATATATATTCCTTTGATTATTATTTAGGAAATTATGATATTAATATATTTAATATGATAAATCTTGTAAATACTTGTAATCATTAGAGGAAGGATATGTCATGCCTAAACTGTCAATTGTCCAGCTGTAGAGGCAAGGACATTGTGACTTGCGCTTTGTATGTTGCCAGTTTTGTAGCAGTGGCTTGTTCTGTTGTAATTAGATAAAGGGCATGGCCACCGAAGCTTTACTGTCAATCATTCCTGCGGAAGTAACTTGGATGCTTCAATGTATAACTTAGCTCATATCTACATACCTATATTGTATTTGCAACATCCATCTGAGTATTGTTACTGATATTCCACATAGATTATCCAGTGGGGTGGGGTGGGGTGGTCTAGTGGTTATCGTGCTGGCTTTGCACGCGGCCTGCGCAGGTTCAATCCCTGTTGGTGCATGTAAGACCACCTTACCTTGCCATTGTTTCCATCCCCATAGATCCGATCATAAAACTGAGTCAGAAACCAGAGTCTTCATATAGCTGAAAAATGCTGAATAGACCTTAAAGGAAATCTTGCACATAAGTGCAGGATCGTTATTTTTCCATGAAATCAGTACAGTATGTCATTCACACCTTGCACTTTTGAGGGAAAGTCTAAAGAAAATTCCGTATTAGAACACAAATAGGGTTAATTAAAAAACTTGCATTTTTTATCATTTTTTAAGGGAAATCCCCAAATTTGTAACGTCACACATTGAGTAAATGGGGAACCCCAGGTATTAATAAAAGGGAATCCCCACTCTCAAAGAAAAAGAGGGAGGACATTGAAGTTATGCATACAATATTTTTATTAAGGCCCATACAGGCTTTTATAAATTGTATTTTTTACCGCTATAAATGTTCACAATAACCTTGGATTCCCAAAGTTGTTTGAAGAGGAATTCCCCAAATTATTACGTAGCAAGGACAGGACTAGAAGCCAAGAATTTAGGGAATTCCCAAATTTAGTTTTCTTTTCTAAATCAGTCTCTGATAACTTTATATTTCGCCATTATTTTTGGTTATTACATTTTTAGGACACTTAGCTGAAATGAAACCCACAAAAATTGGGGTCTTGTGAATTTATGTGCAAGGAACCCTTTAAACTCCAACACGTCATCATCATCATCATAGATAATTCATGTAATTACTTCTATTTCAGCTGTGCTATGGGTTTTGGCGGCTGACCATCAACGTCTTCTGGTGGGTGACCATTGTGTACTCGATGTTCGTGCTTTGCATCATCTACACATACCAGTTTGACAAGTTCCCTGAGTACTGGATGAACTCTACAGGCTTCACACCTACCATGTAAGTACACTATGTCTCACTAATCCAGGGTACCCCCGTCCCTACGCCCTCCATGGGGACCTGGATTGGGGGTTCCTCTGGGAACTCGGTTGGAAGAATAGGTTCCTACCACCCCCTTGCTGACCATAAGAGGCGATAAATCGGGACACTATGTCCCCTACGGGGTCATCAAAGGCCGGATATGTGGTGTCCTTTCTATGGGACACTGCACATAAAAGACCCCTGCCACTCTTTGAAAAGAGAAGGGAAACAAACCAAGTGGCAGGTTTCTCCTAAATCATATCATAGATGCAATCGCCCAAAGCTGAAAAGCATTACCTTGTGCAGTCTGAAAAGAAGGGTTGGCCGGATGTTAAACTACCCAAACAAACCCCACTGCACAGGGACAATAGGGAAAATGGCAAAAATCGCAGATAATTTAGATTGTGAACATTTTGAGATCAGAACAAATCATGGTAATCTAGACAGGGACAATTTACCACGGAACAGAGAAGACTCAGTCAAAACACAAGGAATTTAATCATAAAGTAAAGAGGGGACCCTGTCATTTTTACCACCATAGATCTATTCATCAGTACTTCATACAGTCAAGCAGGCACATATAAAAACAATTTGTACCAACACAGTTCAAGTACCTTTGCATATGCCCATGTTGTTTTTTTCAGCCTTCGAGACATTGGTCTTGAGAAGTTCGACACGGCCACTCTCTTCGTGAAGTTGCTCACACCAACCTCATTCCTGATCATCATCATCCTCCAGCTGCACTACTTCCAAACACCGTTCCTGCGGATAAGCGACATATCCCGGTTCACGTAAGTTGATTTTGTCTGTTTGTTCCTAGACATTGTTGCATCGAGTAGGGATAACCCATTGTCACAGTTCATCATGTGGCTGTTGTTCTTTTAGTTTTAGTTTTTTTTAAATTCATGTGACTTGGCTGGCGTTATTAAGTATTCATTGGGCTTCCGCAAAAATGAAAAGAGTACTTATTGGGCTTACACAAATATAATCCGGTTGAATTGTAAAAAGTCACTTTGAAATTTTGATGGCACCTGCTGCTTGAAAACTGCTAATAATTTGGCTGTTTAAGAAATAATACACTAGCTTTGTATCAAACATTCTTGTTTCATATCTCATAAGTGTCATTGATTTTCTTTGAAATATAGTTATGCATAACTATATGACTGTCATTCTTCAGTTTTAAATGAGAAAAAAACCCTGAGTAAATTAAACTGCCAAGAATCTAAAGAGAGTGCGAAGTTCTGCTTTTATCTGAAGGGTTTGATAATTCACGTGTGTAGAATATCGATGTCGGTCTAAATGGACGAATGCAAAAGTTGATGCGTCAAGTGGTGTAGTATATAATGAGATTGTCATCTTGTTCTTGTTTATGGTAGAAATCCCTGGACTGACATATATAAGTAAAGACCTGCCTTCCTTGTTCTGATGTGTAGAGTTTGTTGTGTGAGATTTATTGTTAGAGCATTCAGTTTGCATTATGTATTTGTCTAAATCATAGTTTTGAGACTGCTTCCAGTGTTTAGTTTTTACAATTTGCCAATTTTAATTTCTTCCCCAATTTTATAGTGCTTGCAAAAGAAGATATGGCATTTCTCCATTATCTTCCTGAAAATAACAAATTCTTTTCTACCAAAGTTATTCCTCAAAAAGATCTGAGCAAATTGTAGTCTCTTTTCTATGGGACAAACACATAATGCAAACTTGGAATAACACTAGTCGACTCAGATGAAGTATCTATCGTGATGTGTTAGTGTCGTAATGTACCACTGTATCTGTTGTTCGATGAGATAAGACAATACTGATAAACATAGATTATCGAACTTGCACAAGTATCCTATAGCTCTAAAAGTTGCACCACACCTCACACAAAATTAACCGTTTGCTGCCCGGCGATACCGATAAGTCTAATCCCTGGAAGCAAAGGGTTGATACATCTGCGGAATCTCTCCGTCACCCCATCCCTGCTCAACTTGTTACAAATGTAGACCTTTTGAGTTCATTTTTCCATTGTCTTGAAGTGCATTGATACAGTGCATTATTACATTGTCATGAAAGTACACCCACTCAGTTCATTAGTCCCACGTATGCAAGGTTCAGCCTTCTAGGTAATACAAGGGGGGGTCTGTACAGCTCGACTGCTCAGCCTTCTAGCGCCGTAAAGAATTTGTGAGAGTGGCCTGTATAGGCAGCTCCACCTTGTCGAGTAACAGGCATGTAAGACTTCTGTGTAAATGTACAATTCTAAGTTTTTGGATATATTTTTTTTAGATTGATATTCATACAATTCTGAAGAGAGAATATTTTTTTCTGAAGGGATGGGGGTCCCTCAACAATTTTTCAAAAAAGGAGGAAAAAATGCTGAGACGATTTCTTAATATGAAACTATATCCTTTAACTTAAATGAAGATAGTGAGATGTATCTGAATTTAATTCCATGATTTACCTAATATTTGCATATTTCTGTGTAGTGATACCTGACTTCATAAGACACTCCACAAATTAGATAAAGTTAATTCAATTTTATTATAAACATTAAGCCCACCTTAAAACACCGGGTCACTGTTTGCTGCAGTAAATTCTGTTTATCCGAATTCCCTTGAGGCACCACTGTATTGTTAAGTATCACACTGAACCATGTCTGCTGCCACTTCAGATGCATTGTCCATCCCTTTTTCATTTTCTTTGACAAATGGTCTGAAAGTTTTGCACACTTTTCCTCTACCTAACACAAAACCTTTGCACTTTCATCTAAGTTAGACACTTCTGGGTAGCCTGATCCAGATGGTCCACTATATTCAGTATTCACTCAACAGAATTTTTAGGAAAAATAATTGCTAATATTTTTGGCCCCCAATTATTTGAATAACTACTTCTTGTATCAACTAATAGACTGACAGAAAACCAGATTTTCATATGATTTTCACATAAAGTTCATAGTTTCCTTATATATAAAGCATATATCTATAATATGTTTTATCTAGCTGGTTCCCTTGGCCTCGGTCAGTATAATCAACAGTCGGTGAAGGTTTTCAATAAACAAAGGATGAAAGATTTGTATTAATCAATCCCTAATTATGATGGATGATAATTTTAGTTTGGAAACTTAACTTTCTAATGTTTTTTTGTATGTCTGCATCAGGGCTATTTTCATTTTTATCTTTTTCAATATGAACAATTTGTTCTTATCATCCCCTTTTTATTTTGTAACTTTTAATATTTGTGGTATTATTGGTGGATGGTTAGCACATATCTGACATGCATGTTCATTAAATTTATCCCCAAATACTCATACATCTTTGAACAATATTTGTCTAATGTGTCATAAATCTGCCATATCAAATAATATCATAATAGCTTCACAGGATAGTACTAGTTATTCATTCTTTATTATCACAAGTATATTCAGACTTATTTTAATCAGCTTTTACTGCATAGTTCATAGAACACAGAATATTAGCTTTCATTATTTTAATGATAACATAAAGCACTCTTCATATCAAGAAATTATATCATTTTCCTTCGAACGCAAAACCTTCCCCAATTTTTTGTTAAGAAATCAATCTTTATCTTTTTTAGGAGAAATTTCTGTAAGTTTTCTAATGAAGGTTGCACAGCTTCATAAACCATTATATCACTTCTGGGAAACCAATTGCTAAGCTTTTGTTAACAGAAAACTTTCATTCATTTCCTCCCTTCCCAAAATTATATGTGATCCTTTCAGTACCCATAAGAAGAAATAATTTCTGAGAACTCTAGTGATATTTGTGACCTAAGTTAAACAACTTACATTGTCATGCTTTTTTGGAGAGAAAATTACATCTGTAATGGATTTCCCATAGGTTTGAGGAGAGCACCACTCCGCTGAGGACTGCTTCAAACCCGGGTCCCGAAAACCCAAGAGACGCCCAAACAGAACCTGGAGCCAACCAATCAGAAGACACCACTGATGGCGCCCATCGCAAGAAGAAAAGTAAACCAACGATCCATACATACTTTGTTCACTTTTTATACCCAATAGTTTGAACACATATTCTATGGAAGTTTTGTGTTCAGAGTGCCCGCTCTGGGTCTGGGAGGTCTTGGGATTTATCCCTGGCCGAGTCACACCGAAGACTTTAACAATGGCAGAAGTCACTGCTTGCCTGGCACTTGGTATAAAGTAAGTCATTTTGAGACCACCCACCAGGTTGTCATGAGAAACTGTGATGCATTGTCCCATTCCATGCTACACATACTTTCCAAAGTCAAGAATCTTAATTCCAAATTCAGAAACCAATGAAAAGGATTTTAGATAAACCACCACTACAGTCAGGTGTAAAAAGCTGAAATTACCGATTTGGTGACTGTAATTTGTGTTTGGTTATAGAAACATTGATGTTCATTCATGGCTACCAATCAATAGTACTTATTTTCATCATCAGAGTGGAAGCATAGGGCAGTCGCCAGGGCCAAGAGTTGGTGGAACACGGCTACAACTCACCTCGATAAACTGAGCATCCTCCTGTGGCGGTTTGCTGAAGTTCACTGGCTCAAACTGTTGGTCTTCGTCATTGTCATCTCTTGCCTGCTGGAGGTAAGATATTCAAAGTTTGAGAGCTTTGCTTCAACTTTAATATCATCAAGTTCAAATTTTAGCAGCAAGTCAGTCTGGTAAAAGAACCCTAACGGGTTGGCCGGACGTTAAACTAACCCCACAAACAAACAAACTGCAGCAAGCTTTAGCAAAGGAAACATATTCAAAAGCAGTTCAAATGTCTTCATGAAATTTGTGATAAGTAATATGATTTTTCTCAAGTGTTCTTCTGATTTCCCAGAAGTTCAAATTAATATTTTCCAATGGTCAACAATCATGATAATCATATATGACGTTGGACTTTGGAAACATTACATCTAAAAATCTTCAAACTTAAAGGAAATCTAAGCTGAGTGCAGCTGTAATAGTGCCAGATTCTAAGCTTATGGTATAATTTTGTATCCATAGTCCTGAAAGCCATAGGCTTGCCAAATGCCTGTTATAACTACCAGGGTTCTTCCTAGGCTTGCGGGATGCGGGATTCCTGCACCCGGAATTTAATTCTCGCACCAGGTCAACTTGAATAGAGCCATTGCTATATTAGATGTCACAGAAACTATGTAAAAGATATTCAAAAAGCCCTCAAGTTCTAGAGATGGCCCCTACAGCTTGAGCCTGATGGGGTTTTTGATACTCAGGATTTTTGTTTAGGAAGATCCCTGCTATCTGAATATTCTAACATGTTGAAATAACCAATTTGCCAATTGCTACTTTTTAGGTGTCAGCGATAAACCTGGTGTTCATGGTGCTGGTGCTCATCGGGCTGCCGATCCCACAGCTGCACTTTGTAATGACTGGTCTCTGCCTCATCTGGGCTGCCATCGCCTCCATCGCCAAGATGATGTTCCAGCTCACCATCATCCAACACGACTTCTGGTTCAGCAACTGCTCCGTAAGTATTACAAATTCCCACACAGGTATCAAAAATGTATATTGGATTCCCATTTACAAGGCTAAGATGTTTATTGAATACACATTTCAGGGTTTGAAACAATACAAAAGTCTTATTTTGGATCACCTAATATTTCTCTAATCTTGGATTGGCTGAAAACCAAGATAACCTAGATATTAATTCCATGTATGGGAAAACAATTGACTGAAACATGGAGCAAATAGACCAATATTCCTCCAGCTTTTTGACTTCCATCCAAAAAGCACATCTTCATATACAAAATTTTCCTAAGAAATTAACAGAAAAGCCTAATAGATGTTGAAAAAAACAACCAAATGGTCTCTACAAACGGATTGTAAGGGATACTAGAATGTCCTGCGAGATCCTGCTTTGAATTAAAGAGAGGGCCATGAATCGATAAAATACTTGATGCTTTCTTTCTTTACAACTCCATACCATTGCAACTGACCTAGATCCAAAAACCTTGACCATTGAAAACAGTTGATACACTCATCAATGACTTTGTTGCAGGGAAAATCTCCATATGTGTTTGCCATCATGGCAGAAGTAAACTCAACAGCTAATAACCTAACAGATGAGCAGATCTATAGAACAGTAAGGGGCATGGAGTTCCCATTGAGGTTTTGAGTTTACCAATGATACTTTAGCTACACCAAGATACCTGACTCCTACTAATATTGTTTGTTTGTGTCATACAGCTAGTTGGAAACTGGTGGTCTTTGTAAAATATGCACAAGAGTTACACATGCTGCAATGTTAATGAGGGGGGGGGGGGGTTGTACTTTTCTGACTCGCTGTCCAGCGTAACTACTCTATGTCCAAAATTAGGCGTATGGGGCAGGATTTCAAAGAAGAGAGCATCACCAGTGAATGTTTGAAAAAATAATGTCATGGAGTTAGGTATCTTTCTGCATGTAAAGGATCATTGTTTATTTTCCATATAATTAATTTGAGATATATTTTATTCACATGTTTTCTGCACACGATGTTATATATGTACATAAACAAATTCTGCCACAATCTCAACACCTGCTTCACCTTCATGCAACAATCAAGCCGGAGGTTTTTAAAGTGGTCTGCGCCAAAGGTGCCACAGAATATAGCAGACGTGGTCATTCCTGGCCAAAGTCATTGTCAATACAAATCTTCAGGTCTCACATCACTGAAACTAGACTACCCATCTGGAACAAAGAGAATGCCTCAGTGCTATATCAATAGATACTATTTTAACAATTTTGTATTTTTAGAAGATAATTATATATGCCCCAGCACTTGAGTTTCACTTTTTGAATACACAACTTCAAAGCGTTTTTTACTTTCACTGGAGATTTAATGCTGCACTTTGATATGAAATCCAATGCATAAACAATACCTTTTTTACTTACATTTCCTGATTTGACAGACTAATTTCATACTGATTCTCTACACTGACAGTTAGAAAAGAGATACTCTGCAAATGTTCTGCAGTAAAATAGTATTTCCCCCCTTTGCAATCCAAATCCAATACAATAGACTTTCTTGATCGAGAGTTTTAATCACATACCTTCACAAATAATCTCTTGTCTATGATCGAAAGGCATCATCATAGATATTTAGAAATTTTATAATTATAAATAAATCCAAAGAAAAATGATAGAAAAGTCATATGGAAATTTGAAATATTTGCACTTATTCCCAACATGTTGGTATTTTTCCACTAATAGCACTTATTTCAGTGAATAAGGTTATCTTGTGTAGATGTGTAACTAACTATAGTTCGTTTGCACATAGATTGCTCTTCACTTGTTCAAAAATTGTAACATAGTAGCTATTAATCTACTTTTTCTTCACATTCAGAATTCTAACGAGTCCCTACCCTACAACACGACAAACATTGATAATGCGGAATATATTGGTCTCAACAAGCTCGATCAGCTCGGCGTCAGCCTTGGCCAGTACCTTACGGTAAGCAAATCTTATATTCATAGATTCCTCAGCTACAGTATTAGTACAAGTGGTTTTTGTGAAGTGTGAAGAATTTCAGATATGATGATACATGTTTAAGAAATCCTTTTCATTGGTTAATCATTAGTTTGATCATTAAAAAGATCCCAACAAACAGATGTTGGGAAACCAATTGGCATATTCCAATATGAAAAAACATTAATCAATCACTGGAAACTGACTTCCCCTTAAATACAAAGGAGAAGGTGCTCCGATAAGTCAACAATGTAACACCAAACTAACAGTAGAGCACATTATATTGAAGTTAGTCGCAAGAATATTCTCCAAAACTGAACATCAATGAAGGACATGGTTATATCTACCGCCCTAGTGGCTGGAATAGTGATAATATATTAGAACGTGTGTATAAGTTACTCGTGAATAAACTATGTAGAGATGTACGAGAACAAGTGGTTGGCGAACTAGGGGACCAGAAAACTGGTCTCATTTATTAACAAAGGTAAAAGTAAAATTTTCGAGGCGTGACCGTCGCGAGCATTGAATTGAATGAGTTCGTGAGCGGTTAGGGGTGACGTCACGGTTACCGTGGAGATGCGCTGCCTAGAAACGGGCGGCGCATTTATACTCGCGACAGAGGATGTCACGCCGAATAATATCTACCGCCCTAGTGGCTGGAATAGTGATAATATATTAGAACGTGTGTATAAGTTACTCGTGAATAAACTATGTAGAGATGTACGAGAACAAGTGGTTGGCGAACTAGGGGACCAGAAAACTGGCCAAACTGCCCAACCACATGGTCGAAGAGCATCAAGATAAAAATTCTGAAATCAGTCTGTCCTTCGAGCGCAAGGTGGAGTCTGCATGGTGAAGGTAGGTAAAGACAGACGAAGAGGCCCAGCCCCCTCGGGCGCGGATGTCCATGATATCAGAGCCTAGGGCCGACATCAAGGAGGCGCCACCGTGGCGCAGGGAGTGCGAGCTGACTGTAGTAGGGTCAAGGCCGATCTCAGCGGATAAGGCTTTGAGTTTATGGTTGAACCAGCTGTACTCTATGGTAGATAGCCCCGAGGGGGAGGGGATCCTGAAGACGGGATCTGACTCCAGGGGGTTGTGAACCCGGCTTAGTTCAGACAGCCAGAAGACCGGGCACAGGTGTGAGCCCGGGGAGGAGTTCAGAGCAATGCGGTGATTAGAGACCGAGAACTGGTCAGTCTTAGACGAATTAACCCGTACAATGATATGGTCAGGGTAAATAGATACATCTCTCCAGAGGAGGGTATGTTGGGATCTGGAGTAGTGACATTTGCGGAGCAGGGCTCGGTAAGCCAAGGTGACGGCTGACCAGAATGTTAAGTCCTCCGGGAGTAGTGTGTTCAGGTGGTCGAAAATAGCCAATAAGTCGTCTACGGATAAGGGGTGTCGATGGGGACGTCTGGAGCGACGGGACGAGAGCCGGCGGATCCCACGGAGAGTCTGTTGGAGCCGGTAATCATCCGCGAAGGCTCGGAAGCCCAGAAGGCGCTGGTGGGACCAAAGCGCCGACATATAGTTGGCTACTGATGGATGAGCCATAACCCCGCTCAAGAAGGCCGCGTATAAACGGGCCTGGTAAGCGGAGCAAGGGAAGGGGGTGAAGGAGTAACGGGAGCAGAAGGAGGTGTAGCACTGGAGCTGGCAGGCCCTAGACTTCCTGGTAGTCTGGGCCATGGCTGCTGATTGAAGGTCCTGTTGAGTCGACTGAAGCTGCTCCATCGTAGGATCTGTAGGTAGAACAACACATGTTGAGATTAGATAATAGGTCCATGCAGGTGGAAGACACGCCAGGGTAAGCGGCTCGCGAGAGGGCGTCGGCCAGGGTGTTGTCCGCAGAGGGAATGTAGGAGGCGTAGAGGTCTATGTTGTACACAAAACAGCACCAGAAGAGTTCCCTTAGCCAGGACATGCAAGTCTTGTTGACGCTCCGACCGGTGTTGATCATGGCCAAGACTTGCATGTTATCTGTTATGATGTGAAGTCGGTGGTTGGTGAAGTGGGAGCCCCAGCGTTTAACGCCAACCACCACGGGCCACAATTCATACACGTTGATGTTCTTGGGGGTGTCCTGGAGGATCGGTGGCTGAACCAGATGTGAACAACCAACAGCGACCGGGAGGGTAATGGTGTCGGGGAGCCAGAAGCCATATAGCCAGTCCAGGCCCAGCCACGCACCAAACCCCTTGAAGGAGGCATCAGAGTATAGTGGCAGGGGGTGTAGGTCTTTGACGATACACGCTCGGCCATTGAAAACCCCGCAGAAGCGGAGCCACCACTGTAAGTCCAGGATAATGTTCTCATCCAAAGGTATCTTCCTCGACTTGCGGGAATAGGAGGCAGAGAGGTCGAAGATACGCCTGCTGAATGTTCTGCCGCCGCGGACAACGTAGGAGCAATGTGAAACAAGACCCCCTACTGATTCCAGCTCACGCTTCGAGGAGAAGCCTCGGTCTAAAATCGAGGTTATAAGGGACTCTAGCTTGTGAACCTTCTCCATGGGTAGTGAGAGGGTGAAGTCTAGGCTATCAATGGTTATGCCCAGGAAAGTCGTGGTCGTAGAGGGGGCGGTAACCTTCTTCCAGGCCACCTCGAAGCCCAGGTGGGACAACACAGTGGTGACTATTTCGCGGGATTGGAGGCATTCATCATGGGAGGCTCCTAGGATGATGAAGTCGTCCAGATAGTTAATAACACGGGTTGCACCTAGGGAGTGTGCCACTTTGACGACAAAGTTAGAGATTGAATTGAAAAGGTTTGGGGCTGATCTCAGGCCGAAACAGAGGCGATTGTCCACCAGCACTTCGGGACCGTGGCCGAAGTCCCAGCGGATTCCCTGGAACCTGACTTGGTCGGAATGGACATTGACTGATCTATAGGCTGAGGCGATGTCCACGACGCACATGAAGTCACCCTCATCCAAAATGTGAACAACATCCTCGACGGAGTTATAAGAAAAACTTTCAAAGGTTGTTTCCATGAAGTTGTTAATTGAGTGCCCTTCGGGCCTGGAGCAGTCTGTTATGGGGCGAAGCTTACCGTTTGATTTTTCCACTGCTCCAAGAGAGTGGATACAAGAAGGGGTGTAACTCACACGCGAAACTTTGTGTTCATCTAATTCTTTAAGTAATAGGTTGGTCATTTCCGTGTTGTATTTCTCCCCCAGGATAGAATCGTAGTTATCACAAGCATAGGAGGCCTGGCAGGAGCTGTCGACAATTAGGAAACCATTAACCAGGCCTCTCCAAAGAAATAGGCGGTCATTGTCATCGATGGTGGGGAGAGCTTTGTCGCCAAACAAGAACTCCGCTGAGCGACAGGGCTTGAGTTGGGACGGCTCATCGCCGACCAAGTGGATGCATTTGCACTCTCCCGTCGAACAAAGACGATAAACATCGATAGAAACAACATCCTCGAAGCACGGGGTAGAGAATAGATAGTCATTGATAGGAGAAGACTCACCAGCCTTGTCCGGGGTAGCAGGAATTGAATCATTAATAGAAGTAGGAGCAGGCTCGGCGTTACGATTATCCAAAATGGCGGAGCCCCGGTCATGTGACTGAGGCTGTGACATCATCACGTCGCGAAGGACGCGGGTTTCCATGGCAAGGGCCGCCGGGGAATCTGTGTCAAGTGGTGTGACCTCGTTGCCTGGTTCGTAGCCATGGTTGGTGGAATCAACAAATAGGTCACACTGCGTAACGGGGCGAAAAGGCCCGTCAACTGGTGAACTAAAAATAACGCCGAGATCTGAACTTCATTTCTGAGATGAGGTGGATGACTGCCTCTTGACATTGGTACAGTCCTTGTTGACATGTCCCCGGCCGTAGCAGGCCGAGCAGACATGACGGTAGGAGCATCCCTGTCCGTCGCAACCATCAGAGTTAAAATTGAATTTGATGCAAGGGGCTACTGAGGTGTTAGATGTGGGTTTCCCCGAAGAGTGCTGAGAGGGTTGTTTTCTTGAAGAGGATTTGCGGGCGCTTTGGGTACCATCATATGAAAGGTGTTTCACAATCGCCGCTGGGTCTAGAGTAGCAAAGGCCTTAATCCCTTTCTCGTTAGCTTTCCTTTTGACCGACTCGTCGTACTTCACTAGGGCCTCGCTTGTGAAAACACGTGTTTCTGCCTTCTCGGCGATCAAAATAACGTGTTCTAGGAGGCCAGAAATATCCTTGTCTTTCTTGTACATGGCGAGAGTCATGCGGGCGTTTGCGAGGACCAATCTTTCGTATGATGAGATCTTGTCTCCCTCATGAAGATATTTTAACGAGTTGTACTTGCCATGCTTGTGCTTCTTGGATTTCTTCTTGTGGTGACTATCCGAATCCGAATCGGAACTGGAAGATCTTGAAGAGGATTCCGGCGAAGATGAAGGCTCCCGAGTCTTCGTGGCCCTCGGGGGAGGGGCTGCGGCAGCGGCAGGAGCAACAGGAGGCGGAGCCGGGACCGAATGAGCGACGGGAGGAGCGGCCGAAGCTACGGGTGAAGCGGCCGACGGTGGGACAGAGCCGGTCATCGAAAGCGCTGTGCGGACAGCGGTTTCCATTCTTGACATCCGAGCATCCATGCGACTCTCAAGGGATTTCCAATCAGCGAAGCTAGGGCCTTGAGAGGGACTCGGGGCCGGAGCAGGAGCCGGAGGAGAAGGAGCCGCCATCGGTGGATCAGTGGGTGTCGCAGCTGGGACGACTAGGCCGGCTTGATCTTTAGACGCTTTCGTTGAAATTTTCGCTGATGAGCGAGTCACAGCCGGTGAAGCAGGTTGTACCACGTAGCTTGAGGGCTTAGTAGGCGACTTCTTTGGTTTAGAAGACTTCTTAGACTTGTTGCGTGAGCCACCCATCGCTGCAGTAAAATTTTCGAGGCGTGACCGTCGCGAGCATTGAATTGAATGAGTTCGTGAGCGGTTAGGGGTGACGTCACGGTTACCGTGGAGATGCGCTGCCTAGAAACGGGCGGCGCATTTATACTCGCGACAGAGGATGTCACGCCGAAACAATTCCAAAAATAACAAGATTCTGCATTTCCTTTGAGAATGCCAACTGCCAAATCTAATAAAGGATCAGAGAGTCTGGGGTACATGGGCCACCCTGTTCTCCTAACAGGGTCAGCAAAGGCCATGTGTGTGGTGTCTATAGCAGGTATCATACCGTTCCTTTATTTTAAAGGAATTTCCTTTAAATTCCTTTATTTTTGTGAAAATAGGCAAAATTCCTTTATTTTCCTTTATTTTCTTGAAAAACTCCTTTAAATTCCTTTTTTTTTTCTAGAGTAAGAAAATATCACATTATCTCATAAAATGCATAGAATTCCAAATTATTAGCGATAAAATTGCAAAATTTTGTAGCTGTCGCTCGATCCAGGTCGACACGTCAATCGGCATGAATCGACGCATTGATCGATGTGAGTCAACATGGGGCAACGCAGTGCTGCACAGAAAAAATCAACAGGAAGGCAGTTCTGTTACAATATCATTTGCCTTATTTCATGTTTAAACTCTCTAAAAGTTCTCTAAATATTCCTTTAAAATTCCTTTATTTTTCCTAGAAATCACTGCAAATTCCTTTAAATTCCTTTATTTTTACGAAAAAAAATTCCTTTAAATTCCTTTATTTTTTTGGGAGGGAGGCATGATGCCTGCTATAGGACATTGCATTCAAGGCCTGAAGGGCCCTATAGTGTGCGCTTGCTGTGACATTTATTTGTGGTGTGTTTCCAGACCTACATCCTGATCATCACGGTGATCGCCTTCCACGGGATCATCTGGGTTCACCAGAAGCAGTACTTTGGCACCCAGCAGGCCCCGCCGACCGGCATCGTCTTCAAGAACATCAAACGCCCAGACGCGGATAAGGGCCTGGTCGAGTGCGCCAAGTTCTTTGTGAACTACGCCTTCTTCAAGTTTGGACTGGAGGTAGGTTTTGTATTGAAAACTTCAGCCTTGTGCCCAACGGGCAATTCTGATCAACTCAGATGACCATTTGGCAAAAAAAATGCTGATTTTACCAATAAAAATTCTTTATTAATTGATTAATATTAGGCACCAATTCAAATCAAACATGTACATTTTAATATTACATACTGATTGGTGACTTGATTTGGTGCAAAGCTCAGCCAATCATCTTGGTATAATTGGTTGATTTTAGTGCCAATCAGTCAAGCGATATGGTCACAATCGCCTAGATGGTATGGGGCTTTATGGACAAAAATGAATTTTTAAAACCTTTAATAGAAATACAGTGGTTGAGAAGAACTATTTGGATGTCAATTGCCTGAGCTCGCATTATCAGCCTAGATTTCCCATGCTAGATATATATATTGACATTTCAAATAAGATATCATTGAGTCCCAAGCAAAATAAAATATGGAAAACAAAAGTAATATCAATAATTTTCTCTCTCATTCCACCCCTGCCAGATCTGCTTTATAATGACTGTCATCACGATGGTGATACGATTGGACGCCTTCTCGCTGATCTACGGCCTCTTCCTCGGAGTGCTTCTGCTCCTTAGCCGCAAGGCGTGTTTCATCGTATGGCCGTTCTACATCATTATACTCGTGATTCTACTGCTAATACAGTACCTCGCCTGTCTCGGAGTGCCCGAAGGAGTCTGTTGGGGTAAGTCATAGCTTATAGGGAGGTTTATCACAACTTATAGCGAGGCCTACAAGTATCATAGCAAAATTATACATTATTATACTCATGATTCTACTGCTAATAGCAGTACCTTGCCTCTCTCAGGGTGACTGAAACTGTCTACAGGGATGAGGCATAGCAACACACAAGTATTTTTCATCGTATGGATGTTCTACATCTCTCTTGGGGTGTCTTAAAGGGAGGGGTCAGTGAAATGTAATCTTCTTTTGATTTGTATTTTATAGCATAGATCTAGTGCTAACAAAGACATACATACCATTTGTTTGGTTATAGACAGATGCTTTTGATAATTAATGAAGTTTTCTTATCAGAAACTATTTTGGGTGTCAGCACTATTGAAAGTGGATGTCTGTGTGACGTCACACACAAGACATTATTTTCAATTTTCAATATTGTGAAATCCAATGAATTTCTTTTATTTACATTTTTTACATAAATCATTCAATTTCATCATTTTGAATAGTGTTAGACTAAACAAAATGATTGTGAAAATCAAATTTGATTATTTTTCATGTTTTCTATTTTTAACCTTATCTGTCTGTGACGTCACAGTGCCGAGAAATGCACTGTGCAGTTTAAATTTGAGAATTGCACATAAAATCCAAAGCTATAAAGACAATCATATGTAATTTGGCACAGTAATTACTTGGATAAAGACATTAACTGGGGCCTCTCTTTAAAAATAGACAATACACATAAGGGCTGGTTCAGGCTAAAAATCCAGGCCTCTCACAGTCTGAGTGAGTGAAACAAGTTGATGTACAATTTTTTCTCTCCATAGGCTACCCGTGGGACACGATCGCAGTGATGACGAGAAACCTACAGATATTCTTGTACCTGCCAAACTACGTCTACGGTCCGGACCCGTACAAACTCATCGGTAGGTTCACATTGTAAAGATGACCCGATTCCTTGTCTGTGTTTTATTACCTTTTAAATTATAAGTCAATTCTCCAGACCACTGATAGCTGATTTACATTTTTTTAAGGACCTGCAGGCTAATCTCAGCTATTTCTCCAGAACACAGAAAGCTCATTTATAGTATTTTAAGGACCTGCAGGCTAATTTGGGCTAGATCTCCAGACCATGGATAGCTTATTTACAGTATATTAAGGACCTGTAGGCTAAGTTCAGAAAGTTCACTTAAAAAAAAGCAATTCATTAGATGCATAACCACAAAGTTTGCATGGATTATAACTTTGAAAAATATGCCTTTAAGTAACATTTGGTCATCGAGATGTATAGAAAAGTGATTCAGGATTAACTTGATTTGTCGTTGTTTTCTTTCAGCGGACTTCTTCCAGCTGTTGTTCGTGTGTCTCCAGTGGCGCGTGTTTTACATCGAGAACACATCGGCCCTGGAGGAGTACGGCGGGGGCGACAACAAGGACATCTTAGAAGACGTCGAGGCCAATCGGGAAAACCCCGTTGAGGACTTCCTCTCGTGCAAAGAGTGAGCTTCTTTTTACACTTTTTAAAACCATTTTAAAGAGAAGGGCCAGTGAAATTCAATATTGTTAAATTCTCATATCATACCGTAGGTGTAGTGCTAAAGTTTAAATGACATTATTATAACTTTGAAGTCATTCCTAATAATAAAAAATTGTGTTCCTTTATCAGACCACATATTCAGTCCCCTGTAGACCTGACATAGGCTGTCTGTATGTGACGCCATATAAAAAACCGTTATATTTAAATTTCAAAATTATAAATCCCATAATAAATTTTTGATTTTTTCTTTCATGAATCATTTTATTTCGTAATTTTGAATACCTTTGGGCTCATAAAAAACACTTATTATTAGATATTGTTATTTTTTCAGTTTTATCATTTTTCAACTGCTCTGCTTGTGACGTCACATACAGATAATTACTCTGTGCAGGCACTGTCAGGTGCAGGCAGGGGAACAAAGTTTAATGGATACAAATGTGAATAAAATAAAAACTATTAGAGATAAAAACATAAAATTTGGTATGGTTATTTCCTGGATGGTAAAGATTACGGCAGTATACGAATTTATGGTCACTGGCCCCTCCCTTTAAATTTACCTGAAAAGTAATTTACCCACTGGTATAATCATTCAAGAGGTATTTCTATTCTTAATCGTTTGAGATCTTGACCTTTTTTTCTAAAAAATTTATTGAAGAAGTAGCTATCCCATATAGATTTACGTGAAATTGATCAAACCTCCCGTCTTTATTACAGAGATTGGAGATATAGAATTACCAGCATGACTCTATAGTATGGATTTATTGTTTCAAAAATTGTTATTGATCACCTAATAAGTTCAATTGTTGGTTCTGTTACTACTGTTCCATGTTATCTGAAATGTTCAGATTTGATCTTGTAAAATGTATTAGGCTGTTGAAATACAGTAATATCAATAGAGCCCAGTTTAATGAGTTATAATTCTCATTTAAATGGAGGAGAGGAACAATTATAAGGACAACTTAATTAGTATTTAGAGACAATAAAAGCGGTGACAGTCTTTGTTACAAAATACGTAATAATAATTCATGAATCTCCCCCCCCCCCCCCTCATAGACCTAAGGTAAAACACCTAAATCATAGTATCTGATGTACGGCCTATTTGAAATAGCTGACGCAAACATTTCTAAACAAGCTTGTTTTTTGTTGCCTCACCAAACGGTTGACCTGATATTCAGGACACCTTTTTTCAGGCATTTTGTGTACCATTATACACCAGTATTCAGAGTTTGACCTACCTACATGACACAGGGAAAGAGCTAGGCTTCCCGGTTTAAAAACAGACATGCCATCTCTTCTACTTTGTAGAATTTACAACCTTTTGTTAGTTTGGATAGCATAACCAATTTCTCATTGCTTCGATATCTGTTTTAGAATATTTTGTGTTATTTTCAATTTTTTTAATAACAAAATTGATGCAAAATTGGAATTTTGGTGTAATGGCTCAAATATACGCACCTCTGATAAATTGAACACGAATCATTTTTCCTTTCTTTGAGCCCTCACATAAATAAAGAAGTCACACTCTTTTGTATGTACCCCGTGGGTCTTCTTCTGTTAGTATTGGCTACCTCGTCATGATTAAATTTCACATACTAACTCACGTATTTGTTTTTATCCTTACAGCTATACGGATCTCACTGTTCTATATGGGTTATCTCGTCTTAATTTAATTACTTACACATACATTTGTATTTATCCTTACAGCTCATACCTGGAGTACGTAAAAACGGGCATCTTCCAATACCTGTTTTGGGTCACGCTCGTCATCGTCTTCATGGCGGGTACCATACACATCTCACTGTTCTGTATGGGCTACCTCGTCATAATTAGATTTCCCTTACTAACTCATACATTTATACCCAACAGCTTATATCTGGAGTATGTGTAAACGGGCATCGTCCAATACATGTTTTGGGTCACACTCGTCATTGTCCTCATGGCGGGTACTATACGCATCTCGCTATTCTGTATGAGTTACCTTGTCATAATTAAATTTCACATACTAACTCATGTATTTGTATTTATCCTAACAGCTCCAATTTGGAGTACATTAAAACGGGGATTTTCCAATCCCCGTTTTGGGTCACGCTCGTCATCGTCTTCATGGCGGGTACTATACGCATCTCGCTGTTCTGTATGGGCTACCTTGTCATTATCAAATTTCACATACTAACTCATACATTTATATTCTCCCAACAGCTCATATCTGGAGTACGTAAAAACGGGCATCTTCCAGTACCTGTTCTGGGTCACGCTCGTCATCGTCTTCATGGCGGGTACTATACGCATCTCGCTCTTCTGCATGGGCTACCTCGTGGGCGTCTTCTTCTTCCTGTGGTTCGGTCAGGAGATGCTCATCAAACCACTCGGCAAACTGCTCCGACTGTGAGTACCCACTCTTGTTTTAACCACATCTATAAAGGGTGCCCGTGCTAGTTTCAAAAGGTATTACTTTTTCTTTTCAAATTTAAGGCCTTAAAAAAGTCCTAAAGCAGGGTACCAACCACATGGGGAAAATGGCAAAAAAAATATCCTGACAGGGAAAACACAGGGAATTTGGAAATGTTGCCAAAACACAGGGAAAACACAGGGAATTTCATTTGGCCAGGTTCTGAAATTCCTGATTCTCAAGATATTAGGGATTCAACTTTTTGTTGTTGGGTTGTCCACATTTTTTCTGCACATGGAAGCTTTTGAATTTGAAAAACTTACTGGATACGACACAGGGAAAAATTGCCACGGGCTCTCTTATTTTTATAAGGCGGCTGATACTTTTTGAACTTTAATAGTTTAATACGTTTTAATTTTAATACCAGCCGCCTTATTCGAGGCTCTCCTTACTAGGCCGGCGTCACATGCAACTATGTCACAATGGTACAAAGAGAGATCCTTCCTACTTCGTCCCGAAAGGGCTAAAATAACATATATTTGTGCTTATTTTGGCTTTCATTACTGAGATTTGGATATATAGAACACATTGGCACAGTTAAAATATTCCAAATTGGGCCAAATTAGACATTCAAGCCTGGAATCCAAATCATTATGATCGTTACGGTGACCGCGCGGGCGCCATTGTGGCCGAATCGGCTGATGCAACCAAGTCACGCTCTGAAACTCCTCCCGAAAGGGCTTAGATAACCTATATTTGGGCTTATTTTGGCTTATATTGCTGAGATTAGGATATATAGAATACAAATAAATTGTCAAAATGGGCCAAATTGGGCCAAATTAGACATTCAAGCCCGGAACCAAAACCGTTATATCGATGCAGGAGCCCGGGGCCTTCGCCCACCAGCCTAGCTTTCGATCGGAGAAGAAGGGATATGGGTCAAAGTCTGAATATTCAACAAATTTGCATGCCTATTTCACCATGAAATCGGTCGTTCTTACGGGTCAAATATATATACAGAGGTAGATTTGGATACATAGATGGTCATGTCAAAGTCCAGGAAATGATATTTTGCGAAATAATGCGTCTAAACGCGTAAATACATCGCGCTATTTTTTGGGGTAATCCTTCGGCCTCCGCCCGGCCACCTCACATTCTGTCAGACCGCCGGGCGCAGTCGTCCCGAGCGGACCGTTGCGGGGAAGGCTCTCTCTTTCTAGCCTGGATTATAGCAGTATTTGATGCTTTCAATATATATATTTTGAACGACTGGACACCCTTAAACGCATACAACGCATTGAAAACTCATGCGGGAACCATGCGTTCGTATTGAAGGGAAAACATTGGATCGATCGGACACGTGGAGGCACTGTCACTGTCAGACCTAACATGGCGCCGTCAACCCTTCGCCGGGTTCTCTCCCCGTCACGCCTGCAGCGATACTTTGAACTCAGGAAACCAGGATGACATTAAACGCATCAATTGTGGAGGATATACGCATTGAAACGCATTGAGGACTCCAGGCGTTAAAGGTGGGTTCATATTTTTTTTCCAGCATTTGAAATTATACTACGCCTAAACTTGGCTAGAGGCCTAACGCGCATTGGTCGGACACTGGCAATCTCAAAAATAATTATTTAGACCTTATTAGGCCTATCAAAATGAAATCCATGTATATATCTATGTTTTCCTATATCTAATGGTCCTATTTATCTTATAGTTTGTTCATTTTAGGCCTGGAAACGCTTGCAATAATATTTTACAGATGGTATGAAAAAATGACTGGACTCAGACTCAGATAGGCTAGGCCTAAGCCCCCTCCGACAATTATGGCGTCTCCAAAAGCAATTATTTATGATCCAAACATTAAAAGATTTGAGAAATTGTCACTATAGTGTCATTTTTTTCTGACCTACCACCAAAATATTCAATCTGAACTTAAATATGTCTAGGCCTAAGTCACTGTCAGTGTCAGAATCATTCCCATTCAATGTTGAAACATAGGCGTCACACTGTCAATAAGTTCTCCGGTGCTGTCAGTAAGATTTAAATGATTCAAAGATTAAATTATTTGTGAAATTGTCACTATAGTGTCATTTTTTCCGACCTACCATCAAAATATCTGAATCATTAATATTATTAATACCGCTGCCTTATCTGTATCAAAGCTGGAAGCTTTGATACTGTAGATTTACTTTTTTACTATATATTACATTAAAACATTAAAACATGCCGCCGAATTGATACAGTGTTACTAGACGTTTGGACTTGTAACCACATGCAAGCTGCCCATGCAAGTTTTTAAAGGTATTGAATTGATTTTTTTTTTTTTCAAATTTAAGGCACTAAAGCAGTCCTAAAGCCAGTGTATCATTCGTGTGGTGGACATAATTTGCTACGTTGTAACTCCTGTACGACAGCACCAAATTCATGACGTGACCAATAACGTGGCTGGATTACGTTCTTACATTGCAAAACGCGACACGCGCCGTGACGTTGTTAGGGCAAGGGGTGGAGCGCTTAATATTAGAAACGCAAGGATAATACTCTGCCTTTAAATTTCACATTTTTCTTGGAAGAGGTCGAAAATGGTCTTAACTTGCATGCAATTAGGAAATTAAAATCAAGATAGGGTGAGCGAAATTGCCATGGTATTTTTGTGTGTCGTTACATCAAACCTTATGTGATCAAATTTTCTCAACTTGTGGTAAACTTGGGTCTGAATTAGATCTTAAAATGGTCTTAGATTGTTTTAAAAAAAAAAAATTAAAAAAAAACAAAAAAAAACAGGCATCCTGTATAAGATATCTTTTAACAGTGAATTACATGTTTGAACTTTCTTTAGAACCCAGATTTTCTTTCATTGGGCATGGAAGTGGCCAAATGGTGAAATAACTCTCCAAAGAGTGACATTATCAGAAAGACTGTCAAATAGATAGTGATCATATTGTGGTGGCCAAATTGACAAAGAGATAACAGTTACTGAATGGCTCGTCGAAATATTTCTGATTAAGTTCAGATTTGTTTTAAACCCAAGAGGTTTGGGGTCCTTCCATAGGGTACGTGTAAATATATTTTGATGCCTGTGAATGATATCCATACATACTCAGAATACACTGTTTTCTTGAGTCTGCGCAGAAGGGATTTGGTGAAAGTGGGAGAAACATATATTGACAACCCCCCCCCCCCCCCCCACCGCCCACCCCCAGTTTGCATCAACAGAGGGGTGCAGCCCCCTAGGGGGTCCGGGTAAGAATAGGCCCCCAGTAGCCCCTGCTTATTGTATCAGGCGATGGTAGGGGGACCCTGCACTGACCAAGTGGTTCTTTGGGTTCAATTCCCTTGCAATTTGTCTACATATTTCCCAGAATGCACCTTGATGTAGGCTAGTCTGCAGGTCAACTACAATAAATAAACTGGGATAATCCTCCCTACCACCTGATTTACAAAACTTTAAGCACCTGCAAGTTATCTGGACTTTTCTACTTTCACAGAAACATAGGAATCACTATACAGAATAAACAAAATAATCCAATTAACACATTTTGAATCTGACTTAAAGGATATTGGATATCATACAGACTCTAAAATGAAACATACTCCCTGATATTTTACAAATAATGCTATGATTAATGGAAATGTCTATGCTTGAGCCTAGTGACTTGTCTACACATTTCCCAACACGCATCTTGATCTAGGCTAGTCTGCAGGTTCAATAAACGAAATAAGCTGAGAATATAATGAATGTGACATTTATTGGCTAATTTGAGTCAGGGGTGTAAGTTTTCAGATTTTTTTCGGATTTCAGATTTTCTCTCTTACACCCTCAAAAATCGATTTCAAAATTTCATGCCAGATGTTTTACAGCATTTTAAGGCATATTCAGATTTTCTTTGTTATTTCCGATTTTTTCCCCTGTTCCTAACTTACATCCCGGTGGAGTGTAAACATTACTCCAATCGTAATGTACCCCTTAAACAGTAAAACTAGGACGGGTCACTATGCACACATCAAGTCTTCATGTTCCTAGAGGTCGTACAGATCTCGTTACTTAATACGGTCACTATAAAATTAGGATTTTTTTATGCCTACATTTATAGATCGTTAGTTCACAAATGCACAGTCTTCCGCGGATCCGTGGAATTCCACGGTTTTTGAAATATTTTAAGTCATTTTTGAGATTCGTCCAAATCCAAAAGAAAATAATTTTTTTTTATATAGGGGGGTAGGGGCGACCTGTTAGATTTTGATGACCAAAATGAAAAATGTTACAAATTTCAGGAAGAATTTCTTGCTCTTTTTAGTGAGGAAACAGTTCTTGAGGTCCTCCTAATAACAAACTAGGCATGTTTTTCCCCTTAATATGAGCTTTAAATGTGTTTTTATTTAATTTTATGGTTTTCCACAGAAATGACGGTCTGAAACTGGCATGCCTGGCTATAAGGTCTTCCATCAGTAGGCAAAGTTGAACCGAGTTGCTGTAGAACACAAATGTACATACAAGTCTACGTAGGTTGTTGTTCTCACAGAAATAGCCTATTCATGTAGAATCCATAAATACACACGGAAAATAGCTCTAGGAGGAAGTAGTTTTTGCCTGTTGGGACATAAAACGTTAGTTGAACAATTTCGTAAACACTGAATGTCAGATGGTTTCTATCCACCCCTGTCACATATCCTACCAGTTCATCAATGAATTGTGCCTATATTGTTAGACTTCGCATGTTCTCATGTTCTCTGCTTATGCTATTTTATCAATATCATGATGATAATACAGAATATTCTGTATCTTGAATAAATACTTCCTGGACCAGATAATTTTGGATTGAGGACTAACAGTTTTAAACAGTCAAAAAACATTTTTTCCATTAACTGTTTGCCTTTGAGTATAATTTTACAAGTTTTCTTTTAGTATTTAGTAATTTGGCCAGGTCGAGATAGTTAAAGTGACACCCAAAGTCTCTCATTCTTCTTTATGGAGCTTCTTTCATTACTATATAAATAAAGCTGGCAATGAAGAAAATGAATGTTACTATGACAATACTCCTTCCTCCGTCGGCAGGTCTCTGAGCGTTATACAGTGGTTTGAGTTCGGTTTCGTATGGCACGTAGTTGGGTTTTATCTTGCGTCTCTGTCCTTCTCTCGAGATGGCCTTAGAACAGCGATTGGTGGTACGGTTCACAAACTTGAATGGCTCAAAGTTGTTCAGATCGTCGAGTCTTGTTGGCTTTCTCATCCACTCTACTAGCTGATAGGATGTGATAATGTAAACATCATCCATGTTGACAAGATCGGCAATGAAGTCATCGTGAGCTGCAGTGCCATTTGGGTTTTCATCGTACCAGTAGGCATGCATGTTGATTATAAAGGGTGCACGGTTACGATGATAGCTGCTGTTGAAACTGGAAAATAGGTAGTTGTAGATTTCGTCCCTTGACATGGTCACCATACAGCGGTCAAGGAAGTTGCAGTCGGTTCCTGTTTGGTCAGGAATCGCTTGGATCGGCAGCTCCCAGATCCCAGGGAACCCTTTGTTGGGGCATGGGTCAATTTGACAAGGTTTCTGGTTCGGGAAGTCTAACGTATACGGCCACACACGATCCACGTTAAAATCAGCATGCACAGCGAGCGAGGAATCATAAGTAAAATTCCGGTCACTCAGTACCTGGAACTGTGTGTTCCCTCCAGGCTGGATGAATGGTGACCGGTAACCGCGTATCTCCTCTCGTTTGATCCCAGCCATACTCGTTAGGAGAGCCCGCTGTCCGTCAATTTCAAGGTCGTAATCTGCATACGGAGCTGTCATCCAGTAGGATATGGGTAGTTTGTGGGTGATGGAGTGGGACGCTATCTCGTGACCCGCTCGGTAAAACTCAGCCACCTGACAGTGGTTGGTAAACCTGTGGGACACAAACAGCGTCATGGATATCGGGTCTCCATTTGGGTTCTTTCTGCTGGGGCGGAAAAGGTTCATCAATGCCTCATACACCTGGTAGTTTACTGCATCGTCAAATGTAAAGACGACAAACATGGGTGTCTCCGACGGCAAAAAGCCATTGGGGATGGTTCTGTTGGCACAAAGGCAGTTGGGTAATTTGCATCTTTCGGGACTACACATTGGGCCTGTTGTAGCAGTCTCCTGTCCGTTACACACAGATATTCCGATGAGAATATAAGCCACGACAAACAGTGTTACACCCACTGCTCCGGTTGTTAAATGCTTTAACGAGATCATTTTTTCAAAGTGGGTCAGATCTCCAAATGGTATTAGTCAAGGTAAGCGTACGTAATATCCTTTTAACAACTGACACTTTTGGCCATAAAACACTATAAATCCATTTGTGTAATCCTTTTTGACATAGCGATACAATCCTGGTTATAAATAAAACTAAGTGTCTTTTAACACACAGAAACAGAAGAATAATTCTGCTATTGGTACGTCCAGAGTTGTGAACAAAGTGACTGCTTCGTGTTAAGTTATAATTAGAGTGCGGTTGGTATGTTGGAGAAATACATGTCCTACTTCCTGGCTAAAGCGTTCACGCTTTGATGAACAAGGGTCAACTTAAAAAACAAAACTACTTGGGATTCTGCCAGTCATGATGAAACTAAGCAGAGAAACGGTCGATGAGAATTCAAAGAGGTTTTTTTTCCTTAAAATGTTTTTATTTCATTTAACAAGGTTTACTGATAATTGTATTTAGTCTGTCTAGTCCTTTTTGCTAATTACATATAGAATATATAGAGAGCAGGTACCATGAGAGTAAACCATACTTTCAATTATCCTAAGTGTTTTCCAATGAAATGATATCTAAGCTTTTCTTCTTTTTTTGTCCGGGGTATTTGCATAACCTGTTTAAACCAGTATTTTTTATCCTAATAAAAAAAAAGGGAGAATTGTCAAAGGGGAGAAAACCAAAGGAGGAAAGTCGTCAAAGGCTGTAGTTTGCACTTGGATACAACTTTAGATACAACTTTGTCAAGGCAAATCTGAGATTATTGTGAATAACCCAGACAATAATATAATTAAAATTAAATAACTGAAAGGATTTGAGAGTGCTATGCAATAGGCCTAAAGACAGAACCATAAGTTACTTCTATAAAGGTCTTGAATTGAATTTGATTAGACATAGAATAGATTGTTTAAAGCCAGTGTGTTGTCCATTAGACAGATTTTTCTTGTTACTTGTAACCAAATTCTTGACATGACCAATCATCTCACTGGATATCGTTCTAACGTCCCAAAATATATCGCCGTCCACCGCGTCACTAGGCTTAGGGATGGTGCCCCTAACGTCAGCAACACACAGACGATACCCTGGCTTTAATACAAAATTGAATATGTACATTTTCTATATATTACTTTAAGTCCAGTTAGTCAAGTCTTTATTAAAGCACCACACAGGCGATACCCTGGCTATAAATGCTTAACAGCGCTTTGAAAAGCCGATGTGGTCACCCACACATATTTTCAGATCAAATTTAAAATCTAAGGCCTTTAAAAATTCTACATAAACAGTTCTCTTTTCAGAGTTCTTATAAAGGTCTAAAATTGAACTAGATATGAGAACAAAGATCGTTTTTTAAAGATACAAAAGGCCACTTACAGGCAAATATCTGTGTCAAGCCAAAAGTCTGAGTAAATTTTTTAACATTTGGTCAGGAAGTCTTAAAAATAACAAATTTGAAATATGTCTTTAACAAATAAAAGCCAGGGTACCCTGAGTGAAATAAGTAATAGCTTCAGAATTTAATGTTTTAAGAAATGCTTTATAAAAGAGATATTACAATTTTTGTATTAATTTTACAGCTGGGGAATATTGCTGATGTACAACTACTTTGTCATCATGAGCAAAAGCGCACTTCAGGTATGTATATTTTAGAATTATTGAAAATATCACGAAATAATTTACCTCACGTAAAAGTATATCGAGCAAAATTGTCCCAAAGACCCCATTTGTCAGTTCTTTGGCTGCAGACTTAATCAAAGATCAACATACGTTATACATTTATTAAAAATCAATTACTGTCAGTAACAATCTATCCGGCTATGTCATCAGATGGTCTTTCCTTTGATACTATTAATGAAGATACCATCAATAATTAACAATAGAAACATAAACATTATGATTTTCACTGTTGATACACTATAAATGATTGATCATCAAAAGATTTATCATACGTAGACTGTAGTACCGGTTTCAAGGCTGTATCTTTCTGACCGTATCTTTGTACCATTTGTTCAAGTCTGACAATTTCATTTCAACCCTTTTGTGTGGGTCAAACTTTCTTTTTAACTCTTTCATCCAGCATCTACATATTTTTAACCCTTTCATACAGCATCTACATATCTTTAACCCTTTCATCCAACATCTACATATTTTTAAACCTTTCATCCAACAGCTACATATTTTTAACCCTTTAAACCAACATCTACATATTTTTAACCCTTTCATGCAGCATCTACATATTTTTAACCCTTTCATCCAGCACCTACATATTTTTAAGCCTTTCATCCAACATCTACATATTTTTAACCCTTTCATCCACCATCTACATATTTTTAACCCTTTCATCCAACATCTACATATTTTTAACCCTTTCATCCAACATCTACATATTTTTAACCCTTTCATCCAACAGCTACATATTTTTAACCCTTTTGTCCAGCATTGACAGTATCTTGTTAACCCTTTCATCCAGATGTAACTGTATATTTCTAACCCTTTCGTCCAGCTCGTTGGTTGCGTGTACCTCCAGGACATGGTGAGCAACTACTGTTGGCTCATCCAGCTGCTGAGCATCGTGTGTCTGCGCGCCGGCCACTATGTCCATAGTAAGTACATGCAGTTCAATTAGATATGTTTACTAATGCTTTGACGGAGGTGTGCGAACGCTTACAAATTCGAACAAATGTATGAATTTTGTAACAGAATTTGTGAATTTTGCCTTCAAATTGATATAAACTGGTTATATGAATATATGTGAATTTGTGTCTAAACTTTGCAAATTTAATTGTTAGTTTTGCAGGGATGGGGGCAGGGGGAATGAGGGGCTGGTAACCTCTGTTAGACCAACTTCAAAAAACATTGAATCCTGGTGGTTTGATTGCTATCAATTTGTCATCACATTTTCTTTCCACAGTTCACATAATTTCTTATTCCACAAAATAAACAAATCTTCAATACTCAGACAATTTACGATTCAGACGATCACTTTTATTTTAAATTTAATTACCTTCTTACCAATCGTAAAGGTTACTTTTCATCATGGATAAATGCTATTTTATGATAAATGTTCACAATATAGTTAAACAGCACATCAAAATTAAATTTGAAGTACAAATCACAACTTGAAAGTTAATTGCAGCTGAAGGGTTTATATTTATATGTTCATAATACCTTTTGAAAGGGGCAAAATACTGATGGTCTTTCAAAATACAATCTATTCAATTGAAGCCTAACCATCTCTACATAAAACCTGGCAACAGCTTCTATAATAGATATAAGGAAGCTGTTCAAACAATAGGTTAAGTATTTTGTGTGAGGTCGCACTACTAACGCTACCCATACCTTTCACTACAATGCTAGAGTGTGTGATTTTCAGGCGATGCTGGTGATCGAAGGAATGACCATATCTCCCCATTTTTTGGGGATGATATTCAGGAAGGTTTGTGGTCTGACAACAGAATGACTTGCAAGAGACTGAATTACTTGTGCATATATCTCATGAGAAACTAGTTGATTTGATGATATCGCTGACTAAGGTCAAAACTAAGAGAAAATGCAAGAATTCTAAAACAGCTAAAGTATCGATAGATGTAAATGTCTTTGTGCCCAAAATCTATCACTAAATATTTCTAAATTTAAACTTGGACCTTTTGCAAAACATTAATAAATGACTGACATAAGCGCATAGTACTCATAACTGTATAAACCCTTATGTATTTCACAAGGCTAGGTATGTGTCCAATCTCAATCAAATAAAAAAAATAAGTAAATCTGTTTGCGACTGAATACTTGTTTCTCATGAGAACAAAAGCCCCATACTCATGGGCAATCAAAAGTACCTGACATAGGTACACAGCAAGTCTTTTTTCCCTGTTACTGTTCCCTTTTCCTACCTTAGAGTTCCCATGATTATGATTGTTCACTTTTGCATTTGTTACCCATGTTGCAGCATTTTTCATTATACAGGGTGACCATTGCATAGAGAAAAATGAACCACAAAAATTGCCCCTTTGGGAGAACACAGGATATTTGGAAATGTGTTCAATTTCCTTCTCAAGTTCTATATTCTAAAATTGCAGGACATTGAACATTTTCGTAGAACCACAGTATTTTACAAAAGTTTGTGTGTAACAAGAGTTTCTTTTTAAGCTTAAAAATCCAAATAAATATGCAGAATACAGAAATACAATTAAGGGACGAGAAAAACAAATGGAAGTTGAGTCACCCTATATGTAACCTTCTCTACTGACTTTCAATCATCTGTCGCTTTACGCATTGTAAAAGTGGCCCTGACACATAATTTTTCCTGTAGGAAATAGAAGATTTTCTTTCCTCGCACTCTTCTTTCCATGTATTTAGAGTGTTGTGAACTGAACTAGTATGATGCAGTCCTCCAAAGCTTTAAATGTGGATTCAGTGACTGAGTCATCCGACCTTTCCAGGTCGCTGATCAGCATGACTGTTGGTAGTGTTCACACCATAAACTTTCTTTTTCAATGGTACCTAAAGACAATGTGATAACTTGTGTTCAGCAGTCTGGAAAGGTCCATGAAAGGTCCTTGTTGTCTAAAATGATGCGCAAGTAAGGATCCTTATAGAGTTGGACTCCTCTGTCCGAGTATGAATGAGGAATTGAGAAAATTCATTTGGAAATAAGACCAGCTCCAATCTTTTTAAAGGGATACAGATATAAAAAAATCACACCAGGTGCAGAAAATTCAGGTTTACATGCATTGAGCTATGCTAATGGAGATTTCCTTTTCTCAGGTTCTTTATGTAGGCACAAATGTTTGACTTTATAAACAAATTTTACTCAATCTTTTTTAGGTTAAAAGTCTATTATTACTTTGAACAGAAGAAATTGCATTGATTGTTTAAAAAAATCACAAAAGCATAGAGCACAAGAAAAATCAGTTCCCATTAAATTTACTCCAAGAAACATGTCAGCTACCTTTTTGTAGGGTAGAGACCACTATATCCAACATTTTCTTGACCATTCTCAGTAGTTGATTGGAGATATGTGGTTTTACAGTCAGCTTGATTATGGGACTTCATGTGCAGCCTGGGTTAAGCCCTAATTATACTACGTGTCGGGTAGACCGACACGTTGGGGGTCGGCCTCCAACGCGTACCAGATGCGTTGGAGGCTGATTTGGGGGCATATCACACTACACTTTGGGTCGCGTTGGATACCAACACCACCCAATGCAAATTATATTATACTACACATTTTGGCACATGTCGGGGTCACATTGGGTCTTGTTGGCATGCATTGAGGTCATGTTGGCACACATTGGGTTGCATTGTGACCCAACGCGAATGTGACCCGACGTGTAGTGAAATATGGCCTTATATTTCCCTGTGCTGTCTGTAGAAGCACATTGCCTTTTTGCCATCATTCCAACCCCCCATAGATTCCATCATTGTAGTTTGTACAAATCAAAAACAAGAGCTGGTCCTGATATAGCTAAAATACTGCTGAGCAGACTGTCAACTCCAACAATTATCATCATCCCAAGTATTCAAGATGAAATTAGATATGAGCATACATATATCTTACTTTCACAAATGGCCGTCCATTCATTACAATACATGCCTTGTACTGATGTTAGAACCCCTCGACACTGATTTTACACATTAGATTTATGCAGGAACACCTACATTTTTCCAGAATTTGTTGCTCCATGTTTTTGGAGGCTAATGTAATGGAATGAAGACCTTTAGTAGTATGCATTATGCATTTCAACTTAGGACTGGTATGAAGTAGATTAGAAGCTTATATAGACTTTTCAGCTTGTTTATGTTTCACAATTAGATTTTATTCAAAATATAAAATCATATATACTATATTAACCTTTGATACAATCTGATATATATACTGGAGTACATTTTCCCAAGAAACACTGAAAGATTAAATTAAAAAAGTGACCTATCAAGTGTTTGTGAAAAGTCCAGTCCAAGTCTGACGTTTTGACCTTAAAACGTCGGACATAATGTCCAGCAAAAATATAAAGATATTGGTAAATCATGTTTAGATTGTCTGATAAATTATATAGGATGTCCGAGGTTAACCTCCTGAACGTCAGACATAATGTCCGAGGCTTCAAAATGCCTTTCACAATCACTGCCTATCATACTCTCGTGAAGGATTCTGGTTGTTTTTTTAACTGATGTTCAAACTTTTTGATTTTATTATGTTTAAACATTAAGAATGTTACAGTATTCCCCAAGCCTAACAATTATATCAAGCTTATAGTGGTTTTCTTTTCTAAAGAGAGTGGGAGAACTCCCACCTTATTCAAGTGAAAGTAAATCAAAAGTATGTAAAGATAATCAAAACAGATGACAGAGTATAATATAACTATTACAGTTCTTCGTTAAATGGTCAAGTGACCTTCAGATTTAACATACAATATTGATGGGGTCCTGCTGAGAAGGTCTGACTTTTTATAAGGTATGCTGGCCCTACTAGGCCGACACCCAACTCGATCTTGACTTTTTGTAACTGTTCAACAAATCCATCTCTAATCAGTGTGGTATGAGACCCCTGTCGTGAGTCTTCACAAAAAGTAATGACATCCTGTTGGCATTAGGTACATGACAAGGTGTTATAAAAGCCTTTTGTAGGTCACATTTTGATTTCTGTAAAAGCTTGGCCGCCCTGATATAGACATTGTGCATACGTGGTCACATGATCACTTATTGGTGATCACCACATGCCGATAATGGCCACATGGCCATGCAATCAATTATGAATTTCAACTTCTTAATGCTGATGGGTGTTTCTTATGAGTCAGGGGATTTGTTTAAGAAAAAATTAACGAAGTTTTGTCTCAAATGGTCGAGAATTTGGAATATTAAATATTATAAAGTGATCACCAACATGGCTGCCTGCCCCTTTTCAAAGATGTGATGTAATCTGCATAATGTCTATAAAGTTGTTTGTGTTGTATTGCAGCCCCCGTAGAAGCGGGTCTGTGCATCCTCCCCGCGGACGAGGCGGGCCTGACCTGGGACACCTGCTGCTTCGTCTTCCTCCTGTTCCAACTCCGCATCTACAAGAGCCACTACTTCAGACATGTCGTCACCGAGCTCACCATCCAGAACAAGCTCGCTGCTAGGTATGTGTAACCACTCTGCCACTACGACGCTAGCTGTATAGCAAATTATCTCTGCATTGTAGCTGCCACCCGGTCCGGCCCTGGTTAGTCAGAGCCAACCAGCGAAGAATGTGGGAATATTTTTAGCCCACAGTGTATAGTGATACTATGATGCCAGTATATATAGTTAATGATCTACATAGTAGAGTCATGTCTTGCGAACTATCATTTCTGGCGCGGCGGGTGACGTGTTATCTCTCAGAAAGCTTGGGGTTTTCACTCATGAGCGTGTTTGTCACAGTTCATATGCAAGCCTGGGAATGTTGATAGCACACAAGATGCACTCACCTTTTTAGGAGATTTAAAGGTGTTTTAAATCTTATTTCTGTAGCAGACCCTTACATCTTTGGTAGTTACTAAGTAGCAAGGTTGATAAAATGTGGTTGTCAGAGATGAAATGTAAAAAAAGGTTTCTTTCTGTATTCTGAGTTGACATATACTAGAACTGATGATTTAAAAAAAAACAGAACACTCTTTTTCCCAGCACAATTATCTGGGTTATTGAATCATCTTCTACAAGAGAACTTTTTTATTGCCCAGCTGGATGTCAAATTCAAGAAAACAGTCATGTTCTTTTTCCACTCCTTATCATGTCATCAAGGCCACATGTTTGCATGATGAATCCAAGAGGAGCCTGAGACTCCATGTCAATTTAAGCATTTTGGACCCATAAATATAATTTGTCATTTCAATTACAGAGGGGCGGAGCTTATAAACCGTAACCTGATTGAGCGTGTTGAGGAACAGAAGGCTAAAGAGGCAGAGGTCTTGTCCAACATCAAAAGTAAGATGGAGCGCATCAAGATGAGGCAACAGCGACTTCACGCCAAGACCACCCTCATTGATGCTGAAGACCACTACTCTAGTGAGTGACAATATAGATGGGAATCTGATTTTTATTTGTTATGTCAAATTTGTTTCCAGTATTCATATTTCTGCACAACTTTTTTTTTCCAAATAACTTTGAAAATCTCATTATTTGATCACAGTTAGAATTTAGAATCATATATTAAAGTTCATATGAAGCTTCAGTCAATTTTGGTGCACTCTCAAAAAACAAATATGTTTGAATTGGGAGGGAAAGAATGGGACTCCCCAAGGCACCAATGGGATGATATGAATTATAGCACAGCAAGAAAGTATAGAGCCGAAAGTAATGGCAAAAACCTACATTTATCAAACTTAATACAATATTTGAAAAAAGAACCATACGAATATGTTTACCTCCCCATATCATTCATTTCATGATGGAAACATCTCTGATATGTTGTTTCTAATCCAAGATGAGATAAAACCGTTGCTGTTTCTGTGTTTCAGTCATCCGTTCGGGCGACTACTACATGTTTGAGGGCGACTCGGATGATGACATTGAGTCTTCCGTTGACCATCTCGACACTATGGCCCTGTCCAAGGACATCATGCCCTCATCGGAGGCCAAGGTTGGCCCCCTCGAGGTACGATAAGAATTTGTGTTAAATCATTGGTTAAAAAACAAATTGATGTGAGTGATTCTCTCTTGTATCCATGGAGGGTGCCTCCATATGATTGATTTAAATAAAAGTATATCAGTAGAAGTTAAGTTCCATAATTCTCTTTTGTACCTATGTATCTCCAAGTATAAGTCAATGAGGCAACAAAGTGGTTGCCAAGCAGTGGCTAAAAGGCTATAAGTGGGTTACCAAGATTAAAACGAGTAAATCTGTGCTTAAATGGCATCAAACCTAATAAAAATTGAGATAGAATAATTTGCCATGTGAATTACAAATTTTTGCAAAAGAGAACATTTTTATGGCATATGAATAGATAAATGTATTTCTGACTTTTTAACTGACCATACAAATAGGACTCTGCACCTTGAACAAAGTAAACCAGTAACCAAATTACTTAGTGTTTTGATGATTTTCTGATGTGTTTGATTCTGGCTTTCTTGTTTGATGTATGTACTTCTCACTCAAAATATTATATTAAAGATATAATTTCTGTGTCCACAATTTCAGATTCTTAATGCAGCTATGACGGGCGGCACCAAAAAGGGACTCGAGATGGCCCACCAGAAAGTATGTAGTGTTTACACAGTGATTCTTATCCCATTGATTGTGCTCATAGAATTGTTATTGTATTTCTGTTTAGAGTTTCATGTTGGTAGTAACTTGAGTAGAGCATGAATGAAGTTTAGAAATTGATAAGATTGTTGATTCATTTTGTTGATTAACCTTCAATGCTAAACTCAAAAAAAAAGCTTAAAATCTTCAGGAATCGAATGATGTAAGATCTGCATAAGTGTGAACAAAGAGCTTGAAAAACTGTTACGGAAGTATTTTACCATTGAGCATTTCATCCATCCGCCAACCATTCCAGTAAAGCACAAGTTTCTTAGTTGCATTCTGGATAAAATATTTACATTGCAAATTATTTTAGACTGATTTCATGGATTTCTAACAATATCATCTTTGGAGGCTTGATAAACATTAGAAATTCTGATTACAAATTTGTGACTTTTCTCTGTGTGTGCTTTGTCTAGAGCGAGGGTGATGCGGTAAGTTTCGGGTATAAGAACGGAATGGCTTACTATATTTACATCTGATGATTTAACACCCACCAAATCCCTCCTTTTTGAACCCTTTTGTCTTCCACTACCTAAAAACATTTTATCTCTTCCTCTTTTAGCAAAATTATTTTCAAATGCATTTGTGTCAAAGTATTCACATTAGAGTAGCGTTCCATCTAAACAACAAAAATATAGTTCATTATTTTTTTACATGCACACTTATGAAACTCAGTTTTGATTTTTTGATCTTAAGAATTCATTTGTATATGTAATCCAGAGTTTGAATACTCATGCTCATTTGTTTCGTGAACTTTTATTTTACTTCTGTATACACAACACTTTTTTTTCCGGAAACTAGTTTGATACATATTTCAGCTCATATATGGGCATGCCAGATTTTGATGGCTGTTGAATGTTTTTGATCATTTTTTGAGGTTTGTCCACATCCTTGAAATATTAAGCATTTTGGGAGCCTTGATAAAATTCAAAATCAAAATCAAACATTGAATAAATTTATTTGGGAGATTTCATGTTGGTTTTAAAGGGAAAACAGTTGTTTGTCTCATTAGAATCATATAATAGGTTTATTTCTTCTCTAAAAATGAGGTTTAAAAGTGTTTTAATGGATTTCCTGATTTTCCATGCAAATGACTCTCAGTGACTTGCATGCCTGGGTGTAGCTCCTCAAATAGAGTACTATAGGTCTGCAGGGCAAGAAAGGACTGAAAAACTTGAAATATCTGGTCCTTTTACCGGTCTCAAAAACGTAGCGCTGTTAATAACATTATGATAAAAATAAAAGTGGTATATTTAGATTCAGTATATTTTTTTCTATCATTCAATACCAAAATTGTTTGTCAGGCACAAGTATTTTAATGTAGAGATGGGAGTAGAATCTGACAAAGACGGCACAAGTTTTCAAAATATGATCATCCTCCCATGTGACATTGCTAATGAATATGATAATTAATGGGACAAAGGGGAAAAAATATAAAATACGTTCAGATGATAAATGGCCACAAATGATACACAAAATATGTTTAGAAAATTCAAAAAGTCATCAATCATGTACTCCCCAACCAGTAAACGTATGTGATTGATATAAAAAAACCTTACTACAAATCTTTTGAAAATAGAACTCAAAATAGAATTAAAAAGCAAATCCAGCCCTTTCTTGCCCTGCAGACCTATAGCACAGACTGGTAGTGAGGCCTATATTTCAGGGTACCAACAGCGCAGGGAAAACAGGAAAAATGGCAACAAATAATCTCCGATGGGGAAAACATAGAGAATTTGCAAATTTTACCAAAACACAGGGAAAACAGAGGGAATTTCATTTAACAAAGCACAGGGAAAACACAGGGAATTTTATTTGGCCAGGTTCTGAAATTTCTGATTCTCAAAATAGTAGGGATGTGACCTCTGGTTGTTGGGTCCAAATTTCTTCTGCATGCAAAGGCTTTTAAATTTAAACAGCTTGCTCAACATGACACAGGGAAAAATTGTGAGTCAGGGAAAACAGGGAATTTGAAAATGCACTTTGTGTTGGTACCCTGTTATTTACATCCTGGCAGTGGATAACACCTTCAATCAGACCCTGGCAGTGTCCAAAATTAAGCTGCGCCCTTCACCTCGTGTGCATTTTTTCGCAGCTGAGTGCACATTTTATAAGGGTGTGCAACTGCATATTTTTCATGGCTTTAACCATTGCCATATATCGAAAAGGTGCATAGGCCAAATTTCAGGTGGACATCTTCATAAAATGTACACCCGGTGAGCGCACAAGTTTTGAGCTTAATTTCAGAAACTGCCAGGGGTACTACAGGTTTAGTATTAAGAATTGAGAATGAAAAGGCGATAACCAAAATTAGAAAATAATTATCCTAATTCTATTAGTCTAAGCTTTACAAGTTTATGTGGAAATAGTATCAGCATATGATGAATATTTAAACAAGAAGTGTGGTCTCCGATGGGTTTGACAACCCTCGGTGTGTCACGGATATGAGTCTTTGAAAGGCTTTGCGGGCCATGCCCTCTGATGAATTCCCTGACTTACCTTTGGTTTAGAACCCAATTGGTGCCTCCTTTCCAGTTGGTTATATATACACAAGAATTAACACCCCTCTACCCAGCTGCAGCCCCTAGAACATAGCAAGGTGCTTACCAGAAATGTTTTGAAAAACACTGTTTTACTAAAGGCCATGCACAATTTTCAAACTTGTCCACTTTTGGAATAGTTCTCTCAAGAATTTTGCATTTACACCCATTTACTTTACAATAAATAAAAGATAAATAAAAGATGAAATTAAATTTTTTGAGAGTGCTTTTAACTTTATCTTGCAATAAATCTGGTAAACATCTTGGTTTAGATAGACAGTAGTCTCACACCTTTGTCTCAACCCTTCCATTAGCATGATATATATATTCAAACCTCACAGCAAGCTTTTGTATATTGTTTGTGTTTCATCGAAAAAAAACAACTTGTGTTTGATGTAAATCTATAGACAATGTCAACCGAAAATGCTCTCTCCATTGAGACAGCTTTAGATGTTTGCATTGTCTGCTGGTGACAAGGGAAGTCTCTTAGTTAATCCTACTTGTCCCAGAATAATAAAATGTATAAAAGATAGAAAAAAAAAATCATTGGAATTTACGTGAGAGAAGTTATGTGACAGAAACCTCTAGCCGCATACTTATTGAATGATTAACCCTTTGCTGTCTGTCAGTGCGTATAAAAATTGCTGGTTGACTGTGCCTTTTCCTGGGCAATGTCTCAAGGTGTTGAATTTAAACCATGTTTTTTCAGTTCCCCCTTGGAGTGCACTCAATGTTGGAGAGCAAAGTGTCAAACTTTCATTTTATATACATAGATTGCACAGTTTCTGGAAGACTCTCCAGATATACTGCAAATACCTTGAGTTCATTGCTTAGGCCCAGAATAGATGACATACTGTTAATTTCAAGAAGAGAGAACAGTATCATGGAGTCTACAAAGATTACTGTTAAGAGCTAATAATTTACCTCTCTCCTGGTTCAGTAGTTGATTATAAGAGAAGTTTGTGCAGAACAACATATGTTTTACTCTAAAAATCGAGGTAAAACATCCCAATTGGGCAACATTTTCAGGAATTAAAATTTGTTATAGACATATATCTTGGCAAAAATTCACCTTATCCTTGCCTTGCTACTTTGCCTTTCTTTAGAAAAATAAGTGGCAAAGAGCTTTCATGCTGGTGGTAAGTATATCGTTGGTGCAGTGGACCGCTAGAAATCTCGAGTTCATCAAAGTTAACAAGTTGACACTGTTGGTTCTATAGGATTGACCTTTGATTATTTGCTGTTATTTTTGGATCAAGTTAAATCTTTTCAATACTTTGATTATTTACAGTTACTTTAAGTTCAAGGGAAATTTTCCAAAGTAATTTGAGAAGTTTATTACTTTCTGTTCAAGGGAAATTGTACCCAAAATAGATTGTTTCCAGTTACTTTAGGTCCAAGACAGATAAAATAGGTGATGGCAGGTGATCCTTGAAATGTTTGAGTTCCTGTAAACTTGACCCCTTAACAAGGTCAAGAGAATAGTTGATGCAATCTAGACTGGTATATATTGACTGCCAAACTCATCATGAATTGCATTGATAAATTTTGATTTTTCCTGTTACCCATGTAGTGTATATAATCTAATAATCCAAAAGTAGTTTCTATTAGAAACCTCCATTAGATAGGTATAACAACGAAGACTACAGTTCTATTGAATAGAGTGAATTGAGAACTATACCCATTAACATTTAAATATACCAATGTTTGATGGAAACTATGAAGTTTGTTCAGCATGATCTAACTTTAAATAGACAGTTTCTCCCTCATCTTATAATATTGGCTTAGAGGGAATAAATATAAAATGTTTTAGATAAGACGATAATAAACTTTAACCAAATAATTCTTTCGAAACTTTTATAGATTTCAATAAGTATTGTCTTCGGAACAGATTGTTAAAGTTTTGTAAAAAGGAAAAAAAGACTTGAGAAATATAAGGAAACGATAACATATGATATTTCTCTTTCTTTGTTGAATAGCAATTGCATGGCGATAAGCAGCGTGACAGCATGTCAGAGGAGCCAGCGACTGCTCCTACAACCCCGTTATCTCCGATACCGCCCTCCCCAAAACCATCGACCAGTGGAGCCTCCGAGGGAGACGATCCCAAAGATACATCCCCAGATGAGGTAGAGGGCCAAGATGAAGCACCAAAAGGTATCGTAAATTTCAGATTACGGCAAAATCATTTCTAATTCATGAATGTACCTAGTCTTGAATGGCATAAAACTTGGCAATTTAAAAAATGTTTAATCCATCGTATATGTCATGTTGCGATCGTTGTTTACTGACAACAAAATAAGCAGTAGTTTGCTTACCGCAAGTTTTAAAAAAATATGGGAAATGGAAAATATTTATATTCATCCATTCAATTTAATCACAGATGTCATTTCCCTACTTTTTAAGGATTTCCTACTTAATAGTGACTTTAGATAGCATACCTGATTTTCTCCTTTGATATCTGTTTCAAGAAATTTTGATTTTAGTTTTGAGCTACAAATTTTGTGTGCAAATTCAATGGTTAAACTCTTTAGGCTGTTTTCTACCTAGTTGCTTTTCGAAATAAATGAGGAAAAGTGTCTCCTACTTTACGATAACCTGTAAGCTGAAAAGCATTATATAAACCTTGTGCAGTCTGGAAAGAACCTTGTGTGGTTGACCGGACGTTAAACTACCCCAATAAACAAACAAATGAACAAACAGCGATTAACTTCTCCTTCTCCTGTTTCTGCAGAGGATTTGTGCACAAAGATCCTGAACAGTCTGAAGTTGGTGTGGGCCGTCATCGGATCAGTAATCGACTACCTCATCGGTGTCCTGGAAGACATCAGCCACGAGTACCGTCAAGTTGCAAAGGTCTTGGATGAGGAGAAGGAGGCAGAAAAACAACGAATGAAGGTATTTATTGAAGTTATATATTGAGTAAATAAGATGTATCCTATGTATCAATCATGGAAGATCAGGGGCAACCTGGATTGCTATTTTTTCCGAAATTTAAAAAAAGAAAAGAAATTCAGGCAAATCTATTTAAATATAGGTTATTTTTCGCCATT
Source organism: Lepidonotus clava (assembly GCA_936440205.1). Classification (NCBI taxonomy): domain Eukaryota; kingdom Metazoa; phylum Annelida; class Polychaeta; order Phyllodocida; family Polynoidae; genus Lepidonotus; species Lepidonotus clava. The sequence goes on along the minus strand of OW387140.1, from coordinate 51,932,271 downwards.
GGGAACCAAAGGGATCAAAGGAGTACGAAAGCAAATCAAAGCGTATCAGGCGGAATTCTCTAAAGGACAGCGCTCGGACTTTCGCATACGACGACAAGCAATAAACTAGAATGGGTGGTCGTTTTCAGACACACCGGGAACAGACAAAAAATTAGCATAATACTGGTGCCAGCCTACCTTTCATACAAGTTTCTCTATATATCTATGATTGCGGGGACCAGCTATCCATGGCTTATTTACTGATGTTTCCGGTAAAATGGTCGTGCTGAGACCCGCCATTGGCAAAATGCAACTGCATAACCTGGCAAAACCTGGCAAAACCTGGCAAAACCACCGATAACCCGCAGTCCCGCTCGTCACGTGACAGGTGATGGCCGTACTCACCTCAAAAAACATATAGAATCCGATAGAATTGATTGATTTCCTGTCTGATATGAAGCCTACATGATGTTTAATGTCCTATAACACCATAACTTGACCATTTATATCGATATCTGACCAAATAATACCAGAAATCCGATCGTCACCCGACGCCATGTTAACCGGGTCAAGTCACGCCCACCAGCCTCGCTTTCGATCGGGCAGGAAGGGATCTGGGTCAATCTCTGAATATTCATCAAATTTGCATGCCTATTTCACCATGAAATCGGTCATTCTTTCGGGTCAAATATATATACAGGGGTAGATTTGGATACACAGATGATCATGTCAAAGTCCAGGAGATGATATTTTGCGAAATAACGCGTCTAAACGCGTAAATGCATCGCGCTATTTTCTTGCAATTCCGTCGCCTCCCCCGGTGACAAGGCCCAGACCGCTCCACTGTCACACGGCCAGGTGCAAGTGCCCCGGTCGGACGTTTGGGCTGGAGGCTCCTCTTTCGCCGCATGAATACCTGGATTACCGCGTTATATGATGCTTTCAAGATATATATTTTGGACGTCTGGATCCCCTTAAACGCATACAACGCATTGAAAACTCATGCGTGATCCATGCATTCGTATCGAAGGGAAAACATTGGATCGATCGGACACGAGGAGGCTTGACAAACATGGCGTCGCCCGAAAGCCTTAGGCTTAGGCCGGGATCACGCCTGCACCGATACAGTGAACTAAGGAAACCAGGATGATATTTAGACTACCATGTCAATTGTGGAGGATATAAGCATTCGGATGCATTGATGACTCCAGGCGTTAAAGGTGGGTTGATATCTTTTTTCCAGCATTTGAAATTATGCCGTTGAAATCTAGGCCTAAACTCGGATCGATCGGACAGGAGGACACTGGCAGTTTGAAAAATAGTTATTTAGACCTTATTAGGCCTATCAAATGAAATCCATGTATATATCTATGTTCTCATATATGTGAGGGTCCTACATATCGAATGGAAAAATGACTGGACTCAGACTCGGATAGGCTAGGCCTTAGGCTTAGCCCCCTCCAACACTGTCAATGTATTATGGCGGCTCCGAAAGCAATTATTATGGGCCGCTTACACGTCTACGAGTATCGCCTCAGACGTCCTCACGTGAGCGGACCATTCTAAGAAGAGAGTCCCCCTGTAGACCCTAAACGTTATGAAGGAGGGGTGTGGGGATAGGGGGATGGGACATATCGCTCAAAATGCGAAAAATATCGCATGTTCACAGTAAAACTTAGTCTCCCCGTGATCCTTGTAACATATTCTACCCAAATATCACAAAAACAATGGTCCAAATCGCTTATTTCTGTGAAAAATGACGCAAAATTGTTCTTCACTCGGTAGTCCGTCTTTGACCCATTTTCATGGTAGATGTTCACTGAACTCCTGGCGAAGAAGGGTGGTAATACAGTCTACCGGGATGGTGAACTTCTGCTCAAAATGCGAAAAATATCGCATGCTCACAGGAAAACTTAGTCTCCCTGTGATCCTTGTAACATATTCTACCCAAATATCACAAAAACAATGGTCCAAATCGCTTATTTCTGCGAAAAATGACACAAATTCTCTAGGGGCATCCTCAATACAAACTGCAACACAGCTGGACAATGGTGGCGCCATCTCCAGGTATTGTGAGAACTAGTAGGGCATTGGAGCGATTGTGGCATCACCTAGCAGGTATTGTGAGAACTAATAGGCACAATGGAGCGATGGTGGCATTATTTAGTGGGTATTGCGAGAACTAATAAGGCACCAATGGGGTATTTTTATTCAATGTATGAAATATTCATAAAAAATCAACTTTAGTATGTGCGGCCCATCAGTAGCGATAGCTACTAAATGAAATTTCGAATGTTGAACTTGTTTATGATCCAAACATTAAAAGATTTGTGAAATTGTCACTATAGTGTCATTTTTTCTTACCTACCATCAAAATATTAAATCTCTGTTCTAATATGTCTAGGCCTAAGTCACTTTCACTGTCTGAATCGTTCCCATTCAATGTTAAAACATAGGCATCACACTGTCAATAAGTTCTCCGGTGCTGTCAGACACAGATTCAAAGATTAAATGATTTGTGAAATTGTCACTATAGTGTCATTTTTTCGGACCTACCATCAAAATATTTTATTCATTAATATCTCTCCTTAGGCTTAGCATCCTACATTAATTCCAATCGGGCGAAATTCTCATTTAATCAAATGATCAATCTCTTCAATCCCCTCGATCGGCCAACTTGTATATAGGTCAGCTGCATTCTCAAAAAATAATCAATTCAGATACAGATTGCTAACTATCCATTCTTTTAATTCTGATTTGTCCTGAGCAAGATGATAAGAATTGCCAGTTTAAACAACAAAAAGAGAAAAAAAGAAAGACCAATGAACGAAGAAAACATCCATTGTATTTGCAGGATGAAAGGGCTCTTCCGCAAGCAACGACCGAAGCGGAAACCCAACCTGACAAGTAAGTGACTAATAAGTGGTTTGAATCACCATATTTCGTAGATTTTATTAATGGTGGTGCAAAAAAAGAAGACAAATATTATATCCGGTAATCAAACTAACTTTTCAGGGCCTTGGCCATCAGGGCCAACAGAGTTTATTTCCCTGTTTAAATCTTAAATTTCTTCGACCATCTGGGCTGATTTTAATACATTTTCCCTCAAAATTGTCAGCCCTGACATGAAATTCTGTGCCATCGGCCAATTGGCAGGCAATGTCTTTGAACACTGATGTTACTATCCTAGTTTCCAAAAGTTTAGACATTGAAAATGGCAAAATGGTCTTGTGAAGTAACTGTATAGCAGCACCACAATTGAGGACATCACAAAACTGCTATCTGAGGATGTGAGAGTTACTAATCTCATTATAGCTATCATACTTTTGGTTTTATCAGCCCAAGACTTAATTGTCAGCCATCTTGTTCCCCATGCTAGTGCATGAGCTATTACTACAGCATTAACCCTATTACATTTGTAAACAATCGATCTTTTCATTTTCATTTACAGCGTGGCTGATCCTAAAGCGGTAGATGTCGAAGTGCATGGAAAACACCCAGGACTTGACCTGGACCTTACGGCAAAGTGAGTTCCATAAATCCTCTAATTTCAGCTACAACTTAAATAAGGGTTTCTTGCGGCTGCGACCTAAATTAGGGTTTTTCCAAACCTTTAACAGAATGGCACTTCTAAAAAGAGATGCCGTTTTCACTACTTTTGTAGGATTTCCTACTTTTTGGTGATTTTGAATTGCACATCCACTTTTCCTACATCACTTTAATATCTGTTTTAGAATATTTGTGTATGAGTTTCAAGGGAGTCAAATACAAATTTAATGTCAAGTCTCTATTTCAAAAGGTTATTTCCCTCCTACTTGCTTCTGGAAAAAAAACAGGAAAAATATTTCTTGCTTTTCCTACTTTTTCATCAGTTGGGAGTGACATCTCTGTTCTAAAATAAAAAGTGCTGAAAAAAGTTTTAAAGAAAATATTGGTGCAGCTAAAAAAATTGCACTAAGACTCTTTGTCCAACTTGGTGGTCCGCAAAGATAAAAGATATGGAAAATATATTGCATTTTACAGAAAACTGGAAGAGAAGATTGACATAGAAGACATTCACGAAGCTGAAGAAGACTTCCGCGAGAGGACCCCACGTATCTTCCAGCTGTTCATTGCCCTGTTTGACGCCATGATTTCCCGCTCGGACTTGCTGTGCTACTTCGCCATGATCCTGAACCATCTCGTCTCAGCCTCCCTCCTCTCTCTCCCGTACCCGATCTCTGTGTTCATCTGGGCCATGCTGTCTGTGCCGCGCCCCACCAAGACTTACTGGGTCACTGTCATCACTTACACAGAGGTATGTAATAGGTTATCTTAAAGGTACACGTACCTATCTAGCTAGATTTGAAATTCCAGTGGTATTTTTTCTATATCAGATCCAAATATTCCTCAATATGTCAATAATCCGTAGCCAAAAGGAAATTACAATTTACCTTTTTGTTTTTCACCTGGAGGATTGGAAACAGCAGTCCTATACTATAGGTTCCTATGGGAAATGCATAACTTTTCTAATCACTGGAAACACATTATTCAGGGTTTTCTTTCCACAAAATTGATACAGACCTCAAGTCCTGATACAGACAATGTACTAAAAAAACTTATTGAATTTTTCCAATTGAATTTCAACATGATGCTTCCATAGCATCTCCATGGTAAGAACTGGCAAACTGTCTCTCTGCACAGCAGTATGTAAATAGCATATAGAGCCAGTCACTGAAAACACCAGGTGGCAGTATTGGGACTACTTACAAGTATCTTTAAGGACTCTCCCTTTGACGTTTTACCTATGCTGGTGAAAAGATCTTGTTTTTCTTGTAATAAGATAAATTGCCTAAGAACAGTAACATATCTGAAAAAAACGTATGTAGAGTCATTTCTCTTGATATTGTACATAGTGAAAGTTATCTGTTGAATGTATATGTAAATAAATGAAACATGTGTAAATGTTCATATCTCTTCGTTCTCCTTTCAGGCTGTGGTGGTGGTGAAGTACCTGTTCCAGTTTGGCTTCTTCCCGTGGAACGACGACGTGGTTATCCATGACAACGACCCCTTCTGGCCACCCCGCATCATCGGCATAGAGAAGAAAGACGTGTATGCTGCCTTTGACCTATTCTTGCTGGTGTGCCTCTTCATCCACCGAACCGTGCTCAAAGTAAGGCTATATGTGTGCAAGAAAACCCCTTACAATAATTGTTATTAGTCATAAAACAACCTTGAGCCTCCTCATGCATATGAGCTCCTCAAAGAAATTTCTTTGTCCATCAGTATTCTTTGAGTTTAACATTTCTTTCAACTATAGGAAAATGAGTAGGAAAAGTAACATGTTTTTATCAAAGTGTACTGGAAGCCACAAATATACTAATATTGCATGTTGATGAAAATTGGCATTGTAGTAGTCATCACTCTTGAAAATGATATGATGGAATTTGAGAAATAACAGACTCATTCAGAGACCATCACAATTGATTGTTTTTAGTCAAAGTTTTATAAAGTCTTCTTTATTATGCATATTCTTACATTTGCACATTGGACTGATGGAAATTATTTTTTTGCCAACAGCGCAACGGTTTGTGGAAGGATGCAGAAGATGCCGAGGCTGACATAGCAAAGGCTGAGCACGATCTAGAGATCAGTCGCCAAGCATCCCCACTGCCCTCCCCCGGAGCCACGTCTCCCGTGAGTTCATTATTTCTATACTGTTATCCATACAAGCTGATATGATTCCTTCCAAAACTGAAGTGCTGCTAACAGTAAATACAAAAAGTGATTAATTCTTTATGCAAACGATATAATTTTGGCTATTTCATAATAAATAGTTGAATCATTCTTAATCAATTGACCAAATTGACTAGATGCTAATTGAGAAACAATAAACTGATGTAAAACGAAGCTAAATTACTTGTAAAAGTTTGAATAGCAGAAAACAAAAAAGTATGGCCAATACATAAGAAAGAAAGAAAAGCGACAATGGCAAAATGATTATCGTTCAAATAATACTCTGCAAGCTATGCACTTTCTTAAGATTAAGCCAGACTATCTTTGCTATAGCTTTCTCTGCTTTTGATACCCTATTATGACAAACAGGGCTCAACATTAAGCATTGCCCGCCTGCCCGGGGCAGGTAAAACTTGAGGAGGGGCAGGTAAATTTTGATATCCACCTGCCCAGAGGGTTAAAATTTCTGCCATATTATAACAATCAAGTAGAGGTGGGCAGGTGAATTCAATGAGGGGGTAGGTAAAATTCCACCTACACCTGCCCGACGGGCAGCTAAACTAAAACGTTAATGTTGAGCCCTGACAAAGAAAATTTGCTTAAATGACCACTGGTGGAGGTACAGCTGCATTATGCTCTATCCCTCTGTCCCTTCTGCTTTCGGGATAGTCGGTGTACCTCACGGCCTCCCTAGAAAACTTTTGGGGCCTCAAGGTTTGTGATTTCGGCGACAATCGGAATGCTGGCTACTGCGATTACCCTTCGCCCCGTCATGTTAGTTCAACTTTGTCATGTTGTTATGCCCCCTGTTCCTACTATATGCATTTGTATTGATGGAATACCATTCCTTGTATTCAGAGATTTAGGAAGCGTGGCGCTAAAGCTAAGAGAGTAAGATTAGTTTGAAGATTCTTTCCGAGAGTGTCCAAAATTAACAGGGCTATATGCTGTCAGCATGCACAGTTCAGTCTGCAGATGCACCACCATTTTGTGCCCAGCTTTTTGAACAGTTCATTATGCCATTACAATCTCTCCTTTATACTTAGAACCCTGTATGAGTTGAATATATCCAGTTAATTATGCCTTTGCAGTTACACCTCTCTCTTTTTTACCCTCTATCAGTGGAAACCTGTCACATTTGAGTGTCCATTCCTACCACCGACATTTTGTTTTTCTCCGCCATTGATAGAGCTTCTATAGTGTTAGGGCTACTAGAGGAAAGTTACCAGTCTGAATTTCTCCCAAACAATATAGGCCAATTATTCAGCCAATCGTGGAAAAAACGGATAATTTATGTTTCCCACTTTTGAATTTATCATCTCAGTCTCTGCAAGGTCCTATACTAGTTGACTGTCAGTGACACTAGCTGCAAGCTTCTATAGCTATCGCTACTAAATACATGCCACGTCCCTGCTTACTTTTAGGTCTGTCCTGACTTGTCTTTTTTTAGTTGCAAAAGACATAGTATGTAAAAGAAAAAAAATCATCGCCTATTTATATTTTCCAACGCAAGTATCACTGCAAGTATCAGTGCAAACAATTTCTATATTTCACAGTGGAATATGGTGTTTAGGGCATTCTTGCAGGTCCACTACCCCAACCCCCCTCTCTTTGGGAGTCCCTAGTTATATCTATGTAGTATTGTAGCTATTGCTCAATCAGTCATGTCTTTAGTCATTTAATTCTCTTTGTTCTCAATGACTGGTTACACAATCTCATGTTTAGCAATTGAAGGACATTGTCCTCCAATTGTTGTTAGAATCAGGTAGTGTGAGAAGCTAGAAGTAGGTTACATAACCACTGCCAGAGCCAAACAGCCCTCACCCCTTCAAATTAGGACAACCATTCTCACCTGCAGGTGAGCAGTCCCAGGGGGGTGAGTGATAGGTCACTCAGTGCTAGGTGTCTCGCAGATCATGTATGGACCTAGTAGTGGCCCTTTCCTAAACCCCTCCCTGAGCTGTGTGTGACAGCAGGAGTGGTGGTGGTCAGCACCTATAGCCCATATTACACATAGCCTTCTGGTATTAGGAGGGCCTTCAGTTTACTGAGGGACGACCATTGCTCATGCATGAGCGAAACTTTTTAGTTAATTTGCTTCTTGTTTTTTAACTAAAGTTATTTTTTTTGTAGAATTCAATGGCCTTGGGGGATGCCCCCTGTTCTGAAAATATTTTAATCCATCCCTGTGTTTTCAATGCCACGGGTCTGGCAACAGCCAATACTGACTCAACCAATAGTAATCGTTCCATTTAGATGGATTGGCTGCTCTTTTAGTGATAGCCCATGCCTATACCCCAGAGAAAACCTTGCTTGAATAAATGCACTGTCTTGATAAATGGCTTTGGTATGTTACAGCTTTACTCAGAATATTTCATAAATTGCTTCGGTTATCCCCATATCTTTACACTGATATAATTTACTAATTCACCCCTTGTGAAAAAAAGAAATAGTAGTGATAAATGCAAATGCTGATAACTGAATTTTGAAAGTGTTGTTTCAATAGATATACCCCTTTATGAAAGATGACCAACATTATGAAAACAGACCTTCACTAAGAATATTTCATGGATTTCATGGATTTCTTTTCTTTTTATAGCATACTTCAGCGAATGCTTTGAAAACACTTTTCCTATTCTAACAATTTTGCTTGCCTTTCTTCTTCTTTTGACCAATCATTTGGAGCAGCAGGATAATTATCTTTAAAGTCCTTTCTTTCAGAATTATATAACTTTTGGCCTTCTAAAGGTATTATACATGGCGATACTGCTCATTTTGTGTAAATAAAAGGAATTCTCATTGGCTCATGTCACTTTTACTCAAAACGACTCAGAGTCACCCTAATGCAGGAATTCAATTATTTACGGGGGAATCCCCAACCTGCATGCCTTGGGAGAACCCTGCAATTATGATGACAAGGACACTTTTGCAATGTGGAATATAGCCTCTAGGTAGTAAGCGTGCTCTAAAAACCTCTAATGACAAGTTATCAAAATGTTTCCAATTTCATATGCATGTAGTGATGAGAATAGGACACAATATTCCAGATTCAGTGTTCAGCTTCAAAGTGCAGAGCTAAATGTAGGAATCACTTATCCATAAAAGCATATGAAAATATGTTAATAAAACAGCAGAGGGAAAATAGGGAAAATGAAAATGGGGGGGAAAATTGACAGGGAAAACATGGTGAATTTGCAAATTTTGCCAAAACACAGGGAATTTCATCTGGCCAGATTCTGCAATTCCTGTTTCTCAAAATATTAGGGATTTGACTTTTTGTTATATGGTTGTCCAAATCTTTTCTGCACACAGGGGTTTTTAAATTTGGAGAACTTGCTTGATATGGCACAAGTAAAAAAAGTGCTGCAGGACAGGAAAATCTCAGGGAAAACAGAGGAAAATTGAAAATGAAATTGGTGTTGGTACCCTGTATCTGTGTAACCAAAAGTGAAAGGTTATGGGATTTAAATTCGATTCATCTTGAAACCTTGGACTGCCTCAGTTTGAAACTGGACTTTGCAGTGTTCTTACCCAATAGGATTCTCTGAACCTATAATATTGTGCCCTAAAAGACTTTGAACCTGTGGCTTATTCTTTACATAAGCTAATGATTCTATGAGACAACCATTCTAGGAATCTGATAAACAATATAACCAGAGTTATGCTAGTGAAGAGACATAATTTTTTGTATAGAGTTTACCATAAATAGTACGATGAATCCTTTTTTTCTATTTGGCCAAAGGTGACTGAGACAGCCACTGTCAGCTTCACAGACCTGCAGCCCTCTGGTCAGAAGGAGGCCAAAGACAAAGGGGCAGAGAACGAAGTCTTTGAGTCGGACTCGCTGCTGGAAGTGACTGGTAGTTTAGAAAACGATGGAGCTGAGATAAACGTGAAGGCGTCGGACAGCAATGAGGACAGCGGTGAGGTGAAGAAAAAGAAAAAGAAGCAGCGAAAGAAGAGACCAAGCCCCGGGTAGGTTTTTCCTGAAAATCGTCTTCATGTTCATCTTGAACATCATATAATTATTTTTCATGCTTTTCTGCAAATAAAACATTTTTGTGACCCAAATAAACGGATTTTAAAACTATTTATTTATTGATATTTTTTTAAAGAGAAAGACTTGATTATTTGGTTAAGCTTCTCAAGTAATACAAAGGTGGGTGGTATAATTTTCATCAATTTTCATGCTGTAATTGACTTAAGGTAATAAGGTGTATTTTGTTTTGATAATCTTAACTATTGGTGATTCAAATCTTGGTACACAGGTTTTGGCTTTAAATCATCATATACATTTGACATGTAATTCTTTATTTCATTAACTTACAAATACTCAAATATAAACAGAAATTTAATCATAGAATAAGAATAATGGAGGTTTTGAGTTTCAATATCCACAAACCTATATAGCCTGTCTTGAGAAACATTAATAGTTCTCGCAACTGCAACTTTACAGCGTTGAAGCTAAAAGGTTTGTATGGTGTGTGGAAATACAACGAGTGGTGGTAGAATATTACTTTTTAAGGGAGTAACAGTTATATGAACTAATGATGTACAATGTTTGATCAAATCACCTTTCAGTTTTTGTGATGCGTTGTTTGAAGCGCGGAAGTTTTACAAACCCCTAATCTAAGCTGTAGCTACAGCTTGGATTAGGGTTAGCTTAGAAAATTAATATGGCTCTAACTTTTCCTTTTTTATCATGCTGACTAATTCATAAAGCTTCCTATATAATTCTAATCATACGATGAATATTCAAAATACAATATTACAGTAACAAGTTGTGTAGATTGTGTTAGGGTGCAGTTTATGTTAGGGGTTTAATGTTGGTAGATAAACCAAATGGTTCAAATGGTGTAGGTTTCCAAGAATGGTGAGTATGTATACAACTCCCTAACCCTGGATTTAAGGACTATTTGACATAAACCTTAGCCAGCTCAGAAAAGAGAGTCTTTTTTCCCAAGAACTTTGTTTTCAAACTAACAGGTATTTATCCAAGAATTTTTTTTTTCAAACCAACAGGTATTTAGCAGTGCAAGTTAGATTTTCAAACAGGAATTCTGAATCTTTAAACTAGAATACCAACTGCCTGGGAAGAAACAAGGAATAATTCGGATAGCGGAGGTTCCAATGAAAGTTTCATCAGTTACCCCAATGAAGACGACTTTGACGAGTGGAATCATTTCTCGTTTCACTACAACACCGAGATCGAATATCTCTACCACATGCTTGACCTGGTCAATAGGTAGAACATGCACTCAAAGTATAAACCAAAGTTAATATGTTTTTTTATCGGTTCAACATTGACATGTTCAAGTCAGACATCAGTTGTTGTTTCTGTTCTTTGAGAGTGTTCCTCTGTTCATGTTACTTACTTCTGTTGTTGCTGATCCAATTGTATATGGTTGTAAACTAATGTATTCAGGGTCCGAAATTAAGATCGAAACTTGTGCACCGGCCGGGTGAACTAACCCTGAATCTGTGCACCCGGAATTAGGTCTGTGCATCCTTCTGATATATGGCAATGGTAAAAACTTTGAAATATGTGCATATTATGGGTGCACACCTTGAAAAATCACCCACCTGGCCATGAAAATGTGTGCACAGGGCACAGGGCGCAGCTTAATTTCGGACACTGAGTATTGACTGTACTAGGACCCTAATACCAGATCGAATGTACATTCTCCTTGTAACATTCTGTTGTTAAGAGAGATTCTTGAAATAGCTAACCAATATTTTCTTGAAGGGTAGTCATTAATTGGTGAAAGAGATGCGTTGATCTATAGTCAAAAACAGTGCCTCATGTAAGTCACTTAGATATTTGTGTTTATGTAGTTCTAGAATTTTGTCATCCAAATATGATAATGATTAGAACACAAATTATATCCTTATGATAAGTAGGAAGTTTTATTTTTCTAATCCATATATAATGTTTTTCCCAAATTGATGATTTGAAACAGAGATCCTCTCTGATTCCCATAATAACTTTTTTCTCCCAAAGAACCGTTCACCCCTCATCTTATTCTCTGGATATATTTTTGCTTTAATAATATTCTTGAAACGGCTTATCATCATAGAGTTTGCGATGCATGCTGGCAGCCATTCAAGAAGTTCTACAACCAGATGGTCAACCCGATGTTCAGGGCAGCTACCGATGTATACGCCCTGATGTTCCTGTGCGACTTTATCAATTTCTTCATCATCGTCTTCGGCTACAAGTCATTTGGCCCATCGGTATGTTTCATTTAAATCTTTTCTATTCTATCTAAATCTTACTAAAATCAGATTGATACATATCAGTCAAAACGTTAAAGCAGTTTCATATCATAGAATAAACAAATTTCAGTTAACTCACATTACAAATATTGTTTATGACATAAGGTTTACCTTAAACATTATTTCTGTTTAAATACTTTTTCATATACAGTTATAATATTGCTAGGAATTACCAATACTTTACCTTCACCATAATGTTTAAAGGGAGACTAGTTATACTAATGTTTGATGTTTGGTTGCTCCTTGTATAGAACTAAGTTTATGTTTGAAATGCTTACCATTGTAAATAAATTCTGATACGCTTCAGAAATTGGTCAGTAGTGTGATTTTAGGTAACGTGAATAAAGATAAGGCATTTTGAGTTCCCAGTTCAGTTTGGTAAGATGTTTACATTTTGACAAATGCAATTCTTGATATGACAGTTGTTGTTGATATATGATAAGTTCTGACTTCAAATTTGAGGTCCAGTCAACACAACTAATATATTAGTTACAAAATTATAGGAGTTCAGCCTCCCAAAAAAAGCACAAACACCTTATTAGGAGTGAAAAATTTATCTCAAAAAACTTCAACTCAAAAACAAATAATTCAAAGTTACTATTTATGACTTGAAAAAATATGGTATTTTATAGAAGAATTCTAGATACTCTTTCCGAGAGAACCTGACATATTGCGTGTTATCTTCCTCCATAAATAGCCATTCGGCATTGACAAAGTGAGTCGGTTTGTTTTCCTTTTTGTGATCCTGTTTCTGCATGAAACTCCTCCATTTGTCAAGTGAACCATTTTTTACTATTTCTTATGCTACATCAGCTCAACATCCCAACATCCCAACCTTTCCTTATTCCTATGCTTGGAACCTCTATAAATTCTCCCCAAATGACATTCTGGCTAAAAGTGTGAAGATAACTTGGAAATTTTATTATTTTTTCACATTTTGTAAATCCTTTGCAAGCTCTGTTCGATTTCACACTTTTAACAGTATTTTTTCGATCCCATGTATTTGTACATATTGAAAGCAACTATTTGTCTACATTTTGGATTAAGTTGAGGCAAGCTCTTTCGGGACAGATGTGACCTATTTCTCAAGATTTCTCATAGTGATATATGAAAGTGAAAAAACACAGAAAAAAAAAACAATAAAAAAACAGACAAATATGATATAAGAGGCACTTACTTTTTGCAATCATAGAAAATATCTTTGGTTTCTTAAATTTACAAGATAAAACTCAATAAGCTGTCGTCATTTTGTTTTCCCCGAAAAAGAAATCAAAGCTTTAACCCTGCTTCTGTGTATCCCCTACATAGATTAGGTCAAGGATTCTGTCCCCGCAGAAAGATAACTCTTTTGGATGGTTTTGTCGTTGGTAACGCCACTTAAAAGAGTCCATACACAGCTGATAGCCACAATCTGTTACAAGTCATAATGTCTTGGCCAAAGAAGACACCAATGCCAATCATGTTTTATGGAAAGGGTCATCCAATAATTAGGTATGCACAAAGGGTGTGGGGGAAGGTGAGGGTTTTAGTATATTTCTAATGCATATTACATGCTAAAGAGCAAGGGGAGTCTAGAAATCATATCTACAAGTATACATAATTAATGGATAAGGGGGGTGGGGTGGTCTAGTGGCTAGCGTCTTGGCATTGCAATCGGCCGGCCGGGGTTGGCCCCCTGGTGCTGATTATTAGACCACCTCACCTTGCCGTCATTCTCACTCCCATAAATTCAGTTATAGCACTTGCTACAAATCAAAAACTGTGAGCTTTTCCTGATATAGCTGAAATACTGTTTAATGGACCTTAACCTCCTACAATCATCATCATCATCAATTAGGCTGACCCCAAAGCATAATATAACGCCCGCTACAAAGCATCATGTTAGCTCTATATGGACTCTCTTAGGTGGCAGAACTAGCGGTGATATCTCAAAACATTAGGCAATGGCAGGTGTATTGTATCTTTCTGTCCGTACAAAATCACTGATTAGTTTATCTCACTTTTTAAAGACCATTCTATTCTATGGCAGTTTCCTTAGTTCCGTCCCAGGGTGGTGAGATTTATGTCGTTTGCAATTAGAAAATAAAGGACGACAGAAAACTAATTATTGTTGATTATACAATATGTCAAATATTTAGCAAAACAGCTTTCCCTGAACTACCTGAAACGTGTTTCATTATTTTATCATTGTTCATGTTCTCTTAATTCCATACATTACAACTTCTCTTTCATAACATGCCAATAAATGGCTGTAATATTGCCTGCTGGACAAGAACTGTTCATGGACTGCCAGATTTAAACTTTTTGTTGTCCTACAACCAACTTTTGTTCCAATAATACCACCCTGGCAGTTGTAATCTGAAAACTCTTGGAAGTTTGAGATCCTTCCCTAGTCCCTTTATAGAATCATATAACCCATTTTGTTTTTAAGAAAATCTATAAGACAATTATGATAAACAAAGTTCTTAACAGCTAGTTTTTATGATGATACTTAAGACCAAGGAATCTCTAGAAATTAGGAGGGTTAGATGCAGGATGGATTTATATCATTCTGTAGGAATTGATCCTAATATGCTAAGAATGCGAGCTACTTTGGCGGTCTGCCAAATACAGACCGTTGAAAATTATTGTATGCATTGGCGAATTACGCTGGTATCCAATGCATACACTATGTGCCTGTTTCCAGTGACCCACATAGGTGCTTGACATGCTCATTGGGATGTAGGCACAAAAGATTTCCCTATAGAGTACCAAAACATCCCCTCAGTGAAATGTACCCTGACACACTCCCTCCTCTGCATACCCTCCTTGCTACCCTTCTCCTGAGAGACTTTCAATAAGTTTAGATATTGTATCCATGATGTGTACCTACAGTTTAAGAATACAAAGGTGAAAAAAACCATGCATGTATTAATCCATTGGATCATAAACCTTACTCTAAGAATTTAGCTGGCTTCGCAATAGTTGAGAAACCTGCTTCAAGTTAAGATGAATCAAGGTACAAACATGAATTTCATAGCGCAAACAAGGTATCTTAAATACTAAACCTCATTTGTTTATTATCTTTGTCACCCAACTTATTGTGTTTCTACTTTACGGCGGTTTCCACTAACAGACTGATCGCAGTGATGTGAGTTTTTAACGTGTTGCTTGACTGCCTCTGCTTGAGAGTTGCCAAATAGACCTAAGTTGGCTCCAGAGATGTTGGACTATCAACCAACAAACCTAACATGAAATATAAAAATAGACCAGCAGTATTTTTTTAAGGTTTCCTTACAAAATGATCAATTGTCAATTCAAGCCTAGTTTTGTGAAGTTTGAGGCTGAATGTGTTTCAAGGAATTTTGTAAGGAACCTACCAGATTTAACAAGAAATACACCAGTAGTATTTTTAAAGGTTTCTTTACAAAATGGAAAAATTGTCAATTGAAGCCTGGTTCTGTGAATTATGGTACTGTAAGTTTCTAATACTTTGAAGCAGGTGAATTTTGTTTTGATAAACAACAATTTATTTAGGATTTATTTAGACTGAAATGATAGCCTAATTTTCTTTCCCTGGGATGATTTTTCAAATGTCAGATCTACAAAATTTTGATCAATGAGCTGAAACTTTGTAAAATTGATGTATAGACCTTTCTCCTACTTTGAAAAGTAGCAAACCTGTCATGGCTTTAAAATTGTTATACATGTTGCTTTTATTGAAAGCTTTTGTACAAGCAGAAGACACTGCAAACTTCCAACAAAATGATATCCAAGCAAAAAAATCCATTGTCCATTTCCTAGATTTGAAAGTTTTTGGGTAAACTTTTCATCTCTGATTCACCATGCATCACCAGTTAGGGCCCATTTTGGTGTATTATCATTATCAACATTGACCTTATGTGCTAGCTTTGGATACTGAATAAGGCTTCGTTTCCAGGTTTTCGGTGGCAGGAGTGAAACACTTATTTTGCATGTTAAGTTATACTAGGAAAAATAGAAACAGAAGCTATGGAAAAAAGAAAGAAACTAGTAAATATTCTGGTAGATTGATACTTCTGTAGCATTCCATTCAAATGAAAATGTTATCGGTCTATTGAGTTGAAATCTTAGAAACCATTCTAGCTACATTGTAATAACTTTATCATCAAATCAGTTCAGAAAACATTTTGATAATTTTGTCAAATTGATGAGAACAACTCATTCAATAACCCTTTAGGCCCTGACTCTGCCACATTCACCCGAAGCATTTTGTCCTCAATAACCCTTTCCCATATTTACCATTGGGTTGAGACAAAATATATGGTCCAGCCTCTATCCTTGAAGTGACAGGAATAGTTCAGACTTGTTTTATTCTGTTTCATCAAGTGCTGCCAAAACATATTTTTCTTCATAGATTTGATCAATCAAATGATTCTGTAGTTTTGCCTGCCGATCAATTCAGCCCCATTGTTTTACAGAGCAGTGATGGCTGAGAGTTTTATTCCATTTAAGGTTCTGCTTTTAGACATCAAACTTGGGAACACTTAATTCTATTTTGGTGGAAACTGGGATAGCCTTATATGAGGCCTTAACAACCTATACAAATGAATACTTTCTAGATATCTCAACCTAAAATACAAAGACAAAAAAGAAATAATCCAAAAAAGCATTTTGTATATAAGATGAAACTTGTGCTCTTAAATCACATTGATTACCTATCACAAAACAATTCTGAGTAGGTAAAGCACAAATTACAATTATAATGAGGGGTCTAAAATGTTAAACATTCTCTTAAAAATACATTTATTGCCAAAATCATATCATTTGGTTCATAATAAGCATTGATTCATTCTACCCAAATTGTACAATTTTGAATGTTTTGCATTTGAAACAAGAATTTTACTATTTGGAGTGACTGTCATATTCTAAAATAGTTATATGCATAAATACCACTAACAGGAAATGTGAACAGAGCTAAGTGTTTGAAAATTAATCTAGAAAGTTAGGAGTGCCCATGAAAAAGCTAGAGATAACTGTGACCCAAGTGGGATCAAAATAGGACTAATTATCCAACACTTCATCATTCTTGAATTTTACGAAACCTGTGGAATAAACCAAGGTGTATCGGGGGAAGTATTTTGACATGACTATATCATCCATTTCACCCAGGTTTTTGTCTGATTGTTATAATTGAGTAACAATCTCTTCTTATATATATTATATCAATAAATACTTGATACATTTTCTAGTTAGATTTTCTTTATTTGGTTAATTCCAAAAATACTTGCTGTTGACTTCACTAATTTTTGTAGAAAAAAAGGTTGATATGTGGAATCAGGGTCTATGAGAATTGAATAAATACTTGACAAAGATGGTATGATATGCAGAATTCAAAGCATGTTTTTCCCATTTCAATGCAAAATTGTAAGTTCAACAGTTCTCCCCAAAGTATAAGTGATATACATACTAATTCCAAGTGAAAATTATGTGCAGTTTTCACTTAAAATTTGCTAAATTGCGCCCTGCGCAACCATTAACTTATCTTCAGTTATCCTCAATTTTTCCTCGATATAAACCATTTCTGTCAATTATGATTATAAGTGTCAGCCACAGCCAAGAGAGGTTTGACACCTTCTATGGGTGACTGTAAAGATCTTTTTGTCCAAGATGATAATCACTGCAAATTATGCAACAGGCAGGGTACCAACCACACAGGGAAAACAGGGAAAATGGCAAAAAAAAATCCCTGACAGGGAAAACACAGGGAATTTGGAAATTTTGCCAAAACACAGGGAATTTCATTTGTCCAGGTTCTGAAATTCCTAATTCTCAAGATATTATTGTTCAAATTTTTTCTGCCCGCAGAGGCTTTCAAACTTGATCAATTTGCTGGATATGACACAGGGAAAAATTGTCGTGGGACAGGGAAATCTCAGGGAAAACACAGGGAATTTGAAAACGGAACTTCGGTTGGTACCCTGAACAGGAGTTACATCAAAAAATAATCTGAACAAAATCAGTTTTATCAGTTGTCCATGTTGTGCTTGATGCTTACACACTGTTGTGTTTTTTTGCACCATGCTCACCTCACGAATAGCATGCTTGTTCATGTCACAATGGCATTGCCTACACACTAATACATTTCCATGCCAAAGCCTATATTTAGTTATAGAGGCAAGCTAAATTCCTTTGTTTGAATTTCTATGATGTTACCTTTCTCACCTCATTCCTTTTATTTGTAACCATTTTCACTATCATTAATTTTGTTGTCTACAGAATTTTGTCTTTTTTTCTTTTTGTACACATCCATAAAAAGATTCAGCTGTTTTTGCACAGTAATCATTTACACACTCAGAAAAAAAAAAACACTACTTGTGGTTTCATTTTGATAAAATAATAACCACCATGCACTGTACTTGGTGTCAGATGTCCTGTAGAATAAACTCACCATTTTATGTTTTTTCACTAAGTAATGCTCTCACACTCAGAGTGTTGCAGTTTCTAGACTTGGTTACTTAATGTCCTCTGTAACCTATTTCAGTCCGCGGAAAACGGGGCAACAGTCGTTACTGCCGTGCTTCAGGAGAACAAGGTAATGTACAGGCAGGCCAGACTTCCACAGAATTATTTTTCAATAATTGTTCAGATTTGTCTGTATCGAGGAGATTTTTTATTTCATATAGTGGAGTAGAAGTAGATTTTGATAACTAAATAAAAACTTTACCATTTTTCTTGTTGATTTATGTTTTATTTCAGGAGGAATCTGTTATTTGTCTTTTGTATAATATAACATGTGTTTCTTGTTTATAAATTTGGTTTAAATGTATTATTTACTCTTATTTTCCACGGAAATAATATTCAGTGACTGCATTCTTGAGCAACAGTACTCTTCAGCATCTTTCTTTTGAATAAAAGAATGATATTTTGGTACATTTTTCTCAAATGCTCTTTTAATTGAATAGATTAAGTAAGAAATTTGCCTTGTTTGAGATAAACCTAGAAAATTTGGAAGTAAAATTTGATCAGTAACCATTCTTGAGCATTGTGTTTTGTCATAAACAAAAGAGATTAAAGCCCTATACCTACATGCATATGCAGTAGCCAAATAGGTGTTGAAACCATCAGCAGACTCTGAATGTACTCTGCTGAATCAAGAATTTAGAGGCCATCTGTGCGTAGGTATGGCTTGTAAAGTTAAGACTCGGCCGACTGTTTGGAGGTGGCTGATTCTGGCGCCCTGTCACTGATTCATGTTAAATTGATAAATTTGACACCAATTACCAAGTTGGCCGATGTCCATCTGTTGTGGAATTCTACTTCGTTCTGAGCTAGTTTTCACAGTTAATACTTTACCACTGACCTTAACTAGACTCATCTAACATATTTATAAAGTTATCCGAGTTTCGAAAATGTCAATGATATTGGTATTGGCTCCCTTTAAACCTTCCACGTCTCTCGACAGGTGCCGGTGCCTTTCCTGATCATGCTCCTGCTGCAGTTTGTGTCAATCATCATCGACCGAGCGCTGTACCTGAGGAAACAAGTCGTCGGCAAGTTCCTGTACCAGATCCTGCTGGTCACCCTCATCCACATCTGGCTCTTCTTCATCCTGCCCGCAATCACCAACAGGTAGGTTTACATGGGGTACCAACCACACAGGGAAAACAGGGAAAATGGCAAAAAGAATTCCCTGACAGGGAGAACACAGGGAATTTGCAAATTTTACCAAAACATAGGGGAAACACAGGGAATTTCATTTGGCCAGGTTCTGAAATTCTTGATTTTCAAGTTATTAGAGATTTGACTTTTTGTTGTTGGGTTAACCAATTTTGTTTTCTGTGTGCAGAGGCTTTTAAATTTGAACAACCTGCTGGATATGACACAGTGAAAAATTGCCACAGGATAGGGAAATCTCAGGGAAAACACAGGGAATTTGAAAATGGAATTTCGGTTGGTTACACCAATCTTTGTTGACCACTTTTTGTACTTTCTCCAGACTTTTTAGATCTAACTTATCAGAGATGCCTCTTTTCCTCCTTTTACTGATTTTCAAATTTCTTAGTCTCCAAATTTGCTTTTCAAGTTGGTCATATATAGTAAATGAGCTTTCACATATAGTAAATGCGCTTTCACATTACCAATATACTTGAATTTATCCTTTGATATTAGGGATTTGAGCTTTAGGGGTTTCACTAAAGTTTGTACTCCACAATTTGAGGTATCAACAATTAGTGCCCCTAAAGTAAGCTCTCTGAAAAATATATTGTACAAGTTTGACTTACAACTGTTACAACTATTAAATGTAGATGAATAAACTGCCATATAGAATAAGATTCATTAAAAAAATGTACATGTTTCGCTAACTTAGAATTGGCAAAACATACAAATTTATCTCTCCTAAAAGAAAGATATCATGAGTATAAATGTTGTAGATCAACCCCTATTATATGTGTTTATTGACACACTTATCTTAAATGTCATTCAATCATACTTTAACAGGAGTTTTGTAGACAACACCCCTGCCCAATTGTGGTACTTCGTAAAGTGCATCTACTTCGGGCTGTCTGCATACCAAGTACGGTCAGGATATCCTACCCGCATCCTTGGCAACTTCCTCACCAAGAAATACAACTACGTCAACCTCTTCCTGTTCAAAGGGTAAGTGTAGATAACCTGCCCTGAATGTATTTTTTGTTGTGTTTTCTTTTTCCTAATCTTTACTAGGCATTTTATGTTCTGATTGATTCCAATGAATTACAAAACATACTTTTGACTAAAATGTAACTAAATGTGTTATTGTTAAATCTCACTCTGATACAAGCTCAGATGTTGCTATGGCATTAAACCCCATAACAAATTTATCAACCATGTAATTGTTAACCAGGTTCCTGGCCGTGCCGTTCCTACTGGAGCTGCGTGCCCTCATGGACTGGATGTGGACGGACACGACCCTCGCCCTGACCTCGTGGCTGGAGATGGAGGACATCTACGCCAACATCTTCCAACTCAAATGCTGGAGGCGAGCAGAAGCTGTAAGTAACACTTTTTTTGTTATAAACTGCAGGATGCTTACTAAGTTTCCTGTCCACCCCCGTAAGTCTGAAAACACCCTGTTACTTTCTAGAAAGAATAGGTTCCTAGCATTCCCTTGCTGATCGTAAATAGTGGCAAAAGGGGAGACCAGATTCGGTAGCTCAGTTGGTGAGGTCAAGTCTGGGAGGTCATTGGGTCTATCCCTGGCCAAGTCGTACCAAAGACTTTAACAATGGCAGTGGTTACTGTTTGCTTGGCACTCAATATGAAGTAAGAACCACGAAACGTGACTGGTCAGTCCAATGTCAGTATAATGTGACCAGATGAGATATCATGAGGACCTATGACATGATATCTCAGTGAGGCAGCACTATAAAAAGAGGGCATTGGGTCCCACTGCTACAAATAAGCACCTCATTTCATAGATTCGGTCACTGCCCCTGTGGCGTAAAATGAGCTGAGAGGCTTTACCTTGTGCAGTATGTCAAAAGAACCCTGAAGGATTGGTTAGAATTTACACTAACCCCACAAACAAACGAACAAATCCTGTAACTTTCTGGAATGAATAGGTTCCTCGCATTCCCTTGCGGATGGTAAAAGGTGACAAATGGGGAGAGCAGATTGGTTTTTCATTTGGTGAGTGCCCACTTCAGGTCTGGGAGTTAATGGGGTCTACCCCTGGCCGAGTCATACCAAAGTAGTAACCAACATAACTGAGAGAAAACAGGACAACTAAGAGTAAATATAATTTTGTTTGTAGTAAATTGTTATTTTGCAAAACTGCGTTATTCTGTGTGTTTAAAAGTTCTCGGAAGAACACATTTATGTGAAAGTGGTTTAATTAATAATAATAAAAAAAAGGCACAAAAACAAAATAAATCAACCTAAAAACCCAAAATTTTTTCAACCTATGTTGCCAGAACACAATTATCCATCATGTTGGCCTTAACACAATCTAAAGTGTGACCCGTTTCATTCCAGGCGTACCCAACACCACGAGGGCAGCTCCGCACCCTGGCAGTGAAGTATGGAATGGGCGGTCTTATTCTCTTCCTGCTAATCTTCATAATCTGGTTCCCGCTACTCCTGTTCTCCCTCGCCTCGACTGTCTTCTATGAAGTCAACCCGCCCATCAGTTGCAACGTCAAGATCTCCCTCGGAGGATACCAGGTATGTGTAACAGGCGTGCCAAAGTTTCAAAAAAGTCAAGATTGCCAAAGCTTTATTGTATGATGTTCTGTGGGCCTGCAGTCCAACCAAGCATGAAAATAGATGGTTATTTCTTTGATCCTTAATTTGTAACAGTTATCTCATTGAAACCGGTGCCGTGATCAGTCGCAGTTATGATTATATATTTGTTAGTACCTATAAATGGGCTATCATCGCTGACTGATGGCTACTGTCCACTAAGGTTATTTCTGCCACTGAATATAAGTATAAATGTCTTCTCTCCTCAGTTTTGCACTGACCTCATATAAATTGGATTGAATATATTCTTATCAAGTCTTTTCATAGGATTTTAAATAACTCAGTTTTTTCTTTGTTTCTTTTTGTCTACAAAATGTGCAAAAGCAAAAAAAAAAAAACCAGCTAACTTCATCTGTGAGAATTCATAGTGTATAACTGGAAAAAAAGGCAGTGTTTAATTGAAAAAAATGCTTTATTAAGGTTATTTCAAATGGCTCACAAATATATCTACATTTTTTTCAGCCAATTTTCCAAATGAGTGCCCAGCAGCAGTTTATACAAACCATGAACCAGACCCAGTTCCTTCAGCTCGAGGCCCATTACGCAAAATCACCGGTAAGTGAAACCTTTGGAACCTCTTCACAAACAATTGCAAAAACCTTCCTTTTTTTTATGCAAAAATTGTATACTCTTTCATGGGAGTAATGTACAAATAATTTGATATTTACATATAGAATATCTGGTAGGTTACTCAGTTAGCAGATATTTACATATTTGAAGAATGACGATAATTTAGTTAGATTGGGCTTTAGATATAAGATGGTAAGTGAGAGTAATGTAAAACGAATTTGGTATGCCGAAACAGATACCGGAAGAAACACTGTGTAAACTTATTTCAACTTTTAGAGTTTTGGATGGATGTCCAATTGTTTTCAACTGCATTGACTTCTTTTTTTCAAATTGAATTATACCTGACCCACAGGTTTCAACAGATTGGACACCAGATTGTTATTTTGACACTGCCCAATATGAAAATGACTTCATGTCCTTTATATTCTTTCTGAAAACACAAGAATCAAGAAAATTCTTGAAAATTGTTTTTTGATAAAAGTAATTTTATATAACCTTCCTAAAAGTGTTTTTTCACATTTATAATTAACCTCAGAATGGAGCAGCATTCCTGTCATCGTACAAAGCGGAGGACACATCCATCGTATACATTAACGGGGAGTCAACCGCAGTCTGGGGCATTAGCCCTCCCAGTCAAAAGGCTCTGGTTGAAGAGCTCCTGTCAGAGACCAATGATATCAACCTCATCTTCTCAGTATCCTTTGGAAGGTCAGTTCTAGTGCTACATTAAGACTATTATATTTACAGAATATACCTCTGTTACAGTGTTTGTGAGAATGTCACTTTTGCCGGATATGTCCCATGGTTTTAGCCATCATGTCCAACACATTGGTCTAAAACGTTCGACATAATGTTTGATGGAAAATATGAAAAATTGTAAATAATGGTAATATTGATGATATAGAAAATGTCTGATAAAAAAACTGATGGACAAGGGACACGATGTTTGGCACTTTATAAAGGTTTTCACATACACTGCTATCAAATAATAACTTAAGGGATGATCAGCAAAAGAGACAGTATTATCATTATTTATATGTTGCACCAGCCTCCTGGCTGTGCCAAATTAAAAAAGAACAAAAAGAGACTCCATTATACAGAGGAGAAGAGATATTAACTGGCAATCTGACAATTTCACTGGTAGAGTTTACTTTGTAATCATCTTAAAAGTGTATCTAATAGACTTGATAACATCTCAAACATTCCCATTTAGCACACTGGAATGATTGGACTCAATCAATGGGGTTAAAAAGGGATTTTGTAGGACCATAAATCATTAAAATTGTTCCCTATGTCAATATTTTATCTGAAATGTCTTACTTATTCTCAAGATAAATACAAGAAGTTTGTTTAGAAACAAACAATTTCTAATTGATTCACCTGGTCAATACAAGTTCATCATGTTTACAGAGATGCCACTTTTCCTTCTTTTTCCGGATTTCCGGATTTTTGATTTCAGCAAACTTTTCAGACAGAAGTAATTTTAGGGAAAAAATATTACATTTATATTCTGAGACAACATACAGTATCTCTAAAAGATATGTAATATGCTATTTTATTCCTTTTATTTCTTCCTGCTTAAATTCCGGATTTTCCTGCCTAAAATCCGGAATGCCTGTTTCAACAGTTTTCCGGATTTTTCATGTTCATGGAGTGGCATCTCTGTGTTTGTAAACACGCCCCTTTGATGATAGGCAGATGTATTATGGATTTTTCTAGATGATTGACAGTCCATTTTGCTTTCAAAGGAGAGAGGCAAAAAATATATCTAATTAGTCATACTACTATTACTCATATACACTCATTTAGTTCACGCCCACTCGTAAAAAAAAAAAATGACTTGATCACTAGTTGTAAGGAGCATATAATGCCCTGAAGAGGTTACAGCTGTCCTCACATTGAACCTCATCTAAGAGAGAAAATTTCTAATAGTAAGTATTTGCTTTCAGGAATCCAAAGTCCGGTTCAAGCAATACAGTTACAGCACAGTTCATCAGAGTGCTGGACCCCAAGAACCAGGCGATGCGTGCCATACGAACAGGCTTTGCTGAGATGATCAATGGCTCATCCACCCAATCAGTGTAAGTGAAGGAAAGGTTCTTTATTTTTCAGGTGTTCAGGTGATTTTCATGAAACATGATATGAAGTCATCTTGTAGCAAATTGTCTTAAAAATCAAATCTCACTTTCAAATTAACTACTTAACATTTAAACTGTAAGATGTGTTCTGAAATTTGTCTTCACATGTGGTCAATAGGTCTTCATTTTTTCACATGCTCGACTTAAATTGGGCTTAAAATGATTTTCAAAAATGCATAGGAACTCTGCCTGTGTAAAAATAGCAACAAGCGCTTTTCCAAATACAAACATTGCTAATGGTTTTTAGGAAATAGGAAAAAAAACTAAAGTTTTTAACCCATTCAGAAAGTACATCAGGTAAAACTTCCATGAAAGTAGCAGTCATGGTTACTATTGAATTATTCATTAAATGGACTTCCTCAAATCATATCAAAGGTAATCAGTGAAGAAACGTTAGCATTAAAGAACCAATTGACAATAATGCAAAAGCTGGATAACAAGGCAATCGAAGAGCTGATGATAATTTAGGATGAAAATATTATTTGTTAAGGTATCTGTATGCTTCTTTATCGAAATACGCTTTCTCTTTGTAGGCACATCCTGGACTTGTTCCCTCGATACATGCAGATCCGTCCGACAGAAAAGCCAGTGAATGCTACAGCGTTGGCTTTAAGTAAGTACATTTTGGTTGTCATACATTTCAGAACATTTACCTAGGATTAATGGGTTTTCTCTGTCTTGATCTGCACACATCTAAAAAGTTTGTTTTGTGGGCTTGAACCACAAGACTCAGTGACCCTGGAGCAAAGGTTGTTTCACCTTGCTGATTGATCATTTAATCTATGAGAAAGTAGAGAAAATACCTCTACACTTTTACCAAGGTAGATGTGCCTGGTCCCTTAGATAGGGCCAAACACACAACAGCCAGTGGCCCTCTAGGACATGTTATATAGAGAGAGGTTTATGCGACTCCGCTGATTGTAGAATTTAAGGATGGTACATGAGCTGTGTGGCTTATATTTTGGCAGTCTGCAAACAAACTATGGGCTCCTTTGTCTATTTGGCATATCACTGTCATTTTCTTCAACAGAGTACCCTCCAAAGTTGTATCAGTGTTTACCTGAAGATACACTCATTTTTCAATGAAATAGATTGCCTACATCTTATGACTTCTAATGCTTAACAAATTTTATAAATCAAGATAAAAGTTAAGAGGTTTTTGCAGTGGATTGTTCAATGGTATGCTGATTGGAGGAGTTTTCCTTTAGGCCCTTCATAGACCCAGGCTAACCCATATTCATTCTAAATCTGGGAGAGTATTTCAGCACTAGGAGATAATGTATGCTCTGGAAAATGTTCTAATAAGTGAGACTACATTTACAATCCTTACACTTCTCTCCTCTACCCTTTCAGAATCGGACGGTCCTACAAATGTCACCTTCTCCCTGAAGTGGCCCGACAGTCCTAACAATTCTGATGTAATGTGGTGGGAGTTGTCTGAGTATACGAAAGCCAATATATTTGACGAAACATCTGCCTTCATAAACCGACACTTCCTCACCTTCATCGCCTTCAGCGATCGCATTGCACCGTCAGGACTCTCCTTCCTCACTGGCTATGGGTAAGTGCAATCAAGTTGTTTCTATTGCCTCAACAAAAGTTTCTGATTGTGTATTCTACACTCAGAGTTATTGCAGTGTCAGGATTGAAATTGTTAAAAAAAAGTGCAGAAGAGATGAACACCTTGGTAAAAAATGTTCTTTGAAATAATTCATTAATTTTCAAGAGAATATTTCATATACTTCACAATCAAGTACAATTTTTCTGTGAATATTTTATGTAGTTACACTCCATCCCTTGTAGCAAACTCTCTAAGGGAGCCTTAACTTCAGTTCAATGATTTGTGTTTTGTATGTAGAATCATTTTTTCATAGTACATGTAGATGTTTATGCACGTGCAATTTGTTGTCTGCCCTGTATTGATTTTTGTTTGTTTGAAAATATTTGCTTTTGATATCTGTCCTAGCGATGCGCACGTTTAATGGATGTCATGAATTGCAATGTATTCGTCCCACAATATGAGTGATTCCTCTCTTCAAACAATAAATGATGATGAGAGATTTAAAGTCTATTGGAACTTAATATCTGTTGAGTTTATCGAATCTCGGGGCTCTCGGTAACTGGGTTATTAAAGGTTTTCAGATATTTTCCAGGCCTGAAGTAGTGCAGATCACTGAAAACACTTATGAATGTCAAAAAAATACTTTGCTTGAAATTTCCCTAGGTATTTATACCTTGGAGATCTGTGAAATGATTCAAGTTTGTTACATTTCAATTATCAAATTACTGATTGATATTGTAGATTTAAGGAATTTTACTTCCCTTTTTTTTTGGTATTACATACCAACAGAGGAAGGCTATAGATTTAGTTTTTCAGTTTTTTCAGTTTATTATTTTTTTACATCTGTTGATTTGTTTAAAATGGCCATTTTGGCCTCACTACACCCTGTCGTGATGTGATATCCTTGGAACTAGAGGCTTTATCGTGGCATCAGACGGCACCTAGTTTACCATTCGCTGTAGCCCTCTGCTCTAGTTTTCTTCGTCTGCGTAATCAAAAGGTATGTACAGAATTTTGCTTATTTAAAGTTTATATGAATTTGATCAATTTAAATTGTTATATGCACCCTTCTATCATCATATTTGATTTGCGGTATAGCATGCAACACTTTTATCATATTAGCTGTGATCCTGTATGAATGTATAAATGTTGTTGAATATCTTGACATCTGTATCATATCCTTATCATAGTAAGTAGTCTGCATGTGTTACCTTGTTTAGTATTCTCGTTTCCTTATTATCGTGATTTTTTTTTTATATCCTTGAAATGCAATCATATTTACTGATGAAAGTGATGAAAAGGAACTTCAAAGTAATATGACAATGGAGGGATTTTACCAGATTTCTTACTTGGATATTTAATCACCATTAATTACCTAGATCCCCTTGATTATTACATAAGATTTCCAAAATGTAAAGATTCATGGAGTCCAATTCGGGATCTTGGTTAACCAGTCTGAACTAGACTTCATAGTTGTAGTTTATATTTCCCTAAATAGATCTGGAACTGAATTGACAGACTTGCGGGTTTGCCAACCAATCAAAATGCCCTATCTTCGGGCAAAACAGAGTTGGACATTATCAGTGTATCCCAAAAACCGCCGGAAATCCGGACATGTCCGACAGTTTTCCGTCAATGTCCGATGTTTTAGGCTTTAATGTCGGACATGATGTCCGACAATCTTCTAATACTTTGCCCCTAGATAATGAGTAATTTTGTGACTATTATTTTTCTGAATATTTCTAAATATTTATTTGATTATGACTTGTCCAGTATAGTATGGAAATGTCCGATGTTATCCCTTTAAACCTCGGTCAATTTGTCCGCCGTTTCAGAAAGTTTTTGGGATACACTGCATTATGAGTTGGGCTGACTGGTATAGTCATTGGTTCCTATTGGGGGAAAGCAAATATACAAAGTTGCATTTTACAAATTTTAGGTGCATTTTGTCAAACAAATCTTTGAATATTTCATGCTAAAATTTGATATTAGTTCAAACTTGGATGGGCTTTTTTTGGAATATTATAAACTGGTCACTGGCAGGATTAGGGTCTATAGGTAGGAGACTTAAATGTAAGGGAGTTTGAAAAAGTTCAATAGAACAGATCACATAATGTGACAAAACATATCTCAGCCATCATAATTCCTTTAGAAAATGATATTAATAGGGTTATGCCTTGTCCGTTACCAGTATAGGTGTCAGACATTTTCTACTTAAGCTTAAGCTTAACTTGGTTGAGAAAATCTTGGGATTTCAGAGGTTAGTGTATTGAGATGAAACCTACTATCACAGGGCTTGACAAATTGTTTCAAAGTGTAGTTGTTTCCCAGGCAACCACATAGCCTTACTCCAGTCTAAAATATTTTAGCCAATGGTTTTGTTTGACATAGAATTTCATTTCTAAAACACCAAAGAAATTAGGTAAAAGTCAAAATTATCCACAAGCAGCGTTATTAGTTTTCTGATTTTTATCTGAATTCATATCTAGAAAAACTGAAAACACAGTTGCTGTATATGACACGGAAAATTTTCTGCGAGACAAGGATATCTCAGGGAAAACAGGGAATTTGAAAATGAAATCTGAGAGGGGACCCTGACATTTTTGTATTCATCTTTCCCAAGTTGACATAGTTTGTTTTACTTGCTTCCAGAATCATTGGTCTCTACCTCTCATTCATCCTTTTGATCGGCCGGGCTCTGCGTATGAGCACAACGGGCGTCACCCCCAACATCATGTACAACCACCTCCCCTACGTCGACCGCATGCTCACACTTCTCCTCGATGTGTATATCTCGCGTGAAATGCACGAGTTCTGCACTGAGGAGGAGCTGTACGCTCAGGTCCTCTTCCTGTACCGCTCACCAGAAACTCGCATCAAGGTCACAAGGAAACCAATCAAGGACAAGGAGGATTAAGTGAAAACTGAGAGTAATGAAGTGTTGAATACAGGGATGTAATTTTTCAAATTTTTTATCTGATCTCAGATTTTTTAAACTTCAACAGCTAAAAGAATAACTTTCAAAACTGATTGTTAACATTACATTTTATGAAATTTTATGATAATTCCGGATTTTCTTAAGACAGTTTTAGATCTTTTCATTTACTCTTACTTACATCCCTGTGAACATATTAAACACAAGTTAAGGTGTAAAGGTTTAAAATGATGAATCTTGAAAGGCATGGAAAGCCTTATTATTGGCACGCAAATGTGCGTTTAGCAGTTTTCAGGTTTCATAAACTTCAGTTCAAATTGGTACCTGTTCCAACCTGGTTTTGTCTGGTTTCGGGTGTTTTGTGTATTCTCTTATTTATATCAAAGTTAAATCAAAGTAATACATAATGATGCTATAACTCAAGGAGAATAACTCTAAATTAGGGAGATAATCAAATATTGTATTTAAAAGAAGTATTACTTAGTAACATCTTGCTATTCTTAGAAGAGTCAATAACTGACAATAGATAAACCTGTAATTTGTAATAAGATATGTTGGTATTTGGATATTTGTGAAGCGTCTGATGGTGTCGAGTAAAAAAGGTGACAATGTCTTTGTTGTTACGTATACCTAAACATTGTAACGACATGATTACAATACGCATGTTGCAACAGCATTATTATGTCATTGTAAGTATTAGACACAGTTTAATGTGTTATCATTTCTAAGTTATTTATCGTGTCCTTGCTGATGTATCATAGAGTAAAGCAATCTCATACATACCAGGAAATCAGAGAGGCTCATGTCTTGTAAAGTATCCCAACATAGATACATGAAATTGAAATAGGCAGTGGAAAATGTCAGGCTGTATTCCACTAGATGAGTTTAATGCAAATTTTGCAAATCAGCAGGTTAGGTATAGATAATTCTTTAGACATTTATTCTATGTGACATTAAAATGGTCTTTTGATTTTCTTTTAAATAGTATATATACCATAGTCTTTTGCCACATTATTGGAGAAAAGTAAGGAATTACTTAATTCCCCAGTAAGAATCACCTAGTGAATTACAGGGATTAGAACCACTTCTGTATTTTCATTCTGGACTGTGAAAGGAAGTTCAGAGTCTGATCTAATGATAAATTTCAGTTCCTCTGAAATCTAAATTAGATAATGTGTGAGTAATTTATTTATTAGCTGAGACTTAAGAGGAACAGTTTCCATATCAGAAAATGTAAAGAGAGTAAAAACAAAACTTTGATCTCAGTTTATTCTCTTTGCAGCCAATACATTCCATTTGATTTGTAACAAAATAAGTAGGCCAACATACTTAAATATGGAATGTGTTTTACACTTGTCTCTGTCCTTTTGGGCACAAGCAATACTTTTTCTTCTGATCTCAGACAGAGCTCAAGCAATTTTTGATAGGCAGGTTATCTGTTCTTGTCAAATTAGATTTCAGCATAACAGCCCTCAAAG
Organism: Lepidonotus clava; assembly: GCA_936440205.1. NCBI lineage: Eukaryota > Metazoa > Annelida > Polychaeta > Phyllodocida > Polynoidae > Lepidonotus > Lepidonotus clava. Next base: position 51,901,374 of record OW387140.1, on the reverse strand, counting down.
ATTAATGTAAAGAGCTTTTACTACTTGTCTATAATGAAACATGGTAACGCTCGAGCGAGTGAAGGAATTTAGAGGGTCACCAAAATTTGATACCGATCGTCGGTTATCAGTCACAGACACCTCCTGATCCTTAGTTTTTGAGAAACAATTTCAGTCCATAACAGTACCAGTATATATCAAGTACAACAAAAGTATATCAACTATAGATCCGGGACGCAAGAAGCAACTCAAAAACCTGAACATTTTCTGTCACCTCCTGTTAGTTTTTTCCTATGTTCTCATAAATTCACAGAAATGCAACTCTAATGGCATATTCAAAGTGTAATGACAATATGTGTCCTGTTAATAATGTATGATACATCATATAGAATAACATTTATAATATCTAACTAGAATTTTTAACTATTGCTAAGTCACAATAAAAGGAATACAAAATGAGCTGTTTCTTGCTGACCAGATCTATAGATGCTGTAGGTTTGTATAACTGTGGATAGTGTATGGCTTTCTCAGTGTCCTTATTACCCTAATGTCCCAACTTCTTGTATGTTGTTTCTGAAAATATTCTGCTATTGCTACATTACAAGTCAGGATTCCAAGGAACAAACAATTTTTTTCATTCAGGTCTTTTCCTGAAAAAAGAAATTCTTGAACAGCTTCCTTGAAACTTCTGCTGATTTTGCCTGAAAAAAAAAGGAACCTGCTATTCGTCCAAATAGAACTAGAAATATTACGGGTCGATTTGGCTGTTTATCCAGTCCACAAAGATTTCAATTCAGTCTACAAAATAAACAGCTTGGGCTGATAGTACACAAGTCCTATGTTTGTGAAAAGGACATTACTGCAAGTAATTGCTTGGCCTTGCTTAGCAAAACCCTGGCCTATTCCAAGTTATCAGGTTTTTAATACAGAGTTCACATTGTTGTATTTAGGTTAGTACTTATGGTGGAGTCACTAGAACCTCAGGGTAGTACACTTAGTATCCTTAGAAATGTGGTTGTCTGATATTGTGTATGTGACCACAAATGTCTGTCTATTGTTTGCTTTCTGTACGAAGGCTTTGCACTGATTATAACACGCAATAATTGCGCTTTCTGTAAACGATGATCAAAGATTTCATTGGTTCTATTACATGCTATTGTCATAGGTATAACTGTAAAAGTGAAAATAATTTTTTAGTTGTAGAGATTTTGCTGTACTTCCTATTGATAATCATTTTTTACTTGAAAAACAATGTGTTTATTGAGGTTACCCATTCAAATTTGTCTTCTGAGGGGATAGGACCTTTCGTTTTCATGATGTCCATTCAAATTTATTTAGGATAGCACAATCTATTTCATCATATGGATTTAAAAACTTAAAAACAAATTTCATGTGCCTTTGGTGTCTACCGATACTTTGCAAAGCTTGGCTATTCCTGCGCAGCAGTCATATCTCAACTCATTCCCAAAGAGTCCTTGTATCATTACCTTAAATCAGACTACAACTCAGAATGGTGACAGCCTAGCAGTAACACTCTATTGTAGAAAACAACATTATTGAATTTTTGTGCCATTTATTTGTTTAAATGCTAAAGATAAAGGAAACAAGATACCTATGTACAAAGATAATTTGTCCACGATGCAATTCCGTATGCCATACATACCAAGTGTTTTTCTGTAAGGATGACTGATTTTAAATCAAACATTTTAAAAATTTACTTTTTAGATCACATGAATAAGATGTCGAAATAACTTGTGGGTATTGATCAAATAGATTTCATGTATATAGGTCTACTCAGTCATTGGACTGTCAATTTACTGAATAATAGGAAAAGGAATGAAAGTTCTTTCTTTGTAATAAATCATAAAAAATGAGCTTTGCTTTCAAAAAAATTGTATATCCTCAGGCTGCAAACCAATGCTGATGCTGCATGATTGACAGATACCAAAGAAAAAAAGATGAGTCAGAAATAGCTTTTAGACTAATGTAAAATGTTTATGTCCAGCATTTGTACCATGCCATGGGGAACCGACATAATCCCCTGCTATAGAGATGCAAAACCCTTTTGGTTCATATGCATAATCAGCCTCCATCAAAATCCTTAATGTATACAGGGTGCCCACCAAGGTCCTTAAAAGACTTAAAAGGTTTAAACCCAACTCTTTCTGAATTGAAGGCTTTAAAAGACTTTAATTCAGATATCTAGAATTTGGGATCTCAATGTGGTTTTGAATCGCTTTAGTTTAGGAACATTGAGATGAAACTTGGCAATCATCCTGTTAATAATAACACATGGATTCTTTAATATTTCTTAAAATGAATGTGAAAGTTCAATATTAAAGGTCTGGAAAAGTAAGTATTTGGTTAGCACCCTGATTAAAAGTTGAGATATTCCAGTTCAATAGTTGTTTTGTATTAGCCAGTTTGACTTGCCTACAGAAAATTGCTGCTTTCAAATATATGAGACAAGGTGCTTCGCAGTAGGGGTATGAGAGCTTTTAAGTTGTCGTCAAAGCTTCCACAATTATGACAGAAAAATGGATGCTAATAGAAAGGGAAAGAGATCAGAACGGCAAATGAATGATTTCAAATAATGAAATATTTATTACTTTAAATATTTCATTACTATTTAATGAACTAATTGACTAAATTTGTGTGAGGAAGTTAAAAGTGGCCATGCCAGAATGTCATGATAAACAAAACTCATTATGGTGTTTACCATAGATCAAGAAAGATCTACAAGGTACAATGGAAATTTTGGCAGAATATTATTCTCAAAAAGAAAAAAAGCGGATTGGAAGAACCAAGGATAATATCAATGTTTTGCAAAATCTATTTTCCTGTAGCACTTGAAGGTCCAGCTTAGTTTACAATTTACAGAGGAGTTATATAAAAGAATTTTATTTGTCAAATCTGAATTGGGTAGCAGTGCATGGCACTATTTGTAGTTACATATAATCATAGAACTTTTTACTTGTATAGATTTTGCATAAAATTAACTGAAAAAAAGGACTCAGCTTCCCAGACATCATTGAGATTTTCTAATGATGTATAAAACTGTAAAAAAGCAACACAAAGTTTCACTCGAAGTGACTAAGGTGGTATTTAATCAAGATTCTGATATATTTTATCTAAGAACAAGTCAAATCACTTGAAGTCTTCAATTACAAAGAGGCATTGTCCTCTTTTAAAATTTTTGGGGAGCTGAGGCTTTTATTTTTTATAAGTCTTTTGAATTTATGAATATACTTTGTACTTTTTAGAAAGTTTTAAACCATATCTATTTTCAGATTGTAATGGTAGTTTAAATGTTGTCCAAGTAAAATATATTAAAAACTGTTATTGTCTCACTGTAAGTTAGCGAATATCAACATGTTTATGTGGTATATTCGTGAATATAATTATTTAATTAATAATTTATTAAAGAGCTATTTATAAGTAAGTAGAGAAAAGGTAGAAGGAAAAAGTGTGTAGTTATATTACTGGTGGAAAGTTTTCTGTCATAATGTTAAAGTGTCTATCTACAAAGGTGCAAATATTAATGCATATATGTATTCGTGTCACAATGACAAGTTGTACAACCAATCGTTCAAAGTGAATAAAGCCAGAGTAGCAAGAATCTCAAAACCTTCCTCGTTCCGCATTTATATAATACTTCTCTTTTTCACTTGTCAGGAGAGTAATACACCAGTGGCATGGAATGCCCGTGTAAACCCAAGTCCATAGTGTGGTTGACCGGACGTTAAACTACCCCAACAAACAAACAATCATCCTTTATTTTTCATGAGATGATTTTTGCTTTGGAGGCTTCCTATAGTGGGTATTGGTTATGGTGGCCCCAAAGGTTTACCATCGGATGTTCTCCATTGTATAAAATCAGGGAGCCATAACATTTTTCTTATGTGTGGCTATGTTCCCAATTTGGATCAAATTTGTGACAATTATCTCTTGGTGGGCATGAGGTCTTGACACATGTCAATCACTCTTACTGCCAGACAATTGGTCACCTGCCTTCTCATTGGCTGCCTGCAGGTAAGGGTGAATGGGGCCATGCCTGTGGGGAGGGGCCACGTACCCTGATTGACATGTCCCCCTTCCCATGATTATTTTTCGCCCCCAAAGCAAGTTTGATATTTTAAGCCTTTTAGGGTAGAGGTAAGTCTCAACCTTGCCTGCAGCTCATTACAATTTGATCCTCTAAATAAAATAGTATTTTTAAATGTTTTATTATGAGGAAGAGGTACTATAAGATGGGAAACCATTTCTAATTATTGTGCGCATCTCTCTCATCCAGAAACTATTCCATGTGAGTCCTACTATAAATAAATATAAGTAAATGTAAACACTTGCTTATGTACCTGATTTTGACTCAGGTACATTCTATTGTTTGTAAGTTCGTAGACATGTGTTTTGCAATTTTTGTAATTTATCAAATTTGAATTCTGCTGATATGCTGTAGAGAAAATGCCCATAATCAAATATGATTAAAATAGCAGTTTTGTAGATGTCAGTATCAGTTTTAACTATTATCAATGATCAAATTTTCCTGAGATTTATGCGTATAATTGATTGTTTTAGTTATGTTTCCAATATGTTTTAATTTTGGTGGTCATCTAAGAAATACCAAGATATTGATATGAGTCCACTTAAGTCTTTCTCATATAGTTTTTTGGCAATTAATTTGGTCTGCCTCATTTTGAAGGCTATTAGTTTTGTGTTCTTAATATTCAATGCTATTGAGTTTAGCTTTCACCAAATTGATGCAGCTGTTAAGTGTTTTTGCAAGTAATTTCCTTCTAAGGCAGCTGGAGAGTCTTCAAATATAATGCTGTGTCATCAGTATGTATATAGTTAATAATTTATTCACTGGAATCTCAACAAAATCTAATCTGGCCTGCAGTTCTTTGATAGAGTATGATTTCAACTGTGTTGCTATTTATTAAAGGCATTGGGTCCCACTGCTGCAAATAGGCACCTCATCTCATAGATTTGGTCCAACAAACAAATAAACTGTTTTGTGAAGCAATGGTGAATTTGCTCTGGGTCATTATAAATCAATATTATATCATTAAGCGTCAGGCCCTTGGGTGTGGGGGTACCACGGTCACATGCCGTCTGTTGTGTAGGCACTGCCATTATTTCAATTGGGCCAAACGTAGGGGAACTACCGGAGCCTTTTGGCTTATATTTCTTCAGTATTGCTTATATTTCTTCAAGAACAGTCTAATGTATTTCTCGATAACCTTATAAACCCTATATGGTTGACTGGATGTTAAACTATGCAAACAAATGAAAACCTTGTATAATCAATAGATACAGTTGGCAAGTGTCTTGGTTTTTGTAAATTTACTCTAAAATGCTCTATTTACTACATTTTAACCACCACCATAGGAAACATTATATCATGAACATTAAAGGTAAATATGGGTATTCGACATGATTTCTTGATAACCATAATAACATTTTCAAACTCACACAGCTGTTAGATGAATGCATAGGGACTGTAATAAAACTTTAAAAACCATATGTCACCATATCTATTTACGAGATATTAGCCTTTGAAAAAATGACAGTTTATCATTGGCTTCAATTGGAAAAATCACATTTTGTCCCAGCAAAAAATAAATATCCATAATTTTGACTTCAAAAGCTGCAAATGTTTAGATAGGAACAAGATATACATTTTAAGATTAAAAAAACAGGGGGTCACCATCAAAAATCAAAACATATTCCTGAAAATACCAAACATTGACCCCCAAAACCAACAAAAATAGCCTATTCTTGCTTAAGTAATTAACAACAATATATCTTTTGGGCAAATTATTGTCAATACTTTGAGTTTATGATAAGTAGATCACATTTCTGTAACATTTTAAAGAGTTTGAGAAATGAAAAACTATTAACACCAGGTGGCGCTGCAGTGAATACCCATATTTACCTTTAAATGGACTGAAGTTCCATTGCCTTGGCCCATTATTATCCCTGATATATGTCATATTTTTATCATAGAGGGAGCTTGATAAGAAGATCACCTCAGCTGAAATGATTTGATGTGAGAATTACAAAAAGAGGATGTATTTAGGTATTCAAAGATTTAACAAGCTATAGTGCATATTAAATGTGCTGCTTTAGTGAACAGTAGGAATCCAGTCTGAACAGTTAAGTGCTGCTCATTCTAGAAATAATAGAAAAAAGAGCAACATTTTAACAGATAAGAACATATTTGATAAGATGAATATAAAGCAAAGCTTAATGAATGTGTTCTTATATAAGAAAAAAAGAAGAGAGAAGGCGAAACCCAGATTGTTTGAGAGATACCAACTCTCTCAAATCAGTCCTCGAATGCTTATTTCTTTAAGCTATTTGTTCCCCATATGAAGTTATGGTTGTGAAAATAGTCAAAGCCCTGCAAGGTTATAAGGCTTTGCTGCTCAAACACAAGCATATCTATATCAATAACCACCACCAGGTATTTTTCAGACAAAATGTAAATTACTAATCGAATTCTCCTTTTTCTTCTCCTCATCCAGGATCATCGGTCTGTATGTGTCCCTCGTGCTCGTCATCGGTAGATTCGTCCGAATCTTCTTCAGTGGACTTAGCACCCAGGTCATGTTCCAGGAACTGCCGAATGTAGACAAGGTCCTCAAGCTCTGCCTAGACGTATACTTAGTGCGGGAAGTCCGGGAACTTCCACTGGAGGAGGAACTATTTGCCAAACTCCTCTTCCTCTACCGCTCTCCCGAGTCGCTGGTCAAGTGGACAAGACAAAAAGTGGAATAATTTTAGTATGAATCTTAGTACTTTAAAGATCTATTTTTCTTCCACATTGTGATATGTTCTTAAACTTAAACATTTTAATGTTGCTGTACACAATGTTTTAAACCGATGTCAGGTCAGACAGCAATTGTAGTCTATATTTTCCGAGGTTGATATGTGATAATCTACGCTTACTACTTGATGGAGCTTTGAATTCTTGTTAATCATTTCTACTTAAGTAAGAAATGTTGATTATGATTATTTCTGGTATAAGACATGTATATTGTTATTTAAACATTCAACATATCAAGTAATTGAAGATTATGTTGGGATTCCTAATCTTTTGTATACTTTGTGGTTACAAATCAAAATGCCCATGCAGATAAACTTTCCTTTCTATCAGGAATATACAGTGGGAAATTGCATTAGCTGTCTTTAAGTCATGCCTGAATGATCTTCAAACTAATTGCATGTATCCAGTATACCAAGTATGAAAGGGAAACTCTGTAGAAATGGTAATCACTATAATGCATAATCAATACCTGTACATACCAAATGTTGTCAAACATGTCATACTCAGCATTATTGTAAGGTACTAACATAACTACTGTAAAGGTTATCTAATAACTTGGGTCTGGTCATACATGCATGCTGTGGTTCAAATATATAATTATAACAGAAGGAAAATAAGAAATTTGAAATATACTATTGGTATTTTTTTAATTTAGAAAAGTAGCTTGTTACTTTTCTATTATCAGGATCTCAACCATAACAATACATTATAAAGACGTGAAAATTCAAATTTTCAAGATAAAGTAGAACCAAACTAGCTTTTGGTAGCGCAGTAAATGTAAGTTTTAATGTGGAGGTCAAATGTTTGTCATTTAATTATATTTTCATGGAAACCATCTTCAATCTAAAACCTAGCAAAAGTATTCCAGGGCTAGACAAATAATTTCAGATTCTGGTTGTCCACTGGGCAACCATATGTCAGCATTTCAAGGCCATGATATTTGGTAGTCTAACCCTTTTAGCAATATTAGATGTGTCACATGAAATGCCCTTAAACTATGATCATTAGGCCGGCTATTCCACAATGAATTGATGAAATATGGTTGTCTCCTGGGCAACAAGTTCCATGATATATTTGCCTGGTTGTTCTGGTTATCGTTGTCATGTGGGTATCCAGTAAGGCTGAATGCTTCTCCGACCAGCTACGCCAGTCTACGGACACATTACCCAATAGTTTCAGGGATCTAGTGGCCAGAAACTTAACTAAAAACAGTAGGTAACACTTACATTGACCCAGACATATCTTACCAACCCCTCACTTATTCAGCCCTTATCACATGAACTAAGCAATGTGAATTTTGTGACTGTACAGAGTTTTAGTTACCTGTACAGAAAGCTGCTGTACAGATGTTACTGATGTGTAAATTAACCATGAGGTGAACTATTGATAAGGTGCTAACATGTTATGTTAACAAGTCTTAGTGTTGTAAAGGTTGTACATAATTAGTAAAATGGCACAGAAATCATCCTATAGGTAGAACGCTTACCCAGGCTATTTGAGTAGAGATAATAGAAGAATTCCTATCATTGAGAGGGAATGTATCAGTTATAAAACTCAGATGAAAGCTACCAAAGCAAGCAAAAATGTGTTGAATGTTGAATTCTTAACTAAGAGAATTAGAATCATTGTCCCTGCAATATAGGGATTCTTTATGAAATCAAATGGTGGAAAGATTTATACTGATGATCTCAAAATTACAAATAAATGGTGAAATGCTTAGCAAATCATGCTTTTCAAAATATTGTACTAGAAGAATTATCTGTCTGTCATACATTAATGCAGGTGCAGACTTTCCCATAGGTAGTGATTGAATTAGACAAAGCAAGAGAACATAGAGATTTTAAGAGAAGAAACAAAAAATCTGAAACTATTTGTATGTTTTATGTGGTCCTGTGTATGTTGTTTGTAGTGATTAGGATAGATCTGTAGTACATTGATTGAAAAGTGGGAAATTTGACAGTATTGTGTCATGAATCAGGATATTATTTGATAGATGTATCGAATCTGTTCCTTCAGTTACACTGAATAGGTAATAAATTTGTTCTTTTTTTAAAAAGTAGGATAATACACTGTAGAAGATGAACTTTTTTTAAAGAAATCAATATGGTTTGATTTTCTCTGACATCATCAAATAGTATCTTAGAATATTGATAGTTTCTAATTAAAAATTTCAGTGACATATACTTGGTTGTGTATGACAATATAAGCAAGTTTTTCTCTTTCCCAAAAACCTATATGATATTCCTTTTTAAGAACTCTTTGCAGGAATGTTCTTGATGAGGATCATGTGGTGAAGAATAGAAAAAACTCCCATGAAAATGGCTGCAGAGTTAAAAGAAAACAAAGTCCCAGAAAATGTGCACTGAAATAAATAGCCAAGCCCCATGTCCCATGTCTATTCATGATAAGATTCGTCAGTGGAGGTTTCTGATTGGTCATTTGATATAACATGCTTACATATTTTTCGATGACTTGAAAAACTTAGCCCATTAGCAGTCATTTGGATGTATGGTTTCTGAGGTTGTCTGGATAGGAAAAACATTGTAGGTTACTAAAATTATAGACTGCAAGTATAAAAGTACAAGTTATTACTTAACATTTTGTATGACACCCTTTTGCTTTGAATTCCCTCAGATTTAGGGCTGGGTATGCCACAGTGATTTGTATCTATAGTTCAGCTCATCTGGAGTTGACTGTAAAGCTGTTAACATGTTATACGTTGTCTATTACTGTTTTTGATTGACCCTGTTCTTGTAAATAGCCTGATGTTTCAACTGCTACAACACTACCTGGAAAATAAAAATGATCATGGAAAGGTCATGGAATTTGAAAAAGTGCTAAAAACATGGAAATTTCTCATGAGTCTAAAATTTTGCTCTTTTTCCTCCAGAAATTGAATTATTTTGACTGATACCCTCTAAAACTGAATGAGAATGAACCTTTCCAGAAAGTTCACATTCTATTTAGAAATCCTGTGAAATAAACAAATATGCCTGGAGCTAGCTATTGGAAAACCTAAATAATGTACCTGGAAAATTGTAATTGCTCATGGAGAGCTTTAACTTGTGAAGAGAGGCTTGTGAAAAGTCTTTTGGAACCCTGATAAAGTGTGAATGTTGTGTAGCCCCCCAGATCTGTGATTCTTGTGTTCTAGAAAGATAACTAGTATTTGTTTTTTATTGTAATGTCTTTATATATTTTTCTTCTTTCTTTCCTGTTTTTTTTGTAAGCTGAGGTTTGATATGGGCTACATGGTTGCAATTATGTAATTGTAAAGTCAGCTTTGGAATTCAATGTTGATGTAGTTGTGCTTTACTCAAAATGACAGATATTAGAATCATGAACATCACACCTTGCTTCAAGTCTTGTTAAGGTGGAATTGCAATTTTTGTTAATGTGAAGTGGGTATTTGGAAGACTTCAAGTTCTTTGCAGTGCCTCCTTCTATTAGACAAATAATGTTGTAGGGAAATTAACCTTATGAGGTGATACTATTATTCAGTGAAACTAATAAATAATAGATCTAGTGTTTGTACATACATAGGTCATGTAATGTGAATTCAGCCGACTAATATAAAAAAAATTGAAGGCGGCCATTGTATTAGTTAACTTTAAAAGGACGGCTTGTTACTTGTTAACTTACGTGTTCTCAGGGCTTCCAACCTACCTGTTTTTCCTTCGTCATTATGTTCATCGTCTCGTGTTGATACAATGAGCTGTCTTGTGTCATGATGTTTATTGTCTTGTGTCATTCCTGCTCTGCATTCCAAAGGTTTATTTGTCAAACCAATTTGCAAATGCCATTACTTGTGCCAGCTTGCTAATAAACATTTCAAACAGTACTTGTAATATTACACAGATTTTATCTTTTGTTTCTCTTCATTTTCTCTCTTGTTATTTGTTAGATTAAATGAAAATCACCAGATTATTTTAGTTTTGCGTGTGAGTATTAATGATGGTTAAAAATAGAGACAACAATTTATGTATCAATGAGTTCATCCCAAAATATGTTTACAGAGCAAGCGTGTCTGGGGTTTCGGGGGGAATCCATTGGTGCATATAGGGAAAACCCAAGGAATTCTGGTAGATCCAAGGATTCAACCAAAATTTGCGGCGCTGTATGGTATGGATGGGGTCAATACTAAACTTTTTTTCGCTGACGGTAAGAAGATTGGACCAATATATAAAAATGTAGAGCAAAAGTTTTTCCCTGTATGCTGCTATAGTAAATAACCCCACCTTTGCCGATCACGATTTTCCCAAAATTTGGGTGTGTGATGCCAGTTTTTTAGACCCTCATATTCCATATATCCCAGTGTCAACCTGATTGTATAGGGTAATTAACAGGGATGTCAGTTTTCAGACTAGTCTGATTTCAGATTTTTTTAGACTTAAGGAAACTGGCATAAAATTGATCAAATATGGTCAAAATATAGTTAAATCTCAATAGTATCCAAAGACATGTTTGACAGTTGCAATGGGCTTGATAATACACTTTCTAAATACAGTTTCTAAACATTAAAACCAGTTCAGACTTTCTTCAGACTAATTTCAGATTATCAGAATAGTCTGAAACCTTTCTGAGCAGTGAATAAATACTGGCCTCTGATTGGTTGATATTAATGCAACTCCAAGTATGACTCTTAAAATCTCTTAAATAAAAAAAAATCCTATAAAGAGCAAGAGTTATAGGTTATAATTTATCATTTATTATGTATGAATTGAGAATAAATATATATTAAAATTCTTTTATCATTTGGCCACTCTCCAAGCACAGGCAACCACTCAAAGCAGTTATTTGCTCACTCATAATCATATATTTTGGCATTAACTGTAAGGTTTCAGACTTTTTCATCAAGCTTGACTTACATCCCTGAATTAAAAGTCACAAATCCAGGACTCCTTTGACTCCTTTATTGATACACAGCTCCTAGTTGGTGTTTGACCACATTACCCTCTGTGAGTGCCTCGCCCCGGCCTCCACCCGCTAAGGCTGTTATCTCTCTCCCCTGCTCGACTTTCTCTGCTCAACCCACAACTACTCAGTGACTACCAAAATAAACTCTGCTCTGCCGTGGGCTGCCGGCAGCTATAGGGGTATATCTAGAAGGCTGTCACATGGCTGTGATGTATAGATTGCAACCACCACCTAGTACTAATATGGCAATATGAATAATAAATATAAGGTATACATAACCATTACACACAAAAACAGTATAATAAAATATAGCACTGTATTACACCTAGGGGTTGGTCACAGTTGGATAAAATTGACACAACCCAATCATCACAACCTTACTACTGGAATAGACAATAATCAGGATATTCTAATACTCAGGTATTGTACAGACAGAGGGAGTTTATAATTTGATAAATAAGTTAATTTATAGGTTTGCCAGCCAATTAAAAAAGAGTATTTTATTGCTTAAAGAGTTTATTATGAGTGGACTGAAAGGCTTTAACATCGATCCCTATGCAAAAGGTGCTATTACATGTTACTGGATTTATCAAACTTAGCATGTGATTTTCTTACCAGATTTGCATTATTCATTATGTTTCTGGCCTATACTTGAAGATAAAAACATGAAACCAACTGAAGCAATCTTTTATGGTAAATTCTGACTTTGATGGGTACTGGAATTTCTTTTATATGGGGTAGGAGATTTAGATGGTCAAAAGGGAAATTTTGTTTAACTCTTTCGTATGGATTTCTTATTGTTAATTGATAGAAAACAGTTTTTTCTTTCTTTACAAGATCACCAAATAAATCTTGTATTTAAAAGAACTTTAAATGTGTTTTTATTCAATATACTGATGTTAATGTCAGTCTGCCTGGCATGCCTGTATCCAGGACCCATCCCAGAATGGTCATATATGTTGCCATCCAATGCCATTTTACCTTTGCAGTATGTAGTTTACGTATGTTAGAATATACACCTTTTTTCAATAGGCTGCCGCCCTACTAGCGGATAGCCCTGAACCAAACGGTTGGGGTATGGGTTCCATGGGACCAGGCTCAAACTGTTGGGTAAAAGGCATCTATGTGAGGTCTGTGGGAAAGGTATTATAGTATCTTGGAGAGTTTTCAATGAATAAACAGATGCATGGGGTTATTAGGGATTGATAGGGCCTAAAGAGTGGATAGGCTATCTGTTTCGATCGCATGAATTGGTCAATTGTTTGATTTTCTATGTTTTTTTGTATCTATGTTTTATGTTCTAATAAGTTGTCATTATTGTGCCATAAACAACTGAACTCATGTTGAATTAAGCTTTCCAACAGTATAATTATTGCCATACCCATATTTCGTGTATGTTCACTAGTGATAACAGAACATACCCCTTTTTTATTTTTTATTTTATTTTGACATTTTTCACATAGAAAAGCCACTTTACGTGAGACCTAATGTAAGATTACACAGATAGGCCCCTGATATATACAACAGGCTGAAAGTATAGTATAAAGTAATCTAAGTCATTTGTTTGGAAAAAAACACACAAGGTGGTTGAGCAAAAAGTGTTACATTTTTGACTCAGTCAATTGCCTGCTTATACTAGGACCTACTAAACTATGGAGGTTTGATATACATTTAATGATAGGGTGCTATTTATCCTTTGCTTATGTCTTAGTTCCTATAGATATTAACTAGCTCCAATGGCAGTCTAACTCCATTCAGACTGTAGGTCCAATCCATAATGTAGTTCCTCATTATGAAGGACTTAACACTTGTGTGAAAGGAATAAGTTTATTAAGTCCAAGGTGCAATGCCAGTTGCAAGAACTCCCTTGACAATGAACAATCCAAGGGGTAGTGTTCACTTAACCACACTAAGCCAATGCTCCTTCTGCCTCAATTCCACGACAGAACCTAGCTTCTAGTAATGATCTTGACAGGGTGTTTAACCACTGACAGTGAGTTGCGCTCTGCTGAGTGCTGCAGCTTACATGTGCTTACATACATACCATGAAGCTGCCCCCTTACACTTTTCACATGTAGTTCAAGAAGAAATACACTCTTAGCCCAAATGTTTAGTTCTACACAAGAATGGCTTAGCTAACTATGGACTGACCATCTATGGCAGTACAGTACGTGGTTCTGTTTTTTGTTAGTATTGCTATAGAGACCTGGTCCCTGGCAAAACTCTTTTTTGCTAGGTTATGTCACTTTCCAGACAAGTGACCATCTAGGCCTATCCCGCCATGTGTTATCTATCATTTTCCGGAGAAAAAATTGGGGTAGCCATGCTAACTCGGTCAGAAAAACTACATTATCTGTCCTAATATGGGAAAATGTATCACCTGGGAGTAGTTCACATAGTAAATGTGGGTGATAATGCAGGAGTTGAGTAATGGAGAGCCATAGTGGCACAAAGCGAATGAAAAGAATGTAAGAAAATATTAATTAACATAGTGGATAATCTTGGGGCTAAGGTATAATAAATCCATAACCAACCTCCAAGGGGATCCTCAGTGGGTCTTGGAAGCAACATTACATTTTGATCATCGAGATGTATAGAAAAGTGATTCAGAATAAGCTTCAGGGATGTAATTTTTTAGATTGTTGTCTAAAATCCAATTTTCTGAATTTGGCATTTGAAGTGGCCAACAATTAAGATTGTGCCCAAATGGTGGCCATAGGTCAGGAAATGCACAATAATCACCAAATGAAATTGTAACAATTGTAAAATGAATATAAACCTTTAAAAAATTAGTCAGATTTTGTCCAGACTTCAGATTTTCAGAAAAGTCTGAAGGGGTTCAGGGAAGTGAATAATGACGAATGATGATTGGCTTTTTTTTCAGATTTTTTATTAACCCCGACTTACATCCCGGGATATCCTTGCTGATAACCACATTATGGACAGCACAGGATTTTCTTAAAGATGTCTGTTGTCGTTGTTGTTGTAAGGTTGTAAAAAGGCCAGGTCGCAAACTACCCTGCATAGTTGCCAAGTATATAGATCTAAGTTTGTTTCTGTGGAAATTGATAAAATGTTATAAAATGTCAGTAGAAATTACTCATTATGTAAAAGATTTTTATTGAATCAGAAAGCATATATAAAAGCGTAGAAATTTTGGTCATGCTTACATACAGAGATGTAAGTTTTCTGACTTTTGTCAAATTGTACTGACGCGGGTGGCCAGTCCATGCTTGTTTGGGTACTACAGCATGAGCCTTAGACTAGTGCACGGGCTAGTTATAATTCTCTGTCAAAGTAGGGAATTAAAGGAGGAGTCAATGTGTGACGTATCATACTAAAAGTGCGTACGCCGCTCTAGCCGGTCAGAGTTGGCTGAACATTGAGTGAGTAACCATCCTGGAAAGGTTCGGTCTTAGAAGCTGAGTATTGTTGTTTGGAATAGAGGCAGTCAGACTGTGCTACAAGGCGGGAGCGGTGTCTGAATGTGTTTGAGGGGATTCCCTCCTTGGAGCTGATCATTGTCAATTGAGATCTTGTCACGGAACAGCAATACATAGGAGAATATTAATAAAGAACAACCTTTCACATGAGTGTTACATCTGTAGTGAATCTGGGTATATAAATCAGACTTACTGTAGTGGTTTTAGAGGTGTTTGGGAAGACTTGCCTGATGATCTGAAAGTCGCACATGTACGCTCGTTCAGGTCCGGGATCAGTCTGGCGCGACACGCTGCTCGCAGCGCCACCTCGCGGATTACGCGCGAACGACGCGCTACGGCGTCGACTACACATCTTACATGATGTGGGAACTATAATTATGTATTGGACGACAGCAGTCAAATGAGGAGGAGACTGCGTTTGGAGCTAGCTATTATCTATAATTAACTACGACCAATTACGTACACTATATACAACAGATAATTAACTCTCTATAGTTCAAAATTTCCGATTTTGTTTCTCCTCAGCACCCCTTAATTTCAGTTTCAAAATCTGATGTTTAGGACACATTTCATTTTATCTAAAGATACAATCAGATTTTCTTACTGCTATTTCCAATTTTTTTACTGTCCCCAGCTTACATCCCTGTAACTTTATTTGTCTTTATTCTCTTTCAGCGGACTTCTTCGCACCTTATCCACACGTTCTCTTCTTCTCTAACAAGAAATTCTCTAAACCTCTCTTCTTAAGCATCCAGAAATTCTCATTCTCTGCAAAGAAAGACAGAATTCTTTCTTCCCTGAGAATAGAGAATGAAAACTCTCCATGAAAATAGAGAATTTGAGCCTCTTTAAGAGAAAGGAATTCTCATACTCTATACTACCAGAGAACAAGAGAATTCTCTGGCATTGCTCTTCAAGAAGAAAACACCCAGAGATTTCTTCTAAGAGAAGAAGAGAACATGTGGAAAAGGTGGTTATTTGCATGTCTCCAGTGGCTTGTGTCAGATGTTGAGGCCAACTGTAATACCCCCTTTCAGGACTTCCTCTCTTGCAAAGAGTGAGCTACTTTTCACACTTTTAAAAACCATCCTAAATTTATTATGAAAAGTAATATACCCACTAGTATAATCATTCGAGAGGTATTTCTTTGTTTAATTTTTTGAGATCTTGACCTTTCGAAAGGCTACCCAAAAGGGTCATGATTAGATAATCATTTTCATATGTGATCTGCTCTGCGATATTGGGGCTTATATTGTTAGATTAGCCAAAATTAAAACTCTTCAAAACCTTTTATCTACTAGTGTTTTTTTAATATTATTTAAGAAGCAGCTATCCCTTGTAATTTTATGTGGAATTTATCAAATTTCCCGCCTATATTTCAGAGATTGGAGATATAGAATTACCAGCATCACTCTTTAGTACGGCAACACTCTAGGATGGATGTGTCATATTTTCATTATCCTTACTGCTCGGGGAGTCCTCATACCAATTTTTGTACCTGTAGCTAAGATATTTTCTTTCTTATGTATGTTTTCTGAATCGCAATGACTGAATCCTGCTTTCACCTAGTGCACCCTGCACAGAGCCTGTGTCTGTGTGTAATGTCACAAACAGAATAGGTGAACAGAGATGGCTTCTGCTTTTGTAGGATTTACTACTTTTTGGTTATTTTGGGATGCACAACTAACACTGGATAAATGTTGCTTTAATCTCTATTTTAAAATATTTTTGTGTTAGTTTCAATCTTTTCAGATACAAATTTGTAATGATTATGTAATGATTATATTGTGAGCGGTGCATATAAGTTTTTGACTGGGTTGATATTTTTGACTTACCCTGTGGGTATGGGTTGAGGTCTGAGCAATAGGCAATGAGGAACAGTAAAATCTCCAGTGAAATATCAATCTTGCTTAATATTTCAGTCACCTGGCAACTTTGCCAGCAACTTTGGTGATCAGTGGTTGCCGGCCACTGTTGAAATTGCAGGGAATAGTCTGATACCGCAGTCGAAGCCCAAGGTTTATACGATCCTCATGGGTTGTATGGCCACCTGAAGGTGACCACAAAGGTCCTTCTATTTTATCACCCAAGCATTATTCCAACTATGTTTAAACAACTGAGAATGAGGAGCCGTACATACAGCCTGTCAATATACACTACTTACAATACGCACTGCTCATCTGCAGTGTGGGTGGTGGATCAGTTTGCCCATTTATAAGGCTATTATAAAGGTCTCATATTATTTTTGAGTTATTATAAAGGTCTTTTTTTTTTATGACTTAATATTCTTGAACTATAGGGTTTACCTTTTGCATGAAAGGTTAGTCTACATTCCGTTAAGTTTCCATGCAAGGTATTCCAATAAGCTAGCCGTTGATTGCAGTCTTCCATCTCGTTACGATCATTAATCGTCCTCAAACCTAGTTCCTAATTCATCGACAGAGAACACTCGCTTGAAAGGACAATGTTTATTTAGTCCAAATGCAGGTAATGTACACCACTGAGTTCCCATTGACTAATGTCAGTCTGAGAGATTGTCCGCTCTACTCCTCACAACCAGTACTCCTATTCTCAAGCGACCTATCTAGCTCTGCTCACCCACCCAAGTGTTATCCAAGCTCGTTAAGCCCTTGCGTATCGGAGTTGCCTAATAGGCCAATCGTTTCACTCTAAAGAGTACAGGTACTAACATGCGCATCTTATTTACCTCGTTCCCATGACATCATCTACTCGTTCTCCAATGGCAGATGTCAGAGAGCCTATCTTAGTACGGGTCTAGTTTCTAACAACAAGATATCTACTGCATAATAGAACTGACAAGGGTGTTAGTTCATTCTTATAGTTTAGACTGTGTATTGTGAACTTACAAAATGTAAATCTACTTTATAGTGTCCTGAAAGTAATCTGATATTTGAAGATATTCATTGAAACATTGTTTTAACATGGATGCACATTAGATTTTTCTGCGAATTTAGATTTCATTGGCCATAGAAGTATCCAAATGGCGCAATCACTGGCCAGAGTGATATTAACAATAAGCCCATCAAATAGATAGTGACCAATTCGTGGTGGCCAATTACAGTTTAGTTAGACAGTTGCTGGATAGTAATACACATGAGAAAACTGTTGACAAAATGATGTGATATTTTCTGATGAATTTGAGATTAATTTTAAATCCAAGAAAGTGTGGGGCCTTCCATTAAGTATGTGCGCGCATTCCAACTTTTTAATCCCCCCTAAAAAAGAAGAAAAGATTATTTATAGCTGTCTAGAGGGGATCGTAGGATTGGGAGCAGTCCTCCCCTTCTACACAGACTCAAAAATTAGGTGTATAGATTCGACTGCTCCCCCTCCTACCAACCCGCTTCCTTCTCCATTCCAGTAGCCTACACTCCTAACATCCAATTGTTGTAAGTAGAGCAGGCCAAACCGTGACAAACCTGGCAACTTATGACAGAAGTTTTCCCCTAGACCCCTTAATTCAACACGACAATATGGGCTTTTTGTATATTCGACACAGAAACATGGGCTCTACACTGTACAAAGTAAATACTGTAAATTTATATTAAACTTTGCTGGCAGCAAAGTTTCCAGTAAACTTTGCTGTACAATTACAGCATACGATGTACTGTACATTGTAGAGTTCATGGCTGGGTTCGCGCTAAGCCCCATATTAAAGTCGCCAATATGGCGAATTTATGACGATTTGGATTAGCCAAATACCATATTGATTAGCCAGCATTTCCATGTAAGATAAACACATTTTTTATTTCACCTGAATTTTGAGAGGGATTGACATCCAATTTGTGTAATTTCTGAGCATATTTTGACCAGAATTAGTCGCCAAAACACCCAATTTTGACGAATTTATTCTAAAATAAATTCGCCAGATTTATTTTACCTTCGCCATCGGCGATTTGGCGAGCGGTTAGTGCGATCCCAGCATGGTACTATGTCTTACAGCAACCATTATTGTAAATTAACAGAAAACTAAGTACTGTAAATTTACAGTAAACTTTGCTGGCAACAAAGCTTCCAGCAAATTTTACTGTAAATTTACAGTGCACTGTTATTTTACAGCATTTCAATTTAAAAGCCTAGACAACTGTTGATAGGGCGCATTTCAGATAAACTCACCTTTCTCTGTAACTACACTAAGTACATTAGCATATTATATATCAAATGAAAGGTAATATTTTTCTCTGCCTGTGTATTGTAATTTCACTTTGATGAATTCTTGAAAATAGAAACTGTAAATAAAAAACAATTTTGACACGTTTATTTTCTGACCATGGATATCTTACTTAATGATAAAATTATAATCTTTAAATTTTACCCTGGGCCCAACGGCTCATAACTCTATAAGTCGATTAGGAGAAACTGAACATGATTACCTAGTTGCCCTTATCATCTCCTTAATTTACCTCATGAGTTAGATTGAATATTTCGTCGCTAATCATGATTAAGGGGGATGTGATTAAGGTTAGACCAACGAGATTGCTTGTTCCATATGTTCTTGGGGGAGTTACGTGCCGTTTCTCTTAATTGTGATTAACTAATTACCTAGTAGTTACTTAGTTTAAAGGAAACCTTGCACATAATCAAGGGGTAGATATTTGTCAATAAAATTCTTTGAGTATGAAATATGCATCAAGAACTAATAATGCTAAAAATATTTTAAGGATACTCCAGATGTATCCACTGTTGTGGGACTTTGATATTTGATCTATTTTAATGGGTTTTTTTTAAGGGAAATCCCCCAATTTGTGACGTAGCAAGGACTGTGATTGGGAGTCCCCAGGTTTAAAAAAAGGGGATCCCCAACCCTCAAAAGTGTACAGAATGAAATTTTAGATTTAGCAATAAACATTTATATTAGGCCACATACAGGCTATATAAATTTGTATCCTTTACTCCCCTAAATCCATTCAATTTCATGAAATTCTCAACTTATTTTTAAAGGGATTCCCCTTAATTATGACGTAGCAAGGACAGGAATGAAAGGCCAGAAACTAAGGAATACCCAAATTTTATTATCTTTCCCTTATAATTCACTAATACTTAAACATTTTCCATTTTTCCATCTGAAATACTTTTGAATACCCACAAGAACTTAATTAGATAAGAAATAGGCATTTGAAAATTTATGTGCAAGGAACCCTTTAATTACAGACGTTCAACCTGATCAAGACTGCTACGAGCCGTCGGGCCCAGGTATTCATAATGTTTATTAAGAGGGAAAGGTGTCTCAGAATTCCCATTTAGTTTTTATTTTATTTAAAAAAACGGGTTACTTTTTACCATTTTTTGCAACTTAATTTTTCTAGATTTCATAAAACAAAAACTAGGATCTAAATCAAAATTTTGAGACACAGTTCCCTCAGAATGACCATAGTCTGCAGATATTTAAAATTTCAAGTTTATAGATAAAATATCAGCTGAGATATCCATGTTCAAAAAAATTGTTATAAAAAATGAATTTTTCATTCATTGCCCTGTAACACAGGCATCAGTACTCATATGTTCACATTATTTATATCATCATACAGAGGTTTTAATTATCTCTCTGATGATTATTAACATATTCATTGAATTAAGAGGCTCACATGATAGTGAGTATATAACAGCGACCTTGGCAAGACGCCCCTAATCAACAGTTGTCTACCCTTACCATGAAATATTCTCCATAAATCAAACAAAAATGTAAATTGCCAACCACAAACTAATGTATGGAGGTTGTGGGATGTAATTATGCTAGATTGACTAGTACATGCATGCATTGGGTGATGTCGCAGCAGGTTTGAGAGATCATTACTTACCTATCAATTATACTTTACACCCAAAAGGTGTCTGTAACGAGTTTTACTGCTTTTACGACATCCCGCCGCTCGACGGCAGTGAATGGTTTACAATATATAAACGACTTATCATGCAACCCGACTTCCCGCGACTTCTTTATATGGTGTTCAGAAGTGGAAATCCCTCTAAAAGGAAGGAAAAGGGACTCACAAGGGTATGAAACTGTGTTTTGCTGAAACTATAAACCCTTGAGATAAAAGGGAGGTAGCTGTCAAGTTGTGTGAGGTCCAGGAAACCCATGAAAAGTTAACCTGAATCTGCTGAAAAAATCTGAGCTTTAGAAAGCTGGTAGCCATTTTGAACTGATCAAGGCCCTTATCCTGATTCTGTTGTGTACCAAAAGAAATAACAGCTGGTGTGTGACTGTGATGTGCATAGTTGGACTGTGCAGGTCGTGTGTTTTAGTGAAAACAGCTGTGTAAGTGTTGGTAGTCTGTGTGACTGTGACTGTAAACATCATGGCAGAGGGATTTGGAGGCAGGAATATACCTTCTATGAACTGGCAGGCCACAGACCTGGACAGGGAGTGGGCCAGATTTAAACAGCATTGCGAATTTACCTTCAATGGACCCCTTTCATTGAAGAATGAGAAGGAGAAGGTTAACTATCTTATGACCTTTATTGGTGATAAGGGCAGGGAAGTGTATGGTACTTTTCAATGGGCCCCTGCAGCTGGACAGAACCCAGCGGAGAATGAGACCTTAGAGGGCGTGTATAAAAAATACGCGGATTATGTGAAACCCAAACATAACGAAATCAGGGCTACTGTGAAATTTAATTGTCGGAGGCAGGAACCAAATGAACGCTTCAATGAGTTTGTGACCGCGTTGAGAATCCTGGTGAGGAATTGCGGTTACGGGGAGGTCGAGAACCGTATGCTAAGGGACTCTATTGTGTTGCGGTCAAGGCACCCGGCCGTCATGGAGAAATGTTTTGACAAGGGGGAGGAGTTGACCCTGGACATGGCCATCAACATTGGCCGAAATTATGAGACGTCACAGGAGAGCATCAAGGCCGTCGACAAAAAAGTGCACGCAGTGAAACCGGTGAAGACGTTCAAGAAGTCACACGAGTACAAGAAAAAAAAAACCCGAGACAAAAGGTGAGTGCGGCAGGTGCGGATTCGAGGCAAGTCACAAGTACTGCCCGGCGATGGGGGCAACATGTCGGTTTTGCAAGAAGAAGGTCCACTTCGCGAAGAAGTGTGGCTTCAAACAGAAAAGGGCGCAAGCTGCGGCGCATGTGATTGACGAGGACGAGGACAGCGAATCATCCAGTAGTGATGTGGGAGGATATGCTCACTTGGTGCATGCGGTACACCAGGTGAGAGATGGCCAAAAGGACGAGTGGTGGGAGACGCTCCAGATCGAGGTCAACACGCAGTTGGACACGGGAGCAGCCAAGTTGTTTATGTCGGCAAAGACATACAACAGGATGGACGAAAAGCCACCACTCGGAGCCATGAAAAGTGTTTATCACTCGTATACGCAGCATCCCATCCCTCTACTAGGAACAGTGGTATTCCCGGTCAAGTGGAAGGGTAAAATAGCAACGTGAAGTTCAACGTGACGGAGCAAGAGCAGAGTCCGTTATTGTCAGGAGCGGCATGCCAGGAGTTGGGACTCATACAGAGGATCCACATGATAGATAAAGGGATAGACAGTTACCCGGAGTTGAAGAACGCAACAGGATGTCTGCCTGGGGTGTATACCTTGAAGGTGGACCCAACCGTTAAACCTGTGGTGCATGCTTGAGGGAGAAGATAGTGGAAAAGCTCAAGGAAATGGAGAAGGACAACCACATCATGAAAGTAAATGAACCAACAGACTGGGTTAATTCGATGGTGGTGGTCATGACGAATAAGATGAGGATCTGCCTTGACCCACAAGATCTGAATAAGACACTTAAGCGGGAGCACTACCCGACGCCAACCGTTGAGGAGGTCGTGGCCTCCATGCCGAAAGCGAAAGTGTTCTTCGTGGTCGACGCCAAGTCTGGGTTTCTACAGATAGAACTAGACTACAAATCCAGCTTATTGACAACGTTCGACACCCCGGTGGGACGTTACAGATGGCTTAGGTTGCCATTCGGTGTTAAGTCAGCGCCCGAAATATTCCAGAGAATAATGGATACGATGTTGGAGGACATCGATGGAGCACGAGCTGTCATGGACGATATCCTCATAGCTGGACGAAACTGGAAACACCATGACGAAATCTTGGAGAAAGTGGTCAGGAAGGCCACTGAGTGGAATCTCAAGCTGAACTTTGAGAAGTGCCAGATTCGTAAGACCAGCATGAAGTACTTTGGGCACATCGTGTCTTCTGAGGTCTGAAGATTGACCCCGACAAAGTGAGGGCAGTACGTGAAATGCCCAAGCCAGAGTCAAAGGAGGGGTACAGCGCTTTCTAAGATTTGTGCAGTATGTCGCCAAGTTTATTCCTGGCCATATCAAAGTTGACAATCCTCTACGTGAGTTGACCAAGAAGGAGGTGGAGAGCCCCAGCGAAAGAGCTTTCAGAAGCTCAAGGACCTGTGTTGTGAAGCACCGGTTCTGGCATTCTACGACGTGAACAAGCCCATCGGGATTCAGTGCTAAGCCTCGAGCTACGCAGTGGGAGGAGTTCTACTGCAGGACGATAGGCCGGTGATGTACACATCACGAGCGCTGACCGACACCGAGAAGAATGGGTACGCGCAAATCGAGAAGGAGACTCTCGCAATCGTACATTGTTGCAAGAAGTTCCACTACTACATATTTGGGAAACCGGTGACGGTGGAGAGTGATCACAAGCCTCTACAAGCAATCTTCGGTAAACCACTCTTGGCAGCACCACTGTCTCTTCAGACGATGATGCTAAGACTGCAGCCGTACGACTTGAATGTGACGTACAAACATGGGAAGGAGATCCCCATGGCCGACACCCTGAGCCGTGCGAACCTACCAGATGCAGAGCCGGACCTCGAGCCGACGAGTGGTCAAATGATCCACTTTATTGCGGTCACCCCAGCTCGCTACAGGAGTTTTCAAGAAGCCACCGCAAATGAGCTCTACCAGCTCTACTAAATCATTATGCGAGGGTGGCCTGACACCAAGGACCAAGTACCACAAAGCGTCCAGCAGTACTGGTCAAACAGGGATGAGCTATCACTCTCCGACGGTATTATCTATAAGGGTATGCGTATTCTTGTGCCACCAAGTTTAAGACCACAGATGCTGTGACAATTCCATGAAACACACCTGGGGATAACCAAATGTAAACGCAGAGCGCGCGAGGCCCAGTATTGGCCTGGCATGGGACAGCAGATCGAAGATATGGTCAGTGACTGCGCGCTGTGCAACACATATCAAAACAAACAGCCCGCGGAGACCTTGAGACCTACCCCTATCCCTGAGTGACCCTGGCAGGAGATCGCCAGCGACATCTTTAGGTGGCACGGTGTGAACTATCTATTCACTGTGGACTATATGTCGAAATTTATCGAAGTAGACAAACTGCCGGATATGTCCAGCGCCTCTACGATTGACGCGCTGAAACGCCAGTTTGCAGTACATGGTCTACCGGAACGTATTTGGTCGGACACCGGTCCGCAATATGCTTCCTGTGAGTTTCAGGAGTTCTGTGACAAGTACAACATCTGTCATGTGACCTCCTCACCAGCCTTTCCACAGTCCAACGGAGAAGCTGAAAGGGCAGTGCAGACGGTGAAACGGTTATGGACCAAATCAGAGGACAAGCATATGGCCTTGCTGGACTATAGGACAACACCCCTAGAGAGCTGCGGATTATCTCCAGCGCAGTTAAGCATGGGCAGACGACCAAGGAACAGCCTGCCTATCGCGAAAGGTCTACTAGTGCTGAGGCCATACAACCTACAGGAGGTGAGGAAGGCGTTGGATCAGGATAAGTCCGAGCAGAAAGTGTACTACGACGCCAAGCAGGCGAAGGACTTACCCGCGTTGGAACCAGGAGATCCGGACCGTATGACCCCTTTCCCGGGTACGAAGCAGTGGTTACCTGCCACCATCGTCAGTCACCATGACAACGCATGCTCCTATGTCGTGGAGTACGCAGGTAGAAAGTACTGCCGCAACAGGAAACATCTGCGGCTGTCCACTCATCAAGGTAAATGTGGTACCGCCCCCAGCGCCTAGGATTGAATGCAGTGTACCAATGTTACCCCCCAGTGTACCACCACCCAGTGTGCCGGTCCAGAAAAAGGCACCTGCTGTGACACCCCCAGTGGTTGCCCCTAGTGCAGTCACTCAGTCAGCTGCGCCAACCCCACCGAAAACCCCTAAGGCCATACCCCGTGTCCCTACCCATACCCCTACACCTAGTGGTAGTGACACATACCACACTAAGAGTGGCCGAGTGAGCAAGCCACCCAAAAAGCTTGATCTTTAAAAAGTTAGCCCAGAAAATCTGGTGACATTTTAAGACATTCGATTGCATTGTCTCTATGTGCTTAAACATGTCTAATCATGTCTTCATTTCAGCTTGTAAAAAAAAACTTCTGTGTTACTGATATAACTTAGATCTAAAATACATATCTCATAAGTATAAGTACTTAA
Organism: Lepidonotus clava; assembly: GCA_936440205.1. Classification (NCBI taxonomy): domain Eukaryota; kingdom Metazoa; phylum Annelida; class Polychaeta; order Phyllodocida; family Polynoidae; genus Lepidonotus; species Lepidonotus clava. The sequence continues at coordinate 51,875,768 of OW387140.1, read as the reverse complement.
GAATAGTACATTCAACTAAAGACATTGGCCTATAAGAAGACTAGAAGAAAAGACATTTCTTTATTGAAAAGACATTTATTTACATGTCATGTCGTTGTTCACATGTATGTGGTAGATTTATCCTCAAAAAGATAAAAGGGGAGATGTAACGAGTTTTATGGCTTTTACGACATCCCGCCGCTTGACGGCAGTGAACAGTTTACGATATATAAACGACTTATCACGCAACCCGACTTCCCGCGACTTCTTTATAGTGTCTATGCATACAGTTTATAATTATCTCATACTAATTAAAATTGTTAATATGTGTTTCAATAACTTAAAATACCAGTTCATTTTATGAGTATGGTAGATCTATTCACTCTTTCACATTGTGGTGACTACGAAATTCGGAGCTCCGATGAGCGATAATTGGGGACTTTGCAAACTAAGTTATAACCAATCTGTAAATGTGTCAGATATACAGTGTCATTCCTGTATCTGTTAGTAATCAGATGATTCAGTTGAGTAAGATATCCGGAAAAAAACATCTGCTTGTTTACAAAGGAGAGTGTACCAAGGAATGTTTGCACTAAAAAATCTGAGATACTTTACGATTTTCTTTAAAGAACTTGATGTTTGTCATGGTTTGACTTGTGGTAAAATCATGATTATATATTATATGAATAAGTACACAATTAGTGCATATGTGTTTACACCATAAGAGAATTAGACAAAACATGTTATATGGTACAACTTTTCGGTGTCATCGGGAGATGATGTAGCAAAAAAAAAAGATGAAACTCCCAAGGTTTGACCAAAAGAAAGCCAAGATTAAGATCAAGCATTGTTGGGCTTGGACAAGGCAAAAGGTATGTAAGAATATTTTGAGATTTGTATGAACCATATTTTGTATCATGACATGTAAGATCTAAGTTGTAAGAGATAGGCCTAGTTGTTCACAGGACCATGTGCTATGTAAAACTGGGCCATGTGACCAAGTTCTAGAAGAATCTGTGAGGCTTTATGCCTAAGAATTCATGACTTATGTATAAGTAAGCCTAAATAAGGTCAATGGTTATTATGATGTGTCAGCGGTATTGACATTGTAGTCCAAGTATGTACTTTGAGTAGTATACCAAAGAATTACAGAGTAAAGGATTTATGTAGGCTTTGATCCTACTCTGATGAATATGGTAATGAGTCAGTGTAAGAACTATGAAAGACTAAAGACTGTGTATTATTATACACTTTTATAGATAAAAGTAATCATAGAATTATGAGTATAGATCCCTTTCAATATTGTCTCAAACTATTATTTAGACACAAATATTTTCAGTTTTCGACATTATTTATTCACTACCGGTACTAAGAACTACGAAGAATTTGTATGAAGTTATAAGAAATACGAACTAAGAACAAAGAATTGAGAACAAAGTTGTAACAAGAAACTGGAAATTGTGAACCTTTATATACTGAAAGAACCCAAGAATTTTCCCAACGAACAGTACATATTGTTTCTACATTTTCAACATTTATCCAAGAAGTAGTTATAAATATCAGTTACGAAACCACGGTTTATGTCTCATATGCCATCGAGCCCAACAGCTGCTACACACATCATTAAATGTAATTAATTCACCTGGAATTATGGTTTAAGGAAAATATGCCTTTATCTTATACACTCCTGGTGGTCACTGTACTTTACAGTAAGATGTACTGTAAAAATACATTCTCATCATGTAATTTTAAATTTACAGTACAAATCTTGTAATCCTACAGCAAGTTTAACTGTTTATTCTCCAACAGCAAACATTGCTGTAAATTAACTCTACAATTTGCTGTAAAATAACATTAACCTTTTACAGTATAGTGAGAGCCACATAGGCCTTTAAAATATAGTGACAGGTGAGATTAGTATTTCTTTAATGCGACATGCAACACACACAAAGAAAGCGACCACGACGTGAAGCATGAGAATTTATTAAATTTGACATGTGATATTGGGACACCGACCCCCCACCTCCCCATCAAGGCCCCTTGGAAACAGAAGCAGGTTCATAGACACTTGCTCAAGTCTCATAGAAAGGTGAATAGTAGTCCTACAACACAGGCTTGATAGGGACGGAAGCCGCCATCTCGGTGGATAGTGGTCATGCAGTACAGCCAATTTTGGTGCCACTCGAAAGCATTGTTTTTTGGCTGAGTCGGCCGACTCATTGGCCCTAAAATCGGCCAATTCTACTCCTAGAATCCGCCGATTTTAGGGCCGATTCAGATCAAACATGCACATTTCAATATACCATACTAACTGGTTAATACAGACACTTTTGAATTAGGATTTAATTTATACCTACATTTATAGATGGTTAGATCACAAAATGCACTATAAGGTCTTCCATCCATCAGAAGGTTGAGTTGCTTTAGAAAACTAGTGTAAATATCTAATTAGGTTGTTCTTCTCGCAGAATTAGTCTTTTCATGTAGAATCCATAAATACACATGGAAAATAGCTCTAGAGGGAGGTATTTTTGCCTGTCAGGACACACAAATCAATACCAACAATTTTTCTAAAACCTTGAACATAACATCAGATTTTCCTATAAGGTAAGACTTTGTATGGCTTGTTCTATGTGTTTTTTATATCACATCAGGAACATAATTAAACAGCAAAAATGTTTTCAATTTTCTTAACGTCAGAAGTTTATCGAAGCAACACCCAACAAAATATTGCAATTTAAATGTTAGAATTCTGGATTTTCTTTTGGTTCACAATAAAGATTGGCTATTCTTTTTAAATATTCATACCATAACCTCACTGGGGGCTGCATCGGCCTTTCACTCTGGAATTGCCCCAAAATTATCTTGGTTAAGGTACGGTGGATGGACCCTTGAAAACAATGGGATCCCCCCCCCCCAATAAAAAGAAAGTGAAAGAAAACAAAATTACAAAATTACAAAAAAAAAAAAACACATCTAGAACCACATAGTTAGATGAAAGGCCAAACAGATTTACCAGTGTTTGTACATAGCATTGACATGATTTTTAAATCAACCTGACATCATTTGGAAACATGTAATTCTAAAAGTTGGTACAGAAAACAGTAACCACATTGCTAAGGCTGAGCCAAGTTGAAAATATAAGAATCCTCTGATTTTTGGCTGTACCATGATTTTCATAAATCAGTGATTTTAAGAACAAAAAAATATTGCACTTGGTTCTAGGCAAGAAATAGTGTTTCCTAAACTTTTGAGTCAGAAATCCAGAATTTTTTTATGTTATGCTTTCTGTAGGGGAAGCCCCCTTCACATTATACAACCAGTTCATCAAAGAATTGTGCATATATTGGTAGACTTCTCATGTTCTCTGTTTATGCTATTTTATCAATATCATGATGATAATACAAGATATTTCGTATCTTGAATAGATACTGTCTGGACTGTATACCAGTTTTAAACAGTCAAAAAACATATTTTTTTCAATCACTGTTTGGCTTCAAGTATAATTTTGTAAGTTTTCTATTAGTTTTTAGTAATTAACAAAGGTGACAATAAAGAAAATGAATATTACAATGACAATACTCCTATCTCCGTTGGCTGGTCTCTGAGCATTATACAATGGTTTGAGGTCACTTTCGCATTGCATATAGTCAGGTTTTTTTATGAGTCCCTTTCCTTCTTTTGAGATGGCCTTAGAGCATCGATTGGTGGTACGGTTCACAAATTTGAATGGCTCGAAGTCATTTAGATTGGCGAGTCTTGTTGGCTTTCTCATCCACTCTACTAGCTGATAGGATGTGATAATGTAGACGTCATCCATGTTGACAAGATCGGCAATGAAGTCATCGTGAGCTGCAGTGCCATTTGGGTTTTCATCGTACCAGTAGGCATGCATGTTGATTATAAAGGGTGCGCGGTTACGATGATAGCTGCTGTTGAAGCTGGAGAATAGGTAGTTGTAGATTTCGTCCCTTGACATGGTTCCCATACAGCGGTCCAGGAAGATGCACAGCGATCCCGTTTGGTCAGGAATCGCCTGGATCGGCAGCTCCCAGATCCCAGGGAACCCCTTGTTGGGGCATGGGTCTATCTGACAAGCTGTCTGGTATGGGAAGTCTAAGGTATACGGCCACATACGATCCTCATTAAAATCAGTGTAGACAAGGAGCGAGGAATCATAAGTAAAATTTCGGTCACTCAGTACCTGGAACTGTATGTTTCCCCCAGGCTGGATGAAAGGTGAACGGTATCCACGTATCTCCTCTCGTTCAATCCCAGCCATACACGTTAGGAGAGCCCGCTGTCCGTCAATTTCAAGGTCGTAATCTGTGTAAGGAGCTGTCTTCCAGTAGGATATGGGTAGTCTGTGGGTGATGGAGTGGGACGCTATCTCGTGACCTGCTCGGTAAAACTCAGCCACCTGACAGTAGTTTGTAAATCTATGGGAGACAAACAGTGTCATGGATATCGGGGCTCCATTGGGGTTCTTCCTGCTGGGGCGGAAAAGGTTCATCAGTGACTGGTACACCTGGTAGTTTACGGCATCGTCAAACATAAAGATGACAAACATGGGTGTCTCTGAAGGTGAAAAACCATTGGGGATGGTTCTGCTGACACAAAGGCAGTCGGGTAATTTGCATCTTTCGGGACTACACATTGGGCCAATTGTAAAAGTCCCCTGTCCATTACACACCGATATTCCGATGAGAATATAAGCCACAACAAACAGTGTTACATCCACTGCTCCGGTTGTTAAATGCTTTGAAGAGATCATTATTTTTGAAGTGGGTCAGATCTCCAAACAATATAAATTTAGGTAAGCATACGTAATATGCTTTTAACAACACTTTCAGGCCAAAAACACTATAAATCCATTCGTGTAAGCCTTTTTGGAAAGCGATATAATCCTCTTGGTTAAAATCTAAACTAAGTCTCTTATAAGATATAGAAACAGAAAAAGTAATTCTGCGATTGGTACGTCCAGACATATGAGCAAAGTGCCTGCTTCGTGTTGAGCTATAATCAGAGTGTGGTAGGTTTCTCGGGGAAATACATGCCCTACTTCCTTGATTCAGCAAGCGTCATTCACACTTCGGTGAACAAGGGTCAACTTTGAAAAACACTTTTTGGAATTATGCCAGTCATGATTATACTAAGCAGAGAAATGGTTGATAAGAAGTTACAGAGTTTTCTTTAGATGTTTTTTGTTTCAGGTAACAAGGTTTACTAATACATTAAGTCTGTCTAGAACTTTTTTTCGTTCACACACAGAATATATGAGAGTAAAGCATACTTTGCCCTAAGTGTTTTCCAATGAAATAATATCCCGGATATATGCATAACTTCTTTAAACTAGTACTATTTATCCTAATCAAAAAAAGGGGAATTGACAAGGAGGAGAAAACTAAGAGAGGAAAGCCGTCAGAGGCTGTCGTTTGCACTTGGATACAACTTTAGATAAAACTTCAGTAATGCAAATGTGAGTTTATTGTGAATAAGACAATAATATTATTAAAAGTATATAACTGAAATAATTTGAAAGTGCTGTGGCAGAAAGACGGAGCCATAAATTAGTTGTATAAAGGTATTGAATTGAATTTTACATAGATATAAAATAGTTTGCTAAAATGCTTATTAGCTGCAGATTAGCTGGCCAATTTTGTCAACAAAACCATGGCAAAAACAATGATGTTTATTGAAATATCAGCAATATTCTAATATGTTATGATGGTAATTTCAACCAAACACCAAGAATGTGAACTATGCGTGTGTGGAAATCAAAACAATTAGCAATATTTCCCCCAATAAAAAAAAAAAAATCAATACTGCCACAAAAATATAAGTTATATGCTTAAGCCTCAGGTTGAATACTGGAACACAATGATCTGTGGGATGGAGAATTGGTCTTTTGCTTGATTTTCTAAGATTTTTTTTTCGTATTAAGGTTTTTTATTCCAAAAGGTTGTTATCATTATACTATATGTGACCCGATCCGACAAAACGAGTCGCAAGTCGCATGTGGTCAAACTGAGATAAGGGCCTCTGTAGTCAGAAATCTGCCCCACCATCAAAAATGACTTTTTTTGCATTTTATTGTTCTTTGATATCTTTGATATCATTTCCCAAAATATTTTGATAAACTTTAAATTCTGAGTGTGCTAGAATGGCCCCCAAAATTGTTCTTCTGCTTCAGTGAGTTGGAACAAAAGGCTCCTGCGATGCCTATATTTTGTCAACTTTCCCGAATTGCGAGACGTTTTTAGGAGTTGAGAACCCCAGAACTTTTTGTACCGCTGAAAGCGAGGGACCTCCTCTAGCCACTGGCATCGTCGGATTTTGAATTAGGAAGGAGATGGACCAATCAGAAGGGGAATTGCAAACGCCATCGTGGTAAATAAACATTTTCAAGGAGGTGCCCAGTGCTCTGATTGGCTAAGACGCCCTCGGCGTGCCGGAAACGGGACTGTTTACAAAATTTAAGGTCAGATCGACAGAAGCAGGTGTGCGTTCAATGAGGCCTGACGTGAAGAGAGTTTAATTGTTCTAACTGCAAGTGCAGTTTGGATCCCAAGACTGTTTGGATTTGATGGCCTCCCCCATGGAACGTGAGGAGGCCGTGGCAGCAGCGTCTTTGCAGGAGGACACCGACAGTTGCAAAAACTTAAGGTAGGCCATGCTTGTTTGTGACTTGTGATCGAAATTGTCTGAGTTGTGTAGCTTTAAACTTCATATAAATACCAAACCGTTAGACCTATCCTGCCATTAAAAGTTGCCCAAACATGTTTTCCAAGATATGCCATAATTGTTTTCATGATTCTAACTGTCAAAATCAACAATTAATGAAAGTACAACCCTATGATCTAGTTAATGGCGTCTGGCATGTAAACCATGGATGTAATCGGCCGTTATGCTCTCTCAGGCCTAATTAAAAGTTCTTATTAGCCATCTAATGAACCTAATTCAATCTATAGGGGTGCCCCCACATATCTATGATATTAATGTGGACTTTCGTCATGTTTAGGTGCTCATGTAAGTATCGCAACGCCGGCAGGAGGTCACCCAGCTGACTCCAAGTGTGGCCCATATCCATGCTATTAATGGTCTTAAACACAGATAGTTAGTCATCCATAATACCTGTATGACTGTCTAGAGGCTGTAATTTTACCTCTGTGACATCGACATGAGATTTTAGGCCTAGTAACCTCAGTGACCTCGGGAGTAGACCCGAGCGGACAGTTCTTAAACTTGTTTTTTCTTGCCTAAGTTGATTGCTCATACATCACTAAGGTTCTGTGTTGAATTTCCATTCCAGGGGAGAAGGACGTACTCCGTTTGGTGTACAAATTAACAGCATAACAAAGTCCCTGCAGAAAGACCTTAACTGCTGTCTGTATGTGGATGACTTTGTCATATGCTACCGATCGAGACAAATGACAACTATAGGAAGAAAACTACAACAGGCAGTGAATCTCCTTGACAGATGGAGTACTGAAAATGGTTTCAAGTTTTCCACCAACAAAACTACATGCGTTCACTTCTGTCGTAGAAGGGTGTGTGTGGAAAATCCGGCACTCCGTCTCAAGGACACTGAACTGCCTGTAGGAGAGGAGGTGAAGTTCTTGGGAATGATCTATGACAAGATCTTATCTTTCAAACCTCACATTGAATATTTGAGGAGAAAATGCCTAAAAGCCATGAATCTCCTGAAAGTACTGTCCAACACAGAATGGGGTGCTGACCGAGAGATCCTGCTGACCCTGTACAAAGCATACATCCAGTCAAGGCTGGATTATGGTTCTTTGATATACCAGTCAGCAGAGAAATCCTACTTGGACAGACTAAACCCCATCCAAAACCAAGGCCTACGAATATGTCTTGGCGCTTTCAGAACATCACCAGCCAAAAGCCTACATGTGGAGGGCAATGTTCCACCTTTACATTTAAGGAGGGAAAAATTGTCCTTACAATATGCAATAAAGGTCAAAGCTGACAAGAGAAACCCAACACATGATACCATATTCCGCACACATAACAGCGAGTTGTTCCGGGTAAATCCAAGGTTGGCCAAACCATTCTCTACCTCTGCTAAATCTGTGATCAGAGAAGCAGAGATACCTTTGAACATCATCAGAGAAATAAGACCACCCAAGAACCCACCATGGTCCCAGAGTAAACCTGTGGTCATCCTGGAACTATGCAATAACAAGAAGAACGAAACCAACCCCTCTGCTTTCAGGAACGAATATGGAGCCCTGAAAGACCAATACAGTGATCATTTCCCCATCTTCACTGATGGCTCCAAGGAAGGAATTAGAGTGGGTTATGCAGTACATACAGAGTATGGGGACCTGACAGGTGCCCTTCACGGCCAAGCCAGCATTTTTACTGCTGAAGCACGTGCTCTGGCGCGTGCACTAGACTGGATCAAAGTATCAGGACACAGAAAGTTTATCATCTTCTCAGACTCAAAGTCCTGTTTACAAACTATCCTACAACATCAGCCTAACAATCCCATAATCAGAGATATCCAGCAAAGTCACACCAATCTGAAATCGGTTGGCAAAGAAGTGATTTTCTGTTGACTACCTAGCCACATTGGAATCTCTGGTAATGAAAAGGCACACCAAGCAGCCAAGGGGGCCTTGGCCCTAGATCCTGAGGTTGCTAGAATCCCCCACACAGACTTACTACCACTAAGCAAAACATATTTGCGATCTAAGTGGCAAAGCGACTGGAACAAACAGGAGAACAATCTTCTACACTATGTCAAACCCAAATTGGAAGAGAAAAGTGACAAAAGCAAAAGAGAGTGCCTGACAAGGTCAGAACAGGTGAAACTGGCCCGTCTTCGGATAGGCCACACCAGGCTGACACATGAACACCTGTTGAAAGATGAAGTTGCTCCTATTTGTCAACAGTGTAACACCAAACTAACGGTGGAGCACATCATATTGAAGTGTAAGAAGACGGATGATAGTCGCAAGCAGCATCTCCAAAACAGAACATCAGTGAAGGACGTGTTTAACAACAACGGAAGTAAAAAGATCCTGCAATTCTTTCGAGAATGCCAACTGATAGATAAAATCTAAGAAAGGATCCAAGAGTCTGGGATCCAGGGGCCACCCTGTACTCCCGACAGGGTCATCAAAGGCCGGGTGTGTGGCGTCCTTTCTATGGGACATTGCACACTAAAGACCCCTTGCCACTCTTCGCAACGAGTAGGGTATCGCACCCGGTGGCGGGTTTCTCCTAAACCATATCATATATTCAATCACCGCCCTTGTGGCGTAAAATAAGCTGAAAAGTATTACCTTGTGCAGTCTGGAAAGAACCCATAAGGGTTGGCCGGACTTTAAACTACCCCAACAAACAAACAAACTCCTTTTGGGCATTACAAGTGCCTGAACTGACAACTTGGCACAGCTGTCAACCTGGAAGAAGGGGCCAAAGGGCAAGGGCAAGAGGCAGCACCAACGGAGCCACTACAACTTTGGGGGCAAGAAGGTCTGCCGGGACACCCTGCTCTTTCTCTACAAGTAATAATTCATCTTTGCAGCTAACGTTCTCTGCCTAAGTTGTTCCCAAACCTGTGTTCTGCTGTAACTTATAAACACCGCCAAGTGGTCGACTTTATCAACTCCTACGCCGAAACCTATGCCCTCGTCCTCCCCGGCAGAGTCTCCACGCACAAATGCGACAACATCCTCCTCCTTCCATCCAGCACAAGAAAGGTACATGTGCATAAACAGTATCTAAAGGCGGTCGGGGACGCACACTGTCAGTTTGCCTTGACCACCTTCTGTAACCTCTGGCGCCAGTTGCTATCCCGTATTGTGGTTTCTTGCCCCATGACTGACCTGTGCTTGGAGTGTCAACCGTGACATCTTCTACTCCTCTAACCTCCCCGGAGTAGTTAAGCAGGCTAAGTTAAAGAAGCAGCAGAAGCACGTGGATGTAGTCACCAAGGAGTGGGAGTTTTACCAGGAACTGACTACTGCTTCCAAGTAGGCATATGCTGAGGCAGGCCACCCGGCACTCAGGCCACATGCTCCCTTCTTCTCTGACATCCCGCTGCATGTTTCTTTCAACTACGGAAAGCAGGTGTACCTCCCCTCCTCGCCCATGCCGCCAGGACCCTTCTACTTCCTCATCCTACGCAAAGTAGGCAACTTTGGCATGTGTGCCGAAGCCATCTCCTGTCAAGTAAACTATCTTATTGATGAGTCCCAATGCAGCAGCAAAGGTTCGAATGCTGTCATCTCCTACCTCCACCACTACTTTGCCAACTACTCCCTCGGTGAAAGGCTCCTCAACCTCCACTGTGACAACTGCTGTGGGCAAAACAAGAACAAATGCGTGATTGGCTATGTCATGTGGCGGGTCCTGACTGGTCTTTCTTATAACTGGCCACACCAAGTTTGCCCCTGACTGGTGCTTCGGTCTCCTCAAGCAGCGGTTCCATCATGCCAAGGTGTCCTCCCTTGCTGACCTGGCCAAGACTGTCCAGGACAGTGTGGTGTATTACGCGTGAGACGCGCGGATAGAGAGAAAGTGTAAGATCCGGTAGTGGGCGAATAAAAGACGCCGCACGGGGTTCTGGGAGCGGAATCCGAGTAGCGTGGTTGTGTTCTAAAGATCTATGTATTGTTTCTCTTTATTACTGAGCAAATACTAAATTGGCGACGAGATAAAGAATCCACAAGGGAAGGAGAGACATTCTAGATAGTTTATGATCCTAATCTGATCAGAAAATCTTCCCAGTTTTTAGTGTCAGCAGTGTGAGTGTCAGCATGGCTGTGATTGGTAATGTAGGTGTCTTTGAGGAGAAGAGTCAGAGCTTTGATGATTATGTGGACCGTATGGACAGTTTCATGTCAGCAAATTCTATAGCAGCAGACAAGCGTACAGATCTGTTTCTTGCTGTTATGGGCCCTGATGCCTTCAAGTTAGTGAAAAATTTGTGTGGGCCAGATAAGCCAAATACCAAGACCTATGTCCAACTAAAGAACCTCATGAACAACCATTATAACCCAGAACCAGTAGTGATCGATGAGCGCCATAAATTTTGGACAGCTAACCAAGAGGAGAGTGAGTCTGTGTCAGAGTTTGTAGTAAGACTCCAGAAGTTATCTAGGACATGTAAGTTTGGGGCATTTCTGCTAGAGGCCCTGAGGGACAGGCTAGTGTCAGGCCTTCACAGCAAAATGAAGAAGACTCAGTGCCATTTGTGTTGGCAATCCAGGACCTGAATTTTCAGACCGTGCATGACAAGTGTGTGGCAGATGAGTTGGCTATGAAGGCCAACAACCTCTACATGGGGGCAGCCGTGAAGGACAATTCCGAGGTACACCTGTTAAGGAAAGCAGGTGGTCGGCGCAGAGGTCGTCACAATGCGGAGGGTCATCACAACGTGGAGGGTCGTCACAACGCAGAGGGTCGTCACACCGCGGATGAGGGATGTCGATGAGCCATAAATCCTGTACCTGCTGTGGTTGGCAGGATACACCTCAGCAGCGACTGTGTGATGAGGAATGAGAGGTGCCACAAGTGCGGTGTAAAAGGGCATCTACAACGGGTGTGCACCGCTAAGGACAGTCAAGGTGGTGCGTCAGCGCATCACAACAGGCCAAGGGCCCCAACGGGTAAGTCGAGGTCGACAAAGTACGTCAACAACGACGAGTCAAACGACGAGGCAGCAACAGACTACAGTGAGGGCTCATCGGACGAGGCCTTTGGACTCAACCAGGTTACGCTGGACCCTGGTCAGTCAAGTGACAGTGAATGACTAGGCCAAGTTGGTGCAGAAGTAGCACCAGAAAAGGTAGTGAAAGGTGGTAAGGCAAATTCCGAAGTGTGTGAGGATCCAGTATTCGAAATTTACACAACTACTGTTAGAAAAAAAGTAAAACCATACACAGTTAGAGTTTGTATAGGTAGTTAGCCTATTAGTATTGAGTTAGACATGGGTGCCTCCCTTTCTACTATTAGAGAAAAAGTCTATCGCGATAAGTCTCGTTACAAGTTGTGCAGGTCTAATGTAAAACTAAGAAGTTACACTGGTGATAAGGTTCCAGTTCTAGGCAGTATCAAGGTACCAGTACAGTACAAAGATGGAGACAGTCAGTATTTGGAAATACTAGTTGTAAAGGGAGATAGGCCTTCACTTTTCGGTAGAGACTGGTTGACAAAAATCCAACTTAATTGAAAGAACATTTTCAGAGTAGAGGAGAAAACCCACAAAGCTCATGGTAAAAAGACAAATGTTTATCCCCAAAGTTTTGTAAAACTTGTAGAGGAACATAAGGGATTGTTTTCTCATAAAGACACAGGCATAAAAGGTTTTCGAGCCAGTCTAAAACTTAAAGAAGGTGCCAAACCGGGTTACCAAAAGGCAAGACCAGTGCCATATGCACTGTCAAAAGATGTTGAGAAAGAGTATGAGCGGCTTATAGGTTCAGATATTTTTTATCCTGTCACCTATAGTGAGTGGGCCTCACCCGCTGTACATGTGCCCAAACAGACAAAAGGGGCAGTAAGGGTATGCGGTGACTATAAGAAGATAAATGAGTTGTTGGAAGATGATGGGTACAAACTACCAAATGTTCAAGAAATGTTAGCAAAACTTTCTGATGGGGGTAACCAGCCCAAAGTTTTTTCAGTGTTAGACCTAGCAGGAGCTTTTAATCAGTTACTCTAGGAAGAAGATTTGTCTAAACTGTTAACACTAAATACCCACAAGGGGCTTCTGAGCTCAAAACATTTGTGCTTTGGTATCAAGACTGCACCATCTATTTTTCAGGCGACTATGGATAAAATCTTATCTGGGATAGATAATGTTTTTTGTTATGTTGATGATGTTTTGATAGCCACGCATTCTGAGGAAGATCATGTCAAAGTGTTGTGTCAAGTTTTTGAAAGGTTCAAAAAACACAATGTTCGCTTAAATGAAGCAAAATGTCAGTTTTTTAGACAAGAGTTGAGATATCCAGGGCACACAGTGTGTAAGGAGGGTGTTAGACCCATTGAGTCAAAAGTTGCAGTGATAAGTGAGGCGCCCACGCCTACAAATGTTACAGAAGTTAAGTCGTTCCTAGGAATGGTAAATTTCTATGGTAAATTTATACCAGATCTGGCTACAAAAATGAAACCACTGTACGAATTGTTAAAAGACAACATCAATTTTGTGTGGTCAGAAGATTGCGAACAGGCCTTTTGTATGGCTAAGAAAGAATTAATAGGAAAACGAGTTCTTGTTCATTTTTATCCAAAGAAAGAGGTTATATCAAGTGTAGATGCTAGCCCTTATGGCCTTGGTGCTGTTTTGAGTCACAGGATGGAGGACGGTTCAGAAAGACCCATTGCTTATGCCTTTAGGACTTTGAGTTCAGCTGAAAAGAACTATGCCCAAATTGAAAAGGAAGGTTTAGCCATTGTTTTTGGGATAAAGAAGTTTCACTTGTATCTTTATGGTAAGCCCTTTACGCTCATAACAGATCATCAGCCGTCAACCAGAATTTTTCGGTCTAAGACAGGTATTCCTTCATTTGCAGCAGCAACCAGAGTTATTGTTCCTGAAAAACTCAGAAAAGAAATTCTTGAAAAGTTACATTTTAGCCACCCTGGTATGTGTAGAATGAAGGCGTTGGCAAGATCTTATGTTCGGTGGCCATACTTGGATTCAGACATTGAGGATTATGTAAAGGGTTATAGTGCCTGTATCACAACTTTTCAGGTTCCTAAAACTACTCCTCTGTTATTATGGCCCTGGGCCACTAGACCATGGCAAAGAGTTCATGTTGATTTTTTGGAAGTTAAAGGTCAACAATTTTTCCTGTTGGTAGACAGCTACTCTAAATGGTTAGAAGTTGTACCTATGGATTCTACTACAGCAGAAGCCACAATTAGTGTTTTGAACACTATTTTTAGTAGATATGGATTTCCAGATAAGCTTGTAAGCGATAATGGTCCTCAGTTTATCTCAGAAAATGGTATGAAACATAAACTGTGTCCGCCCTATCATCCAGCTAGCAATGGTTTAGCAGAAAAGCATGTTCAGACTTTTAAGAGAATGTATCTGAATTCTAGTATTTCGGGTAGCACTGTTGATAAAGTCTCTGACTTGTTGTTTAGGTATCGCAATATACCTCACAGCACGACAGGCAAAACGCCTGCAGAATTGTTTCTTAAGCATTTACCTAAGACAAGACTAAGTTTTGTAAAACCATCTCTACAAGGCAGTGTAGAATAACGCCAAGAGGCAAGTAAAAAGTCTAAAGATGGGGCTAACCCAAAAGATCGTAAATTTCATCTTTTTCAAAAGGTGAGAATCCTTAATTTAAGAGGGGGAAAAGAAAAGTGGTTACAAGCTGTAATTACACACATTGAGGGACCAAGGTCCTATGTAGTAAGAACTGTAAATGGTAAAGAACGTTCTGTACATATTGATCATATTAGGGGTCGGGGTGGCCAACCTTGTTGAGGGGTTGGTACCACTCGTTGGCATTGCCACTTCATGGGTTCGAGTCCCATGGGGTGCAGCATGGAAAAAGGACATTTGGATGACCCCTGCACGGAATAGTGCCCAAATGGTCCACAGGACTGCAGTGGAAGAACATTTAATCAAGTGAACTCAGCCTGTAAAAAAATCAACAACAAAAAAAAAAATAAATATATATACCTGACGGCGCCGTAGCCAAAGCTACAGAGACACTGGAAAAAGATGACCAGGTAACAGCTGTGTGTGCTCCTATTGAACCTCCAGTGGCTCCTCCTGTTATTGAGCCATTTTTAAATACACCTCCCGGTAATGGAAATTTTATAGTACCGAACATGGACAATGAGCCTACTTCAGTAGAGACTCCTCACAAAGTACCTATAAGGTCTCCCAGGCAGAATCCAAGGACGCATAAATCTAGCCCTACAAAGACTAGTACTGTGACAACTACACGGTCTGGGAGAGTGGTGCGTGCTCCCATAAAACTGTCAATATGATACTTGATTTTATTATACCTTAGTGTGATACAAGGTTAGTAGTTAAGAGTTTAACTCAGTGTGATACAAACCTGGGTGATAACCAGCCTTGTATCACACTGCAGTGTGATACAGAAACTTTTTATTTTTCTAAAATTCATGAAAAAATAAAATCATTAAGAATTAAAAAATCTAACATTTGCATTATCTGCACAACGTTCCTAGCTACATTTTACTGCTTACTGTTTGTAGATTTGATGGATATCAAAAGAGTTATATGAAAAAAACATAAAAAAATGTGCAGCATCACAGTCCCACCATCACTGATTGCTGTGCATCCTTTCTGGAGAGCTCAGATCTAACAGAAAAGGTATAATAAATCCATAACCAACCGCGAAGGGAGTACTCGGGCGGTTATCACCCCTCGCCGGGACCCCGATATCAGCCCTCGGCCGGCCCTTTGGGCCCTGGCCTCGGGCTGATATCGGGGTCCCGGCTCGGGGTGATAACCACCCTTGTACTCCCTTCTTGGTTGGTTATATGTATGTATTTACTATTGTATAAAAAGGTAAATAGAAGGGAGGAATGTGGTGTATTACGCATGGGACGTGTGGATAGAGAGAAAGTGTAAGATCTGGTAGTGGACGAATAAAAGACGCTGCACGGGGTTCTGGGAGCGGAATCCGAGGAGCGTGGTTGTGTTCTAAAGATCTCTGTATTGTTTCTCTTTATTACTGAGCAAATACTAAAGACAGCACCCAAAAAGAAGTCAACATCCCTCAGCTGCGTGGGTCAGAAGGTGGGGACGTCTACACCCAACATATAACTGGTAAGCCTTCCTGACCCCGTTCATCCGGCCAATAAAAGGGATCAAGCAGTAACACCATTTTATCTTTTCATCGAACAGACTCTGAGCATAAAATACCGTAAATGAGCTATCCGTGGTAGGGATAATTGGTATGTTTTCTACAGTTATTTACTTCCCAGTTGACACTTGACCACTTGGGGAAACTACTACTTTTTAAGTGAACGATGTGCTCTTCTATTTTATCATATCTGAGGGTGCAAATGGTTTAGTGGTTAAGAGTTTAATGCATGTTGTATCACACTAAGGTGGTACTCTGCTCTGTATCACCCTCCCGAGTGATACAGAAAGTTGTTTGCACAGGAAATGTGGCCGAAAATGCAGTGTGTGTAATGGATGGCCGTAGTGGCACATAGCACATGAAAAAACTCATGAAAATGCATGAAAGAATGCATAAACATAATGGAGATTCTTGGGTCTAAGGTATAATAAATCCATAACCAACCTGAGCTTGAGCTGCTAACCCCCCCTCATATCCCGATCATGGTTGGTTCTATATATATTCACCTACAGCATACAATGAGTATGATATATTCAGTGGCAGATCCAGGTTTTTCAAAATGGGGGTTTAGCATATAGGCTAAGTACTAAAACAGCGAGTATTTACATGTGTGTGTGCAACATTTTCCCCTTCTTCCCTAGTTCAAGTCCCCACCAAATGGATTGGGGTTGGATCTGCACCTGACATTTTAACATTGCTACCCCAGCCAAGTTGCAACGTAACAGAACTATTCTGCAACCATACTTTTTGGGTGAGTCTGTTACTTAATATGATGACGTGCATGTAACAATTACGCTATTGATGGTGAGGTTGAAACCTTACCAAAACAGAACATCATTGTAATGTTATTCTTTGGTGAGGTTAAGACCAAACCAAAACACAACATTATAAGAATCTTCTGTTTGTGTTGAAGAACATAACTAGAATGTTATAATAATGTCACAGTGCGACATCACAGCAGTCAGTTGCAAATGTAATTGGGAGTCATCAAAAGAAAGTAACAAGAACCAATACAGAACCAACCAGAATGTTACTGCAACATTTTAATAACATTGCATCCTTGGCTGGGACCTGAGCTATTTTGCCTCAAAACATCTTTTTTCTCAGTTGTAATAACATTCGAAACCAGCTCTGCCAGTCACCCACCACATACTTAAACAAGTTTGAATCACTTCTATATTTAGTAACAATTTCGTTTTTAAGAAGCAAAGAGTTTTGAGCAAGACCTAAACTCATGTGGCCTTTTTAACTTTCAGAATTAACCTCCAGAATACATACAACACAAAACCAATGTGTTTTATACTTAGTTCCCCATTCTTATGGTTCAATAATTTTGTATAGACCACTTATCAAGCCTGAAGCCTAGGAAAAAAGTTCTTAAAATCGACTTGGAACTTCATACCAAAGTGACAAGCGAATTGGCCTTTTCTTAAATTTGACATAAGACATCCGTACCCCCCATATACTTCCCCCTAGACTGCATGAAGACCCCTCTGGGACATAGTGTAGGTAAAGACCTATATAACACTCACAGCCTGTGCACTCTACCAACAAACAGCAACACACCTTTAGTTTCACTGTTTGCTTCACCTTCTGAACATTAAGGTAAGTGACATTTATCTATTGATAAATTTCATGTTGTCTAGAAAGTATCTTTTATCATCAAATATAGGAAAATATGCCCTTTTATATGCTGTACAATGTGCAACAGGAATTTACAATAGTTGTGAGAATATGAGCCTTGGTGCAGTGCATGACATTCTGACCCCTTATCTATCCTTAAGGCAAATGGGTTCGACATCATAGGTTTGGCTGACAGGCTTTAGCATTGGTTCCTATAGGAAGAAGTTATGTTTGACTGTGTTTCACAGACTTTAGGAGCAATATGTCAACCAGATTGTCCTGTTTTAGTTTGTTTTAAGCTACCATCTTTGGGGTATAAACCAGGAAGTAATTGAATGCATGGGCTGCTTGCTGGTGTTACAAAAAGTACAATTTATATCCCTTTTGAAATCTTTGAATCACCATTTCATATGTCAAATTCTGTGAAGAGCTAGGGCAGAATATAAACAAAACATGTCACACATCAGCGGAGGGGATATATATATTCAATTTGATTCATAGGTAATTGCTTGTTTATGAGACATTTTACCATGTACATCTATAAGTTATAAATAGTTTTTCATGTTTATTACTCATAAGAAATATGTACAATAGTGTTCAGAGTATAGAAATGTCTTACCTCTTTCAGGTATGTCACACAGGGTCGAAGTATCCAACATCAGCGGCTTGAGAATAACATTGGTGATGAGCCATGCAGGTGGAGAGTGGATTCGTTGCATTGAGATTGGAGAATCTGCGATTTTCTGGATCAGGAGAGGAAGAGTGCATCTAAAAGCATCTCATTTCCGACGCGGGGATAATCCCCCGCCAGCCCAGTGGGAAGGGGATTCTTCCAACTGCACCTTCATTGTTGATCTAACTTCTGATGGACTCAGGATCTTTTAATCAAGATTTTGAAGGTGCCGCCCATATCTTCTGCCAATCAATGTCATGGACATGGATTTCTCGTTTTTATGTATATGATTTACCTGGTCAGTGGTGGATTTAGGGGGGGGGGGGGCACCTGGTTGCCCCCTCCCCCCCCCCCTTTTTTTTTTTTTTTGCCAAATTTTGATTCTTTTTGGTAACATTCTGGAAATAGGGACGCTCCCCGCTTCCATTAGCACACCAACACCTTTCTGTAAAGCTGGTTCCACCACTGCTGCTGTCTAATACTGACATATTTCGTCAACAACAAAATTGCAACAATAAAATAATGTACGAAGAATTTTAAACTTTTACCAAATTAGAAATATTGACATGTGGACACAAAAACATGCATTTGGAATTACCTTATAATGTCAGACAATTACATCATTAGTATTATGAAACAACCATTTACCAGGTGAATCGGTACTACAGAGTGACATGGAAATATGGACTTGCATCGGCAGGAGGCATTGAGTCAAACATATTGTATGAATAGAGACATAATTTTATGATTCAAGTATATCACACAAATTTCAAACTAGAATATTAAAAAGAATGTATGCAGTGCACTGCCTTCGGTGCTAGCTTCAGGCTGTTTCATAACAATCTTTATAGACACGGAAGTTTTATTCATACAGAAATTGTACGACAATTTGAAAAAGCTGTTGCATGACAAAACTCACGTAAATCACCTTAGAGTTCCTGTAATTGCACCCAAAACTTTTGTAAATGCACCAAAGCTACCGTATTTGCAACCCGAAATCCTATACATACACCCAAAACTCTCATGATTGCAACCCAAACTACAGTAACTTACCCAAACTCCTGTAGCCATTGAACAGGACTAGTTTTATGGGGTTTTAGATGAATAAGGGGATTACCAGAGAGGGAAGGAACCCTCTATAAGTGTAAAGGCAGTTATATTGGTGTAGATCAGTGGTCCAAATTGAGTCTATGGTTTATCCTTTACCTTACCTTTATCTCCTGTTGTTTCCTTTATTCTGCTGTCAGTCGGCCTGCTCATAAAATAACGACCGACAGCAAATGCTTGGCTATGAGAGGTTAATTGGTTTTTATTCAATGATGTGGATCCAGCCACCGGCCGGGTTAACTTTCGTTACGCTGGTGACAATCTTTCTGGTCAACCCACCTTCAATGCACTCCGCCCCCCTTTCACATGCAACCTCCTGCGCAGATTCTATTTCTCCATTACTGTCATTAACAATCCAGCGCTCTCGCTTTCAGTTTCCGCCAACAAGGGTTATTTCCCTTTTGGGTGTGATGATATTACAATATAGCCGCTCCAGTCGTATTAATGATGTTAAAGAATAATAAAGTCCTTGACGACTGGGTATACCGCCTATGTGCCACACCCAACTCCTTTGATCATGCAATTCCCGTTACTGGGCTCTGATTTCCGTGCTTCTCTCCCTCGCCCCGCCACAGGCCCGACCGCGTTTTTATACGGTTACCTACATGCTGGTCATGACGTCAGCATGCCAGCGGAAGTCCAAACTGGGCGTGGCAGGGCATGGCAGGCCGGCAGCCCGGATCCCTACAGTCAATTGGCGACTGATCTCCTTGGCGGCAGGAGGGGTGGGCCAGTCAGTCCACCTCAGCTACCGCCGCACAACATTACATATCACATAACAACCACAAGTCTATAGATGATTCCAGTAATTGTCTTTCTGATTTTCAGGTGTGTTGGTTTTGTCCGTATGGTGCCTACTGGAACTGGCATATTGTCATTTGTCGAGGATAATGGTTAATAATATATCAGAGGATTTATATCAGAGGATCTTTGGTTATATCGGAGGATATTACTTCACATGTCTCAGAGGATAATGGTTAATATCGTATCGTAGGATTTTTGGTCAACTTTATATCAGAGGATATTGGTACATTGGAATTTTGAAGAGACTAATAGACAGTTTGATGATTACAACTTTTTACCTAAACATTCACTTGCAGTGGTCTGCCCTGCAGCAACATCCCTTTTAGTATTAAACCTGGACAAATGCTTTACATATTCGTTGAAGTTATTTTGTTCTCCATTGAGGTAGGTTATTAACACTTAACAGTCCTATTGTGCCCCAGCACATCTGCCAGGGTTTTTTTGTGATGAGTGACCATAGTCACTCATCATAAAATTCTTACTACTGTTTTACACAATATCAATTTCAGTCATTTTCCCTTTCCAGCTTGGTTAATTTCAGTTTCATGTGCAATACCTTAATGAGGTTACCTGTATATCTTTAGTGTTGTGTGTGTCTATCAGTGTGTTGATAATATTACTTAATTAAGTGTCCTTTTATGAAGATTTGCTCGGGTGAATCCACCTATTGTGGTCCACCTCGACAGACGTGCAATGTGGTGACCTCCTATCCTACTTTGTGGGTTGTAACTTATAATAAACAATACATCGTCTATATATGTGTTGCCCGCCTTCTACGGTTTCCAGCCACCGCAGACACAAAGGCGCTCAAAGGCAAAGTTTTTCCATACCGTCGGAGACAGTCCCTTAGCGTTGACTGTATAACGTAATCCTTTTTCAATTCCTCCTCCAGTGCCCGTTCCTCCAGTGCTCTCAAAAGGTTACCTGCGATGATGGGATCATGCACTGCACCAAGTGATTTTCCCTGCCTCAGCTCCTCACTCCGTTTCCTCCAAGGTTCTCGCTGCCTGTCTGTCAGGCGGAGCCAAACTGCATCGGCAACGTCCCTTGAGAATCCAAGTGTCTCTGCCTGGGCAAAGAAGAGCCACATCGGCGGTACAATCCGGTTTTTGTCATTAGGGTTTGGGCGGCTGTAATTCTTTGCCCGTCCCCTAGGGGCAGGTGTCTCCCTCACCACAGGCACTGTTTTTGATTGATGTTGCTGTTGCCTGTTTAATCCACCACATCCCTGCGGTAACTTAGATGCAGTGGCACTGGCATCCATGCGCAGTGTGGCAAAGTTGTCAGATAAACTGGAGTCTGAGGACATGATGATTGTTTCAGTAGGATGAGCAACCAAAGAATGAAGCTCTAACCATCCACCTCCAAGTATATAAGGTGGGTTGCGACATAGATCTGGGGCCAGGCCCCAGCTGGGTGGGGCCCCGCCCCCCCTCAGGTCACAGCACCCCCCCACCATTAATTCTGTGTTGTGGTGGGTGCACACATGCGTTCGTGCATGTTGAATCCGATCCTACTAGCAAAGTGTACCCCGCAGCTCACACACACATACCTGCCCGTAGTGCGGCCTACTGTCCCTCGGCGGCCGACGCCCCGTCCGTTGGACACTCTATGGGCATATTCACTGGTCACGCCCATAGCACCACCACGCGACCTCACAGGCTCCAATGTCCCCACCTGCGACGGTGCCTGGGGTGCATAGTAAGGCAGCTGCCATGGGTCAGTGATTCCTTGCCACAACCCTGCACCCCTAATTGGCCCACACGGTGAGTGGTATTGTCTGGCCCAGGCCTCCATCGCCGTATAGCCAGCTGCCTGCGAAGGCAGCATCTGCTGTCCAACTGCCCGTGGGTCCACACCATAAAATGCATAACCCCATGGCGAAATTGTCCATCCCATGTGGGGAGGGTGTGCTGGCGGGCTCCAGGGAAAAATTGCCTCCGGACACCCCTGAAATGATGCATTATAATTAAATGTTCTCTGGGATTCTTGTCTCTGGGACTCAGCAATACCCTGGGCAGGTCTGTCACTGAGAATATTACCTGTACTACCCGTCCCCTGATCATCCCCTTTCTGGGAATGACTCTGGGTATCGGGAAGAGGGGTGTGTCGATGATCTGTATAATTCATATCTGAGTTGTCTCAGCAAAAGAACAGTTTGTTGTAGCTGATTCCAAGAAGTACAAAGTAAGTTTTTCTGATACACAATCCTATCACTGCACAAGGATATCTGACACTGCCCAGCACACAGATGAGTGGAATGCCCGGGGCACTAACACAGTAGTCTATTGGTAGATTGTGGTTGCAATTGTAGACCTTAGTCTCTGCATATCATTGTCTTTCCATAAGACGATTCTGTAAACTGAGAATGTTTATGTGTTTCTGTGCTGTATTCAGATAAGAGTTTGTTGTGGTATATTGGGATAGGAGTTGGTTATGTTATAGTAATATAAGTCTGGGTTGTGTCGTATTGATATAAGAGTTGGTTGTGTTGTATTCAAATAAAAGTTGGCTGTGTTGTATTCAAATAAAAGTTGGCTGTGTTGTATTCAAATAAAAGTTGGCTGTGTTGTAGGGACAGTTGTGGGATTGGGGGGTGGGGCAGAGGGCAATGTCTCCCGGGCAGAGGGGCCCATAAATGTAGTCTCCTGCTCTGGTGGCGGTGCTGGGAACTGAGCGAAGTCCACTGAAGCTGCAGCAGGTATGGTGGGTGTATATGTATCCCTGTTAAGGGGCACCAACTCCAAGTTGCCTTGTGAAGGGTGTGCTGCCGGTTTGACAACTGCCCATCCCAAGTCAGATGGTGGGTTTATATACCTCAGGATGGGGAGTATGGTATCCCCATCCACAGGCACCACTCTCACCCTGACTACATCCCTACCTTTAGCCATATCCCGAGCCAAGGCCATAGGAATCCTCACTACGGCAGGTAAGGGAATTCTGAGTATATCCGCTCCCCCAGGAACCACCAACAGGACTTGTATCCCCCACTGGATTTTCAATTGTGCCCTAGTGAAGCGTGTTCGCAGTTCACAGGAAGAGATTGTTGGCCCAGTCCTGGCATAAGTACAATCGCCAGAGTGTCTAATATTGGATAAGAAAACCATGTATTCTCCTGCCCCCGTCACCACTTGTAAGTATAGTCCATCCCCACCATTCCGAGGTTCGAATTTACACAGCTTAACAATAATAAGTATGGCAAGGAGAATTGCAATGAGCAGCAGGGTAGACAAAAGAAAGAAATCAAGTGAAGGGAACATTATTTCAGAATGTAGAGTAACTGGCAGCGACTCGGTTTGAGTAGGTAAAGCCTGGGCAGCCGGTGTAGGAACAAGTAAAGCCAATAGGCCAGTTTTATACCTTTTCCAACAGATGCATGCCCCTACCACCATCACCAATATTATCAAGACGGTTATGCCTGCTCCCCAAATGTGGCTCCCCCATCCGGCAAGATCAGGAAACCACTGGCCCGGTGGTGTCGAAAAAGAATCAGCCCTATCCTCCTGAATCCTATGTGCCAAAGTCTTCAAATCAAGTAAAGGCTGGTTAGGACCCGAATTTTGTACAATTTCCCGTCTTTTCCTCTCAGGAATTGGGTCTGGGACCCGCCATGGTTCATTGCCTATGGCCTCCTGTAATTTTCCCGACAAGTTAAAGGTATGGAGAAATGCATCATTAACTGGAAACCTAACTGCCACGCTCGTGGATGTCTTGGCACATCCCTTTAACTGGTAGGGTATCCATAAATCAGATGCTTGTATAGAACATTGGCACCCTAATTGAATAATGGCAAAGTTATGAATGTAAAGTGTTTCTGGTTTCCTATTTTCACAAATGACCTCACCTTTCTTGCTGTTGCTCATAAGGAGCAGATCTGTTTCATTGATATACACTGCAAATTCCTGAAACACTGGTTTAATCACATATTTAGAAGTACAAAGTTGCCTGATATCATCTAAATCATTTCTAATTAAGGCTGCTATGCATGTTTTACTACTTAGTGGCTTGATAAATGGAATGTGTGAGCATACCAGAATTTCATCGCCTGAACATTCTCTAAAAGAAAACGATTCCAAAGGAATGTAATAACGTTTGTCTACTGAAATTGCCACTTCCTGAGGTAAGTCTGTCATTATAGTTGCATCAGTGTTAGAGCTATTTTGAACATGAACTGGACTGTAGAATTCCTTAACATGAAACAAACGATGTACATGTACATCTGAGGCCACTGGTACCTTCACATAGACCAGGAGGTGGTCATGTGCTATCATAAAATGTGGTTTGATGTTATCATAGTAAAATGAAGGGGATTGAAATGCAATCTTAAATCTAGGATAATCTTGTCTAAGGATTTCAGCAATCTGTGTTAGTGATTCTTTTAAATCTTGTGGGGGGATTATAGCCTGTGTAAGCTGACCTCTGAGAAGGTTTTGAACCCCGGTTCCAAAATCCAAAGTCCTGGTCAGCATACTTTGCATGTAGGACATTACTGACAGGTGGTGGGTCAAAATCGTGGTTGTCACGGCCTGTAATGCTCTCTGTCTCTCGACATCAGTTATTAGGACCTGAAGGGAAGCCCTCAGTGTTTTTAAGTCCTGCTCCATTTCGTGTATATCGGTGTGTAGTGTGTTAAGCCTAGAATCGACCTGATCAAAATTCACTGCTGTGACATTAGCTAATTTGGCCAAATCTTTAGCATTTATTTGCATACCCTTTTGAACATTTAGTGTCAACAACCTATTGGTTTCCACATCACTTGCTCTGGCCGTACCAAATAAATGGTACGAGATGTCACCAACGACATTTATAAGTCCCCTTTTTTGTCTAGTGGGGCTTACCACAAAAGCACTAGCAGGAATAGATTCCAGAATTTCCCTAACCTGTGATGCCTGCAACCTGTAGAGTTGAGAAACTATGCCATGTAAAACCTGCAAAATATCTTTAGTTTGGTCACAAATCTCCTGGTAAGCCTTTTGGGCTCGTCTATTTGAAAAATGTTTTCTGCCATCACAAAAACTTAATGGATTTTCCAGGGCAAGGGATCCATTCAGAAATGGTACTCTAACTCGGAAACCATTGTATAAATGATTAGAATCTGCCGTACTTATCAGCCTGCCAGGTAACAAAACAACCCCATGCTGTTCCCGTATAATCGGGTTCACATGCAGATCTCCCAAACCGTCAAAAGCCTCCGTCAAAGGAAAAGAAATGAGAAGGGTCATAAAAAGTAGGCGTGTGCGCATATGTGACAGCAAAGGATCAATCAAGATCGTAAAATATGGGAGTGTCCCGGCAATAAAACATAGGCACGGGCCCACCCATGCCATGAAATAATAGATCTGGGTGGTCGTAAAATATGGGTGTGTCCCATGAAACCCGCTACTGATACCCATTTTATGGCCCGCACCCCCATCTCCGGCAGGTGCCAGAGAGATTGTCATGACTAGGGGATATTATGTATTGTGTTTCAAAGGTGTATGTTTCTGCGTGTTATCTGTTTAGTATATAGACCGTGGTCTGTTAATCGCCTGATCAGATCAGTCCCTGATCGCCGTACCCTGAACATCTCTTCACCATGGCGCAGCAGCGGGTAGCCTGCTATCTATTTGATAAAGTGTTCCTGCACCTTGACGTCATAGGGACAATCACCACACCACTAGTCTACCTGAACCTTAAGGTGTGGCTGCCATCCGTCCCCCTGGATCGTGCACCCGTTGGTGTGACTGTAGTGGGGTATGTTAATAGATCTGGCCTAGACAGCAACGAGGCCGGCCTTGGGGCTGGGCACCTCCCCACACAAACGGCTGGTGCCGTCTCGTTCCACCAAGGCCAAACCCAGGACAGCCAGCCGTCCGGGGCGCCGGTCTCCCTCCAGCCGGACACCCCCCTGACCGCGGAGGTCCAGTCCCCAACACCACAAGTCCAGTCCGTCTCACAGGCTGCCGTTGCCCCCCACGATGGGGCCCTGCAGGTCCAGGCGCCGCCGGCCCCCTGCTCCTCTGACGGCCAGCAGTCCAGTGGCTATGACAGTGCGCAGGCAGCGCACATCCCACTGGGAGGGTCCCCCACCCAGCGCAGTGACCCCGGGTCAGCACCGAGTGTGGATTCCCACGGGTCCCAGGGCTCAAAAAGGAGCCCCAGTCGACATGGTAAGAGCAGGAAGCACCACAGGAGGTCGCATGGGGCCCCCCGCAATGGAGAAGGCCGGTCTGTTCGTGACCCCCTCCTCTCACAGGGTGGGGAGGTCCGCCGTCCCTCACCCAGTGGTCAGTATACTGTCCTCAGCCCAGTGGCTCACGAGGAGGTTGGAGTCTCTGGGCTATACCTCGAAGCGGAAAGGCAGCTGTTTTCCCAAACACAATAAAAGGTACGTATTGTCACACAAATGTAAGGCCCCCTGCGCCAAAAGAGTATATGTCAGATACGGTCTATACTGTAGCTTAATGTCTTTGGGTATGAACCTTTGAACTTCTGTACTGTAAGTAAAGCTGTTCAGGAACTATAGATGGGTGGAAATCCTCCCGTGATACCCATGACTTCTTTCTCTGTCCCTTCCACTTTGTCAAATATTGCACAACTCCTGAACGCAATGTCCTCTTCCCAGCAATGAACCTTATTTCATAGTAAGAGTCACTGGTATTAGCAGAGTCCTGATTAGTGTCCGAAGGTCCAATGTATGAACTAGGGTCAGTCGATGTTGACACCCCGGCAGTCTGGCATCGACTGCTGGCTCCCCCCAAGGGATCCCCATTCTTATGTGGTCTGGTCCCTGTGGGTGGGATCCGGGTGTCTAGGTGGGTCCCCACTGCCCCAGAGGTATAGAAATGCACAGAGTCCGACTCTCTGTGGCCTAAAACACTGGCCGAAGTGGGGTTTTCAGCCTGTACTTCTGGCACCTCAGAAGCTCCCATAGCCCCTTCAGTGGGAGGGTTAGGGATATTTGCCACTGTGGCACGAGCAGTGGGCTTGTCAGAGGGTTGTGATACATCCAGAATGGGAATTATGTCGGGCTCTGGTGCTGGGTCCTCCTGGGATGCCCCATGAGCCATAGATCCTCCAGAATCATGCCTATTGGCCTGTCTGGGTTTTTTACCCTTACCTTGACACATGTAAGGTCCTCCACTAGAAGTGTCGACCCTTCTGTGGGATGAGTTGGCGATGCCCACTGGCATCTCTGTGTTACCTATAGGTTTTCCACCCTCTGCCATACCTGTGCCTTCCTGTATCGGGACAGTTTCTTCCTGTAAGGGTAAGGTAGAGTCAGTATCCTCCTCCTGTGTAATAGCAGTATTCACAGGGCTCCATGCCTCATAGGCTCTCTTCAGCTTAGAGACATTAACCAAGTGAGGGATTGTCTTCTGGGTTTGTAATGATATTAGCTTGACCAAATGGTCATCCTTTGTCTCAATAACTCTAAATGGACCTTTGTATTTTGGAGAAAATTTAGATTTTTTGTTGTCTGCACATGTGGGGTCATACATATGCACAAGGTCCCCTACCTGCAGCTGCAGAGGTCTTGCCTTCTCATCTAACTTTCTACGCATGTCTTTGTTGTAAAGATCAGTCACATGCTGTGCAGATTTATGAAACATATCAATCAGTCGCATTGTAAACTCAAAAGTTTCCCTATCTGTTTCAGGTGGGCTGTATTGCACCTGGGGGAGGTCCACCAGGCCCATGGGCGGGGGCTCCCTCCCAAAGAGGAGCTGGTACGGTGCAAACCCAGTGCGGCCTGAGACCGTTGATCTCACAGCCCAAAGGGCCACCGGTACCAGCTGCGGCCACTCCTTATGATCTGTGGTCACATAACATGCAATAACGTCCTCTAATGTTTTATGGAGCCTTTCCACCCTTGCATTACCTGTTGGCATCCGCCCCGAGGTAAAAGAATGGTGACAGTTGAGTCTCTGCGTGACCGCCCTCAGGAACTTTGAGAGGAACGACTGACCCCTGTCAGTATGAATCCTTTCAACCCGTCCATACCTGGCAATGATACCACACAAAAACGACAAGGCCGCCGTCGGCCCTGTTGAATCCTTGGTGGCAAATGCCTCGGGCCACCCTGTCGCCAGGTCTATAAAGGTCATAATGTATTTTGACCCATCCCTAGCCGTGGTCAGGGGGCCGACAAAGTCAATTTGCACCACCTGCCATGGGCGTGTCGGTTCATCCCAGGACTTAGCCTTTGCCCTTGGTTGTGGTGTTCGTTTCCTCAGAGCACATGTGTTACACGAACGTACATAGTTTAAAATGTCTTTGTGCATATTTTTCCAGTGAAATCTATCCATGACTTTAGTCACTAGGGCATTCTTTCCCACATGCCCCCCTGTCAATATGTCATCATGCAGACGGGAAAGGACATGGTACACCAAATTGACAGGTATGACGATTTGTGCTTTTGGTTGATACACATCATGTGGATTTGTAGACCTCTTTATGTTCCTAAAATGACACAAAATGCCAGGTTCAAGAATGTCCATGAACTGTGCCTGAGCGACCACTGTACGTGCATGATCTGGATCCTTTGGTAGCACACTGTATTTAATATACTGGTATTGTGCCACACAAACACTATCCTGTTTTTGTTGTTTCTTTATGTTTGGCAGTGACAATGGATCATCATCCCCTGCAGGCCCTTCCAGAGACAAAAGTTCTGCCCCCACCTCTGGCTCAAATTCATCCCTGTAGGCTTTGCCTGTTTGTGTACGGGACAGATAGTCTGCAAGGAAATGGGTTTTTCCAGCCTCATACACAATATCCACATCAAAGGCTGACATGTATAGTCCCCATCTACGGATTCTTGGCGCTGGGTTCTTACTTGCACTTCTCAACAATGTAAGTAACGGTTTGTGGTCTGTCACAATAATAATTTGGGCACCCTGAACTATATCCTCAAAACTATGTAATGCCCTCAAAACTGCTAGACCTTCCTTCTCAGAAACAGTATAGTTAAGTTCCCTATCATTCATCACACATCCATAGAACGCAATAGGCCTGTAGATATCATCCCTTTTGTGGCACAATGCAGCACCACAAGATGTGTCTGAGGCATCTGTTAGCAAATAGAATGTGTCATTAAAATCTGGGTGAATCAAGAGAGGAGGCCCCTGAAATAGGGCCTTTAGTTTAACAAATGCATTGTCTGCCTCCGCAGACCAGACAAATTTGATGCCCTTTTTTGTTAGTTGGTACAAAGGCTTAGCTGTGTCTGAGAAGTCAGGAATGAAGGACCGATAGTAATTACAGAGACCCAAAAACGCCTGCACTGTCTTTACATTATGTGGTTTGCCAAAGTCATGTATCTTTCTTAGGATCCTTGGTTGAGCCTTTACTCCTTCTGGAGTGATAGTATGGCCCAAAAAATCAATTTCATCCTTACACCATTCACATTTTTCTGGCTTTAGTTTTAAATTAGCTGCAATGAGAGCTTGCAAAACCAATTCCAAACTTTTTAGATGTCCTTCAAAAGTTGAATCATATATAATGATGTCATCAAGGTATGCTAGACAAACCCTGGGTATTAACCCTTTCAGAGCTAGCCCCAAGATCTTTGTGAAGGCCCAAGGTGATCCCAATAGCCCAAATGGGATGCGCCTGTACTGGAACACACCCATTGGGGTCTCAAATGCTGTATATTTTCTGGAGGAGTCTTCAATTGAACATTGATGGTAACCACTAAGGAGATCCAAGGCAGACCATATTGTAGGTTTTTTGAAAGCCATATATAAAAATAGTGATCTAGCTGTTGGCATTGGGAATTTATCTTTGAAAGTGATGTTATTTAGTAGTCGGAAGTCTGTGCATAATCTGGCCTTCCCATCTTTCTTTTTGACCACAACTAGGGGGCTCCTCCATGCCGATGATGATGGCTCTATCACCCCCAGATCAAGCAATTGTCTAACCTGTTCATCAATGATGTCCATTTTCTGTGGTGAGTATCTGTATGGTCTACATGATATTGGGCCCTTTGACTCATCCACTCTGATTTTCATTGGAACTAGATCACACTTTCCAAGTTCTTCCATTGAGAATGCCAATGCCTGTCTGTTCTTTGATAATAAGGCTCTCAGCTTTGATTTTTGATCCCTGGTCAAACATGATTCTGAAAGGTCTATAGATTGAATGAGATCTGCGTCTCTCCTTTCTGCCTGTCCCTGTCCCCTTGGACCCGTGGCACCCTGTGACTCCACACTAGTTTGTATTAAGGCCAAAACTGACTGTGGCGTATTTTTGCCATGAAGGAAGCTTGAAATACTAGAATTTTGAATCTTTGGAATAGCATACTCTGTGGAAGCGAAGGCCAATATATGTGATCTATCAATGTGTACAATTTTGTCTGTAGGATTCATAATTTTAAGCCATCCCACCCCATGGGCTGCCAAAGTGCAACATTCAGATATCACTGGCGCTGTCACAGCCGGCTCCAGAACCCGAGGTTGTCCCCCACCAGAGCCCCGCACATCGACAGGTATAATGGCCTCTGATAGTGGTGGAATTGTCTCCTGGCCCAGAGGTGTGACCACATCGCCCCTGAGGAAGGTAATGGTCTTAGTTTGGAAATTAATGTCTGATCTAGTGGCTTCCAAAAAATCACGTCCCAGAATAATGTCATATAATAAATGAGACAAAATTTGGAAATTAAATGTCACTGTCACATCAGCGATTGAAAATTGAATCCTAGCATCAGCAATCACTTCCACCTCAGATGCATCCCCCAATGAAATGGTGCTCGAGGCAGGGCTCACTCTATCCACAATGTTATTTTCTGATAAAGACCTAAAAACACTCTCTGACATAAAGCAGTGACTTGCACCTGTGTCAACCACAGCCCTATATTGGTCAATGCCGAAAGAAACATCAATCATTACTGGGTCCGAACATATCTCTCCCTTCCTTTCATGTGCTAGCAGGTGGCACAACGGGACACTTATTGGCCCGTCATGCCATTTCTCCCGTTTCCCTGGTTGTTAGGCTGCCCTCTCGGATAATACTTATCACTAGCCTGACGGAATGACTGAGGCCTGTCTTTGGCTTCACGCAGGCGATCCCTAAGCCATCGACAGCTGTCGGTAGAATGGCCGAGGGTCTGATGAATCACGCAGTAAGGTGTGCCGTCCTCAGCACGCCTCGGTCTTTGGGAGTTCCAATCACCCCCCGTCTGCCGACGTTGGCCAAACGACCCCCCAGGAGGCTGCCTCGTGGGCTCCCGCGGTCTGTTGCTGGCGTTTACCTCCCGTGGTCCCTGGCGCTGTTGCCTCTGTCGGTCAGGGTTACCTGCCGAAGAACCGGGTGACAGGGATACCATGGCTGCCAGGATAGCCCCTGCCAGCCTGTCAATATCCTGTCGTTCCTCTTGTTGTTGGGGTTCCTCACTAGGCACGGCCTTTGGTTTAGCGCCCTGTGCCTGGATAGCTGTCAGAGTGCGTTTTGGCCGGTCCACAGACTCCAGACGCGAAGCTATACTGACAGCCTGGTCAAAGGTCTGGGGGTTTTGTATCGCCACCTGCCTGCCTACAGTGCTCTCAAGACCATCAATAAAGGCAGCAAGCAGGACACCAGAGTCAACACCAGACCTGGCCTGCTGCTGTCTCAGAATGCCAGCAAAATCCATTATGGATTGACCCTTTCCTTGTTTATAGGAGAACATGTCCTTATGTCTCTGCCAGTCTGGTCTTTTATCCCCAAAGATATCAGAAAGTCTGGCTTTAAGTTTGTCAAATGTGTCCTTTTCATCAGCAGGGAGGGTCCTGACCCAGTCAGCGGCCCTTCCTGAGAGTCCATGGAGGGCCATGGCATGCTTTTGTTCCACTGACCAGTTGTATATTCTGGCCAGGGAATTAACTTCATCTAGGTAAGCATTAACAAATTCATTTGCTTCCCCCGAAAAGGAGGGAAGCTTGAGGCTTGGGCCTCGTGGGTTGTCGTGTTCAGGCATTTCCTCAGCGGGAAGAACAATCTGTTGTTGGGGTGGGTTGATCTGTCCCTGGTCCCCCGGATGGGGTGTTTGGTGGATGCTGTGGGATCCTGGGGGTGAGGGTGTGTTCCCCAGGTCCCTCAACTGAACAACAGAGGAATCTGCTCCCGATTGCGGTGTAGTCTTACCACTGTCAATTGCACCCTGCAGACCACTTTCTGTTCCAGTGATCCCAGAGTGACGTCCCACAGGAGTTTGTTGTTTAGATTGTGAGCCAGATTCCTTATGCTGTTGTTGGGACACCGCGTCTCCCTTTGCTGTGGGAACCCCTTTGTTCACAAAGAGGCGTCGGACCGCACCCAAACTGTGATCGTCAGCGGCACCCGGGCCTGTCGGATTAGGCCGGGTGGTCTGCAGATCATGCAACCAGGAGTCCCTTCCCAGATTATCGTAAGTATCTGAGGTAACCGGGCTCCCAGCCTCAGCTTGGTGCACACACACCTTCTCAGCTAGAGCTTGGTGTGATCCTTCGGTGTCCGGGGAGATGAAATAAAGCACGGATTCAGAGAGTGGCAGATGTGATGAGTGTGTCTTTTCTGGTGAGGTAGTTAGTTGGGGTGGCTGTCGGAAATGCTGCACAGTATGTTCAATGTCTCTGGGCCATCCCAGAATTTCTGCAGCCTGTTCTGGTGTGTATGGTCTGCCATCAATGGATATAGTCTGCAATCTCTCAGAGTCAAGGTGCACTGCACGGGCAGGGCCCCTTGATCTAGTAAAGGGTAGGGAGGGGTTCAGTGTTCTATCAGTCTGAGGGGTAGCCAATAAATGAGAATTGGGGTGTCGATCCACCCGTGGTGTTTGTTCCACTAAGGTGTCAGAAGCACCTGGTGTGTTTGTTTGATTGGGTGAGTGAAAAACGTCCTCCTCAGATGTGGGAGTTGATGACATTATTAGTACACCACCACATGTTTGTGTTTTTATCAGAACACCAGGTTAAAGGAGCAATGGTATGGTATTATCCAGTCAATTTGTCACCAAAGGTCCATGAGGTGAGTGTTTGTCCACATTTTTATTGATAATCTGCTTCCATCAAAATGAAAGCCTATTTGTCCGGTAAAGATCCAGGTTTATCCTCCACCAGATGAACAGGACTAGTTTTATGGGGTTTTAGATGAATAAGGGGATTACCAGAGAGGGAAGGAACCCTCTATAAGTGTAAAGGCAGTTATATTGGTGTAGATCAGTGGTCCAAATTGAGTCTATGGTTTATCCTTTACCTTACCTTTATCTCCTGTTGTTTCCTTTATTCTGCTGTCAGTCGGCCTGCTCATAAAATAACGACCGACAGCAAATGCTTGGCTATGAGAGGTTAATTGGTTTTTATTCAATGATGTGGATCCAGCCACCGGCCGGGTTAACTTTCGTTACGCTGGTGACAATCTTTCTGGTCAACCCACCTTCAATGCACTCCGCCCCCCTTTCACATGCAACCTCCTGCGCAGATTCTATTTCTCCATTACTGTCATTAACAATCCAGCGCTCTCGCTTTCAGTTTCCGCCAACAAGGGTTATTTCCCTTTTGGGTGTGATGATATTACAATATAGCCGCTCCAGTCGTATTAATGATGTTAAAGAATAATAAAGTCCTTGACGACTGGGTATACCGCCTATGTGCCACACCCAACTCCTTTGATCATGCAATTCCCGTTACTGGGCTCTGATTTCCGTGCTTCTCTCCCTCGCCCCGCCACAGGCCCGACCGCGTTTTTATACGGTTACCTACATGCTGGTCATGACGTCAGCATGCCAGCGGAAGTCCAAACTGGGCGTGGCAGGGCATGGCAGGCCGGCAGCCCGGATCCCTACAGTCAATTGGCGACTGATCTCCTTGGCGGCAGGAGGGGTGGGCCAGTCAGTCCACCTCAGCTACCGCCGCACAACATTACATATCACATAACAACCACAAGTCTATAGATGATTCCAGTAATTGTCTTTCTGATTTTCAGGTGTGTTGGTTTTGTCCGTATGGTGCCTACTGGAACTGGCATATTGTCATTTGTCGAGGATAATGGTTAATAATATATCAGAGGATTTATATCAGAGGATCTTTGGTTATATCGGAGGATATTACTTCACATGTCTCAGAGGATAATGGTTAATATCGTATCGTAGGATTTTTGGTCAACTTTATATCAGAGGATATTGGTACATTGGAATTTTGAAGAGACTAATAGACAGTTTGATGATTACAACTTTTTACCTAAACATTCACTTGCAGTGGTCTGCCCTGCAGCAACATCCCTTTTAGTATTAAACCTGGACAAATGCTTTACATATTCGTTGAAGTTATTTTGTTCTCCATTGAGGTAGGTTATTAACACTTAACAGTCCTATTGTGCCCCAGCACACCATGATGAAGAAAAAGGATAGTTGGAAGTTATGAAACACAAACTCATGTATCTTTTTTCCCATTATGACATTTGAAACAGGCTCCAAAGTTAAGTGAAGATTGCACGGATATTACATAAACCAAGAAGGATCCCGCAGATCATTACTGAGAAGATTAAAAGAAATAATAATTCTAATCCTTTTGAGCTTTGAGAAATGATAAAACAGTAATGCTTTCCCAAGGACAAATCAAGGAACTATTCTAAGGAAACATCCTGATGGTAACAATCATTGGAAACCGAAAGCAAGGACAATATTTTAGTGTATCCATATCAACAGTATGTTATCTTTTTTTTTCTGAATGTTAATCAAAGTATAATAAATATTATACCATGTATTTGGCAAGAAGTGAGAAGTTTGTCATGTCTTTTTATCCTGTATGATTGCCAACACTCATCTTCATGTTTTAATACTTTTATTTCATAACAACTTCAACAGGTCAGACAAATATAGCAATACAGACGGGAATAATTCCACATAAAATATATTCAATTAGAAACAAATCATAGAAAGTGTAAATTTATGAAGATGAGTTTCAGTTTTTCTAAACCTTTCATTCATCCTGTACAAGAGTGAGGTAAGCCAGCAATCTTTTTCTATCAAGATTTGCAGATTTCATAGCAACTTGTTGAGTACAATCTTATATGTGTAACAGTCAATCTATTTATAATCAACTATTTCCACTAGAGTTAGTTAGAGTTAGAGAAGTGAAGCACATCTTAGAAAACAGACATCAATTATGAAAATATTCAAAGTGTTTTGATAGCCATTCACTTGTCCACACTCTAAAATGAGGGGCGAAGAAGTTCCAGAACTCCTGATGGGGACAGCACGGGTTACTATCTAGTAGGATATATTTTCTATATCCTCTCAGAGCTTTCTTCAATATATCAATAAGCCATAGCCAAAAGAAAATTGAAATTTCCTGATTCTTTTCACCTGAAGGATTGGAAATAATAATGACATTTACTATATGTGACATTCCATGCGAATTCCAAACTTATTGACATACATTTTGATAGTCAATTTCTATAAGAAATCTCTAACTTTTCTAATCACAAACGTAGAGGAAAATGATTTAGTACTTTTTTTTTGCAAAGGTGATGCAGATCTTTAGTCTTGATTTAAAGAATATGAGAGGATGTATTCAGGAGGAAATAGGTTCAGGAGTTAATGCAGCAGGGAGAGCAATAACCCTGTAAGGCAAAAGTAGTTCTGGAAGTAGACATTTTGTGCGATTTTAAGGCTTAATTACATGATAATAAATGTAGAAGAAGTCTCAAAGTTTCTATCGATGAAAATAGCTTTTGAATGTTCCAAGTAGAAGCTGAGATATGGGTTGCTGAATATGATAGGGTCAGACACCATAAATCCATCAAAATAGATAACAAAGAGTACCAAGCAATTTACAAAGGGTTAAATATAGAGCAGAATGCAAGTAGTATGATACATAACTAGAACAAAATGCTATATTTTTTGTTCTAATTGAGTTATCTATAAGCTGGTTTTTACACAATGCAGCTTGAAAGTCCTTCTTTTCTGTTTTCCTAATATTAGAATTTTTGTTGCAAGACCTAGTTTCCATGGCAACCAATTACTTGACTTCCTGACCTTCCCCTGCCTGACCTCCCCTGCCTGACCTTCCTCTTCTTGACCCTCCCCTGCATGACCTTCTCCTACATGACCTTCCCCTGCCTGACCTTCATCTGCCTGACCTTCCTCTTCTTGACCTTCCCCTGCCTGACCTTCCCCTGCCTGACCTTCTCCTGCCTGACCTTCCCCTGCCTGACCTTCTCCTGCATGACCTTCCCCTGCCTGAGCTTCCCCTGACTGACCTTCCTCTTCTTGACCTTCCCCTGTCTGACCTTCTGCCTGACCTTCTCCTGCCTGACCTTCTCCTGCCTGACCTTCTGCCTGACCTTACCCTTCCTGGCCTTCTCCTGCCTGACCTTTCCTTGCTTGACCTTACCCTTCCGGACCTTATCCTACCTGACCTTCCCCTGCCTCACCTTCCCCTGCCTCACCTTACGCTTAAGCTGCAACGGGCCACTGAGCTCTCCACTGGGGGCGGCCTGTGGCCTGTTGCACAATGGGTTTTGTAACAACAAAAATATAATAAATAGCGAAAGAGTTCATTGCTGCTTAATAAATTATTTGCAGATTTTTTCTTAACAACGAAATATTTGTCAACAATTTTTTCTTCTATATTTAGAATGCCCTCAAAGAGTTGTAACTTTCACTGGTTTTTCTCTAATGTCTTCCCTTTTTATATCAGTTTACAAAATTTAATTCCATTCATTAGAACCAGTGGCCCATTGCACAATGGGTTTTGCAACAACGAAAATGAATTAAATAGCGAAACAGTTCATTGTTGCTTAATAAATTATTTGCAGTTATTTTCGTAACAACGAAAAAAATATCAACAATTTTTTTATATATTTACAATGCCCTCAAAGAGCTGTAACTTTTACTGGTTTTTCTCTAATATCTAACCTTGTTATATCAATTTACAGAATTAAATTCCATTCATTAGAACTAGAGATTTTTACTATTTCTGTAACATGTGATTATTTTCGTAAGAAAGAAACATTTTGCTGTTAAGCATTTGTTCGTTGTGCTTTCATTGTTTGATCCTCACAACGAAATTCTATTGTGCAACGGGCACAGAGATTTTTACTATTTAAGTAGCAAGGGAAAATTTTCGTAACAAAGAAACATTTCCCTGTTAAGCAAAAGTTCGTTGTGCTTTCGTTGTTTGATCCTCACAATGAAATTCTATTGTGCAAAAGGCCACTGGTCTGTCCACTCAGATATAAAAGTAGGACATATCATCGTTCTTCAGAATAGAAAATACCCCCTTTTCACTGACTTTTAATATGAAAAAATTACCCTTTTTGTGCAAAACAATGAGTTTTTGTGACTATAAATTACCCTTTATTCTTGAAATCACATACTATTAAGTAAAAAAAACACCCTTTTTACTATATCACTGACATTTGGGGGGAAAAGTACCCCTTTTCTTAGAAACAAGGACATTTGAAGTTTCTAAAAATAGACCCTTTCTTCACGCTTTTTAGAACTATGATGCGTATCTTTTAGCACAAGGAGTGGACAGACTGGGGGGCGGCCATTTTGAATAGATTTCCCAGCATGCATCTCACCATTAAACCAAATTGTGGTTCCTGTTTAGATTCCTGTTGGCTTTGCTATAGTATTCAATTCATTTTTAGAATGCTTTTATGAAAATGTTATCCGATAAAACATCATGAAACTTCATATCCTTAGTGGAGATAATTTGAGGCACATTTTGTAATAGGAATTTCATAGGAATTTACATCCTAATATAGTAAAGTTGCCATGGAAACATTAGTATGTATAGCAACCCCACCATAAGAATAACAGTCCCTGTTAACCCTTTCCACCCTCCAGATGCTTTGAGGCATCACCAGCGAAAACACGCCAGATGCATTGAGGCATCACCAGTGAAAACACGCCAGATGCATTGAAGCATCTTTTCAATGAATCTCAAAATAGTGAATTTAAAACTACATATTAACGAAAAAATACCAGTTGCTGTTCCAAAACGCTGAACACATCCACAATATAGTATATCTAACAATAGGAAGGTTGAAAATAAGTTTTTATATGTCATATGGAGCTTATTTAAGGCCTGATAGACTCATGTGTGCTATATGTGGCGTATTTTGAGGCTATTTACTAGAGTACTTTGGCAGTCTTTTAAAACAGGAATGAAATGTTGGTGGCGTGTGGAAAGGGTTAAGCTGTTTAAAAGGTATTTAATCTTACCAAAACCATATATACCATGAAAAAGAAGATATAATAGTATCAATTCAATGGTTAAGAGTCAATGAACTAGTTGCCTAGCAACCCACAGTTTTCATACTGAGTAGTATAGTAACCATTGGCTCTGCCTAGCAATGGCCTGTTGCTTAGCAAACCAATATCTGAGCTGGTTGCTTAGTAACCTTGATGCATTGTATAAGTTTAGTGTGAAGGGTTTTCAGCATTGTGGTATCATTAATGATGTTTACATAGCTATGGAAAAACAACACCATAGATACGGTTTCTATGTAGTTTAAAATTCATGGCCATACTCAGTTTTCATCATTTTGATTATAACAGAATGGGTAATTTGGTATATTACACTCAATATGACATAGCAAAGTAATAAATGACACTTATATATCACAAATCCAAACAGGAACCACAATTGGATAAGTTGGTGAAGTGCATGCTGGGTAATAAAAACAAAATGGCTGACCCCAGTGGAGAGCTTGATAGACCTTTATATGGGCCATATCTTTTGAACCGATGCTCCGATTTGAATTTTGTTTGCACCATCAGTTTTATATTCTCTATGCACAGAACACGTGGTTTTTCACTGGGTGTCGCTTTAAAGTGAGACTTCGGTCGACCTTATGACATATCTAATCTTGGTGTCAAGATAATCAAATAAGTCTGAATGTTAAAAAACAAATATTTCATGTATGGAAGGAGACACATGATACGAAGCTCTGATAAGATTACTCTAAATATTGATCAAGAGCAAATATCCTCTTATGCGCAGCATCATTAGTTGGGAATCATACTTGATGAATGTCTTACCTTAGCAACACACTTCAATAATGTGTATAGGAAATTGTCTTATAAAATGTTTCAATTTGGAAATCTTAGTAAACTGATAAATAGGCACAAGAATTATGGTCTACAAACAACTGTATTACCGCTAGTGGAATATGTGAGTTTCATGTTAAATTTATGTAGGTCTCATGATCTAACTAAGCTCCAAAAATTGCAAAACAAAGGATTATGTATACGGTGTAAGGCCAGTTGACATGAACACATGTGTCTTGCATAACATCTGTAGAATATACACACTTGAAAAAAAGACGAAAAGTACGATGTGGAATCTAATGTTTGATCTAAAATTGAAAATCTCAAACATACAAAAATCTGCAAAAAATGCAAGACTTCAAAAAAGATATTGTTTAAGACTGATATTGTACTGACGCAGGTGGCCAGTCCATGTTTAAGGCGTTATAGCGTAAGCTGTACTCAGCTCACGTGTGAGCCATGTTTCACTTTGTCAATATTGAAATGGGAGAGGAGTTATAGTGTGACATGCTATACTTAGTAGTGTGTTCCGCTCTCAGTCAGTCAGAGTTCGCTGTAAGCTGTGTGAGTACACTTCGTGGAAAGGTTAAGCCTTGAAGCTGTGGCTTTGGCACTGGATAGATACGATTAGACCATGTAGAGCGCTGGAGCGTTGACTGAATGTGTTAGAAGGGATTCCTACCTCAGAACTGATCATTGTCAATTGAGTTCTTGTCACGGAACGACAATACGCAGGATAATAAACAACTAATTCCTTTCACACGAGTGTTCACGTCTTACATGATGTTGGAACTATGATTATGTATTGGACGACAGCAGTCGAACGAGGAGGAGACTGCGTTTGGAGCTAGCTATTATCTTTAATTAAACACGACAATATACACATGAGATATACAACAGATAATTAACTCCCATAGTTCAATATGGTCCGCATGGGAATTTATGCTATTAAGTTGGTGCTAAATTCTGGTATTCACTACCAAATGACAAACAGACCATAGATTCATAAACTGCGTTTAAAAGAGCAATTGTACAATTCCTATGATAAATTTCCTATGAATTTGACATTGAACAACTACAAACTGAACTAGACCTCTAGTATGTGTTATTACAAATTCATATGTTCAGTCGGTCCTGACTAGAGGCTGATGCCAGCTATAGTATAAAACCATATTATTCCTTTTATGAACTGATATACGTTATCTAAACTTTATATTTTCAGTTCGAGCGACTAGATGCTGATACCAGCTATAGTAATGGACCATATTAATCCTTGTATGCACGCTTATTCAAATGCTATACACCTGTAAGGATCATTTATTGTAAATGAGTATGGTTTAATAAAAAAAACAAAAACAACATGGATTAACTGGCTACCAGAACCGGAATTGGAAATCACTTGGGGAAAACAGTAAAGTCCTAGTGAAGTACTGAGGAGAAGCATCAGGGGAGAGATTGACTGGTTCAAGGGGAAGTACTGACATGTGAATACATACAGAGATATTCTGTTTAATATTTTAATAATTCCTGTTATTTCTACTGCTGTCCGGTCAGATCCCCCCCCCCCCCCCACCAATATACACGTAATCAGGGGCGGGTGAATTTCAGAATGACTTGTCGATCACTTAATTTTTTTTGGCAAATTGACCTTTCCACCTTGTTTCACCACTGATATTTGCTAAACTGCGTCTCAAGGTGATATTTTTACTGTAAAGTTCAGGCAGGAGGATTTTGATTCGTCCTGCATAATGACGCATTATGATAGTTGATCTTGTCCCCATGATGCTGCATGATTAATGGGGTTGTTTATGGCAGAAGTGCCCATGCTGATACAATGACCCCATGTACCTGTAATTTACGCAATGAGAAAAACAGGTATTCTTATATACAACATTTTGAAGAAAAATAATTTGTACAATATATTGACGCAGTTCAGTTCTCACAACATTACCTCGGTTCACCTACAATTCCAATTCCAATATTACTTACTTACTTACACCTATTATTTACATCAAGATATTTTGAATTTTTCACGGTTGAGTTTCAGATTTTATGATATTATGTTCCTATAGTTATCTATATAATATCAGAGTTAAGATCATTGATCATTAATAACATCTTATCTTAAATTTTGTCATACAACATAGACTATGATTGTTGTAGATCACAAATTGAAAGTAACTTGGCATGGTCAGATAAGCAGAGTATCATGAGATAAGCCCTTTTTTGAAATTTGATTAATTTTAGAACAATGAATCTCTTAGACCTTCTCTTCCTTAAAACCTCAGGCTCTGAGTATAACTGCGCACTTCTCCACCAAACAGCAGTCAGACCATTCTCCTTCACTTCTGAACATCAAGGTACGTGTCTGTAATTCAACCTCTACCATAGAAGGCTGTTATACAATAGTTTCATGCATTTTTGTGGTTGAGGGAATTACGCGTAGTTAACATGCTATAAAATCACACAGAAAAAAGTACATCACAAAAACATGTGGAATACATGAGAAATAATCTTAATTTGTAAAATATCAATGATGTACAATGATGTGTGTGATGTGTTTCAACACATCATGTCTTTGTTTCTAAGGTCATGTTCTATCAGACAGGCTTGTTTGCATACTAGGCGATTTTTACACAGTCGGCCGACTAATTGGCAATAAAGTCGGCCGATTTTAAGGCTAGAATTGGCCGATTCCAGATCAAACACACAAACGATTCGGGGCCGATTCTCCCTGTTGCCCGTCAGCAATTGCCGGTGAAGTGTCCTAGCGGGTATGGGGCTCAAGAATTTAAAGAATGTGTTTCCTTGGTTTCTAGAATTTAAAATGTTCAAGCACAATACACACATAGCCAATGGAGGCAGCTGCGGTCTCAAGGCAATCCTGACGGATTCAGCAGGCAAAAGGACAACCCAGATCATTGATGCTGGCGAGTACAAGTGCATTCCTACCTCCAATGGGAGAATAACTTTAACCATTCACCGACAGAAGGGGAATTCTGGGCGATTCGAGGAAAAGCCAGAAGCAGAGTATACTGATGAGTCTGACTACAGCTTCATTGTGGAGGCTACCTCGTGCGGGGCACTGAACATCAGCCGAGCTAAGTACGGAAAGATCTGGCAGAAGGACGACGGCTATAGAGGAACAACATTCGTAGATGGGGCGAGTTATGTTACAAACAGAGCGACCGATGCGTTGAAGGATGGTGCAACCATTGCAGCAGCATTTAACAAAAAATGTTAGTATCTACTGTGAAACCGTTTATGGCTTTTGAATTCACAGCCTGCGTCATTCTTTTCGGAAGTTGCCCATTTGGAGGCCAAGTTATAAGTGTTTGATGCCTCTTGGCCTAAACAAAACACCAATCAATAATCTTCTCAACCATTTTTTGTATTTGCAAATATATTTTTCATCTAAAGTTCTAGTCTGGGATATAAATTGTTTAAAACTTTATGAAAAACTTTATATTTGATAAGAATAACATCTGATTTTCAAAATACTGCATAATGCTGCCTACAGTATTTGATAACGTGTGTTCCTGCAGATTATGTTCGATTCTATTTCAGAAGGATGCGAATGCAGTTTCGGGTAGATAAGAAATGGACTCCTGTTGGACAGAGGGACTGACTCGAAGTGCCACCGCTAGCTTTAAGCATCTCATATTCAATTTAATTATATGATACATTCAATCCGTAACATCTGGACAGTAATAATTGCTGTATGGAAGATGTTTAGAGGGAGGGGCCAGTGAGCGTGAATTCCATAAAAGTACTATCGATACCACCCAGGTAGTTAGCACGTCAACTTTTAAATCTCTAATTTTCACAAAGGTTTAGAGTTTTATCTCTAACAAATAACACAGATTCATGAAAAATATTTTGAAAATAAAGGACATTTTTAGTTTACCAATCAGATTTAACACACAGCAGCTTATTTTGTAAGCTGGAATTTTTGTTATGTTACAATATCATTCAATTTACTCTACTATAGTGTAATAATGCACATTTCATTTTTCACTGGATATGAACATGAGCTTGGCTTCAACTTTTATCAATTGGCATTATTGTGGAATACTGCCTTTGCTTAATTTCTTCATTGTTTCACCACTTTATTCAGTATGTGCCCAGTGGTTTAATTAAGATAAAATAAACCAAACCAATAAAGATTCTAATGATGCTTCGCAAAGAAATATATCTCTTTGTGTTATTGCTGCATGTCATCGGGACCTGATAAGAATACAACATTAGGCAATTTCATTTATGAAAATACCCCTGGATGATGATTTGTTTGTTTGGTGGGGTAGTTTATAATCCAGCCAACCTCCAGGGTTCTTTCAGGACTGCATATGATAATGCTTTTCAGCCCTTGGTTGATCTAATCTATGATATGGCTTAGGAGAAACCCAATGATGAGTAGACCTTTTCTACGTGACTAATGTGGGACTTCTAACATATTTCACATGTATTAATCCAACGTCAATCATAAAGAAAATCAATGTATAGAACTAAAGCAGTAAAGTATGTAGTACGGTTTGATATCAATATTTTTCCTGTAACATCATTATCAAATTATGTTTCTTAGATGCAGAAAATATAAGAGATATATTCAAATAGAAAATGATTAATGTCAGGTGGGTACCTCCTGCCACAACACAGGAATTGGGGAAGGAAGGGGAGGAAGGGAGGAAGGGAGGCAGTGCTGTCCTCCAGTGAGGCACTGAACATCAACTATATAAATAAAAAGCCTCACAAGCTCCATTTCAATAGGTTTACCTATTATACATCAGATGAATTTAAGTTCATTATTTAAGATCAATTTCAATTGATCTTAGACCTGACTGCAAATGTAGGAAAAAATT
Source organism: Lepidonotus clava (assembly GCA_936440205.1). Taxonomy (NCBI): domain Eukaryota; kingdom Metazoa; phylum Annelida; class Polychaeta; order Phyllodocida; family Polynoidae; genus Lepidonotus; species Lepidonotus clava. Next base: position 51,831,890 of record OW387140.1, on the reverse strand, counting down.
CACAAAAGTAATAAATGGAAAAAGAAACTTGCTCAGTTAACTCACATTTATAACAACTTAGTACATTTATAATAACCTAAAACCTCAGAGTGATATCCTTAGCACCATATCGGATATTCCGTAGAGAAAAGTTGGTCTTTGATAAAAGTTTCCCCTGTGCCAGATACTGACTACATTGAGCCGAAATGGAGCAAAATTAGGGCCACCATGAATTATAATAGTCATAGGCAAGAACCCAATGAGCGATTTTATGAATTCGTGACCACACTGCATATCCTGGTGAAGGACTGCAGGTACAGCACATTGGAGAACCAGATGCTGAGGGACGCCATCCTCCTACGATCCAGACACCAGGCTGTGATGGAGTGCTTCGACAAGGGGGAGGAGCTGACACTGGATATGGCTGCAATTACGAGACTTTACAGTCCGGAATAACAAAAGGAATCGGTAAAACCAATGGAGGACGATGTAGTGAGTGAATGGTGTGGAAAAATAGAATTTCATTGAATATATATAAGACAAAACATAATGCTGCCGTGATCAGGGGAAAAGAGTATAATTGTTGTATAGCGATAGATAACCAAATAATTGATAAGTATATAATGTTTGAAAAACAGATTGACAATACAGTTTCAAAAGTAAATAATAGGTCAGCTATATCAGGAAAGGCACGTAAATATGTTTAAAAATCAGCACTATTGTGGTATAAACAAAGTATTTTACCGCTAAGTCTTTTCTTTTTTTTAATTTTCAAAATTTGTATTTTCTTATTTTAATTTTTTGTTTCTATTTTTTTACTCATCTTTTTAGTTGATTCAAGTACACAAAGGAAGAGTCCAAAATTACAACCGTTGCAAAATAGAGCAATAAGAACTATATTACAGAGAACTGGTTATATATATATATCCACTTTGGAAATGAATGACTTACATTCACAAGCCCGAAGCCAGCGGGGTGACGCATACCCCACGTCACCCCGACTGGCTTCGGGCTTGTGAATGTAAGTCATTCCCAAGCTGAGCCAGGTCCACTTTTTTTTATACTCCTTGCAGCCCTCTGGTACCCCTGTATGTCCTTTGATACACAGAAAAAAAACTATGGATTAGAAAACTTAGTCAAATGTTCCAAGTTTTTGCAAAAAACCTTAGCAAATTTGAGGGTGCTTGTTGTGTTTTAAGCCCCATACCCACTAGGCGATCCTACCATCGACGAGCGATGGGCGCCGAGGATAATTGCTGGTAAAGTCGCAGCGCAACTCAAATCGCTGGGCGACACACCGTGGGTATGGTGCGAATTCTGGGCGACGGGCGACGGGGATCAGGATCGCCGGGAAAATCGTCGGGAAAATGGCCGTAAAATTATCAAACTTGTCTGGTATTCCAGTCGCCCGGCGACGACGACGACGATCCTCCCAGTCGGCCGTCGCCCATCGCTGCTACAGTCGCTTAGTGGGTATGGCCCTTTATTGTTAGGTACTTGTTGCTACAAAAAATGAGCAAAATTGATATCATTTACTGTTGCTATTATTACTTACACTATTAAAGGGAGACACCAGTGACAAACTAAATTGACCTTGTCTTTCCGATGTCATCAGTCAAAACAGCATTAAAATTGGATAAGTGGTTCAAAAGTAACTGAAGAAATAAGATTCTCCTGAGCTCCCCACTAGGGGCAGCCATTTTGAATAGATTTCCCAGCATGCACTTCTCCATTAAACCAAATTGTGGTTCCCGTTTAGATTTTTGAAGGCTTAGCTATAGTATTTCAGTGATTTTTAAAATGCTTTTTTGAAAATGTGTATTGACAAAACATCATGAAACTTCATTTCCTTAGTGGAAATACATTGAGTCACATTTTGTAAAAAGGATTTGATAGGCATTTACATCTAATAAAGTAAAATTGCCATAGCAACATTAGTTTGTATAGCAACCCCACCATAAGTTTCCTTTAAGGACAATCGCGCCATTATAGAACTAGCATTGACATTTCTTCAATATCCTGCACAGTGAAAGTTTTACCCATATAGGTACCAAAAATGCAAAAATAATGATAGGTCACCGTGGAAACTTTTTGGCTAGATGATGGTGTTAATTTTTCACCCAGAGGAGTAATATTTCATACTCTGAGGGGACTTCTTGAGAATTTTGAGAAATTTCATTTTTCTAACCAGGTGGCGTTAGTGGGGAAAGACCAATATACATTTAAAATGTATGTTTCATTACTATATATATATATATATACAATATATATGTTTGTTTTAACATTGGCATAAGTTATAATTTAACCAATTCTCATGCCTAAAAGATTTTTTTTTAAATTTAAGGAAATGAAATTTTCACACCAGGGGGTACTATTACCATACTATTATCATATGGATAACTGTCAAATTAATATCCGCCTCTGCATGTTATAAAATTTAATAAATTAGCCATTTTTATGCATATTCAAGATGGCTGCCCATTAGTAAGTAAGTAAGTAAGTAAGTAAGTAAGTTTATTGGACTAATGTAAGCAATACATTCATGTCACTTCAATAGGCATACAATTCGGTAGGTATTTTTCACAAATGTGCAAAGTAATTCGAAAATGTCCTCTTTGGATTCGTTTTTACATATAGGATTGAGGTTCAGGAGTTTCTCCTGGTCAGATAAAGTATGGTAGCTAGATACATATTGACAGAGCTTGTTCTCAAACAGGGTTTTGTTGGCCATTAGGTCAGGATTCGTACAATGCAGTAATACATGTGATACAGATTGTTTACAATCACAGTCATTGCACAGAGACTCAGTCACTTTGTTGTTTTTGAAACTCCTGTACTGGCTGTCAGATGTACAGTTGGTATCTATGCGTAATTTGGCGAATATATTTCTGATACTGGCAGATTTTATTTTATTAAGATAGTGTTTAGATTCATACACATCTTGTTGGCAGATGTTAGTAACCTTACATTTTTCATAGTGGGAGTCTTCCTGACAGTAGGCGTCAAAGCTTTGAATATATATATCTCTAAGTCTGGCTGTAAGAAGTGACTTTAATGATTTCTTTTCCCAATTTTCTGGTTGGTACCAAACATTGCCCAAACCAATTAGTTGGCTGATTTCATGAGTTGGCCCATTCCTTATCTGGAATTTAATTATTTTCAGAATATAATCTTTATATAAAAAACTTCTGATAATGCTACATGAGCATCAGTTAATTGACTTCAAGGACATTTCAGGAAATTATTTCTGCATTCATTTCATTTCGTTGGTTGAATAACATAAGGTCGTATCTGACAATTTTGTTGTCAATGTAATAACATAGGGTAAAACAGGGTTGTATCGCGCACAGTGGTATATCACGCATTTTTTCTTAATGGCCCTAAAATGAAGAGAAAAATATCAAAATACAAAAAATCATTAAAACTCGCCAGAATAGTTTAAAATAATAAATCAAAATATCACTTTACAAGCTCTTTAATTAATCAGTTAGTGGGTAAAACATATTTTCTCAAATGTAGGCTGAATAACAAACTAGATTTCAACAAACATCTGAATAATGGGTACAAGACTGCCTACCAGAAAGTTTATAAGTTAAAAAAGATTAGAAGTAGTCTAAGTACTGATATAGCCCTGATAGTTTATAAGCAGACCATACTACCGTATTTTGAATAATGTGACTTTCTCATTGATTCATGTACGAAAGGGGAGGTTAGAAAGCTTGATGAACTTCAAGTTAAGGCCTTGCGAATAGTATATAAGGTTAAATCTCCATTAGATATACATAGAGGAATTATTGACTAAATCGAAGTTAAATACATTGAAAAATAGGAGGAATTGCCATTTATTAGCCATCATGTACCAGTTTAAGGAACAAGATAAATGGCTTAAAACTCAAACACGTGTGACTAGAAATCAGCTTACTAAGCAATTCAAGGTTGCGAAACCTAAGAGTGAATTGGCTAAGAAGTCACCCTTCTATCGGGGTGCCAAACTATGGCTCTCCATTCCACGGGAGCTGAGAATTATTGAAAATATATCTGAATATAAGAAAAGGGGTAAACAATATTATGAACAATTTAGGTTACCAGGCATTGCAGACTAGATTAAATTATGGATCGTGGGGCGCATTATTGCATCTCTTCAACATGTTATGCTATATCTTATCTTACTTAAGGATATTGTTATATAGTTGAAATGAAGCAGACTGGTCTCTCGTAATGTGAATTGTCAGATAATCTTGTATTGATTATGTATGAATTCCACATCCCATAATTGATATCATTGTATATAATTCATAATATTCATATATATACTTATAAAATGATAATATTGATCCAGAATTTTGTACCTGTAAAACTATATTGTAACGTCTGGAAGAACAGACTTTGTTTGAAGGCGACAAATAAAATGTTATCAAAAAAAAAAAAAAAAAAAAAGGGTGCGCGATACAACCCTGTTTTGATATTTCTATAAAACTTGATAATATTTTTTGTGAAATTTTATGAAATATCATATCCCCTGCGTCAGTACACCCTATTAATCAAAGTATTAAGGGTATCAATGGAAAGCACCAATCTATATAATCCTGTACTCAACATTTACATCAATTTTATTTGAATAATCATTATTACTTTCATTTTCTGACAATTTCTTTTAAAGTGCGCGATATAGCACATACCGGTATGCTATCCACGATATAAGCCTGATATGTGTTATATGAATTAAATAAAAAAGATTCTGACAATTTCAATCCTCAGCCCTAAAGGATTAAAGGGAGAGAATAAAAAACCCATAGCATATATACCTCATATGCTTCTATATGAAAAAATAAAATTATAGGGCATCCCCACAGAAACGTATAGATAAAAGACTAAAATTTGAAGTGTATAAAATACAGATTTATTAATATTTCTATGAAATTAAAATGTTTTTTTCTAGAATTTTTATAAGATATCATGATCAGCAATGATGATCTAGACTATTAAAGGGACGTTCTCGTCCCTGAGACGGACGTAATTTGCTCCGTAGTAACCCCCTGAGGGCCGCACCAATTTCGCAAAGTGACCAATGACCTTACAGGATTACGTTCTAACGTCACAAAACACCCCACCGGCCGTCGCGTCGTTAGGTTAACGTTGGCGTACGTAAGCTTAACGACGGCAGGACGAGAATGTCCCTTTAAACAAAGCATGCAAGTTTTTAGTTGATAATTATAACGGATATAGACCTTGAGTCTACATAAAACTTCTTTTTTCATAAGATTTTTAAATAGGCTATACCTTTATTTTATTTTCATTTCTAGTTTGACACGCGATATTAGGCATGCTAAATGTGCGATATTAGGCTGATATGCGCGATATAAGGCTTAAAATTGGTAAACCACACTACCTGTCCCTAATCAATAAGGGGCAAGGCTAAAGACAAAAAAATAATATCCACAAATATGCCTCATAAAGCTGTATAGTTCAAAACAAAACCGGAGATTCTTAATTAAAAACGTGATGAATAGAAGAGAAAAGTCGGACCTAATCGAATTAAGTGCGCGATATACCCCCTTTTTACCCTATATGAATTATGAGTTAATGTAAATGATGATAATTTTGCAATATTTGGAGCAAAACATTACCATAATTTTTACAAGATGGGCACTCAAAGTAATTGGAAATACATGAATTAGAATTTGGCATCAAATGATGGGAAATGACGTAGGGAACAATTTTGTAATTCAACATTTCTTTGTAAACTCAAATCTTATCATGGTTTTTGAGCATTTTAAAGGAAATTGACTTAAAAATACTGGTTTTTAGGGATATTTTACTGTTACTAAACGTTCTATACCCCCTCTCCAATAGGATGAAATGAATATCTCTATGAATGAAGTAGACTATGATTTATAAATGACGTCATATCACTAGGAATATTAGGCACATGTGTAAAAACATTTATAAATCAAAAAACGAACCCCCCTCTAAGAAAAGCTGGCTACGGGCCTGCCTATATTACAAAATGTTTGTTGCAGTGTTGGTTCTCAATAGCTGCTGCCTTTCCCAGTAGTTTCACATCCCTACACTTGGAGTTCCGGTTTCATAACCTCCATTGTTCGCCATCCTACAGCCACTTCCTCCACCCAAACTGTGAGTATTGAACTAGTTCTGGCTCGCTGAGGAACAAATGTGTTATAATTACTGATTTAGAAAGCTCTGTTGTCGTGATGGCGTCGTTATTGAGGAGTCCAAATTGTTTTTGACAGCCGGCGGCGGCTGTCTGAGGCAGAGTATGGTGTGGCCTGAGTGGGTCTGAGTCCCAGTCTGTCCACTCCTTATGTGAAAGGATACGCATCATAGTTCTAACAAACGTGAAGAAAGGGTCTATTTTTACAAACTTCGCATGTCCCTTTTTCTAGAAAAAAGGGTACAATTTCCACCCAAATATCCATGATATGAAAAAAAAAGGATTTTTTTCCCCTAGAGAATATGTAATTTCGTGAAAAAAGGGTAATTTATAGCCACAAAGATTCAGTGTTTTTTGAAAAAAAAAAGGGGGTCACTTTAAGGGTACAAAAAGTAAGTGGAAAGGGGGTATTTACTATTTTGAAGAACGATGATATGTCCTACCTTTATATTTGACGGGGTCTGACTTCATATCCTGATGCCACTGTGAGGGCCTGGATGGGGCAGAGACGAATCCAGGTTTTTGAAAAGGTAGGGGCGCGCTAATGAAGAAGAAAAAGAAAAAAAAGAGAAAAGAAAAGAAAGGGTCCCCCCCCCCCCACAAGAATGTTATATTGGAAAAGTCTAAATTTGGCCAAAACAAGAAGGGGGGGGGTGGGGGGGGGGGGTGGGGGGGCGTTGGTACATGCCCCCAGCTCCCCTCTATATCTGCCACTGTTTGGGGGTGGGGTGGGGTGGGGGGTCGTTCCTTAATCCCCTGTTGAGTTTAAGATGTCATGTCAAATGCCATTGTTCTAGGTTATGTTCATGGCCCATGTCAATCTTCAGAAATGGCTATTTCTTAAATTCGACAGGGCGACAGGGCCGTTTTTTAAATTCGACAGGCAACATGGGACCTAAGGGAAAAATGACATAGCATGTTGAATTTAAACAACTGAGGCCAAAAATAAAAAAATTGCTGTGTTCAGGTAACCCTACCTACCCTAATTTTTGGGCCCAGCCCTAACTTTTTTTTGGGAAATTTGTAAATATTTCTTTTTCAAAATCCAAAAGAATTGACCTAAAAATGAATGGAAAACCATAAAACAGCATTCAGATGCTCAAGGCATGTATTTTAGATGCTAAAAATGTTTTTAGGGGATATTTGGAATGTTTTTTTATTTTCAATGCTGGCCGGGTCTCTTTGGTAAGAAAAAAGAGAAAAGCAAAAAAAAGAAAGAAAAGATTTCGCCCTACCTACCCTATTTTTTCCGACCTATGTTACCTGAACACAACTATTTTTTTTTGCCTGATTATGTTGTGTCGTTTATTTTTTTGCCCATGTCACTAAGTGGGGGTCTGGATGGGGGGTCTGGATGTCGAATTTAAGAATTGTCAATGTGGCATGTCTTTGTCGCTTATTTATCACTATGTTGCATGTTGAATTTAAGAAATGCCTATGTCGCTATGAATTTTACCCTGTCTGTTGCATTGTTATGGCCCCATGTCGTGTGTGGATTTTAGGAAATGGCTATGTCGCCCTGTTGAAATAGATCTAAGGGGTCTAGGGGCCCACACTATCACATTATGACGTATCTTGTTAACATTATTAAAACAAGGGGGCAAACTCCCGATGAACTCCCTACACTAAGGATAAAGTAATGAATTAAGAAATGAACAAATGAAAATAAAATATATCATTCTTGTGCATTAAACTAAAGGTGAAGCTGTGTTAATTATAATGGAATCATAGAGATACATAAATCATTTAATAAATACATGTCTTTGATGGAATTAAGCGCTGAAATCAACTCAATATGAAACAGGTCCCTTTACAGTTGCGTTCTCCCTCATGCCATTCATAGACACTGTATTATATTCTATATTGTGTGTATGATTGAAGGAATTAACATTAAGCATAATTTCAAAAGGTTTCCCTCAACTATATTAGGATTCCAGCCCCTATACCTTCACCATTGTCGTGCCCTCTCAGAAACCAGTGAATAAAAGATCTGTTATTGCTTCAGTGGCCCGTTGCACAATGGGTTTTGTAACAACGAAATTATTGTAAACAACGAAACATTTCGCTGTTACTTTTATCGTAACAACGATGGTTTTGCACAATTTTTTTTCTATATTTAGAATGTTCCCAAAGAGCTGTAACTTTTACTGATTTTTTTTATAATTTTTTCTTAGTTCATAACACTTTACAGAATTTAATTTCATTCATTAGATCCCGAGATATTGCATTTTCGTAACAACGAAACATTTCGTTGTTAAGCAAAAGTTCATTGTGCTTTCGTTGTTTTATCTTAGTAACGAAATTCTATTGTGCAACGGGCCACAGTGGCCCATTGCACAATGGATTTTCGTTGTGAGGATCAAACAACGAAAGCACAACGAACTTTTGCTTAACAACGAAATGTTTCGTTGTAACGAAAATGCAATATCTCTGGTTCTAATGAATGAAATTTAAAACTGTAAATTGTTATAAAAAGGGAAAAAATCTGTAAAAAAAATCAGTAAAAGTTACATGGCTGAGAATGATAATCCTTTTTTTCAGTAAAGACTTTCTGTGAAATGGATATAGAATAAATCAAACTGCGGGTGTACTCAGCATTTGTTATTGGGCCAGTTTATACACACCTATGTCTCAGGCTAAAGTCCTCAACAGTATGTGCAAACCAGGCAATTGCTTCATGCCTCCTTGGTCTGAACTATCAGGCTACAAACAACAAGGGGAAAACAGGGAAAATGGCAAAAATAATTCCCTGACAGGGAAAACGTAGGGAATTTGCAAATTTTGCCAAAACACAGGGAAAACACAGGGAATTTCATTTGACCAGGTTGTGAAATTCCTGATTATCAATATATAAGGATTTGACTTTTGGTTTCTTCCATACGCAGAGGCTTTTAAATTTGAACAACTTGCTGGATATGACACAGGGACAAATTGTGGCGGAACAGGGAAATCTCAGGGAAAACACAGGGGATTTGAAAATCGAATTTTGGTTGGTACCCTGAGTCTATGTGTTTACTTCTTTTTCTCTTCCTCCAAAGGTCCAAGCATGTCGAACGACACAAGCGTGTGGCACAACACAACCATAGCCAACAGCAGCACAGAACCAATCAAGGCAGTTTTGACCGATGCAAATGGGAGGAAGACCACTCAGATCATTGAGCATAAAGAGCATGCGGTCATCCCCACCATCCCTGGGCCTATCAGTCTAGCTGTGTATGCGTGGAGGATGGCTGAAAAATCAGACACCAGTAGGAGTGGTTTCGATCCAGCTCCGGAGGCAGAGTATTGCGATGCTTCTAATCACGGCTACATTGTTGACTATTCCTCCATTGGGGTGCTCAACATCTCCAGATCATACCCTGGGACAATTATGGACAGGGACAACGGCCCAAGAATGGAAAAACTCCCATCATGGATAGAGGTATGTCTGTAGTAATTGAAGATACTGAATAAAGGATTTTTGTATGCATTGGCGAAATATAGTTGGGGGTTTGGATAGAGATGTGGGGGTCCCTGTCAAGTTTATGAAATCGTAATGTTGCCCTGTCAATTCTGAAAATTAGACCTGTCGTCCTGTTGAATTTAATAGAGTTGCCATTTTCCCTTCTTTTTCCGGATCTTTGCCTGTACAGAATAGAAATAAAATTCATATTTTTCTGTACAAAAATCACCAATTTTGCTTAAACATTATTCTTAGCCATCTTAACCATAAATTTGCGTTATCTGGCCAATATTTCCAACCTTTAAGTGTCTAAACTGAAAATCGGAAAGTGTCCCTGCTACTTTTTCCGGATTTTTCATCAAATTTGGGTGGCATCTTTGATTTAAGAGTCCTGTTGCATGTCTCAAGCACACACACAAAAAGACAACAAAAAGGACTGTGTCACCCTGTACATCTTATGATGAGTTATACAGTTAGCATCGCAAACGTATATTCATGTACATGATATTGCTATATGAAAAAGCGAATACTTATTTCTTACTAATAGTGTATGATGACCATGCAATTCCCGCCATTGCTGGCCAGTATCAATGGCGGATGCAGCCTTTTGAACAGGTTGAGGCCAGCTTACAGCAGGGGGGCGGCGTGCCCCCCATTGTCCAGAAATTTGCATTTAAAAAAAGAAGCTAAATTTGGCGAAAAAAAAAAAGGGGGGGGGGGGTCTCTCCACGCCCTACTCTAAATCCGCTACTGAGTAGATAAATTTGATTGGATTTAAATAATCATGTGAACACTTTTATTGATAAAAAGTTAGGGTGCAAAGCTGTTTATGATGCTTCTTTTTTAATTATCAGAAAAATAATTTTTGATAGTAATAAGTGTAAGAAGTCGTATTCAAGAGCGTGCACTATATTTGTTTGATCCTTGTTGATTTACATGGTGGGTATGTAGGCATGTCAAATCATTATGTTCAAAGCCGAAAAATATATATAACAGCTTATAACGTTAAAGAAACTGCCAAAAAATACCTCCTACCTTATTTCTCAGGCCAATGATACTAAAACGTAAATACTGTGTTTTGCCTAAGATATATGGCATTTTCTGTCCATAAGATCATTTAATTTCATTTCGCGAAATATGAAAAAAAAACCACAAATATCTGAAAGTCTTGGAACTCGTGAAATACAATTCAGAATTCATAATTTTGTCATTTCAGCTGCATTTAGAAATGTTGCCATTGAACGTCTTCCTCATCATGATTTATTTAGTTTCTTTCTTCATTTTGGATACAGAGTGCACGCTGACGTTATGAGCTGATGGCCTTACGTTACAAGACGGTCTTCATGCATGGAATATATCTGTAAGATGTGGATCAAAGACCTAAAAGATTATTTCACCACCTGCCCAACCAAACAGCGGTGCATACAGGATATGTGTATTGAAAGGCAGTATGTACTGCTCCTAGTTTTCATATATATATATATATATATATATATATATATATATATACATTTCATCTATTAAGACCATTGTTTAGGTGTAAAAATATAGGAGAACCAGCTCTATGGTAATGGGTCAAAGTATGGTGTTCTGATTTCAAATTAGTATGAATAGGTCTTTTCTTTATTAAAGAGCATTAGGGGAGTTTGTTTGGCCTGCGCCGGCGCACGCCGCCATCCCATAATAATTACCTTATGTACCAAATCGCAATGCATTGTGGGATAGCGGCGTGCGCCGGCGCACCCGATCGAACTGACGGAGTGGTAAACACTCTTACAGCACATTCTTGGTTATGTCACATATAGCTTTGTGGATTCATTGCAATTAATCCACTTCCACAAATACTCAAGGATTTGTTTTGGTTGCCATAACTGGGATGATATATGCTTAGGCCAAAAGAAAAAGTTGTATTTGGGTAACATAGGTAGAACAAAATGGGGTAGGTAGGTAGATTCTTTCTTATAACTTTGCTTTTTTTTGCTTACCAACTAGGGACGGGCAGTGTTGAAAATTAAGAAAATATTCAAGACATTCTCTAGAACAATTTTTTGCATTTAAAGGCAATGGCGCCATTTGTTGATGTGCATGCACACTGCGTAGCCTGGCTGTATAGTTGTGCAGTGGACCATGACCATAAGGGTGAAAATGCTATAGAAGACTATGCAGGGAAAATGCGTTTTTGCCCATATCTCTGTTAATGTACATCCAATTAACATACAGTAAGCGACAAAGTTGTAGCCCCAAACCTTGTGCATTCATATATTCAATCAAATTTAATAGGTTTGCAACTGTAAATTAATTATGAATCTATTTGTAATAAAACTATCATTTTCAACCCTACATTATGTATAATTTTAGAGAATTTCTTAAGGTTGAATTGTTTTTGGTGAACATTTCTATTAGAAATATGATATTTTGTTTAATTAGTTGAACAATTTATTTTAGATAAAAGATATATTCTATTCCAATAGAAGCCATATTATTTTTTAACTGGTGCATGGATATTGTGTATATATGTCTTAGATTTAGATTTCAGTGATTTTATAATTGATTTGAGGATTATTATGAAATTTATCATGATAACTCTACTTGGGCATATTTTTATCAAAAATGTTCATTTCAAAGGAATTATACCCACATTGTTATATCTCTAGCAAAAAAGTTTCCATGGTGACCCCCCCATTTTTTTCATATTTTTATTATGTATATATGTTTAACTCTTATTTCCTAAAGTTTCATAAAAATCTGAGGGTTGGATCTATAATGGCGCCATTGTCTTTAAAATACACACCCTAAACATCTATATATCTTGTTCCATGCTGTTCCATGCTTTTCTTGTCAATTCTTTTTTATTTTAAAAAGATTTCGAACAAAAGGTCCTAAAAAAAAAGTTAGGGTAGGGCCACAAACAGTTATATCATAAAATCTTAAACCATATATATGTATTTGTATCTACAAGGCAGTGCATGGCAAGCTTATTAGTTAGGAGGAATGGATTTGTATGATGTAAAGGGTTAAGGATTGTTATGCTGTATAACAAGTCAGTAGGAAATAAGGATTTGTATGACTTATACTTAGTTGGTAGGAATAAAGATCCATAATCAAAGGATGCCTTGTTATTGATAAAAATCAATTTGAAAGAATCTCTGAATAATATTATATAAAATACATCACATCCACAAATGACTGCTTTTGAGCTTTCTAAAACTATTTGCAAAAAATGACTTTTCAATTGCATTTTGGGCCTGTAACTGCATAAATACCCTGTCTGTAAGTTATGGTCAGGACCTTTCATTTTGAATATTTTCCTAAAGTTATGCCTGTTATAAGATGTACATTCAGTTTTAAATAATTCAAATATACTTTGAACACTCATCAAAGTGACCTCCTAAGAAGAATATGGACAAATTATGGAAAAATGGCTGTTCACTGATAAAAAGGCTGAACCCACACCCAGTCTCTCTCTTGGAGGCTGGGCTTGGAGCTGGACACATCCCCTAACAACTAGAACCTGTCTTGGGTCTTTTGTTTCAACTAACACTACAACACTAAGGTAACTTCCTCAATTGAATACAGAGAAATCTAATTCACATCCAAGGTAAATAACATGTTAAAAAAAAGAAAAAAATACTTTGGTGAACAGGGATATCATTCTGAAACATTACTATTTTATTAATTATTCTTAAGGAAAGTCAAAACCAATAAACTTGATCAAATTTTCAAAACTCAGAAAGACTGATGAAGGCAGTAAAACGCCGAAACTAGTTGATTCGCCATAATCTATGTCTACTATAATAAATACAAGTTAACAACAACCGGAGTTGGGTTCGATGTAGCTTCCAAACCGTTAAAACTCAGAAAAGTATAGAAATATGTTAGATGAGTCTAGTAAAGGTCAGTGGTAAAGTTTTAGCTCTGAGAACTAGCCCAAACCAAAGTAGACTTCCATGCAGTGGCGGATTTTGGGGGGGGGGGGGCGGACGGGCCTTGGCCCCCCCCCCCCCTCCAAGAAAAAAAAAAAAGGAAAAGGAAAAGGAAAAGGAGGAAGGGGGAGAAAAGGAGGAAAGAGCCATAGTTCCCCTGCCGGCCCTTTCTTTGCCCTCCCGGCCCTTTCTTTGCCCTCGAGCTCCCGCCCCCATCTTTACCCGGACCAGAAGGCAGTGGTCACTCCTCATGTCAGTTATAATTATGGCCGGAGGTTCACTGTAAAGCCACTGTACTTTTCAGTAATAACTGAAAGACCACTGGCAAAAAGAATGTTTCTACCCATCATACTTCAGTGATAAATCAGTCACACTGAACTGTAGCTGAAATAACTTTAGATACATTTTAGGCCACTGAATAGTAGCTGAAATATCTTACAACAATTGAACTACCACTGCCAGGGAACGGTCAAGGGAGGGGTCACTGAATTATAGCTGATATACTGTCCTAGTTATATCTGGGTTACTAGACACATTAACCCATAATGCAACATTCTGGCTGGATATAGCAGTCTTACCAACGGTTGTGTGCATGGGGCATGTGTATAACTCCCATTTATATAGGTATATATATACCCTTCAAAACCATACCATTATGGTCACACTGTTAGTGCTAAGGGTCGTGACAATAGTGGACCATACAGAATCTGACTGAGGACAGTATCAGTTTTTTTTATTTCAAATTCTGCCAAAAACTATTTATTGGAAAAATTATTCAATAGCTCACCTCCCCCTTTTTAAAACCCTGGATCCGACAGTGCAGCGTCTATTCAGTGACCCTTTCTTGTCACTGATCATGCAGTGACAGATCAGTGGCCACTGTCTCCTTACTGAAATAATGGTTATACTGCACAAACTGCAAACATGACTGATTTACCACTGATTTTCAGTCCGACAGGCAGTATACCCTCCTGGCCCTGTCCTTCCCCTCCTGGCCCTGTCATTCCCCTCCCGGCCCTGTATTTCCCCTCCTGGCCCTGTTATTCCCCTCCCGGCCCTATGCTTCCTCTCATAGCTCTGTCCTTCCCCTCCCGGCCTTGTCCTTCCCCTCCCTACCCTGTCCTTCCCCTCCGGGCCCTGTCCTTCCTCTCCCAGCTCTGTCCTTCCCCTCCCAGCCTTGTCCTTCCCCTCCCCACCCTGTATTTCCCCTCCCGGCCCTGTCCTCCTCCTCTCGGCCCTGTGTTTCTCCTCCCTACCATATGCTTCCCCTCTAAGCCCCTTGCTTTCTTTCCAAACCCTTTGCTTCCCCTTCCAGCCTTTTCCTTCCTGATGACAGTTCTAACCCTGTGCCACCTCTCCCTTAATAAGTCACATGAGCACCTCAAAATGCCTCAGATTGCATGAATGAAAAGTTCACTTTTCAAAAAATTTCTAGGGGTGGACCCCCATACCCCCCCAACAGGAGGGGGAATCCCTCTCATACCCTCCTTTGCCACATATATATACATTACCATATATACACCATAATTCTCTGGAAGAATGGATATGCAAATTGAAAATATTAGGGGAAAAAATGTCATCCCTTAATTTCAATAAGTACTTCAGATTGCCTCAGATTGCATGAATGAGAGGTTAACTTTTCAAAAAATTTCTAGGGGTGGCCCCCATACCCCCCAAAACAGGAGGAGGAATCCCTCCTATACCCCTCCTTGCCACATATATACGCTATAACATGCCATAATTCTCTGGAAGAATGGATGTGCAAATTGAAAATATTAGGGGGGAAAATGTCATCCCTTAATTTCAAATATTACTTCCGATTGCTTCAGATTACAAGAATGACAGGTTAACTTTTCAAAATATTTCTGGGGGCGGCCCCCATACCCCCAAATTGGGAGGGGGAATCCCTCCTATACCCCTCCTTGCCATTTATACACTCCCACATAGGCCTAAACACTATCATTCTCTGGAAGAATAGATATGCAAATTGCAAGTATTAGGAAAAAAACTGTCGTCCCTTAAGGTCACATAAGTACCTCAGAATACCCCAGATAGCATGAATGAGAGGTTCACTTTTCAACATTTTTCTGGGGGTGGCCCCCCCATACCCCCCCAATGGGAGGGGGATCCTCTCCCCAAACCTTGACTTGGACTTGGTCTCCAAAGTACCTCAGAATGCCTCAGATTGCATGATTGAGAGGCTATATTTCCCAAATGTCCTCATAGGTTATCCCCATGGACAACAAAATTCCCTGGAATAATTGATACACAAAAAAAATACTAGGGAAAAACATAATCCCCCAATATCCCCAATGTACCTCAGAATGGCTCAGATTGCTTGAATGAGAGGCTATATTTTCCAAAATTTTCCTGGGGGTGGCCTCCCATACCCCCCCATTGGGAGGGGACACCCCTCCCATACCCTCCCCTTGGACGGCTCCGCCGTCCAAACTTACACTAATTATATACTACTTACAACAATTTTCAAATCTTGGCCCCCCCCTTAAAAAATCCTGGATCCGCCCCTGCCCATGAGAGATTTGTCTGTAAACAAACCCCATTTTTGTGGATCCACATTAATTGATTTGAGCATGGAAAACATGTTTTCAATGATTTTCTACCATATTTCATGGTTTAGACCTAACATAGGCCAGAAATAGGGTCAAGGAATGGATTTCTATCATTATTTGAGTTTTGAAAATTTTTTGTTGAATTTATTGGTTTTGACTTCCTTTAAAGGGAGCCAAAAGCAATGTTGGGTCAAAATTTTGCAAATTCAGTTAACTATTGAAATATGGTCTATGGCCATAACCTAGGCCTGTGGTAAAATATAGACTGTGAATACTGACTTAAACTGTACTGAAATACCTTAAAACTTGTCACTGGTCAATTTTGGTGACCCACCAAAATTGGTTTGTTTACAAACATTGCTGTTTTCAGGCATACATGACATGAGTATTATGGAATTCAAGGAGAGTTATAGCTAGTTATCATAATTTATACTGTACCAATGACTCAAGTTAGACTACTAGAATGTATTTTCATGGTTATTTGAATTTGCAAAAGTTTGTCATATTTTGACACAACATTGCTTTTGGCTCCCTTTAAGTCCAAGTTAATTGTCTGTTTTTCTGTTTTTGCATTTTTCAATTTTGTGACATTTGAATTGAAAGTAAATGATTACTATGAAAGAAGAAAGGAAATTGAGAGTGATTTGAAGTTTTGTTGCAGTTATTTGATTTCTATTGAATTTCATGTACTTTATTAAAGAATCTGCGTAAAAAGTAGAAAATAGAAAGTATGAAAATACAGATATTAGACTTGCCAACTCTACCCCTTCATGTTTATTACTTACATCATCTTGTGTACTGTTTAGTCTATACAATGCTCCTGAACGTAGAATATCATTTTCCTTTATTCTTAATGAAGGGTCAATCTGGGTATATTTCTTCAAAAAGCTCCAGCAATACTTTTCCATAATATCATCCATAATTCTTAATGCTTTTAATATAGTGACCAAAATGTGTTTAGGGCTGTTTACAATTACAATTAGATTTTTTTCAGGAAAGGTATTTCCCTCCGATTTTAATTGAATGGAGAGATTTACACCAGTGTGACATGCTACAGCTAAAATGAAGACAAAATAATCAAGTGCTCTTAACATATCACTTGTCCTTTATTGTAAACGCCTCGACGTAGACTAGCCTGGCGAGACAACCTACATTTGAAACAATGAATAGACACTGAAGTCAAGACCTCTAAATGTTACCACTTCCACCTTTAATTGTAAACAAGTCCACTGAGACGAACCCATTGAGACAATTGCAATCTATTTATGAAACAATGATTAGACAACATAATATCAACAATATCACTTGTTTTCTTTAATGCAACCTTTTCAGTTTCAAGAGTACAAGTTTAATTTATAAGCTACAGGGAAATAATTAGTTGAACATATACAATTCAGTTTCATTTAAGAGACCCAAGCCATGAAATTTCTGTAAACAGATCAGCAGTAAATAATACTCAACAACTAACTTTGTTATGGATAAGAACTGTTTTTTTTCTTTGGTAAAGATATTTACTCTTGCCTATGCTCCTAACTTGGAAAACTGCTGTTTTCATTATACACAGGACTGTCTTTGAAGTACTAACATATCAAAGTAATTCAGCATAAATGTGTACACAATCATATTTGCCAGATGCCACTCTTGACTGGTGAAAAAGTAGGAAACAAAAGGGAACTAGGGAATAAGGTTATTCAAAAGGGAACTAGGAGAAAAATTACCTTTATTGAATCCACCTTTAACCTTAAATTGTTAAGTAGAAGATTTAAAAGAAGGCTATGATAAATATGGAAAGCAAAATGAAGTAGGGGAAGAATCCCAAGCAATACCACATTTCTGTATAAAAACAAACAGGAAAATCCTAAAAGAAAAGTAGGGTAAAAGGTATCTCTGTTGCTTGGTATGACCTTTCAGAGGTTCTTCTTAAAGGAGGATTATGGAGCATATATATTCAGGTGAAGGACTCCTGAGTAATCTACTAATTAGCACTTAGATGCTACTCTATGAACATGAAAATTCCAGAAATTTTGAAAAAGGACATCCTGGATTCTAAGAAGAATAGAATCTTTCATTTATTCTACATTCCAACACTTTCAGAGAGGGTTCCTGTTGTCTGGCAACAAATGTAAATTCGTTTTCATGAAATTACTTAAAGAAGCAGAAACCCAGAAAAAGAACAAAAAATGGCATATTTGAAACATAGTAACCTGTACCCACCAGTACTGGCAAAAGAAATAGTTACCAGCATGTACACTATCAAAATTGTTGTTTGTTGGGGTAGTTTAACGTCCAGCCAACCCTTCAGGGTTCCTTCCAGACTGCACAAGATAATGTTTTTCAGCTTTGGGTAAATGTTTATATCATTTGATTTAGGAGAAACCCGCCACTGGGTGCAAACTCTTTTCTTTTCAAAGAGTGGCAAGGGGTCTTTTATGTGCAGTGTCCCAAAGAAAGGGTGCCATACACCCCACCTTTGATGACCCTGTTGGGGGCACAAGGTCCCAATTTGTCACCTCTTACGATCAGCAAGGGGGTGCTAGGAACCTATTCTTACCAGGGAGTTGGAGGAACCCCCAGTTGTTGTGTGTATGGCCCGGTCCATGGGACCAGGCACATTAAAGAACACCTGCCTTGGTAAATGTGTAGGGGTATGGTCTTTATCTTCTCAAAGATTAGTTCATTCCATATATATGATCATCAAAGACAGAATCGTCAAACCTTGTTCTCGCTGTGATATGAACTTAAAGTTGCTATGGCATTAAACCCCAATAACCAACCAACCTTATAAGGTAATCCAAACCTATTGATTGATATATTATAACCATCAGAAAAACAGTTTCCTAGGTTAAGCACACAATAAGCAATAGGAAAAAAAGAAACCAAAATGTAGTATATGGAAACAATATTTTAATACCATCAAGTATGAGCTTCTTCAAAAACATGTGAGCTTTATCTGTATTGATCAAACAAAAGGCAATGTATTAAATTCACTGAGGGGAAACCAAGGTGAATAACAAGACACTGGCAAATAAATAAAGAACAATCCCTGAAACTAAAAAACAAATAACAACAACTATGTGAAATATTGATAGCCATTGAGCCTTACATCATGGTGAAATTTACTAAAAACAAGTGAAAGGTTCTGAGTCTAGTTTCTTTCTTTTTCAGGACTTTTTCAGACTCAATATTCAGATTTAACAAGAGCCATATTTATCATTATTTAACATTTATTGATTGTTAACAGCTATTGGACAATAGTTTTCATTTTTATTATGAGATAAGACTTGCCAATCGTGTTTTCATTTTATGAGATCGGACTTACTTGCCAATTACCACCAACCCAAATTTCTATTTCAATACTGATTGTATCTAAACATGCTAAATGTAAGCCAAACAAACAAGGTACAATGCTAAACTCAAGAGTAGTGTAACAAAAAATAATAAACAATAGCAGAATGGTTAAAGCAAACTTTGGGCAATAAAACCAAAGTCTGAGATCTGAGTAAACCATCTTCACCAACATCCACCTAAGCATTTGGGTCACTTCAGTCACTGAGATAATCAACCATATGCATATATTAAATATCGAGCCCATATTTCCATAACTCATGATCGGTTACTAATCAGTGTGTTATGCTCAGTATCATGTGATTACTAATTCTGATATTGAGAACTTGAAATCTCTTTCAAGTCATTTTATATGCCTTTTTTGTGAGGGACAGAAGCAATTATTGTGAGACAATAATTGCGACACAAAGATTAGTGACTGATTAATCTAATCAGTTATGAAAAATATGGGTAATGATTTTATGGGTAATATTATCGCTTATTGGACTAGTAACAAGAGAATATATTTAACGAACTTCTATTAACATGATAGTAGACATTATGAGGTATGACCTACACAGTTGTTGTGGGACTAATGACCTGATGAAAACCTTTGTCAAGTCATTTATACGAATCACTGGCCCAGACTTGGCACTGTTTTTAGAGAGCACTTTTCTGGTTTACCTGCTACACGCAGTATGAGACAATCTAAATTGTAACAACATCACTGTTTTTTAGGGAGCACTGTTTCGGCCGATCTGCTGCACATTGTATAAGACAAGTCTATATGGTAACAACATTATGTTATTGACAGCGATCACATGTAAGGCTAACTCCTGGAACTGCAAAGCCCCCTGTGGATGGTCTCTGTAAGTTCACAAGTCAAACCAATCCTAATACCCTCATCCTTGATCTAACACTGCGATAACTATAACAATGCCACTTTATCAGGCTAAAGCACTTCGCTACTTTAATATTGGACGGGCTAAACACATTCTCACTATCACCTTTTTCTATGCCAGACTGGCAAGATTTCAAGATTCAGCATTGTAGTTAACATTATTTTGTCTCAGGTAAAGACAGGCCAGAATTTGTTTTCCAAGCTTCACTTTTTTTGTAGCCATTAGATCTTTTTTCTCCCAAAATAAATGGTTCACAACTTGGCTATATATTTAAAATTAGTTTTCTCTCAGAGATATTTTCTTGTTGCTTTTTACTCAAGTATGATCTTTCTATGTGGATATTTGGGGGAAAAAAAATTGGTTTTGCAGGAAATAAAATCCTCAATTTTGTTTTCCTCAACATAGTTTTGTTTCAAGCTTGGGTGATATGAACATGCAAACCACCGCCCTACTCAGTCTATCACATCAGAAGCAGCACACAACACATACTATACTACTTGTTCCCAGTTTTGCCATTCGTTAAGTCTCAAACAATCAACGGTTCACATCACTTTTGCTAAGTCTTCTAGCAAAGTTCTCCTGGAGGACCAATGGATGAAATTGTGTGGAGACAACCGATTTTTGTGAGTGATATTTCCACTTAATTTTCATTTTAGATTTAAAAAATTCACCTCTGGTAGCTGTGTGAGTTGACAAAAAATACCCATTTAATAGAAATAATATATGACACAAAGACATATATTAGAATTCTTGAATTTGGAAACATCTTTTGTTATTTTCTTCAGAATTCTCATAAAATGAAATGAACTAAAGCATTTTAAGTAACAAATCAAACAATTACAGATATCTCTAAGAAGTAATCATGATAACTACTTTGCTCAAAGTATTCATATCTTCGGTTCCTTAATTTTGAGATCAGGAAGGGTCTTAACTAAGACAATATGGATCTGTCTGTCTTGAATCTCCACTCAACTCCCTCGATTGGTCTGTGATTACAACCCATTGCTGGACCGAGTTCCATCTTGGGTGCAGGTTTGAAGGTCGGCCTTGAGTGCTTCTTGATTACTTCAGCAGGTGTCAGCACCGCTGCACTACAAGATCCTACACAAATTGACCAGAGCTTTTCGGATGGATGGGCTGTGTACCTGGGTCACAAAAGGGTAATATTCCACACAGAAATAATAAGTATGCTCCTTTCATTTAGGATTTCCTAAACACATCTACCTGGAAACCAAAATATTACCCATTTACATTCTGAGGTCATATAAACACAATGGATCATTGATGGGGAATAATGCAAATGTGAGTGAACAAAGATATCAAAGTTATTAGGTGAGACAACTATTTCAACAACTGTTTCCTGAATCATTATATCCTAAGTAATTTGAAGGTTGCTCCAGGGAATTTCCATAAACCAAAACCATAGTCAATTTGTGCAGACCGGAGTGCATGGGCTTCATAGTAGTGTTCTGGTAGTCCCAGCACTAGCCCTGCACAGTGACACCGCTATACACTTCGTTCAGCTGCTGCGTTACTCGAATGAAGGTGGTGCGTTTGCTGAGTTCCTTCAACTTGGACGCCCCAACATAGGTACATGTCGACCGAACCCCGCCAAGGATGTCCTGCACTGTGTTCTCTACTGGCCCGCGGTAAGGGATCTCCACAGTCTTACCCTCCGATGCTCTGCAAATTCGTAATTTATACAAAGAAATCAGTATTTATTTTGTTCGTATGAGAATTATTGTATGTATGAATGTAGGGAATCATTGTTAAACAAGGGATACAGCAATTTTCTAGTTGTATTGAAAAAACAATATTGCCGTTTTATGTTAAGTTTTTATACTATACTTAATAATATACTTTTGTTATAGAGGGTTTTAGAATGCCATTAAATAACAGTGAAACTACAGTATTACAATTATTCAAGCCACAAGGAGAAACTAGTGAGTTATATTTCTGCTCACCAGCAGGTTATATTTAAGCAAACTGGAATTCCCTTCTGTCTTGATAATATTGGTAAAATTAGTTTTTACAAAAAATGTTTTTACAGGAATGGCTAAATATGATAAAGAACACCCTTCAGGGGCATATTAGAGAAGTGATATTACCCCTGAAGACTAAAGCCCCACACCCACTAGGCAAGTTGGTACATGAATTGGTGCACAAATCAGTGCAACATGCTGGTTCACCGTCTATTTATAAGCTGTGTGTCGGTTTATTTGTTGTTGGGTTAGCTTAATGTCCGACCAACCCTTCTGGGTTCTTTCCAGACTGCACAAGGTAATGCTTTTCTGCTAGTTTTACACCACATGGGCAGTGACTGAATCTATGAAATGAGGTGCCTATTTGTAGCAGTGGGACCCAATGCTCTCTTTATAGTGTTGCCACAGAGCTATCATGTCCTAGGCCCACAAAATACCCCACAAAGTCACATTATACTGACTCAGGGCTAACCTGTCATGTTTCGTGGTTCTTACTTTATACCGAGTGCCAGGCAAGCAGTGGCCACTGCCATTGTTAAAGTTTTGGTGTCACTCGGCCAGGTCCAACCAAGACCTCTAAGACTCCATTCTCCTATAGATCTGGTCAGCAAGAAACAGCTCATTTTGTGTTCATTTTATTGTGACATAGTGATAGTAAAGAGTTCTGGCTAGATATTATAAATGTATAATTTTATATGAAGTGTTATACATTAACAGGACATATTATATTGTCATTGAGCTTTGAAAGTGCCATTAGAGTAAAATTTTGGTGAATTTATGAGAACAGGAGGTGACAGAAAATGTTCAGATTTTTTAGTTGTTTCTTGTGTCCCAGATCTATAGTGGTTAGGATGCCCTTGGCTTTTGGCCTCAGGCTTCTTTCATCATAGTACTGTACCTGTACTCTGCGACTCCCCCCGCGTACTTCTTCATGGCAGTGGCAGAGGCCATGCCGTAAAACAGCTTCATCTTCTTGCCGTTCTTCTCAATCATCTCTCCCCCGGACTCGTCATGTCCGGCCAGCATACCCCCGATCATCACAAAGTCAGCGCCAGCACCGAAGGCCTTGGATACATCACCCGGACACGTGCACCCTCCATCCTACATTGAACAAGGCATTGTTATAATAATGATGATAAACATTTATTCTAAAGCTGACAAATTTGAAAGTATAGTTGAACAATATCATCTTCCCCCCACTGACAACCCACAAAATACAGAGTTGAAACAGATCTGAAGGTTTTAATGGATTTTGATATAAAGCTTCACTAGCAGAGTTTTCAAGTTCCACACAATTGTTTCACTTTATGCAGTGGGTTCAAGACTCAAATTCAAACTGTAAAATGTGCTCAGCATTAAGGCAGATCCAGGGGGGTCCAGGGGTCCAACCCCTCTCCCTTTTGGTGAGCCCTAAATTATAAAAAGAGGCGAAAATGTTGTGCACATGCACGCAAGAGTATACTGTTTTAGGACTTAACCTATATGCTGACCCCCTCTCCCTTTTGGAAATCCTGTATTTACAACAAATTAAAAACTCACGGAGATTATGTGACCACCGAGTCCATGGGCTGCGTCGGCGCACTCGATGACAGCGCTGAGCTGAGGGTATCCGACACCTGTCTTCTTACGTGTGGTGCACACGGACCCCGGGCCAATACCAACCTACAACGGGAGTGGTCATGACATCAAAAGTTTTATACAAATATATCACATGGAAATTTTTTTTATCCATCATGGATTGATTGTTCATGTTGTTTAATCTAAACTTGTATTTTATTCCAGATTCAAAGACTGTTTCCTAGTTACTATTACTATTTTTTTTAAATATTTCTAAAGTCATTTTACAAAAAATACTCCAAAAAAAGTGGACTTTTAACTTTTCAAAGAACATTTCAACTTTTAACACTTTGGATATCCACCTGTAGAAATCTACGCTATTCAACATTCTACCATCCACACTGTTGATTCTTGACTATATAAACAAATTTCACACTGTAGCTATCAGATCCTGAAGAGGACTCTGACCAGTCGAAATATGTTGATCACGCTACGATTTTAATCATTTTAATAAATCTTTATCAACACCTGTCCAACAGTCAGTCGTCGAGTTGGATATATTATCATCACTTTGAAATAAGTTACATGTAATGGGACTGGATACTGGTAATGCTATAGCATTTTATACAATCCTAGGAGAACATATTATTTGGTGACTATGCATATATG
Organism: Lepidonotus clava; assembly: GCA_936440205.1. Lineage (NCBI taxonomy): Eukaryota > Metazoa > Annelida > Polychaeta > Phyllodocida > Polynoidae > Lepidonotus > Lepidonotus clava. Next base: position 51,807,370 of record OW387140.1, on the reverse strand, counting down.
CATTGTTTTATTCACAATTATGAAAATTAGTTGCCCATATTCAGGAGGTGGTGTTGAGATGTGACATAGATGGTCCGAATGAATAAGGGGAGGGGGGGGGGGGACAGGGGGAAATTAAATGTAGTAAATAGAGTATTTTTGTTTCAGTTTCAGGCTATTCAAATACAAATATACTGTTGGGAATCTATTCTTTAAGGTAATTTTTTCTCCGGGAAAAGTGTCCTACTTTTTCATCAGTTGGGAGTGGTATATCTGGCTACGTATGACGGTGTGATAAATCGTGAACTAACCTTGATGATGTCTGCTCCAGCCAGTATCAACTCCTCCACCATCTCTCCAGTCACAACGTTACCCGCCTGCGGAACAACGTATGAACCGATAAGTTGAATTCAAAATTACACGTGTATTATTTTCTTGTTTCATGTGCTAGCAAAGGTGTTGCTGTACGTGTACTTTAATTGGTAATGAATAGTCAATCTATTTCATCTACTGATTCTCTCAATTAATTTCCTCCACTAATATCCGTTTCTTATAATCCATGCAAGTTCATCTTTGAATTTGCTATAACAGATTTATATTTTTACTTGATTCCAAAAATCTAAGAATATTTGGTAAAAAGATAGAAGGAACATAAAGCAGTTTTTATTTTTCTTGATTAAATGAATTTAAAATCTACAAATATCCAATATGTTTTGGTAACTTTTTTCAATTTAAAAAACCTGTCTAAGATTTTTCCATAATTGCTGTCATATTCCAGAATTTCCATTCTGTTAGAAAAATGAAACTTATTTTCTAGTTTGAGATGACATCACTTGCCATAATAGTGTGTGTTGGGAAAGCCTTGCGAACTTGCTTGACAAACTCGACAAAGTGCTCGGAGTATCCATTGGCCACGTCCACGCAGATGAAGGCCAGGTCGGGCACGGCGTCGATGATACCCTTCAGCTTCTCCATGTCGCCCTTTGCCAGACCCACGCTGGCTGCCACGTACTGTAAGTATAATGCACAATGTTAGTCACACATACTATACAGAACCCAAGATGTAACTTATGTCAGGGGTCTTCCATTAAGTATGTACGCACATTTTCAAAAATTTCAGACCCCCTTCCCCCCTTGGGCTAAAGTATACATTGGATTTGTATAGGAACGTACACACATCTAAAAAAATTCCAGACCCCCCTCTCTCCTTTGGTGCGTATGTACTTAATGGAAAGTCCCTAACTATGCAGATTGTGACAGTAACTGTACAGAACCCAACTTGGCAAGATGTAACTTGTATAAGTATAACGCACAATGTTTAATTAATCAGGGATACTGTTCAGAACCTCATTACATAATACAAATCATTTATCATTATAAAACTCCGTACTTTTAAAAAAAATTCATTCAATGCCATTCTCATTTTTCACAAATGGTATCACAAGAAGCAGCATAACCTTTGTATAATGTTGTCAAGCCACTCCCCAATCTAATGAATGAATATCCTGTAAGAGGGAGTGGTTGAAATATCAGCCCTGCTGAATGCATTCACCTAAAGGTAAAATCACCTGAAAAAACGCACCATAAAACAAATGTTATTTGTAAATCTGCATCATATCCCACTTGAAAAATGGTGGATGAGGTTAGTTTAAAATTATCATTTTTCTTTTATTTCACAACTTATTTAACAACTTATCACTAGAAATCATAAGCAGGGATGCCACTCTTCAGACTGTACAATGAAAATAATACGTTACTCTGTGAAATCACATTTCTTTAGAAAGAAAACAGGTAAGATATTATAAATACTTTAGTATTAAAACTTTAAGCTGTGATACTGAAAATCAAAAGTATATGGGCATAAATGCTTTCTGGTACATGAAATCAAATACCAGTTATTTTATTCTGTAACTTTAAGACTCTCGAAAATTGGTTGATATAGTAAGATATACGAAAATATGTGTTTCAAGGGAAAGGAGGCATCTCTGTATATAAAAGAATCATGTTTCGATAGGTCCATCCCACTTTCTAGATTTATTGGAAAATCATCATCACTTTACAGTGCTTTTCATGATGTCTGATTAAACTGTCAAGCTTTAACCTGTATAAACGAATAGGACTACTGAAACTTTCCTTTCTCATAGTTCGTGGGATTTCCCAAAATAACCTGTACAAAAGCTCTGTAACTATATACACAGCACTGTGACTCAGTTATCTTTCTCCCTTGACCTTCCCCTATGGATCTATAGACCACTTTACTGCGCAAACTCGTGCAAAGGGTCCATTTAGGGTGCCACAATGGAGCTCTTCCCCTCAGCTGTGTTCACTATCATCTGTATCACTGATGTTATCTCCAACAATACTCTACTCTGATAAGAGATCAGTCTGGATAGAACCTTGTGTGGTTGACCTGACGTTAAACTACCCCAACAAACAAACTGATATGAGATATGTCCATCAGGGACCATTGAGGCATACTTTATGGCTGCATAGAAGATTTGTAGTATCTGATTGATAGGGGTCTACTGTCGATGTTAACTATTCAGGACATCTGAATTGTCTTTTTTCTCCTGTGCCCCTCCTGCATTTACATTAATTCTAAATGTATCACAGAGGTTAGGGAAGGGTCAGTGGACAATCAGAATACTTTCTGGTCTTCTGCATACAAGCCACATGTTACCAATGTTCATCCCTGAAAAAAAAATTCCCAACTTGAATTTTGTTTTAAAATTTCCTGTGTTTTCCCTGTTCTGCGGCAATTTTTTCCTGTGTCATTTCTAGCAAGTTGTTCAAATTTAAAATGTTATTGTATACTCGTCCCCTTGAATATGAGAAAATTATTGGGCTGACCTTGAATTGAACATAAACAGCTTAAAACTAAAAAGTAATTACATTTTAATTGAAATGGGTACAAGAGTCCTTTGTGCAATACCGCGGATACAAAAATGAGATAATTCGAGGGCTAGTTAACATGGCATCTACCATAAGGCCAAGGAAAGAAAACAGCTGTTTTCTGGAAAATCAACCTACCCTAATTGTTTGCCATGACAATTAGGTCTATAAAGACTTATTAGTCAAAAGTATTAAAATTTTGTGAAAAATCTCAGAGGTTGGGACTTTTCGACTAAAATCAGTGTTTGAAACCAACAGTTGAACACTGGCCCATCAGCTAATGGCCTAGGATTTTAGAGCAGGGCTGAAATCTTTCACCAAAAATGATGTCAAATTGGGCTTGATGGCCAATAGAAATTTCTGACTTTTTTTTTCTAGATTTTCCAACCAAACTTTGCATATATCTATTTTAAGTTATATTCAAAACATTTCAATATATTGGGCTCGATTCAGCCCCAGTAGAAAGCCGTCAGGGCCAACAATTCTTTAAAAAGGTAGGCTCTGTTGGCCTACTGCCTGAAAATTTAGGTTTGAAAAATGAAAGAAATTAAAAAGAGAATTCTTAGAAAATCTCATCTACCATATTTCCTTTTTACTGCTGTTACCATGACTCAGCAATCTTTTTTCCTTGGCCTAACCACTTCAATGGACATTAGGCGGCCGCTGATTCAACATGCCCAATAAAAGCGCCTATAGAAGAGGGGCCCTCGGATAGTTTTAGCGACATGAAGTACCACTTAGGCCGCGATCAATCTTAGACGGTGACCCTTCAGAACATCTAACAGTCTTTCGTCTGCAAGCCTTCGGCAGGATCCCAATGCAAATTCCACTTTGTGTTTTCCCTGAAATTTCCCTATCGCACGGTAAAATTTCCATGTGTCATATCCAGCAAGTTATTCAAAAGCTTCGGCATGCAGAAAAAAATTGGACAATCCAACAACAAAAGGTCAAATCCCCAATACTTTGAGAATCACGAATTTCAGTACCTGGCCAAATGAAATTCCCTGTGTTTTCCCTGTTTGTTTTTTGGCAAAATTTGCAAATTTCCTGTTTTTTTTCCATGTTTTCCCCGTGCTGTTGGGACCCTGCTTTGGTGTATGCACTCACTGGGTTAACCAACCTAGGCAGTGTCTGAAATTAAGGTTTAGTCTAGAGTTGTGTAGTGGCTGGGTGCATAGCTTTGCAAAGTGTGCACCCATGAGCATCTCTGCGCATCCTTAGTAATATAAGGCCATTTATTATTTTAAAAATATGTGCATCTGCTACACACATTTAACAAAAAAGCATGCACCTGTGGCCAAAAGGTGTCCTTTTATTGCAGGGTGCAGCCTTAATTTGGGACACTGTTAGGGAAATGTCCAACACGGTTCTAAGATATTTTGGGATAATTTCTTTCCATTTTTCTTGGTTTTAGGTTTTTGAACACATATTTACTTAAAGCAAACTATAAAATACATATGTACATAACAAATGAATGAAATAATTTAAGCATTTCTTTTCACAGACATGCCATTTCTTGCCTTTATTTTACAAGCAGGAAAATGACTTAAGCCCCATACCCACTAGGCGATTTTACCGGCGACTGGAGATGGGAAACAGCAGAATCACTGGTAAAATCATCACCAAATCAGATCACCTGTTAGCATGTGACATTTCAACATTAAATCTAACAGGTGATCTGAATTGGTGACGATTTTACCAGAGATTCTGCTGTTTCCCATCTCCAGTCGCCGGTAAAATCGCCTAGTGGGTATGGGGCTTTAGGAATACAGTCCTAATGCTTTTGTTGTCATATGGAATCATACCTTGCTTTTTTTTACAGGATGTTTCTCTCTCCTCTTTACAAGTATGTATAAGCCTTTTAATTTACAAGTATATATAAGACTTTTAATGTATACTTACGGGCATGGCCTCCTTGTTGTTGGCAGCGAACTCCTTCCACGCATCTACTGAGTAGTGCTTGTGCATGCAGGTGAAGAGTTTGTGCTGAAAGGACACAAATAACCCTATAATTATCATTATATACATACATATTGTGGCCTGGGTTTCAAATACTAAACAGAATCATCTCCACAGGCATGCAGTGTTTGAAATTAACTGTGCACCCTGCGCACAAGGCGCACATTTACGCTGCCAGACGCCCGGAAAATGCACACATTTTTCACATAATAATAGCTTTATATATGGGAGGATGCATAGACAATTTGTTGGGCGCATACTTTTAGAACATATGCACCCGGTGGCCGCATGAATCATATTGTTAATTTTGAACACTGACATGTGCTCAAGGTTTTGATATTTTAGGGTACTTTGAACAAAATTTCTCAATATTTATGTCTAAAGTCAGACTGTAGATTATATGAGGGGGTTTGGTATTTTGGAATACTAGTTCAATATACATCGAGTTTTGTTGGAACACGAAAAAATGATCCACATCAGTGAGGGCCAGGGAAAAAAAAGTGAGAAACAACTAACAAAAAAAGTAAACTATACCATAGTAAAAGTGTGATAACTATGATCAATTCTTTGGTGTATCAATATGCATCAGTTTAACCACTCAAATTTCACTACAGAGCCCCTTGTTTTCCATCCAGTGAATTTTCCCTGTCTTGTCTTTCATGATATGATACTTTCACTCTCAGAGCATTCGAACATGAAAAAACTTATATAAATCATGCTAGAAAGTACCCTGTCTCTTCCATGAGGTGTAATCTTTTTTTCTTTGTTTACCCAATCCCACAGTCACCCTGTAAACAAGTGCTTCTATTTTCAACACCCAACAGACCTTCCACACATTAGATGCTATTGTTGCTTGGCAACCGACATCTTTAGCTAACATTTATCTAGCTCTCATCTAGACACTAATTAAACGTTAAGCGAGCGGTTCAGCACGCTCAAACGACCCGAAGCATGCAGCCGAGATCAAAGAAATCCACGCCAGGAATAACTCGCTCTGAAGGTGACTGATGGTTTTATCAATGAACACCTTTACTTCGCTGTCTGATCATCTTATTTTGTTTATTAATCTTCTTGTAAAAGGTTAAATTAATCCTTCAACTATCAGAAGGACTAACTTAATAGGGGATTAGCACCAGGGGCTGATCCAAGGGAGTCCAGGGGCTCCTGACCCCCCCCCCCCCCTTTTGGTGGAGCCCCAAACTACAAAAAAGAGGGAAAATACTGCGTGTATACCGGGGGCGGATCCAGGGGGCCCTAAACTACAGAAGGAGCAGAAAATGCTGCGCGCATACATGCAATTGCACAGTTTTAATACTAGGCCTTTATGCTGACCCCTCCTTCCCTTTATAAATTCCTGTATTGCTGCCGAGCGCAAATACTAGTTGACATCTAGTACCACCAACATATGACGATGGTACAGCTATTTGGGCTGGCAGATACACAGCCTGGAACAAATGGCAGTGGATACTTTCCAGATCAGCATGTCTGAAATATTTAAATGAGCTACTGAAATGCTACAGAATTCACACTCTAGCTAATTTACATATTTCGGACATACTGACTTTCCACTACTGGGACACTGTATTTCCACTGATTTTCCACTAAAATTATACTGAAAGCAGACACTGATTCTGCACGGAGTACACACTGTATTCCCACTGCGTGTTGGTCCGGGAGTGAATCAATTCATAAACTTTAAGGTAAAAATAGACATAATGAAACAGTACGTGTATACTATGTGGGTACATTGAAACATACTAACAATAGTCATCAGTTTAGCATAAGTAATCTATTAACTTATCTATAACTATTATCTATATATCATCATTAGCTTTATGGTACACTCTTGAATCTATTGGATATTGTGAATTCTATTTCCATCTGTGGTTGGTGAATAACATCAGTCCATCAGCCATTGGCTTACCAAATAAAAAAAAGGATAAAATCAGCTGAGTATGCTGACCATTATTTTGCTCTTCAGCGGACTCAATAGGCTTGTCAGCCCAGATGACTGATAAGGATAAAGTTAAACCTCTGTCCCTGGGATCCCGCTTTATATTGATCCCTTTGTAACAAGTGAAGATACTATCTACTAAAGCTTGAATTAGAGCATGAAAGGCTGGATTTTTGACCTATTTGGCTATTTGAACCCTTAACTGAACCGATGCACCTGAATGGGGCATGGTAAGGAAATGTTGAATATAAATGTTGAACCACACAAGGAGACACTTTTATCCAAACTGATCTTTATTGGGCCATTTTTTACATCCCTGAAAAAAACTTCTTAGGATATATAGTCATAAACTGTCTGACCACATAATATCACCATATGTGCTTAGAGCATTCTTAAAGTTGTCAGTGTTTCTTTTTGTTTAGTTTTTTTTGTTTTTTATTGCTGATTCCAGTATACACTAGTTCATCCATCAGACAATACCCGACCGCCCGACAGGCCCTTTTAAAAGCCAGTCAATCCACCGGAAACAATATTTTTTAAAAGGCTGGCCTCACTTGTATCAGGATTATAATTTGGTCAAAGGGTTAGACATGCCATCAGATATCCCCCCCCCCCCTTAGTGGTTGGTTGCTGGGGTTCAATGCTTTAAAAACATCTAAGGTCATATCATTGTGAGTTATTTCTACCCAGTCTCTGATCAGGACTAAAATTGGATCAAAGGGTTAGATGTGCCATTGGATATTCTTAGTTCCTGTTTGATTATCCAGTGGTTGTTGCTGGGGTTTCATTAACTTTAATGCAGTAAAAACATCTGAGGTCATATCATTATGAGTTATTTCTACCGAGACAGGGGTGAGAGAGCTCTTCTTCTCACATGTCAAACAGAAATAAATATGCTTTATTTATTCATATCCAGAAGAAATAGTTATCTGATCATTCACAACATGAGATCAAAGCACTAGACTTTCCTCTGGTCTCCGCCAAGTCCTACATAATTAGAGGTTATTTAATCATTTTAGAAAAGGTATGGTTCAGTTTTTTCTGCTGTTTGATACAAATACCTTATTTGGTTCGTGCTGTGCTGGATTGATTATCATATTTACCAATTTTAAAAGAAAATATCTGTTTTCATTCCCCCAAATTAACATGCAATGTTATTCTGACTGTTTACCAATTCCAATTAGACCAAAGTAAGACCTATGACTTTGCAAACTTACAGGAAAATCTAACTTATGTTGCAAAACATCAACATTCAAAATAAAGGAGTAATTTTACTGAAAATGGCAAAGCAATTTATGATTCTATCAAGAATTTAAACTAAATATAGCCAGATTTTCCCTATATGGTACTTGGGCTAATCTTCAAGGTCTTTTCAGATTTTTAGGTTCAAGGTACAGTTTTCAGAATGGGACTGGGTTCTTTCAATTCCAGTTGACATACATCAACTCCAGTTCTTGAAAATCCTGCATAAAGGTACAAAAACATTGCCAAAATGAGAAAACAAAGTACAATGCTTCAAAAAAAAAAGAGTATAAAATGCAACCCTAAACCTTACATCAAAATAACCAGTGGCTTGCCTTTAGCAATACTCTTGCTCCAAAATAAAAAACCCCAGGGTTACTAAATATAGATGCAGAGCTGGCCCCAGAGGTGAAGCATTCTTATCTCATCAGGCCAGAGACCAGCGTAATCCCGGCCGGTGGACACACAGTGCGAACACAAAACACGCCGGGAACAAGCAGCGCCAAAGGCAATCACTCTCCAAACAGATACTACCATGTCCCATTGTATGCCTTACTGGAGGATCAATTCCATAAAACTGTGGTTGGAGAGTGAGGGTTTGGCGTGGGTGTAATTGGCGTGTCTGCTTGGAGAGTGATCAGTGAGGGGGTCTCATCCCGGGGACAAGGGGCGTGGGCGGGCAACGAGGAGGCTCCACATGGGAGTACCCAGTGTCCCATGTCAAATTAACGAAAAGACAATGTTGCCCATTCACCTTATTACAGTTGCTCATAATCCCTCATGATTCCCCTTTTTGGAGCAGTTTCCTGGTGTTTGCTGCTAAGATTTTTTGGGGGGCTCTGACAATTTTATTTCTACCAAGTTAAGGTGAAATGGGATTTTGACAACCAAGATGTCTGATCTATAGAATACTAAACAAGAAGCAAAAGAGCTACAGAGTTTCGCTCATGCATGAGCGATGGTCTTCCTTCAATAAACTGAAGGCCTTCCACAACCAGAAGGCCATATGGGCTAGGAGTACTGACCACCACCACCACTCCTGCTGTCACACACAACTCAGGGAGGGGTTTAGGGAAGGGGCTGCTACTACTAGTACTAGGTCCCTGCATACACTGCCATGCACTTAGTACTGACCTATCAGTATCACTCACCTACCTAGACCTGCCCACCTGCAGGTGACAGTGGAGGTCCTAATGTGGAGGGGTGAGGGTTGATTGGTTCAGGTAGTGATTATGTAACCCACTTTTGGCTTCTCAAACTGCCTGACTAACAACCATTGTAGGGCAATACCCTTCAACAGCTGAACATGAGATTGCGTAACCAGTCATTAAGAACAAAGAGAATTCAATGACTCGAGACATGACTGATTGAGGGAGTCCCCTCCAATAGCTACAGTACTTTATAGATATAACTAGGGACTCCCAAAAATGAATGCTTAATCTTCAGCAGGTCATGAGATATTGAGGAAATAAGTCCGCCCCCAATGCTAGAGGATAGTCAAGAGCCTGATTGTACCCGGCCATGTCTGGCACGATAGTTGCCTGTCACAGCAAACCATAATACAGAGAATTTCTTTCGCTACTCGATTGGATTCCCTTTCTCCTGTGTTAAATTTAAGAAATTTGTTGTGTCGCCTGATCCGAGAAATTCCACTAAGGCTGTCCTGAAAAAAAGTCAGTTTCCAGTGGACCGTCCAGGTGGGTATTTTATAGCTGGATGTGGACATTTATTTTCATTTAAAAAAAATAATTTTTTTTTAAAGTAGTAAAAATGGCACAATATAAATGCTTAATTTCTGACACTGCTTCTTCCGCACATCGATTTAGAGAAATACCCATGTTACTGTGTCAATTGTAGGGTCTGAGGCCCAACATGGTAAAGCTAGGAGACCACGGACTTGTCAGGTTTCTTCTGACTGGAGATGGAGAAATGAATCCGCTTGAGAGAGTACAGATGCTTATCGTTCATATGGAACTTACGGTATGGCTAAACAAATTAATGAAACAACATCAAAGAAGCATACTTCATTCCAAATATCACTAACCAAAAAATTCCAGTGTGGATTCTTCTCCCTTCTAATCAACAACATGTAAGACTGTCTTTGGCTAAAAATACATAGTACCAAAATAGCATACATTTAGAAGTTCAGCTCTTCCTTATTTTGACACCCAATATTCAGATCCATTCATGAAGGGCCACGCGAGCACACACACAGTCTCTTAAGCCACACTCAATTACTAACTTAAATCCCTTCAAAATAAGTCACAGAAACCGTTCAAGTTCTGATTTTCCTACTCAACTGACAGTGGGACTATCAGTGAGTATGAATCATTTTAGTTGGTACAGGGCTTTAGATAGAAGGGCGTATGAGGCCAGGCTGAGCGGCAGGTGGTAAGACACTTCGATCATTGATCAGCATTCAAGGCGGACAAAGCCCGTTTCTCACCCCAGTCAGGCTGCCCTTGTCGGCCACAGCTGGGGGCCTTGTGCTAACCCTATACCTTACACATTGCCCCGGCCGACAACCTTCATACAACATGCATCACCTCTGGGTATCGTCTTAAATCTAAAGTGCTTCCAACCTGAACTTACACCAAAATAGGCTTTCAAACAGACTTTGGTAAACAGCCACTTAGCTATCAGGTTTTTCAACATGCTTTGAAGTTTGGGCTCTTCTGAATTGATGAATGGGTCAGTGAATGGACTCAAATTCACTAAAAATTTTCACATGAAAAAATCAATGCTTACAGTAAATTGTGTACATGGAATATTCCCTTTGTGAAATATGCCAACCAGTCAAGGACCAAAATAATAGAGAAGAGGAGTGGAGCCATAAGGCCATTATAAATTATATGGGTATTGGGACTGTGTGAGTTGGCCCCTGCATGCTATTACATGATTTGGCTAACTTATGCATTTTTATATATCCATAAAGGGCTAGGGTTGTTTTCCCTGTATTGGGACAAGATATACATATACGAAGTACCTTGGTCGGTCGGTGTGATGGCCGATATGATAACCTTTGGCTAGGAAAGATACACCTATCCTTTTCCCAGGCAGCATCTGGTCCTTATCTATTACTTATGAATAAATTTATTGCTTTACAAAGAATGTATAGATCACTATTAATTATTCTTAATTGTATCACATGAAGTGAGGTTTGTCTGTTTGTTGGGTTAGTTTAACGTCTGGCCAACCCTTTAGGGTTCTTTTACCAAACTGCACAAGGTAAAGCTTTTCAGCTAGTTTTACGCCACAAGAGCGGTGACCAAATCTATGATATGATTTAGGAGAAACTAACCACCGGGTTTGATACTCTACTCTTTTTGAAGAGTGGCAAGGGATCTTTAATGTGCAGTGTCCCATGCTTATCATGTTTGCCAAGTCAGTTATGATGTTACATAACAAAGAGGAAGGGCCCACAGCTGGACATTCAATGTGGGGGCCAATGACATGTATACTCTCCTAAGTGGTCAGTCCACCTTTAGCCCCAGCAAGGACCCTAGAGATGGTGACTTTGTTTGTTTGATGGGTAAGTTTAATGTCCGGCCAACCTTTTTGGATTCTTTTACCAGACTGCACAAGGTAAAGCTTTGCAGCTAGTTTTACGCCAGAGGTCCACCTTGGCCTGTCATGCACTCTTTGCCTGGAACCTGCTGTGTGCCGGTGTATCATTTAACATCCCCCACAGCCAGGGTCTGAAATTGACTTTTCAGGCTATCAGCCCCGATGTAGCAAAGCCTATTACAATAGTGAAAAATCTGGGCTGATTTCAGTGCAATTTTCTCAAAAATTGTCAGCCCTGATTCAAAACAACCAACCTGGGGCTGACGGGCTAATTTTAATTTCAAACCATGCCTGCCCCTCCATACCCAAACCCCTTTATACCAACACTCCCCCCCCCCAACCACTCTAACTCTTACCTTTGTTTGTTGGGGTAGTTTAACGTCCGGCCAACCCTTATGGGTTCTTTCCAGACTGCTAACTCTTACCTATCCACATAAACTTTCCCCAGTCCACCATCTTCTGGAACTTAACAGCCCTGATCTACAGTACCTCCCTCCCCTGTTGGAGTCATAATCCTTGCCAATTCAAATCCAAAAGTACCCCCTCCCCTTTTCCCCAATTGGAGTCAAAAATCCTACATTATGTTAAAGAGCGCAAAAATTGGCCTATTGCACAAAGGTGGCGATTAAATCATTTACTTTGTGCATGATAATTGAAATAGTGTAGGGGTCACCAGTTGAATACAAGATAATAAGAATTCCTCCAAATTACTTAGTTTATGAGAATACCTAGTATAAATATGGCAGGCGCCGCTGGTAGGTGTAAATATACCTGACAACAATGCTCACCGGGGTACACCTCCCAACAAGCGCCGACGCCTGGGATAAAATCAATATCAGACTGCTTTATAAGCAAGAGCGCAGTGTAAGAGAGAGGGAGAGACCATTAGCGTTTGGATCATACGGATCGGGAGATTCGGAGGGGTTTAGATAGCTATGTAAACCGCAGGGACATCTGGTGACTTAGACGGTACTATCGCACTACGGTTGGAGGCGAGACTAGGCGGACTCTAAGGAGGAAGCTTACTCTACCCTAAACTGGAACTGTTATACCTTGGAACTTATTACCATCACGAGCAACTGTACGCATCACCATATCCATCAATAAACATACCATACTGCCAAGCGTATTTCATGTTATGGATTGAGCGCCCATCTCGTGGACTTATTCACCACTCGACTAGCACCCATCAGAAACAATATCAACGATAGCAATTATCTCGGACAATGCACTATCATAATAATTAACCATAAACAATAGAATAGCGTTCACTATAACCTTGTAGAATCAGTCGATTCACGCACTGATTCAGTCTCGTGGGTATGGGGCTTTAGGCCTGAACCGTCTCTCATCATACCGAGGTAAGATGAACCGCCCCTTCAACCATCACCCTATACCACTGCGGGTGGCCGGCTCTCTGGGGGGTCAGATGTGGCCATGGCTCCAAGCGGCCCTGTTGGCCTTACAGGCAAACCAAGGTGTTGTATTTCACAAGCAGGGACATTTAGGAATGTCTTTTGCCTCCGGCTGATACTGCACTTAGGGTCATATGACCAGATTAGTAGAATATGTTTCTGATTAATACTAATGATCATCATTCATAAACGCAAATGAAGTGAACATTTGTACAGTGTGAATAGAAGTACCTTCACAGTATTTGTTTTAGGAGAGATTAGGGTGACAAAAATGCATACAACCTGTAATCCACCTGAACATTAAAGTTTCTGATGAGTGTCAAAATATGACACAGACATTATGGAAATCTGTCAACCAGATTGTTTCAAGTTTCTGTCCAAAAAAAAGAGTTTAGTTCAAAAATCTAAGGCCACAAGAAAGGGTCTGGCTGGCTGAATACAACTGGTTTCTTAAGGCCCTGTCAGCCACCTGATTCTGTAAAATGATCTACTTCATATCAAAACAATTATTAGAAAAATATAAGTTAAATATCAGAAATAAGGTGAGTACTAGGGAAAGAAATACTTGCGTTCTGGCAACTTGACCCACCCTAAACATTATGCCGGATCTGAAGGTTTTTTATTGACTTTTTTGGGGGAAAACATTTCTTTTAAATCTATTTGGAATGATGTTACCGGAACACAACAACGTCTTTTTCCTTGGCCTGACTGATATGCCTACCAATATTCATTTTCTCAAGCCATATAAATGGCAATTTTCCAATTGTTTAAGTTTTTGTTGTTGCTTTCTGTATCAGTTTGAAAATGACTTTTTTCCTTTCAAAATTACATGAATTATTGTCGCTTTTGATTCTAAAACTTTCCACTGACTCCCTTCATTTTCCATCTCTTCCAGAATTTCACTGTTCACTAGTACTATATGACTTCTCAATTTTAGTATGTACACATATAAATACTCACGCTGGCGAAGACTTTGGCCATTTCGAAGGTGCCGACGGTGTCCATGTTAGAGGCCATAACAGGGGTACCGCTGTAGGTCCGCTTTGAGTTTCTGAACTCATATTGCCGGTCTAGGTCCACCTAAAATGTGACAAAGGCATGTTTTATACAATGTATTGACAAATTTGTGTTATTTCAACTTCAAAAGGCTATGACGAGCTACCACTGTAGGTCCGCTTTGAGTTTCGAAACTCATACTACCGGTCTAGGTCAACCTAAAATGTGACAAAGGCATGTTTTGTACAATGTATTGACAAACTTGTATTATTTCAACTGTGGAGGCTATGATAACTACCACTGTAGGTCCGCTTTGAGTTTCGAAACTCATACTACCGGTCTAGGTCAACCTAAAATGTGACAAAGGCATGTTTTGTACAATGTATTGACAAACTTGTATTATTTCAACTGTGGAGGCTATGATAACTACCACTTTAGGTCCGCTTTGAGTTTCGGAACTCATGCTGTCTTTCTAGATCCCCTTAAATTGTCACAAAGGCATGTTTTATACAATGTATTAAAAATTAGTGTTAGAAGATGTGACAGATAGGGGTCTTCCATTAAGTAATACTGTAGGTACGCATCATGGGGGGAGGGGGGTCCGAGATTTTTGAAAATGTGTGTACGTTTTAGTACATATCCAATGCGTATTTTTGCCAAGGGGGGGGGGGGAGTGAAAAATGGTCCATAAATTCCCTTGGAGTGATACCATAAAAATTGGTATACTAACATTGAAATTTAGATTTGCCTTACCCTATTTTACGCAGTAATTGTGATCTGAATGTTCCAACTATATTGATGGGTTTCTATGTCTCAAAAATCAAACATGGATTTCAAATAATGCCAGACTCGACCAGTAGGCATCAGCCATTAGGCCAGCCTAAAAATAATATTGTTGCTGGTGGACCGACTGGATTTTAAAAGGGCCGTTTAGGTGGTTGGGATTTTTTTTTTTAAATAAGATTTTTTTTTATTTGCTTAGGAAAAAGCTACCAATTTTCACGAAAAAATACTGAAAAAAGCCTTCTAGTCGGTAGTATTTTACCTAGTCGGGCAGTCGACCGGAAACATAATTCTTTTAGGCTGGCCTTTCAAAGGCCATTCTGACCACTAACTTGACTAAGTACCGGAATACTTCAATTCAACTGCAGCAAGGTGACCTTTGAATGACCTCTCTACCCTTTAACAGTACCATAAAGCCCCTGTCAATGGTCCCATCTGAGTTATTTACTTGGCTACAGACTTTGCACTTAGTCACAGGCTCTAAACCTGGAGGGAACTGTAACAGTGTTCTTTTTAAAATATTATTTCTCCACTTTTACTTTTAGCCAGATATTGTATGTTCATGTGGTCTCATAGTCATACATTATTATGGAGTGGAAGTATACAACAATTCTTGAATTCAGAGATCAGTATTGCCATGGTTGCCCCCTGCTCTAATCAATCCTAATAAGAATGTGGGATTTTTTTTGTGCATTGGGGATAGAAACATACACACCCACGATCTTTGGTAAGTTGTAGACCAATTCAAGAGTACAATGACAGTAAACCATGACCCCCTGGTATGGAACAGGGCCAACATATAAACGTGGATCAGTGGACCTAATTTTATAGGCAATGGGATAGACTTGATAAGCCCATAAGCAGAACCTCCGGAGGTTAGGTGGTAAACTTCTGGGGGGTTAGGAGGTAAACCTCCAGCGGTTAGGGAGGGGTCGACACAAGTCTAAAAATCCAGGGGCCAGTTGGGCCCCCAGCTTTCCAAATCTGGGGGCCTGCACCAAAATCTAGGGCCCCTCACATATATATGGTCAGATTGTCTTCAAAAACACTATTTTATAGTAAAATATATAGAAATCTCTAATTGTTATCCAGTCGGGCCCCGAGGCCAGAAAATCTAGGGGCCCAACCTGCTTTTAAAGGGTCTCGGTTCCCTGGGCCCGTGGCTATGCCCACCCCTGTTAGGTGGTAAGTAGCTGGAGTTTATGCAACAAATTTTAGGCCCAACTTCGAATTTTTTTTAAAAATAAGACAACCTATTTTCTGTTTAGAATACCCACATTATGCTCCTCAGCTGACGCCTCCGAGATTATATAGCATAACCTCCGTCTCTGCGACGGTTTACCTTTGCTTATAGATATGACTCATGGTAATGTGAATGAGTATTGTCAGATATACACTTGCGACTGCACCTTTGCCCCTGAAATCTAGGATGGTTGTTGACATTTCTTGAATCATTTATACTTAAAATTCACTTGTGGTTTCACTCATGTTTACACTGGTGTTTTGCCCATGAAACATGAGTAATGTAACCAGCTCTCTGATGCAATTATCAAAGCACTTGTTGACACATCAACCCACTCTAAGCATTCGCCAAATTGCTGATGGCGAATATAGAATCAATCTGGCGAATTGGATAAATTTGCTGAATTTGGAAGTTATGTAGCATTATTCTGGCCAAAATGAGTTCAGAAACTAGCCAAATTTCCTGTCCATAAATTATATGCACTATACATATTTTCTTGTAAAAGAAAAGTTTGCTATTCAATCTAACAATTGGTTAATTATGAATTCGCCAATTTATCAGCTTGGCGAGAATCCAGGCATTTAAAAAATAAAACTGCTGCAGCTAGAAAAAAAAACCCTACCTTTTCTTTTGCTTTGGTATAGTGACCTAACCTGAATTTTGCTTCTACCTTAACTTGTTTCTCAACAATTCTTTTTGTTTTAAACCATAAAATTCAACTAAACTGATCAAATATACAGAAAACGGCATGTATTGTATCAGAAATGTACTTTAGAGGGTAAAATGTTCAGGGGGTGTGTTTAAGTAATTCCAAATTCTTGTAAATTTATCCGAAGCTATGTCTACATCCTAAATGGTTTCCCAAAGATACACTTACATCCATACAACACATACTACCAATCATGTTATAATGTTATATTATAATAAAGCCGTTGTGTTATCACATTAAGTGATAATGTTATCTCAAAGCTGTTGAGCCACAGCCTACCCCATAGGCCTACTTACCCACATGGACGATGCACTGGCTTTAACAAGGACATAGACCTAGCTAAGCAATTAGGGTAGGTTGGGTGACCTGAACACAGCAATTTTTTTTCTTGGGGATTAACAATAAACATACTGAATAGATCTACCTAGGCTTTAGGGCTGGCAGCCCGCTTCGACTGTTAGGCTGTTAATTCTTGAGCACGCACATATTTTGTTATAGCACCCCCCCCCCCCCATTTTTTTTTTCAAATTCCTGGATCCGCCCTTGTTGTTAGCTTAAGGTCAGGATAGAGTCTAGGACTTTTGTTTAAAGTGGGTGTACAGAGATACATTATATATAGAGTAGTGGCGTGTATTATCGGCAGGGGTGTATTATCGGCACCCCTAACACTGTTTCTGATATTACTTTGTTTGTTTGTTTGTGGGATTAGTTTAACGTCCGGCCAACCCTTCAGGGTTCTTTTACCAGACTGCACAAGGTAAAGCCTTTCAGCTAGTTTTACGCCACAGGGGCGATGACCGAATATGAAATGAGGTGCCTATTTGTAGCAGTGGGACCCAATGCCCTCTTTATAGTGCTGCCACACTGAGATATCATGTCATAGGCCCACGCAATACCCCACCCAGTCACATTATACTGACACCAGGCCGACCAGTTATGTTTCGTGGTTCTTACTTTATACCCAGTGCCAGGCGAGCAGAGACCACTCCCATTGTTAAAGTCTTTGGTGTGACTCGGCCAGGGATAAATCCCAAGACCTCCCAGACTCAGGGCGGGCACTCTACCAAAGAGCTACTGAGTCTGGTCCCCCCATTTGTCGCCTTCTACGAACAGCAAGGGGCTGCTGGGGACCTATTCTTCCCAGGAGGCTCCCTAAGGAACCCCCACCCCGGATCCCCACGGGGGAATCTGATATTACAAATGAAATTTGTGCATTATTGCAAAAAGGTGCATGTATAATTAAAAGAAAACTTGCAATCTGTCATTTACCATTAGACTTGTATGATATGGGCTCTGCATAGATAATATAGCATCAAAAGAAATATTTCTGTACATCACCACCCATCCAGAAATGGCCATTTTATCTTCATCAATATGGTAGAGAGGTTATTTAAATTCTTTTGTGGACCCCCAAAATAATAAATATATCTTAAATTCGACTTGTATCTGGTCAAAAAGAGTCCAAGACATGCACTTTGAATTAGATTTTTCATAAATACATCATTTCAAGTCTTACTGTATGGGTGCCGATAATACACTCCTTTCAATGTGTATGTCTTGTATTATTGGCAGGGTAACCTTCATGTTTTGAATTAAAGACTAGTAAATGAAAAATCAATGGGTAAAAACATAAATAATAATTCAGAATAGAGAAAGATATTGTGAGGGAAATTAGTGTTCAATGATATTACACATCAAACTATTCTTCTTATATTTATCTGATAAATACTTATCTTAGGCTAAATTTGTATCCAAACACTATGGTGAAATACAGTTGTGTTTGAATCATTATAGATTTTTGAAATGATATCGAATTATGAACCTCGAATTTGGACAACAAGTTTGATTGGATAATAAACGACATGGTCAATCAGTTTTTACTGTGTCAAATATAATTTCATTTAATTCCTTGTATGTATTGATGAAATACACCGTAGGGTGCCGATAATACAAGACAGGTGCCGATAATACACTCCAAAACATGACAAAATAAATCTTATAGTATTTTTCCAAGCAATTTCTTGAAATACCCTACCATAATTCCAGAGTACTTACATATGTATGGTTTGTCCTATGAAATACGTTGTGCTTATAATTTAGTCAAAATACACAAATAGTTTGAGGTTTTCCCCTAAGGTGCCGATAATACCCGCCACTACTCTAGTCTACACTCTGTGTGTACATCTTAGAAATAGACTAGACCTTATAACTTGATTCTCAACACAAGTCAGGGTACCAACACAAATTCCATTTTCAAATTCCCTGTGTTTTCCCTGAGATTTCCCTGTCCTGCGACAATTTTTCCCTGCGTCATATCCAGCAAGTTATTCAAAATTAAAAGCCTCTGCGTGCAGAAAAAAATTTTGGACAACCCCACAACAAAAAGTCAAATCCTGAATATTTTGAGAACCAAGAATTTCATAACCTGGCCAAATCAAATTCCCTGTGTTTGGGCAAAATTTGCAAATTCCCTGTGTTTTCCCTGTCGAGGATTTTTTGTTGCCATTTATTTTCCTGTCTTCCCTGTGTGGTTGGTACCCTGTCAAGTGTCAGTGAACATAAGTCCACTGATAGGCCTATCACATAAAAATTGAAAAATGCTCAAATAATATTGAGGAATGTATTATCAGCCAGGTTTGGTGTCTAGTTTAATATGCTTTTTGAATTATATATCTTATCTGCATTGGTTCAAGAGTTACAGCCACTTATACATAGTACTCTGGTCTGGTTTTGTCCTGTCAAATTGACATGTGTATTTAGAATAGAAGGCTTACTGTGCAGCTTGAGGGCAAAATACAAACAAAAGCTATATCATTTTGAAGGGAAAATAATGTAGATAAATATTCTTGTAGGTTCATGCCCCCCCCCCCCCCCTCCTATTTTTTGACCAAATATTGTTTTTTTCTGTTTATGTAAAATTCCTGCCCCTGGCCTGGGCCGTGGGAGGCGGGGGGAAATTTTGCAAAAGCACGCCCCCCCCCCCTTTTTTTTTTTTTTTTTTCCTTTCAAAATCCTGGATCCGCCCCTCACAAAATCAATGTTCCTAAAATAGCACCTGTAAGATGTTTCAACCTAGGCCTATTCGTGCCTACCGGTGGGAATAGGCCTAAGGCTGAGGCCTAACTTGACTGCAACTGGTAAAAACGTCAGAAACCAAAAACGCCGAGTAACAATTCCCCGACAAAACTGCAGAAAAATCACACTTACGTCGGCCCTGCTCTTAATCGTGCTCCTCTTCGGCCTGAAAAGCACATCTTTGAAGTCTAGCTTGATGTCCGTGTCGATTCTCGGCATTTTGATGGGTTAAATCGACGGAAAACCGTCCTTTCTGATCGAGACCAAAATTATCTTCTGCTCGATTTGGACCGAGTCAAGGTCCCTTCACTCTCCATGCTGATGTCTGGTCGTTTTTTCTTGTTTAATGGGACTAAAGATCTGTATGGAGAGTGTTTCAGAGTCTGGTTCTGGCGAAATCCGTCAGGTAGCGTCGGGAGATCTGTGTGGCGCGGAACATGTTACCCGGTGAAGGGTTTTCCCGCCTTGTATTATGTGTCCCCAAGATTCAGGATTCAGGAAAGGGGCTGTGCATATATGATATCACACACAGGGGGGTGGGTGGGTAGGTTTAATATTGTGACACTGCCTGAAAACAGGCCTTATTTTCATGTTTAAAACAGAAAATTAGTGTGACAGGGGTGGATGGGTCCTACTATATATAAGAGGGCCTAAGGCCCCAAAGGAGGAGGGGCTTCCGTAATAGTATACAGGCTTAAGCATAACATTTACGATTGATTTTTGCATTATTTGTACTTGTAGTTAGATAATTTATGGAAATAAGCATGGGGTGTGCTTTCAGTTTGCACAGGTATATGGTTCTGTCGGGGTTCTGTGAAGGTAAACCATCGTGGTTATGCTATATATAATCTCCTCAGCTAAGGAGGTTATGTAGCATAACCTCCATCTCCAAGGCGGTTATATAGCATTTAACATGTGTCCCAAAGGTGGATAACAAGCTTATACTACGTCCCATGACCACTGTGACAATCATTATTTTGGTGAGACCAAACTTTTTTTTTCCTAAAGTCCATAAATGTATTTCTATATTTAATCTATACATGCAGGGGCGGATCCAAAGTCAGTGTTCTAGCAGGGGCAAACCCTGACCCCCCTTATAAAAATGAAAATTAAAAACCCCATTTTTACACAGATCTTCCAATTTCAAGATGCCAAATTTTCTCCCTTGGGTCTAGGGGGGGGGGGGGGATTGCCCCCCCCCCCCTCCCTGGATCCACCACTGACATGTACCTTGATCCACCTTGAGTTGATGATTCCTCGTGACCACAAGAGCTACAGAACAATTGTCTACCAGTCGCCGCTCTAGTGAAGTGGTTAGAACTCAGGGGTGGATACAGGATTTTCGAAAAGGGCGGTGGGGGGGGGGGGGGGGTGCTAAATGTTAAGTACTAAAACGGCATGCATTTGCGCATACATGTGCAACACTTCCCCCTCTTTTTGTAGTTTAGGGGTCCAGCAAAAGTGGGGAGAGGGAGGGTTAGGACCCCCAGCACCCCCCCCCCTCCGGATCCACCCCTGGAGCTTGAGACGTGCATGTTTAGAGTCCCAGGAGCGATCCCGGAGCTGGGTACCTTTTTTCTATTTCTATTCTTAGACTCTGATATTTGGAAATCATGCCGTGGAAAACAGAGTATATCTAAGCCATTGCGTTTACGTGTCAACGATTCCCAAGTTTTTTTTTATGAGAAATATTTCGTGAATTACCTATCACATTTTCCACACGTTAGAGACATGATATAGGCCTATGCCTCATCAGAGGTTTGACAGAATAGTATGCCTCAATAGCCTAGGGTAGTGGTTGGCCTCTATAGGTATTCTATAGGAATTATCTATTAGAGGGTTGTTGGTTCAATCCTTGGCTGTGGATAAATGGAAATGAACTTTTAAAAAAATGGTCGAAAATAGCATGACGTCATTTATGAACGGCCCCTATTATCCCATTTTTTAAAAGTGATACTAAATAATTCAGTTCTTTTGGTGCTAGAATTGCCATCAAAAAGACAGGGTGGGTGGTGGAGGGAATGCCTGGATCCGCGATTTTGAGGCAGGGGCCAGGGTTGAGGGTTCCTGATCAGCAAACAGTATAAATTCCAAAACATAGCATTTTTTCTTTATATATAGATAAATTCTCCATCAGAAGGGGACGTGGTCAGCACCCACTAGAGCACCCATCGATCGTTCCTAATCCAGAATAATAGTATAATAAAGAAAAAGAAAAGAAAAAAAATAGATAAATACAAAAAACAAACAAACATAAAAAACAGTTACCAAAAATTGGTCAAATATAATATGGAGTGGCTTCCCTATATTTTCTGTTATCAAAAGCATGCAAGGGGCCTTCTATTTTCAAAAATCTTAGACCCCCCGCCCTTGAACAAAAGTACGCATTAGATTTGTACACACTAGAAGTACACACATTAGAAAATAGTCGGTCCCCACCCCCTGCCCCCTTGATGAGTACATACTTAATGAAAGCCCCAGTCTTTTGTCCTTTTCATCGACTGAATCTAGACCCTCATCTGGAATAATAATTCTTTCATTGGCCATTGGGAATCATTGTTTGACACATAATACAGATGGAATGTAGCCTAAACCCCTATGTTCAGTCGGTCATTGAGCCATAATCAGATAATGAGATAAACCATACAGCCCCCAGACCAATTTGCTAGTTCCATTGTAACGTTTATGAATACACCCATCTATCCTTATTTATCCTTTAAAATCAATTCTTTGTATCTCACATTAATTTTATCTGTTGTTGGGGCCGTGGAGAGGGGATGGGGAGGGACATGTTATGTGTCAATATTTAGAAATGTCTCTGTTGCATGCCAGTGTAACTGTTACTTATTTTCCATGTCACCTGGCACCCTTTTCTTGATATAACTTGTGTACCACCTGTTGTGTCAGCAAACTATAACCAGCAAACCCTCATGAGAAACGCCATTATAATTTCTATACTTTCTATTATGTCTTTTTAAAAAATTAAACAAAAATCTATATTGGGCCCAAAATAGGAGGGTGGGGGTGGGGGTGGGGGTGGGGGTGGGGGTG
This sequence comes from Lepidonotus clava, assembly GCA_936440205.1. Taxonomy (NCBI): domain Eukaryota; kingdom Metazoa; phylum Annelida; class Polychaeta; order Phyllodocida; family Polynoidae; genus Lepidonotus; species Lepidonotus clava. The sequence continues at coordinate 51,784,505 of OW387140.1, read as the reverse complement.
GGTGCTGCTGTGCCCCTCACCAATTTCGCCGGTCGAAGTCGGGAGAAGCCGGTGTTCCAGTTTTGATTTTAGGAGTCTAGACTTACTTTTCGGAAACATAGCAATCATCTGTGCTGACATACGGTAAAGTAAATAATTGAGATGGGGGGGGGGGGGGGGGGTTGAGGTATTGTTTTAGACTGGTATCACTCTGTAGCCCTATTGAATTGTGTGTGTGGACATACAATAACGGGAGTGTGGGTTTATTGCTCACTGTTCCTTTCTATTGAGCAGACATTTAGAGTTCTTTGATAGGCGCCTATTATTCGGGAGGCAAAGAGTTAAGGCCGTACCCCACATACTGATTTTGAAAATCGGCAGTTGAAATAAAAGTTAAATATATTATACATCAATAGATAGATCTCACAATTCTCTTTTGAAGGGTATATAGGATGTAAGGTGTCATGTCATATTCTAGGAGAAAATCGAATAAATACAAAATCAGCAGCATTAAAATCGATATATGGAATACGGTCTTTAAACTACAGACTTCTGCCGATGCTTACGTCCCACCGATCCTCTCACAATAAGGCAAGTCAGAGCCGAACAGCTAGTTAAATCTCTGATTCAATCTTTGCAAACAACTATTGTTAATTCAATGATTTGTGAGACACGAGTTTGTTTACATGCAGATCGTTTATTGGTTATCACAGACATGGAGGTTTGGCTGAAAGGTCTCATTCTGACAACACCCACTATCCAATGATACAAAGTGAAATACATACACTCAGAAGGTTCAAAGCCAGCACTGGTCTGGGAACCTATTTTTACCGTTTTAACAGATAAATAACAGATATTGTCATCTATTATAATTTTATAGGAAGATAATCTTCATTCGAATTCATATTAGGATCAAGAACATAAGTTTTATCTTTCTAATAAACCGTCCAATCATTAAAGCATGGATATTTATAATTATATCGAGGAAAAACACAATGTTCATAGACCTTGAGCAAATGTGGTCACGTGATCAATTTTTTTTGGGTGATTTGAAGTCTATACAGAACGAAAGTAACCTGTACATATTTGCGTTAGGAAGGAGGTACATAAGATTAAGATGGCGTTACAATGTTGAATATACTGTTGAAATTAAATTCGAAATTGAGTCGCAAATCAAATAAATGATATATCATAAGAACTAATTGCATACTGAATCGTAAGAAACGTCTTCATGATCTATTGGTGATTAACTTCTGTAGAATAACGAATTCAATCAAGAAATTAAGCTAGTATTTGCTCGATAGCTACCGTGCATTTTCTAATAAACGAATCATGTAGTATCGCAAAGTCGAGACAGAAAAAATCACAAAACACGAACAGTGTAATACAAATAATCTTTAGATACCCGTAAATGCAAGTATAATTTCAACTGATGAGAAAATATAGTATATAAGCAGTCAGGAGAATTTTCAAATAGTCATTGCATCCATTTGAATAGAAGTGCATCGCTAATCAATAAAACATTTAGAGTCAATCATGTTATATAGACTAAAAAACGAACATCAATGAAACATTTAAAGCCAATCATGTTAAATAAACTCAAAAACATTACAGGGGGTATTTCCCAAGTTGTACATTTGCTTGTAAATAACACATTACACAGCAACAAAAAAGAAGAAAATATGTATAATTCCCTAATATAAATGGATTAACTTTATTTATAAGTTGATTAGTGTAAAACCCCTAATTTAAGCCGCACCCTGATTTTTGGGTTGTTCTTGTTTTATTTTTTCATGAAATTTTTTCCTAAAAGCCATTCAGTTCAAGGTTATAAAAAACCTATTTTAAGCCGCACCCTCAAAGTTGGAGCCTAATTAGCTCTAGTTTCTGAAATGAACCCTTATTTTAGCCACGGCTTAAATTAGGGGTTTTACGATACTCAAACGGGTGAAAACTGCAATACTTTGTTGGAAAGAAGGCAATCGAACTTGCACAAACAGCAGAAAATAGCAGCGCTGAAAACTCCGCAGAGTTCAACCGAACTCACTCTTTGGTTAATACGAACGGCTGTACATATATGTGAATTGAGTTCCTTATATCACAATATTTTCACATTTTTCATAGAAATCCGAAACTTATGTCATATAATCTTTTTTTTACATGAAAATTGAAATTCTTGAAAAGTGTAAAAATTCGATCTGTTCATTAGAAAATTTACTTAATCAAAAATATCTATCAAATGATAAACTGTTTCGATGCTATTGGAAGTAATATCATTTTACGAAGTAATATCATTTTACGAAGTAAACTTTCAGTATATTCAAATAATAAATTGAAAATATTAATCAAAATCTTACAATTTTACCATAGGCTAAGAAATTTCAGGGAAAGATTTATCAGTTTATACTTCATTGACTTTATGTCATCTGTCGGAAACCTCTAATGATGAAATAAATAAACATCTCAGTGTCTTTGGGACAAGATTCAGAATTTCATGAAATTCTCCCCACCACGGATAGCCTAACTACTGCACTGTACCTGCAGCCTAGCCTAGATCACGATGCATCCTGGGAAATGTGTAGACAAGAAACAGGCCTTAAGCATATCTTTTTACTTTTTTCGCCATTAATTACAGTATTCTTTGTTGTTTAACATAATGGAAAACTAGAAATGAATTTTTATCAATTTTTCAATCAATCTATATCTGCTTCATCAATTTGGGTGTGTGTGAAAATTATCAATTACAGATAGAAATATGGCAAATAGGTTTATATTTTCTATAGATTTCACTTTGTTTTTATCTACAAAAATGACGAGAATCAACCTGCAGGTACTTGAAATACCTAAATCAGCTATCCATTCGCCGGGAAGAGGTAGCCCATAATGCCTAGCGCGAAAGGGGTTCCTGTTTGCTTAAAACTCTCCTACAAATTATTCTATGGCATGGAAAAATCTGAAAAAATATATAATGTTTCAGTTATGATCCCTGCTATTGATAGGCAAAAAACTAGATTGTTAAAATATTATTTTGGAAATTTATTGCATTTTGACAGATTTAAGGGGTCTGGCTTCATTGAGGCTATTTCTTCTATAATCTAATGCAAAGAGGTTGCTTGTTTTCACATCAAATTGTCATATTTTAATCAAAAAAATGACCGAAATAGAAAATAGCCCTCACACATTTCATCATATTCAAAATGGTTAATAACAATTTTGCATAACATTTGTGTAATTGCTCTTTAAAAATTACTTGAATGATAGAAAAAAGTGACCGGAACCTATGTTTCTCGGCAATTCTCGCGGACGAGATATGGCACCTCTTCCCGGCGAATGGTAGAGAGAATTGTCAATAGCGTCGTCTATCGATAAGAATAATCACAAGTGTTTCTTTGATAGCAACAAATACATACGTTTTTCTAGACCATGAAAACTCTTTGAAACACCCGAACAATCCATATAAGAATATATATAGAAGACACTTTCAATATATATTATGCACACAAATAATCTTTGAGTAAATTCATTAAGCATTGACCAGTTGCACATTCGCAGTGGTGCACAAGCATGACTAATTTTCTGAGAAATGACATTCTTATTGGTATTTATTTGGAAATGATTACCTTCTTTCCAAAATGTTGGGTTTTTGTTGAAGTTTCGTTTGGAAGATGAAAAGTAGCACCGAGAAAAAATATTTTGTACTACTTTTTTAACAATATAATTATGGTCAAACTCTGAATGTATATATGACATGATAAATCAATACTGAAAAACTAGTTACTATAGATTGTTCTGTTTTTCTAGGGAAATCGATTTCTACTCATTCTGTCGGAAAATGCCACTTCGCTGACGTCACTGTGAACGCAATTTTCTGGGATTTTGATTTTTGGGATAAAAGGAAAAAAACCCCAAACTTTAGCTAATCAGATTCCCTAGTTTCTTGGAACAGCAAACCTGAAAACTAACTATCATCAATAACTAACATGAATAACAGGATCAGTTTTCTTCCCTATTCAAAATACCTACAAAACTCCAGCCCTAAGAGAGTGGAACTCTCTGATGCTCTTGGAAAGGCTTATAATTCCAAGCACCATGACTGTGGGTGAACTTCAGTACAAACACGAGCACCCCGCCAAACGTGAACAATCCCGCGAAACCCCACAACTTCGGGGTAGCCATGGCGACATACCGAAACACCTCCAGGACTCCAGCGACGGAGAACTCCATCAGTTTCTGATGTAGACTCTGATCATAGAGCATACAATACAAGCACAGCATCACCGTCAGAATCAGCACCTTGAACAGCACAAACCCAATCGCTAGCGATAGGAACCGCCAGATGTCCAACCGGATGGGCGTGGTTCCGACGCGGGCTCGTCGCCGGGCGAGGCGGTTGCGGTCCAGACGGGAGACGATACGTGAAAGCTGGTGCTTTGGGGAGAAGGAGGTGGGGGCGGAGGACGGCAGTGGGTGCCGCATGTATTTGTTGTTTCGCTCCAAGCGGTATCGGCGGCGGAAGTCTTCCGGGCAGTAGAACTCCACCTGACCTGTCAAAGCTGAACAAAGAGAGAATTTTTTAAAGCATTTTAAAATAATACATAGATATTTAAGAAACCAATATTAGATAAAACGAAAAAAACCCAACTTAGAACGCTGTGGAAAATGACCTTAAATCTTTACTGATGGCTGTTTAAAAGTCTTACAACATTCCATCGTAAATAATTATAACTATCCTTACTAATACATACTTTCATCTACTTTAAAGCTATAACTTTAAATTTTGTCTCATGAATGCTTCATTCAATTAAACCACTTTATTTAAACCATAAAAACTGTAGTAGTTTACAGTAGCCTTAGCTGCCTACCTGTATCTTTGACACACGTTTCAATCGGGTTGCGACACACGGGGCAGGTGGTGATGCGCATAGCGTCCTGGCTGTACTTGGCAAGTCGTCGCAGACACGGCTCACAGAAGATGTGACCGCAGGGCTGAAGGACGTAGGCATTGAAGAACACGTCGAGACAGACCGGGCATGTTAAGACTGGAGGGATGTCGCGTACACAGGATGACGAGGGGTCGTCATCGTCCAACTCATCCAAGTCCTGGGGTGTTGTAAAGATTTCTTACTTACAATGGGTTAGATACGCAAGTTATAAAACTAACCAAAACAAGTTCTATCACATTAAATAAGTCATAATAAAAGTCTATAAGTATTACACAGGTTATTGAATATAAAGTAGATATTTCTTGCAATGTCTCCCTATTTTTTGTTTGTTAGAGGTGATGTACTTTATAAGGACGGGGGTAATTACAGATAGAAAACTGCAAATTTAATATTGTTACATACATTGTAGATATATGGATATAGTTAAAACGTCCACACGTCTAAAAGGAAGAGCATTCGTGTACTTTAAATATGGTAATCACTGCCAAATACTTTGATTTACATCAAAGCCTACACATATTCCTTATTTGTGCCATACTTTCTCAATATACTTTTTGTGAAAATTAGATAACCAGTAAACAATATTCAACAAAAACCCACTGCATTCCAATTTCTGCAACAGTAAGAACAACCAAAACATATCTTACATGTTTTTTCTTCTTTCGCCTGCGTCCAGTCTTTTTGTCCCCCTTCCGGGGAGGTTTGGCCCTCCGCCCTCGGTGCCTGATCCCTCCCGGACTACTCGTCAGGCGGACAGCGGGTCGTATCGCTACGCCGGGATTCGCATCAACATCAACCTCCGCTTCACTATCGCTCTCCTGGGACAACATCCTGATATCTGACAACATGTCGTCAAGCGCGCTCTCTGGCCCATAATTGAGCGCATGGCGCCCATCGACGTTCTCCTTGTGAATGACTGTAACTTGCACAGGTGGAGTGTATTTGGGATGTTCTGTTGAATTGAGAGGGTTAGTGGAAGTTGAGGGCAGTTTGGTAGCACTTAGGGAATGGGTGAGCTTCAGGAACTGTCTGCGAGGTTTACGAGACTCGCTGTCCGAAAGGCTGGAACGCTCTTCACGGCTGTCCGCATCGTCTTGGTAAGGAAAGTTCAAAGACGACTTGCTCGAAACTGAAGAGTGCCGAAAATGGGCTGGTGGCGCTCGGGTTGGGGGTAAAGCGAAGTTAAGGAAGTGTTTTGATTTTGATTTTGTGGGGGGTTGTTGTAGTAGAGAATCCCCTGAAGTGAAAGATTGCCCTTCATTTCCTCTGGCTGATAGGCTCTCTTTGGTTTCCTCAGAAGGCGTGAGAAAGGATGGAAATTTAGCTGGCAGGGAAGAAGAGAGAAAGGATGCTTGAAAAACAAGCTCTTCCTCTGGGAGAGAAATATCTTGACTAGAAAGCGACTCGGCATTGACGCAACTCATAGCAGCAGCCTCGGTGACGCTCCGGTCCAAGAGCGGGTTACACTCAACACATGGTTCTGCAAAGTAGGTTGTTGATTCTAGCAAAAACTCATTATCTCCTATTGACATTTCCAAATCTGATTTACTCAAGCCCCTGGTTCTTTTTATTACTTTTCTACCTTTATCTGTTTCTAGAAATACTTCAGATTCTGGATCCGTTTTAATAAACTCTTCCTCCTGTGGGGAAATATCAGGGAACAGCTGGTGATTTCCTGTAACTGTTGGAGGGTCATCTATATCTCCCTCTTCTATGATGACAGGAGGTTCTTCCTTCTCCCCTGTTACCATGGTGACCTTTGACCTGTCTTCTGATTGGTCAGCTGGTCCCTCGTCTCCATGGAGACCGTCGTCTTCTACTTCCTCCATATTGCTTTTTAAACAGGTTGTCACCCTAATGAAAAAGAAAAGGAAGGGATATTGTAAGTAATTAAAGAGAGGGGCCAGTGAAATATTAATTTTGTAAAATTCTCGTTTTATACCATAGATATGATGCGTGAATATGAGTACAAAATAATTCTTTAACTATAAATTAATATTTTGCCTAGAAAACCTTGTTTATATTTCAGATTACACATTGAACCCTCTGCACACCTTACAAAGGACGTCTGTGTGTGACGTCACACAAATGACAGTTATATTCAAATTTTAAATTTCTAAATTCCATAAAAAACTTATTTGTTTCACATTTTCTTCTATAAATCATTCAATTTGGTGATTTTAATCTATTTAGACTTAAAAAGAATATTTAATAAATAGTTTGTTGCATTTTTTTCAGTTTTATAATTTTTCAACTGTTCTGCTTGTGACGTCACACACAGACAAATGCAATGTGCAAGGTGTTCCAGGTGCATTCAGGAACCAGCAGTTAAAAGTCAGAAAAATACACATAAAACAGAAACTATTAGGAATAATGATACAAAACTTGGCATGAAAGCTCCCTGGACCGTAGGGATCATGAAAATGTATTGTTTTATATTCACTGGCCCCTCCCTTTAAGGAAAGTGATTGATATGTCTCATGAAAACGGGTAGACTCTATCCGTGTCACAACTGATGAAACTTTGGAAAAAAACCCAACTACAACGACGAAATGTTTTTAACAAAGAAACGGACCTATTGGACTGATATATATGTTCGTTAAACGTACATCTTTTTGCCCAGTAGAATAATTAATTTAACACTTGTTAAAAAACTTGTTAATAGAACCCCTAGTTGGCCAACATTCGCCGTTTTTTCCTTCCACATAAGATCTATATAAGCAATCTTACATTCTAATTACTGAAATATCTGCTGTCTTGAAAGGGTTAACACCCTGTTCCATTTTGATACAAATGAAAATATTTTTGTATCTCTTCCAAATCCCAACAACGTTTGGAAAGGTAACAGCCTAGAGCTTGACTTGAGCCACAGGTTAATTGTCCTTTGATGTCAAAATACATGTCTAGTTGTCATCCAGAAACGACCCCTTGACTTGAGTGAAATAAGTTGTTTCAAACAAAATAAGAATTTCAGCATTATAATATTGAAATTTCATTCATAGTCTTTGTGAATCAGAATGACACTTACTTGGAAATAACTTCCATGATAATAACCGGTTATCCATGATTAGTCTAGCCATTTTCACCTCAGTAACAATCTTATAAGAGTGTCACTGTCAGAGGGAATAACCCAGTTACTATATTTATACTAAAATCCCCGCCACTGAATAATATTTCGCAAGATCAACCTGTTGCACAATTTGACCCCTTGTTTACGTCTTCATTTCACTGTCTGACAGTGGCCTACACTGGTACCCCGTGGTTCGCTTGGCAGACTATACCACTGGAACAGAATAGGTCCGCCATATTGGATTTTTCGTAACTTTTGAAAGTTTGTTGACATTTGGTGTTTGGATACTTCTAACGCCCCAATTTCTTAATGATTTTACGAGGTGAATGCCTGGTATCTAAATATGGAATAAAATGAAATTCATAATTTTGCATATGACAGTTATTCTGTAATTTAGCATGAAACTTATGGGTGGGACCGGATGTGTAAATCCGAGGTCAAGGTCGTGTGGGTATCTACAGTTACGGCATTCTGCACTAAGTTTTACCTGCGCACCAGTCTGCGCAGAGAATGTCGTGTTGCAGAGTGCTATGCGCGGAAGAGGCTACAAATCTTCTTCTAAGTTTTCTTAGATATCTTTATGTTTTCTGCCTGTCTAACGTTTCATCTCCCCCGAAGCAGTTTGATAAATAATATTCTATTAATCCTAACCATCATGATGTGTTTCATTCTTTCTAAATGTCGTATGATCTCCACAATTTGTTCGAGGGCCGCACGACCGCCATTACGGGATTACGCTGTTCTAGTGCTTATGTAGCAAGGCGAGAATTAGCGCGAGGTACTAGTGTAACAGTGGCCCAAAGTAAACAGAGGACATCCACACATAAACACCTTATTATTCTTTCACTTATATCCGGTCACATGACCGGAAGACGACGTGCCGTAACCAACGTTACGTCCGTCCGCCATCTTGAATAGGCGAATTTTTCGTAACTTTTAGGGTTTGTTTACATTTGGAGTTCACATATTAAGAAGAATTCTACATCTTATTCCTTTTGTGAGTTAATACATTATGATTTGACTAAGAAATACACCCAAAATAAGAATTTTACCTCGTCTAGAATTACTATAATTGGTCCTTAAACATTACACTTCTTGAACTTGACTACCCAGTTCAAGATGGCGGTTCTCGCGAGAACGCAGCGCCCCCTACATGACGTGACGTGGGTTGAGTGAAAGAATCGCTCAGGTCAGGCCAACTTGTTCGCCACTTTTCGACCACTGACCCTTGAGTATTGTACCAAAACCCACTTTTATGAGTAGCAGACTTTCATGTTTGTTCTGTAAATACGTAATTGTGATTTGAATTAAATGAAATAAGGAAAACTAACCAAGTTCTTCTCTCTTCAGTTCACTGACAGCTGTTGGAAAAGTGGGCGTGTCCAGCAGAAGTTTCTCCGCCAGAAACTTTGTTTTTATTTTGAGAATTACTGATATTTAAATTTCTAACATCATAAAACAATCCATTAGATATTTGTGTACTTAATAAAAGCATTTTAATTTAAAATATTGATATATTTATATGACAGAAAGAAAGAAAACGGAAAAATAAAATAACCTTGTGGCGCCATCTCGCGGATTGTTTTGTCAATCCAAGATGGCGGCGCCCATGAAGGAAGCATGACAGAAAACAACTCGTCAACAATGACAGGAGTAACGCCGAAAAGGGCGGAATCCACCCCCTGTGAGCCTGAGATTAAGATTCATGAGTTCTCAGGGAAGCTACTGGACACTTTGGTCAACTTTCACGTGGTGAAGATGGCTGACAGTTTGTATATTTGGGTCGGAACGGAGCCGAAGCTGGTCAACTTGGCACTGGCCATGCAGACCAAATATGTGAGTGTAGCATTTTACTTTTTAGAAATATATTCAGGCCAAGGAAAATAAATAGTTGTGTTCCGGTAACATCAGCCCCAAAACTAGGGTAGGTGGTTCGGGATTTACAATTTTTTTTTTATTTTGGAATTTATTTATCTAATTAGATCTCTACTCTAATGACAAAATATCTGTATTTCTCAATTTTTTTGTGCAATGATATTTTTGGTTATCCCACAAAATGAAAAAAACAATCAGACTAAAAAGCCAACTTTAATAGGGTCCCTGCCATTTAGGCCCCGTCATTTAGGCCCACATATTTACTGACGAAGTTTGGTGCGAAGAGTCTCTGATGTCGTCTCTGAATTTTCAAGAATTTTCAAGTTGTGTTAAAGAACAAATAATTACTAGATTTTCGGGTACTGTCGTACCGAAGGAGGCGGGCGGTGGGCGAAAATACAGGAAATTGCGAATTCGCGGGGTGGCAAGACAGTCCGTGAGTTTCTTTGACCTGCGCCGGCGCACGCCGCCATCCCATAATAATTACCTTATGTACCAAATTGCAATGCATTGTGGGATAGCGGTGTGTGCCGGCGCACCCAATCGAACTGACCTCGTGACTTTCAATGATTGCGCAATAATTATAACAATTCACCAGTTCAACACTAAACCTGTGCCTGGAGATTGTGAGAAGTTAGAGAGTGGAACCTTCTTTGTCAATCTCCATGCATCCCTATGGGAAAAAGATTTACTGTGCGTGGAGAGTGATGATCTACTTCCTTTACTATAGGAAATTCCTATTTCAATTTTGTGACAAAAAACTTATGGATTCTCTCCAAAATTACAACAAAACAACCAAATGTTTCAGAATTTTGGAACCAAACCACCATATACTAGAAACAGAACTACAGAAATACATATAGTTTGAAGATTATAATGCTGGCATTATTGAGAAAAGTGGAACGAGAAGTTGGTCACAAAATTGTAACAACTTTTCTGACCCCCATTGAAATGCATTGAGTCAACCTGGTCAAGAAAAAGTGTAGAGAAGGTCGGCGGTCTAAGGCCCGCCGCCCAATAAGAAATTGACCAAATGGTATCGATTCTAATTTTAACATACTTTTTCTGGACACAACTATTTACATATTGTGGCCTCAGATAAGAGACTATAATAATAGGCTATCTAAATTAAATATTAGATGGTATTCAAAAAATAGTATTGTGATGCAGAAATAAACCTTTTAAGTATAATGAATAGCAACCTATTTACATGTCATCGTAACTCAAACAGATCCTCAATGTTTTTGTCTACCCAGTCCCCCATGCCATGCGCGACGACGATTCTTGGCGATTCTGAAGACTCCAGTGTCTCAACATCGGGTGCTATAGCTCAGAAACTAGGTAAGTTTTTCATTGGCGTAGCAACCATGATAAATAGTCGCAAGTGTGTAGGTTCTCTTATCACAGAATTCCATTATAAAATGTGGCTAAAACTGGAGGTGTGAACATTCAGATTTAGTTAGTAAAATGTACTGTTTTAATGACCCAAGAGCCGGTACTGAGTACACTCATTTAGAATGTTGGTCGTGTTTTGCCGCAAAAAACAACATACATAAAGTGTATACTTTTTTATCGCTTATTATAGGAAGGTATTCAGACTGCTATATAGTTGTCTGCAACAATATTATATTTCTCAGAATAAGTTAAGATTTGGTGAAAAACCTGAAGTTATCCTGGGAAATTAATCAATCCTGAAAGAAAACTGAATCCTGAAAGGCTATTTCTGATCTTTCTCCTCACCCCTACTTACATCCATGGTGTAAATCTCATGAGAGGTTTTAATTGTGTTCCAGCGAAGCGGACCAAAAGGCAGGTGTTCCTAAGTTACAACACACTGTCGACGAGCGAGATGGTGTCCCTCGTAGAAGTGCGACTGGTCGAGGAGATGAAGGCGAAGCCTGAGTGTTTCTGACGGGACTTGTAAAGTAAGTCAAAATATGGAAAATTCAGTTATGTAGGAAACACAATAATATAAGATCCATAGTCATAATGCTTATTTACCCCATTATTGTATATTAGATTTTAAGAAATATTCACGGCGCATATCCCTATGATTTTACCCCCCCCCCAAAAATATCTCGTTCAAATTTTAAAGAAATGTGTCTTGTGAAACAATGAAATGTATACCGCTAGGTAAAACTATTTTCGGATATCTGTTTATACTAGGGTCCAGGTAATAGTTGCGCTACTATCAGTGCCAGAAAGTCATTTGCTTATGATATTTTGAATATATTAAACATGTTTTACTATTTCTGTAAAGATTTGTGAAAATCGTAAAAAATTGTTTAGCATGGCAACCAGGAGGCCAATATTAATATATTTTTTGGGTGCTGTATCAGAAACAGTTAGTATTAGTAAATTTTAGAATGTCACGAATAACTTTTTGAAATATTTAGAATTACTCTCGGGAAGGGGGGGGGGGGGGGTGGCTGTCAAATAATCAATCCACCTTTTAGGCGAGCTGCCAATGATACATTATAATTGATACTTGATTAAAAGTCAATTGTAGGTGATTAAATTCCTTATTGATGGTTCTAAAACAAACCATCAAATTCTGAAATTTGATTCGAACCAACAAATTAATTGGTAAATGCTTTTTTACATGGGCTTTCAATGAACTATCCTGAAAAGGAGGGGGCTGTGAGAGTTTGGTAGTTTCTTTGGGAGCTGCAAAATCCCTCAAAAGTGGGGGCTGTAGTTTCGCAGTTGGTACCTACCTTCATATGCTGAGTGCCCCCCCCCCCCCCACCCCCCCGCCAGTCGCCAGTTTGAAAACCATGTATTTACGTAACTGCTCAATTGACCACCAGATGACACCACGTGTGACTGACTTTGTTTAAGAATCAGTTCTTTTATTTTGCTATTCAATCGTTAAATCGTATCCTTGATAGAATATATATTTTCCCCTTCAATCCAATCATAATCCGAAATATTTTTATTTTCAGAGTGCTATTTTGCCGCTTTCCAATCTAAGATAGTCGGTTCTGTATTTTGTGTTGGAGGGAAGTAGCAGGCTTTATATAATAATTTTGTGATAAATCTAATTTCTGTTTTTCAGAACAAAACACAGTTGGCACTTTCGTCAAAGTCATTCAACGTCCTCCATCCACATCATCGAAACAGATTCATCAACCGGTATCTCAAATGTAATATATCACCTTTATTTTTACTATATTTCGTCTATTTCTTTTTCTATTTTTAAAAAATGTTTTAGTACAAACCATCGCATATATTTGGCAAATATGGAAACTTGGATATCACAGTGTCGTCGACTTAAATTGTGAATAATGTTTTAACATTTGCCTGTTCTACAATTGCGTTGCACATATCTCACGGGCAACCGAAATCTATAAAAGTTTCATGAAGAAATTACATTGTTAATGCTAATATAGTACACCTAAAAGTAAAGTTACAAAATATTAGTATATAAGTTTAGGTCATGTAAGGTCCTGTGTATAATGAATGTACTAATAAATATATAACGTTATCATATTGGAAGAATATGCGCAAATATATTCGCATATCTTTTTGAACAAATGCAAACTTGAACAAGTTTGGTCCACTTACTGAACGTTGGTCTTACCTATACCAATTCCAGATCTGTTGAAAAACAATAAATATGGCCTCACCGATGTCTCATCAAATGACAAACTTTGTCCATGTATAAAATGGTGAACTTTCGGGTGCATTTGGTATTCTAATTACTGTAATAATGTACTTATAAATACAAGTATTTGACATGACTTTATGTGAATGATTGAAAGTCAGCGGACTAGAGGAATTTATACCCAAACAACTGTACATTCTGTTTTATAGTATACATTAAATTACTTATGTGTCCTAAACAATTGCCTTTTGAGTTATATTTTACTTACCAAGAATCCATAAATCAACAGTAGCCGATTCAGGATTTCCAAAACAGGTTTAACATCATAGTAAAGTACTGAAACGATTCATGATCAACAGGTTGTGGGGTCAAATCCTTGCTCTGCTACAGGGTGCCTACGCAGGTATTATATGATCTTAAAATGTCTTATTTTGGTTTTGCTAGTTCTAAGGCTATTACTAGAAAGGTCTTATTTTGGGTCCAGAGGTCTTAGAAAAGTCTTATTTTAGGTCAATTTGAATATGTTACAACATTAATTTTTCTTTATGTCAATTTTATCTTTATCTCTCTTTTGTTGAATATGTAAATGGTCAAAAAAGTTCTTAAGAATATCCTGAGGTCAAAAAAGTTCTTAAGAATATCCTTTAAAGTTCTTGTTTTGGTACCCAACAAGGTATTATAAAGGTCTTATTTAGGTCCCCCCCCCCCTTATCCCCTGTAGCCTAAACATGGTCATCAAAGGCATGGTGTTTGGGGTCCTGTCTTTGGGACGCTACACGTAAAAGAACCCTCGCCATCTTTTGAAACCTTTATTTATTTAGATTTTGTATTTCCTGAATTGGTCTATTTAGTTCGGACCATAACTTTTCAGAATACATGCATTGGGTGATGAACTACTGTATTTTGTCCCAAACCGTTCTGGTACATTTACAACCAGTCAGTACCTCTCAGTATACAGGGGTTTTCCTTAACTATTTTGTCTACTAGTCCATGGGGCTTGTGGACCCATCTTTGCACTAGCCCTGTTCAAAGTTCTACTTGCCCATGCTAAGTTACTAATGGCAATTTTAAAGATTTTCACTCGTCCACCAGGCTAGTTGTTAACAAATTCCACTAGCCTTGGAGGATTTTTACTAGTACCCGGTACTAGTAACTATGTTAAAGAAAATCCCTGTTATAATATTATCTAAATCTCCAAATGATCAACCAATCCCAAAATTCCTCAGATACTATGAACGCCAAGTCGTTCCTAAGTGAAAGTAAGTCATGCATCTTTAAACTTGAGGCACTGACTGATCTCTATATTGGGGTATTGGGATTGTAATAGGGCTATTATTAAGCTATAGGTCGCGACCAATGGCTCGTTAGACTGATCCGCGGCAGTTCAATGCACGGTACCAACACCTTTTATCTGACTTCTTGGAACCATTAGGCCAGAAGAAATAGAGAGTGGAAATCAGAAATTAGCTTGTTTTATAATGATTAGGCCAAAAAGAAAAGATATTTGTTGTCAGGTATTAACATAGGTCCATAAATTTGATTACCACAACAATTTTTAGCATCTAAAATACATCTATTGACCAAATATATGCCATTTTCTGTCATTTATTCATGCCTACTGATCCATATTAGGGATTGGGGTTGTAATAGCACCATTATTAAACAATAAGTTGCGACCAATGGTTCAATGGACTGATCCGCGACAGTACAGCGAACGGTTTGGATCATACTTGGTTGCACTTCTTGGAGCCATTAGGCCAAGACAGATAGAAGGTGGAATTAGAAAATTAGCTGGTTTTATGGTATTATAAAAACT
Organism: Lepidonotus clava; assembly: GCA_936440205.1. Lineage (NCBI taxonomy): Eukaryota > Metazoa > Annelida > Polychaeta > Phyllodocida > Polynoidae > Lepidonotus > Lepidonotus clava. The sequence continues at coordinate 51,769,215 of OW387140.1, read as the reverse complement.
CTAATGAGTACTACTCAGATCACGTTTTACAGCATTTGAAGATAATTCTAAATTTTTTTTTAAATTTTTCATATACCCTGACTTGCATTCCTGAGATTGAAGCCCCTATTATTAGTAGCGCTATTATATAGCAATAGGTCGCGATCGATGGTTGGACTGATTCGAAGCAGTACAACACAAGATTGCAATCTCACTTGATCCCACTTCTTGGAAATATAAGGCCAGGATAAATAGAAAGTAGTTTCCTTAGCTTGCTGTCTCCAATACTATCATTTATTTCATCAATGTTTCTTTAAACAGAAACATTTCTTGGATTTTTCTTGGGTTGGCTTCTGTGGTCTTGGTTCTATGAAGCCGTAGGCCAGACTAAAAAGAACTATATTTTATAAGAGAGAAAAACAGAAATTACGAAAACAACAAGTAGTCAGAAATATGTTTATGGAAATTATGCAACAAATAAGTAACAATAACATCAACATTTAACAACCGAAAGCACTCCGTCACTTATCCTTCGTATTCTTGATATTTTATTTACAGACATCGTGAAATAAATATGTAACAAGTAACAACATCAGCAATATCTGAAAACCCAAAGTCCATTTCCCCTCCCCCCCCCTCCAAATTCATTATGCACTTCTTAACTAGGCAAAGAAGAAAAACGCCCACCCACCGCATCCAATGGGTCAAGATAGACCAGAAATATATAGAGAAGGACAATTCCACCGTACTTTGCTCCCATCCCGGGAAATACTTTGATTACTATGCTCGTGGAGTATCGTTCTAATTCAAGTATATGATCATATTTCTGTTTTCTGTCTTTACACTCAGACTTTGGCTTTTATAACGACATATCGTTAATGAATATTATCTTATAAATATATTCTTTTATAGAAACTTTGAAGATAAACATAGGCCTACATCAGTATAATAAAAGTGAAACGCACCTCTTTTTCTCTTGGCCTGTTTGTTTTAATCCCGCCTCAGGGACTTTAGTGTTCTGCGACCACAGGTAAAGGTAAGCAGGGTCTAGGCAGCCTAAGACGGGATGTAATACTCCTATAAACTAGGCACTTACACACTAATCGTCGTCTCTGACTAGCCGGGTGGGCCTAGCAGGGCCCGGTACGGGGAGAAAAACATTGGGTCAGGGTCAGGTTTGAATGTCGTATACCGCCAAGGAGGGTATCTGTTCATACAATTAAAATGACCGGAAACAGATGGGATTTGACCGGAACTCGGTTTGGAATCACTGCAAGTCAACATCGTTGTTTCAGCAAAAATTGGGAAGATAGTCATTGTAATATACGGTAAGCAATAAAAATGTATACTGTATAAAGTCAAAGAACTTGGCTACACGCATTATCATTCTACTTCCCTTAGCATTACGCTATCCCATTCCCTCTCAAAACGATCTAGAATAAAAGCATATCAAAGCAACATAACAGATCCTTTCAGAATAATATTGGTTTTTGATGTGCTTTTGGCATGTTGAAAACGTCAGACCTAAGATGCACGATGGTTCCCTGTCATATACCATATTGCGCTAGTAGATAACGATATTCTTTAAAGGTACAATGGGAAGGTTTCCCCATTTGAACAAGGCACTAACACTCGGCAATTGTACCAATTCCTTACATATAAGTATTGGTTAGGGAAAGAAGGATGCACGTAAATGCATATGAGAATATGACTGGAATCTCATGCTATCTTGAAATTTTAGATCACCCAAAAAAACGTACTTGTCAACACATGAATAAAGACTTGCATATAATGATTAACGTTATGGTTTTCTGGTGATTGTAGCTTTCAGTCACCACCTAAAATTGTAGATTGTATAATCATATCATGATGGTTGTCCGTGAAATAAATACATATGGTTCATACAGACAGGTATCAATAAGATGTAACAAGCCTTTCACTTACATCTCTAAGGCATTGGACAGATAAACACATGACATAAAAAGTACCAGAGGGGACTTCAAAGGGCCACCTGGGTCGTACTGCCACCCAAAAACATCCCTAAGTGTACGTCTATAGTTTATCACCCAAACAATATTCAAAATAATATTTAACGTACTGCAAAAGAGGAGGGGTACATATGGCCTGTTAATATGCCCCTCCTACAATATGCACCGCTCTTCTGCCATGCAGGTTATAATGTACATTATATCCCAGGATCATTTCTTTGCCTATGACTATCTATATCACAGCAAAAACACCTGTCTGAATTGCGATTCTTTTGCAAGAACCTTTTTCGCAATATCCTAAAGGCATGAAAACAGTAGTAATTTCAAAAGGTTGTTGTTCCATATTTGTCATATTTGGGGATGAGAAATGTACATCCTTCAACACACTCATCACATATCAATTTACACTTCTCAAAGCAACTTGATCACCTTAAAGGGTAAACAGACTAGAAATTGAAATGTACTTTATACCACGAAAGCCTGGAGCAGAGTAGGTCTATAGTTTGTCCACATGTATCCGGATCCATTTGGCAGGTAAGTTAATAATCTAGTTCATAATCCATATGTGACCTTCATTTAATAATTCATATTTAGCCTTCATAGCCACTGTAATGCCACAAAAGTTCATAACATCTCATTGATAATGTACCTAAGTCCTATATGTGTTATCGCGGTGTCACGGTTCCTCTACTTGAGGCAGTATCCGGCGTAGGAGACCGTTCTACAATCCCCGGTAGGCGACATGCCTGTTTACTGCCCAGTCCACCAAAGGTCACACTGCGCTTACGGAACGGCATTGCGTTCAATTGCCAATCCTCTCCCAAATCACAAACCTCAATCTCTTCCACAACTTCTGCCATCGCCATCCCAATACGCTGCTCCTGCTCCAGCCTCTCTACCAGCAGTTTATTGCAAGTATCCGATTCCAACTTTGTGAATTCAATGGTTTCTGTGCAATCATTGACTGCAACTTTAGGGATCCTGGAGTTGGTAGTTTTGTTGTCACTGCCACTTGATGAGTCCTGATGCACTGGTGTGCTAACAGGAGAAAGTTTGTTACTTTTTGTCCGGTTGGCCTTTTTAGCAGCAGCCAAGGCGGCTTTTTTCTTGAGAGCGCCCACGTCTCCGCTACTGTAGGTCTGGCTGCGCTGTCGGATATCCGTCGGAGAAACCGGAAGCTTGTTTCCACTCAGAGCTCGGCGGTAGAAGTCGAGCTCCTCTTTGGTCTTCTGGCCCTTTATTCCGGGGCGGTTTTCTGTACCCATGGCCTTAGCCATGGCCAAGCTGATTCGCCTTTCAAGGGATGACCTATCTGAACTGTTGCTCAAAGTAGTTGTACTTGGGGAAGGGTCGCGGCTGCTGTTGGAGCTCGAATTCGGAGAGGCACCTTTCAGTGGGGATCTCCTGCTTGGGGAAGGACTGGACAGGAGCAGATTCGATGTGGAGGCAGAAGGAGAAGAAGTGGAAGCGGCAGAAACTCGTACTCCTGCTGAGGCTACTGTCACCTTTCTCCGCACCCCCGGAGAGGTTTCCGTCTGACCGGTCTGGACCGCTGCTCTGCCTCCTACTGTGCCCCCAATACCAATACTGCAGCCACTACTAAGCCCACCACCAGCAGTTGTACCGCTAACCCCTCGGGCAGCCATTGTGTCATTAATACCGAGCTGAGCTCTATCCACGGATAAGTCAGACCCATGATTAGCCGCCATATTGTTCGCTACACCGACCGCTCCAGCCCCAGTCCCATAGTCAAACTTTAATCCAGGCTGATCGTGTTTTTTTCTTGGTACCCGCGGGCTGAGCTGTAGGGCGGCCATGTTGGTTGAGTTATTACGATAGCTTGGGGAAGTCTGTGGGGAATTACCGATGAGCGACCCACCCTCGAGCTCAATGCAGGGCAGTGTGCAGCTACTACTTTTCCTCATCCTGCCACTATTCTCCATGCTATTTAACCCTCTGCCCCCAGCCACAGTCATAGGCCGAACTCTCCCCCTCTCGATCCCGAGAGCCTCATCGGATGCTGAATGGGAGCCTTGGAAACTCAGCTGTTCCGCAGAGCTTGGTCGGGTAATGTTCTGCCAATCGAGGGCACTGAGGGAGCGACTGAGTGAATGCTGGGATTTTCCCTGGTTTCCTGACCGGAAGCTCAACTCACCGTCCGGAACATCCAACAGGAAGTGATGTCGCTGCTCCTGGTGGTGGCGTCCTGAATTAACCACCACCGGAAACTCTGTAACAAATGCTCCTTCCTGCCCTCTTCCTCCCTCCTCTGGGTCTAAATCCTCCTCCTCTCCACTCTCAATGTGTATTAAGGGACTTGAGATAGATCCATGGAGGTCCCCCACATTTCCTTCCCCTCTCTCTCCAATATCTGAGGATCCAGTTCGGACCGGGACTTGTTGTTCCAACCAAGAGTCCAGTCCCTCCCTCCTAGGCTTATTTAACGAGCCTATAGGCAAGCCCCAGGCCTCACCGTCCACAGTACTAGGCCTAGAATTAGACCTTATATTCCTAGGCGTCCATGGGTTGTCCCCAGCAAGCCTAAAATCCGCAGACGCTGACCGCGCCAAATCTGCCCCCTCCACGGCCTCGCGCATGCGCAGTCTGGCCGTGTTCCTGTCGGCCTTAATCTGGTTAAATCGCCGGAAGACGCGCGCCTTCTGGTCGGAAAACTTACTGAGAAACGACCTCCTCTCCCTGTTCAGCTGATCCACCGTTTTCCTCAGGTCCCCGTCAGTGGCCTTAGTCTTGTTATGTAACTGTTTGGACAGTTTAAAGTCCTCCATTTCGCTCACACCCCAACTAGCCCCCGCCATGGTATTATTAGCGTATTGATATTCACCCCAGAAAGGAATATGAAAAGTTGGAAAATCACTTAATTACCAAGGGGGGGAGGGGGTGTCTAGAACCACCTCAGCTTTCTCAAAATGTATATAATGAAAGAACAAATATAGGAAATTGTTGTCAAATCAACTGACCAGAACCCCCTCAGTTTTGCATGGAATCCCTTCGGATTGACCTGGACCCCGTCAGATTTGAAGGCTGGGTACGACCCTGAAATTATATATATTCACCTTTTCAGCCACCTGGCGTTTTTGTTTTGTTCAAAGTCAGCCCCGGGTCGGAAGGCGGCTCAACAGAGTCTGTTTGTCCTGGTGGAGATTAGCAGGAGAGCGGTGGGTTTGTCCAACTGTCGAGACGGTGCCAATCCCACTGCGGGGCAAATAAACCTCTATTGGCTAATGGACTGGTGGCCAGACGGCAGTGTTTTCACAATCAATTCTGTAGTGGGACCTACAGTTGTAGATTACAGTCAAAGTAAGGTTCAATACGTTCCTGAGCCTTTTCCTGACAGCAAGGCTTCAGTATTTGATATGCAATTAATGTTCAATCAATAAACGCTTTCCTTTTAGTTTTGTTCTCTTGTAGTTCTTCCTTCTGTTTCTTCAATCCTTATATTTACTTCTGTATTTGTAGATCTATGCTTTTCCTCACAGCATGGTATTAATTTTGATGTGTAATTAATGTTTGTCGTGTTTTTTTCTCACAGCACAGCTTGAGTATGTTATATGTAATTATGTAATTAATGTTCAATCAATAAACGTTTTCCTTTTCGTTTTGTTCCTTTCTATTTCTTCTGTTTCCTTTAATCCCTTTTGGTGGTTCTGTATTTGTAAGGTGCTTCCTTTTGAATCCTTGGTGTCTTCCTATCTTCCTTTGTCTTTTACGGCCTTGAAATTCGAATTTAGCCTTTTTGTTGATATGCAAGGCCTACCTATAATGTTTTCCACTGCTTTTGTTCACTGTTCTAAATGTTCAAGGTGCAAGCGAAAAGTCTCGTTTATAGTTTGTATACACATGCAGGGTGAATAATAGTCCCCCTGTAGTTTGCCTACACATGCAGGGTGAATAGTAGTCTCTCTGTAGTTTGCCTACACATGCAGGGTGAATAGTAGTCCCCCAGTAGTTTGTCTACACATGCAGGGTGAATAGTAGTCTCTCTGTAGTTGTCTACACATGCAGGGTGAATAGTAGTCCCCCAGTAGTTCGTCTACACACACAGGGTGAATAATAGTTTCCCTGTAGTTTGTCTACACATGCAGGGTGAATAGTAGTCCCCCTGTAGTTGTCTACACATGCAGGGTGAATAGTAGTCCCCCTGTAGTTGTCTACACATGCAGGGTGAATAGTAGTCCCCCAGTAGTTCGTCTACACACACAGGGTGAATAATAGTCTCCCTGTAGTTTGTCTACACATGCAGGGTGAATAGTAGTCCCCCTGTAGTTTGTCTACACATGCAGGGTGAATAGTAGTCCCCCAGTTGTTTGTCTACACATGCAGGGTGAATAGTAGTCCCCCTGTAGTTTGTCTACACATGCAGGGTGAATGGCATGTTTTCCTTTAGCAGTCTTCCCATGTGCAGGGCAATTGGTGGTTTTCCGCTGTAGTTTGGCTATGCATGTAGGGTGAATAGTAGTCTCTTTTGATGTTTGTAGTTGTTCCACTTTAATATCACGAGGAGTATTGTATCGCCACACCTCTCATTACTCGTATACAACTGCACATGTAGCCTCTAAAGCTTGGCAATGTATCCGACAAGTTGATGAAAACTAGTAGCATTTATAGAACACTGCACCTTGGTTGTAGGACTAAAAGGCTTAGTCGGAAAGAAGCTTAGGTCTAAAGCCTCAACCTGCGGGAGATATGCTTTTTGTAGGCGTGTTCAAGCCTAAAGTATGGGTGTGGATACCTAATGTGCATTTCTTAAATTCGACAGGGTGACACGGCCGTTTCTTAAATTCAACAAGCGACATGGCAACTAAGCGACAAAGACACAACCCTTTTCATTAATTCAACATGTGACAGGAGCTCTTAAAGATAGTGACATGCGACGGGGATAATTCTTAAATTCGACATGTGACACGGGGCTAAACTGATGTATAATGACAGGTAACAGGGCCATTATTAAAATTTGACATGCGACATGGGACCCCCCATCTATACCCCCTAAAAGTGTAGGTGCAGGCGGGGTTACCTAACAATAAGTTACTTTACTGTTTGAGTGTACACCGCACGTCATTTGTGTAACCTGCTGACGTATGGGCATGAATACAACAACTTTTACCACCATGTCTGAATAATTGATAGAGTAAATAAAGGAGGGAGGGGCCATAAGGTGTAGTGGGAGAGATCAAATATAGTTTGAGGTCCCTTCAGATATCAATGGCGGGTCTCGGATTTTGAAGAAAAAACTAAGATGTCGGGGCTGGGGGGATTACCATTAACCCCCCTCCCAAAAAAACAACAACAACAAAACAAACAACAAAACAACAACAACAAAAATAAAACAACAACAAAAAAACAACAAAAAACAAAACAAACAAACAAAAGGGCAAAAAGCAAACAAACAAACAAAAAACTTAAACTTTTCTGTCCCCATACAAAAAAGAGAAGGGGTGGGGGGTGGGGCTCACCACTTCCCCCGTAACTCAACTGCGGGGTATATGAGTAAAGGAACTTTTGAATTAAGGGATCATATCAAAGGCTTACACATATTTGAACAGACTCTATATTATGGTTTGATCAAAGTTGCATTCTTGGCTAAGTTTAAAAAGAAATTGCTATTTGCTGATAAAGTCTTTGCTTGCTACTAACAAATCGCTTTCTAACAGTGTAAAAAGAGAGTTTGTTGAAATAAATAAAAACAATGTTGAAAACAAAATTCACGGCCCTTATAACTAATGGTCAGTCACCAACCTGACCATGACCCTGTATACATGCTATTGTATATCATCTTGGCAAAAACATTTTCACAATAAACAAAATATGCAAAACATGTTTAGTGTCTGCATCCAGGTTGCTACATTGCATTTTATTAGAGGCGATAATGACTAGAGTGGGTGGATTGGGATTTTTCTAACTTATTAATTGAGTAGTGAGGGATTTGATATGTAGGTATATCTTTATGGTTTTGATTTGATTTCCATGTTTCACCAGGTATTTCATGGCCTGCTGATATATGCAGTTTTTCTTTCTTTTTATATGCAAGGGGCTTTCCATTAAGTACGTATGCAGCAAGGGGGCGTGGGTGGGGGTCTGCGTTTGCATACGTTCCTATACAATTCTATTGCGTACTTTAGCCGAAGGGGGGGGGGGGGGGGTCTAAAAATTTGGAAAATTTGCATACATAAATGGAAGGGCCCAAACAAGAATATTTCTTGTTGATCAAGACTTTCTTCAAATTTAAATTTGAATATTTCTTTGCTTTTAACAGGAATGTCCTTGATGGACAACTGTGATATACATTCTTTATAGACTGCTGAAATGATAATTGCTTAAGGCCATCCCAGGGGCGGATCGGGGGGGGGGGGTCCAGGGGGCCCTAACCCCTGTCCCCCACCCCACCCCACTCCATCTGGGTAAAATGTTGTGTAGTCTTGCAACATGTACGATTACATTGGAAAACTCAGGGAATTTGATTGTAAATTTCGAGTGAGGACCCTTTAAAATGAATGAATATGTGAGAAGGTAAGAGACCGCACCCCTACATGTTTACTGAGGCAGGTGTTCGTAAATGTGCCTTGGCTATATACACCGTTAATTAATGACCTGTTTGTATGCACCAGGCTGCACCAGCCTGAACCAGCAACTTACATCGTTAAGTGTACCTCATTACTGACCAGTTTGCATATTGTGTATAGGCTTTAGCGCCACACAAATTGAGGCCATATTAAGGGGAAACTATGCAGAAGTCGAAAGTACAACCCTGAAAACGGGGTGGGCATTGGAAAATTACAGCCCGAGGCTGTCAGGCTGACGGCAGTAATTTTTCTGAGCCCAAACGAGTATTCAGTGTTGTACTTTCAACTGAGGATTGTTTCCCTTATATTATATACCATATTTTACAAAATATGAGATAAACTACGAAAGTGGGCACTATAACAGTGTACTTGTCAGGCGTACACTTTGGCAAAAGCCCAGATAAATGCGAAATGAAATTGTCACATTTTTATGAACCCAAAGCAGGTTAACATTATTCACATTCTTTTTGCAGAACCACTTACTAGATTGTTCATACCATAATGTAAAAAATATTCACACGTGTATGGAAAGCTATGTTTGAGGTAGCAATGTGGGACTGCAACAATCATCAGGCAGGGGTACCCCCCCCCCCCAGGGGCCTATTGCATAACCAATCGCTGTTGGATCTTAACAAAATATGTGCCAAAAACCTACTTTTTGAGAAGTCGGTGAAATTTGACATTGTTACCTGTAATTATGTATTACACAAAGATCATACGCTCCTCCTTATTGTACATGGTATTGGCTGACATACACACAGACAAACATAGCAAAATAAACACACGCACATGCATGCAAGCACACTCCTTTCTCGCTTCTGATTCCCGTGTAATCATTACTTTGGGAATGTGAAGCGACTGAGGATTATGGCATGCAAGTCTTCACTATAATTATACTGATATACAATATCATCAAATTCAAATGGAGCTCCCCCAAAGAATAAGAAAGAGAAACACTTTTGAATACATTAAAAACAGACAACATTCTAAAACAACATCTTCATTATGCTTCATGACATCACCAGAGACGTCATAGTCTGGGATTAACCCGTATGACGTCACAGTCTGGACTTATTAAAGTACAGGTCTTAAAGGTCTCCGTGCTGTCCCGGAGTTGGACGGGATTACTTCTTCAGGAAGCAGATTAACGTATTACAGCTTGTCAAATAGCCATAACTAGTGTTGCTATAGTGGTGCCACCTACTTGCTGACGTATGTATATCCTGCTACCCTCACCTCCCACCAACCTCTCTATTGTATAGTGGCCAGTAGTCTACCCTTAAAGGGTTCCTTGCACATGATTTACAAGTTCCCATTTCGCATGTAATTTATTTCACTTCTGTAGTCTTATAATGTTTCAAATGATAAAAATGGCAAATTATCACGATTTAGTGAATTTTTTAGGAAAGAAAATGAAATTAGGGAATTCCCTAAATTCTGGGCTTATCATTACTCCCCTTGCTACGTCATGCTATAGGGAATTTCTTTTAAAAAACACTTTGGAATTCTAGGTTATTGAATAAATTTAAGTGAATAAAATACACAATTAATTATAGCCTGTATGGAGCCTTATATTAAAAATGTACACTTAAACTTATTTTCCTTTCCATATATCTGTGAGACTTGGGGATTCCCTTATATTGCAATATAGGGATTCCCAATTAGTCACCGTGTGACGTCACAACTTAAAGGATTTCCTTTAAAAACATATAAAATAGACCTAATGAACTATAGTAGGTTAAAAATCCATTAAATCTCATTTTAAGTTGTTGATTGACTCCTATCGCAGTCCCCCTCTTCTAACTGCAGTCGTCCAATACATAATAATAGTTCCGTATTATGTAAGACATAACATACGCGTGAAAGGATGTTCTTTTATCATATTCTTGTATATGTAATGTTCTCTTGAAATGATCTCAATAAAAGTGAACAGTTCCAAGGATAGAATTCACTCAACCACACTCATTCAATGCTTCTGCCAATCTAAGCAGTCTATCAGCTTCAATTCCAACTCCAGGAACAAGCTTCTAGAACACAACCTTTCCAGGATGTTAAACTCACAACAACTATCAGCGCTCTGACTGTGTGCTGACCGAATGGCACTTAGGTATAGATGGTACAATACAGGTCACTACCAGACTCCTCCATACTCTTTACCTTTGACAAAGAGTAATAGCTTTTAGCATGCGCTGATGTAAGTTTACACACAACGGCTAAGGTTTCGAGTATGGACTGACCACCCACATCAATACACTAATTTCAAAGTTCCATAACAATGGCTACACTTGGAATTTCCATACAATTATTTTAACATTATTTGTTCTTAACACAAACTCCATGCTCGATGAATTTCATTGAAAAAAGTAGTACTGTAATTATATGCAATGTTTCCTTTAAACAGGGGTGGATCCAGGGGGAGGTCCAGGGGGTCCTGACCCCCTGCCCCCTCCTTTTGGTGGACACTTAAACTTCATAAAGATGATGTTTATTTAGTACAGCATAATAGAAATACTAGACAAGCAGCACGACCTGTATTCTATATAAGTCAGATTAATTGTGATGTCTACAAAAGGTCACCATATGTAACTGGAAGCCAAATGTGGAATGCATTGCCTTTTTTCCTGCAGGATGAATAAACTGTGTATGACTTCAAGCAAGCCTTACAACATTATTTTTGACATGTGATAACTTGATATCCAGACTATTACTGGGATGCTGATTTCAGCTACTTGTAAGTCTCAATCTATGTAATTCCACTGTCAGTTGTGTTCTTTATGGAAACCATGATGATGAATATGACATTATAGCCTTGTGTGTGTCCATATATAATTTCAATGAATTGTATGTTATTTCACCTATACGGAAGGTCATATGTATATATGAGTATGGTCCAATAAATAATAATAAAAAGAAATAAAGAGAAAAGAATGTTGCTTGTGTATGTGGGGATGCGTTATGTTTTACTACTTCTATATATGCTGCCCCCTCCCCGTTCCGAAATCCTGTATCTGCCCCTATTAAAGGTCCCTACTATCCAGTTCGTACAGAAAAGTGCCAATACTTACTTTGTATTATTCTTTAACCATATTACTTATATTGACTTTTCCTCTTGAATCCAGTTGGACCTTATCAGTCATTGTTTTGATTTACAACACTCTCATATGTTCTAATTCTAAATGACTAGAAAAAGAGTTAATCATTTTTGTTTATCTTTTTACCAAATCAATACCACTGGCTGCGATAATTTAAAACAATGTGTATCATCCTGTAGCTAGATAAGGCCTCTGGGTATTTATGACTTAACCAGGGAACTTAGCATAAACCTGTGGAGTGTTTCATAATACTCTACAATAATACTTTGTGCTTTATACGGTAGCACTATTCTATCCTTAAATGTCATGTGTATGCTTGAATGTGCATGGTTTGTTCTTGTTTTCTCATAAACTGTACCAACCAAAATACTTCATTGAATCTCAAGGGAAATGTTTACTTGACCAAATGAAAAGGGGATATATAACTACAACTTTGGGAAAAAAAAACCATTTCACTCCAACCCTAATGGCTGTTGGATCCCATGAACTATGTTAGGTTAAATATCCATTATAGATAGGGTATCGTTTAAGTCATTTGTTTGCCCAGGATATTAGCTAGCTCCGATCTGCAGTCCATTTTCGCAAGACTGTGTTGTCCAATACATAATATAGTTCTGATTATGAAAAGACATAACACTCGCGTGAAAGGATGTTCTTTATTAAAATCCAGTGTGATGCTTACTCATGACAAGGTCTGTCAATGACAAAAGTCAATGTAAAGGGTAGGATCCACTCAACCACACTCAGCCAATGCTCCAGCCAACGCTCCAGCCAACTATTCAGACTATCAGCTTCTATTCTAGCTCCAGGAACAAGCTTTTAGTATCGATCTTTCCAGGATGTTAAACTTATAACAGCTAACAGCGCTCTGCCTTAGTGCTACGCATACGGCGCCTTCTATATGGATGCAATGACATACATAACCTGACTCCTCCCTTCTACTCTTCACCTTTGACAAAAAGAAATTACTTTGACAAAGAGAAATTACTTGAGCCATGTCTCTCAGTATGGACTGACCATCCACGTCAGTACACTCATACTAATCAATACTCAGGTAACCAAATTTAGTGCAAAACCACCGCTGTTGACCAACAGGAAAGCTAGCATGAAACAGTAACTCTGGTGCTATCATGTACCTAGTCATGTAGTTAGAGTAGTTATAGTGTAGTTATACTTCGATGGAAATAACAAATAAGCCTCTGTAGACTTATTAGTTGTCAATAAAATACATTATTTTTAACAATTTTGAGTAAGGAATGATGATTTTTCGATTTATTACACAGCCATATGGTCATGATCACCATATCACGGTGATCACCAAAAATCGATCACGTGACAGCATAAAGGGTCAAGGTCTAAAGCACCCCAGGGGCAGAAATAGGATTTTTGAAAGGGAAGTTGGGGGGGGGGGGGGGTTCAGCATAAAGGCTAAGTACTAAAATTGAGTGTTGGTTATGGTTGGTTATTGGTGTTTTACGCCGTATCAACATCTATGGTCATATCATGGCGAGAACAAGGTTTTGACAATTCTGTCTTTTGGATGACCGGATCTATGGAATGATCGAATCTATGAGAAGATAGAGACTATACCCCTACACATTTACCGAGGCAGGTGTTCTTTTATATGCAGTGTCCCAAAGGCAGGGCACTACATACAACAGCCGGTGGTCCTCTAGGGACCTTTGATAACCCAGTCGTTGCCACTGGGGGACTTACAGAGGGGAGCAGTAGCCAGCCCAGTCCGGGATTGAACCCCGGCCGCCCGCACCGCAGACGGTCGCGCTAACCACTCCCCCACCCCGCACGCCCAAAATTTTTTTGAGTGTAATCAAGTAAACATACAAACAGCATTTCCCCCTCTTTTTGTAGTTTAGGGGTCCACCAAAAGGGGGTCAGGACCCCCCAGGAACCTCCTGGATCTGCCCCTAGTTATGAGAAAGGTGTTTGCTATTGAACCGTTGTTAGAATATTTTAACGATTCATCAACCTGTAATAGCTACCATGACTAGCTACCATGACCCCACCTTCACTGTTATTTACAGACATGCTCACTTGGCACCATCCAGGACTGACCACATCCGGGTAGTTCAGAGTCCAAACCGAGGCCAGACACCAACGCATGCGCAGTTCATGCCCCTCGATGCCAGAGGTTAGCATCTCCCACGCATTGAAAACAGGGGCTCTGGATGGGGGGTCCCAATGTCACACGTAGAATTTTAAAAATGGCCCTGTTGCATGGGGGTGTGGATGGGGGGGTCCCGTGTCCCATGTCGAATTTAAAAAATGGTCATGTCGCCTGTCACTATATCACAGATTAGACCCATGTCGCATGTCGAATTTAAGAAATGGCCCTGTCCCTTGTCACTATCTTTTTAAGGCTCCTGTCGCATGTCGAATTTAAGAAAAGGCCAATGTCATTTGTCCCTTAATTGCCATGTCCCCTGTCGAATTTAAGAAACAGCCATGTCGCCCTGTCGAATTTAAGAAAAGCATATGTCGCCCTGTCGAATTTAGGCATCCACCCCCATTTGCATGTCCTTGTCGCTTGGTAATTCCAGTGTTGCACACCAAATTTAAGGAACAGCCTTGTCACATGTCACTAATCAAGGGCAGATTCAGGGGGGTCCAGGGCAGGGGCGGATCCAGGTTGGGGGGGGGGGGGGGGCCGACGGGCCTTGCCCTGTTAAATCATGTTTGATGGGGGGCCCACCCCCCTGTACATTCATGTTTTTGGGCCCCCCCCTCTACAAATTCCTGGGTCCGCCCCTGCAGGGGGTCCTAACCCCCCCCTCCTTTTGGTTGAGACTTAAAGCCAGGGTATCGTCTAAGTTGTAACCCCTTCACTCCCGCGCCAAATTCGTGACATGACCAATAACGTTGCCGGATTACGTTCCAAAAGTGGAAAACACGTCGCCAGCTACGACGTCGTTATATTTAGGCTTAGGGGTGGGGCCCCTAACGTTAGAAACGCAAGGACGATACTCTGGCTTTAAACTTGCCAAAGAGAATGTTGTGTGCATACGTGCGAATGCACACCGTTTTAGTACTTAGCCTATAAGTGGATCCCCCTCTTTTCAAAATCTCGTATTCGACCCTGCTAATTGGCAAATAGAGTTGTTACATGTCCATAAGTTGGAGAGTCGATTATCGAATTTAAGAAATAGCCCTCTCGATTCGTTGTATTTAGGGGTCTAGACCAAACCAAAAAAAAGGATAAAAAGGTCAAGTGTAATCTCAAGGTCAAGCATTATTGGAATAATACTTCATCAATACACTGACCTTAATCTGTTAAAGCTCAAAGTGTATCTTTTTTTATTTATTGAACTGAATAAGACTGTGTTCCTTGAGACAATACACAGGTTGTGCTTATATCTGATCTTCATTGATTGACCATGTTTAACACTGGGCACAAATACCACTTATCTGGTAAAATAGACCACTTGAAGCTATGTATCTGACCTTATCTGTTGTATTTTTTGTTTGAATTGTTCTGTATTACCTCTTCGCTACTAGATTACACACAATATTGAGTGAAGGGGTTGGGGTGGTGTAGTGGTAAGTATCTTGGCTTCTGACGTGGCCAGCCCAGGTTCAATCCTTGGTGAGGACAATTAGACCACCTTGCCTTGCTGTCAGTGTCATTCTCATCCCCATAGACTTGGTCAGCCAACTGGTATATACACAAACATGAGTGATAATGGACTTAAAAATGCAGGGTGCCCACACAGGTTTTATAAGGTCTTAAAATGTCTTATTTTGGTTTTGCCATTCATAAGGCTATTAGAAAGGTCTTATTTGTTGTCCGGAGGTCTTAGAAAGGTCTTATTTTATGTCAATCTAAATGTTTTACAAGATGTAATTTTCTTTGTATTCCCATCTTTACATTCTTTTGATAGAAAGTATAAACATTTCTTTTAAAAGTCACAAAAAGAATAATTAAAATTGCATTGAAAGGGTATTATTTTGGTACCAGACAAGGTATTATAAAAGTCTTATTAAGGTCTTATTTTGATTTTTGAAAAAGCGTAAAATGTCCCGTTTTTCTGAGCAATTTTGAAGGAATGTCCCAGGGAGGGCTGAGGAAATGTTGGCAGGCCTGCAGGTTGTAGGGGGGCACCTGCACAGGTTGGCTCAAGGTTATTTGCAGCTGACCAGTGGTTAATCAAGTTATGGGGGTAGACCCCTAAATTTTAGTGACAGTGCCATTTCTTAAATTTGACAGCAAGACATATAGGTGTTCTTAACTGTGATAGTGAAAGGCAACAGAGACATTTCTTAAATTTGACAATGATGAATAAGAGACATGTGACATTTCCATTTCTTAAATTTGAAACATGGTAATAGGACACTGCCATCCAGAGCCCCATAGAACCCCTGACACACCTCATCATCCACCCTGTGTCATGGCGTGTACCCAGCCAAGCATGTGATGTTATTATAATGTTGTAACAATGTTCTGTTTGGTTCTGTATTGGTTCTTGTTGGGTTATTTTGATGGCTCCCAATAACATTGCTGCAATGTACTGCTGCAACGTTGCACTGCAACATGATTATAAATTTCTGGTTATGTTCTTCAATTTCAACAGAATGTTCTGTTTGGTGTTGTCCTAACCTCACCAAAGACTAATGATATAACAGCATCCTAATTTGGTGTGGTTTCAACCTCACCATCAATAACGTAATTGTTATGTGCCATCTCAGTAAGTAACAGTCTGACTAAAAAAAGGTATGGTTGTGGAATGTTCCTGTTACGTCGCAACTTGGTTGGCGGTAGAACAGTCTAGATAATCCCCATTCGAACCTCTGCCAACTCACAACACGTCACGTCTATCCTGGATCATCCCACTGATCACCACTCACCCGTCGCCTTGGCAACCGGCCCTGTCACCCTCCGGGAACTGTACCCGAATTTGGACAAAGGTCACAGGTTCAAGGTCAGGGGTCATGGGTCAGGCCAGTGTTTTTATTTTGTCCTTGTATAATGGTAAAGGCTGCTCATAACTGGCTGATATCTTTTCCTATGGGTGTTATTTCTTTTAAATGTTAAAAAATACCACTGTTGTACCTACTCAGGGAGGGGGATGCAGGTGATGGTGGGGGGGGGGGGGGAGGGTCCAGAGGGTCTTCAATTGGTGGAAACTTAAAGAGAGGAGTCAGTGAAATTTCAATTTTTGTTATTTGTTGGTTAAAATTTAATTCCTATATTTATGCACAGGGTGTGAACGACCCCCTGTATTATCCACTAATTCCCCCCCCCCCCCCCCCAGGAAAGAACTATGCACGCGGACCTCGGCCGGTCGACCCTGCGTAGATAAATTTCCTTGTATAAGCGGACCCAGTTCTCGCGCAGGGTAGGTAACCTTATATACGCGGAAGTAGGTCCGCGTATGTCACATACGCTATACACGCGTACCCCTACTCGAAGTCACGTATAGACTAGTAGTCTATCTGCGCGGGCCTCCGCGTATGGGACCCCTGACACACCTCATCATCCACCCTGTGTCATGGCGTGTACCCAGCCAAGCATGTGATGTTATTATAATGTTGTAACAATGTTCTGTTTGGTTCTGTATTGGTTCTTGTTGGGTTATTTTGATGGCTCCCAATAACATTGCTGCAATGTACTGCTGGCTGATATCTTTTCCTATGGGTGTTATTTCTTTTAAATGTTAAAAAATACCACTGTTGTACCTACTCAGGGAGGGGGATGCAGGTGATGGTGGGGGGGGGGGAGGGTCCTATCTGCGCGGGCCTCCGCGTATGGGCTGGGATTATACACGCGGGCGTGGCAGCAGAAGGCCGCACACAGAGAATTTCTTGTACTGGGAGACCTGTATACGCAGGAAAGTAAAGTCCACACACATTTGTTGGATTGTACACGCGGGGTTGTGTTTGCGCATACAATGATGATTGTATATGTTAAACTGAATAATTATATATCATATCAGATTATTATGTTTAAATCGGGGGCTAAGCCCCCGAACCCCCCTTTTCTCTTCTTTTTTTAAGTTTGATCTAATTTCTACACATATAAGAACTTAAACATACCAGCCACCATGTCTGCATATCTAAGAAATTATATATACGCTACGGCCGCGTACTAACTATTAATCACTTAAAACAGGTCCGCGTACATATGAGACTTTATAAGCGCGACCTCTGCGTACGGGAGGTCCGCGTGTATAGTCAGCCCCCCCCCATGCCCACATCCCACCTGTCATACCTAAATTTATGTATGGCATATCCTCCTTTCATTAATTACAAGTATTTACCAAATCCATCATATAGAATAGGAATAATCATAGATATATCATATATATGCATATCATTTGCTGCATTAATCACTCCCCCTGCCCCTATTGGTCAGTTGTAATTAGGTCACTGACCAGAGGTCAGGTGGGGAGGTGCAGGTATGCTGTAAGGGACACTCTGGGCCCAGCAGATGAAGACATCATGTAACAACTAAGCAGCAACAGGCCTTTTGGCCTACTCTCCTGAGACTGTAGAAAATATATATAACATCACAATAAGTCCTGCCTTCAAGTCTTCATTCAATTCACATCACAAAACATAAGTCTCACATACTTGTTCATATTCCCTGGATGGTTTGACATTTGCCTTGGGTGATTTTAGACAAGATAATGGCCCTATACCCCTTTCAGATCGACACGGTGACATAGGCAATTCTTAAAATCTGCATCTGACATAGGCGCTAATGACATGCAACAAGGGTCTTTCCTAAAATTGCATGGCAACATGGCAATTTCTTAAATTTGACATGTGACATTGGTTTTCATCAGCGACAAAGTCATGTGACATATCCATTTGACTTGTGACATAAGGCCCCCTCATCAAGGGCCCAAGATATTCTAAAAGCAATAACAAAACAATACAAGAACAATTAAATGCCAACGGAAAAAATACACATCAACCAATAACAGGAGAACTGGGATGAAACCAAGCCCAGAATGTAACACTAACGTGGAGCAACATCAATATGTCACAATAGATCGGTCCGAGCCAAGAACATCACGGATGTTTTTATTCGCTTAATGTGGTGTAAACAATTACATACGCACCGATGAAAACAAGTCGCATTGTTTCAGACCATTCATGCACAGGTCCTGCATGGCCCTGTTGGCCAATACAACTTTAAGCCCATTACACTACACGGCATAAGCTGAGATATGAAAATGTTGCAGAGAAAGTGCACATATTAGAGAAAAAATTGTTTGCCACACATGTGTATAATAGTCCAAATTGCCAATTTCACACAATCATATCACTCCTGTGTGAGACCCGGCCAAGTCTGTTACTTACAAAGATGGCACATAAGAATTACGTTATTGATGGTGAGGTTGAAACCTCACAAAATTAGAACGTTATTACAATGTTATTTTTTGGTGAGGTTGGGACGACATCAAAACAGAACGTTATAAGAAAGTCCTGATTAGGTTGAAGAACGTAACCAGAACGTTATAATAATGTTGCAGTGCCACATCACAACAGTACGTTGCAGCAACATTATTGGAAGCCATCAAAATAACGTAACAAGAACCAGTACAGAACCAAACAGAACGTTGCTGCAACATTATAATAACATCACATGCTTGGCTGGGGAAACTCCTATGAGAGTCCGTGCGACCAGATACAAATAAAACAACAGGGCGTCTTTTTAGATCTTTTCCAAAATGTAAACAACTGCCGATGATGTCACAAATACAGCAAAAAAGGGGACACATTGCAGCAGTGTGCATGGACTCGCATAGGGGGCGCCACTATCAACGACATCACGAAAATCCCATTGGTGACAGTCAGGCTTACATATCTTTGTGAAGCTATACTATTTTTGATAATATTTCACAGATATTGCAGCTCATGTCTTGTAGTGTAATAGGGCCTTCAGTTGTTTTGAATAATGAAGTCATCGGGCGGATGAAGAGCGCTTTGTTTTCAGACAGTTAAGTCCACTTCCTGTATAGTTTTTGTTACTTTGTATGGTTTTATGCATAGGAAATCAGGGGCAGATCCAGGGAGAAGGTACAGGGGGTCCTTATTCCCCCTCTTTATGGAGGACCCCTAAACTACAAAAAGAATGGAAAATGTTACGTGTATGCATGTTAATGTGCTCCGTTTATTACTTAGCCTATATGCTGACACCCCCCCCCCCCCACCTACACACCCACACACCCCCTTTTGGAAATCCTGCATCCACTCCCGGAGGAATCCTTGTACCCAGGCAACCAGTGACTTAACAAGAACGTTCTGTGACTGTACCTTTTTGGTTGGTCTGAAATCTGCACAGTTGTCATGTAACAACATTATTTTAGGTGGAGTTAAGACTTATTAATAAAGAACATTATAATAACATATATTTTGGTCAAGTTGACACCTAACTAATTAAGAATGTTACAATAACATTATTATGACTTGATGGAACGTTTCAAGAATGTCACAATTACATCATAGTGCAACGTCGCAGTGTTAGGTTCTAAAGACATTTTTGGGTGCCATCAAAATAATGTAACAAGAAACAAACCAGAACCAAAAAGAACTTTATAATAACGTTATAATAATGTCATATTCTTGCCTGAGTATAATCCATATGCCCATCAGAGATTGTGGATCTCGTCTGTGAGAATTGCCAAGATAGAGGAGGTTCTTATTAATTTTCAGAAAGAGGATAAGATTAGGATGCCCAATCATTGTTAGCCATTCCTACATAATAAACTTTATGAAGATATTTTCGTTGTCCGAGACTTTATGTGTGCTTATATCATGTATAAGTGAGTGTGTGTGAGTCTGAATCAATGTTTTTTTTTCTAATATTGATTTTGAGATTATTTCCATCAATGTATTCCCCAGTATCTCCTACAATCGAATCAATTAGACCAATTTTTGTATGATAGCCATCACTAAGAGAACTCAATGTTATGATTACTGGTCATAACATCTATTGAATATTTGAAGGTATACCCCCTTATCACATATCTCTGACCAGCTTTTTAGATTAGAGATGCCCGTTCATAACATAATCATTGAACTGACTTATCTTATACAGATAAAATTCTCTTTTTATGCCTATCTATGGAGGTTGGAGAGCATCATCTCAGTAGTCAACATGTTGGTTGAGGATAATCTCAAATTGTTTATGTTAGGTCCCCAGTTAAGAATGTAACATTTTTTATTTATTTTTTTTTTTTTTTATATCTTTGAACCAGGACCCCCTCTTTTCCCACCTTTTGAGATGGGACTCCTTCCAAGGAGTGGTGGTACTATGACCACTTCTTTTTGACTTGTCTTTTTAGGGTTCACCCTCGGGAACCCCTTCTCCACATAGGATCTCTTTGGTTGGTTACCATTCCACATAGAGTCCTTTCCTAATGCAAATTAGGTACCGTGTTCTTATGATGCCTGAAGAGATACAATTCGAAACCGCTTGAAGGGACAGGACTACAGTGTCCTGCCCGCAGATTCTTGTTTCCCCTCTTTCATTCCTTCCTTTGGTTCGGAGGGGCACAGGGACCTTTCAGATCACCTGGCAAGGGAACCTCCCCCTTCAATGGGGTCTTCTCACCCTTACCTTACAGCAGATAAAACCCCTGGTTTTTTCTGTCACTTTGGAAAAATCCCTCTTTTACAACCAACCTAAATAGAGAATTTTTTCATCTTTTTCTTCTAAACTCTCCAGATCCCTTTTTCAAGAGCTTTCTGAGAGTTTAGGGTGATCTTATCCTTCTTAGGAAGGTTTCTGGGGGACATGGGGCTCCTTTTTCAAGCCCCCTCTGTTTCCATGGAGATGTTGACAAGTCACTATAAAAACCCGGTCACTAGAGCACCGGCCTTTCACGCGGTAGCATCCAACTCATGAGCTCACAAGCCACGTTCAACCTAAGAATGTAACATTTTAACACAGCAGTAACATTCCTTTGGTACTCTATAGGTTCTCTCGTTATGTTATTTCATAGAACTGTACGGAGCGTACAGTTCTATGGTTATTTGTATGGGATTCAACAATGTCTTTAGAACCTAACCTTGCGACATTGCACTGTAACATTATTGTGACATTCTTATAAAATTTGCTATTTCATGCAAAAATAATGTTATTATACCATTCTTCATTGGTAAATTCCCAACTTCACTAGAATATAACATTATTATAACACTGTCTT
Source organism: Lepidonotus clava (assembly GCA_936440205.1). Taxonomy (NCBI): domain Eukaryota; kingdom Metazoa; phylum Annelida; class Polychaeta; order Phyllodocida; family Polynoidae; genus Lepidonotus; species Lepidonotus clava. The sequence goes on along the minus strand of OW387140.1, from coordinate 51,747,403 downwards.
AGAGAATCTTTACCTAACTTAAAGATATGTAACTGTTATGTAAAAATTGGGCAGGTAACAGACTGACCAAAAAAAGTATGGTTGTAGATGCCTGTTATGTCAGTAGTTGCCTGGGTCATTCGGCCAACTGTTGTCGTTTTTGGTCATTATTCATGGATCAATTTATAAGAAACTGGTTCCTAATTAATATTTACCATGAAAATTCAACAAAACTGGATAACCAAATATTTGGTCTGAAAACCAATTTTGTAATTCTTTTGGTGCTGGCATCCAACCTAGTCCTTTGTTAATTGTTGAGGTTGGTTGGGCAGCAAATGGTTGCTGCTTGCAGGTATACATGACTAAACATGCATGTTTCAATGTATTCCTTGGAAGAAATACTTAATAGAAATAATTTGTCTTTTCATGAAGAAGAAGTTTTTTTAGACCCTCATCTCCTAGTCCTCTGAGTTTGGCTCCCAAGGGGGGGGGGCACTCATTCTTTGGGCGTAGGTTACTGTGGGCCTTCCCACTTCATCATTTTGAGATTTTAGAGATGCTGACCACATTTCAAGTAGCTGAAAACAAACTAATTGCAGCCCACCGCCCGTGTTTCTTTTTGCTTTTGAGCCTAGACTCAAGACGAAAGCATGAAAAACTCCTTAATGAGCACTTATGCTACTCAATTAGACTGCAAAGCTTTTTCTCACGACAGTAAGAAATAACTAGTTTTTCTCCATACATTGCCATAGTAAGTAGCCCTACCATTGCCCATCGCAATTTCCCGAAAATGTGGGTGCACGATGTGCATTTTTCCAAAAAAAGACCCTGTGCAGACTTGGTGCATCATAAGCCATACCCAAGCAAGAAGATAACGTTATAATGACGTTATTATAACATTCTGGTGAGTCATGCTTTGGTTCTTGTTTTGTTATTTTGAGGGCACCTGAAGATGTCTTTAGAAACTAACATTGCGATGTCGCACTGTAATGTTATTGTGATGTTCTTGTAACGTTCTTTCATGTTATAATAATGTTATTATCACATTCTTTATTAGTTGGGTCACAACTTGACCAAAATAAAACATTATTGTAACATTCTTTTTAACTCTACCTAAAATAACGTTATTGTAACGTGACAATTGGATAGGTTTCAGATTAACTAAAAAGTACAGTCGCAGAACATTCTTGTTACATCGCTGCTTGCCTAGGAAGCTATCAAAAAATGTAACTTTTTAACAATCATAACTGTTGTTTACTAATCCTTGATTTTCACCCCAGGAGAATTGTGAAAGATAATGCGTTGAAACTTATCAGCAATATGTCGGCCATCCCATTTTGGCATATATGGTATCAGCTGTACAGCATCTAATAGAACATGGCAAGGGATTCAGATAATAACAAGATGGGACATTTGATATTAAAAACATACAAATACACACACACACACACACACACACATATATATATATATGCATTATACATAGACGTATGTACATGCATACATACATACATACTAACATACATACATATATACATATATACATACAAACAAACAAATGCACACCCAAACCCACGCAATCTGTGGACCTCTCTCTTCCCCTCCTCACCCTGCTGAATCCTGGATCCTTCCTGTGTCTCACACCAGTCTACCAACCACTGACATTACTCCATCTGAAAAATGTAACATTATCATAATGTTGCAGTCATATTCTATTTGGTTCTGCTTTGGTTCTTGTTACATTATTTTGATGGCACTCAATAACATCTTTGGAACCTAACATTGTGACCTTGCACTTATAACACAATTATAACATTCTGGTTAAGTAATTTCATGTAAAGATGTAACTGCTACAGTAAAATTGGGCAGGTAGCAGACTGACCAAAAATGTATGGTTACAGAACGTGCTTCTTACATCGCTGCTTGTCTGGGTACCACCCACCACCCCACCACCCCACCTTACCACTCAACCTAACACCCCCCCCCCCCACCAACCTGGCTTTCATCCAGAGAGGCATCTCAGTGATGTAAGTCTAAAGTCTGCCTACCATGACACCCTCCCTCCCTCCCTCCTACACACACACACACACACACACACACACACACACACACACACACACACACACACACACACACACACCACAGACAAACAGACACGTTGAGTTTAGAATATATATATATATATATATATATATATACTGTGTAAACAACTATATATATATACACATATATGTATCCGGACAGAGCCAGTGCTATAGATATACTCCGGGAACCCCCCTACCGCTCATAGTGTGTGTATCACGCACAGATACCTCAGATGCTCATCTGGAGACAGCTAGATACATACACTCCTTAAACAACTATAATATAGATATAAAGATATCTATATAGATATATATCTACTTCGGACAGCGCTACTGCTACATAGATATACTCCTCTAGGAACACAGATGCTCATAGTGTGTTTGTATCACACACAGAGAACCCAGATGCTGACACATATATAGGTACACTCCTGAAACAACTATATATAAAATTATATCTATATAGATATCTCCTCTGGACAGCGCTACTGCTACATAGATCTACTCCAGGAACACGCAGGGCTCATAGTGTGTGTCCCAGACTCCAGCCAGCATCACGCACTCTGAGGATATATATATCTACATAGATACCACATAGGAGTCACTTAAAAGGACCCCTTACAGAGCCTGCACCATAGCTCTCAAAGGGCTTTCAAGCAAATTTCGGAGAAATCCATATGAATTGAAGTGGGTTCCATCTTAAATCTTTCCCCAAATTCCACATACTTTACAGAAATTTCTGGCAACCAGGGTTCCAGACACCCAAGGATCCCAGCTGGCAACGCCACTGCCTTGATTAACAGGAGAGGCAGAGGAGGCACCTTAACGGACCCCTTAACTTTAGAAGTACTTTAACGGACCTCTTCACAGGGCCATGGCGGACAATACAGCCTACCTGGCCGATGAGGAGGAGGAGGGGGTCAGGACCCCTGGACACCATCACAGTCAGGTGAGTTAAGCAGGGGCGGATCCGGAGAGGGTTGGGGGATTCCAGGGGGTCCTGATTCCCACCCATTTTGGTGGGTAAACCTATAATTAAACTTTAAAAAGAGATACAAAATGAGAAAACAAAAATAGAAAAGGAAATTGCACGTGTGAACGCAACTGCACGAAGTATATATATATATATATATATATATATATATATATATATATATATATATATATATATGGCTCCCCTATTTCCTAGATCGTGTATTTGCCCTGAATTGGCTTCATTTCTCTCTCAAAAAAGCCTCATAATTGTCAGGGGATTTGGTTCCATGTTTGTTTGTTTTTCGCGTTAGGGGGACGCATATAAAAAATACTTTTGTGAGACATGAAAAGAAAGTAATAAACATATTATACGTCCAGATACCAACTTGAATGTGATAGTTTTAGAATCAGCCTCTGAAACCTGTCCCATTCGATTTCTCTAATCTATATTAGAATTGGAATATAACGATGTACAGCAAACGTTGCTTAATATGGACCGTCAAGTACGTTACCCCAAGGGGGGGGGGGGGGTGGGTTAGTACATTTCTAAAATTATTGCATATCACATGCTCAAATGGTGTGGAGAGGTGGTTCTAGAAAACTTGTAGTACGTAATTAATGGGTGGCCCTTTAGGTTTAAGGTTAGACTACTGTGATGAGGGACCACTTTGCTTGTCTCGCAAAAATGTCACATACTTATTTTCATCCTATTTATCTAAATATTTACTATATATCATTAGATACCAGTTTAAATCGACTATCTCATGATATGAATTTCATAATTATGAGTGGTAGACTGGAAATAGAAATTGATCTGAATTGTGAAAATCATGTTTTATACTTAGATTTTTTGAATTGACGTATCTCAGTTAATAATGAAGGCAACCTTATAAAATTTCTTATGCATGTAGATATTAATCTTATGGAGGGAACCATGTCTCAAATGTATTATTTAGGGCCTAGTTTTAATTTTATTAAATCAAGAAAATGAAGTTGTAAAAAATGACAAAAAAATATAAAAAGTTTCCCGTTTTTTGTCACAAAATCAAAACAAGGGCCTAAACAAAAAATCTGAGACACGGTTCCCTCCAAACAAATGTTATTGACTATATTACCAAGTTTCAAAATTATATGAATAATATTAAGTGAGAAATCTTGGTTCAAAAAATAAAAGTGAAAAAATACAATTTAAATAATTATTTTCTCGAATTCAAATCCATAAATGCAGATTGATATGTCATTTGATAGAGAGAAATCAGAGCTTTTAAGTGATGTATAACATGTTTGCATACCATCAATGACCTTTGAGATATGGCAGTTTTAGTAAATCGGCTGCTCATCACCGTAGTCTAACCTTAAAACATACAAGTACGCAATGTTTTCCTAGTAATGAATATGAGTTAAATCAATGAAATCACGTATTGGGAAGCCTGAAGTCATCGGCCTCTCCTTTTCTTGAGGTAGGCTTTGGGTTTGTCATATGTGCTCATATTTGTAATAAACAAGTAACCCCGCCCCCACGTAACTCGGCTGTGTGTTGCTTTTCTAACTTTAATTCACCCTGGCATGTATGAATCAGTGACAGGTTGATGGTGGGGGGTGGGGGGATGCAGACCCAACTGGAGGTGTGACGTTACAAGAACGTTGCAGTGACGTTTTATTTGATTCGTTTGATGACTACCTACTGCTGTGACATTCCACTGCAATGTTATTACAATGTTCTGGATATGTTCTTTGACCTAAACAGAACATTCCTATAACGTTTGGTTTTGGTTTTGCCCTAACCTCACCAAAATGTAATGTTATCATAACGTTATAATTTGATGAGGTTTCAACCTCACCATCAATAATGTTATTGTTACGTGCCATCTTAGTAAGTAACAAACTGACTAAAAAGGTATGGTTGCAGAATGTTTTTGTTCCATTGCAAGCTGGCTGGGGAGGGGTGTGTGCCTCCTATTTTGGACCAAATATTAGTTTCTTAATGTTAGGTTATCAGCCCCGGAGAGTCTGCTGGACAATTTTATTTTAGGGGTGTCTGCTCTTTTGAAGTGTTTTCCTCCACTGAAATGAATGCTTTTAAGATGCACTGGAGTGTATTTGCTGAAATAAAATGTAGATAGGTAGCACGATCTAGGGGGTCCTCCCCCATCCCATCCCTATTATAATGGACCCCTAAACTAGGCAAAGAAGGAAAAATGCAAAAAAGTGTGTCTGCAAATGCTTGCCATTTTGCAAGGGCAGGACATCGGAAAGGGGGCGGGGTCTGCATTATAATAGGTAAAATACTGAAACATTGCGCACACATAACGTTTTTTTCTATTTGTCAAGTTTGAGTCCCCAGCGCTGGGAGAGGGGGGGGGGGAGGTCAGGGCCCCCTGGACCCTGGAATGGCCCCTGGCAGTTTTAGTACCTAGCCTATCCTGTGGTATTTATGTGTTGTTATAAAATTGTAAGATTTATGGGACATTGCATGCTGTGTTTCGACGAAAACCATATTGTATATGAGAAAAATACAGGATAAATAAAATGAATTTAAAAAAAAAAGAAGAAAAAAAGCTGACCCCCCCCCAGAAATCCAGGATCTGCCTACTAGATACAAGGGAACGTTATATTGTCTGACCTAATCGATATCCCTAAAACACCAAAGAATGAAATAAACTATACACATTACATTTCTTGTTCATAAAAATATATAATATGATAAGCACCAATGATAAGCAGAAATGAGGCGTCCAAACATTATCACGCAGCTCTTTAGGATCAATACGGATAAATCCTAGGATAAATAGTTGAAACACTGATATAAAGATGACTTCATTGGAATTAACCCAAATATAAGCAAATACGATTAAGGTATACAATCAGTAAGTCCCTAATTCGGTCAGATATATCTGACTATGTTAACTACAGTCGTATTTGTCTAAAGATTGTGGTCCTTCTCCAAAGTTCTATTCCAAAATTTTACTATAGGACATGCAAAAACAATTATGAAATAAAAATATTTCAAATCAACTCAAACGCTTTTCTCTCATGTGAGTATACACTTTGATTTAACTAAACTATTGAAGTTTCTGAGACATTTAGATTTTGTTGGGCGTTTCAGTGTTAAAGCTATCCCACCAGCCAAATTCACTCCAGATTTCAGAAATCGGTATTGGAATATTGTTTAGTCATGGACATGTTTTATATATCATTAGAAAGGAATCTGAATTCTCTTTCAAATGGTGTATAGCATTCATGGTTTTCTGTAATGTTTCTAATAACAATTTAGAATGATTTCTCAGAAGCCAAATACAGGCTTAAGGGTACGTATGATCTTATCAGATGTTCAAAGTTAATGCTGAAATCTTATAGAGGGAGAGGCTTAAAATAATGTACATGCACATCAATGGCATGGGACACTATTGGACAAGATTGCTAGCAATTTGACAGGCACAGATATAAGGGGGGGGGGCGTGCCAGGTGTGCGGCCCCCCTTTTTGGTCCAAATTTAAGTTTTTTAATCTATAATTCCTGCACCTGGATGCCGCGAGCGAACACTTTCCTATAGAATGACCCCCCTTCCACCCCCCAAAATCCTGGATCCGCATCTATTTAATTACAAATACAGTACATTTACTCAACATGCATTTTGAGCCCGGTGGTACCCTGTCTTCAAACCCCTTGCTCCTCCCGCGTGAATCCAGAATTAAACATAAAAACTGATAAGCAACAGTAACGAATAAGTACTAAAATCTCAGGCATTTGCAAACGTTCCCCTTTTTTATGTAGGTAAAGTCTTAACAAGAGGTGGATCCGCCACTACCACCCACTCAGACCATCATCCTTTAACCTGAAGGACCTACTCCTAAAGATGATTTACTTGACATGGATTGTTTTCCTGTTCACATTATTTTTATACGAATAAGATGTCCTTCTCTTTGTATAAACATTATATCCTATCCTATAGCCCCATACCCACTAGGGGATTTTACTGGTGATGGGCGACGGGCAACTGGGAGAATCGGCCGATTCTTATGATCGCCTGTCAGGACGTTATATTGAACTGTGCATATTTGGAATGAATTGCTGCCGAAATTGGCCGATTCTAAGGGCAGAATCAGCCGATTTTAGTGGCGATCCGACTCAGGGATAATTGCCTAGTGGGTATGGGGCTTAAGACACTGAGCTCAGAGCCAGTACCTGTTCTCTTTATTTCTATATGAACGAGATGTCTGTCTCTAAGTATAAATATTATATCCTTGCCTGAGGCAGAACCAAGGCCATGCCCATCCGCCAGCAGAGTTTTTGATCTCAAACTGATTGATTTACAGGTCTAGTCCGACAGTAGAGTTTTTGATCTCAAACTGGCTCTCTTAAGGTCCAGTCTGGCAGCAGAGTTTTTGATCTCAAATTGTCCCCATACGCACTAGGCAATCTCACTGTTGATGGGAGACGGGCAATGGGGTGAATTGCTGTTGCTGTTGCTGTTGCCAGGCAATGATAATATCAAGCAAGTTTGACAATTTCCCGGCAATCCTATCATCTGTTGCCTGTCGCCCAGAATGTGCATCATACCAACGGAAAATTGGCCGGCGATTATGATCGTCCGCTGATTGTCCAGGGAATTTCACGCCCATGCCATCGCTGGGTGACAGTAAAATCACCTAGTGGGTATAGGGCTTAAAAGTCTAGTTCCACAGCAGAGATTTTGATCTCAAAATGGTCCAGATATATACATACTGCATTCCACATACCAATTTTGATGCTGGTATAATAATTAGATGAATTATCATTTAGAAGTAACTTGAATTATGTAAACACTAGAAAAACAACTTGAATTATGTAAACACTTGAAAAGTAATTTGGAAATCATCCCAAATTGTAAGGTTGCCTCAAGCAACTCAAAACACGATTTTTATGTAGTATCGTCACGTGATTTGTTCTGGTTTCCATCTCAGTGCTCAACTGCTTACATCTATGACATAAACCATACATCCTATATACCACATACAAGAGAATAGAATTATGATTTCTAGCAATACATAAAATTATCTATATTGCACCTTTAATTCCCACTCCTACTTTCTATTATCGAGAGCAAAATCAACATATGACATATAGGATATAGGATATGATGAACCCCCACAACCTCAAGCTACAACCCACCTCCCCCCCATTCCTATTTATCTCCTGAAACCCGGGTACACAGCCAGGACTCTCATGTATATTGTTGTTGATGTTATTTTTTGTTCTTTGTCAACTTTGACAGGTCGTGTCTAAACAAGGAAACAGTGATAGTTCACGAGAGAACTATAGGGCACATTAAGTATATCCGGAACCAGGCACACACATGTATTAGACTCAACTTACTTATATATACTAGATTATACAGTATTTGGGTATAAAGACCTTTACTATTGATTTTGTTAATGAATATGGATGTGCATAGATTTCAATTGTTTTTAAACAAACATATGGAAGTATAACCATTTCTCAATAGACCCTTATCCATACCCCTGTCCCCTGTTACGCTCCAGTGGAGGTAGGACAAACAAACCCACTTTTTTGGGGTGGCATGACTTGTGGGTGGAAATTTCTCCCTACCACGGATAGGTAATTGCCCGTAATGTACCTGCAGACTAGCCTTGATCAAGATGCATGCTGGGAAATATGTCGACAAGTCACAAGGATTGACTATAGACATTTCCAATAATCATTGAATAATTTGTGGTTGAACATAAGCTAACATTAACTATTTTCTATTTTGTACTTGTATATTTTCAATATTTTCCATGGTTGTTTGAAAATTCATTCATTACAGAAATAAATATAGCAAATATTTATACTTTCTTATAGTTTTTTTCTTGATTTTTGTCGACAAAACCAGACTTAACTAACCTGCAAGTGCTTGAAATACTCTTTATCTGCTATCTATGGCAGGAGGAATTGTGTTATGTTATGCTGATAAGGGGATTGGGGGCAATTCCATTGGCTAGAATTGAATCTGAACTTTTATCATTGAAAGATTATTTTGAAATACAAACCATGTATGCACACAGCTGATACATATATCAGAAAAAGGATGCAAATTTGTCCTATTCATATATATATGTAGAGTATTCTGCAACTATGTATGTTTCAAAACCTACAGGCTGCCTAATACAGGCAACTTACACATGCTCAAAGAGGAAATAACCCCAAGCTTATCCAGGTAGCAGCTGTGATGACTGGGTCCCACACTAGGTGGCGTGGTCTTGAAACTCATTTATAGATGTTACTGTTTTAAGTCTGGCTTGGCAAACAGGAAAATTAAACGAAAGCCTGCACATAAATTCATGAATTGATTTTTTGTGTGAAATTGTCTTGACTTAAGTATTCTAAAAATATTTCAGAAGCAAAAACTTGAAAATGTCGAGGTCTTAGGGAATTATTCAGGGAAAGAATTTAATTTTGGAAATTCCCTGAATGCTGGGCTGCTTAGTACTCCCCTTGCTACGTCACAGCTATGGGAATTCCTTCTAGAGCTATTTTGGGATTCATGGATTAATGAATGATTGTAGATGAATATATATTATTTTAATTCATTATGAGTTGCATTAGGTCAAATATATATAATTTGGGTTAGAGAGCATAACTCTTCTTACAAACTCTACAGGGATGGGGATTCCCGGCTAAGGGCAGATGGGATTCCCCTAGAACTCCCCTTGCTACGTCCCCTTGCTACAGGGATGTAAGTTTTCTGACTTTTGTCCGATTTCTTCTCTTCAGCAACCCCAAGAATCTGTTTCAGAATTTGATGTTGAGAACACATTTCACACCATTTAAGGATACAATGAAATTTTCTTACCGCTATTTCCGACTTGTCACTAACCCCAAATTGCATCTCTGAATTATGTGCAAGGTTTCCTTTAAGAGTTTGATCAAATGGCTGCTAGATTATCATCATCTCCTGAGGGTGGGGAGGCAAGGGTCATGCGATTGTAGAAATAAGTGACGGTTCAGCAATCAAAGACAGCTCTCCCTCTCTTTTTGAATATTGTAACCGAGGTGGGGAGCAGGTCTCAGTTACAAAGAAGACAAGTTGTTGTAGATTTTGAAGTTTAATGCACAAACACAATATATTCTAAGGTCCAGAGTTCAATCCTAAATATTTCACAATATAGAACACAATCCAGATACACAATAATGTCCAGGTTATAGCAAATAGTGAATGTCCCAAATTGTGTAGTTTGGTTCCTTAATAATGCTCAGCAAATATCTAATAGTTCCTCATAGTCTCTCAGCCTCCCTGTATATAGTTGTAAACAGTAGTCCCAGCACAGCAGATCCGCGTGGTCGGGGAATGCCCTTTCCCTGGCGCTATCTCTAAGTCCCAGATATTGCCGCGATGTTGGTGACAATATCAGCTGACTCTGTCTTTGCTGTATACCGATGTGGTTGGCTTGGTGAACAGGGCAAGAATCTCCTTGACTCAATAGCTGAGAGTGAATATAAGCTGAGCCAAACTAAATATTCAGAGAGTTCTGTAAGTTACCAAAAATAGAACATAACATCACTTGGATGCTGGGGATTCCCTCACCAGCACATGACGTCAGTAGCCGTCACGGGCGTCACAGGCTGCGTACTAAGAAATGGTTCCTCCATATAAGGAAGAAAACCCATAAAGGACAGTCACTGGTCAATCCATCACTTGACTAAGCATGTGAACCAGAATGTTTCGTACAGAACACATGAGCTACAGAAAAGCACTGCTACATATAGGAGTATATGGTTAAATGTTCAGATTTGAATCAAAACATTAGGTTACATGTATAGGTTTGAGTAAAACCACTATTACAATATCCTGGATCAACCAACATAATGACCTCTGAAGTATTCATTAACTCATAATCACTGGGCAATTGCAACTTTTGTCCTACAATTTATTTGCTGATTTCCTTTCGAATTTGCCCAGTGCATATAATGCGTGTTTCTCCATCCCTATTTGAACACTCTGGATCCACCCACATAATTAAAGCCCGTTACCCACTAGGCGATTTTTACTCAGTTGTGAACTCATTGGCGCTAAAATTGGCTGATTCTTAAGGTTTCCTGTTAGTATGGTATGTTGGAATGTGCATGTTTGATCTGAATTTCTGCTAAAATTGGCTGATTCTACCCCTAGAATTGGCTGATTATAGCGCTGATCTGTTCGCCGACTTTGAAAATGTCCTAGTGGGTATGTCCTCTGAAAATTAATGTCTTACCTCCCACATGTTTATCTGTTTATAGTGTGTGGCTAAAGAAAAAGGAAAAAAAAACACCAAAACACCAGTGACTGTGTCAAACAGTATAGATTTTCCCCTCTAACATTTCAGCCATCCTCATCCAACGGCAACATTCTCTCCGCCGACAAAGGTCAAGGTGACCTACGACTACCCGTGGCGCCCTCACTGGCCGACCTCTACACTAAACCGGTGACCAATGGGCGTAAGGTGACCAACATGGAGGGGCGGAAAGAACTGCCGCAAGTGACCTTCTGCGATGAGCCTGACCTCAAGGGCAACAAAGAAGAAGATGAAAAAGAGCTGATGCCAATAGGTAAAAAATCTGGATAAATGTAAACAATTTTTCTCATAGAAGCATGTAATTATATGAGTCTAGACCTAGATAGTTGACAATGTAACAACACAAGGGAAGGGTTAAAACTATAATAACTATAGATCTGGTAAGCAAGAAACAGCTCATTTTGTGTTCCTTTTATTGTGCTATGGTTACGAGTTCTGGCTAGATATGTTAAATGTTATTTTATATATAGTGTTGTGCATTAACTGGGCACATATTGTCATTACACTTTGAATGTGCCATTAGAGTTACATTTTGGTGAATGTATAAGAACATAGGAAAAGACAAACTAACAGGAGGTGACAGAAAATGTTCAGGTTTTTGAATCATTTCTTGTTTCCCAGATCTATAGTGACATGGACTTTTCTTGAATTTGACGAATGACATTGAGTTGAATAAGTGGCACTGGCATTTCTTTAATTTGAAACACAACATTAGTATTTTGGAAAATCCAGAGTTTATTCTGGGATCAGAGCCCACTTTATGAAAATATCTTTGAAAGATGAGCAGTTGGCTTCTTTGGTAGGATATAGAATAGGCTCTTACAAAACGCCAAAAGGTGATTTCAGACACTCATAGTCAAATGCTAAAACCTAACTAACATCAAAGAACATAGTTAACCCATTACTTAATTATCAGACCATTATCTAATCATTCAAATTAATGGAGAGCTTATGATTTTTTTATTTCAGAGTTGACCTGTAAGGAGAAGACCATGCATGTGGTGCTGCTTGTCGGCCGTCCGCTCGCTATCATCACCTGTCTCTATTTCTTCATCTGCTCTCTCAACCTCCTCAGCTCAGGGTTCATCCTCATTGGTGGTAAGTGGACAGGCAATAATAGCACACTCGTGACCACCCACACATAAACAGACGTATGTTTGGGTTTTTGGTAGATTCTATGGTGGGTAACATAACCTTTACATTATGAAAGATTTATAGTTCTATCATCATAAGATCTTAAGTTTTGAATGTTTGTAGTTTCAAACGTTGAATAAGGCAAGCCACAGGAAATAATCATTCAAGATGGGACTTCTTATTAGAATTCTGAACACGTATTTAATCAGCATTAAGATTTGACTATTTCATCAAATATCTGATTAAATCAGTCCGGAGTTGTATCAACACTGATTGTAACCAGATTAAATAACTTGAAAAAAAAGAAAATATACAAATGTACTGACGTGGGTGGCCAGTCCATGTTTGTAGGCACTATGGTGTGAGCTTTAGAAGCGCACGTGCAAGCCATGTTTCACTTTGTCAATAGTGGAATGGGGGAGGAGTCACAGTGTGACGTACTACTCTAAAAGAGCGTGTTTCGCTCTCAGTCAGTCAAAGTTCGCTGTAACGCTGTGTGAGTAACATCCTGGAAAGGTTGGACCTTTAATCTGCAGTCTTGGTTCTGGATAGAGGCATAGAAATCGTGTAAGAGCGTGGGAGCGTTGACTGAATGTGTTTGAGGGGATTCCTGCCTTGGGACTGATCATGGTCAATCGATATCTTGTCACAAAACGACTATACACCGGATAATAAACAAACAATATCCTTTCACGCGAGTGTTCATGTCTTACATGATGTTGGAACTATAATTATGTATTGGACAACAGCAGTCGACGAGGAGGAGACTGCGTACGGAGCTAGTTATTATGTATGAACTAATTATGACTATTAACGTACACCACATATAACAGATAATTAACCTCTATAATTCACAAAATCAATTTGATCAGTGACATCCACCAAAGATTTATGAAAAAAAACTGAAATTAATATGGTTTTAATTGCTTGAAATTTTTATCAACATTCAATGATTCTTTAGCATAGACATCCTTTTGAATTCCTTTTAGGGAAGCTTTACAAACTTTCTCATCATAATCAATATTTCTTATTCAGGACGTATGGCTGGTGATGCGTTCGGCCGGAACCCCCTGTTGTCTAACCCCATCTGCGGGCTGATGATTGGTGTAACGGCCACCGCCTTCCTCCAGAGCTCGTCTACGTCGACCTCCATTGTGGTCACCATGGTGTCATCAAACAGTGAGTGGTAACATGCTGCTACTTAAGGGGCCTTTTATAATTGTACCACATTCCGAAGTCCTCATTTGCACACTAACGATAGGCATGATTCAGCTCGTCACCTTTCTGCCACTCACTGTGGGTGGTCAAGCAACCTGTTTTAGCCAATGAGGTGTATCCTCTTGTCCGCCCTCTAGCCTTTTAGCCTAGGAATACCACAACATGGCCACGCCCAGGGCCAATCTCCCGTATGCGGTATATATATATTCTCATTTCTACCCACCCTGGTGAATAAAGGATATGAAACCAGCCAGGGGAAATTGAAAATGTATTTAGTAAAATATATATGTATAAAAGATAGTAGTTATGAGGAATTAAAGAATAAAAGTGAAATTATTGAGATAATAACTGCCCTATGCAGTGAAACAAGATATAAGTATAATTTATAAAATGTGATGAAAACAAAGGGTGGGTGGGTGAAAATTTGAAGGTTGTAGAAGGTAGGTAGGTGATGGTGACAATGGGGAGGGAGGAAGTAGATTAGGCTTGTGGGTAGATTAGGAGTTTGTAATGTGTAGGATTGGCAAATAGTTGATAGGTGGGTTTGTAGTGTAGGCTGGAAGGGAGTTCTAGCCAGCCAAGGGTGTGATATTATTATAATGTTGCAGCAACGTTCTGGTTGGTTCTGTATTTGGTTCTTGTTAATTTCCTTTGATGACTCCCGTAAGGTTGCTGCAATGTACTGCCATGATGCTGCACTGTGACGTTACTACAACGTTCTGGTTATGTTCTTAATCCAAACAGAATGTTATTATAACATTCTGTTTTTGTTTTGTCCTAACCTCACCAAAAGATAATGTTATAATAATTTGGATTTAGTAAGGTTTCCACCTCACCATCAATAACGTAATTGCTACATGCCATCTTAGTAACAAACTGACTAAAGAAGTACGTTTCCGTTACTTTGCAAGCTGACTGGGTAGGGTGTGCAATGATCCTGCCTTCCCCACCAATTTGGGCTTTGCAGTCACAATTTTCAAAAAACATTGGCCACGATGACAATTTCTGGGCCTGAATCATGCCTCAGATTTAAACAGTTATTCAGTCTTAGAAAAGTAGGAATCATAGATATCTTGTAAACCTTTATTTGGTGCCCATAAGTTTATGGATGTATGATTTTTCTGTACTTATTACCATGGACCTTTCTTTTAACAGTCCTGTCTGTGAGAATGGCCATACCCATCATCATGGGATCCAACATCGGTACGTCGGTGACGGGGATCCTGGTTGCCGTCACCCAGGCTGGTGACAGGGGTCAGTTTGAGAAGGCCTTCTCTGCCGCTACTGTCCATGACATGTTCAACTGGCTCACAGTAAGTCATTAATGTAATGATTCCTATGGCCTGTCATGTAAAACCCATACAATACTGCAGTGTCTCTGTTTTGAGTTTTGTAAATGACCATAAAAGAAGAATATCATATTTACATTTGTTGAACCAATTTTAGCTCAAAAGAATGGAGTGTGTAGAGATGACCACAATAAACTTTGTAGGCAATGTAGTCTTCAGCAGTTTTGAACAGTACATGTATATCTGTAATTGCCTGTTACTTTGCCATTACATGCTATTAATTGTCAACTTTATGAATAACCATTTCATTGCATCTCTTATCCAAATTGATGCCAGAATATGTATAACATGAATATTAATCTTACTCCATAGGTGATCACCCTGCTTCCAGTGGAGATTGCCACTGGTTACCTGTACTACCTGACATCCTACATGACGGACCACGCCAAGGAGAGCAGTAGCCACCGCAACCAGGAGTTCCTGAGTCTACTCACCAAACCGTTCACCAACCTTATCGTTCAGGTATGTAATAAACACCAAACAACCTTATTGTAAAAGTCACCAACCTTACGGTTCACATAATATGTAGTATAGATGAAAACTTTAAACCTAATCTTATTGTAAAAGTTAGTGAATGACGGACCACCCCAAGGAGAGCAGTAGTTGCTGCAACCAGGAGTTTCTGAGTCTACTCACCAAACCATTCACCAACCTGATAGTTCAAGTAATTAGATTAAAAAACCCTCAGATCAAGCCTGAAATATGATAAAATAACATTAGTCATAAGAAATCTTCATCTTCAGGACAGAACACTGAAGACAATAATCAGTTTCCTAAACTTTTCTGTTGTTGTTAGATTGTCAGCTTTTGGTTGTTCCCTTGTCAGATTTCTGTCATTCTATAGATGTTGGGCATGACGTCACATCTCCCGTATTAGACTGGCCGCCATCATGGTGATAAATTTCAATCCATTATTATTCACAATCCTTAAGGATCTATGATGAAGATTTTGTGTGTGTATGTTATCAACAGAAAACTCATCAAATCATAATTACATGTATCAATTATATTTTTTATAAATTGTGAATACATGGGTGTGGTGACCATGTGGTGATCACCAAAATGTGGTCACGTGACCATGTCTGCACAAGGTCTATTGCAAGATTTCTGTTGTTTGATTGTGATCCTCAGGGGCGGATCCAGAGGGGGATCCATGGGGTCCTGACCCCCTCCTTTTGGTGGACCCCTAGGCAAAGTGGAAAAAATGTTGCACTTGTGCGTACAATTACATGTATTTTTATTAATTAGCCTATGTGCTGACCCCTCCTTTTGGAAATCCTGAATCTGCCTCCTTAGGATGATAGATCGGCCCTTATAGATATAAGATGAAGGGCTCACAGAACTAAATGTGGCGCCATCTGCCAGTGTCCTTCAGCATTCTTTCCTGAAGTGAAGGTGATGATTAGTTTTGGTGGCTACAACTTTTTACAATGTATTAGGGAGAATGTCAAATGAACATTCACAGGAAACCCCAATTATTTCTGTGATATTTCATTTACACAAATTCCTGATGCAGTGCTTTTGGTAAATGTAAGTAGGCTTTTTTTTTGCTCCATGCAAAACTGCTTAAATCTGGGTAAGCAACATAATCTTATCTTCAAATCTTGATATTTTGGGTTCCAAAGACGTCCTAAGTTATTGAGTCAATTTCAAGTGTTAACTATAGAATAGTTAACAAATCTAATGCCAGAGGGCAGCACTGGAGTAGTGCAGACAGAGACCTTGTATGTGTATAAAGGATATATCGAGACTGGAAAGCTTCTCTTTGGGCCTATGTGCTCATTCCCCTAGTGTCTGGTTGGAACCAATCTGGTCAACCATGACCAGGGTCTGATCATTACCAATGTATTTTTAGAATGGCAGGTGGCACATCAGAGGTCATTTTTACCACAGGCATAATGGTCAATCCAAATCCAATCCAACCAGCACCTAGGTGGCAGGCCAGTAGTGCACAACAGGTTTACCCCTGGCTTTCCAGTCTCAATATATCCTGTATATACATACAAGGTCTCTGGTGCAGATCAGATGGGTGTGTGTGTGTTGGGGGGGGGGGGGGAAATCGGGTGTCCAGGGGGTTCCTTTTTGATGAGAATTTAATTTGATAAAGGGAAAACAACGTCGTAGATCTGCACATGAATGCACAGCATTTTAATACTAAAGGTGGTTTTACACCTGTGCGATAAGTTGCTTTCGACATTTCCATCATATGAGAGTATCGCGTGTTGTGATGAATCCCCAATCCCCTCCCCCCAGTCAAGTCGCAGCCATATTACAGTGTATTGCAGGCATCGAGGCATTTACACACATGAGATAAAAATAAAGATATCGCAAATGTGATATAGAACAAATAACAATCCCTTCAGGGCTGTGACATGACTTAACATATCGCAGAGTGGGACATGATGTCATTTACAACCAACCCCTGCGACATTATTAAACATGCTAAATAAATGTCACACCTTCCGATATGAGGTGCGATAATGTGGCTGCGACAAAAAAGATTATGGCAACCTTTCTCAAGTCGCACCACACTGCAATATCTCATTTACACAGTGAAATGCGACATTTCACTCATCGCAGTGGTCCTCAACTTGCTTGTGATATGGTCAAGTCGCGGTCATATTGTAGCCCAAGTCACCTAAGCCTGGTCCCCACTTGGGCTACTAGATTACAAAAATCGACGGCTACTAACATCGTTAGTCGCCCGGTGACCAACTACACAATGGCGCCATGATGTCTTGTGACTAAACCACCAGGTGCTGTGGTTTTTTGGCAAAATATTTGACATGTTTAATATTCCCCTCTAGTCGCCAGCGATTAGTGCAGTTAGTAGCTGGACTGGGGGACCAATGTATCCTCTTGTCACCAGCAGATTCATAGCAAGAGCGTTCCGACTTGGGGATTAGTTTTTTAGTAGCCCAGCGACTAGTTAATCGCCCGCCGACTAGTTTTTCCCCCCTTGATTGCTGGTGAAAGCTACTAATATCCACTGATCGCTGTTGTTAGTCACCCAAGTGGGGACGCGGCTTTATGTCTATATCCGTCCCCCCTCTTTTCCGAAATGGTGTATCCGCCCCTACTGCAGTCCTTTGCTGCAGGGATGGTCTGGGAGGAGTCTGAAGGAGCACTGTAGGCCTTTTCTCCGTATGTCTTTTTCGAGTTAACAGGCCTATATATCTCTCTATCATTAGCCTCTTTTTCTAATCGGTAATTTAGAAAATTGCCTTGATTATATAAGGCTGTAAAAAATGATGTCATGGATAGGGAAGTTTCCTGATTCATTCCTACCAACAAAACATAATAAACGGGGAAGGGAGAAGGGATAAAAAACCGTAAAAGAAATTGCCATTTGGTTGATGACAAATGAAATTATAGTAACAGACAAGATAGAAGATCTTGAATTTCGACTTAACACCGATATGTTCGTACAGCAAACCAAACGTTTGCTCAGAATAATGAAATAATCGAGCTGCAGTTAATGGCAAAGGGTATGGGGCTTTCCATTAAGTACGTACACACATTCTAAAAAATCTCAGGACCCCCCTCCCCCTTTGATGCGTACACACTTAAGCGCATACCAACTAGGCGATTTTGGAACGAATCTGCGCCAACGTCAGCACGGCAATCGGCCGACTCTGCTTAGAAAAGGCACACCCACACATAATCGGTGCCGATGTCGGCGCAGATGGCCAACGGTCAATGCCGAAATCAGCGCCGACGATCGGTGCCATCCACGCTGAAGCCCCATTCGCCATGGTCGACGCGGTGCACGTGATCTCTTCCGACAATTATCGTTTGCAATTCTGGTGCAAACGATAAAGCAAGCGATCAGATCTAACATGTTGGATTGAATCGTTTGAATTCCAGACGATTCAGAGCCCATTCAGGGCCACAGGTACTTGAGAAAATGATCGTTTGCAATCGCAAGGACCCCCTTTGTTCAGTGTGAATGCTATTTGTAAATTTAGAGAACCGATGTTGGTGCTGATGGCCAACAGCCATCATCGTCAGCTGTCTGATCGCCTAGCGGGTACGGCCCTTTAATGGAAGGCCCCCATGGTATTTGCAGAAGGCCATGCCTGTATTAGTGTGACCGTTTATGTCTTAACTTCCAAGAATTATGTTATTAACCTACTCTACGTTGAGCCTGGCACATGGTCATTGCCCGTATATTACTCCTAATAATACACCTTTTTCAGGAGTCTGCGTCTGCGCAATGGACCCTCCAATAGACACATTGAACCCAACACGTTCAGTCTGGCCCCAAAGGAATCACCATCCCAACCCCTTGGTTCAGGCGCCACGCTTATATGAACAGTCTATGTATGTAAGCAACTAAAGGCCTATCCTGGAATTGTGCACAGAGGATAGGGCGGCGTATTGTATATATAGCCAGCTTTGTTGTGTGTCAATATTTAAACAAAGGTAGTAGGAGGTAGAAGGTGGAACAGGGGGGCAGAGGTAGGGTGGAGGGGTGGGGTGGGGTGCAGGCCCGTATCCAGAACTTTTCATGAGGGGCTGACCATTTTCAAAAAGTGGACTTTCTAGAGATTAAATAGCATCTACGGGTTGTGAAGGTTAGGGGCTCTGACCCTTAGCATAGTGACATTAGCATTGTCGGCAATGTATATTGCAACAGTAAAACATAATCCAGTGATGTTATTGGTCACGTCACAAATCTGGTACGCTAATCAGAGAGCTGCAAGGGACAAGAGGGAATTTATACAAGGAAAGCAGAGGGCTGGCAGGGGTAAGAGTTTTTACAGAGGCAGTAGAGGACCAGGATAAGAGGGTAGGAGGGAAAACTAAAGTATTGTCTTTTTTCTCTCAAAAAGTGGACCTGGCCAAGCTTGTGGGGTGGGGGGTGGGGGGTGGGGGGTGGGGGGGTGGGGGGTGGTGGTGACCCATACCCCACGTCTACCCCCTGGCTACGGGCTTGGGGTGGTGGCTGGGGGACGGGGTGGGGGGGGGGGATTGCCCCTCGATATCCGTGCCTACTGACAGAAAGGCCTCAGGTAGTATGACAATGTTGTCATAAAGATTAGGTCCTACCGACCGGCGAAAGCCAAATAAAACCAATAAAACATCCCTGAAGGACATGTCCCAAGGTCATTTGAAAACTCAAATAAACAGTGCTGCATGGGACTCATAATTTTGATATCATGTATCATATCAAATGTCTACCCATCTTTGTGTTTTTAACATTTGGTCTTTAAACTTTATAGTCAGACTTGAATTTCTGGTGGGGGCAGGGGGCTGTCTTTGACTTTGACACCCGCACAGCTGATGAGCAGTGCGTATTGGAAGTGGTGCGTATTGCAAAGCCATACGTACCACTCATCCTTCTCAGTAATTTTAACATACTTTGTATATTGCTTGGGTGATAAAATAAAGAAGGACCTTTGGGGTCATCCTTGGGTGGTCGTACGACCCATGGGGATCCTACGTACCTTGGTCTTCGCCCTCGGTACGTGATAATCTCCAATGGGTCATACGGCCATCCTCAGACACCCCCACAACCCTTCTTGTAATAATAGATACAGGTGTCCATTTTTTAAACATGTTATGCCTGTAGGATGTATATGCTGATACAGGCATATATCAACGAATGAACTGTAAATATACAATTGATAAACAAATATTCTAATTTTAGCTAGAGGTCAGTGAATAAGATTTTTCTAGCCAATGTATAGAAATATATATATATATATATATATATATATATATATATATATATAAGAAAGAAGGCATTGTACAGGAAGAGTACAGGAACAGTGATAACCATAATAAACTACACCATTAAATTCCACTTTAACCTATTCATAAACTGTATATATCATTAATTGACGTCATTGTATCTGTTTGAAGAGCACTTTAAAAGCGAAACCGATTTGTTCAGTAAAAAAAAGAAAAAAGTGCTTGCGTACTGAAAAAAAACCCTCTTAGAATAAATGCATAAATAAATAGATGCATCCATCCCTGCCCCTTGTTATTAACACCTGGACGCCCTTTATTTATATATACATGTATTTGCTTCCTCCATCTTACAAAAAACGTGCTTGAGAAATGATGAAAACGAAAGTAACAGGGGAAGAGGAGTGGTGCCAAATTAAGTACGGAAGCACCAAGCGGAATGGGGGTCTGAAATGTTTTTTCTCAGGTCGACAAAAACACCCTTGAGAAGAGCGCATCAGACCCACCCAACTGTATATCAATAACCACTTTCTCTATCCCTTGATCTATACATGTAATGTTTATTTCACTTTTATTATTTACTTATTCCTCCTCCTCAGGTCGACAAAAATACCCTGAAAAGGATACCATTAGACGAGGAGGAGCCGACCAAACCAGTTATACTTATATCAATAACCTTCTCTTTTGTTCATTCTAGTGTATATGTAATTTGAATCTAAATTCTAATATTTAATCTCAGTGGTCCGTCACATAATCAAACCCTCGTAACAGCGAAAGATCACGGAGAATTTAAATTTAGGTCTTGCAATTGTGCAATAGCTAATGATGGTTTGATGCGAACTCTACCTGTTGTGCAAATAACTCCAGCATTTAATTTCGCCCACTTCCAATCATTTTTCCTGGCTGAAAATTTTGGGAATCTTATATCTAAATATCTATCTTTTAGAACCGTTAGAGAAATCGATCCAGCAGAACAGCCACAATTCAATGACGGGACCCATCGCAACAGCCACGTATCTGTTGTGAGTGTTTGCATTTTTTCACTGTTTTTAACAGCGACGAGCGTCACTGTTGGTGCAGATCCTTGAAACAGTGAGACCCATGGTGCATATATTACTATCATCATTATTTAATTCTTAACATTCATTATTCTTCCTCCTTAGGTCGATAAGAAGGCCCTTGAGCGGATCGCGGCGGACGAGCCGGGGTCTGCCAACCTGACTCTGCTCAAGTACTGGTGCGAAACTAAATCAGTCCCGGCTAACTCTACTGAAATGGCGATCCTAGGAAGTTTCGGAGAAGGTGAGGGCTGATACTCCTTAGGATAAGATATGATAAACATTTTAGATTTGTGCGCTTCTTAAAGCTTAAAAAAAGGAAATAGCGTAAAATGAGATCTTTGATTAGCTTTGGCCTTTTTAGGCAATATTTCTTTTTAGAAATATTACATGAATCATTTACAATACCTCGGAAATAAAGGTCCAGTATAGGTGGCCTTTGCAATAACCTCCCAGGCAAGCAGCAACATAACAACAACATTTTGTGACTACTTTTTTGGTTAGTCTGAAACCTCGAAACTTACAAGCTGGTTATCACCCAGGTTTGTATCGCCCTGTGTTAAACTCTTAACTATTAAACTTGTATCACACTAAGGTATAATAATATAAGAAAAGACTTGGCAAGGGCAAGGTGTCAGTTCCCTTAGACATGAAAATCACATTCAATGAATTTGGCACACATCCTCACCTTTTTATTAAGCTATATGTGTTTAAAATGAGAGGCCCTTTGAAAGGGGCGGAGGGTGTCCTATGGTTGCATGTGAAATTTAAAAACTCTGTGGCGCAAAAGTATGGATTCTACAGTTGTCAATAAAAGATTGTGTTTCTTCATAATGCTCAAAGGATACCTAGCACATGATTACAGGGAATCATTCTCCAATAAAATTGTTTAAGCATGTTGTTTACATCAATCAGTATTATTGCCAGAAAAGTATCATAAGAAAATATTTACCGAAAACTAGATGTTGATTCCTGTACACGTGAACATTATATAAATGACTCTGGCACATATCTTCACCTTAAACAAATATACATATGTCTCATGAGGGACCCTTTGAAAGGGTTTAGGGAAGTTGTTTGTCTGCATGTCAAATTTTATATATATCGATCATAAGTCTGGACTCTACAGTTGCCTTTTTTTTATGAGACATTACACATGAAAGACCCCTTGCGACATTTTGAAAGAGTAAGGTATTGCACCCGGTGGCTGGTTTCTCCTAAACCATATCATAGATACAATCACCCACAGCTGAAAAGCATTACCGTGTGCAGTCTGGAAAGAACCCTGAAGGGTTGGCCAGATGTTAAACTATCTCAACAAATGAACAAACCATAACAATCGGGGTTCATTCTTTTCCCAGGCCTATTGGACATGTTTGCTGTCACTCCGAGTGCTGGACCGACTCCGTCTCCGACAAAGATCATCGGCATCAGGGAATGTAAGTACGCTTTTATAATCTTTAACAGAAAGAACGAGAAGGAGAATGACTTTTCTGGATCTTTGTGTATAAGCCATAGACTGTTGATGTACCTGGCTGGGAACCAGTGGCAAAGAAAGTTCCCGGCGTGTACACGCTAGGGGGATTTGTCATGATAGATGGCAGGTACAGCCAACATCAGAGTTAGACAGATTTTGGCTAACTTGAAGTCACATGCCACTCCTCGACCAATCAGATTGATGGAAAATTTGGGCTGTACCTGTGCCTTATCCCAATGTCTAGCGAGTGGAGTGTAGCAGGAGTGGACACACGGAGCCAAGTCCTGGAGAAGTAGTTCTCCCGTTCATTACTTAACCCATTTTGTTGACAGAAGATTTGTTGTTGTGATTAATAAGGGTTTGACTTCAGGACTCCTGGGCCCATATCTTCATAACTGATTTCAGTTTTTAGGCTTATCAGTTGAAATTTGATTAGTGTCTCATAATGCCTGAATCTGTCTGTCACCGAAAGATGTGATGTCATTTAAAAAAAAACCTAGTAAAAGGATTGTTAGGTGTACTTACTTAATTGACTTAATATGCCTCAGTATGAATGATACACTAATCATAATTCATCTGATAAATCCAATCGCTAAAATCAGTTATGAAAATATGTGATGATGATATACATATATTCTTTATCACATTTAATGATAAACCCAGAGCTGAACCCAGACCTTGATGCATGGGTGGACTTCCACGCCATGTTACCAAAACTTGAGGCTTAGGTCAGGTGACCAATTATCAGGGAGAAAGCTGACCATGATTTCCAGGTTTTGATCCCCTGCTGTTTGCCCACCCTCTCACCCTCATCTCATAGATACGATCACCAAAGACTGACCAAGTCAAAACATGTGTCTGAAAAGTCAGAATTTGTAAGCATTTGTCCTGACACTGTGAAAAATGACCCTGGCTGTCAATATGGTGTAAAACATCAATCCATCACTTACATTTAAGTTGCATCGCATGATTGATATCACCTATGCAAAGGATTTCTATGATAGTGTAACTATGACACTGATAATGCATTAATGACATTTTAGATTACATATTACAGATATACACAGAACTAACCGAGGGGGCAATAATCAGGGCTGAGGGCCCCTGAGGATAGTTCTTGTTTTATTCTATACCAATATCCCTGAGAAATAACCCATTTACCCATGAAAAACGACGGGGCAATAACGCCATCCGTTATTCCACCTTTGCTAGTGGGACAGGACAATGATGGAGGTAAAGGGCTACAAAGTTGGTATAGAATAAATATTCTTATAGTTGTTAGAGACATGCTGTAATATCATGCGTTGATTCTCATAGAGGGCTCAACCATTGCAACATGAAAATCCTGTAGGCAACGGTCGGACTTTTTCAATGTAGCTATATCATTTTTGTTGACATTTTTTTCTATAAGTTTTATTTATACTGAAAGTTGTCGGCATACATGTCGGTTTTCATCAACTCACATGCAAGAGTGAGCCCTCTGTTGGAACATAAACTCTGCAATAGTTATACATCAAAGTTAAAAAAAATCCCACTCAATTTGGCCTGATGAAGCTGCTGTAGATAATTGTTCACAGGACATTAAGCACCAACAAGTCTATCCTTCATGTTTTTAAAGTAGTGTGACTAGGAAGGGATGTTTATGTCTACTCTGTGTATGATTAGCCATTCGCTAGTCAACCAACCACAACAACATGTGATTATGGTTTCCCGGGCAAGCGTGTAACATTATTATAAAGTTGCAGTAACATTCTGTTTAGTTCAAGTTTAGTTCTTGTTAAGGTTTTTTGATGGCAACCAAAAACAGTTCTAGAACCTAACACTGTGACGTTGCACTTTGACGTCATAGTAGCATTCTGTTTACCCTTTTTCACGAAAAGATAACATTGTTATAACATTCTGTATGGCAAGGTCTCAAATTCACTAAAATGTAATATAATCATAACATTCTGTTTTGGTAAGTCTCAACCATGCATACAAAATCTTACTGTTGAGTGAAAAATTTGCAGCAACAGACTGACCAAAAAAGTATGGTCGCAGAACCTTCCCCTTACATGGCTGCTTGCCTGAGCATTGAGCCTTAATTTACATCCTGGTGAGAAGCTGACCTGTAAATGATTATAACCATCCAGAGAGTAATTTAGTGAAAATTCCTTTTTTAAAACTGCTCTATCAGTTATAACACATTAGAAGCATACTCCTTAGTTGCTTCAGATTCCGCAGTAAACCTCGGTTGGAGCATAGCTTTTTTTCAGTGCTCCGTGCATTGCCTTTTTTCAGACTTTTTTTGAATGCTATGCCCTTGAGTTAACTAGGTCAACCGTCTTGCTGGGTGCTATACTAAGGTCTGCTGGTTAAGAAAGGGCAATTTCTTTGCGTGTGACTTTATTTTATAAATAATCAAAGGGATCTGATCATAAAACTATGAACACTTAAATATACCACCAGGACAAAATATCACGAGGAAAATATGTTTGAAAATTCTCAGATATAGATTAGACATTCACAGAAACATTTTATGACATTGCAATCAGCTATTATTATAGGGCATAAACTATTTTAAATTCTAAGTTTTTCAGTCCTTTCTTGGTCAGCAGAGCTATAGCAGAAAACCAGAATGCTATATATGGAGCGATGATTACGTAGGAATCTGAAGCAATGCAAGAGTTTGCAATAGAAAATGATAAGGTTGCATATATGTTCTAGCACGCATGCAGTGATGATCTTTATTTTGCATTTTGGTCAGTTATGTACAGACGATGTGCAGGCTGATTTTGAGGGAATAAATTACAGATTAAGAATTACTCTTCAAATTCCAGCTCACAAGAGATAAGGTAAACTTAACATTATAAAGCCCGGGTTAACCCCATATATAAGCAACTTTAGTGGTGACGGGTGATGGACAACGGGGAGAGTGGAGGTGCCTGTCATAATGGCAGCTAAAGCCCACATTACACTATGTGGCGGGGTGCCGTTTGCGGTGGGCTCATTTGCCACCGCAAGCAGTTTGCATTTCTGAAAAGAACATGTTGGTTTCTGCCACTGCAAGTATTCCATAGAAAACCTATATAAATTACTTGTGGTGGTACTTGTGGTGACACTTGCAGTGTGTCACCGCATGTACCAACGCAAGTACTACAGCAAGTAATTCGAATATTCCACCTTGCGGTGCCCAGTTTGACTAGCAGTGGGGTCAAATGCGGCAAGTTAATTGCCCATCACAAGCAAAACGCCACATTCTAATAAACGAACCTCCTGTGCGACGAGGGTAAGAAACATGAATCTTGCAGAAACCCACCCTTCACTCTCCATGTATAGGTGCTATCACTATGGCAACCCCTACTGTTAATTATGGGGAGCAAACATCTGACTTGGAGAGTGACAGTATTAATTTGGTTATAACTCAATTATTGTGTAAGGTAGACCCCCAATATAAGTGACAAAGTTGTTGAGAAATATATTTTGTCCTTTAAAATGATATTTAATTTATTCCATCTATAATGGGTTATGAATAAATTAAGATTTTGTTGGTCATGGTTCACTGACCCCCACTGTTTTCAATTGGCACATGGTGGTTTGTTTAACCCTCGTTCAGTCAAGCATGACCAATGTGACGTCACGCCGGTTACTAGAATAGTGAAATATGGCCTTAACGTTATTAATGAGCTCCAGGTGTCCTCTGAAATATATATCTATATAATTCTATATATAATCATATATGTCAAATATAAACATTAACGCAGGGTTGCCACTGGTCAGGGAAAAGTCAGAGAAAGGTGTTTTTTTTTCAAGGTCAGGTAAAAGTCAGGGAATTTTGGAATTGATCAGGGAAAACTGGAATTTAAAAAAAGGTCAGGGAAAATTTACCATGATCAGGGAAAATATGGAATTTCCAAACCCATGAGTGAACAGCTGGCCAACTTTGGCACTCTCAAAATCTGTGTATTTCTGGTTGTCATGAAAACTAACAATAGAATATTGTATATTGTGGCCTCCTGATAGGCATGTTGGGATTTTAAGGGGTGTTGATGTGAGCCAGGAGCATGGCCTTGGCTACAGGAGTTGCAAAGAAAAAATCAAGGTATTGTGTTTTGAAGGTTCCAGCCTAAACTGTTCTATGGGAATTTCAAGGCTGTTTATTGAAAGGATTTTCTTATCTTATTAATCAGGGAAAAACGAAATTCGTCAGGGAAGTCAGGGAAATGTCAGGGAATTTCAATTTCTCTGGTAAGTGGCAACCCAGTAACAGCTAAAACCTACATTACCTCAGTACTAGTGATCTTGGCCTTCTTTCCTGTATAGCGCTATATATAGGGGATAACTTTTTGAATGTACTTCTTTTTAGAGCACTTTTCACCTTACACCTCACCATCATTCTTCAACCAAAACTGTATGTTCATCAAAAAGTAGGCTCCTTTGAAGAAAACATAATACTCTGTCAATTGACTTAAAAGCAGAGACTTCACTTTTTCTCACCCGATTTGTCTGATAGTTAAGTAACCAAATACTATCTTTGTAGGGCGAAATTGGTTCGTACCCTTTTTTGATAATATCCTTGCCAGGTAGAGATTAATCCAGCTGTGGGGGAATGATGGCAGGATTCAGGGAACATATCAGATTGCAGCAAAGAGAAACACGCATTCTAATTTAAATGTATTTCTGCTAGGGTAATGGATTAGGGGCTGTCCACAAAGTTAATGACGTCATGTGGTGGTGGTGGGGGGTTCGGTCCCTGTAGTATAGACATGACGAAGGGAGGGGGGGGGTGTCAAAAATCGTCAAAAATAGCATGACGTCATTTATGGATGGCACCTTATTGCCATACGTGTTTCGGGTGATTCTATTCACACATCCACCGATGATCACACATCAAAAAAATCACACATCCATGGGCCCATGCGCGATGACTTTGAACCCACAGGCAATGACTTTGAACCCATGTGCAATGACTTTGAACCCACGCGCAATTATTTCCATCAGTGCACAAGGCTCGGCCTACTCTTGAATTCTTGGAGGTCGCGCATGGGCCTTAAATCATCGCGCATGGGCCTTAAATTTTAAGTTAAATTTTAAGTTAAATCATCACGCGTGAGCCGCAAATCATTGCGTGTGGGCCACAAATCATCACGTAAGGCTACCCGTGGATGTGTAGGTAACCCACTCACAATGATTCCCGTCATTGCGCGTGGGTTCCTGCGGATGTGTAGGGAACCCACGGACAATGATTTCCGTCATTACGCGTGGGTTTCTGTGGATGTGTTGGGAACCCACACACAATGATTTCCGTCATTACGCATGGGTTTCCGTGGATGTGTACATGTGTTGATGTGTAGATGTGCGAATAGATGTTATCACGTGTTTCACGCATATCTTACTCATAGATTGGTGTTAACCTGTACCCTATGCAGAAAAAAGATCCCAGATTTCTATTCAGGTAAATAAGAGCAGGGGTAGCCCTGGGAATACTGGTATCACCTGATAAACACCTAAAAACCTGAATGTGATGCCACAGAATGGGGGTGTTAGGGACCGGCCACAAATGACGTCAGGCTATTTTGGACCTTTTTTGTTTGACCCGCTCTTGTCATGTATTTTCTAAAGGAATGCTAAAAGGATTGAACCCCTCCCCCAGGCTATAACAGCATTTATGCACGGCCCCTTATAAGAGCATCACGCAGCGTGACGGTGTAGCTCAGAAGGCTGTGATTACACAGGATTGTGTTGCATATTACACACACACAAAAGAAAAAAAAAAAAAAGAAAAAGCAGAAAACAAAAAAAACACACAAAAAAGCACAACAAAACAAACAAAAAACTATCACACAAAAGACAAAAGCGGGTATTGCCCCTTAAGATTGTCACAATACTGTTGCAATTTAAGAGGGCTGCTGTATCTGAGGACTACTTTTTATGTACAGATATATGTGTATATAGTCATATATATTTATGTTTGTTTATATATATGTTTATTTGATTCTAGTCTATATATGTTTACATATATGTGTATATACATGATATTTATAGGTATATAGATATAAAATACTAGCAGCTAAAAGCTACATTACCTTAGTGATTTCTTTACTGCATAGTGGCTATATATAGAGGGTAGGATAACTTTTTGAATGTGTTTCTTTTTAAAATACTGCTCATCTAATGCCTCACCATTATTCTTCAGCCACAACTGGATGTTTATCAAAAAGTAGGCTACTCTGGAGAAAACATATTACTCTGTCAACTGACTTAAAAGCAAAGACTTCACTTTTTCTCACTCAATTTATATGATAGTTAAGTAATCAAATACCGTCTTTGTATGGCAAAATTGGTTTGTATCTTTTTTTCTGATAAGGTAAGGATTAATCCAGCTATGGGGAAATGATGATTCAGGGAACATTCCAGCCAAGCTGCAACTTAACAGAAATGTTCTGGAACTATACTTTTTAGTGAGTCTAGTTTTCTCTAGTTGGTCCCCAGCGATGTACTAATTCACTTATTGCTGGGGTAACAAGGTCAGTCCCCGTTGTTGGTCGCCTAAGTGGGGACGCGGCTTTAGGCGCATCCCCACAGGGTGACTAAACCCCAGCGATTAAGTACATTGTTGGGTGACTAACTAATCGCAGGGTTACTAAAAAACTAATTGCCACTTTGGGATGCTCTTGCCACCAAACTGCCAGTTGATCGCCAGGCTACTAACTGCTTTAGTCACCCGAAGACCAAGGAAATCTAATCGCCAACGTGGGGACGCGGTTTTACTCATAGAGTGGTGCACAACCTAACAAAGGCCATGAGTGTTTAGGATTCTGTCCCCTTATACACAAAAATATTCCCAGATTCCTACTTGGGTGAATAAGAGTACCAGGGGCAGATACAGGATTTTGAAAAGGGGGATCCACATATAGGGTAAGTACTAAAATGACTCGCATTCGTGCCATTGCTCATGACATTTTTTCTCTTTGGCAAGTTTAAATCCCCACCACAAAGGATGGGCGGGGATCAGAACCGAAAGGACACCCCCCCACTGGATCTTCCTCTTGAATAGAGGGCAACCCTGGGAATACTAGTATCACCTGATAAACACGTAAAAACCTGAATGTGACGCAACAGATTGGGAGTGTTAGGCGCCATCCGTAAATGATGTCAGGCTATTTTTGACCATATTGACCCATCCTTGTCGCATTTTCTTAAGGAACATACAGGGCATTGAACCCTCCTGCGGCTATGGCGTAATTTATGAACGGCTCCTTATAAGCGCATCACAGAGCGTGACTCCTTCGCTCAGAAGGCTGTGGTTACACAGGATTGTGCTGCGTTTTACACACACAAAAAGGAAAAAGTTAATAATAGAAAAAAACTAACTATCACATAAATGACTGATTGATTGCAGCTGCGGTATTACAACCTTTAGATTCTCTTTACTAGACAGTAGGGGGCCTTCCAATAAGTATGTATCACCAAAGCGTTGAGGAGGTCTGGAACTTTCGAAAATGTACATATGTACTTTGTGGCAGACCTCTGGTATGACTAGATGAATCACTATGTCAAGTCTGCTTGGAAAAACGACAAAGCAGAAAAAGATGTACATGTATTCCGTATCGAAATACAATCCGGTACAATACTACTATTACTGTCTACTTCTGCCACTGACAACTAAGCATTGTATTAAAAACAATGTTGACAGAACAAAATTAATGAAAATAAGTTTAAGAAATTATACGTATTACCTATTTTGAGAAGCCAAAAGTGGTACAACTAACCAGAATAATAACATAATTATAGATAAGTTTTTTCATTAGTTTTTATTTGATTCTGCAATATTGATGTAGCTGTTCTTCCAATTGCCCCCACTTATAAAAGGAGTGCGTAAATGTGGGGTAGTTTAGTTAAGATTTATGCACAATTTTCACTCACCCAACTTCCACATATTTCATCATGGATAATTACATACTCCAATCGTAAACAGATCCATAGTATTAAAAATAACATCATTGGCCCATTATATATCTGCTCTTCCAGTGGTTCGAGCAAAAAACCAAACTCCCGCAACAGCGAGTCTACAGGCAGGGTTTAAAGATAGGTCTCGCTGTTGTGGTAACAAAACCCTCACTGTTGTGAAACTTTAATAGCAATTTTCACCCATTTATAATAATTTCCCAGAGTTGAACATTGCAGGAATATAAGATCTTAATCTATATTTCTCAAAACTTTTTACAGAAATAAAATCAACCAATAGAACCAGCACAATACAATACTACATACCTCTCATGACAGCGACGTCGCTGGTGTGAGAGCACAAGGATGACTCGCCGTGTGTGCCAACCCTCGCAACAGCGAGACCCGTTATGCGATGGAGCACAGCCCAGCCAAGGATATGACGTTCTTATAACGTTGCAGCAACGTTCTGGATTGATTCTTGTTACATCAAGCTGTTAGGTTACAGCGACATTCTTTTGATGACTCCCAATTATGTCGCTGCAACCGACTGTTGCGACGTTACATTGTGACGTTCTGACAACGTTCTTGTAATATTACTTATGAGGCTGAGAATTGATAAGAATGTCACAATAACATTCTGTTTAGGTGTGGTTGAAACCTCACTGAATGAGGATGTCACAATAAAATTCTGCTTACGTTAGGGTGACACCTAACCTAATAAGATGTTTACAGTAACGTTCTGTGTAGGCAAGGTTAAGACCTGACGTAATCAGAACATCATAATAACATTCTATTAGGTAAGGTTGGTACCTTCCCTGGTCAGGAGGTCACAACAATGTTCTGTTTAAGTCAGGTCTAGACATCACCTAATCAAAATGTCACGATGACATTCTATTTTAATTTGATCTTGACCTAACCTCAACAGAACATTCTGTTTTGGTTAGGTCTCAACCTCACAGAAAAATAATGTAACAGTTACATGACATTGTAGTAAGTAACAGACAAACCAAAAAAGTTTGGTTACATAACATGACCATTAGGTCACACCTTGGCTGGGAGATGTTACAATGGAACAATCTTGGTTGAATTTCATTATACGGTTTTATCAATGACAGGTCTTGCTGTTGCTAGGACTTGGTCAAACAAGGATTTTATTTCTGCAAAGAGTTTGCCGATATGCAACCTTGGTACTTTCGCCACTACTGATGTGTAATCGGCAGCGTTACCGATAGAATTTACCAACATGTTGGTAAATATTTCCTGCCGATTATGTATCGGCAGCTGATTTTACAAATGTAAATTGGCAGAAAGCATTTTCGGCACACTGTTGGCACCGAAAGTGCACCAAAAGTAGATGGTCCCCATGTGGAATGTTACCTCAATATCGGCAGCACATACTTTTGGTATGTGGAATACGGCCTTTAATCTCTCACTGTTGTGATAACTTGATTATGGGGCGGACCACAGGGGGTATGAAATAATATTGACCCACCTCTTGGTATCCTTCTACGTCACACCAATACTCACACAGATCTAGAGCTGTTGTGAATTCCAAGAAACCAGGTAAAAGCAAGCACAGTGTTGACCAGGATGTTATATCAAAAGAGAAAAAAGGAGAAAGGAGGGTAGGAATATATACCTTTAAAGCGACGGTATAGTCCTTGCGTCCTTAGTTTAGCATCTGCTTAAAGGCTTTATTCCACTATGGGGTATTTGCTTGCAGAACCAAACTGCTGCAAACTTGCTTGTGATAGCTTAGCACAAGGTGGAATATAGGGAATACTTGTCATACTTGCTTGTGGTATTGCTACAGCAGATGATTTTAAATAGGTTTTCTATGGATTGCTTGTGGTCAGGGATACCAACATGTTAGTATCAAAACCGCAAATGGACTGTGGTACCTTAAAGAAGGTACCCCCCCCCCCTTGGGTATGCCACTGTAGATCGCAATAAAAGAAACCATCTACCTATAGTAGTGACAGTAACATCTGGGTGGTGGTAGTTATAGGAAAGCTGGTCAGGGGGCTAGGTAAATATTGATTTCGTCATCCCTCCAGCTGAGATGAATTCACAATATACATAGATTATTCCGATGAATGATCTCACTTGATAATACATGTACATTGTTAAAACGGTGAAAGAGAATTGTGATTGTCAGCTGGGATGCAAGTCTTTGTATCTCCCAAAAGGTGGGTGGGTGGGGGGACGTTGGTCAACTTTGGTGCCTATACGGGGCCATCCATAAATGATGTCACACTTTTTTAGAGTATTTTTAGGACCCACCCACCCCCCTGTCACACTAAATTCTCTAATCTAAACATGAAAATAAGGCCCATTTTCAGGCAGTGTCACACTTCTCAACCTATCCACCCACCCCCTAGTGTGTGACATCATTAATTTTATGGACAGCCCCAACCCACACACAAGCAGTGGTCCTGTTGGCATTGGCTGTCGGTGCTGACGGGAACGCCAGCGGGACCACCGATCCATGTAAAGCATGTTTGATAATTTTACACTGACACATTTCTTTCTGTTTGGATTTGGGCTGATCACAAAAAAAGGGGAGGAAGTTGAGGTCCATACCCCCAAGTTCGTTACAAGTGGACTACTCAAATCTCTATCTTTAAGTTTGTTAAAAAATTTGTTAGGCAAGCAAAGTTGAGTAATTCATGACGTTTTGACATGAACGTCACAATGCTAATGCCCCCTATGAGAGTCTGTGCAAACTGTTATAATGCAGCGTCTCTTTTACCATTTTCATGATGTCATTGGTGGTTTGTTTACGTTTTGAAAAAAAATGAAAAGAACGCACTGTTGCTTTATTTGTATCTGGTAGCACGGACTCTCTTGGGGGGTGCTCCCATTGATGACGTCACAAAACAATATGTACGTGATGGTCCGAGTCACATATCTTTGCTTGCCTACAGTATCGTTGGTCTGTTCCAACAATGCACATGTATCATAGAGTAGGAATGTTGGTCAGAGATGTGTACCCCATGGCACTATTCATCAGACCACTGAAACATTTTGTAAGAGTTAAGCTGCGTCCCCACGTGGCGACTAAACCTCGGCGACTAGTTGTGTAGGGTGGCCCAAAGTACCAAGACCATGCATTCCCAGATCAATATACTACTCAAGGGGCACTGATCGCTGGGGTTAGGATGGTTTTGGCACTTTGGGGCACCATACACAACTAATCGCCGAGGTTTAGTCGCCATGTGGGGATGTGGCTTTAGGTGATGACCCTTGCGCCATACTGGCAGACAACACACTAACTGCTGACGAATTACCCTAAAAAATTGGACATTTCCAATATTTTTCCGATGACTAGCTGTAATTTGCTGATGACCAACTGTCAATTCACCAACGACGAAGATGCTTTGATGAATTACAGCTAGTTGTTGATGAATTACAGCTAAGGGGCCATCCATAAATGATGTCACACTTTTTCAGGGTACTTTTAGGATCCACCCACCCCCCTGTCACCCTAAATCTTCTGTTTTAAACATGAAAATAAGGCCTGTTTTCAGGCAGTGTCACACTTTTCAACTTACCCACCAACCCCCTAGCGTGTGACATCATTTATGGACGGCCCCTAATGGTTGGCATTAATTGTCCTGTGGGGATGCGCCTTTAGTTGATCTCACTCTCATAAGGTTTGTTATTGTCAGACATATTTTCTAGATCCTCCTCTTTCTCACTTGCTAAGCCCATGATCCAGGTGTTCCTTTCATCGTGAATTCATATCATTTGGGCGGATGACAAAATCAATATTTACCTAGCCCCCTGACCAGCTTTCCTATAACTACCACGAACCGGATGTTACTGTGACTATAGTTTTTTTTAGACCAGTGGCAGATCCAGGATTTTGAAAAGGGGGGGGGGGGGACAC